>CM050649.1:109241106-110494320 GCA_027574665.1 Rhynochetos jubatus | reverse complement strand
GTCATCAGCAAGCTTGCTGAGAGCACACTCAATCCCACCATCCATGCTGCTGACAAAGATGTTAAACAGCACCAGTCCCAACACTGATCCCTGAGGAATGTTGCTCATCACTGCTGTCCACTCAGACATAGAGCTTTTGAGCACAACGTGTTCTCAGAACATCAAGCCATTGACCACAACTCTCTGAGTGCGAACATCCAACCAGTTCTTTATCCACAGAGTGTCCCATCCATCAAATCCATGCCTCTCCAATTTAGAGAGAGGCAAGGATGTCATACGAGACAGTGTCAAAGGCTTTGCTCAAGTTCAGGTAGATGACATCATTTATCTGTCCTCTATCCACCAAGATCGTGACCCCATCGTAGGCCACCATATTCCTCAGGCACGATCTGCCCTTGGTGAAACCATGTTGACTGTCACCAATCCCCTCCTCATTTTCCATGTGCCTTAGCATGTTTTCCAGGAGGATCTGCTCCATGATCTTGCCAGGCACACAGGTAAGACTGACTGGCCTGTAGTTTCCTGGATCCTCCTTTTTTTCCTTTTTAAAGATGGGGGTTATGTTTCCCCTTTTCTAGTCAGTGGGAACTTCACCAGACCACCACGACTTTTCGAATCTGATGGATAGAGGTTTTGCAACCTCATCTGCTAGTTCCTTCAGGACCAGTGGATGTATTCCATCAGGTCCCATGGACTTGTGCACTTTCAGGTTCCTGAGGTGCTCCTGAACCTGATCCTCACTGACCATGGGTGGCTCTCCATTCTCCCAGTCTCTGTCCTTGCTTTCCATGACTCTGAGGGAACGGATTGTGCCCTTGCTAGTGAAGACCAAGGCAAAGAAAGCATTGAGCACCTCAGCCTTCTCCATATCCTGGGAAACCAGCTCTCCTATTTCCTTCTGCAGAAGGCCCACATTTTCCTTGATCTTCCTTTTATTCCCTATGTACCTACAGAAGCCCTTCTTGTTGGCCTTGATGTTCCTGGCCGAGTTTAATTCTGTCAGGGCTTTGGCTTTCCTAACCTGATCCCTGACTTCTCAGATAACTTCCCTGTAATCCTCCCAGGCTACCTGTCCTGCTTCCATCCTCTGTAGGCTTCCTTTTTGCACCTCAGTTTCTCCAAGGGCTGTTTGTTTATCCATGCAGGCCCCCTGGTACCTTTACCCGACTTCCTCTTCATCGGGATGCATCACTCCTGAGCTTGGAGGGGAAGATCCTTGAATACTCTCCAGCTTTCTTGGTCCCCTCTTCCCTCCAGGGCTTCATCCCAATATCCACGTCTTTTTCATGTGCCACTGCATACATCTACTCATATAGATTTGTATTTCATAACAAAATATGTCTAATGCTGAAAAATTGATTTTTGTGGTCAAAAACAAAATAACAAATAATTTTATAAGCTCTACTAAATTACAGAAGCAATAAAGAAAATTAGCAAGCAGAATGAACACAAAGGAAATTTATACAGCATCATACATAGGCTGAATTTATTCTTAGTAGCAAAATTTTTAACTGTTATTTATACCTTAGGATAATTATTAAAGACCCATTCCATACTTTTCACTGTTGAAATCCCAATGTGTTTTGAGATGCTTTTTCTTTTCATGTGAAATTTAAATTATTTTGATTTACAAAGAGTCAATAGGTGTTAACAATATCATTGCATCAAGGCATAGTGCTTATTACTATTACGTTGTTGTTAAGTTCAACTAAATACTACTTGATGGGTAGGGAATGTAAACTACTTCAAACACAATGGCAGATGAGCTCTGGTTTTACGTGTTTTAACATCATAGTTTTAGAAATGTCTGCTAACAATGAGCTTTATTGTACCAAATGGGATAGGTGATCAGGCACTGAAACATTTCCCTTCCAGCTCCTTACTTTCTCTTCACAGTCAAGCAGTTCCATGACTGGCAATGCTCCAAAAGGCATGGAGATTCATAAATGCAAATATGTATTAAATATGCAAACCTTATGGATCAGTGTGCCCTAAAAGAATACACACGCACTTAAAACATAGCAACATAGTTTCCTGATAATACGTAATGACATCTGACAGCTCATATACTAAACAGATTTCCTTCTGGAAGAAGAGTTAGTGGGGAATACAAATAGAGGGATACAAGAAAGTAAACTAAGTATGTTTGCAGGAAGAAAAAAATGCAAGAGTGAATATAAAACTCCCCAAAGCTGATCATGGGGAAGATCTGCTTCCCCAAATCACTCTGCAGAGGGCTTGGGAGAGTCTGGGAAAGGAAGGACATGAACCTGGAAGCAAAGTAGTGCCAAAGCATCTGCAAGCATGCTGGCTTCCCAGGCTAAACTGCTCTGGAAAGAAGGATGAAGCAACTGTAAAGGTACTCGAGGGGGCAGACACACATAACCCCCACAGACCTTTCCAATCCATGGCTCATTTATCATGCTTTAGGTCAGGGCTTTACCCTTCATCAGGTCAGGGATTTGTTCCTCCTTTCACACAGTGAAGCATCCATCAAAGTTGTGCAGTAAGCAGCTTCACCAGCTGGAAATAATGCACCAGAGAAAGATTTTATTTAAATAGGTGAAATACTGGGAGGGCCGATGCTCACAGTTGCCTAAATGCCCTTTATGCCACACTGGCAGCCCAAGGCAGGCATGCAGTACTAAGATCCCATGCAGAGAAGCATCTTGGTGTCAGACAAGTGTAATAAATACAACCGCAGCCCACGTCCTTGAGAAGTCTGAGGAAATGGAGCCTTGAGCAGTGCTAGGCTGGCCAACTGTTGGCCTCAGAAACTTGCACCTGAGGCACCCTGAGGGGTTCACAAGGGAGCAAACCCTCCCCAAACAGCAGACCCCCACTGCCCTGTGGCCTTGGCCCCTGAGGTCTGTTCTGCACCAAGGAAACAAATGTGGATTTACATGCCTGATTTAAGCCGGGATGCAGAAGACGGGCAGTAGTCCCCAAGGAGGCTTGGGGAATCATGGCGCTGCTGGGGGGCATGGGACCCAGCCTGTGGAGACCCCTCCCTGCCTCCCAGAGCATGGCCCCTCCCTGTGACTTGGCAGCCTGTCCCTCCATCTCCATATCCTTCCATAAGTGAGTGGGAGAGGAAAAAACCCCACCAGGACAGTAACACAGCATCCCCTATCCCAAGCGGGAGCTGACCTCAGCCCTTGGACTGGCCGAGCAGGGATACAAGGCCCTGAGGTAAGCAGCCTACCTGAGGCCTCACCTGGGGATGCCAGAACCCTGCATTCCCTTCCAGCGCTCCCCGCCTCAGGCAATGCTTATAAATAAAAGTGTGGACATTTACTCAGGATCAACACGCAATGGCAAAGAGTTTCCATGTCTCTGACTGTGTATTTCAAAAGAGGGATGAAAATCAGTACAGTTCTCCAATGTATTCTGGACAATATAAAGCATGCAGGTTACTGAGGTGAGTATAAAAGAAAAGATTCTGTGGGCATGAGGAATACTGTGATAAGACAAAAAGCTTTGCCCTTAGACCTGACCATTTCATGAGCTAAAAGGAATGGGAATTGCATATAACTGTGGCTAGCTGTGGCCTCTAGCTGCCATTTCACCACTGCACAAAATTGCCCTGAATCATTGCATTTTTACTTTGCTCTTGTTTCTTTCCAAAGAGAGATAATGTGTTTTGCCTTCCTGTGAGGTGATTCAGCATCTATGGAAGAAAACCAAAACGTATGAGTCTTCTTTCTACTTAATGCATAAAGTCTCCAAGGTAAAGTCCATCATTTTGGTTTGCATTTGTACAGCACCTGGTGCCCTTTTTCGCTAGGGCTTGCAGGCACTTATAGGCCAGCAGAAGTACCTAGAGTTAATTATACCCATGCATGAATGCATGAAGAAAAACATTTTTTTAGAAAGAAAAGTAAAAACAAATATTCTGTAAGTCTGTCTCCTGAGGCAGGCTGTTTTTATCAAAAACCTTCACAGCGAACTGAAGGAGAAAGCAGAGCAAAAGTATTATCTGAATGAAAAAGATAACTTGTCTTAACAAATGTAGTGTCTGTATGAAATGTTCAAATCCTAGTCTTCCTTACAGAACTAAACAAATACACTACAGACAGTTTATCTTTTGATCTCAACATTTGTTCAATTAATTGTTTGATATCATGCAAAAAATCCAAGATAACCAGTTAAGGTTCCGATACTACGAATACATTCATGTGAGGGTTTTCCGATTTAGGAAGTTCAGGTGATTGATCCGTATTTGAAGAAGTTAGGAATAAAACTGTGTTCCTGACCACTCTCTCCTTCCCCTTTCTTTTCTTTCATTCTTTTCACTCATTCTGGTTTTGGTTTTGCTAGAACTTACTTTAATTTCTGCTCTTTGAGGAGTCATCAGCATTTCTCTTAGCAGTAGTTTTGTTTACAGATACAGGTTTATCCACATAAAAGGAACATGCTCACATGCCAGATTTCAGTGGAACGGGACTTTTGTTCCTGATCTGCTGGTGTCTGTAAGCAATAAAAAGAATTATACCAATCTTGTTCTTGGGAGAGGTCAGTGAGAACCAGTATTTGTCATCATCAGCCCACTGCGATTAACACTTAAGAATGGCAGTCTAGTTCTAAACATCCCAGTTCTTTTTCTATTCAACTGCACCTCGGAGACCCTCCAAAGGTGTCCCAGTTCTTGTCCCAACTTGGATGGCTGGTGAAACTTTTCTGTGGTGTATTTGCATTCTACAACAGTCACTGAAAAAATGATAAAGGAGTAGAATACATTTTCCTGACATTTTTTACTGATCTGGGACTTGTTTTTTACGGGAGAAAGAGAAGGAAGACATCCGGAATTTGAGAAAGATGAATGCAAGAATTTTTTTTATTGGTTAAAAACTGAATTCAGAGCCCATTGCAGTCAGTCAGGGAAGTGCCATTAACTTCTGATTTTTTTTCTCAGCACAGCATATAAAACATTACCACAAATGTGTAGTACCCTTACAAAGCGTAAGCAATAGTACAACAAAGCCTATGTCTCATCAGTGTTGATGCTTGAAGCTAAAAGGAATCAAATAAAGTAACTGGAGATGCTGAGCTGGGGAATCAAACGGGTCACACAACGTATCCGGACATACGTTACAAACTGTGGTTACACAAGGATATATCATGCGATCTTGGCATGTTAGCGTTTATGTCATTTAAGGCATTATTTAACAAATAAAAAAGGATTAACATTCCAGTTAATGTGTTTGTGTTCTTTTATCCAAAAACCCCTGCAATAAGTGAAGAAACTAAAGTTTCTAGTGAATTTTCCAATCTCTATTAATTCAAGAGGTGAGGTAAATGGCTAGCAGACAACTATGAAGTCTTCTTTATTTTACGTCACGTTTTCAGTAACAAATGGAAATCTGATGATTGTTTTGTTTTCATAATATTTTGTTTTCATAAACCCTATTCATCTAGAATATGTGAGTTTCTGATTTCAAAGAAGTTGTGGCATGTCAGAAAGGCAGAAAATTTTGCCCATTGTTATAAATTCTAACAGATATTTGGCCAGTTATTCCCATAAATCCATTCATATTATCACATGCCTAATAACTGATACTATCATTCCATTATGTAATAAAAGATTAGTGGGCCATAAAATTAGCTGATACTGTGACTGGTGATATATTATTGGCATAAATTTAAAGTGACACATATGCTAGCATTTGCTAAAAAGCTATGCTAACATTGCTTATTTATCTCTGTAAAGGATGATATTCAGTTGCTTATTAACATATTTTTCAAAATTTCACTTTTTCAGATGAAATCTGATACACTTATTCTCTAATATGAAACTCTATTCTTAAGAAAATACTTGTTAAATTGTTTTCTAGATCGAACTAAGTGTGCAAGAAGGTGAGAAAGCCTTTTTATCCCATCTTCATCTGAATAGCACTTACATTACAATCAAAACTGCTGAAAAGTTGAAATTTGTCAGAGACATAGTTCTGGAATGTAGATATGCCTTTCACTGGTCTGCTGAAAAATCAGATTTAAGATTAGTGCTTTAATGACTTACTTTATACACAGATAGTAAATTATATTAAATGGATAAAAGCAAAAATCTTCCATTTTTTATGGCACTCTGCTTCTGTGAATGTATGAAATACGTGAATATTGATTAGATGATGTCTTGGGATTCCATTAGCTATGAAGATACAAGCACAAAAAGGTGGATGGAATTTAATACTTATTTCTGTATTGCAAATAGGATCTGTGAAAGGGCATATGAATGAAGTCTGGGCCCCAGAAAATCCTTCTTCTTCTTGTATGATACAGAAATATGCAGAGGTTTCTGCCATGGTGATTACTATGTAGCATGTAGTGTTGTACATTAATTCTGTGACTATGGAATAGCAATATGTGACCTTTTTTCTTGTTTCTTAGACTTAGATAGCAAAAATGGCAAAAATCCCATGTTTTGCAATAAAGCACTCAGAAATTAGGATGCTTTGAAGTAAATGTCGCCTCTCTGGGCTAAACATTCCACCTCCTGTGTCCTTCTACAAAGGCTTTGGATGAAGAGGCTCACGCTACTCTTGCTTTTGTTGTAGAAAACCACTTGCATAAGCATAGAGAAAAGTGGGAGAGGTGGGGATGGTGCAGGTGCTTCAGTGATTGACTTGATACAGTCAGCCTGGGAGCCAGGTAGTGCAGGGCACACCAGAAAACACGTTGTCAAAGGATAGGTGTGTAGGAGAACCCTGCTACACGGTGGCTGGACTGTGTTTTCAAGGAAAAAACTGTGACATCTGTTTGCAGTGTGGGTGCAGCATTTCCAAGAGGATAAATTACTGCACAGAGCTCTCTGTAACACACCATGGTGACTCCTGAGACACTGAGTTGACGCTTGCAAAAACCACAATGCTGAGACATGTCCCCAGGCGCCCTTGGTTAAACTGTTGGAGCAATTCCTGGTGCTGTTTTGGCATTCAGGATTTATCTAACTCGTGAGTTAGAGACCTTGCCCAAGCAGCAGGTTGGATGTTGCCATCCTGCCTTGGAGTTAAAGAGAGCCAAACAGTATGGCCCTGGCTAGAGCAAGCCAGGTTGTCTCCAAGACAGAGAACAAGACCCTGGCATCATGTAGCATAAAGTTCAGACTCTTCAGGGACCTTTTTTGACTTCTGAAGTTTCCTCCTTCCTAAGGCAAGCACTTAGGCAGCCCAGTATAAACATGCCTACTCATAGCCATGTGATGTAGCCTGTTAGCTGTATCTGGTTTAAAAGCCTGATGGTCCTTCCTTCCTTGTGTAGATGTAAAATACTTTTCTTCTAGTGTTACACCCTGGATGGAGTAAGTGCCCCTTCCTCACACCATGACACAGTTACCTCATACTAGGTCAGTTCTTTACTGTGACCTCTAAACCTTTCTTGAAGTTAATGCTTTCTGGGGTACATTTCTCAGTTCTGTGCTATTGCTTGTTTCCTTGTTCATTGCTGTTGGAGCTTGAACTTGGCTTTCTTAAAGTGTAATTTTAACAGTCCACCTTACAGATGTCTCCCTTGGCTTCCCTATGCTTGTTATTATTTTTTCGCCATGTAGAATAATCTGCTATTTCTTAATACTAACATCTGAGAGGTTTATTTAGAAATACTGTTATTTGTTTAAGATCTCTTACCAATCACTGCTTTCTGAGATCTGTCAGATAGTTTCCAATGTAAGAACTGTTGTTTGTTAGGATTTTACAGGGTTTATGGTGCTCTTATTTCAACGGAAGCAAGGTGCCTGTTTTTGCCCTCACTCCCCCAGTATTTTTTAGGCTGTTTGTCATTTTCAAGCACATTTGCAGAGAGATAAATATCCTAAAGATAAATATATTCCATGAAAGGACATAGTTGTAGGAAAATACTTCTAGAGTTCAAATATCACCTCAGTAATTTTTGAACCCATTGGGTAGTTGCTGTAGTTAAGGATGACAGCATGTTTGTCATTTTGAAATACCCTGCAGCAAGAAATAGTAGCCCTGTGTGGATATATGCAGAGTAAACAGAAAATCTAAGTATAATACTACGGAACAGTCAATTAACCAAGAGAGACACAATTCCCTAGAAAGCCAGGTTTTGTTAGCTCTCAGAACCACTTATTTAATCAGATTGTCATGTGATACTAAGGTAAATACCTTACAAACCTCTGCTACACATCCTTTATCAAACAAATTTGTAGTACAAAAAATGAGATTGGTTTGACCAGACTGATTTAACCTCTTGAAATTCTATTCCTATCTCTTGCTATAGATTAAATCTTTTACCAGTTTTTCTGTTACTGGGTCCAGACTGACTCCATGCTAAAAGACCTATCAGCCAATGCACTAACCCTTTTTGAACATTGACATAACATTAGCACTGTTTTTGTCTTTCTGAATTTCCTTAGTAATCTGAGATTTATTAAAGATTAACCTAACCCATTTGTTCTCTAATGTCCACACCTCAGAGGCATTTGGTTTAACATCCTTCTTCTTTACTAGGGATGGGCTGTGAAGTATTTCTTTGCCTTCTTATGGAATTAGATATTTATTGAGTTCTTCTGCCTTTTCTACATCATTATTTAAACATCTCCTTGATTATATGTCTTATTAATGAGACTGGTGTCAAAGTGCTTCTTGAATTATTCACGGTATTTTGTGGTGAGGAAACTGTGGAACATAGCAGAAGAGGAGTGGTTTTGTGGTTAAGATATTCTCTTAGCATTAAGAGATCTAGGTTTTAGTCCTACAGACTTCCAGTGTGACATTATCAAATTAAAAAACTTTTTGTGTTATATGACCACCTCCTTCTGGAGCTGCTGAGGAAGCTAAAACCTCGCCTGTTTTCCTAAGTCTTTCCTCTTTGCTTTCTTCATGGCACTCTTATTTCACAAAGACTTTCTATTCTTGGTTCTCAACTTCTCTCTTTCTTAAAAGTTATCATAACCCACTGTCCCCTCACAGCAAAAGACAATAAAAGATAATCTCAGACGTGCCCTAAGATCTCATGCATCTTTGACCTTACTGCTTCTCCTTGCTTCTTTTCATGTCTCAGTTTATCAAACACGTGGCATAGGACTATTATACTGAATTACCATCTATCAGCTTTCACGTACGCAGGCCTGACCTCCCTCTGCCATGGCCTCTCTATCCTCCAGTGAAGCTTCTTTTATACAGTCTACTGTGATCTTTTCTTATGCTGTGGACATTTCCTACCTCACAAGATCACATTTTTCTTTGGTACCATGACTATCCTGCATTGGAAATACTAATTTCTTAATTTTTCAACTTCCTAGGTTTCAGTTTTTACCTGTAACTTCTTTTGTTCACAGTTTTGTTTTGGTTTTTTTTTTTTTTTTTCCAAATACTTTGTTAGCTAAACAAATTGGGAACTTTCAAGAGCTTAACCACGTCAACTACTCTTCTGTTCTGTTTCCCTGACAATCATCTCAATTGTACTCCTTCTACTTGATAATATTTGTATCTTTCTTGCACTGCAAATAATCCTGATGGTCATTAAACTTCCTGTGACCAACTTAACGCAAGAAATAAAAAGGTTCTTTGATAATCCAGTAGGTCAGATTTAATCGTAACTGGAGCTAGCGAGGATATTTTTGCAAGCAAGATTGGGCTTATCAAAGCAGGGCCTATTATCAAGCATTGTTTCTGGATGAATGTTTTTGGCTAAGAGCAAAATGGGCTATATCTGTGTTCAGGTTCATAAAGATGCCCTTTCCCTCTTCTTATTTCTAGACATAATTGCAACTAGGTGCATCTACGATCAGCTGTTTTAGCCAGGTGTTACTACTAAAGATCATCAACAGGTTGTTGTTATTCATGGCTTTAGCATATACATGGATTTGATGCAAACAGGTCACCACTGCTATTTCTGAAACTCCCTGAATTTATATTCTCTTCCTTTTTATGTTCTAACCATTGGCTTTTCCCAGTTCTCTGGTTTCAGGAAGGTTTCCATCTCTGAGAAAACTCGATTCACCCTTTGAACCACAAACTTGACACAGCTAATCCCTGCTATGGCAGGTAAAAGATAAACTACCATCATAGAAATAATGTTATGTGGGAAAGTATACAGGAGAGTTCAGTGCTGTGTGTAGATCAAGCACATGGAATATAAACACCCTAGAGGAAGCTTACCATTCCCAGTTTGTCTTTTGCAATGTGCGTACAAACGTGCCCTAATCAGCACCCACAGCACATAACCTCTTTTCCCCGCATGCTCCATTTTTCAAGTGGGTAGTTTTACACAGAAGATGATCTCAAGGAGGAAACCCAGGTTCTGAGTAGAGCTAACACGGATCATCTGCAATGAACAAGCCTCCAACAACTAACTAGGAAAACTGATATAGAAGATGTCAAAAAAAAAAAAAAAAAGGAAGACTTTATGTAGGGACAGATCTGGGAATGGCACTAGGACCCAGGCAGGGGAATGAATGGAACTGAAAGACATCCACAAATCATTAATGCCATCTATCCTATTTATTACTACATCTAAGTATATATAGCCTAAATAAAAACATATTGGGGAGGAATATCCTCTGTTTTGGCCAACACCTTTACTGCTACCGGAAACAATTTACTTCTGGAGTGTGCTCACTTTCAGTTAAGAGCAGAGGATAGAAACTGACTGGTTATAATTAACCTTCTGTCTCTTACTTCCAGCTATATCCTTCCTGACCTCATATCTTCAAAATGGCAGGCAGAGAAGGAGAGAAAAAAATCAACATACAACCCTGACAGTTTCATAAGCAGGCTTTTGCAATTTTAGCCATGATTATAGACTTATTTTCACAGCCTGAGTAGGGGTTTTATATAATTGATTTCAGTGAGTGGTTACATCGGTCATTGCTGGGTTTTATGCCTTTGCTATAAAAGCACTGACCAGGTTTTAAGAGCATATTGGCCAGTATAAAGTGCCAGAGTTTTCAGGCAGTAGCTGTAGCCTGCCCTCATTTTGACTTCTCCCTGGGAAGGGTTCCAGAGGGCTAGTATTTCTTGCTCAGCTAATATTAGGCATAAAATTCTCTGATTTAAATGATCTGGGAACAGTGAAGAACTGAAAGAGAAAATGAGGCATCAGTCATTGTGCATCATCTAAGGGGAACCGGTACTAGCAGATAATCAGCGGAGGCTGGAGAAAGGTGGTGTGGAAGGGACAATCTGCCACTATCAATCACCCCATTACTAGTTTAGCATTAGTCTCTTTTTTCCCTGATCACAGGAGGTAATTCTTGAAATATTGACATTATCAACAACTCTTCACTCCGTTGTGCTCAGTTCAAAGAGATTCATCTGATAGCTTGAAACAAAAAGTCCTTTCCTTCCTCCACTGTAATTTTTCACAAGCAGTAACAAGTAGGATAGACTATAATGGGCATTACTGGCATATGGATGTATTTCAGGTCCCTATATTTATAGTGCTCCTCCACTTTCTATTATGTGTTTTTGGACATAACAATGGTTTTGAAGCTACCATCGAATAAGAAAATATGATAAAAAGTATAAGAATGTTTTTTGCCAAGTTGCAAAACATACAAATCATCTAGATGGTACATGGGGTGCCTCATACAGCTCTCAAACACAGATGTTAAATGAAATTGATTATTACAGTCCCCTCTACATCTAAAAATTGAGAAAAAAGGCAACAGACTTGACATTCAGAAACCATACTTTACTCCTCGAATACTAACAGCAGCCCTCCCTACCCATCCTGAGTTAATAATAGCTCTTTCCTTGTGGTTCTAATAATTCATGCACTACAGTTACCTTGACAAAATGTTTACAAAACACACCACCAATATAATGTTATAGAACAACATATGGAAGAAGTACTTTTCTTTAAAATGAATATATTAGGTTTCCCATTCCATTTGACCATTACAATATCACATACTTTTCTGAGGCGTTTTTCCCCATTATCACGCTGTCAAGAGACTGGAGGAAGATGTGATCTCCCCTGTGCCAGCTCTGAACCTGGGTCACTATTGAGTGCTATAGTTTTCTGGGTGCGTGGAATAGACCAAAAACTGTGAGTCCCCCTACATTCTTTCTGTATAAACAGGCTCAAATTTACCCCTGCAGAGTTATAGTGCAGAGTGTTACAATCTGGATGGTATTTGTCACAGTGGTATCCTAATGCTCTTTTAGTTAATGTCTGCTATGTAAATGCATACTCCATTTAACCCGCTAAATGTGCTCTACACTGTAGTACTGAAACTGCTTTGTATTTAACCTAAATTTCTTTTCCAAGGCATATAAAGCCAATGTCAGTCCTCCAGAATAATTTTGGCACTACCACCTTATTGATAACAACAATGTGAAGAGGAAAATGAGTTCCTATTTGTCCCATCCTATAAATGCCAGGCTTCCTCTATGCCCTGGCATTACACATCTTGTCTCTGATTGCCACGTGGGTTTTAATGAACCTGCAATTAAGACCACATGCCTTGCAGACCCAAGGCAAAGCATCGTTTGTCTCTGACACTTTTGGTTCCTCCTTCCTTATGGCAAATCCTGGCCATGCATACGTATTGTGATTTAACCCCAGCCAGCTACTAAGCACCACACAGCTGCTCGCTCACTCCCCACCCCTGCAGTGAGATGTAGGAGAGAATCAGAAGAGTAAAAGTGAGAAAACTCATGGGTTGAGACAAAGACAGTTTAACAGGTAAAGCAAAAGCTGCATACACAAGGAAGTCATTCACCACTTCCCAACGGCAGACAGGTATTCAGACATCTCCAGGAAAGCAGGGCTCCATCACGCACAACAGTTACTTGGGAAGACAAACACCATAACTCTGAATGTTCCCCCCTTCCTGCTTCTTCCCCCAGCTTTATATGCTGACCATGACGCCATATGGTATGGAATATCCCTTTGGTCAGTTGGGGTCAGCTGTACTGGCTGTGTCCCCTCCCAAGTTCTTGTACACCCCCAGTCCACTCGCTGGTGGGGTGGTGTGAGAGGCAGGAAAGGCCTTGGCTCTGGGTAAGCACTGCTTAGCAGTAACTAAAACATCCCTGTGTTACCAACACTGTTTTCAGCAGGAGTCCAAAACATGGCCCCATGCCAGCTGCTATGAAAAAATTAACTCTATCCCAGCCATAATCAGCATTGTGACAACCAAAAAATTAAATTTCACTGGCTATTAGTTACATTCCTTATCCCATCCAGCCATCCGCTTGCTGTAAACCATGATAAGATCTGTTGCAAACTTCTAGCAGTTGGCTCGCCAGTACCAAACTGGTTATACACCAGACCTGCGCTAGTCTGGTTTATCCACTTCCAGCAGTGCACAGCCATTGACTCATGTAGTAGTGTAATCACCTTCATTTGGAACTGCAAAAAGGTTCATCTAGCAGTTTCAGGAAAGTCTGAAGCTCTGCTTCCACTGCTGATATCCAAAAGGATATGATCCCATACTCTAACTTTGCTGTTATCCCTGACATGTACCACTGGATGCACTGGAATTGCACAGCTATTGCATTATTCTTGGAGAACGTCCAGCCTGCTGTGAAGAAGCCATGCTTGGCCTTCAGGCTTAGCAAGCCCATAAAGATTGATCCCTACTTCGTCTTGAAAACAGGATATTTGATCTAAGGTTTGGACTTCCACTTGTGATGCAAAACAACCGTAGTTGCTGGAATTCACCCCTGTGCTGGAATTGTGAAGAAAAAGTAAGGCTTACCACAAAACCCACGCATCAGTTCTTGAGGATTATACTTTCTGGCAGTGGGAAATCTGCAGCATCCACCCACAAACCTTAGTGCTGAGCATGTATATAGAGAGTATATGTGTAGGAATAGATATTTGAAGTACATGGTATCTACAGCAAAGCACTGTATAAAACAGAGCCTGGGCTCATCTGAGCAGGATGTGGGTGCTCACACTGTGGATGAAGCTTTTGATATGTTCTGTAAATCTTCCCCTGCCTTAAGCCTGTAGAAATGGTTGGGGAAAAAAAAATATCTGACATCTCATCTCTGTGATATATGTACACAAAATCCATGTTTATACAAGAAGTTATTTTGAGCATATTGCCATTTTCCCACTACTCAGTTAAATGAGCAAAGGATGTTCACAATACTGACAGAAAGCTGAACACATGACACATCAAGCTGCTAGAAGTTGATCTATTCATCAGAAACTTGCCTTCTATATGATAACTAGCAACTGTGAAATAAAAAAGACATTGCACATGCAAATCATACCTGATCTTTAAAGTTCACAAAGCAGTGCAAAAATGATAAAGATTTTATCAGGGAAGACTTTTGCTTAGTAGAGATTCCTCTCCTTTTCATTCTTGATGATACAGCCGAGTCCTCAGACATCAAGAGGTACTCGAGTGCTATCTCACTATTTCTCCTGCACTTTGGTAAGTCACTGACTTTCAAACAGCCACCCTGAGTGCCTCAAAGGATGAGATACTTACAGTCCTAGGCATTGAAAGAATGGTGTTTCTGAAAAATGCCGAGTTTACACATCACAGTCTAGTATGACGGTATGCTAACCAACTCATATGTCAGCCACAGCAACAAAAAATCGAAGCTGAATTTTTAAAAATAGCTTATTGTGATACCACGCAGCATATAGGCAGATATTTATATCTGGAACAATTCTGTGAATTACAAAGCTATAGCCACCCAAGCCTCTTAGGAGGTATACCTTATACTCCATGTGAAAGAAAGAGTTTTGCTCTTAAGAACACAAGCATTCATTATCTTCATTATCCTTTAGGCAGTGCTTTTTGTATTGCAAAATCATTACCACCCTGCAAACAAACAGCACAGCAATCTGATCCCAAAACATAACCTGGCTGCCAATTTTAAAGCACTCTGAGCAATAACACAACATGGTATAATAACCTTTCCTGGAATTTATTTTTAAAAATTATCTTTGCTTCCCATAGTTTTCTCTCTTGAAAAAAAACCCAAATCAAGAAAATTCAGAAGTAACCACAATGTCAGTGAGAGTGAAAAGCCCTGATTAATTATAACTACTGTCAGGAGCGAACTATATTGAACAACAACCACAACTGCACTTTTTAGGCATCTTGACTCATTCTTGAAATTGTGTCCCAAAGGAGTGCAACAGAGAGCAAGTCTGACTGCAGAGTGTGTGAACATGCAGTTGTGGGAACAGAACTCAAAGCTCAGCATAGCCCCTGAAATCAATGCGGTTGCACCAGAATAACTGAGAGCAGAATGTACTATATGTTTCACATTGGAAGTCCTGTCATGAGTCAGGCAGACAAGAAATATATAGTACACGCAAAATGTAACACAACTAACAGGAACTAACCATTTTCTGTGATGAAGATTTCCAAAACTTTGTATTCTGTAAAGAATAAAGCTTAATTTTAAAATGTTGTGACTGTTGTACATCACTGAAACTGTGTAACTGTTTGTTAAAAGCTATTTTTTATTTTCTTGTAATTGGTTTGCTTTTATTATAACAGGAGCTAGAGGCTGCAGCAAGGCCTGAACAAAAGTTGGAATTTCCATCCACTCTGGGACATGAAGCCAAAATATCAACATGTACAGTGAAACAGAATGTTCTGAAAAACATGGTTTCAGAAACAGTCGAACATTTCATCTTTTCCCAGCTGAGCACAAAAGCTGCATATTTCCGCAATATTACGCTGCCTGATGGGGTTTGGAGGTTGAATTGCCTATTGTGTCATTCTGTCCTCGGTGGGTAAGACCGCAGGCTCAGGCCGTGGCTCCAGCACCACATTGCAGCTGTAGGGATGACGGCAGGAGGAGTTAGTGTATTGTACCCATATAGATAGAGTCTAATCTGGGATTTAACCACAGGAGAGAGAGGGGGCTAGAACATCGAACCCAATTATACAATACAGTGTAGTTACAGAAACCAGGTTCCTACTGAACCAAAATAATAAAAATAAATCTTGGCTCGAAGAAAATCCAGAAAGCCAATTTTTTCCCCCTAGAAAGTTTGGGAGAATGTTTTTCCCATGAAAAAGTAATTCTGACCCAAAGTAGCCAGGTGTCTGTTTTCCATTTTTGTCCAATGGTTCCTTGGCGGTGTTAGAAGCTGTACAAACCTAACTAGACAAGACAGCATATTTTCAGACAAATCAGATACTCTGTATCACGAACCCAGCACTGATGCACCATGAGCAGAGTTTTGCACTATCTCACAGTGCTCTGTCTACCAGTAATGATTCTAGTAAACTGAACAGCCTCAGTCTGGGCTCTGGGAGCTTGGTTTTGGCCTGCACCATCTAGCACTATGTCTGGGCATGTTTTGGGAAACCGGTCCCAGTAAGCAGTATGGATGAGATCACCTTGTTTTGGGGGAGAAAATATACACGTGAGGTCCATATACAGGGAGATCTCAACACATCTTTTGTTCTCTGTCCTGTCCATGACCCATTTTATTTGCTTGCATAGATATAGAATCATGAAATCATAGAATCATGGAAGCATAGAATCACAGAACGGTTTGGGTTGGAATAGACCTTAAAGCCCATCCAGTTCCAACTCCCTGCCATGGGCAGGGACACCCTCCACTAGACCAGGTTGCTCCATGCCTCATCCAGCCTGGCCTTGGACACTCCCAGGGATGGGGCATCCACAGCTTCTCTGGGCAACCTGTTCCAGTGCTTCACCACCCTCTCCGTGAAGATTTTTTCCTGATGTCCAATCTAAATGTACCCTTTCAATTTAAACCCATCTTGATCATATTCGTGGACCTTCTCTGAATTTGCTCCAACCGGTCTCTATCCTTCTTATGTTAAGGGCTCCAGAGCTGGACACAGAACTGCAGGTGGGGGTCTTATGAGAACAGAGTAGAGGGGGAGAATCCCCTCCCTTGACCTGCTGGCCATGCTTCTCTGGATACAGCCCAGGATCTGGTTGGCTTTCTGGGCTGCCAGCGCACACTGCTGGCTCATGTTCAGCTTCTCATCCCCCAGTGCCCCCAGGTCCTTCTCCTCAGGGCTGCTCTTGATCCATTCTCCACCCAGCCTGGACTTGTGCTTGGGATTGCCCCGACCCAGGTGCAGGACCTTGGACTTGGCCTTGTTGAACATCATGCGGTTGGCACAGGGCCACCTCTCCAGCCTGTCCAGGTCCCTCTGGATGGCATCCCTTCCCTTCAGCATGTTGACCGCATCACACAGCTTGGTGTCATCAGCAAACTTGCTGAGGGTGTACCTGATCCCACTGTCCATGTATCTGACAAAGATATTAAAAAGATGATGTTAAACATCACCAGATACTAACACAAATGTCTGGCCATGCGGTACCCAGAATGGACAGTTGGTCTGAACTGACAGAAATCTTTTTTTTGCTTCATCGGTTCTAGTACAAATCTTTCCACCGCTCCTGTTCAGCATTCAATTGCCCATCCGCTTGCGCAAGGACCTGAGAAGGGGAGGAGCAGGCACTAATGAGTGCCAGAGGGCAGGGAAAGAGTAGGACTGCAGCGCTGGCTCAAAATGTTTATGAATCTATGGCCTGAGATTCAGATCCATAGTAACCATACCTAACTTTAGGTACTTAACCAAAGGGTTTTTTTGAGCTGCCATTGCTGGAGCCCAAGTCTGCCTTCCAGGATGAGAAGCAGATGTCTCACGAGAGTATGGACCACAGTGGAGTGCAGGGCTACAAAGTTCTCAATTTGGGGACTTCAGTAAGTGCCCATGGTCAGGCTGGAGGAACCGTTTCACGTTGCTTGGGCAAGAACACACAGAAAGCCTATGTGAGAGTAGCAAGGTGCTCCAAAACGCCCGATGCCAGAACATATTATTTAACTGTGAGGACATATTTCTCCTCTGATAGAGGTTTGCCTTATTAATGCAGTCATTTCTCTGAACATTTTATAATTGAACCAGGTACCTTGAAATGAATATCAAGCATTAAAGTTACAGAACAGAGTGTTTGCACTTATGAATTGAAAGGAGAAATTCTAGATGAAAAATGCTTCACTAAACCTTAAACCTTCTTCCTTTAGTGAAAATTAACAAGTTATTTAGCACTGCCTGCCTTTTGCTATTGTTATCAAAAGGTACATCAGATGTTGAATGCAATTAAAATCCAGTGGGCCCAATTTTGCAGCTAATAATGATTTGCATATATTGAGTTCATTGGAGCAATATTGATTTTCAAATGCTAAGGATCTGCCCCTTAGTTTTAACTTAATTGTTTTGGTAAAGTCTTCCTCTCATGTGGCAGAAAAAGAGAAGAGGCAGAATGAAATCAGTATGAAAGAGAAATGATCTATGACTTCAATACCTTACAAAAGCAAAGGTGGCCATAGGGAAAATGGAATCTTTACTCCAGGGTAACCCAAATAGATGTAGGAATAGATGTTTTTGTTTTGCTTGGGTGCTATTTTGGTTTGTGTCTGTAAAAAAGGATGAAAATACCCATCAGAATTTACTCTTGAAGAGGCTACTCAACAAGCATTTTTAGCTGTGTAGAAATACATGATTACGAGATAGGTCTATTGAGAAAATTACAAAAAGCTTATTTCTCACTAAATGAAGGCATGGCTCTTCCTTCAGTTATCGTTATTGTAGGTTGGTGCCATCCATTAAAAAAGTAAACACAGCTCTGAGTAAATTGACCTGCACTTTAACATATGGGTCCTCCTTGAGGTCACATAAATGAAGTAAACGGAATATGACCATGTACCCGAGGGACTGGGAGAGCATGTATACTACTGATTACGTGTGGAACTTAATTTGTTCTGGTCCATTTATAATAAATATCTATAGAGAAAATGAAGTCTTAATATCCATATTTTGGTCATCAAGCACTTGCTAAGTGATGCTTTATCAGTAACAAAGGATAATAATTGATATTAACAAATGACAGCTGCACTGACTGTATTTTCCCTCCTTTCTAAATGGCTGTGCGAAACAGCTTTGATACAGAGCACATTGATGAAGTGTTAGTGAGGGTTTGGGATAACTTTCTCTAACTGAAAACAATGTTTTATTAATTGCTATCTGCATCTACAGAGCAGAAACGTGTCCCATGTAAAAATCAAAACAGATGACCCTACCTTTGGAGTCACGGGGAAGTTACAAAACCCTATTCTTCCTAACTATTTTCCTAGGTCAACAATGTCAGGAGATGAAGTTGCGCCCATGCCCAGCTGTGCCCTCCCCCCGTCCGGGTGGCAGGCATCCCTCTGCAGAGCTGCCAGGGCTGGGGAAGCTTTTTCCCACCCAAAACCAGCAAGTGGGGAAAGAAAAGCATGGCACCCCGAAGGAAAGTGTGGGGTTGCTTCGGAGGCTGCAGAACAGCTGCCCAGGACCCTTAATACCCATAAAGAAGCGATTGCTGAAGCTGCTGAGTGTAATTCGCAGTATGTAAGAAAATCTTCAGTGGGATTTCGTGGTCCAGTGTGATCTGCACCACACTGGATTCAGTGAGGATATGTGGGGAGAAAGGGTGTAAGAATTATAAAGGGAAGGAAGTGGTTAGTTTGCAAACAGTGAATTTAAAATCTATAATATATATACTATATAATTCTTTGATTTGTATAATTATTTGATCATTCGGAGAAAACAATAAACCTTTTACTGGAACCAGTGTACTTAAACCGTTCTCAAACAGTAAACAAAGAAAAGGGGGCGGGGGGAGGGGGAAGCAAGCCTTTACCTGCTACTACCATCTAGTGGTAAAAAAGAAATAAAGGACTTGTTTGCAGAAATGGTCTGTGGGAGGGATGAGGCTGGTTGAACAGAATGAAGAAATGGGAGGGATGAGGCTGGTTGAAAGGAATGAAGAAATCAGAGAGTTATTATCTGGCAGACACTTGCTCCCCCCAACTGCAAACACACACATTATCCGTCACTGCTACAGCCACAGCTCCTGACACGGAAAGTAAGCACAAAGCCAGAGCCATGGACAGAAAGGGTCACTCAGGGAAACATTCTTCTTGGTCTCAGATTTCCCATCTTTGCTTGATATTACGATATGATTTAAGGTCTTCTAGCCATGGCCATCTTTGCATCTGTAAATATACAGTAGTAACAGAACAGGACTTCAGTCTTCCCTCTTAACTACAAGAGAGTAGTAGGTCATGTACATAACTGAGTACTGCTCCCCTCCTGAGCATTGTACTTGGTGGAGGTAAGGAGTTCAGTGTGAAGAGGAATGGAGTTTTGTAACTTCCCCATGACTCCAGAGGTAGGCTCATCTGTTTTGATTTTTACATGGGACACATTTCTGCTCTATAGATGCAGATAGCAATTAATAAAACATTGTTTTATATTAGTGAAAGCTATCCCAAACCCTCAGTAACACTTCATCAAGTTAGCTCTTGCCTGTCCCCACATTTCCTTCTGCTTGCCTGGGACAGCTCTGCCACCCTGCCCACAGGACCCTCTCCCCTCCTTGCTGAATTGCCATCTGGCCTTGCCGTGCAGGGGAGCAGAGCCTCGGCGCCTTGCGGAACTCCCAGATGGAGGCTGGGTATGTCCTCCTGGGAGAGAACTGGGACTCCACCTGTACCTTACCAGGTCATTTGAAACTGCCAGTCTACCAGGCAAAGTTCTATTTCCCAGGAAAACAAGTTTATCTGTCTGAAATGCAGAGCTAAGAAATCATTTACTGTGTTTAGGACAAGTACAGGGAGGGGAATTAATAGTGGACTCTACAGCTGCCTTGCACACTGTTTTGGCTTCAACCTGTCTTCCCTTCAGCTCACAGATGAGCTGCTTCTCAAGGTGAGTCACATCTCTTCCCAACTCGGTGGGAAGGTCTTCCAGTTCTTCCGAGCTGCCTCTGTCCCCATTGCAGCCTGCTTTCCCTTCATCAGTGGTAACCCTAATACTTTTCAACTGGTGAGAATCTCAACAGAAAATGCAGTGGTAGACTTACATGTGTACCCATGTATAATGCCAATGGTTTTTAGAAGGACACCTTGCAAACCAAGAACAGTGTAAGTTTTTCATTTTTAAGATAATAATTGGTGAACAAGAACAATTATTTGCTATACATTGGAAGATGGAAAAAGTTATTGTCCTCTAATGACTTGGATGGAAGTCAGCTGCTGCTCTTCCATAATTTCAATAGGGTTCTTGATGCATATGTATGAGTCTTTGCAGCTTCCTGCAAGCTTTAGTAATTATTTCATCAAGGTATCAACTTCAGTGTTGGGTATAATTGGAATCAGGCATACCACACCTCCAGCTGCCAGTGTGTTGCATGTCCTTGGAGACCCTCTTCCTCCTGCCTGATCCAGGACAGCTTCCACGTGTAGTTGGCATCAATAAACAGATAATAATATGTACCTTTTCCTTCCAGAAGTCTCAGAGTGCAATCAACAGTTTATGTACCTATTTCAGAGCATATTGGTACTGTTTGGACAAGACTGATTTCAACCTTAAAGTCTATACCTGAAACAAATTAGAGGAAACAAGTGCCAAAAGTGAGACCCCTATCCCTCCAAGGGAATAAAACCCAAAATCAAAACAAAAATCACCCCTGAAAGGCATGCTTTATTTTAAAATTAATGTTTTGGACTTAAAGTTGATGCCTAAAATAGGTTAACCAACCAGTAAAAGAAGTTTTCTCCGTTGACTGTAGTGGAAGCTGAGAATGACCAACTCCAGTGAAAGCTTTGAAAGTTTGCAGATTTGCAAGTTCAGCCTTGACATTAGGTGGACAGGAGTTTTCATTCCTGACACAGAAAAACAGGGAGAGTAGGACAAGGGAGAAATTCCCTCTTGACAATTGCCTTAGAAAGAAAGCAGCAGTTAGCCAACAACTGGTTCTAGAAGATAAAGAGACAAAAACCTGCCCTTGAAAACAGCACCATAGGCAGGTTGGATCTTCTTTTACACCCAGATGCGAGGTCACTGGAAGGCTCCTCAATGTTTTATCACCATCATTGAAATACGTTCCAGCTTGTCTATCCATAGCATCAAACTACACCAAGTTAGGGGGACAGCTCTGTCACCTGTCCCAGGTGGCACTCAAGCATTATTTTTTTGCAAAAAACTATAGAAGTGACAGTGAATAAATAATTCATGATCTGACTCCTTTCCATCTCCCCAGTTGCATTTCCTAGAGTCATTTATTAGAACGATACTGTTTCACATTTATTCAAGTGCCTATTGCTTGAGAAAATAGAAAAATAATTATTCTTCATCAGGATGCAGTTGCATTTATAGAAACATTTGTTATATTTATAGAAGTGTTATCTACTTAAACACTTATTCATGTAAGTTTATATGCTAAGAGATTCTGTAGTATTTATAGTTAAGGGAAATAAGGATCTTTAAATAAAAATTATATATGTATTCGTCTCATAATAATTTAGTTCTGATAGAAGTTGCTTTTGCCATTTCATTTATTTAATTAATCTCTTTAGACATTTATACATTTCAAGCCTTCCTTTAGATGTTGTTTCACTGGCTAGATGGGTACATTTTGTATCATCCTTTGTACTGGCAATTGTACATTGCTCTCCTGGTGAAACACCTAGACGTGTTCCTCCTTCACACGAGAACCACAAAGGCCTTGTTTCTGACCAAAAAAGTTTAGCTTCAATTTTCCACCTCCCACATATGATTAAAACAAAAAGTAATGAATAATATTGAGGTCCCCTAATTGTTCTGATTAGGCGGTTCACATCCGGATGACTCGGTTAAAAGAAGCTTTTGCATTTTGTTTGCAAAAATATTAAGCTTGAGTGTCCGGATCTAGTCCTGTGAAGATGGCATGTTTTTTTCTCTGTTTTCCCCTACTGGATAAATTACACATTTTTTATTTTAGCCTGGTTTCATGAGAAATAAGGTTAATAAGATTTGGTTATTTCACTGTCCTCCACTTCCTTTTCTCCTTGTCTGTTTTCAGCCAATTAAGGCAGATGCCTCAAAGAATACAAAGTCTTACAAATTTTTTAATAATCAGGGACTGTGTAGAGGAGACTGACTCTATTAATGCTCCTTCTGTGTGAAAAGAACAGAGGATTTGATCATGGCTTGGTTCTGGTTAACAGCAGCCACCTGGAAGCCAGCACAGGCAGTCAGAGTGTCCATAGCCCTGTGCTCTCTTGCGTGTGTTGTCTCCTACCTAGCCAGAAAGCCGCTGGGAGATGTATGGGCAGAGGGGGTACCGTGGTGTGGGAGCACTTGGAACAATGCAGGGAGCAGCCTGTGAGACTGTGGGGCGAGCTGTGTGTAGTATGGTGGGAGTGCTGGTAGGTATATGGAGACACTCTTGTTCTTGAGGTGAGTAGACAAGGTGTGAGACATGCAAAACAAATCCTTGTGAAACAAGGTTTCCTTAGCTCCACTGTACACATACCAACTTTCTCTTTTTTTTGTGTGTTCAACTTCTGCTGTTATTCCATCCACTTTTCCTGCTCTGGCATAGGTTACAGCGAGCTACCTACCTACCCAGCCAGTAATCTTCTCTGCAGAGGACATGCTTTTGTTGTTCTCCAGAGCTGCATTCATCCTTTCAAATGCTCTCCATTTACCCTAGAGACTTTTTATAATTTCTTTCTCATGATCATCATTTTCTGAAGTGAAAAGCTATCGAAGGTAAATGCATGCTTCAGCTTTTTTATCACTTTCCGTTTACCAAGAGTATTTTTTCTTGGGTGTAAATGCTTTATGTCACCTCTCGTTCTCTTTGTGTTTATTTTAACTCCCTGTTTCTAGCTTGCTGCATAAAGATAATTTATTACCCTCTTCTCTATAGCTGCTTGATACTCAAGAAGTGCAATGTCATGTACAAACTGCACAGGTACTTCTCATTTATTCTCTGTAATCTTACTGCGGTCCAGCTTTCTGAAAACTTCCACCGAGCGTGTGTACAAAAAGGGTGTGGATAGAGTTGCACTAGCAAAAAAAATTTTTTTTTTCTCTTGAAAAATGGTTTAGATCTTTAAAAAAACTTAGCTCTTAAAAAACAGTTTTCTGTTGTTATCTGGTAATTGCTACTATGGGGAGATAAGTGCTACTTTAGCCCCAAATTAATGCACTCCATATGGCAATTACTTGGTGGAATTTCATGGCCTAGGGTATGCAGGTCAGATTAGATGAGTCTTCTGGCATTAAAATTTATGGTTCTATAAATTTCTGTTTCTCACTTGTTCTTGTAATGCTTCTTAACATTTCCAGTGAGTAAGAGCCTTCTCATCTATCAAATACCCAAAGATAAGGTAAATTATTCTGCATGACCTTCAATACTTTTCTGTCATTTTAGGTCCAGTCTTACAGATGTTGTGTCTCTAAAGCTCTCAGTAAGTTAGGACTTATGGATGCCTAGGGATGCCAGGCAGAACATTTGATATACGGCCTTAGTGTGAAAAATTGGGTGACTTGTCCTAGGCATACATTGCTTGCCATGTAAAATCCTTTTCAACTAGTTGGCTTACAGGAATATGCTATTTATAACTCACAGGGAGCTTTTTTAAATGGATACGTTATGCTGATAGAAACAATAGATTTATATTGATGTATTTAGTAATTTATTACATTGGTTTGTAGCCCTTGCTGTATGCTTTCTCCTGTCACTCAGGGTGTCCCTGATCGTGTACCTGGACCACAGCTCAGCTCCGATGCGGCACAGCTGCATAACCTCCACCTGGACTGCTCAGAAAAAGCTGTGAGAAAGTCTCTACAGAGATAAGAAAGGTAAAATTACAGGCAGCAGTAGGATTGTTGAGATAAGATTGGAAGTAGCTGGAGGAAGAGAGGATGTTTCCGAGGTGAAAACATCAGTGTGGAAAGGTCTGAAAAAGCAAAGGAGAAACATCAGGGAGGCTGCCTTGGCTAGTCGGGGGCTAGTTGTGAAGCATCAAGTCATCAGGTCGAATCATCAGTGCCATCAGGAGGGGATGGACAAGGATAACCCTCCAAGGAACTGCCCCTCTCTGCTTGTGCCTGCCTGGCCAGCAAAAGCTCCCAGGGCTTCATCTGGGGTGGGAGCACACCTATTCTTAGCCTGACAGCTGGTTAAATACTACCTACCTGCTTCTCTGTTTGCCATTAAATAACTGCTTCATACTTTGAACTGGTTTTTGCATCTTGCTCGCAGAATTCCTTGTACCAGGATAAGGATGCTGGAATGAATGGACTCAGAGTAGGACCAGTAGTAGTTTCCTTAAATACCAAGTTCAAAGCTCCCACATATTTTGCAAAATGTATTTTTCTTTGTTGTTGTTAGTTAGTTAACATTTTTTAATTCTTCTTTCTAGTTTTTCCTATTATCATGGTCTTAATAAATACTCCTGTCCCTGCTTTCCTCTGCTTCTGTTGTGTATGTTGTATCACTCACTATTTTTGGACTGGTTTTAATTATTTGCCCTTTTTCTTTAAGAATTCCTGCAATGTCCTGTAGTAAAAGCTTTGGGTAAGAAGCAGGTTTAACATAGAGATTTGCAACATCCTGATGCAACATAGGCTGAAATCTTTGCAAACACCTTTGTGTTATCACTTGAAAGGGTGCTTGGACTACAGGGCTAGATCCTGTCAGATGACACATGTGTTTCTCACTGCTTGGCAAGCACAAGTCCGACTTAAAGTTGCCCTTCAAGGAGCTGAAGATTCCTCAGAAAGAGAGGAAGGAGAGGATCTGCCAGTGAAAGAAAACTGTCAGAAATCAGACACGCACTCTTTTCAGTCTGCCTGACACTCATAGGTGCTCCTAAAGACCCCGTTATTATAGACTAGCAGAAATTAAACCTTCAAAATCACTAAGAAAACCTAAGTGGCACTCAGGAACACAACACTCAGGGAGAGCAACCAACGGCTGCAATTAGGTGTAACAATCACTGATCACTTGACAGGAGAGCAACCGCTTCTCTTCAGAACCAGCTTATCAAAACCATTTTTATAATGGGTGATCTATACAGAAATTTTGAAGGGTGGAAACACTGAGGGAAACAAACTTAAGGGGCAGATCCTGAAATAGGCCTGTAAGGTGGAAAACAATTGAAAGGTTTTCTTGGGAATTTGTTGGGGGAGTAGATGGGAAATCACCTTCAGGGCATATTTAATAATTATTTGAATAAATCAGCATTGTGAAATGAAAAAAAGCATGAAAATTGATGGAAAGGTGCTGTTGTGATAATTTATAAAGACAGAGCTTCACAAACTGTCAGCATAAAGACAAGGAGAGCAAAGGCAGCCAAGTGTTTTTCTCGTAATACTGGGAGGAAAATTGCAAGCACAGAAATAAGACATACTCACTTGGGCACATGGGTTATTAGTTTTTGATTAAATTGCATTGTGGAATCAAAAGTTCTATTACTTGCTAATAAAGAATAATTTTTAGGAAACATTTTTATTGTTAAATATTATGTGTATTGTTGCAGCATTTTTGTTAATGCCAGATACTATGAAGTCATGAAAGGATTAAAAACCTCACTATTTTAGAAGTATTGGGTTCTCTGTATTTGCTTTAATGTTCAAGTTTTTACAGATTTCTTCCTCTAACACAAACTGCTAAGAACTCAGCTCCCTGAAACTCTTATTTAATTGCTTCAGCCAAGCAGTTTAGGAAGTTTAGGAAAACCACCAAGTATCAACGAGTCAAATAAAAATGGCACAGCTGACAACAGTGATAGCTCCTTAAAACATGTACAGTGAAAGATCTTATTGTATGTTTGAAGAGCCAAGTGCCCTGAAGGAGTTAGGGTTCAAATAAGTGAAACAACGACATGGTTGAAGAAAGGAAAACATTCTCACAGTATCTCAGCTGTAGATGCCTGAAAGACTCACCCGGGAAGACTTCATAAAATAAACCACAAAAATCAGTTGTTTTGCAGTTTGGAGGAAGAGAGTTTGCAGCAGATTTTACTTCATACAAAAAACCAAGTATCTCTCACTCTGATAAACTTTGCTCTATAGGCAAAATAAATCCCTTTCTGAATATAGTAAGTAGGAATACCTTAGCCATCAACTCCAGAGTAAGAATGGGATTCTTAGGTTACTGAAGTTAGGAGGAAGATGGTCACAAGATTTTTTAAAAATCTACTGATTTCTGTGGGTGGTCTAAATAAAACTGCATCTTACATTAGCCACACCTTTTATCAGTGTATTCACTTATTCTCCTGATGTCTGAGACAAGGCAATAAATCTTACATAAGAATATAGAAGACCAGATTGTACCCCAAAGAGATAGTGATAAATACAATACAATACAATACAATACAATACAATACAATACAATACAATACAATACAATACAATACAATACATTAGTTACTGAGTATTTTTAAGCAGACAAAATTAATAGAAGTTTTCCCACCTCAACAGTTAAATCTCTACCCTAACTAACTACAACATTCCCTCACTCAGAAAGCAAAAGGAACACAAGCATATTCTGAGGATTTGAACCAGTCAAATGAACCAGTTTCTTCAAACAAGTCAGATGAAAATATTGCCCTTTATTGGAGGCTGCAATGGTATTTGCCTGATGAACTAATATGTTTCATTATGTTTTGTCCCTTAGGGACCTTCTGACCCAACAACATCCCCCCCTTTTTTTTAATGTTTTTTTGACTAGGTATCCTACACTTTCACAACTTGGTAAAAATTGTTCAGATAAATCACTGTTCCTGGAAAATAAAAGGAAAAGGAAAGGTATAGGTAGATAATCAGATCTGTGTACATGTAGAAACTAATTTGCAGAAGAAATGAAACTCTGCTCCTTTAGAATCTGCTCATTTTAACACAAATTTTCATAGTTATCATCTGTTTTCTACAGGATTACAGTGTATTTTGACAGGTACAAAAAAGCCTTTAGGAAAAGCTCCTCAATGTTTTCTCATTTTTTTTCCCCCCACGTACGATGTAGCTGCTTAGTGTTATAAATTTGGATTCACCATCATCTCTCTAACACAGGATAATGAATACCCACTCCTTTCCCATGCCGACAAAGGTGAGACCTTTTCCTGTACTATACTAAACCAGTAAATGACACTGTATGACATTCTTATTCATTGCCTTTTCCTATCTGTGCTTTTAAAGAAGGATTCAGAAGTATAAACTAATTAAAAAACCAAAAAGGTGAATCACTGTCTGCCCCAAAGGTGCTCTGTGATAGTTTTCTTCATAAGTGAGAACTGGTAGCTTTTAGGTACTACTGACTTTATAATGATTTCTATTGGTATCTCTTCTAAGTATTTTCTTTATATTTCCTCAAGTGTTTCCATTACAGATTTAAAGAATTTTGGGTCCATTTCAGTATATTAACACTGAACAATACTCTATGTAGCCAGACAAATAGTCAGAGAAATATCTCCCAAAGACTTTTTCCAATACAGATTAATTCTTGTCAACACCAGGAGTCTGTGCAGCAGTGCTCCAATGGGACATCTCCAAGGGTACCACAACCCAAAATAAATCTGTTTAGCTTTTGTGGGGTCCCTGAGCCAGAGATATGCAAGGGTTATTTGGAGGTGCCTCTGCTGCTTGATCAGACCATGTGTTGGGGTTTACACACGCTTCAGTACTTTGCAGAATGTGTGCTAGTCCTGATGCTGTCTCAGAGAAGCATCAAGAGAAGCTCTAACGACAATTGGAGGTGGAAGGACACCCACCCCTAATCCCTACAAGGTCCGGGCTACAGAAATGGGTGTCTCGTTTCAGGCCCAATTTTTCTTTCAGTCCCCTTATTAATGAAAATTCCTCCCAGAAATGAAGTCCCCGTGCAGATGTCTTGGATTCCCCCTTTCCTTTAAAAACACTGCAACTGTGACAGAGAATTCCTGTGGTGTCAGATCCCATTGTCAGAGGTAAATGGTGGGATATTCAACTGACTAAATTAAGTGTAATTTGAAAGCATTGTTCACTGTGCTTTACCAGATCTTGTTTTTACATTTTACTTGTTGACCATGTTGTTGCTTCGAGGCTCCCTAGCAATCTGTGTCAAGAGTTAAAACTATATTTTTCCATCCGTTCTTCATTCCGTTCAAAATTACTGGTCTTTAAATAGTAAACAAAGAGTAATTTATCTTTGTGGCTATAAAGAGTGGAATTAGCCCATCATAAATTCAAGGTAATCTGTTTTTCCATTACTAACTTTGGTTCAACAGCTAATGAAGGCAGAATCAGTACTATAGAGAATTATTGTAAGGTGACATTTTAATGAGAACATAACTTTTGGAGAACTAAAAAAGGACTTGCAACCACAAATCCCACTAGGATGTTGAATGCTGGCCTTACTTTCTTTCTTTTGAGGCAAATAACTGGCAGGATGGTTCTATTTAAATGTGTCTCAAGCTGGCTGTACTTGCCATGCATAAAGAACAGGGCAACCCAACTCATTAGACAGAAGGAAACCGGTGTCCCCATTCAGGCCAGGCATGGTTGCTCACACATATTTGAAGACTTGAGAAAAGCACTCTTTATTTGAAAGTGGAACTTGAATATGATGTTTCTTATGACCATTTTACTACAAATGATTCATTAAGAATATTTCTGAGCTATACCCTTGAGTGAAAAAAAAAATTGTTTATGCATACATCCAGATTCAAATGTACATAGATACATGTTTTTCCTACTTACAAGTGTGTGTTTTGTGCATAAATTTATGTCCTTAATCCACTTGCTATGTTTTATTTATTCTTCTGTTGGATATTACTTCAGTTTGTAACATTAAACAACACACTGCTTAAATAAAATGTCTGTATTTCTGTGTTTCTAGCCATTAATTTGACAGTGTCCTTCCTCATATTGTGTGCTTGTGAAAGTATCCTACAATTCATGCTATTTCCAGACAACAGTTACCTTCTGCTGTCAAAACCCTCCACGTTTCTGTAATTAATTTCTATTATAAAAGCACATGCACAGTTCTGGGGGAAGGGTGAAAAAGAAGACTCAAAGAGAAGAGCTTTGGTTCCTCCAGAGTGCTGTAGAACTGACAGTGGGGCTCAACCCCTGGAGAAGGTGTGCCTCTGTCCCTTGTGTGCCTGGGGGGCTGGTCCTGTGTGGCAACGGGGATAGTGCTGTGTGCCATACAATGTCTTCAGGCAGTGGTAGGCTTGGTCAACAGTGTCCTGCTGGAGCTGGGAAGCATCACCATCTCCATTCCAAACCAAGGGTTTCAAATTTCCAAATTCAAAGGCTAAAAGGTGAGTTTAAAATCTTGAACTGAACCCTGCTGTACTTTTACGTGTGAGGGCTACTGGCTATTGAAATCTGGAAACCCACCCAGCCTGGCATTGGAGCCCCGCTGTGTTATCCTCAGTCCGGTGAGACCTTCTGCGCTGACACATGGTAAATCTGATTAATCCAAGGTGACAGCTGCTTTCCATCAACAGACGAGCAGAAGGCAGATGCTGTGGGGCCAAGGGCCTCGCGTAGTGAGTACAAACTGGGGTAACTGCATGAGATGTGAGACAATGAATGATCCAGCTCTACGCATCACTTGGACCACTCATAGGACATGATGACTTGTAATACCAGCTGACAAGACTCCATGACCCAGGAAGTCCCTTCCAGCTCTGTGCAAACATGCTTATTATGGTTGTCCTTTTGTACAAGGCGACAGCATACTTTGTTTCAAGGAGATAAAGGCCCAGATGTACTCCAAGAGCTGTGCACTTGGCTGACACACAGCATCACTCCATGAAAAGATGCGTAGCCAGCCATGGGGCAGACACCAGCTCGAAGCTGCAAGCAGAAGCCTCAGAAGCTGGATGATTATGCTTCAGTGGTGGCACACTTAAGACACAGCCCAGTGAAGCTGAAGGCAGTGGGGAGGCTTCTACTGAATTTAGTAAAGGACACATCCCTTTAAAGGAAGTTTTCAATAGCTGGAGCATTTGAGCAGGCATAATCAGGCCAGGATCTGTGTGACAAACCGGGCCTACATCAGCAAGAACATTTAAAAATGTACATTTGTGTGATAAATATGTTTGCTTCTGAATGAAAGCTCGAACAGAAAAAAAAAAAAGAGTAACCTGCAGTGCTGAAAATTAAGTTTAGAAAGGCTTGTTGACTCAAATGTATCTTATTTTAAACAACAGTGTTAATCTTAAGGTTTCCAATTACAAGAGAGAAGAACAAGTGCAAATGTCTTTGTGAACATTATATTCAAATGTGAGTAATTGAAGAAATGAGAACATTCTGTCCCTTGGTGGAACTGCATGAGCTTTATAATATTTGCTCAAATTTAGATAACATGACAAACGAATGCAGCTCACATTGCAGTGAGCGAGAAGCATTATTTTCAAAATCAAAAGGGCAATTATGAATGAAGAAAAGAATAAAATTACACAGTGCCATTTTATTATAGTATCAAAATAGAATCGATGAAGCAAAGTCAGAATTTAAAAGAAATCTGGATGGCTATTATTTAGGTTGGCTGGATATTTGTAAGTGTGCCTGACAGAAATGGAATTCGAGAAATGCGCTTGAAAATGTTATTTACAAAGTGCAGTTCCCTGTGTTGAGATTTGTACTATGAGTTTTGCATATAAAAAGATACTCTCTAAATTGATAGGAACTTTTATACCTTTCCAAATAATCACACAGCAAGGAATAGTAAAAGTAAAAGCTGGAAAAGTCCTGCTTGGCCTTCTTGTCTAGGTCACTTGTCAGAGGATGATTATTTCTTACCACATATTCTCTGACGAATTGTTCAGCCTAGTTTTGAATTCTCAAGCGATGGTACTCGCACAGTTTTCCTTGTAAGATAGTCTCAGAGTTCAGGTCTGCTATGGAGCAAGAAAATGTCAGCAGTGTCCTGATTCGTCATGTAATGACAAGGTTCCAAGATACCCTATTTTAAGATACAAATGCTCCATCATTGTAACTCCAAAATGTCAAGAGATTTTAAAAAATAATCTTTAGAGGACCCATTATTTCCTCAGCGCACCTCGATTCAGTGAGCACGCCATGCATATATCCTGCTTGATTCACCTCTAGAGCTGTAGGTGAGAGGGAAAGACTGTATCCTTTCTGAGGGGCACGAAGGTAAATGTGGACTGGCGATCCCTCAGTGCCCAGCAAGGCTCAGTGCCTTTCTCACACAGGCAAATGCCTCTAACAGACATGCAGGGCCTCTGACGCTTTTGTTAGATCTTCCTTGCGGCCACTCTGGTTTCTGACAGTCTCGTCGCGTTGGAGTTATGTAAAGAAATTGAACCCTCAGCTGATTTGGGACAGAGGAGCAGCGACTGTGCTGCTGTGGCTGGGGAAGATGAGGATGAGGAAGGTTATGCTGCTCTACAGCTCTTGGGGCAAGAAAAACAATTCCAATTTTAATAAATAGCATGTCAGTGTGATAACCGAGAGAACCTGTGTGTAGTCCTGGAAATGCTGTTACTTTTTGGAGAGTGCTTCAAGTGCAGGAACTCAGCCATGAGTTCCTTTAGGAGAAATTTCACACTCTGTAAAAAGCCACAGAACAAAATATGTTTTGACTGTGAAAGCCAGCCTCTGACCATAGATAAACTAATGTAAACCAGCTCGGGAAAGCCAGACTGACAAAGATGACCCTGTGGGACCTACCCAGAAGCTTTAAGAAGGAGGCTACTCTCTACCATAACGAAAGGGTTTAAAAATCCAGCTGACGTTTGGAATAAAGAGAAGAATGAGAGTGTAGATTTTTTGAGATTTCTGGACATTTCTCTTGGCCGTAGGACTAGCTAAGGTTAAAAAAAACTGTCCTGAGCACAAAAAAATGCTGCAACAGCCTGACTGATAATAGTCACTGAGTGAAATAAAAACCAGTCCCCAACAGGAGATTGTAGCTGCACTCAGAACTGTTTAACAAACCATTGTCTCCAGGATGCAAGAGGTCCATGAGACACCAGAACATGGTCCACAGAACAATTGCAATAAAAAAATATCACGAAATACGCACATTCTTAAACATGCAAATAAGGAACACAATGTGAAAAAATAATATTAATAAATGCTACTCAAATCTTACGTTAATTTCTATTTGACTGTTAATGAAAAGCAGACAAGTGATGTCCACAAAGGCGTGGTGACCACTTAATAAAGTTGAGGAATAGCATCTAAAACAGCACATCTCCTTGGTGTGTCTCATTGTTCAATTTTTTATTTGAAGCTTGAAGTATCTTTTGCTTTCTCTCTTTCCTGATCAATATAATTCAGCAGCTACCTAGTCCAAAGAATCAAGGAAAGTTCTTCATAGATTGCAGGGAAGCACTGGCTAAAATAAAAATGAGGAACTGCCCTACACATTAGTGACGAAGGAGCATTCATGAATGATCAGAAAACTGAGGCAAGGAACAGCAACCAGCTGTGTTACTGTTTTCACTGAGATCTGCATGCCTCTTGCAGTTGCTTACATGGCTAGTGATACTCTTGAAAACTTCATGTTTTGGGATACCCATGCTGACCAGATATTCCCCCTGGCCAAGGAAGGATGGAAGGATGTAGTCCTTTATTGCTACTGCTCAGACCGTGGGAAGTCAGGAAGTCAGGGCCCAAGGGATGGCCCTCTGGGACAGAGGGCATGCTCTATGGCTGTCTGGCAGTCAATACAAAAAGGGCCAAGAATTTAAAAGTTGGAAATTCAAAACTATAGAAAGATGCTGCAAAAAAGGCTTCTTTACCTTCAGCTTTGTCCCATCTCCAGCTGCTAGTACTGTATTTTTACTCTACCTTTGCATGCTTCAGGCATCTGTATAATATTGGGAGGGGCTGTTTTAATTCAAGCCCCTGTATTTCTTACTCAGAAAGTTTCATATGCTGATTTAGATACTTTGCTCTCTCCTCATTATCTAATAGGAAAGATAACTGAATTCAAAGTACACTTGGTCTGCATGAAAAACAGAGAAAATAAAGAATTTGAAAGAGAAGGTGTTGTTGCTACTTACATAATAGCTGCCATCTTGGGCTAACGCAAGCCTACAAAATTTTCCCAAACAAAATCTAGTGTCATTTCATATCAGCACTTACATCTCCTTGTGGCTTGAGGGGAGATATAAAAAAACCTTTGAATATTTGCTTCATTCTCAGCCTTCCAGTTGATGCATAGCACTGTGAAACTATCTGACAAGACAAGTTATCATGTCACTCAGTTTATGGCAAGGATATGATAACTTTATACCTGTGCAGAGTTTCATTTCTTACCTGAATACAAAGATGAAAAGGTGGCAGGAGGTAATGCAACCAAAGATATCAATAAAATCCCACTGACATAATCACTCCATCCAACAAATCTTCTGAAGCAAAGCTCTCTGGCAGAATCTCTATCTGTATTACTAAGTAGTGCAACCCCAGATGAATTGATCTGCAAAGCAAAGCAGTTGAGGCTGTGAACCTGATGTCTGTCTGTGTTTCAGGAGGTCTTAACTCTAGCCTCTCTCTAACCATCCGGTTTGGACTGAACACGCATGGTTGGCTGGGTGCTCCCTTGAAATGCATCTGCCAGTTTAGCCCTACTGGGAGGAACCCAGCTTGTGCATCCTCTCCACGATGGCAACTGCAAGTAGGGATGACTGGAAGACTGCCTTCAGAACTACACACTTGCTACAGGTTAAAATTTTACTGTTGATGCAGCCCACATACTGTGACCTGAAAAAAGATTAGCAATGCAATTGATTTGAGTCACTGGCTACAGGTGAACTTGATCAACTAATTGTTTGCTCTGTTGATGAGTGTTTTTATGGTTTGCTTTGGTTTTGGTGTCTTTTTTTTCCCCTTTAAAACTACTAGAATGGGTAACGGAAGCAAGATAATTCTGTGAGATAAATTACTGTGGTACAAACAGGGAATTCTTCAGTCAAGAGATGTATTACTGTTTGCATATTTCCGTTGGAATAAGAAGAGATATGTTTCAGTGCATCTATTGATGATTGAGTGGTTTGGTTCAAAGAATCTCTTCAAGCAAAAATGATGCCCAATGAACTATGAGATGAGACTGGCTAAGGAATAAATGCCTATATTTTCTACTTCACCTTCTTTCCTTATTGTTTAGAAAAATAGGGAGGGGGTAGCAGAGCTTACAGTTGCATACATGGTTTATCTTTAATGGGCCAACCTTCTGGCATAGTTTTATAAAATCAGAAATGGATCTGAGATACTTTTCAAATTGAAGGAGTCAGCGTTCTTTATGCCTGCTGCCCATTTTGATATTTTTGGCCATCTGAATCATGTAAACATAGATAGGATAGAAGGATCCAGACCAAAATTACCATTGTGGAGGCAGCAGATGGTTATGGGAACATTGAGTAAACTCCCATTTGTTGCTGACTGCAAAATGGGAACCTGTCAACAACAGCAGAAAGACCACTTGGAGACTATTTTAAACCTGGACATGTCAATTTGAACAGGTACATGAATCTGCAGAAAAATAGTCACTCTTCAAGGTGCAAGGTCCAGATCATACATATTTTAAAGATTCAGGGTATTGAGATGATGTTACTTAACTAACTGAACCTCTATAACCCTTATATATTTGTACAGAGATCCAGGTCTGGAAACACTAACACTGTCTGTCTTTAAGTTGCTTCTAAGGAAAGTTTAATCATAAATCATGCTAGTGTGGCATGCTGCAAATGTATTGTTACTGATGAACTTTTCTTCTATAAAGTCTGGGCCAGGATTTGGAGATGTGAGTGGGTGTATGCTACTATACAACAAAGCCTGGGGAGCACTGGGATTTGGGACTCCTGCTCAGTGTGGGCTTTGTAGTTCTACACAGGGGTTTGGATTCTGCATGGTCACGCAGTTAAATTTAACAGCCTTTCAATATGTGTTTATATTCAAACTTTGATCAGATCCCTTTTGAATAATTCCCTACTTCTTGAAAATTGAAATGCTTGCAAATTCTTAACCACCACTGCACACATATATAATTATAAATTTAAATACACACTTGCATACACACATATGCCTCACGTTATTTGTAATTGCTGATAAAAACCATCTGATTTTAACAAATCATTTGGAATCCACCCCCAAAATGACAGCTATTTACTCTCCCTATCACAAAAACTACTGGCTGGACTGGCTCAATGTAACAGGCTCAGCAAATATGCAGAATATTTTTTTAAGCATGGACTGAGTAACACAGTCAGCCTTAAGGTGGTGGTTTCAGGTCATGGCCAAGGCAGCGTATGTATATAAGGAGGTTCATAGAGTTTGGAACCTGAACTTAAGAAAGAAGGCATGGCATGGTAGTAAAATGCAGTTTTTGATTCGAGTTTTTCTGAAGCAAAATTTATGCATATGTTGTTTGAAAATGGAGTTGCTATGGTAATTTGTTATTTACCAGAGAGGAGTAATTGAACAATTTTTTTTTCTTAACTAGCTTATGAACAAGTCACACCTGTTCCTGAGTGGGTTTAAATTACTCACCCTTCTTTTCTATGCCAAACTTTTCATGTTCAATTGCTTTGCTATTTCAGATTCCATGCACTCCTTTCACTGATGACTGGTGCCACTTCTCATTTCCAAAAGTCAGTTTTTCTAGCTGAGATCTTAAAGGATAAAAAAATAATTACTTTTTATTTAGAATCTCTACCTATAAATCAATAAAACGTATGAATCTATTATGTTTTCATATGTATATAAAACATATATCTAGGTGTATGTATACACACACCTGTATTTCTTTAAAACTCAGGTAGGGACTAGATTTTATTAGATAGTAGAGATTTAATATTCATCAGTTTTGTCTCTGCTCATGCCAAAAGAATTCTCTGAACAGATGAGAAATTGGATTCACAGAAGAGAGTGTATAAAAGAAATTGTTTCCAAAATTAATTGATTTTCAACTTCGCACAGTGTGGTGTGCAATAAGCCAGCTGAAGAAAAACACATCGAGCTAAATGTCATACCTACTGAATTATAGCATCTTGGAAGCTTTCTCTGCCATTTAGTGCATATGCAAATTTCAGGTGAGTTGTTTGGTTTGGTTTGGTTTATTTTTGTTAATCCCTTACACAACAATAGGTTACTGAAAAAGCATCTTTCTTTGTAGCAAATCTTGTAGTAGGTTATAAGTGCCCATTAGTATCTCTTGAAAAACACTTGCCGGAAGGGAGGAATGAGATCAGCAAATCATGGGCATATTATGATTTGATCCTACCACAAATTCAATTAAATCAAAGCTTACTAGCTCCAAATGCCCATTTTTAATTTTGTAGTAATGCCTCAGGGCAAAGAAATGGGTGCCATGGAAGAAATGTTCTGTGATAATAACTGAGACATTTAAGACTCAAAATATTCCTGATTTTTAGGGCTACAATGTCAGCTTTAAGGATTTTTAATTAACACCTTCTACATGCATTAAATATGCTCCTTTCAGCTAACAAAGATTTTTTTTTCCCCTTGAATTCTCTGAAAAGAGTTTTGCTTCAGGTCTTTTATCACTATCAAGAAATAATAGCAACCACCACATTAAAAAGAAATTACCCGACAAAATGAAAGATTTGCTTGGCTGAGAACATAAGAGAATGCATACAGTTGTGGGTTAGCTCTTACTTACTACAAATTATATTGCTGTATTCTTCAGAGGAGGAAACGAGATGTTATAGTTGAGATGCTGGGGAATTGTAGAGGCCCAAAGGTTATGGTGAGGGGGTGGACAAGTGAAGAATTCTCTCCAGGCAGATTATGAGAAAATTCATTTAAATGTCAAATATGTCCCAAGCAAATGTATCTGCACGTACAGAAGTCGGTAGTCTTGATTATCATGGTCCCGGGTCTCTCACAAATCAATGAGGTTGAGGTGTGGTTTCCCTCCCAGCCTGCTGGCCTGCACCACAGCTCTGACCACTGCCGAGACCATCAGCAGGTTAACACGAAGCTCGTCTTTCAGGTAAGGTTGTGCTGGGGAGTAGTTTTGCTGCAGCCCTGTCCTGTTTTTTTGTTAGTGGATGAGAGAACCATGTCAACAAAACCACTGGTTGTTTGCACACAAAACTGCTCTTGTACACATGGCATCTCATTGCTGAAAGGCTATCAGCTGCTGGAGAACGTGCCAGGTTCTCTCTCCAAGGAAAGGCAATTTCCTCTGTAAGAACATAAGAAGGACTCACAGATTGCCAAGAAAAAATACCATTTCCTTCTTATTTGTCCCCACATCCTCTTCCCCAGCTTTCCCTACTCTTTCTTTCACAGTTGCTATGTTCTTTTTGGGCTTATCCCCTCTTACTTTTTACCTGCTTCGTTTCTCAGCATCAAGACTTGAGAGGCCCCATGGCATCTCCTCATTCATGGTGTTTGAAACTCTTTTCCACTAACTCCTTGGGAGCACAGTACTTCTCTTCCCGTTCTTCCTGACCCCTCCACATTACGGTGGAAAACAGCTTTCTCAGCCTCACCTTCCTCCTCATTCCTGCTCTTCTTTCTCTTTGTCATCCCAGAAACTTCAGGTTTTATTTGCCCTTTGTGGGACTCCAAGATGCCTGAAATGAGTAAACAAGTCTGAAATATGTGACTGCTCTTTGTGCATGTCACACATTTCACTAATGACCTTCCCGAAAACATTGTCCCTGCCCCCAACCAGCAAAGCTCCAGTATTCTGCCAACATAGCTTGGGGATGATTTGAGAGACCAGCTCTTAATTAACAAGTTGGTAGAACCAAAAAGCTGACAAAAAGCTTAACAATTCAGAACAAAATGTTATTGATTAATCATGCAAATTAGCTCAGATTACTTACAGTGCTTTACTGAATTCTGCTGTGGCAATGCCTCTTTGTCTCAGGGGCCTTACACTGCTAGGTATTTAAGGAAAAAAGGCCCTGTTTGGAAGTGGTGTTACAGTTTGCAGGATTCATATGGCTTCAGTTTGAAACCCTTGCACACTTCATTGCAAGATTTGGATCCTGCTGTCTTATGGTCCTATTCCTTCATGATGTGTGCCGGTGGAGAGATGTCTACCTCTGCGCAGGATCAGGAGTTGTTAAGGCAGATGGTTTATTTGTAGCTCTGGAGAATCTCTTGCTTTTTTTAACAATATGATCTCAGGGACTAGATAGAAATAAAAAAGCTTTGCTTCCAGCCAGTGTCTGGAATTTACAATTGAGGTGGATAAATTGGCACGGCTCCTGCTTGGCGCAGGGAGGACACTGGAGCAACAGTGAAGGTTTGTTATGTTTCAAGCAATGCTGGGTGCTCCAGCTAAGCCACACTGAAACACTCTTGACCAGTATCAGCACCCTTCAAACTTTAAAAGAAACAGTCTCCTCAGTCCTCTTGCCTTTGTAATGTATTTTAAAATAGCTGTTCTCCTCAGATGCTTTTAGCTCCTTATAAAAAACTTCTGAACTTTTTTCACCCCAAGGAAGTGTCTTTTTAGTGCTTGTCTTGTGGCCAATATCTCCTTCAACCTGAAATGCCCTTAGCAGTGGGTTTTAGGGAAGGCTTTGTCTAATGGCAGCCTTCTGGAAAGGCCCACAATCAGCCAGGGTCCTTCAGTTCCCTCTAGGAACTGTTTATTTATATCCTGAAAGTCTAGGACTTGTACCTCTGGTTTTGATGTTTCTCTTCAAGCTGAAAAACATGAATGCTGAAATAACTCAAAATCTTGGAGCGTAAAGATATCCAAACCAGTCTGGCAAAGCAGATTCAGAGATTTATAACTTTTAATACCTGCAGGAGTTACTGTCATGATGTCCTCCACCTGCACAATAGAGGCCAATGACAGACTCTTGACTTGTGATTGAGCTAGAATATGTTTTTCAAAGGTGTCCACACTTGATTCAAAAACCTACAGTGGTGGCAAATCTAACACATTGCTTGATAGTTTATTCCCATAGTTCTGTATTTACTTCTGATCATCCATAGCTGCAAATAGTGACAATGTAAGAGATGTCACTACCAGAAATATTCTTCCCCTGGTACTATTTATGAACTGATGAAATCATTACATGAGAAAGATATTTCTGGATTCCAGATCTTGCTTAGTTACTGACTTACTGAAAAAAATTAAAATGTGCAGGGCAGTATCTTCAAAAGAGTTTTCTGTGGGTGGAGAAGGGGCTTTCATTTCACACCTGTAGTGGTAGGCATTTGTTAACCCAAAGCTTGAATTCAGAAGCAGCGCATCTCAGACATGCAACTGATTTGAAAAAGCTTTACCTTCTTTGTTCTTCTTCCATCCTGCTCCTGGACCCAAGGGACACAGGTACAGCTTCAGCGTGAAGGCCCACTTCTGTCCCCTCGGTGCAGGACAGGAGGTGCAGAAGGATCTGAGGCATCCACAGATGCAAGGGGAGCAAGGGTGGCAGCGACCCCCAGGGCGAGCTGATGGTGGGGTGCAGAGAGGGCAGCAGCAAGCACAACACTCCATCCTTGGCCCCTCATCATGTTTTCTGAGCCCGTGCTGGAGGCTGGTGAGGAAAGCTGGTGGCTCGGACAAATGATGGCCTCCCTGCTCTCGGCCATCGGTCCTCTGCCCGCACTGCGGTGCCTTTCTTGGCCAGTATGACTAATGCTGCAATTACACACCGGGATTTATCTGCTGCGTGAACAGACAGCTGACAATGTGAATTTCTTTCTCCAAAATCCATTTTTGCTGGTGTTTTACAGGCGATAAACCAGAATTTGTTTTTTCTGTCTGGGTACTTACTGTGTACGTTTTGGTCAGTTCAAACAAAAATATTAAGCACAGACGAAGATGACAAATTCCTCCTAGTTTTGTATGAATTTACCAGATGTCAGTGTGAGTCCATCTTGACCAATAATGCTTTTAACATTTACTTTGGTCCTAAAGATAGCAGCTTCCAGCAGAGACATAAAACAGCCTTGGCCGTTTCATTTGGCCTATATGAAATTCCCCCTGCAGCTTCATTTCCATTCTGTCTTAAGGACTGCTTTTTTAAATTGCTGCCTTGTATTACTGGCCATGGGTATAGTGACTGTCTTTTTTTGATGGATGAAATCAGTATTTTTGAAAATGTAATATTAGTAAAAAATTGTGAAATCCTATCTGGAGAAAAGTATGTAGTTTATAACAAGTTATTATACTGAGTCATTCTGTAGCCTTCCTGGTGTAGTTAAAGGGCTTCCATTACTACAGAAGTCAGTTGCTTCTGATGTGAATGGGAGTTTTGCTATTGATGCCAATGGAGCCAGGATTTCAACCATCATTTTAAGGGTTTTAATATAGAAGGAGGTTTATTAAGTAATTTTACAGTCTTGAGGGAAGAAAATCTGTCCATCTTCCTGTCTTATTTTTACACCTGTATCTCAGAAGCAGTACCCAGATAAAATCTTTAGAAAACAAATTTCTTTTATAGGCAATGGAAAATGTACTGTGTTGAATTTAGCTTGATTGTGTTTGATCAGCTGTTTGTGTGACTCTGCATGCACTGTCTGTGCACAGCGAGGGCATGATCAGCCTGCCATGAATGAACTGTACTGACAGAAAAAGTAGAGGAGACTCTTTTTCTTGAAATATCAGTAAGACTGTGTAATGCCATATTTAAAAAAGCCCACATGGTATTTTACAGGCAACAGACATCCACAGCAAAGTGGTTGGGTTCTTCAGCTAAATTTGCAACTAACCTGAACAGAGGGGGACCAAACTTCAAGTCATTGGTGTGATGTGTTGTTGGATAAAAGAGAACATGAAAGGAATGGGGAGTAAAATACTCAGTGAACTTGTGGTGTGCAAAAGGAAGAAAGAGGGCAGATGATGGAAAAAACAAGTACAGAATGAGCACAGCAGAATAAAAGCACTCAGAAGAGGAACTAATGAAATATTAAATGCCCATAAATAGCCCTTGAAACCTGTGTTGTGTAAGGCAACATTACTATTAGGCTAACTCTCGAATTAAGACACATCTGCAAAGAATTCACCAAAAGCCTGAGTATAATTCTCCTCTGTCATTAGATGACTTTTGAAATGACTGGTTTATGTCAGGCTTTGATGCAGCTGCATGAAACATAAAACATGCCTTACACATGATAATACCTTGTGCCAACTATCCTGTTGTTTTTTCCCTTGGAGGGTTATGAGGTGTTCCATGATGACTGAAATATAACACAGGCTAAATAAATATGTAAGGTCACATTGCCCCCCACCCCAGTACAGATTTGAAGGATGCAGAATAACTTGCTGGATCCTGCAAATCCTTCCTGGCAGTTTTTGCTGTGCGTGCTGACACAATACACATTTGTTGAACCACTGTATTCAATATGCCTTCCTGGATGAAAAGTAATTTCCTAGCCATATATTTTTGACAGATTCCTGATGGACGTTCTTGTGAATTGCCTTATTTTCCTACAATCAATTAAAGTTTTTTGGACGTAATTTGTATTTCCAACTCTGTGGTACAGACTTTGTTGGAATGGGCTAATACCTCTAAATCTGAAAGTTGAAGGAAAAAAAAGGCCTCTAAGAGAAGGACTTTTTGTTTTCCTTTTGAGTTTGCAGGATCTCTGTAAATATGAAGAATGATAATAGGTTTTTAGAATGGTTTCTGTATTTTTACTCATGGAGACAAATTTCCAAAGTCATAGACCAGCACACCTAGGTCTGGTCTGATCTCAGCAAGGCAGGACTGAAGACTCCCATATCGGTGCCCGGTCACTCACTACTTGTGCTGGTTGGCAGCAGGTGCCGGTTCACAGGATGTGCTGAGAGGTGTGTGTGATTATGAGAGGCCACAGAAACTCTGCCAGAGGAGCACACCTGGGCAGGGGACAGAAGGAGTATGTAGACAGTGCTTCCCACCATTGCCCAGACACAACGGCACGTTTCAGTGTTTTCTTTTGCCTCTTGCTCTGCAGCAGTGAAGGTGCTCAGGTAACCCCTGCCTGCTATGCAGAGCTCATGGACTGCAGCCCAGATATCATGACCAAGGAAACAATTGTTTTGGAAAACACATGACTCTATAAGCAGGGTATTCTGAGATTTACCTTGCAAGATGATCCCGGTGAATGCCAGCTGGAATAAGAATAGCTTTTCCCAAAGCCAAAGCATGAAACAATGGTTGCCAGGGCCTCGTAGTAGGCATTTAATTTTGCTTGGATCCTTTCAGGGTGGGAGAAACCTTCTCTTTTATAAACTACACAGTAGGTCCATTTGAAATTATTTTTTCTCTTGAGAAATTGCTCTGAGGATACTGTTTATAAGCTGCTGGCCTTTAAATGGCCTTCTTGTTCCATTAATGTAGTTCTTGGGTATTTAAAGCCCCAGGTCACTTTCACTTTTAATTGTGCTTTATTATTCTCCATTGTTGCAGAATGTTTCAGTCAATTTAACTAGAAGGGAGTCTTATACTCTTCCCTTAATGGACTGAATTTGGGTCATAACAAAATGAACACTTATCCTTGCCTATTTTATTAATCTTAGTCTTGTCTCCTTTATTTCTAGGTTTCGGCAGATCTCCTTCGAAGGCAGCTGTAAGCAGAGTTTCTTGCAGGTAAGCAGGAGAAAGTGCTCTCTGCTGCTGTGGGTGAAAGTGAGATGAGGAAGAGGTATGTGATGGGGAGAGTTTAACACCATTAGGAATTTGAAATAGTTGCATGGTTCATATATTTGTATCAGAGCCAAGTGAAGATTAATAAAACCACGGTTTTATCTGACATTTAATCCTGATGATATTCTTCCACTGTACATACAAGCTTGTTGAGCAAAAAATCAGCTTCCATTCCTTCCTTTCCAAGGTTTAGTAATTAGACTCTAGTGGTAAAGTACTAGAAATTAGCATATATGAAATCACACATCTTCCAGTTAACACATGTGATTATGAAACACATAGAACACACCACGGTAACTTGAAATGCTCTTTCTATAATACTCTTGCAGAGCTGTAAGATGCCAATCAGCTTACTAGCTGTGAGATTTTACCATGAAAAGTAGCTGGGGTTTATTTTTAATTCTGATTGTTCTCATTTTCTCCCACTCCATCCTAATTCTACCTTTCTCTTCTTACACCCTTTTTGCTCACTCTCTTCTCCCACTCTATCCTTATTCAGCTTTTATGGCCTTCTAGTGCATTGTTCCCTATTTTATCTTTAAACATTATCTTGTTTCAATTGCAGGATAGTCCCCATTTCAAACAATATCAAAACTGTACAAAGTGATTTGGTACTAGGGGAAAAATTAGGTGCTTGAAATTCCCCAAAGTCCAAAGTGTCAATCTAAAAATATCTATTTAAATGTCACTAAACTCTGGGGGTACCTGAATCGGCCTTTGAAAGGGTCCCTTTACGCCAAAATTTTGTTCAGTCTGAGCAGTTTATAGGCAGTTGATGCTTTAACTCAGTGACAACCCTGAAACTAAGAATCTTTTTGCCCTTATGTCCTGAATTCAATCAGCGTTCTCCAATGAAATACAGGGCACACTGCAAAGATTTGACTCCTCACCAAATGCAGTTATGGTTACTTTAATACACAGCTAAAGGCTCAGTGCTTAAACATACTAGGATAAATACCAGGAGGTTCCCAGGAAGTAGGAAATCTGATTCCTTCCTCAGAATAAGTAATTTAACACCTTTATCTCCTGTGTCCTAGAAGAGTACCCAAGCAAACAGAGGCAAAGGATGAGGAGACTGGGGCCAGACTCTTCTCAGTGGTGTCCAGTGACAGGATGAGGGGCAATGGCTATAAACTGGAAAACAGAAGGTTCAACCTGAACATGAGGAAACCCTTCTTCCCTGTGAGGGTGACAGAGCCCTGGGACAGGCTGCCCAGAGAGGTGGGGGAGTCTCCTTCCCTGGAGCCTTTCCAAAGCTGCCTGGACTTGTTCCTGTGTGATCTGCTCTAGGTGATCCTGCCCTGGCAGGGGGGTTGGACTAGATGATCTCTAGAGGTCCTTTCCAACCCCTGACACTCTGTGAATCTGTGAGAAAAAACTTGTGTTCCCAATCAGTTTGTGCATTGTGTCTGAGGACCAGAGAATAGGAACAGTAGTCCTGTTTTTTCTCCTTCCTATTCCCTTTGTTTCCCTTCTTGAAGGGAAGCTTTACCAAGTTCCTTCTCATGCTCCCTTTCTGGCCTCATTTCTGCCTGCAGCAGGTACATGGTCCCTCCTCTCCATCTCCGCCATCAGCAGGTATAGTTCAGGAAATTATCTTGGCAGAAAGAAAGAAAAGCAAAGAAGTGACTCCAGGTCTCCCATTTCCCAGCTGATGTGTGTGTGTGAGAGTGTACACACCCGGATCCCACTCTGATGTAGCATTAGGTCAAGGTTGTAGCAGGTACTGACCCCTGGGAACTGAGTCCAACAGTAACATCACAGTCTGAGACAGTCATCCAGATCCGGGGTGTAGGCAGAGGAAGGCCCATGTTCTTGGTGATGTATCTCAGCTGCACTCAAAATATCTCAGCTTCGGACCAATTCCCACATAAAGAAATGTTGGAGACTGTCAGAGTGGGGGATTAACAGTAGTTTTGATATCTGGTGGCGGTCTAAGAAAAATGGCAGTGAGTTTTGTTTGCAGAACTCATGTTTTTTACCAAATCAGCTAGCAAGGTTGGAAAAATATGGTGTGCTTTTTGGAACAGAAGCAGCAAATTGCAAAGCTTTGTGCAGGATGAGGACCACGCAGGACCTACCTGCACTCAAGTCTAGTCTAATTGACAAAGCTACTGAAACATGTAAGTGGTGATAAGATTCAACTCACTTAATGGTAGACATCTAGTATGGCTCTTTATGCCTGAGATAAATCTCTGTAGATGCCCTTTAGAATTGATGAAAAATCAGTTCTAGCCATTAGATTTAAATTAATTGCTCTGTAGAGATTCCTATTCCCTTCATGGGCTGTGAAGGGACAGTAGACAACTAGGTCACATTAGATCATACTCTTAGATGGCTACCTTTGAGCCAACAAATCTCTGCCAATGCATTTTACTTGCAGGAGGATCATGTGGTGGTTGGCAAGCTGAATTTGTGGTATGTAGGCCAGACAACAGATTTTGCCAGGAATCAGGCAAGGATTGAGGGGCTCAAGTCTAATCCACAAATGTTAAGCGTCTCCTACTCTCACTAAGGGGAGTTAAGAACACTCTCTAGCTTCAGGAAGCAGTTGTTATTAGGAAATGCATGTGCCGTAGGAAGATCTTGTAAATAATTTACATAGTTTAGTGTGATAATATAGTACCTCATGCTGGAAATAGGTTAATGCTTTAAATTCATAAACCTCAAAAAGACCAGTAGTGGTAAAGGAATTGTTTGAACACTGCGTGTTGAGGGATATATGAGCTGAGCAATGACATGACCGGATGCCAACACTAGGATCACAGAAGTTGTCAGACTAAATCAAACCAGCAGTGTGTGAAGATTTGTACTGTGGAAGATGGGAAACCATTGCAGGCCATTACATACCGTATAAACTTCTCTAGGGTGCTAGTTTCTGTCTAATCACAAGAATTTTATTAACTGATGTCCTGTAACATGAGGATTCACAGATAAAGTAATGTTTATTTTGTATTTAATTTAACTGTGTAGGTTTTCATGCTCTCTTGACAACCATCAGGTAGTTTTTCGTTCTCCTAAGTTATTGGTCTCACTGATTACATCTATGCTAGTAAATAAACCAGATTCAGACTTATTGTCTGCCTGAGGGTAAGTGATGTGACACATCTCACATATCAGGAAGGCCGGGAAATTATCTCCATTCCCAGGACTGATGGCACTAACAGGCTGGCATTCACACTGCCACTCTGCAGTGGAGTGTGTCTACCATACAGTGGCTTTTCTCATTATTTCCTTAGGACCCAAATGGTGCTCCTAGGGTGTAGGAATTTACTTTTTTCTCTGTTGGATTTTTTTTTTCTACTCAAAGTGTCTGAAAAAATGTCAGCAATATGTGAGAGTCTGTGAGAGTGGCATTTTAACAACATGAAACTGAAGACATATCTTTCATGGCCTGGAGTGCATCAGGGCATATCTGGTCCTTTGAGTATATCATTGGAGGGCAGAAAAAGACAAACTGGTGCACTGGTGTGTCCGTACAGGAACAGCTGTATAGCCAAAGAGAACTACTTCCAAATATTGCTTTGCAAGAAAGCAAGTTGGAGCTGCTGAGACCAAAGATGTAAGATAACATATAAGCAACGGGAATACCCAGAGGTCCAGTGTATGAGCAAACTCCCTGGTCCTCTTTTTATTTAGCAGCGTAGAGTTTCTCAGTGACACCTTGCAACTTTGCAATTCCAAAGTCCGATGTTTCACCAGAAATATGTATCCTCATAGCAGCTGGATACCTGTTGACTTCATTGAACATTGTTTGACTCTTGTGTAACGAGAGGAGATAAAGCTATGCATGTGGTCTATACTCCTCACACCATTTGTTGGTCCATAGAAAATAAGACAGGAGCTGTTAAAATGCAATGCAGTGTTGGACTTAAGTGTATCTGTGACTGACCTGACAAAAACCTAAGGACGTTATTTTCTCAGAGCTTCTTAGTGACTTAAATGAGTTTATATTTTAAAAATTATGTTTTTATTTCAGAAATCCCTTACTCATTGAACTCTGTCATTCAGTGTGGATGTGATTGCAGCTCAGATTAAATAAATACTGTGCTTTGGGAAACAGGGAAGAAATATCTGTTAAGGCTGTATGAATGATAAAATACCACAATGCAAAATACCAGATATTGTGTGCTCCAGAAAATACAGTTAATTTTCAGCTTTGAATTGCATCTGTTAATAAAGGTGATCTATTTATGTGTTCAGCATAATTGATGACTTCTCTGGTCCTACATGGTCAAGTTGCTGTTGCTTGGGGGAACAGTAATATGTTTCCCTCCGCCTCCTTTACTGTTTATGTTTCTTGTATCTTAAGTCAAGGTTGAATTGCAAGTGCCTCAGAACAGAGTCCAAGATCCAAGAACTGCTTTTGTGAAGTACATAAGACACTTTTTTGTTAAAAATTAATAAACTTCTAATCCATTTTTGAATATTAATTCTTCATTTGCATTAATTTTTGTTAAAATTTGCATTTGCATAGTTGTTTTGCATTGAAAATAATTTCTAAAAATACTTAAAAGGGGGAAGGAAAAATCATAAGAATTGCAAGAATAAGGAGAATAATCAATTAAGAATATTTTAAAATAAGAGTAAATTAATAATTACTTTAAGAATTATGAGATGATAATGAAGGGAAAGGAGAGGGGAAGTGTATAAGCAGAAAACCCCCAATTATTATGTTGACAGGGACTTTATACTCTACATTGCAGTCCATCCCGCAGGGATAACGCAAAGCGTTCAAAAGATGAAATGTGGTGACAGGAAGTATAACAGAAAAATTTAGTGTAACTGCTGGCCCCCACTGTGCCTTCTTACAAACAGGGTGGTTAGGTTTCGTAAAGAACTGAATAAGTCAGTCTAGTTTGAGATAGGATTGCGATAACACAGAGGAAAACCATCTCCTTTATCTTACATAAACTCTGTCACTTTGACGATCTTCAATAGGGTAGAAAGAGTTAACAAGGGCTGGGCAGGGCTTCTTGGGGAAAACCTTTTCCAATGAAAAATGCAGTCTGACAGCACAGAAATGCTTTACACTTTCGTGTCTAAAAAAACCTACTGGTTTTATCTTTGTTTCCTTCTTACTTAATTGCTCATGTAGCTTTTAAAAATGTAGCCCTATATAATGGCTCCCCTGTGTAAAAATACAGAATCAATGTTGGCTTTTTAGTGTCTCCTGAAATTACCTGTTTACGTTATTTTCTTTTTTAGTTATATCTGTGATATGAGATGATATTCGTTGCATAACTCGGTGACAGTGCATCAGTGCAGTGTTTGTAATCTGTGAAGGTCTGTATTTGTCTAATCTCGGCTAAAGACTTTCATCTCCCAGATAATAAAATGTTCACAGAATTTAATTGACCCGTGTCTGATCCCTTCTTGAACTGGTGGTGGCCTAGGGCTTGTAGCTGAACTTAAGATACAATTATGTGCATTCAAACTATGTCACTTTACAACCCACCTAAGCATCTTATTTCAGATGCAGCCATATGGAATGATGATGCCATGGCTATATAACCTACTTACTGCAATTCTGAGAGCTCAGATGGCATAGTAATTGTCCCAGAGCCCTCAGGAACAATGAATTATTTGCATTTCTTTGGACAGTTGTTTTCCTGCAGGACAAATAGCAGTTGGCACAGAAGGAAGCCTCAAAGACTAATTTAATTTAGAAGTATACATTCTGATACAAATAAACACACTTGAACATGAGCTGTAGCTTTGAATCTTAAGGTGCAATGTTACTAGGAAAACCTGTGTTTTCAGAAATTCTTTTGAAGTACATGATTAAATACTAATGAGGGAAATAAGAGAAGATCACCTCATCTTTATTGTCTGAATGATGTGACTGTATTTTCGTCAATCCTGCTTAACCAGAGAATGTAATACTAGAAAACTCATATTCCCTACCTTCATGTGAATCAGGACTAAAAGATGCAGTAAGCTATTTTTCAATGAGATGCTTATTTCTTTGCCTTTTGATGAATGAAATGATTTTGAAGACATGCGATGTGCCTTTGCGTATTTCCCATGCACTTTCTACATCTAGTACACTCTCAAAGGTCTGACTGCTTTTTCTTAAATAATGTGATATATTTTGCATTGAAAATCCAATTTATTGCTAAGAAACCCTCACAAGAACTGACATTGTTCACATCTAGTTGTATTTGTTGGTTCTTTTGAGGTTATCTCAGGCACATAATAACCATTATCAGCCCATCCATTAATAAATGTCTCGGAGACCAAGACAGCAGAAATGCTTTGCCCATCAGAGCATATTAGAGACCTAATATTGCACTCTGACTACAATGCCTTGTCTTTCTTGGGATGCACATCAAACTAAAAGGAGACAAATTAGTGCTGGAAGCCTAGAAAAGAAGTTGCTTTGATATGTAAAACATTATAGAAAATAGGTAGGCATCTTGATCAAAATATCTATCACTACAGACATTTCTGTATAATTTTAAGAGTGTTATGGTTATGTTTGGGTTTTTTAGCGGGAGGTGGGGTGGATATTTATTTACAGCTTATAGTTTTAATTTCAATGACATCATGCTGATTCCCTGGTGACTTTAATCCTTGTGCGCTGATCACTGTTGCTATATGGAGTCAATGCTGACTTTGTTGTTTCAGTTTTGATTATAAGAGGCTTTGTTAAACACATGCTGTAGCACAAGATAAGTTCCAGGTGCTGATATAATCTTCCTTTTTTGGCCACTCCAGCCTTTTTCAAGTATGTTGTTTGTCTTAAAATTTAGTAGGGTTTTTTTGTTGTTTTCAGCAGTGATGTGTCTGAAGATCCTGCATCAATTGTTATTCGCCTATCTCTGTACAAATTCATTAAATCGTGATGCTGGTATATTGACATTTTTGGATCCATTTTCAAAACTTTGCCCCTCAGCATTTTATGGAATGAAGTTCAGAATTGCATCCTTATTCAACAAGGCATATAAGCCTGACTTAAATACTTTGCTGAGATGTATCTATTTTTGTGGTTAAAATCATGTGTTGACTTACACTTTTGTTGAGTGACCCTGGAATAACAGGGGTTGTAATTCTGAAATGAAGAGTATATTTTCAGGCACCATATTTTGCTGTTTTAAAATTAAAATAAGCCAAATTATTTTCTCCAGCTGTCTTGTCCCTTGAACCAGCAGTGAGAGAACCCCCTTGCACTGCTCCCTCACTTTAGGTTGTTTCCTATTCTGAAAGCTCACTACCACTTCTGCACAAAGGAAACTCCTGCAGCTGTTTCTTCAAAAGCTCTGACTCAGATCCACTTTACTTTATGGCTGCTTTCTTTTACTATTGATTAACTAAAGAAATCATTGGATAAGCAAAGGAATTAAATTTATGTCTATTTTACATAAGCTATCTTCATCAGGAAAATAAACATTTAAAAACTTACTGGAGATGCCATAATTAACTCAATTATAGGGAAATAAGTTTGGCATTGATCTTTAATATGCCACGGTGTTTCCTTTAATATGCCATGGTGTTTCCTTTATTGAAAAAGGCATTTATAGGAAGCAGCTAGCCTAGAGAACGCTGTGCATGTACGTTGGTACATCCTCTTATTAGAGATCATTAGGAAGGAGAAAGGAGGACTCTGAGAACAGGAAGTGTCATAAGCCATTTTGTTGCTTCTGGACTATGTCTTGGGTAACGTTGTTTATGTCTTGGCTGCAATGCTGACATTTTGCAAATACTGTGTCATTTAATAAATATAAATGGGATTACCTTGAATAGGCTCTTTGGAGTGCACTGTAACAAGATTTCTCCCTTCTTGCATTATGAGATACTTCTGAAATGTATATAATGTTTTCTTTCCCTGGTTCATTAGGAACAAATCCAAGACTCACTTCTCAGGTCAAGTAAATGGTGGAGAAGCCATAAGAATTGGGGAGGGCAGAACCCAGCTTATCAGGACAGCCTGCTCTGCATGGGAGAGGGACTTCAACAGTCTCATCACTCTTGTCTCCAGCCTAAAACCTCTGATGTCTTCATCACACTCATTTCTTTCAGCGGGAAACCAAGGTAGAGTGAGACTTTGCCATTTTCATGAGACACAGGAAGGAAATCTGAAGCAGTGTAATCAATATTGAAACTGAATCCCCTAAATGCAAAGCTAATTCATTATCGGCAGCTTTGTTGATTAAAAAGAAAAATATTCTTTTTTTTCATCTCCACTTTGGATGGTTATTAATGTTTATGAGAGAGTGAGAGCCTGATGCATTATGTGTCTAGTCAGTGAAGACACATGACAATAAACCTATGTTAGATACTAACCCTGTGGGACATTAGAGGGCTTTGCACAACAGAGGTATAAACTTATGGAGGGTAAATACCAGGCACTAATTTGATTAGAAAATCAATACTTAGAACAGTATCCTTGCACTTTAGTCAATTAAGACAATGATCAACAAAAGTCCCTGGACTGCTTACGCATGTTACATTAGATCTTGATTGGATAAAAGCCACAGCCAGGAACCAGAACTCCCTTCTCCCACCTGAGTGCCCTAACTTGGAGGCTGGGGCCATCCATAGTCCTTTACTCCAGGTGTTTCTGGCTTGTTAATATTCCTTTTTAGCTGCCTGGAACAGCAGCTGCCACAGCATAAAATTTCTCCTGTTTTGCCCCCTTTCAAATGCCCAAAATGTTTGGTGCTTTTGTGTTCTCCTTTACATACATCTTGTCAAACCCACCAGACAGGAGAGCATGGGGTCAAGATCTCAGCGCCCCTGTAAGTGCAAACTCTGCCTGCCAAGGTCACCATGTGAAGTGCTGATGCCCCCCTTTGCTCAACAGTGCCTGTCTTTTAAAATAAGTGACTCTTGTGCATGCAAATGCCTATCCCTAGCTGGGACATCAGCATTCCGAGCAGAGGTGTTTGGTTTTGGTCTAACTGGCCCCAAGTTCCCAGAAAGTGTGGGAGTGTTCTCACAGCCATTTCCTATTGACTGCCTCTAGGACAGGGCTCACACAGAGGGAAGCTCTCTATTTCAATTTTATCCACTCCGCTGCCTGCAAAGGGAATTGTAATCTGGGTGCCCCTGCTGAGAGTTGGAGTCTTGATTTTAGCATTGCAGTCAACAATTTGGGTACCAGAAGAGAATGGGCTGGATCTTGCCCATTGTTTTATCTTTCTTTTACATTTATTTTTCCCTGTCCAGACCAGTGGAAGACCCAGTGCCCATCCTGAATTGTTTGCAGAATCCGGGTTCATTGTTTGTGTACAAATACTGTGTGACACCTTTCTTTCTGCATGAAGATCCTTGTTCCCAAGCCTGTGAATATCAGAAACTAGGATTCTCTTCTTCAAACTGTATTTTCAGAAGTTCAAGATTTTTATAATCTGGATGTATACTGGGTATATTAATAATGTAATTAGATATTAACTTTCAGTTCATGTTCTTCATTTCCTTAATGTGATTGGATGGTATTTTATTTCCTAATTTAAAATATTGGTTGTGGATGTCAGGCTCCTAAAAAATGTTTGATTGGTAATTGCAGAATGTGAACCAAATCAATGATATGAAACCAAGTGTGCATTTTACACATTAGCTGAGAGCTGTACTGGTCTGACCTCATTCACACTCGGTTTTATGCTGCTGCCCTTTCACTGATGTAATGGAGTTAATCCAGATTTACATGGCTGTGCAGAGCAGAGCACAGAGAGAAGGGATGTATGTCTCCCTGCAACTCTGGATGTGGAGGGGTGTGTGGGGAGAGGGTGGGTGTTGCTGCACCCTTGAGTGTCTGCATCCTGAGAGGTACCCGCACCCCGATACCCCAGCCGGATCCTTAGGCACGAACACCCAGTCTTCTCCTGAGCTATGCCCTGCCCTGGAGCTGGGGTCCACCGTGCTGGGGACAGTGGGAGTAGGAAGAAGGGGATCCTCACCTCTGCTTCCCTGGTGTTTGCCTAATACAGAGTGACATGCTGATTTTCCTTCACCTATTTTACACCATAAAGGCATCATAAAAATGCATTAAAGTGAGAGTAAAAGACAAGCTCTTGGGTCTTTTGGGAGATACATGTTTGTTGGGGAAGGACATTTTCCTTCCATTTTGTGCTGCAATAAGCCTTTGGATTAATAGCGTTCATTATAATGGTAGTAAATGTACACCCAGAACAGCAACTGTGATCCAGGTGTCTCTCAGAAATTTAGTCCTGACTGAAAAGAAATTGATTTGGTCTCACTCTGAGTTTCTCCTACTTGGCCCCAGGCATGGACAGAACTAGATGAGCTCCTTGCTTTCGGTAGTTCAGTAGGATTAATTTAATTCAACCAATTCCATAAAGAACCTAGATGTTTCTTGCCCGTGAGATTTATTTTACTCAATACATAAGATTTTTATCACCTTCGAAGCAGTGCCAGAATTAAGTGCTCCATTAACCCAGTCGATGTTGCAAAACCCATCTATGTATTGAAGACTAGCCTAGCCTTTTCAGCTATTTGATGTGTGCACTGCGGGTGATGGTAACACTGCCGAATCAAAAGTGTGTGCATGCTGGAGATGTTATTAGTGTTTGGTGTCAGTGAGAAATGTGATGGTACTGGGTTATCCCTTAAGGCTGGTGCTGAGCAGGCTGAGAACTGGCTGCTTAATGTGATACTTGTTTGTCCACTGTAATGGAAGGCATTTGGAGAACCCTAAATCCACCCTAACCCACCTTTTGTGGAGGAGTTGTTATTACGTTATCTCAGTTAATATTTGTACAGTGCTGATAGCGTCCTTTGTGCCTTACAGAAATAAAGATAAACTCTGTGCCTTGAAGAGCTTACAATTTAACATCTCCACAGAGCTCAGCAGTCTCGTGGATTGTAAATTGCAAAGACAGGCCTTTGAAAAAACCAACAAGGGGATGCGGGGAAATGTTATACTAAATGGTGTACAGTGAAACTGCGGGGTAGCAGCTGTTAAGCTTGTGATCTGTCAGTGCTGCTATTTCTGTATCGATTTTTAAAATTATTTTCTGATATTTTGATTTTAGACATTTTGCATGCATCTTGTTCCAGAATGAAGCAATAATAGTAGATTGTGGAAGGCTGGGCAAGATGAAAGTTTCTTGCAGGCAAATTAGTGTAAGAAAACCTAAAAATGACAACCTCATTCCTAGGATACAGGATCTAATCTTATTACCAGAAATTTGTCAAGAATTTGTTTTTGTTTAAACATATTCAGACAGGCTAAACGGGGCTCAGAGAAGACATCTCCATTTTTCAAAACCTTCCATTTCTCAGTAGAAGTGTATTTACCAAGACTTTTCAGTGGAAACAAAATGTTCCTAAGTGTTATATCTGGGACTTCCAGCAGACTTCCTGCATTGGATTTGCCTGCAAAACTCTTGTAAAATTTTCAATATTTTTTTCTGCCTCTTGGACTAGTGGCATGTAAGAAAACGGAAAATAGAGATGAGTATAATAATGGAAAATTCCTGAGTTATAGCCATAAGTAATTTTGTTTCTTCTTCTACTTTTTGTTCCCCAGACTGTAAGGCCTGGAAAAGTCCATGGAAACTACCTTTGGGTATCTGTTTGGTCTTGGATGAAATGATACACAAATCCCTGGTGAAGCTTATACTGAGTTAGGAGAGAACCTAACTCATACTTCTGCATTTTCAGCTTGTTTGATGCCCTCTGATTTCCAATAATTTTAAAGAGTTTCTAGCAGGAGACTTTCTAGTTTTGCACATACTTCAAAAATCTATATATTTTTAAACATTTTAATGTTCTGATATTTTTTCTAATTTTCAAATTCTGGTTAGACGTATCAAACTTTAGCATTATTGTTGTATATTGTGCCGTTTACTCTAGGTGCATTCAAGGATCCCAGCCAAAATGTAACAGCTTGAACGTGTCAGAAAAAGTTAGGAACAAATATCAGGGTACCTTTGCCACAAGAACACAGTGATTTTAGGAAGTCAGATCAAGGTGCTGCCTTCTAGTGTGAGAGAGACATCTTTCTGTAGTGAGCTGGAAGCTGGCACAAGATAGTACACTTCACCTGAAGAGACGTGTCTGAATGGGTAAAAGAAATTCTTTGTCTGTAGAAGAACTTTTCTCTTTCCACTGTACTTTGGATGAGCCTGGACCATCTTAGATCTTAGATCTCAATCCTCATTTTTACATGGCTAAAGTTACATGAGAACAACTCCATCTTTTGTTTATTTTATTATGTCAGGTAGTAAATTCTTCATGAGGGAAGTAGTGCTTTCTACACACTGGAGTAATCACTATTATAATGGCATCTGATTTCAGCTGAGGCCTATAAATGACTGTAATAAAATAAAATTACTTTGCTGTTTTCTGTTCTTTCATTACTGATTCTTCAAGGTTTTAATCAGCTTTACAATGTGGATTTTAAAATATCATGTTTCTGTGGGGTACCAGACATACACACACAATGAACAGCCATTGTTTTTGGTAAGACTTCTAGTATTTGAAATAACTTATACTTGATTGATCCCTCAGGACAATTGGCCTTTGTAATTTATTCCAGGACTTTAATATGCAGCAATGTCAGTTGCAGAGTATTTATAGCTGCTAGAAATGTTCTATAATGTTTACAGGGTTGGACAGTCCCAGAATTGTAAATTTATGTGCTGGGGGAAGGTGTCTCTGTGTGTGTCTAGGTATTGTTGGAGAAAGAACCTCACGGTCCCTCCACCTTCCCCTGCTGGTTTTTTTCCCCCACATAGTGAAGGATTCTGCTGGGAAACCTTTACTCACTTTTACTGCTTTATTGTTTTTTACTGAAGCTGAGAAAGACTAGAAATTCTTCTTCCCCCATTGCCCTCATCCTTCCCCTGGTACTGTATCGCTGTTTGGGCATGGGATCATTGCTTTGCTTTTTCCATCGTTACAGAATAGAATCATAGAACAGCCCTGGTTGGAAGAGATCTGTTAAATATAAACATAATATATGAATCATCAGATTTAATAAACAGGGTAGATATGCATTTTTTTTGGTACATAAATTATATTGGCATTCAGCCATAAGGAATTTCATCCTCTCACATTATTATCATTTTATGTATTGTAAAGTGACGTTGGTGTTGGTGTGTGGCTACAGCAGGCAAAGGGCAGAGTAACTTCAGAAAGCTGGCTGCTAGGGAGACAGCTACAGATGCTTTTCATCAGTGCATGCTCAGGAAGCAGGAGTCCTAGGTGGCTCATGGGACGTGCATGATATAAGGCACCTGGACACATTGCAAAGAAGAAATCAGGAGCTGAATGCAGTGTCTTCATGTATTGAGCCACTGTAACTCATACATATAAAGGCAATCTGCTGTTTGCATGAAAGGTGGCAGCACTCAGGGGAATGGAATGGAATGGGTAGAGCAGAGCTTCTGACCCAAGAAGTTGAAAACAATGGGAAATTTGTCTTCAGCTTTAAGGGATGCAGAGTGTTTTTACTGCCTAAAATAACTGAGTTTGAGGAGGTCACAGAATGTCTTGTTAAAATTAAAGTCTACATTTACTAGTTGCATCTGTAATCTTTTTATAGTGGTATTTATATAACTTTCTACACAAGACCTTAGAGCATATTCACCTTGAGCTTTGTATGTTTCCATTTTAACATTTATGGTACCAGTATCTGCCTTTGCTGGGTGTGTAGGCATTTCTCTATATGGGGACATGCAACTGGCAAAATAAGAACAAAAGTTCTGTCCTCATCACCAGGGAGGACACCGAGGGCTGTGAAAGCTGCCTGCCTGACTCTTTCCCCTTGATGTTGTCCTTCTCTGGATGGCTCTTGATGCCTGTGCAGCGGCTGGAGTCTGTGAGGCACGCTCAACACTTCTGTCATCACCACCTTTCTCAACAGTGACCTCCTGCAGAGGACATAGCAATCTGGAAATCCATCCTTCCAGCACACTCAAAGCTACAGACAAGGGAGGATTTGAAACGAGGCCTGGTGCCCAGCTGATGTGCTAAGTCTGAAATATATTTTTGCTGGGAATATCTCGATCTCAATGCTTATTAAATCCATCTGTTGATCAATTGGTGTTTCTATTTCCACTGCTCCTTAGCAGCTCAGATACATTGTGACTGCCTGGTTCAGACAGCTAGGTCAGAACAAACTGTACTAATTGCATGCCAACATTTTACTTCTAAACTTCTGCCTGTGCAAGAGTATCCTTGAGCTAATCTTAGGTATTGTACCTATTTGATTATTTCCCTAATTAAACACAGGTGACTGCATGTTAGAACATCGGCTTCAAATAGTATGTTTTTGGGAGGTAGGAGGGGGTCAGTAATGATTTGGCTCCCACCATTCCCCCACTTTCTGGGAGCTGTGAAGGGTGCTTAATTGCGTGTGCTTCAGGCTGTCTTCCCCGGCAGCATCAGTGGAGTCAGCATCATTTAGCATCTTTGCCAGGTGCTCTCAGGCCTGCCCCAGGACAGGGAAGAGACAGCAGCGAGCTGAGCAAGGCTCTGTGCTTTCCCAATTACGCACTTTTCCCTGGGGAGGGCAGAGGAATAGAGAGAGGAGAAAGAGGAAGCAGTCAAGGCATCCACTCCTGTTTTTCTCCGTCGACTTGCTGGCGGACTTTTCTAGCAGAGCGGGCCCAGCGCCTTGCCAGTCCCAGAAGAGCCGTCATTAATGGATTACTAAAACACACGGTGTGCCTGTCTTATGGCTGGATTTATTAACAACGTCATGTCAAGTTTCCTGAAGATCGGTCCTGTGCTCTCTCAGGAATACCTCGAATGGCTGTACAGGAAAAAAATACCTTTCCCTTAGGAAAGCTATTAAGTGGCAGCTGTAAGAAAATGTATTAAGCTACCTCATTTGGAAGCCTTTCCAGGAACTGTCCCTCCCCCCTGGTTTCCAGTGAATACATTATTGGCAGGGAGGTAGAAACTCTTTCAGTTGTAGTGTCAAAAATATTAATAGCTTCCTTAAGGAGCTGTGACATTTTGAAAAGCCAGGGATCTGGCATCCTGCAGAGCAGCATGTTCTGGAGAGCCCAGAGCTGTCCTCGTCTCCAAACTTTCCTGGCTGCAGAACAGTGGGAGTTGCTTCTCCTGATCTGGGTATAAAAATTGCTCCCTTAATTCCAAAGAATTAGAGATTCACTTAACATTATGAGAAGTGGCTCATGAAAACTATGTTTGGGGACAGTTACATAGCCAGCAGGAACAGTCACCTCTTGGAATGGCTCCTGTGACTTTAGTAGTCACAGGGAGAAGCCCAGAGGGATTCCTCATCCACTCGTTTGAAGCTTATATGTGTGCTACAAGTCTTGAGACACTGATCTTCTGAGTTGCACATCAGTATGTGAAAGTACCACCAAATAAAGTAATATAGATTTGAAGAACACAATTTAAAGTAAAACTACTGATAAAGCTTTGACTATAAAGGCATGTAGAATTCCACGGTAATCATAAACCTGAGCCTTAAAAATAAGTCACAATCTAGACATGGCAAATTATGTGGTTGAACCATTATAAAGTAACTCTGTATTCTGTACTATGTTGCTCAAAGAACACTAAATCTGGAATATGTTATTTTCTGACAAAATCATTTAACCTGTAAAATCCTGAATCTTTAACATACTGTGAGAATTTGATCAGTATAAAACCTCAAAGGTTAAAAAATGTCACATGTCATATTAAAATCTCATGAAATCATTAGAACCCAAAGGTCACTGTGTTAGATGGAGATGTAGAGTTCCACAGTTCAGCTTACTTCCCATTTTGCAGGGGGCTTCTCTTCTCTGCTACGGAAGTCATTCCTTTCCTAAAGGTTAATTTCTGAGTTTAAGTTTGATTCAGTGCTTTCCATGGATTAGCTGCCTTCTAATTCAAGAGCAACATCAATACTGAGCCCTTCTTCACCAATGATACACGGGCATTTTATTGGAGTGGAGGGGCAAGCACTGGGCTATACATTCGGTTGTGCTATAAGTTGCTATAAGTTGCACCCTTATGTTGGGGCCCCCAGAGCTGGACACAGTACTCCAGATGGGGTCTCATGAGATCAGAATAGATGGGGAGAATCCTCTCCCTCAACCCGCTGGCCACAATTCTCCTGATACAGCACAGGATACTGTTGGCTTTCTGGGCTGGCTCATGTCCAGCTTCTCATCCACCAGTACCCCCAAGCCCTTCTCCTCAGGGCTGCTCTCGACCCATTCTCTGCCCAGCCTGTCCTTGTGTTTGGGATTTCCCTGACCCAGGTGTATGACCTTGCACTTGGCCTTGTTGAACTTTATGCAGTTGGCAGTGGCCCACCTCTCCAGCCTGTCAAGGTCCCTCTGGATGGCATCCCTTCCCTCCAGCGTGTTGACTGGACCACACAGCTTGGTGTCATCAGCAAACTTGCTGAGGGTGCACCCAATCCCACTGTTCATGTTGCTGACAAAGATGTTGAACAGCACCTGTTCCAATACCAACCCCTGAGGAACTCCATTCATCACTGGTCTCCACTTGAACATCAAGCCGTTGACCATAACTCTCTGAGTGCAACCATCAAGCCTGTTCTTTATCCACTGAGTGGTCCATTCGTCAAAGCAATGCTTCTCCAATTTAGAGACAGGCCACCAGATTTGTCAGACACATGCATCTGCAGGCATCTTGCCAACTAACTAGCAATTTTGTCTTTAAGGATAAAGTATGCATAGGTGAACAGAACTATACAAACACAGGTGTATGCTATAACAGTAAATGCCTTGTTGATTACTTAAATTAAGACCAATTTCAGCACACAGCTGCTTGGTACACTAACACTTCTCCCTTAGCTATTGTTTTTAACAAGTTGTTAAACCTGCTCAAGGAGCTGTTTGTCACGTCTGCTGGTAACATTGAGCCAAAACCAGCACAATGCGATACAGCAGTTGTATGCAGAATACTAAGAAGTTTTGATAAAAATATTCAAATTTCACAGTGAAATTGCATTTTTTTTTTTTTTAATAGAGGAGAACACTGATCTTGGCTAACGGTGGTGGATCAATGTTCAGCTTTTTACAAGATAAAAAACCATGTTCTTGGTTTCAGCAGTAGGGATATTTAAGATACGTGTACTTCCAACCCTAATCCAAAAGCAATGATCTAAGGATTGGCAATTTCCAAATGATCTTTATATAGTAGAAAAGAACAGAAAAGGTGGTTTGGGGGGTTCCCTTTGTCAAAAACTGCCATTTGATGTACAGATTCATAAAACAATAAGATGGAAGATTGGTGGATCATTAAGTTATAACTAAGTTAACCATCAGGATTTCACTGATCCCCACGGTTTTTAAAGAGTGCCAGGGAGCAATGGGGCTAATGCTTAACCTCCACACAAGAGAAATTAATGCAAAATACATAAGGAACAGTATTAGCAGACATTTTTGATAAGTTCTGGCCACTGCACACGCATCGATGTGGCCTCAGTAAGGAGTAGTTTTGCTTTATAGATAACTGCTGAAGTTCTTTAGAGGAGACAACAGGAATACGGATGCGATGGTCTGGCTGACAGACCCCATTTGGGTCCTGGAATGTCTTAAACAGATTCTCTCAGAAAAAAACACTTACGTAAACTAAATAATGATATAAAAAAGACAGTCCTCGTATTGCTGAACAATTGTGTGAAACTGCAAGTTTGAGTAAAAGGTTGGAGCGAGTGAGGGTGGTGGAGGGAGGTCACAGGTGGATTTCTGTCGAGGTCTGAGTGGGCACATGAGCTGTTCAACATATTCATCAACAGTGTGGAGGAAGAGGTGAACAATGGCCTGGCAAAGGTTGCTGATGTTGCCAAATTATTCATAGCAGGACTAAGAACAAGGGCAAGGGCTGAATGTGAAGACTGACACAAACATCTTAAGAGTATGAGTGACTAGAGAATAAAACAGCTGGTGAAATTCTGTGTAGATAAATGAAAGTGATGCACAGAGGAGAAAAACCCTAACTTTGCATATGAAATGATGGCCTTTTAGCTGACCATTATTTCTGAAGAGTAAGAACTTAAGGTTATAATAAACATTTTGATGAAAATGTCAGTAGTGGCCAAAGAAGCAGATGCATTGTTAAGAATCATTAGAAGAAAATAGACAACAAAACAGAACTGTCATAATGTCATTGTATGAACTCATGGTTTGCTTACTTCATAAGTAGTGCATAAAGCACCAGTCCCCTCATCTTCAAAAGAATACGTTAGAGCTCAAAAACATTCTGTGAAGAGCAACAAGAATGGTTTGGGTATTGATTAACTTCCATGTGAGCTCCAGCTAAGTGAAACAGGACTCTTGAGTACTGGGAAAAAAACCTGTACAGGAGGGAATTAAGATAGAAGCACGAAACATCATGAGCAGTCTGAAGAGGAGGATAGGGGTTGATATGTTCATCATTTCTTTCAATACAAGTCACACAGGCATTTAACAGAGACTGCAGAAGCAAAAAAATATGTATTTCACGAGTGGGTAGTATGCCTGTGGACATAGTGCCTGTGATGGTTGTGGATGCTAAAGTCACAGGCTTAAAGGGGAGACTGGACGAGTCCATTGAAACGAGATACATTGACAATTCCTAAATATCTACCAGATCCAGCTCAGGGAGCTCCTGAGATGAAAACAGGTGGCATCCAGGATTGTGTTAGGTGAAGATATCACCTTATGACAAAGACCCTTGTTACCACTGTTCAATACATTTCCATCAGTTAAAACATATCTTCCATAAAGGCATCTAGTCTTGACTAGAATATATCCAGAAGAGGAAAGAAAGGACTGTGTCCCAGTGGAGGTGGTACTGTGCCAGGGTTGTGCCAGCACAGCGGTGCAGGAGATGGAGCAATACAGAACTCTGAAGGGAACAATGGGAGAAAAAAAACAGAAGGAGGGAAAAAAAGGTTAAGTTTTTTGGAAGAAAATATATTATTGAAAAGCTGAAGTGAGTGGGGGTGGAACATAAGGAGTTAGATGTATTGGAGTGCAAGGGCAGACAGGACTAATTTGTGATTTTCAGAGGACTGTGAAATATAGGGCTGACGTGAAGACTCCTGTTCTTCAAGACACTTTTAAGCAGTGGCATGATATCCCATAGTTCTCTTTGAATTTTGCTGCCTTCATCTTTTAGGAAGTTTTTAATTCTCCTTTGCCTCACTGGATTAAAGAGACCTTTAATTCATGTTATTCTGTTCCTGCTAAGGTAGAATCATAGGATCATAGAATCCCAGAATGGTTTGGGTTGGAAGGGACCTTAAAGACCATCCAGTTCCAACCCCCCTGCCATGAGCAGGGACATCCTCCTCTAGACCAGGTTGCTCAAAGCCTCATCCAGCCTGGTCTTGAACACTCCTAGGGATGGGGCATCCACAGCTTCTCTGGGCAACTTGTTCCAGTGTCTCACCACCCTCTCCGGGAAGAATATTTTCCTGATATCCAGTCTAAATCTCTCTGCTTTCAGTTTAAACCCATTACCCCTTGTCCTGTCACTACAGGCCCTTGTAAAAAGCGCCCACCCCCGCTTCCTTATAGCCCCCTTCAGGTAGTGGAAGGCTGCAATAAGGTCTCCCTGAAACATTCTCTTCTCCAGGCTGAACAAGCCCAATTCTCTCTGCCTTTCTTCATAGGAGAGGTGGTCCAGCCCTACAAAAATGAACCGGGCATGTCTCTTTTGCCTAAAATACACATTAGCAAGGTCAGAAGCAAGGAACAGAATTTCCAAAGTGCATGACTTCTATATTCCTCCAAATATCTTCTACTTTGGGATAAGGAAACAATTCAACATTATATACTGGTACACTTGACAAATAGAAACACTTCTTTTCCACAGTAACAAATTAAAATGAAAACTGGAGATGTAAGGTCTTCAGTAGGTCTACCTATGTTGAAGAAGTAAGTAAAATTTGGTCTGTAATATGATAGAGAATTGCTAGACCACCTTAATGTACTCAACCTAATTTAAAAGAACTAATTTTCCCAAATGAGTAATATTTTTTTTTTTTTATCATTCATGTTTACTTGTTATATATCCCTTTCACCTCCATGAAATTTGTGTTATTACAGTTTTCCCTAAAGACAGTGCTGGAATTTTTTATGGTAGGTAAGAAACATTCCCACTGGTTCAGGTTGTCAAAGCTACCATTATGTGAAAAAAGAATCTGTGATTAAATTATCAGAGAGGTTACAGTAGATATTTGGAATACAATAGTCAGGAGGCTTCCCTATTATTTGATATGCAATTAAATGGGCTTATGTGCTGAAAAACAGAAAGGTGACAGTGCTGGGGAATATTGCAAGTCATATTTTTGGCCTTAATTAGTTCAAACCTTGTATCTTCTTTTGTCAATCCCCCCCTATATAATTACAGAGGCTGAGATCTCTACCATATCTAGAAGGCAACATAAAGATGGGTGGCAGCAAGGATCCCAAACCTAGGAAAAATTGTTGCCAACACTGGTAAAATGTCTCAGAAATTATTTATTTTTTGTTCTTGTCACAGAAGGTTCCTACAAATTAACAAAACATCCCCTGTTGGTTATTTGTTTACACTATTATGGGTTTGCTCTGCCTAGTATGGAATAAATAAAAAGTCACAGACTTCTTAAATGACTGTTTAAAGGCTAGTAGAATCATCGTATCTTTTAGGTTGGAAAAGACCTTTAAGATTATCAAGTTCAACCCTTAACCCAACACTGCCAAATCCACCACTCAACCATGTCCCTGAGCACCACATCCACATATCTTTGAAATACCTCCAGGCATGACGACTCCACCATCCCCCTGGGCAGCCTGTTCCAATGCCTGACAACCCTTTCAGTGAAGATGTTTTCTTCATATCCAATCTAAACCTTCCCTGGTGCAACTTGAGGCCGTTTCCTCTTGTCCTATCACTTGTTACTTGGGAGAAGAGACTAGCCCTCACCTCTCTGCAACCTCCTTTCAGGCAGCTGTAGACAGCGATCAGGTCTCCCCTGAGCCCCCTCTTCTCCAAGCTGAACACTCCCAGCTCCCTCTGCCGCTCCTCACAGGACTTGTGCTCCAGACCCTTCCCCAGCTCTGTTGCCCTTCTCTGGACAAGCTCCAGCCCCTCAATATCTGTCTTTCAGTGAGGGCCCCAACACTGAACACAGGATTCGAGGTGTGGCCTCAACAGCGCCCAGTACAGGGGGTCAATCACTTCCCTAGTCCTGCTGGCCACACTGTTCCTGATGCAGGCCAGGATGCCACTGGCCTTCTTGGCCACCTGGGCACACGGCTGGATCATATTCAGCTGGCTGTCAACAAACATCCTTTTCTGCTAGTCAGCTTTCCAGCCACTCATCCCTGAGCCTGTGGCATTGCATGAGGTTGTTGTGACCCAAGTACAGGACCCGGCACTTGGCCTCTGCCCATTGACTCAGCCTGTACAGATCCCTCTGAAGAACCTGCCTACCCTCAGGCAGATCAACACTCCCACCCAATTTGGTGTTGTCTGCAAATTTACTGAGGGTGAACTTGATGCCCTTGTCCAGATCATTGATAAAGATACTGGACAAAACTGGCCCCAGTAGTGAGCCCTGAGGAAGTAGTGTTGGTAACAAAAGATTGTGTGAGTTCAGAGTTTGTTATCATAGGAAACTCTGGGTGACCACACCTTAGCCAAAAGGGGCTACAGTCTTCTCCCTGTGTCTGCTTTGTAACTAGAGGAGAAGACAGATTCCTTCCCTCCCCTCCTCCCATGTTAGATCAGTGATTTGAAGTTCAAAGATGGGAACAGCTCTACTGTTGCTAATGAGGCTGACATAACCTTTCTCCATCAGTCTTTAAGGACACTGGAGTCTTTCAAGGGCCTGAAGGACAATGCTGTTACTCTGGCAAATACCTTCATTACTGGTTAATCTAGAGCATTTTTAGTGGTGAAGTACTATTGAACTGACTAGTAGGTTCATACATATTTCATGTTCCCTCTGATAAGCCAGGTTGGAGATCTGTAAAGGCCTGGAGCAAAAAGGGAGCCACTTGGCTGTTGCTGTTTTTACAAATCTGACCATCAGCATTGCAAAGTACAGAATGTGCAGCAACAAAGTACTGAGGAGAAAGTCTTACAGACTTGTGGGGAAAAATAAAGAGGGAGGCAAAAAGCAAAGGAAAAAAAGTCTTGAGAAGCTCTGGGATTGTGTCAAGCAGAAAGTCAAGTAGCAAACTGTTTCTTCTCTACCAAACATGATGAGACATTATCTGGGTAGAACATTAATGTCTGCCGATCTTAAGAAAGCCAAGGAAGAGACAAAAGTGTGGAATGAGAAAGATGTTAGGGGAACAAGAGGAAGTATCAGACTTGTATTCTTCCAAAAGACACAACCATGCTTCAGCAATTTGCTGGTTCCTTGTGAGGTTATTTTCTTTTGTTTAGATTTTAAACATAAATATGTAATTAAAGGGTTTGGTACCTTTATAATAGTTTGGTAACAGTTCCTGTTTACTGGTCATAACTGAATCTTGGGTTAATAGCTTTTTCTGTCTTTGCTTATGAGCTTTATTCCTTACAGAAAGAGAACACATCCGCAGCTTAGTTTCACTCTCCATCTCTCTGAGTCTCTGAGTATCTCTCTGAAGAAAACAGTTTCAGGAATTATCTCCAAGTCATGCAGTCAGCAGTGATATAAGGAAGTACCCTTGTAGCTAAGGTACTCTGAAGTATTTCAGTTTAATAAGGTTAATGAGAGCTTGAATGGCCATATATTCACTGTTCTAAATAACTGTGCTTATTTCTCTCGCTGATGTGTTCACCTGCTACTGGGGCTTGGTGACTTGGTAAGTCAAGAAACCCTGCAACGGTGTCCTTGGCGACAGTCCCAGTGCTTGCGGTGCAGCCTGCCTGGGGCAGCCCTGGGGATGCGGAGAGGCCACCCTGTGAAGATTGTGTGAGTTCTGGAGTCGACCAGCGCATGAACGTGTTTGTCCAGTGCTACCCTTACAAAGTTAAATCTAACCCTAGTGATGTTCCTGAAAATCTTCTAGAGTATAGGTAAGACCAGGGGACCAAAACAGGATAAGTGGTACTCTTGTGGCACAAGTTTGATGAAGCTGAGAATAAAAGACACAACTGCTGAGACATCTGAGTTCTGGTTTACTCTAGCAAACTTTGACTTTCCTCTTCTTGTTTCACAGTGAGCCCCATCATAGTTTTTCTTTCCTTTAAATTTTCAAATTGTGTGATATGAGGAAGATGTTCGAGTTTCCTTGGAATTTTTACTTCTTAGTGTTTTGGAGAAAGCCCTGATGTTAAGACTTCTGAGCCCACTAAAAACTGAAAACACTAAAATCTTTAGGACAAAAAAAAAAAAAAAATCAACATTTTAAAAATTAGTGTCCTAGCATTTCTAAAACAATTGCCTGATTTTTAATACTGACTCAATGCCTTTGTACACATGGCATTGGCTGTAATAATTTCCTCATCTGTAAAATTGGGATAAATATAATTAACTGCCTCAAAGCATTGCTGGAAAGTTAATCACTTGGAAGAACTTATGAGATGGAAGTTACTATATGGCTGTAAAGTATTAGTGTTATTAGTTACAATATCGTGGGCAATTAAAACATAAATTTTGCTAAACTCAGGCTTTTAACTAACAGCAGAGAATAAAGTATGTTTTCACTTTATGTGAAATATCCTGGAGGAAATCTTAAATCTATATTTACTGTCCAACAGAAGGGATGAGTTGGCTTTTTCAAGGCAAATTGCATTAAGTGTAGAAACCCAACAGAAACATCAATTACTGTGTTAGCTCTTATGTACTCAGCTTGAGGTTGTTCACCAATCATGTGGGAACAATTATCTTTATGGATTATTGATTATATTCAACCCTCAGGCAGCTGTGGGCCTTGTAAGGCATTTTGTGGTTGCAAAAAGGGTAAATTTTGTAGGCTCTGTCAAGAACTTTCCTGAATAATTTGAGAATGTATTAATCAACCTCTAGGGTCAGTTACCACTAGTAATCAGAGCAGATGAATAATTTGATTAATTAGGGATTCTTTAGAACATAAATAGGTACAGTAATAACATTAAGTAAAGTAAAATTACGAAGCATTGACACAAATGTCTAATTCATGTATATATAAAAAAAGTAAATCGTAAATATGTTAGGACTGGTGTTTGGAAACAACCATTGTTTTCTCCAGGGATTTCCAGAGGGAAGGAAAGGATAGCATATTTTTCTCCCGATGATTGTCTCAGTGGAGCATACCAACAGCAGAGTTTCTTCAGTTGTTTCTGAATAATAGATCTTTGTATTTTCGGAGATGAACTGACTCAGAACAACAAGATTTGAGGCAAACCCCATCAAAGTCAACGGAAACCCTTCTGTTTTGAATGCTACTGTATTGATATATGACTCTTTAATTGTGAGATGTTTGGCTTCTGTTTTGCTGGCAAGTCTTGTGTTTCCAGTTTGCTGCAATCTGGTCTTTAAGAGTTTTCTCACAGTCTTTTAGGGAAACAGTATTCTCTGCATACTGATCATACAGCTGTGCTTTGTGTAGCATGTCCATTGTAAATAAATTTGCATTGTTTTCTTCTGCCTACCATATACACTTTTTTTCCCTCTAATATATTTAATTATTTTTTTTTTTGGTGGCATTTTATAATACTACAGTCTATTCCAGAGGAGACAGGATTGTAAATCCTTAATTCCAGCAAGTCCTTCCAGGAGAGCTCTGTGGGATAAGACTGTCCAGGAACCTGAAGAAAAATAGAACTCCTTAAATCCCTGGCAGTTTAATGTCAACGCAAGGTTTCATCCAGCTTTTCAAACCAGTGCTTTCCCACTCAAAGGAGTGTCAAGATCTTTTTGGTACATGTACCTCTGTTCAGAAATGGTCCTGCCTGTGTTTCGCTGGTGATACAGATCTCACTGCAAGCTGCAGGTCACAGAGTCACAGAGTGGTAGAGGCTGGAAGGGTCATCAAATGAACTGGAAATATTGAGGATTGAGCTGTGGCTTAAATTGTACCTCTCAAAAAAACCTGCCCAACTGCAGGTTGGATATGTGTATCCATTTGCTTTTGCTATTTACAAAAAAATCTCTTCATGTGACCCTGGAAACATATAGTGTTGGTCATATTTTAGGCAACATGTAGTCTAGTGTCTTGCACACCTCTGTAACCAAGCAAGGTTTCAGAAATTTGTGGTTTGGGCTACGGAGCCAACAGGCATTAGGTAGCCTGTGGGAATACAGGTCCCTTCTCCTTCTATCCTGCAAGCGATATAGTTACAAAATAAAAAGGCAAAAGAGCATGGGCAAAATTTGCATGCCATTGCACAATTGTGTTACTAGCACAACTAGGGATTAGCAGAATGAAACTGCAGAATAACGAATAACAATAAACCTAGATTTAGATCTAAAGCCTTAGATTTTTTTTAACAAGACTGATTCTGGCTGAACATGTTTTGGTTAGATAGAAAAGCATACCTTGCATATTAGATTTCAACATTCCTATCTCAGAGAAATTCATTTCTGCAAACACATCTGTGGCTCATTCTTAATTAGCAGTTAGAGAAAATGTAAGCTGAATCCCTAATGTTGTATAAAGTGTATGATCAAAAATATGTGTTTATGTGCAGCCAGCTTAATACTGCTGCTATGTTGCGCCTTGAACCAGAATCTCACACAGTATGTATGAGACCTTATCCATGAGACGAACGTGTCCAGCGTATTTATGTTCCTGTAATTTCTGAACGACATTTGAAAGTGGATTTGCTTCATATTTTTAAGCAAGAAACAGAACGAATGACAAGTTCTTGTATGGTGTAGCTTTATACATTAGCTAGATGTCTATTGCTAATAGAAACATGGAAAACCATACTTTACAAGCAGCTATCAAGACAGGGAGGAAGATGTTTATGAAGACTGAGATTTAGAGGAAAATATTCTCCTGTCCTCTGGGAAACTCTTGCCTAAACACGTGTGAGAGAGCGACAACTGGGCTTTTTATGTGACTGTGAACTGTACATCATAACAATGATGTTCCTGGAAAGTACTAAATTCTACTCCTTTGCTAGGCATTAGTACCCTGAGGTATAGAAAGTGATGTGAGACAGTAGTTTATACTTACACTGCCATTGCTTTTATCTTAATATGGAAGGAGGAAAGAGGACAATAAATACTGAAGTAGCTACTTTTGATCACACTTCAGCAAAAGTCTCAACAGGATTAAGGAAAGATGCTGATCTGGGGCCCCTTGGCTGGTACCAGCAGGGCTGCAAGGTGGCAGGGGTTGCAACTCCGGCCGGGTCCCATGGCTGAGCCTGAGCTGGAAGCGGCTTCCAGGGGCATGGGCTGGCCCTGATAGCAGTGTCAGTCGTGTCAGTGGATGTCTCTTGAGTAGTTGTTGCTCTACGTCTTCAAAGAAAGGTTTAGAGTAGGACTACTAAGAGAGAGACCAAGTGACATCATGGAAATTTTAGGGCTACTCTGCGTTGTAATGAGCTGAAATTAATCTTAAGGTCAGGACAGCTCATCAAAGGTTTGTGTAGCCCAGCATCTTGTGTCCAGAAGTAGCTGACAGCATCTCTCCAGGAGTGGGTCAAGCATGCAGGACATTTCTTCAGACATGTGTCACACAGGGCCTTGCTTAAGCCAGGGGTTGATACTTCTCTACACAATAAGCTGTAAAGCAAAGAAGAAAAATGTTACAGGGTGGGGGGAAGGAAAGAAAAGTGTGCTTATGCTGAGAAAATCACAACTCTGCAAGCAGTCTGAGGTGTTCTTTGGCTAGGTGTTTGTTTTTTTTTTTTTTTTTAAAGCGTATGTTTTCCATGTGCCTTTCATGTGAGCTGGTAAAATTTCCTAAATTAATAGATATTTTCTTCCATAAGGTTTGTACTGCCTATGTTTGCTATCTCAGAAGCTGTGCACCTGTCAGACCTTCTGCTTGTTATGTAGCATGTGTTCCTGGACTCCTTTATTTTGCAGATCTGGGTTTGTACTCTCCAGAAGATGAAGTGTCCTCCCTTATCTATTTCTTCTTCTTCCCCATGAAAGTCAGGCTGTTAGCATGTGTGGGGGCAGTGCATCTCAATTGCATCCTGCCACAGGCCTGATAAAACCAGCAGCATGCGGCAGCGAAGTGGTTGGCAGACCTCAAAGATAAGTAAGATAAATGCTGCGCACTTTTCCAGTGAAGATCTTCATAAAAATATGAAATCAATCATGCTGTGATCTGGGCCTCTTTCTTCAGGGAGCTGCTGTATTTTACCATCTGCTGTTTAAGGGCAAGGTTTATTTGCAAAACTTGAGAGTTTGGGGATGGGAGATAGTAGATCATGTAGTGTCCATTGTAAAAGCAGTAACAGTACTGCTAGAGACATTATTGTTACAAGTGGCGGTGAACCTGGCTTGATCTACCTCTTGCAAGGATGTCAGCCATCCAGAGGAAGCTTAAGGCCACTCTGAGAATCATAGGTCTCATTTTGAACCAAACCCTCCACAGAAAGACCTGTGCAGTGTTGGACTGGCACCGCTATGTCAGGATGAAGACAATGGAAATCTGCAGTCAGCATAGATCTCCTCCTTCACCAGCCACAGCTGCTTGTGCCTGTCAAGTTCCAGGTTATTCTAATTATTCAAATGGGGAACAAAATGCAGAAAGATCTTTTTCTTCTTCTAAGTGATATGTGGGGGTGGGCTTGCCCTGGCAGTGGGGTGTCCACCTAGGCATCATCCCAGGGTAATATACTGATAGCCGGGCTGAGTCTGCTAGGGAACCTAACCCAAGGCTTAGCATCTGCGCTTTTGACAGCATAGCTCAGTGTTGGGTGTGGATGACTGCAAGCTTGAGCTGGCATCAGCTGAGCTAGTCAAAGGGGTAGCTGCTATTTAGAGAAAAGGCAGGTCTGTGGTTGCCTCTGTTTACACAGTGTGGCAGAAAAATGCGTCACCTTTGCCTTCTGCTTCCTGACCTGTCCTGTTCTATGCTGTGTATCTGTGCTACACTATGCTGTGCTGTCCTTTACTGCCCCCCCTTTCTGGGACACCACCAATCAAGGTACTGTGAATGAGACTTCCCCGCTTTCTGAGTCACAGTGGTAGGACACTTCAACCCACTGTATCGCAGCAGGTAGACATTCTCTAAGGCTGCCAGTATTGTCACAGATGCTAAGTTTTACATAAGGAAGTGAAGAAAATTAATTAAACTGAAGTAGAGCATTGAAAGTGGGTGGCAGATACGTCATTTTGCGTTTGTTACATCTGTTCAGGCAGTGTTTTAAACAAATCATGCCCTCTTTGCCAGATAGGTTTTCAGTAAATGCTTTATCTACTGGCTTGTGTAATTTTAACATTTCATTTTGTGACTCGAATTGCTATATAACAAAATTATAACAGTGCCTCAGTGAAAAGACGCCAACTCCTTATTGCAGTGGTTTAAGCTCCAATTCATTTGAAAAAAAAGTTTCAAAATTATATATGATTGATGCCCTTCAGCTACAAAATAGGTAGAAACTTATGATTCTCCTCTTTTACTATTAAACTTCTTCGCAATACAAGGTAAAGTACATTAGTTAACCTATTACTTAAAGACCATAAAACTGTCATCTTTCTGGCACTACAAGAAGTGCCTCCTGAATGCAAAGAAATGCCTGCTTTTTCCAGATGTGATCTATGCCTTAATTTTACTGGCATGTTATTTTGTGTGTGCTAGCTATCCTGTGTGTTAGCACTTTACACACTCCAGAGACCATCAAATAGTGTAACAGGGTTTGCTTTTCTTCTACTTACTAAGAGAAATACAACCTCCCAGTTGCTGTCTGAGTTGCACAGGCATTACCTATGCTTGTTTTCCAAAGAAACAGCTGTCAGAAGCCCACAAAGCCTGTTGCTGAGTCATTTATTATATTTGAACTGTGGTAGAGTTTGGAGGCCCAAGCTGAGATCCAGACTCCATCAATCTAGGCAATGTAAAGCCACGCTGTGAAAGTCAGTCTTTACCTGGTGACAGGGCAGAGTGGGCAGAAAATACAACAATTCAGGGGCGTGCTATACCTCCACTACCAGCTGGCCTTGGGAGGTGTCACTGTCAGCTCATAGCAGGTACTTCCAGGCTGAAGGTGAGCCCGTCCCTCACCCAGGTCCCAGCATCCCATCACCATGAGAGCACAGGGACACTGCAGCCACCTCCCTGGAGCTGAGGCCCCCGAGCTGTCACAGACATTGTGTAGGACTTTATGTAGAGGGTAGGGGATGCTTCCTGAGCTGTACTGCTGCAACTGCTATGTTTCAGGCAGGTGAGATTTACAGACAACTTGAGGTTTGGCTGTGGTTTTAACAGTGAATTCCCCCCAAATGAGTCTGAGTCTCTTTTAGCAGAGCCATGGCATGCCCGGAGCAAGGGGGGATGGCCACTTGCTGCTGTCAGCATGGGCTAAGTCTTCCTCAAAGAGCTTCACAACCTCATGTCATAACAGCCCTTCCAAGAGGCTTTGCCTGGCACAGCCAGAATCATTGTCCATGGCTGTTGTGGTTTAGCCCCATTAAACAACCGAGTACTGCACAGTCGCTCACTCACTTCCCTCCCCTCTCCAGGACAGGGGAGAGAATCATATGAAAAAGATAAGAGAAATTGTGGGTTGACATAAGAATAGTTTAATAATCGAAAGTAACCAAAATAAAATAATTATACTTACAATACTACTAATAATGTGTAATGAAAATAAAACTGCTACTACTAATGATAATAACAAAAAAGGAGAAAGGGAAGGAAAACAAAATGATCCAACTGCTTACCACCAGCCAACCAATGCTCAGCCAGTTCTTGAGCAGTGATTTTTCCCTCCTGGCCAACTCCTCCAACTTATATACTAAGCATGAAGTTTGATGTCATGAAATGTCCCTCTGGTCAGTTTAGATCAGCTGTCCAGGATGTGTCCCCTCCTAGCTTCTTGAACCGAAGTCTTGATACCTTCACTTCATTCTTTGATAGATCTAATTGTGTTTTTTTTTTTTCTTTAAGATGAAGTTGCTAACTTTCATAGCTAGGTTTGACCTAAATCTATGAATGTCAGAGATGGTCTTTTAGAGTTTTCATTTTAATCCTTATATTTCACCAGCAGTGGCATAGCGTGCTTTATTCTATAAAAAAAGACAATGAATGAAATTTTTTTGCTAGTTAAGAGTGACCTTGGAAGTAATTCACAAATGTTGAGCACAGTTACACAGCTGCATGGGCAGATTGTGTAAAACTATAGCCATTAAGCAAAAAATATCTCAAAAAAGAAACCATATGCTGAAACACTGTTGTCAGACACACGTGAAATAATAAATATGTGGAAAAATTCCTACCAGTAACAGGGAAATTCTTTGTGATTGTTGGGCTTTGCCTGTGTCCCAGCTGATTAAAAGTCAATGGACATGCAGTCATGCTGTACTGTATATCATCTAAAAGGCAATTTTCCCTCCATTTGCAGGAAAGCTTCAGATTTGATCGATTACATTGCTTTTTGCTTGAATTTTACCTGCACAGATTGATGACTACCGTGCTATATATGTAGTACCTGAGCAAATAAACTAATTTTGCTATCATTTTATTTATGGGACACCTTCAAGGGATGTTTGCATTCTATTACTGTATTTATATTCTATTCCATTACTATGTAATATTTACATTGTGATACATTTGGTTATGACAAATGGTTTTCCTCCAGGATGTTTACTCTGTGGTGTGGCTTGGCAAACATGATTTCTTTAAGCAAGGAGTAATTTTGTTTGTTTGCCCCAGGATGGTTCATTTGTTAATCAAAACAATGCTTCACGTGCTTCACATGAATGGATGGGTGCTATCTGACAGAGTTTGGGCCAATAATTTATAAGTCAGAGGTGGAAAATTACACCAGAATTGACATAATGGCTTCTTTTTATTCTCTTACACCCAGTTTGAGTTAATTGACTTAGGGTAGGTTGTACTGTGTCTGCACTGCTGCAAGGGCATGCTCTGACTTGTAGCACCTCTTTTCCTGACTTGCTGTGTGACCTTGTTTGTTGGGATGGAACATCAGAGAAGAATGCAGACATATCTATAGGTAGGAGATAAATCAGGAAAGGACATATTTCTTAACCCCCTGCTAGAAATAATATGTTCTGTCAACCACCTAACTTCTAGGAATCTAAAGCATTATAATTTAATTTTCCAAAGCTGAATAAAAGGCTTAATTAATCACCTTGGCTTTAAAGCTATAGTCAATCAAATAAATAAGGTGGCTGCAAGTTAGGTAATGCAATAGTTTCAAGATAAATGGTGGCATTTTGGAATGACCCAGACTTTGCTGGTGTCTATTCGGCATGGCCTGAGGATGTAGACTGGAGCAAGTAGCTGGAGTTGGACAGAGGGTACCAAACCAGTCTGAGCACTGTGCTTGCGGACAGGGTACTAGGGAATCTAGTTGCCTCACGCTAACAGCTGACTCAAATCCAAGTGGTCTGTGCGGAGGAGCTTTCTGGGTAAGAAAAGAATCAGCTGTGCTACATATATGGCTAGGGAGCCACCACAACTCTGAATAAGTAGGACTCAGCATATAACCTGGGACTTCAGGTGCGTGTGGTTCTTGTCTTGTTTTCCTGTTTTGACTTTGATTTGTTCTTTTTTGTTTGTTTGTTTGTTTGTTTTAAGGTGAAAAGCTCACTCAGAGAATACAAGAGGTAGCTACTTTCTCTGTTGGGAAGCTTTCAGCATCAATATTTCCCTTGTTTGTAGGTAGTGCACCATCGAGGTGGGAGGAAAGCAGCACAGCTACTTATCAAGACCTAATGCTTCCCTGAAGATCCTGCAAGCAGCCTAGCTACGTAGGTACTGCAGGATCAGATCCCTGAGCCCTACTTACTGATCCTTGCTCTGAGCAGTGCTTTTCTTTTTTTCTTTTCTCACCACATTTGTTTGAAGAGTGAAGATGGAGCAGCAGGAAATACAGCCCCCTTCTCCTGCTGGTAGGAGGCTGGTGCTTTTTGTGACAGCCCCACCAGCAGCAAGACGCTGCAGTCCCCCTTGGCAAACCCTCCTCAGAGTCCTCACAAACATTCGTGTTACAAGGGTTTGGCCAGCTAATGTGTCAGAATAAATCAAGATTTTATTTTATTTTTAAGTAAAAGTTTGAAATAAATCTGCATGTGAATGGAGTTCAGTATGAGTAAGAATCAAAAGCTGAAAGTCCTGCCTAGTATATCTCAATTAGCACTGGATTATTAGTTTGCTGGGGTGCCAGCTTAGAAGTATCAGGCTGCTTTGTAACACAGCTAGGCAACTTGTTAATTGTTTTTATTAATGAAGAAATCTTCCTTTGCTCAGCTATTTCTTAATGAAATTGTGGGTTCTTCCTTGGTTGGTAAATCAAATCAAACTACATTTGCACAGATTTTTGTGACCAACAGATTGTAGTTTGGATAAGAATAACATCTGAGTTTCAAATAAAGTTCAGAGATAATTAATGCACATTCAAAGGTAATAATTCAAATTAGCACATTATATACTGTAACTGTCTAAGAGAGAGATTTGTTATGTTAAGAATACTGGATCCAATACAGAATAAATAATCTAATACAGAAAAAAAAAATTAGGAAAAAACCTTTGACATCAACTTAGACTGTATTTATCTTGAAAAAAAATTATAGTTCAAATAAATACTTCAACAGCTCTTCATGGAATGATGTAATTTGTAATAATTGTGTAGCACCAAAGTGCTACTAAGAGACTCTTATTTCTTGCCCCAGTCACTTGATGCAGGTGATTGTTTTGTGAGATTAATACTCCTGTCACATAACACTTGCCTCTGTCTAGCGTTATATCTTCCCCTTTATTGTGTCTGTGAATCAAATGCAAATAAAATTACGGTGCCATCTAAATTTGACAAGAATAAAATAGCATCCTTAGTCAATTTTGTGATGCCTCTGAAAAGCCAATGGGGATTATTTTCCACTTTACTCATCCTATTTAGGGATGGAATAAAAAGCCATTCCCTCAGAAGGTCCTGGACTGGATAGGGCTGGTGCAGACAGCAGCCTCCTCTGCTCTGCTCTTCCGGTTGCTACTTCGAGGCTGTGGTGATGCAAAAGTACTGCAGCAAACTTACAGCAGCTGAACAAAGAGTATGCATCCATTTGTGCTTTCCAACATTTTCTTGTGGTAACAGGGAAGGCTGTGAACTGTGCACTAAATTAAGACTGTTGGTCCCCAGAGTACATGCTTTGAAAGCCATGACGATTGGGACACTAGGTCATAAGAGTGCGGACAATTGGAACAACCTTTCCAAACGTAAGTAAGAATATGAACCACCGTACATAGGATCACATCCTGTGAAATTATAGGGCTAGCACTTGAGTGGGAGGGACTGTGCAAAGCTGTATCCATCACTGGTCTCATGACCTACTGCCCAACTTACATGTGCTCAAAGCATGCCCTCCACAAGCTGATGCAGCACTCAGATTATAGCATGGACAACCTTGCTAGAGCAATCTGCCACCCCTGACCCTCCACTAAGCCCTGTCACTGATCCTCTTCCCCTTTCACCTTTCCTGTCAAAATTTCTGGTATACTGGCTTCTATGGGGTGATGAAGAAGTGGCTCTCTACAAGGAGACATTCATAAAGGAGAACAAATAATGAAAAAGCATTGAGAAGACACGGAAAAGAGGGAATTCCTGAAGGTCACTCTAGGAGCAGAGTGTGAGGATCTTCATTTTCTAACAAGAAGGTTGCTTGTTATATCAGTCCAGGATGACTCTAACAAGAGGAACTGTTTTTTTCAAGTATTACATTTCTTCATAAATGTAGTTATCTTGGCACAATTCATGCGAGATTTCAAGCAGGAAGGGAGGTCATGTTGAGGGGAAACTCTCAGAAACAAGTATTGCTACCTTCCCTCTCACCTATTCCTTATCCACAAGGATGGGGATACTCTGTGAGATGAGACCCAGGCTCAATGTTACATTTGCATCATCTTTGGTGATGTAATGCTGGACTTCAGTCCAAATGCCTGTGGGTCTCACATGGCCTGAGCAGCTTTAACAGACAGAAGTGAGAGGCCAGGAATATTTTGCGGGACGAGAACCTGAGGAAGGTAAGGTGCTGATAGTGCTATTCTCTTTCTGCTGAGAGGGTAACCTACTTGTGACTATTCAGTGCATGTCTGCCCACATGCACATCAAACAAGATGTTGTTTCCCTGACTGTTCCCGTGAGTGAAAGGCCATTTAGTTTTTTGCAAGTCTGCCCTGTGACTTCTGTGTTTTTTTTTAAACCTCCATCCTCAGCCAGAGTTTCAAAGGAGAATATGGATAAGCAAAGAAGAGCTGTTAGCAACTGGTGACTTATTCTTGGTGATAACTTGTTAAATGGTGTCCTCAAATCAGCCAAGAAACTGCTTTTCTATGTGTTGAACTCCAATTAAAGTGGTAGGGGAGAAATGTCAAAGTCACTTATCTCCAGATGGAGACCTTGAGAATCACTGCATCCTGGACCCTCATGAGAAGGTCCTGGAAGATGCTAGAGGACCAGTTCTCTTTTTGACAGGGATCACAGGTGCTGATTTCAATCCTTTTAGCCACAGGTTTGCCTGTCTTTTGTGATCTAGCTCTGCGTTACATGGGTTTGGACCTTCCAGACGTATCAGTGGAAAATTTACATCTACCCTCATATGTTTCTGCAGGTGTGAGCTCTAACAGACTGTGGGTTTTTTTAGAGATGACCTTGGTTGTTGCATTCAGAGGCAGAGGGGAGAGAGGAAGGTGTTCAACACTGATCCCAGGACAGCTGGGCATGGGGATGCTGCCCTTTAGGAGGGGTCCAGATACCATCCACAGCCAGTGAGGGCAACCACTCTGACTCAAGACATGTGTGGCTAGGGGGTGTAAGGGCCGATAGCATTTCTAAAGGAGAGGTCAGCCTGGATGGTAGCTGCAGGACTGAGCAACAATATGCAAAAATCTTACGCAAGTTTTTAACATTTACAAAACAGAGCATGTTTTTCAAGCATAATCTCTCTCTCCCTTCAACTGATGCATGAAGTGAGGAAGATTCCATGTACCACTTTTTCCAAACGTACAATAAATAAAATGCCAGCTGCTGCTAGAAAAGGCTTAAAAAAGTTCTCTTAAAATAGTTATCTAACCTGTACCTTTTCCTTTCAGCTGCTATAATTTCTCTGCCACTCAGCAGCCCAGAGAGCAATGCTCAGCATGTTTTACAAGCACTTTATGTAACTTGCAGAGAAGAATAAAAAGGTCATCTTTCTAATGCTGTGTAATCCTGCACACTATTAAGTACCAAAGATACTTCTCTTTTGTGCCAATTGTACTGAAAAAACAAGAGTGGAAGTCATGAGCATTTAGAAAGTGTTCTGTTGGGCACATATGTGATTAAAGTCAGGAACAGTCCTTTGCTGAGAGAGACATACTTTACATTTTCAAGTTGTAGTGCTCCTGTAATCTTGCCCAAGTGTTATAGCATATATCCTCAACTGTGTCCAGTGGAGCTATGCATTGGATTTGCCTTCATTTCTGTATGTCTGCTGTGTGTATTGATTATCTGAGCAAATGATGTTAAAGCAGCTAAGTGATGTTTACCCAAATTGAGAAGATAATTGGCCAGGTTCATCCGTAATGTAAGTTTTCCAATCAGGGAAGTTCTGTCAAGGACAAATTTGTCTCAAGAGAAGGAGAATTCCCCACAATGTGCCTGTTAAACCAAAGGAGTTGCCAAAAATAATTAGGAAAAGTAAAGCATCTCTCACAGAAAAAGCACATCTTACCCAAATCCATGCTTCCCTGCTGGGCTCCAGAAAGATGTTGTTGGAGGGCAAGTACCTACGGCAGGGTGCTGCCTGTGGGACTCTCATACCCAGTCATTGGACTGCAGAGACTGCTCTGATCAGGTAGCCAAAAGGCTTGGCTTGGGTCTTCTCCCTGACAGGTCTCCATTGTGGGGTGGGGACAGGAAAGTGCAGGGGGAAACTGCTAGAGACCTCCTTACCTCCTCCACAGCTATCCTTCCAAATAAAGCAGGAGCACACATCTGGCCTGACAGCCCCAGCAAGCTTGTGCCCACCGTGCCTATGACAAGTACCTCTTAGAGTGGATGTGAATGGGAAACATCTAGTTAGCAAGGTCGAAACAGAGCCTGTTTTATTTATCAGCATAAACATCCCCGGGGGACTGGATTAAATGTTCACATGCTGAGGAAAACAGACTGTGCCAGCAGAAACGATGAATCAGTCCTAAAGACAGATGCATCTTGCATGCAGTTTCTGTGCCTGCCAAACTGACCTGTGCACTGTTACTGAGGATATTCAAGCCTGTAGTGTGGTTTTCTAGTACTAGTGGATATTTTTAGTCAAGTTTTCTCTCATGTCCAATCTCTTTAAATGCTACCCATTAATGCAAAGCACATTCTCTTTGTGGCATTTTGTGCTTAGAGTTTCCTGGATGGATGGATTGTTTTTAATGCAGGTAACCCTAATGAATAAATAAATGTCAGCTCGATATTTCATAAGGTAAAATACTATAACTGTTCTTGGTAATACACTAAAGTAATTTTACCTTTACAGCAATACTGAGCTCAATTTCAGTGTGTTTTCAAATCTATCCAATATAAATCTGAATGAACAATTCATTATGAATAATTTATGCAGCAGATTTGACCCACTTTTCTGTTTGCAAATTACTATAATTCCTCTGTATTTCCCCTCCAGTTTTTACCCTCCAAAACCAGATTGAGGCCAAGTAAGGCCATTTGAAAATAAATGGTAATTTAACTCTACCTACTACTTGCTTCCACACTGTGGATGCAACTCTGCTATGAAAAAAATTGATATTGAAACCACACTGTGATTATTTAAATTTTGCATTATTCATGGTTGAGGAGAAAGGATAGAGGTAATTGGGTGTTTGCTGAGAGTTTTATGTAGCTATCACTGGCACATTTATAGAATTTTCATCTTGTTATTAGTAATCTTTATATTACTATTGTTGTTAATTTGTTAATAAAATTAATTTTGCAAAGAATCTCTGGAAAGAATCAGTAACATCCATAGAAAGATCAGTAGAAAATGCAGAATACTGTATTTTCCTCCTCTTCCCAGAGCTTTGTATCTGAGACTCAGTTCTAAAAATTCTGGTTTCTTTCCTGATTGATAAAAGACAAAAGTCATGGCAAGCACATTTATCTGTGGCTGTTCAGAAGACTTTACATTGTTCTATTTTATCCAATGAAATTGTATTTGTACAGTTTTTCTCATGAATTATGTAGTGATAATTTTTCCTCTTTCTGTTTTTGATTAATTATTATAGCAATAAAGTACTATCCTGAGATGTTGGGAAGCCTGTGCATGTTGTACTCCAGATACAGTTCAGAAAAGAAGTTTCTAATTGTTCATGGGGAATAAAGCCGTATGCATTCACCTTTAATAATCCCAGTAGTTCTGGTACAGAGAGAGGTTTTATCAGCCAAACAGCTCTTTTGAAATCTTACAGCCCTTCAATTTGTTCTTTTGTTTGGTTTTCAGAATACAGTGTAGCAGCCTGTATTTCAACCGCAATAAAGTACAACATTTGGCACTCATCCTCTTTAACAGGATTCTTACTCCTTTATAAGATGGATAGCTTGGTCATGGGAAGCAGAATATAGCCTCTGAAAGAAATGGGAACAATGTACAAATGAGGCAGTAAAAATAAATGACACATTAGATTCACTCGCCAAGAAAGATGCTACAGTCTACATAAAGGCAAAGTTGCTGACTTCACAGGACCCTGTGAGCATAGCTTCTGTAGGCAGCAGCAATTTACAATTACTGGTACATTAATGATAGTATGTGATGAGTGAATTATTGGGACGTTGGTAAATGCTATTCTCATTAGAAGTCAATCTACTGTTGGCACTAAACTCATAGTTTTCAGAAATGCCTACATATTGAACCATTAAAAAAAAAAAGTCATTCTGAGGTATTATCTGGCAAGAAGAGTCTCAGCTGAGGGGGGAAACCTTATTTTAGTAGGTGCTGTAGGGGAAATCCTTTTAAGCCATTGGAAAGCCATACACGTATAAGATATTGGAAGACACCTTTCTATTAATTTCCTGCAGAAAAGCAGAGGAAGCGGGTTAACAAACTTGGAGTTACGGGTTCATCAAAACTGTCACAGTGTAGCTACTTCTGAAAAATGAAGAAGTGCCCTGGCAAGAGGGTTTGGCGCATTTTACATTTCAGTAGTTGGAAAGAGAGCCCTAGAATCTCTCCAAAACTTCCTCATTTGTTCTATCATGGAGTGGATTGCATTTCAGCTGTTATCCCCATAATGTTCTTTGTTACTTATATCCTACTTGGGAAATGGGTTTAGGTTTCCACTTGGTTTAGGTGTCCTGGTGATTGTTGCTGGGGGAGAGACAGAGCTTAGTGAAGGAGACAGATAGGATGACTCCTCTAGAAGATATTGAGCTAGCAAAAATGTGGGGAAATGGAGAGATATCTGTGAATGGGAATGGTTGGTCTTCCCTCCTCACATTCAGCTGAAGAGCTAGGCATGTACTCCTAGATCTTTTGTGTTTTCAGACAATTGTGTGGAAGGTTACTTACTGTAACTGGGTCCAGTCTAGGAAGTCCAATTAGACAAGCAGACCACTTAGTTTTCAAAGGTTGTAGGTGAACAAGGATTCTAACAAGGGGTGACCCTTGGAAAGCATTCTCTGATCAAACAATGGATCAAAACATATTCTGTTTGACTTCTTGCTTATGCATGCACCTGCCAGCAAAGGTTTGTCTCAGCAATTTGACTGGAGTGCTAAGTCTCTATGAAATGTGAAGGGTCTCCAGGAGTTATGAATAGGAATTCTAAGATTCATACATCCCAGAAAAGGGATTTGTGACTGGGCAAGAGAACAGCGGGATGTGCAGAACAGCAGGAAAGAAGACTTTGCTGAGTCAGCCAAAAGTTTCCATTCACTTTATTCTGGCTATTTTGTTCTCTGGATCAAGTCCAGAGGAGGCCATGAGGATGATCAGAGGGCTGGAGCACCTCTCCTATGAAGAAAGGCTGAGAGAGCTGGGCTTGTTCAGCCTGGAGAAGAGAAGGCTCCAGGGACACCTTATTGCAGCCTTTCAGTACCTGAAGGGGCCTACAAGGAAGTTGGGGGGGACTTTTTGCAAGGGCCTGTAATGACAGGACAAGGGGTAATGGATTTAAATGGAAAGTGGGAAGATTTAGGTTAGGTATCAGGAAGAAGTTTGTCACGGAGAGGGTGGTGAAGCACTGGAACAGGTTGCCCAGAGAAGCTGTGGATGCTCCATCCCTGGGAGTGTTCAAGACCAGGCTGAATGAGACTTTGAGCAACCTGGTCTAGTAGAGGGCGTCCCTGCCCATGACAGGGGTCTCGGAACTGGATGATCTTTGAGGTCCCTTCCAACCCAAACCATTCTATGATTCTCTGATTCTCTGATTCAATGATTTTATGATTCTATGATTCTCAGTCATCAAGGTCCATAGATGGCAAACATAACTAATCTTGGCCTTAGACTTGTTCAGCTCTGTCTCTTTAAAAGCTATGGACTGTGACAATATTCCTGCTTCCTTACAGGATATTTCATATTTGCATGACTGGACTGTTTTCTTAATAAGTGGCTCTTGGGACACATGAAGTTTTGGAGTAAAGACCCTTTCTGTTTCCCACATTGAGCTGAACTAAGATCAGATTTGACTGAAGGGAAGCTGTTAAAGTAGTTGCGTGGTACAGGAAAGCACTGCTGCCTCAGAAACTTGGTGGCTGCACCAGCAAGAGTTTCTGAGGAGCTCATAGGCCCAGGTAAAACAAGGACAACAGTATTTGTATGGCTTCAGTCTTGAGGTGCTGTGTAAATGCATTAAATTCCTTAGGGCATTACACTGAAGAAATGGGTGCTGTGACTCTGCTGTAAAAAAAAGGCTCTAGTACTGCTCGAGTGTGTTGTGGTCTAACCCAGAAGGCAGCTAAACACTACAAAGCTCAATTCCCCCCAGCCCTCCAGTGGAATGGGGGAAAGAATCAGGGAAAAAAAGTAAAATTCACAGGTTAAGATAAAGACAGTTTAATAAGACAGAAGAGGATTTTGGGGGGAAAAAATACAATATACAAAACAAGTGATGAACAATGCAATTTCTCACCGCCTGTTGACTGATGCCCAGACAGCTCCAGAGCAGTGGCCCCTGGCTGTCTTTACTCCTAGTTTACATACTGAACATGGCATCATATGCTATGGAATATCCTCTTGTCCAGTTTGGGTCAGCTGTCCTGGCTGTCCCCTCCCAGCTTCTTGTGCACTCCAGCTTCCTCGCTGGCAGGGCAGTATGAGAAGCTGAAAAGTCCTTGACTTAGTGTAAACACTGCTTAGCAACCACTAGCACATATTCAACATTCAACACACTGTATTCAACATTATTCTCATCCTAAATGCAAAACACAGCACTATACCAGCTACTAGGAAGAAAGTTAACTCTGTCGCAGCCGAAACCAGGACAGGGTCTCAGTATCTTACAGTGAAGCTGGTTAGACCTAAAGGCTCCCTTCTGTACTGCCATTTGGAAAACATACCCTCAGAGAAGAGCACGCTTATGCAGGGTTTTAGCAAGGTCCTCAGGGGAGCTTTTCTTCCTGGAATAATTTTCATCTTTTTGGATTATTCTTCAATCACACCTTCCGCAATAGCCTCATGTTTCTCGTTGACATGTTGACATAATTGTAGTAAGCTAATATGTAAAGAGGCATTGCACACAGATTGAAAGCATTGGATGTCTTGTGATTCTTCAAGAATCTCTTAGGAATGTTAATGAATCCCATTGTTACTCATTCCATCAACAGCCTTTGGGGTTTTTTCTTAAGAAAAAGATGAAGTGCAAAATGTTTTTAAATGCTTATTGCAAAGTACTGAAAGCAGAGCCTCAGAATGAGAACAATACTCTTGACTGTGCAATTTAAAAGAGAAAAAGTAGTTTGAAAAGCTTTTTCAGTTTTGTTAGCCAGTGATCCTTATTCTGAACTCAACTGAATTTTTCTTTGCTATGTGCAAATGAGCTATTATTATTTTTTTTTTGTTACTGATTTTTACCAATTCACATTTTTGGTGTTCATATTGCAGGGGAACCAGATTGCCAACTGCATGCCTGTAATACAAAAATTTTGGAAGATAGAAAATATGTTTCATCCCTAAGAGTGTGTGTTTTACCCCACATAATAGTGTCCATTAAATTAAAATTTGATTTACGGTTTTTGATTGGCGCATCATAAAAACAAAGAAAAAATTGTGGTTTTCTGCATCTGAAACATGGTCTTATGTGTTTTGAAGCACTAATACGATAACCTGGAACTTAAAATTAAAGGAAATGGGAAATGGAATTGGAAAAGAAGTTATTCTTAATTCATATATTCTACATGAATACATATAAAATTTCTAAATATTTTACTTGTACATATATATATATATAAACACACACAAATGCATGATATGCTTCATACATGATTTGGCTTCAAAGACATATTTCTGGAGTCAGTTTGACAACTAGTTAAATAATAGTTTGTGTATTGATGAATATTCATTCATATTTAAGCTTCTTTGAAGAATTTTTAAGTCTGTATGGCCCCAGAAGACTTTTGTCACTCCCCTTCCTTTGGCAGGAACTTTACTTCTACACCTTTCCCCCTCCTCCAGTTCTTAAATGGAAAACTACTTAAAATTATGTCTTCCTTTTGAAACTTAACATTTAAAGCTCAAGTCTCTGAAGGTACGTATATATTGTCCCATTGGGGCATAACAGCATTTCATTCCCAAACCTCATCTGTTTGCAAGCTGTTGCATGGTTGGAGGTTGTCATCTGGAGCACACTTACTGCTCATTAGTGTGAGCAGATCTGAAGTGGGTATATGTTTTCAACCCAGCAGCCCCTGCCCACACAGAAATCTGCAAAGGTACCCCAGCAATCTCATATTCCCTTCCAGCCCTTACACCACACACTCTCTTCCCTCTTCACATATATGTTGTACCCTTAACTGTACACTGTTAAAAGCTGCTTTTGGTAGAGAACCATCTCTACCTGATTCTACTCTGATTCCAGATTTCCCCAGTCCTGGACCTAAAACCAGTGAGTGGTCAGAGTAAAGTCCATAGAGCCCTAGAGAACATGTAGTGTACACAAAGTGGCTTTAGCAACAAGAACATCAACTTCTGGCCCTTGGACCCAGGGGACATCATAAAACCCATGGTATGAGTTGTGAAAGGAGAGGAATTTGTAGGTGCTCTGCGTTGCTGTTTTGGGGGGGATTGGATTGAAACCTCAGACATAACATTTTGCCTTTTATTGCTTGCCTTTTTTTTTTTTTTAAAGGCCTTTTTCATTATAAATAAAAAGCTTCAGAGAGATAATAGGTGTCCTAGTAAACGGGAAGTTGTACAACTTCTGTACATGTTCCCTCTTCTTGCCCTTTTTTCATGGGGGTGAGAACAGGTCAACTGTACTTATGGCCAAAGCAGTAGCCTGGCATGGCCACCCTGCTGGGTCAGGGTGGTAGAGGTCACTAGTCCAGCTGTGAGCTGTGTGGGGCTAAGCCAGACCCAGTGCAATGGGACTGGCCTTTCAGAGCATGTTGCAGCTTGCCTTTATGCCACAAACCACATGCTGCATTGAGAACATGTGGTAACACTCTGTAAGTGTGTTTACTCCCCACAGTGGTGCCATGCTGGAGGATAATTATCCAGAGGCTTCTCCCTTGCTGTGCCAAAAAAAGTTTCCAGAAGGTGTGATTCAAAGAGCAGCTATTTTGACAGCACTTGGGATGCATTCAGTGTCAACACTGAGGGTACCCATCTTGATGACAAGCACTCAAAGGTACATATGTTTCTTCATTACCTAGTTGGTGCTGAAGCCATTATTCAATTTATGGCAAATACTGTGTGATCTCAGGCAGAAGGAGGTAGGTAGTATCACCTACAGTGCAGACGGAAGGGGATGTTTGGTGTTTATTGCCAGCGATGAGGAGAGGTGATATGATCACACTCTCTGAGTCTGGTCACAGTGCCCATGGAGTGGTCTTTGTATAGCAATAATCTGCCTAATGATGAGGGGAGAAGTCGTTCCTTGTGGCTCCTGCCCGCAGTTAGGTGCTGTGCACAGAGGAAGATGATAGCTTATATGTAGCACACCCCGTGTATACCCTCAGTGGTGTCTGAGGACCCAAAACCTCAGACAGGACACTGTCTAGAGCTAGCCAACAAGAAACACTAAGAAGGCTGAGTCAAAACTTTTGTCCATATACAGATGCCAGAAACTCAAGTGAGGGTTGCAGGGAAGAACCTTTGTTCACTCTGGATGCAAAACACATTCCCGAACATATGTTACAGTAAGTATTCTCCTGAAGAACCAAACTCATTCAAGATGATAAGGGATGTGTTACACAATGCCTTTTATACAACATATATAAATGCTGGTATGCACTCATGGAGCCAGAGACCTGGGCTCGAGTCATCCTTTGCCTTGAGGAAACTCTGTGATGTCCCATTTCACAACAGAGGCTCTTAGCTCTGCCCAAAGCTGCAGAAAGCTGGACAAATGAATCTCATATTGCTCCTTGTTATTACCCTGGTTTCAGAAGATCCTGTTCCAGGGTTTGGGTCTTTCCTGGGATGGTAAGTTTGAATCCTCGTGTGTTACAGGGAACCTAGACTGTTCGCTTGGTTAAGAGTCTCTATTTCATTCATTTCTGTACAAGAAATGAACAATGCTGCCTTGTCTTGTATGACAAGGTAGTCATATGGCTTATATTACTCATCAGTCAAATTAAAAATGCAAGTATAGCATCATAGAATCACAGAATCATTTAGGTTGGAGATGACCTTTATGATCAGGTCCAACTGTTAACCTATCACTGCCAAGTTCACCACTAAACCACATCCTTGAGCACCACAGCTACCTGTTTTAAATACCTCCAGGGACGATGATTCAACCACTTCCCAAGGCAGCCTGTTCCAATGCCTGACAACCCTTTCAGTGAAGAAAATTTTCCTAACATTCAATCTTAACCTCCCCTGGTGCAACTTGAGGCGGTTTCCTCTCGTCCTATCACTTGTCACTTGGGAGAAGAGACCAACCCCACCTCTCTGCAATCTCCTTTCAGGTAGTTGTAGAGAGCGATAAGGTCTTCCCCTGAGCCTCCTCTTCTCCAGGCTAAACAACCCCAGTTGCCTCAGCTGCTCCTTATAAAATCTGTGCTGTATGTACTTTAAAGAAAATAGGACAAGATTTCAGGCTCTCTGTTTCTCCGCTTCTTTTTGGTTGGACCAAATGTCTTCACACAGTGTGCTGGCTTCTGCAACTCCCTTTTTAAAGCTGATTAGTTCACCTAGATTTCATGAAGGAATGTGGATTTTTAACTCATATATGTGTTTAGCATTTTCACGCCTGGATGCCTCAGTAGCTTTTGTGTGGAGTAAATTCAGAACTGAGGGGAAGAGACATCTCTCGGGGGGTGGGTTGTCACTGATGACAAGTGGGGCCTCATATTGTCCTTTGCTTACTACATTTCCTGTGGAGGAAACCTAGACTGAGATTTGCTGTGGGGTATTTCACTATCTCTCTTGTTTATTTACACTAGGACAGTAAAAAACCCAGTAAAAATAAACTTCCTCAATTTGTCCCTTGGCATCACTGCTCTGATGTTGTCTTCATCCTACAGCTTTCTTGCAGCTTCCAGTGGGACTGACCGCAGCCAAGAGGAGAACAGAGAAATGTTCTCTTTACAAACGACACACATCTGCTTAATGTTGTCAACAGCCCCGCCATGTGAAAGCCTCACATTTTACCAGCTGCTGCCTCCACTGACTCTGCCTCTCTCCCAGAAATGTTCCAGTTCTGGGAATAAAATGGCAAATATTGTGTGGTAGCCATAGGCTCCCTGACACGTTAGTTAGATCAGAGCGTAGATACAGTCATGCCAGGTTAAAACACTGAAGTAGCTGACATTTTGGATAGACTAAAGCCAAGCTGCCAGTAAGATCAGTCATCATGATCTGGCATCTTGTTGTCCAGGAAAGCAGAATGGCCCCTTGTCGACCAGGAAAGCAAGCCCTGACAGCCTCTAGAATAGGTTTAGAAAGGAGCTGCCTGCTCTAGAGTAGATTTAAAACAACCATAGCCAAATTAGTAATTAGGGAAACAAGATCCTTGGGATTCACCGTGACACCCTCTGACCTCCAGATATCTTAAGTCATTGAGATAAATGAGCCTATTGAGCATTTGCAGTAACTCAGTTTCAGTGGGTACAAATACTTTATGATTAAATCCAGCAGCACAGAGTGCCAGGAGATGGATCACATAGAGCTTAACAAAATCAGAAAATTGTATCTATTAAACACACTTTCTGGCCAGCTCAGCCATTAACAGTTAAATGATAAAAGCATTGGCCTGAAATGCTGAATCTAAACAAAATGCAGCAGATGAAACACATTATGGGATTATTATAGCCCTAAATCTAAGACCATGGAGTCCCCTTAGTGATTTGCTGCTCAAGGAAAGGAAGGGTTCCAGAACACTGACTGAAGGTAATGCTTTAAGTACACTGACCACATCAGCCACTGAAAATAATGATGATCTACAGCTTACATGATAGCAGCTTACTTCCTCCATTGCTTGTTTTAATTCAAACTGATAGAGTCGTAGAACTGGCTGAGTTTTGCATAAATCACCAATGGTAATAATCTTTCAAGGGTAATCACAACATTAATATCCCAGACAGGGCAAGAAATAATTAAAATGTAGTAGATTTCATATAGAGGTTTCCAATATTAATGCAAAGCACCTTTAGTCAATAAAAATGAGCAGTAGCTCTAGTTCATAGAAATGAATATTTAAAACCAATACCATAATGCACATGCTTTCAATTTCTCCACACACCACCCCCACCCCCCACCCCCCAATCTTTATTCTTCTTGGTAATAATGTCTTTTTTTTTCTCCAACTAATACCTTTCAGTTTTCTTTTATAAAAGCTGAAAAGATGATACATTTCCCATTTCCCTCCTCCGTCAATGGGCAGCAATATATAGCTCCACAGATATGTCTTGGATGTGTTGGGTAGCAGATTGCTCTTTCCACAGGAGGAATGTGACTTCAAACCTTTTTATTAAAGGCCCAGATCAACTGTCCTTGCTTATCCTGAAGAGAGAGGAAGGAAGGAAGGAAGGAAGGAAAGAAGGAAGGAAGAGAGAGAGAGAGAGAGAAAGAAAAAGAGAAAAAAAGAGAGAGAAAGAAAGAGAGAAAGAGAAAGAGGGAAAGGGAGAAAGAGAGAAAGAGAGAGAAAGAAAGAGTGAAAAAGTGAAAGAGCGAAAGAAAGAGTGAAGGAGCGAAAGAAGGAGAGGAGAGAAGGAGAGAAGGAGAGAAGGAGAGAAGGAGAGAAGGAGAGAGGGAGAGAAAGAGAAAGAAAGAAAGAAAGAAAAAGAAAGAAAGAAAGAAAGAAAGAAAGAAAGAAAGAAAGAAAGAAAGAAAGAAAGAAAGAAAGAAAGAAAGAAAGAAAGAAAGAAAGAAAGAAAGAAAGAAAGAAAGAAAGAAAGAAAGAAAGAAAGAAAGAAAGAAAGAAAGAAAGAAAGAAAGAAAGAAAGAAAAGAAAGAAAGAACGAAAGAACGAAAGAACGAAAGAAAGAAAGAAAGAAAGAAAAAGAAAGAAAGAACGAAAGAACGAAAGAACGAAAGAAAGAACGAAAGAAAGAACGAAAGAAAGAACGAAAGAAAGAACGAAAGAACGAAAGAACGAAAGAACGAAAGAACGAAAGAACGAAAGAAAGAAAGAAAGAAAGAAAGAAAGAAAGAAAGAAAGAAAGAAAGAAAGAAAGAAAGAAAGAAAGAAAGAAAGAAAGAAAGAAAGAAAGAAAGAAAAAGAAAAAGAAAGAAAGCAAGCTGAGACTCCCTGTAGAAGGTGGCAAGCTCTGGTACATGCCTGTTACTTTTGAACAGAGCAACACTTAAGAGAAACGCTTTCATAACCTCCAAGATTTTTTTTCTAATTAGCTTTCATATATAGTCATCTCTGAGCCTGACTCTATTAATGCACAAGTTACTGTGACTTTTCTGCACTGTTTACAGGCATCCACAATAGATCTGCAAACACAGAAGCAGAGTAGGGTGAGCTCTGATTTCCTTACAGATTGAGGTACATGGATTCAATAACAGGATTAGTCATTTTAGATTACTAAGGAAGTAATTAATTAACCATATATTATTTGATCCCTCCTAGTATGAGAAAATATGAATGGAGTTACAGATTCTTGGCCACTTCTTGGTATGTTCTGTGGCTAGAAAAGGGCTATTCTGCAAATAATTGAATTGAATACAGAAAGACAATGAAGCTAACCCAACATTTAAAAATAAGTAATGGACTGCCCATGAGTAAGCCAATGGCACAGCCAAATGCCAGTGTTGGAGAGCTACAGTCAAAGCCAGGCTTTGACATCTGGCCCCTGTGACTGCCAAGTTTACTCAATGAGTGATTGCAATGGATGACTGCATTAAAAAAAAACAAAAAAACAAAAAAAAAAAAGAAAAGAGGTGAGAAGGGATGGAAAACGACCACATTTCCCTCCCGTCTCTCCTCCTCCTCCACCCCCATATGCCACAGTGATAGTGAAAAGAACGATATCCTGCCAAATTAATGGTTCAATCCCATGTCTGTGACAATATTTTTGGAACATGAATGCTGTTATAAAACCTAAGCTTGTATCAAAGTCTAATCTGTGACCTATGAGGTAGGATGTGTTTGGAGAAGAGCTCAGCAAACTGGCCTTTTCAAGCCATACAGAATCAGATCATCCAAATTCAGTGTGGTCATGCTGCTTTAAAAATTATGTTTTTCACCACTCTGTTATCACACAACAGTGCATATTGTGAACAGACTGCTGCTGAAGCACAGTGTTTGTAAAGATACTGTCATTAATGGCTGATTGAGAACAGTTACACTTCATCTTTTGGTTCTCCAGCAACAGAATTGGACTCTTCTATTTTTTAAAGAGTATTCTTAATCTATAGCAAATAACTCCCATTTAGAGACTGTCTATATTTTGATGCTGAGGGAAAATGACCTGAATTAAACATAGTGATTTTGAAATTGATTATTGAATTTACATTAATGCCCCATGCCAGTGGGAACTATTATGCAAAATGGAACTTACTTTCAGTCATTACAATTTACTTCCCTTTGGACTTTAGAAGTGACATAAATGAATTTAAATTTAGCTTTGTTTCTTTCTGAATAACAGCATCAGTATAAGAGGTTTAGTCTGGTTTTACAGCTATATAGATTAATGCTACTGAAAAAGATGATAGAAATTACATGGGAGAAGGTAGAGAATTTAGAGTATGTAAATTCTTGTTTCCAAACCCTTATTTCAGCCTTTCAACAGAAACTGCAGGTTCAGTGGCCATTTTCTGCAATTAAACTGTCATGGGAATATTGAAATAACTTGCAGCAAAGGACTTAAACATACTGAAGTGTGGACACATATACACTTCTACCTTAGAAATCAATGGATTACTCAAAGTATGACAGGCAAACACCTGTGTTAATGTTCCCAAACTACTTGCCTTGAAGTGCAAAGAAAGAAATGGCCAGAGAAGAGGCATAACAACTCTGTTGCTTATCCACTTTTGAGTTCACAAAGATATAAAGAACAATGATACATTTTCACCATCACCCAGGGGTGCATGTCACAATTCCTTTACTGTGGACTTCAGGGACTAGCTGTAGACATCTACAGCATAGACATCTGTATCTGACTTTACCATCTAAAGCTTCTTTGTGGTCAATGGAAAGAAACAAGAGCTTCTAAGATGCTCTTCATTTCATCCTGGTAGCTACCACGGCATGTTCTAAAAGTATCTATTTCCCTTCTTATGACAGGAACTCTTAGCTAGGCCAGATGCTGTTGTCTGTTACTTGGATATCTAAAATTGGGAGAGATCAGTTTGTCTTCCCACAGACTCAGGAGGATATTAGAGTGCAGTTCTTGTTCTATGGTAATGCAAATGTTTTCTTTGTCCAAGATGGACAGGTGTCTTTCTAAGAAAGTCATACAAAAAAAGTGCTGTTGTTTTCAGCTAAAAGTTTCTAGGAATGTCAATGATCAATGCCCCAATTAGGGAAATCTGGGTACTTTGCTGTCCTCTCCAGGAAAAGAGAAGATGTGGAGAGAAAAAACAAGTTTTATTTGTGCCTCCGCTGTCTGTTTGCTCTCTCAGTACAAACTACCTCAGGAACTTTAATATTCTTGTGCAGACCACTTTACTTTCACAGACCCAATGTAAATGTTTTTTTCTCCAGCTGCTTGATTATTAAAATGTACTGAGCAGATTTCTTCATTCAGTAGATCATTATAATTCACAGTTTGGTTCTAAGCTTTATTTATAACCACCTCATTCTTTCATCAGAAACTCATTTAAAATAATTTTATTTTGCATATAAAATTAGTAGGATGAACAATACCAGGTATTTTAAAACTAGTTTATTTCAGCTACCTGCTTAAATGCTTTTCACTCACTTTTTTTAAAAGGGTGTCTATGTGAGATACAGAGACCAGATTGTCTCCCATTGGCCATATCAGAGGGTGGTTTAAGGGTATCTTCACAGCAATTTGTCTTTCTTTCACTATTTTTGCAGAAGACAGTTGTAATGGTCTTAGAATCATAGAATGATTTAGGTTGGGAGGGACCTTAAAGATCACCTGGTTCCAACCCCCCTGCCATGGGCAGGGACACGCTCCACTAGACCAGGTTGCTCCAAGCCTCATCCAGCCTGGCCTTGAACACTTCCAGGGATGGGGCACCCACAGCTTCTCTGGGCAACCTGTTCCAGTGCCTCACCACCCTCTGTGGGAAGAATTTCTTCCTGATATCTAATCTAAATCTCCCTGCTTTCAATTTAAACCTGTTACCCCTTGTCCTGTCACTACAGGCCCTTGTAAAAAGTCCCCCTCAAGCTTTCTTGTAGGCCCCTTCAGGTACTGGAAGGCTGCTGTCTCTTTCCTTACTTGTGGAGGACCATGGAAACTCTCATGTGTAAGTGGCCTCTGCTGCCCAATTATCACAGAAGCCCCAGGAATCATGTATACACTCCTGCCGAATAAGCCGTGATTCCTCCATGCTTCAACCAGCCTTTGGTTTTAACGGAAAAAAAAGGATAGTGCCATGGCCTTAAGAACCCCATTTTTTTCTCTCCCCTTTTAAAAGATCTGAAATTTAAAAGAACTTGAACAAAATGCAAGGTGCACTCTTCTCCCGTGAAGCAGGTAGGAATTTGATTAGATCCAAACATTGCCTGGAGCTGGAGTCAAATGTGTGCTGGCAGTTCAAGCCTCAATACTTCCTAATATGAAACGTAGTTCTCCAAGCTGCTCAATCAGTAACAGACTACTGCAAAAACCCAAAGTGAAGCCATTTGGGCTGATACCTCTGCCAGACCCCAGGTTAGCTCTGATATCAAGGGGATGATGAATCTGAGCAATTGCCCACATGCTCTCCGTCTGCATTGTACAAAGAGGCAAGATTTCAAATAAACTTCTGTATGTTCTCAGTGCCACTGGACTTTGGGTCCTGGAGCAACTTGTTAAGCTTGCCATCGAGTTTACCTGTGGTGCATCATTACATGATACTGTTCAGAGGCCACGTGGGGATTCCCTCTCTGAAAATGCAGTACTACAGCATTCTGAAGAGCCTCCTAGTCCCTCCAAATGAGAAAGGTGCCCGATTCAGTTCTCCAAGGAACATCACTGCCAGACAGTTTGGCAGTCTAGCCTGACCTCCTGAGTGTAGTTCAACTGTTGCAGTGACAGCCAGAAGAGGAGCTGGACTCAGCACTAAAATGAGAGCCATTTGGGGAAAACAAAAATGTGGTGAAGGTAGGGCAGCAGGCAAAGGATCCCTTCTATAGCTCTCCACTCAGCTCCAGATTTCAAGATTTTTATTGTATTACCAATATCACATTTTTATTCTGTGCAAGTAACCAGCCATCCAGATATTATGCAGTAACTAGAGAGCTGTTGTCCCTATATCCAGATGTGCTCACATGTCACTATATCAGGAACACCTGGAAACTGTATGAGCTGCATCCATGATGTTCACAGCCTGGGATCAATTTTTTTCTGGCTTTCCTGTTAGGGATTTGTCTCATCAGAATTTAGTCTGGATCTGGAACAGGATGTTGTGTAAAATGGATCACGGCACAGCTGAGAAATTTCTGAATGGTGATTGCAAAGGTCTTATGCTGCTGAGCTCTACCCAGTTTCACTTTTAAGGATTTTGGGAACAAAACAGTATTTAAGACCTTTAGATGCACGTTACATGCAATTTGGTACAAGGCAGCACTTCTTCTTTCCCTCCCCATTGTGCCTAGCTTGCTGAAGTAGCTGAAAGACACGAGTTTTAGTGACAAAATGTTCCCAAACGCTCAAAGTTCTGCTGCAGTGCAAGGCTGGAAATGTTACCACTTAGTCTGAACTGAGTATCTGTGTGTCTATTTCTCCCAGAAAACTTGACAATTCACTTTCAGACATACAGCTGATGAAGTAGTTCTCGCTCTGCAGTGACTCCTGGCACAGTGTCTCAGGAGACCAGGGAGTGCTCCCATTAAGCAAATTTGGCTCTACCTTAACTTCAGCAGAGCACTGTGTGGCTCTTCAGGTGGTGGGCAAGGACCTTGTGTTGGAACATGTGGGGACGAAAATGCAAGCTTCATGAACCAGGACTGGAACAGGGATCAGTCTCCCTTTGTAATGGTGGTACCCTATGGAGGGCTGGAAAGTTGTGGTACCAGTTATCTGGCTGTTCATTCATTTGGATAAAATCCCAGAAAGGTTTCTGGATATTCCAGATTTGGAGCAACCTGGTCTAGTGGAAGGTGTCTCTGCCTATGGCAAGGAGTTTGCAACTAGATGATCTTTATGGTCCCCTCCAACCCAAACCATTCTATGATTTTATGATATGAATATCACAGCCCAAGTCTTCTGTTTTACGGGTAAGTTCCCTGCCTACCATGCTTTCTGAAATGCACATGCTTTCTGATTTTGCCCAGTCTGAAGAACTTTGCTAAATGTAGTGTGATGAAATTAAGAGGCATGGACACCAACCACATTCTGTCTAAGCTTCTTGCTTGTCGACCTAGAAGAAGCTACTAGAACATGTTGTTTGAACCACACAAGCTGAAAAAGGAAATGGGCTTGGGTTTCCACTTTGGATATTGCCACCTTGGCACCTCCAACTCTACTTTCTGCAAAGAGGAGACTGTCTCCATCCTTGCAAAGACTGACTGTAGCTTTCTATCCAGTGAGCAGGACACCATGCTGTGGATCCAGACTGCATGTATACATACATATATGTGTGTGTGCATCCATGTATATATATCTGAAAATATATACAAAGGTATATACTCACAGTCTTACCTCACTTAAATTCTGTTGAGGGACAGGGCTTAAGACCTTCCATTGTGCTTAGTGTTTCCTAATGACAAGACATAGATTGCTACTACTGAACGTATAATGTATATTTTATAGCTGCCCTCTTGAAGCCAAATTTCAGCTCTAGGTTTGACTCCAAGGGCCAGAAGCCCTGGCAGAGGCCTTGCAGATCTTCATTATCAAGTGCCTAGATATTTTACTGGGTCCAGACCTCAGATATCAAGAGACTTGTCTGCTTCTCTGGTAACCTGACACTATGAAGAACATGAAGTTTATCCATGTAGAATGTGACACAGGAAACCAGTTATATACAATAAGGGGTTGAAGAGCACAAAAGGTCAAAGGAAAGATGTGCTTAAACTTTTGCATACTGTTATTGTGTGCACCTGCATTTGTGGGGGAAAGGGGATTAAAGGTTTCTCACAGTTGGGCCACATTCTTTCCATGATTATTTAAGCATTACTCAAAGCAGATTCTAGCTCACACAAATATCCGATTAGTGCAACTAAGACTGGCATGTAGCAGGCGTTCAGAGTATGAGGTCAGGTTTGTTTTCCTGGAATCAAATATGCTTATGAAAAGCCTTCTGGTCTGCCAGGGGAAGGTTGAGGTACCTTGATTCTTTCCTGGGCTTATTTTTCTTGGTTCAGAGTGGTGTAGCCTTCACAGACTCTGTGAAATGTCTAAATGTAAAATTTTTTCTGAAACAGTTACATTATCAGGGAGTGAGGAAAATGCAATTTTGTAGGCAGTTTATTCTGGTAAAAGGTGCCAATATAAAGGCTGGTGTTTAGAAATACGGTGTAATGCTGCCATAAAAATAGTTCCTTTTTTGGGTATGTGCTGCATGTTTGTTAGGTGGATTTGACAATCTAATTTCAGCAGTACGACTAAGCCACAGAAAATCAACTGCTCAGCCATGCGATTTTTGTTGACCAGCAAGTCCTTGAAAACTATGCCTAGTGAATCTAGACCAGTGCTTTAGTGCAGACTGAGGATATATTTTGAAGAAGATTTCCCGTTTTTCCCTCTGTGCCTTGCTCTGGGTCATGGAGCGGTCTCTAAACGTGCAAGCTGAACTGCTTTTGGTTGAACTAAAAAAAATTATGGTCTTCAGGAGAGCCTTTAATGTGTTCTAGCCAGAAGTGGGCATTTAGTTCACGAGACAAGACTAGAGCCACCTGAAGTCCTGCTCCCTGAAACAGGGATAGTACGACCTGCAGATCCTCAACACCAGCTATCCCACTCTGCAGAGTCACTCCTATTGCTTGTCACTTCTTAATAATGCAGACATTGACTAGTTTTTGGAGCCAAGACTTTGGAATGGAAGGAAAAAACAAGGCGTATTAGAGCATTTCTATTTCTCACCCCTACTTCAATCTTGGGTTTTGTCACTGAGAAGCACAGGCATTTTTGCCACTTAAAATCAAGATTTGCAGAGCGATTAGACTGGCATTAGATCTTTTACACTGCATTTATTCTTTCATAACAGGTTTTAGTTTCCTTTGCATGAGTAAGCAGAACAGCGTGACTCCTTGTATCCCTTCAGGACTCTGGACATAAGCTAGAGAAAGGCTGATGTAACTGAACCAACGGTATTTTGACTTTGCTGAAGAGTCCCCTCTGTGTGGGAGCAGAGATCTGTGATCTGTATGGCTTGCAATTTCAGTGCTGGTCTTCTATTGCAGCTAGCACAGCCTATCCCCTAAAAATAAATGCAGAATAAACACTGCAGGTGTCCCCAGATTAGACTAGAGAGCAGAATGGCCTAACCTGCTAGCTTTCCTGACAGGGCAAGACATTTTATCTTGGCTGTGTTCAAGAACTTTTGCCTCTTCTGTGAAGTGGTATATTGTATCCTGATTAGAAAAATATTTTTTGGTTACAAATAGAAGGCAATAATCTGTAGTGACCTTGTTACTTCTTCCTTTTTTGGAAATAAACTGCCTGGTGAAATGTTCTAGGTCACTCAAGCTCAACAGATAGATACCCTTATGGTCACCTTGGAAGCAGCAATAGTAACAGTAAGACTTGAGGCTTCAGTTACCAGAAGGCTGCCTGATTGGGCTGGCTTAACTCCTGTCAGGACCAGTGGAGAGAGACATCTTCAGAGGGCAGCGTGCCCCAGCCATCTATCTTGGTGTGTGATGTACTTTGTTATGGATATGTCTCTCTTGCTCTCTCAGAGATTACTTCAGACTGGATATTTAATGTTTGAAGTGCTGAGATGACTTTCACCCTAAATTTCCACTCCCTGTTCTGCCTTCTCCTCCCCAGTGTGCCACAGTAAGGTTTATGTCTGTCTGCAAGTTAGACTCCCATTTACAAAACCGAGATAAAATACCTTTTCCACCTCACAGAACAATTTTTACAGTCAACATCAATAAATATTGTTGGTGATCAGGTTCATTGGCATTGGAGACAAAAGATCCTAGAATATCCTAAAAATTGTCATTATGACTTACGTACTTGGAAGTGTTTTCACATTTCGTATGACCCTACACTGAAAACGTAGAATCATAGAATGGTTTGGGTTGGAAGGGACCTTAAAGATCATATAGTTTAACCCTAACCCCCCCCGATTTTGATTATCCAATGACAATCATTTCTCAAGCATGTTTTTGTAAATGTCTTAAAAAGTCTGGCAAACATAAATTGCACCTAGCAACTTTCCTGTGAGGGACTGAAAAATCTATATCTTTGGGCTGATTTTAAACAAGGGTTAACTAACTTACAGGACATTAAATGACTTGGTGAGAGAGAGGCCAGACTGCAATGTAACACGGGTCACACAGATTACAAAAGCCATTACTGGTTAGATTGCTTGTTCCGACCAGAATGGTGAAAGAATGTCCAAGTGCAAAAAGCAGTGTGGCATCCTCAGCCTGTCCTTTTCCCTTCATCTTCTCTTTGTTTTTGTCTTGAAACAGAGAGTTTGCAATAAATTGTTTTGTAAAAATTGAAAAACTGCAAAAGACTATAGGCTAAGGGAAACAATTCATGCTGCAAATGGAAAAAAATCTGATAAGCGTGGCACATTTTCTATTTGAAAAACCCGGGAAGCTAAAAAACATGATTCCTGGGTATGTTTTATCTGTGCTTGCATGAGACTGTCTCAGATTTTATAGACAGTTCTTACCGCAAAATAAGTTTCCTCACACTAATCACAATGTTTTGCTGTATAGTGAACTAACTACTCACAGAAAGACCAGATCTAGTCAGCATATGAAATAGTTCTGTTCTGAGCTGCTAGGAGCTTGGGGTCTCTTCTTTCTTTCTGTAGGTTTATTTCTGTACAAAACATAGTTTAACTTTTTAAATCTACTAACCTGTACATGTACTGCTGTAATATCAGTCAGGATAGCATCTGAAGATCTTCACCTTAATTTGGTTGTATTCACTGTCAGTGGAAACTCTAGCCATGTGCCTTAGCAATGCTCAAATGAAACAGACCTTTGCATATTAAAATAAAACTGTTGGATGGATTTCAACATTTGTTCTGAAAAAAAGAAAAGCATGGTGGATTATTACCATAAAAGACATCTGCTAGGTAAACGGCAGAGCCAATGTGCAGCACTGCCTAACTACAGTGAAGGCAAAGTTCAAAGAGAAAGGTGATGGCTGCTGCCATCCCATTTCCCAGCCTGTTTCTAGTTGGTGGAACTGCTGGGAGTCCTATGGGCACCTAGGGCCAGTAATCCTCATCTATTCCGATCTGACGTAGCAAATGAAGTGTTGGGAAGCTAAACATGCTCAAATAAGATCTACCCAGCTCAAAAGTTGTCAGCCTGCAATTCCTTATCCTCTGGAGAACACAGGGAGAGAGCATTCAACAAATTTATTGGCCCAGAGAACTCCAAACATGTATAATGTTGAATGATGCTTGGAAAAAGAAGGCATTAGACCAGGTCCTGGATGTGGCTGGCAAATAAATAGGAATTGTATTTTTATCTAACTAACTCTTTCACTGCTGTCTTTAGTATCCTTTGGTTGGTATTATTATCTTTTTAGTTTTATTTTGGACATTGCCAGTACAATGAGTAAGTGGTGTCTGGAGAAAGGACACAGACAGATCCTGGGCCTGACACTGGTCTCCCCCTTGGCAACCCATGGTGCCTTCTGGAAGGCAACAACCTCGTCATCAAGAGGCCACTGTCAGAGGTACAGTTCCTAGATGCTTGCTGAATCTTTCCCTGACTGTTGCTTATTTCAGGAGCCTTGGCTTCTTGCTCTGACGCTGACATTCAGACATGAGTAATGACAGTAAGGCATTTGCTTTTCAGGTGAACATCCATATATCTCAGTCAGGGGACAAAAGAGCAGCTGAGTGAAATGGGATATATGAATATTTACAGGCACATAGAACACATGATTTCCTCTTTAATGCTAATCACAGGTTTGAAAAAACCAGACAGGGTTGGCAAAGGAAAAACATTAGTCCAGGTTTAGTATTTGGCTGACAAACAAATAGGAGGTGTATTTCCATTCTAATGTTTTCATTGACATTTTTAGTATCATCTATTTGATGTTATCCTATTTTGACTCATAAATACTTGTTGGCACATATTTGAGTTGCAAAATATACTCTGCATGTATTTTTAGAACAAAGTGACCCCTACCTTATTTTTACCACAGGGGAACATCAAAATGTGGAACAGTAATTGAGCTTTGAAATTTGTATTTACAGGAAGCTTTGCATATCTTAATGTGTTTAAAATTAATGATCCTTCAATTGTTATGATAGCCAGAAAACTAAAGCAAATAAAGGATGACTAACTTTTCCTTTGAAATTGTCAGAACCTGTGAACCATGCTGATCTGAGAACTATCAATCTTTAAAATACATATTAATAAAGATTGTAAAAAATGTCTTATGACAAAAAAATCTACTCATTAAAATAAAAATAACATTTTGGAAGAATTTAAGAACTGGTTCCATTTCAGAGAAAGGAATCCAGTTTGGAAATGCTCTTATAGCACAGGTTATTAGCTGGTTTGCCTCAGATTAGACGAATCATCTGGACCGACAGAGCTGGCATTTGGTTTTACTGATGCATTACAGAAGTACACTGTTGCAGTCCCTGCTCCCATAATCTTTGATTAAGGTTTTATACCGCTGTTCTACAAAAACACAGCAGTGAGAAAATTTACATTCTTCAGGTCCACATAGCTGGATGTTGTGAATGAGAAAGGATTGTGTCAGAGAGAGTGTGATCTGGATTAAAACAGGGAGTTGACTTCTTGCCAGCTCTACCAGCAGAGCAATTTACCTCGTGTTTAGTAATCAGTTAAGATAAAAACACACAAGATATAGGAAACAGGAGGTGGTGAGAAACTGGAGGAATTTTTGAAGCTGACACCCAAGTGTGGGTGCAGTCAACATGTTCAAGGGCAGGGCTGCATTCTGAGAGACCTGGGCAGCCTGGAGGAACAGCAGCCTCATGAAATTTGATAATGAAAAATACAAAATCCTGCCCCTAGGCAAGGAGATTCAGTGGCAGCCACACAGGCTGTGGATGGACTGGTTCTGCTGTGGGAGCTCTGCTGTAAGTGTTCTTTGGGTTTGGTAGATTGTGAGCTGGGCATGAGCCAGCAGCAGGCCCAGCAGTAATGAGAGACAACAGTATCCCAGGCTGTATGTATAGAAGCTGAGCCAGCAGAGCAAGGGAAGTGATTGCTCCCTCTGCTTGGCACTTATTAGACCATATCTAGGTTACTGGATCCAGTTTTGGGCTCCAGAGCTCAAGAAAGACATTGATAAACTGGAGTGAGTTCAGTAGAGGCCAGTACAATGGGAAGGAGAAGAGCACTTGCCCTGTGAGGAGCAGCTGAGGGACCTGGACTTGTTCAGCTTGGAGAGAAGATAGCTTTGGGGGCACTCAACAGGAGCCTCCCCAGTACCTACAGTGAAGATAGAGCCACACTTCAAAGTGGTGTGTGATGGGAGGGCACTGAACTCATAGCTGACCCTGCCAGGAGCAGGAGGTTGTGCTAGAAATATGAAGGCCCTTGCAGACTGAACTATCCTGTGGTCCTATAAATAGCAAGAAAGGGGAATAAGTTGGGTAACTAAAATTTTGGAGCAGTTTGTCTGTGTTGTGGTTCAACCTCAGCCAGCAACTAAGAACCACACAACAGTTTGCTCATCTCCCCTCTCTCTCCTCCAGTGGGATGGGGAGGAGAATTGGAGGAAAGAGCAACAAAACTCCTTGGCAGAGATAAAAATAATTTAATAATAAAAAATAAATTAAATAAAATAATAATATTAATAATGCTATCAATACAACTAATACCAACAATACTAATAATACTAATATTGCTACTAATAATATGTAATGAAACTACTGCTACTACTCACAGTAAGTAAGTAAAATAATGGAAAAAAACCAAATTATACAACTGCTCACCACCAACTGACACCTAGTCAGTCCCCGATCAGTGAGAGAGAGCCAGAGAGAGTGCAAGCCAGAACCTGAGAGCCCCAAGAGCCCGAGAGCCAGACCAGCAAGAGAGAGAAACCCCCAGCCCATTTACCCCAACTTATATACTGAGCATGATATTTTCTGAATATGAAACCCTTTGGACAGTTTGGGTCAGTTGTCCTGGCTGTGTCTCCTCCCAGCTTCTTGTAGAGAAGAAGCTGGAAATGCAGGTGCAATATCAGAAACAGAAAAAGTCCTTTACTTGGTCTAAACATTGCTTGGCAAAACCTAAAAATATTAGTATGTTATCAATACACAAATCCAAAACATAGCCTCACATTAGCTATTGTGAGGAAAATTAACTCTATCCCACCAAACCAGCACAGTCTGCCAGAGATTTGAATGCAGAAAGGTCTTTCCTAATCCAGACCACAATTGCTTTTTATGCACCCATGTGGCAGCACAAAGAGGAAGCATGGTAGATCAGCAGGTGGGTAGGAATTCAAAAAATACTGCCATTCCAAACTACAAGGCAAGCAAGGCTTCTGAAGCTTGAAAAGTGAAGCAAAAAACTGGAAAGTGAGTGACTCTGGAACTGCTGACATGGCAGGGCAGTTGGCAAGGCCATGAGAGGTGCTCAGGCAGACACTCACTCAGTCCAGGGATGGACTGTGGGTCTCTTAAGTCCTGATGAAAAATAAGAAATGAAACTAACCCAAAGGAGCCTTAGAAACATGCCAGTTGGTTTTATTTGGGACTGACTGAGCTTCTTGTGGGTAAAAACTAAAATCAGAAGGAAAGATAAAATGCATAATTCAAAGTTATAACAGAACATGAGTCACATGCTGAATGCCACAAAATAAGGTCTCAGGCTCAGAGATACCATTAAAATACAGTAGTTAAAAATCAGCATTCTCTTTCTGAAGGAAGTTGCAGCCAATTTGTTGATTAATCCTCCTTCAATCCTGTAGAACAAGTACTCTTTGGCCTACATAAAAAGCATCAGAGGCTAAAACTCCAGGGCCCTTGAATACATTTTTTAATGAAGCTATTTTAATCAGTGTTGAAGAATTAAATATATTCAGTGAGACTGTACATTTTGGGTGATTGGTAATGGGTGACTCTGAGCTTTTTGTTTTGTGTCACTGATTTGAATACTGCCCAGGACTGAAGTGGTAGGAAATCATCATTACTATCTGCTGGTTTCAGTCCAGTTTCTACTGGACAGGTGCCTATACTATGAAAAAACATAATCGCCATTGACACTAATTTTTATCTTTATTGAGAATCACAGTAGAGAGGCAAATATTCAACTGTGCATGGCTCGTGAAAGGCTTTCTTAGGGACAGAAATGGAGTACTAGAACAAGATGGAGCCATCACTAGAAAACATTCATGGGCTACACATACATATAGTCTACCCATAATCTACCAACAGAAATAGTTTCCTATCCTTTAAATTTTCCTGTACTCCAAAAATTCACATTGAAGAAAAGGCCACATAAAGTTTTCTTTCCAATCAAACTGCCTTTCTAGAGTTCATTTTATCACAACTTCTGCTTTTTCTAGTGTTATCAAACTATTTTCTTACACAAGAACTTTTCCACGGCAAAATCAGAAAGGAGAACTACATCTCCGCTCCTCAGTTCACCTCACTGCAGTCACAGAGGCCGGCACCTCTAGAGTCCCACAAATGCTCACAGCTTCCCCCATCAGCTGGCCACTGCTTTGCATAAGGAGAGTGTTTCAGAAGAAAGTCATTGAGTAGGGGCCTGCCTGGTTATTGGATTAATTTCAGGCTTTGGCAGCTTTAATGTGTCTCAAACTGCAGGGACAGATCTGTCTCCTGGATTAGCAATATAAAACAAAACCAGATCTTGGCACACACCATCCCCAGATGAAGTCCCAGCTGGCCTCCCAGCCTCAGGTAGAGCAACTGACAGAGGGGGTTACGAGAAAAATGAGGAGGTCTTATGGCACAGAGTTATAAGGATAGATTTATTCCTCATCTTCTAGATGAAGAAGTAGAGCTGGGGAGCTAGAGGTAGAGCTGGCTCTAGAAGTAGTTGTTTGGTTTGTGTTTGTGGTTTTGGTTTGGTTTTTTTTTTTTTTTCTGAAGGTGCAAACTTTCCACTAGAATTGATAGAACTTCTTAATGATGTTACATTAATTACATTAATAAGAATGTTTTTATTTAAGGCAATAAATATCTTCAGCCGAAGGAGACTTGCCTTATGTTCCCCCCCCCCCCCCCCCCCAACTTTCTTCCTGTGGTTACCTTCTAAATGTGGCACTTGAGGGTCCCTAAAGCTTATGTACCCCAAAGAAATCTTTTGTAGAATTCAATTTCTGACTGCTGCTGGATGTTGATTGAATGAAAACAATTTGATATTTAGCCTTGCAGGCCCAGCCAAGTCTGCTGGAAATGAAGCTTCTACCCTTTCTGCTTTGTCACCTGTCATAAACACCTAACTCTCATCAATTCGTGCAACAGGAACATTGTTGCCTGGCTTTGTCATTTGCTGTTAAAAACATGGCTTGGAAAACAAATGCATTGTTACATTTTCTTCATCATTATATCAGTTGATTCCCAAATGAATTAGTAGTGTATTCAAAATTGTTCTGAGCCAGTTTAACAGCTGTCAAGAAATTTAATTGGACTTTTGTTGAGTAGTTTTGAAGACTTGCTCCCTTGTGTCTCTATAAACACTCTCACAGGCCTTAAAGCAATGTCAAAAATCCTGCATGAAATAACTGTGCTGCCAAGGGGACAGGGATTAGAAATAGTGAAGTTGAACACCTCTTTTTGCTGCTGTTGCTCATTGTCCCTCTCAGCCGTTCTAAATGTCGAAGTGTGAAAGTCATAGACTTTGGAGAGCTCTAGAAAAGTAACCAAGACATCTCATATGTAATTCTCACAACTTGTCAAGTAGGAACCTCAAAGAAATCCATAGTTTCCAGGATAGCACAGAGTGAGCCACCAACGATCTTCAGTGGTAAAGCTGGGTCATTTTCAGTCACACATGCAAGAGGTCTGGGCCAGAAGAAAAAGCAAGTGAAAATTTATTTTATAGCCTGGTCATGCATGTGGCCTGAGAGCAAAAAGGAAGACCCTGACTTACATGGTTACTGATATTCTCAACATTTTTAACAGTTGCATTATAATTGTCTTTTCTAACCTAAAATATTTCTCAGGTTGGTTTAAAATTATTGCTACCTTCTACCTGAGAGAAACTATTAACACCACAATAATATAATAAGCATTGTAATAACATTTTAGGAGTGAAGGGTTTCATTTGTCTGTCCAGGAAAGTCTTCCCAGTCAGTTATAATACATGGAAAGGAGAGTTCTGTCTAGAAACCTAGAAGAATCTTGCTTTATGTGAACAAGTGGGGAGAGATGAGACAGTTTTTCAAGGTTTGCCCATTTCTGCTTTGTAATAGCTGTAAACAGAGACAGTGTTATTTTCCTTGTTCATGTAGTTCAAGTAATGAATTTACAAACCTGGGGTTGTAAAAATTCTGTAGCCCCTAATAAATCATACCTTGTGCTCAATAAGTATGTAATCCGTCATCCATAGAATTAAAGATACCCATGGTCTACTGGGTTCTGCTTCAAGCCATCCCACCACAAGACTAAGCAGATGCTTAACCCCGAGTCACAGCGAGGATCAAATTTGGAAAAGGGTCCTTTCTCATTCAGTAAGAGACTTTTATGCCCTCTCTTCTTTTCTTTGTGTTAGTCCAGTCTCCCACATTCTCTGCCTTTAACTACCTGAGTTACGATTCACACCGAACAACACTTCCCAGTGGTTTCATCAAAAAGAAAGGGATTATGAATTGAAACACTTTTATATTCTACAAGTACAGAAGAGTGTTATAATTGTGACACCTTTGGGGTTGCTTAGATCTCCAAAACTTTGATCAGAGTCCCTTTTCTAAGGGGGAGGGGGAAAATAACTCCCACCACAAAATGAAGACCTGCCCATATGATGACCTTTTGTAGAGAATATCTTTCTTACTGTTAAAATGACAAACAGAAAGCATCATAAAAAGGACCTGACAATCACTTGATTACAGCATCACTGGTTGACATTTTAATAAAAGTAGCATTAAAATAATATTGAATATAAAAATGTAAAATGAAAATAAATGAGAATTTTTGACCTTAGATTTTTTTTAATAACATTGAGTTACTTTGCAATGTTCATATCTTTATCTTCTGATATGATTCAAAGGGTGATCACAGCTTAGTACCAGAAAATGTTGAATAGAGAAAGGAAAGTCATATTGCATCTAAGAAGAAAGATTCTTCCCGAGTGTAAATACAGTTTTGCCCAGACTTCTGTTTTACAACAAAACACAACCATGCAACCATTAGGAGAGTATTAGCGGGCCCAAATTTGTCAAATAAAGCATTTATTTACCAGTCACAATCCTGCTCTTCTTAAAGAAGCTTTTTAAAAAATATCTTTATAGGAAGAACTGAAGTATCTCAACGCTGCGAAATGTTTATAAGAACTTTTATTATGAATGTGCACAGGCATTAGAAGGAAATAGTACAAACATAGCATTTTTTTGGGCTTTGTTTCAGAATCCAGAGACTTTTTAAAGCCCAAAGCTGGCCAGTCGGTACTAGGCAAAAGGCACAGAGATTTAAGGGAGATTAGGCGGTTCAAGTCTGGGATTTATTGTATTCAGCTAGCCCTCTCTCACCCATTATTCCTTGCAATCTCCTGCGTGGTTTCAATCTTTCTACCCCATTAAAGGAATTCTTCCCTGTATTTACGTCTTGAAAACTTGCGTCAGCATTTAGCTAACCTGAGCCCCCCAGATTTTCCTAATGCATTAATTGAAGGAAAGCTTCTAGGACAATGGGCAGAGCAGCAAAAACAGTGCCACTGATTTCCAGCTGCTCAATGTCATTGTGTATATCTTTGTGAGTTCACCGAAAGGAGTAGGGAAGAAAGAGGTTTGTAAAGACCTTCAGAAAAAAACACGTATTGGCTCTATAGAGTTAACACAGGAAAAAGTAGTAAAACCTTACTTTTGTCATTAAAATTGTTCTGATTCTGAACACATTAAAATGACAAATCTGATGAGTTAGAAGGTGACATTTTTACATAGTTACTTTACAGAATAGAGCTGCACTTTAAAATATGATGTTACAAGTGAAGGTTGCTTGTGCTGATTGGGAACATATTCCACCCAAGGAGAAGATGGGGCCACAACCAAAGTGTGAAGGGGATGAGGGAGCCAGACAGTGTCATTGAGCTGATGGCCTTTAGGAGTCCTTCCCCTTTATTTGTGTGACATCACCAGCTGCTCTCACTAAAAACATCTCTGGCAGAAACACTTTCCCCTCCCTTACTCAGGGTAGGACTGTATCATCCAAAGAAACTCTAATACCTAGAATTATTAAGGAATAATGATTTGCATGTGATAGATGGATGGCATTTTTCCACAAGGCAGAAAGGAGCAAGCTTAGTGCTGTGAATTTACAGTGAACTTGTGTTATGCTGTAAATACAAGTGCATGTGTGGATGTCTAGGGTTGTACCCTGCCCTCTCAATTAATGCCCATTGTCTTGCTTCATCCTGAGCCTAAGGTTCATTCAAAGAAATGTTGAAGAGTGATCTTCCTCCTTCCTATGCCACATATTGGGGCTGCATCCAGGCCTCCGAACTCCTAATTTTCAAACAGTCTTCCCATCTGTTAAAATTGTTTTTCCAAAGGAGAATTTACATATGTCCCCACTTAACACACAAACAGAGCAAGGAATTGAAGGTCACAGTAAAAGTCACTGAAACAATGCTTTGAAATCACATGTATACTTTAAATTGCATTTTGGAGAAGATGAAAAGATGACGTTTTCACCAGAGAAAAATGTCTCTACCCCCGAAGGAACTGATTACATCTCCTGTCCCACTCAGAAATTTCTAGACAAGTTGAATAGAGCTAAGAATTAAAATTATTTTATCATCTCACATGCCACATTTACAGAAAATCAGGAGTAGAAAAGCTGAGCACAGTTTATGTGTGGCTGTCATAAAGTTAGCCAAGGATGTTCAAGACAGAATTACCGGTAGATACCCATAGGGACAAATCCAGTTTGCCATCATCATGACAATAATCCTGTTGATGGGGACTGTAAATCAACATACGGCAAACAATGTGTTTTTCTTAGAAACCGCTTATTGCATACCTGATATATCTGCAGGAGAAAAAGACCTAATGTCGTGTGCTCTTGGGTACCATGACTGTTCATTATCAAATCAGAAACCTATTTCATAGGGCAAACTTCCTCTGAAACAAATAACTTCAGCTTCATAGGCTCTCCTGGGGCAAGACCAGTTTACACCAGCCAAGGATATTGCAGGATATCTACAATCTTCAAAACTATTGCCTGCTGCTGGAGCACTGGATTCTCATTCTCCCAAATGCCAAATTGATATTTTGAAATAGAAATAATACCTAACAAATTACTGAAACTAAATGAGGAATAGCAGGCCTGATTTCTCATTATGTTGCTTCAGTCAGCCAATGTGCACTAACGTGGAGGTGAATGAGGCCCTTGAAGCATGCTACAGTGCAGAGCATGAGCTTATAAACACATTTACCAGGCAGACTTGGGTTTTTTTGACAAACTGAAAAATCTAAGTAGGGAAAAGCAGTGGATATGTGGATCTGAGTCATGCACACTTCCTACTGCATTTCATTAAACTTTATTATTTAAAATGTATTCGCACTCTCAGGTTTCACAATGCATGTGATGATTGTGCTATCATGTAGAAAGCAAGCTCACTAAACACTATTTGAAAAAGGAATATTAAGTTGCACAGTATATTGAGGACTAATTATTTAGTGAGGTAAGAGCTGGAAGACAAAATAAACAGCACTAAGGGAAGTAACATGATACTTTATAAGAACTTCAGCACACTTAGGTGAACAGAAAAATCAGTCCTGGAAGAGTCCATAACAAAAGCAGAATATAGTAACATGGGATCAGCTTCAGAAAAATGTGGAAAAATGCCTCAGATTGAGATTTCAATCTGAGAGAAGAAATCTGGAAGATAATACTAGCAAAATAAGATTAGGAATTACTTACCATCATCTACTTATTAGGTGGCCTCCAACAATGTATTCATTGTACTAAATCAGTGTATTCATTCAGTCACTGATGGTCTGGAAGACACATACATCCAGATGACAGCGTAATTTTGGATACAAAGACGTGGGAGTTCCTCATCTCTCCTGACCCTTGCTGAGGCTATTTACTCTGAGATTTTTTTTCTGTCACTCTACTCTCCTTCCACGGTCTGTAAAGAGAGACTGTCCACTTCAAGTGACGCTTCATCTTATCCTGAAATGCTTATATAAGTGGCATGATCAGCAGCAAAATGTCTAGCTGGAGGCCAGTAACAAATGGAGTACCCAAGGGGTCAATACTGGGCCCAGTCCTATTTAACTTCTCCCTTAATGGCATAGACAATGGGGCAGATTGTGCCCTCAGCAAGTTCGCTGATGATACAGAGGGTTATGTTGCCATCCAGAGAGACCTCAACAGGCTGAAGAAATGGGTTGACAGCAGTATCACTAAGTCCAACACTGGAGTCCACTTGCATGTCCTGTGAAGAGTGGCTATGGACACTGGCTTTGCCTAGTTTGGAGAAAAGGAGGCTGAGGGGCAACCTCATTGCTCTCTAGAGCTTTCTGAGGAGGTGAAGTGGAAAGGGAGGTGCTGATCTCCTATCCCTGGTATACAGTGACAGGATGCGTGGAAATGGTTCAAAGCTGCATCAAGGGAGGTTTAGCCTGGACATCAGGAAGCTTTTCTTTACCTAGAGGGTGGTCAAACACTGGAACACGCTTCTTAGAGAGATGGTTAATGTCCCAAGCCTATCAGTGTTAAAGAAGCGTTTGGGTAATGTCCTCAATAACATGCATAACTTTTAGTTATCCCTTAAATCGTCAGGCAATTGAACTAGATGACCACTGTAGGTCCCTTCCAACTGAAATAGTCCTATTCCATTCCATTCCATTCCATTCCATTCCATTCCATTCCATTCCATTAAAGGTTGAGATAGCTGGGACTGTTCCACCTCCAGCTGAGATCTTTCCAATCCCTTCACATAACTAATTAGGTTTGGCTTGCTGTGCAATATGGCAGCAATTGGCATGTGTGATTTTGACTTAGGCATTCAGAAGCATTGTACAATGAATGGTGTTTAGCTCCACATTCAGCGTACGTAGGTATCTCCATGTAAGGAATCTATCTAAACTCCCATTATAGTGAATGAAGTTCTAGTCACCACATTCAATAGAGTCTTGACACCACAGACTATAAACCTGCATTTGGGCAGCTGAATAACTCTTGAGACTCCACTGATTCATGAAGGTAGGAAATGATTGGTACAAGCATTGCTTTGAGTTTTGGGAACCACAGGCATGTTCAAAGCAGTACAAAAACTGTCAAGGAGGTATTGGGGGGTAATGAAATTCAGAGAGAGGAAAGAACCTGACCCTGTTCAGTGTCTGAGATGAAGCATTTGTTTCAAAAGTCTGCTTGCATCAGACACAATATGGTCAGAACTCATAAGGTCTTTATCCTGACAGACTCACAGCATCAACCTAGTCATAAGTCACCACCGAAGCAGCTGTCTGTCAGCAACAGAGGTAATGGCTGAAGGAGAAAGCAGACAACAGTAATTAACTCTGTCTGTCCACTCTGAGGAAGACACGATACATTGTATATCTTCAAGCAGGGATGAGAAACTATTAAGCTGTCATGAATATTCATGGTAATCTTTAATACTTGAGAAGCATTTTGTGGGGACAAAGTACAGTGTGATGTGGGCCTTCAGGCTTATTGGCTTGAAAATGAATGGAAAAATAAAGTTCAAGTAATGAATTATAGCTACAGGTCTATTTTAAAAAATGTCAAGCCAGAAGAATGTCCCCTCTGATACTTAGAGGAAGACAAGTGGACAAAGAAAGAGGAGACCTTCTAAAGCTTGCAATGTACTCCTGCAGACAACTTTCTCTTTTGTCTCATGAGCATTCTGAGAACAATGCAGCACTTCATTGAAAACATGACAAGGTCACTACCTACATCATAATTATGAAGTGCACTATTATCCCCCCAAAGTCTTTAGCCTAATATTAAAATGAATAGATGTTAAATAACTGGAAAACTTTTTGCAGAATTTTGTCGTAGTTTCTGATCCTTGTAATATATTCAGTGTGGATGGTGAGGGGGATATAATTTCTAGCATGCAAATTATTTCAGTGCAATCTGAAAGGTTGCACTATTCAAACCCATTGTTTTCCCATTTGGACTTATTTAGCTCATTCACAATCATTTTCACATACTCCACTTTTGAAAAACTTGTGGAAGTGTCTCCCGTCATATGCACCTTCTTACTTCAGGGTGGCAGGTTATCAGAAACAAGAAACTTTTGGAATCTCAGCCATCCTTAGCAACCTTTGGAAAACCTACCTTGACTATGCTTATAGGTAGTCTCCAAATGCTTTCTGTCTAAATACTCATTTGCTACCGAAGGATATTCTTCAAAGATATTTTGCTCCTGATACTCTTGTATTGTCTGCTGTACTTTACATGATTATCATGCTCTGTATATTGTAGACTGTTTACTTTCAAGGCAAGATACGGTGGTAGAAATTTATCATTATGATCTCTTGTGTGCTGATATGTCAGTCAAAGAAATAATTTCCTGTATCAGATCTGCCTCTCAACCCATCTTTTTTTCTCTTTTAGAACCCCATGCTGCAACTCAAAATGGCATTTTATGGCTAGGAAAAAAAAAAAGGGTGTTTCTAGCTTCTGTTTTCTCATCCATTTAATCAGCCATTTTCCAATTTTATATGGGATCCTAGTGACACAAGTATGAGTTTTGAAATACTGGTAGATAGATTTCCATCACCCCAAGGGGAAAATGTCAGTGCCCTAATTAGAAGTTTATTGATGCATTTCCTTATATTCATAAGTATCCCACATAAACTTTCAGAATGTTTTTCTTTGCAAAATCACATAAATAAATAATATTTCCTGAGGGCATTTATTAGGCAGAAGATAGAATGTTTCGGGGCACACTCCTGGCAGTTAGGATAATGAAATATGAGATTCTATGCAGTTTTTCATTTTCCTGAGATGTCCCTAGGTTAATTTAAATGTGCCAGGGCTATAGACATGGAACATTTGATCTTACACTATTTTACACCTTGTATAGTATTTAAGCAGCGGTCAAAATGGGCTGATATGTCATATAGGCTGTATGTCATAACGACACTTCTCTGAACAGCAACAGTACCTATTGAAATTTTCTGGGCATAGGTTGCAAGATGAACAGGCTTCAAGACTTCTAGAATTACAAGTTGGCAGTTGTTGGCAGCTGTATTTGAATCTGCATAAACTGTCACGCATGTCACCAAGGTTAAATACATTATGAATTCTCACTTGGAAATATTTTGCATCCAGTTTAAACACCTTTAAATTTTCAGTGACCATCAGAAACACACAGTTAGGGAAGAAATAGATTCCCCAAATGTAAAAGACTTAAATTTTATTATATGGCTTGTTCCATAAACACTGGGGTTTAAGCCTTATTTATGCCCTTGTTCCTTTTTAAAAATTCATTACTTCTCATTATTTATTTTGTTTTCCTTTTGTGTAAGGGCCTATTCCAGAACATATCATCATCAGAGAAAGTCCTGAGTACAAGTTGAAGGATAAGCCAGCCATTTTTCCTTCTCTGTCACATATCAACAGGGGAAAGAAGTTAAAAGAAACAGGGAAAATCATAAGAGGACCCAATAAATTTACCTCTCCCCCCCAGTTTATATTCCTTTTTGCTTTCACACAGCCTTATCAAAAAAACCAGTTGGGCTTCACCAGAGAATTACTCAGAGTAGGACATAGTTGACATAATGTGATGCTAATCACTTATATTAAGGCAACTGAATACCATTCTCAAAGCCTTAGGCTTAGCTTGGTTACCCTTACATAGATGGGGAGTTTCCAATGCCACAGTACAGCCAAGATATCTAGCAAGTACAAATAAATCTGACACTAGACTTACAGGAAACATATACCTTTAGGATCAGCAGCTGGAGGCCAACTGACATCTCAGAAGACAAACGGTTTCTCAACTTCCATGTAACTAGGTGACCTGCTTAGTGGACACGGGAAAGGCTGTGGATGTTGTCTATCTAGACTTCAGTGAAGTTTTGACACCGTTTCCCACAGCATTCTCCTGGAGAATCTGGCTGTTCATGGCTTGGATGGGTGTACTCTTTCATGGGTAAAAAACTGGATGGTCAGGCCCAAAGAATTGTGGTGAATGGAATTAAATCCAGTTGGCAGCTGTGGTGCTTAGGTACATGGTTTAGTGGTGGACTTGTCAGTGTTAGCTTTATGGTTGGACTTCATCATAATCAAGTCATGTCTTCTCTCCTGTACTGCACAAGAGGTGGGATTCAGCTTCCTAATGTAGCTGATTTTTACCATTTTATTTTTCCTGAAGCAATCTGCCTAGCCTCTAGTTCCCATGGAGGAATATGAGTGTCCCACAGAGCCTCTGTCAGCTCTGCACGTTCCAGGAAGATGTCTCTGTTTCCACAAGATATCTGAAAAGTCACTAGAGTATTATGTTTAGGCACTCTGATGCTGCGGTCTAATGAGACTAATCTCTTACCATAGACATGTCTGACGGGTGTCTAAAACTAAGTGGTACAAATCCAATGGGCTCAGTTCTGTTGCCCAGAGGTAACTATGTCAATGTCATACATCATGCCTCCAGGTATCCCACTGGCCTCTAGCAACTGATCCAGATGATCATCAATCTCTCATGGGTCCCCTGGTGTGGTGGATGACTTCCAGACTCTCTAGGGCACCTCAAATGGCAGTGGCTACTCCAGTTTAAGCAACTGAATCAAAATCTCTTCTCCAGTAGTTCTGGGAGAAGCCACAAAATTCCCAATATCTCAAAGGATGTCTTATAGCCTATTGTCATCTGCCATGCTTAAAATGGCAGAATGGTCTTAGCTACACCCACAAGGACTAGAATTATGAAGTGCAAAGCTGAGTGACATCTGAAATATCTATGTCTGGGAAATACTGATGTTTTAACATCTTTTCTTCTTCTGAATTAGAACATAATCATCTTTGCATCTTTATGAAAAAGACCACATAATAGAATATAAAAAATGATCATAAAGTTCCTTTAAACACTTTCAGTCTACTCAACTGTATACAGTTTATATTTTTAGGGTTTCTTTTTGTCCAGTTCAGAGTGCAGCTGCATTCGCTGTCACTGTTCCTCATGGGAGATGTAACTCTAATGCCTTTTATTTCCATTGTGTTAGGTGCTCTATACCCCCTTACAGGTATTGTGTTCTATTTTCATAACCTGTGCTGAACCTAGTGTGAAAAGCACTGCTTGAAAATGGTAATTTGGTCATATATATTTTGTTCTCATTAAATCTTTATGTTCACTTGTAGAGCGATACTTAGAAAAATTTAGGAAGTTTATAAAAATCTCGACAGGCATGAAATAATGGAGTGAATCGAGGAAGAAAAGACCTAGTTACATTGTAAAGTGACCTTCAGCAGTACACAATTAAATGTACATTTATCTACTGAAAATAAAAAGGAAAGAGAAATGACTAGTTAAATGCTCAACCAAAAAGTATTCAAATAATTCAATCATGGATAATAGTATTCATTCATACACTGTCTTCTTCTGAGAAAGAAAAGCACCTTTTGACTCCATCCCCATTTGTCTCACATTCATGCGATGGACCACATTTCTGTTTCACTCCAGCATATCATTTGTTAACCACTGGATATGGCAACCCTCTGGACCACTAGCTGTCTGCTATGACTTGTGTGATCTTTGAACTTAGAAGAAACTTGGCTAGAGTTTCAAAAGCGCATGGACCATGGGCCATTGTGAGTCATGTGCAGCCTGGTAGAAGTGGCTGACTAACAGGGAGAAAGAGGAATGTATGCTTAAAGAACTGTTTCTCAACACTGCTGATATCAAGCCCCTAGTTCCTTTCTCAAAAGTAGCTACAAATACCTGTTCCATTTTTCCCGTTTGTTGGAAGACATCTCCTTGAGTTAGAGCAAGGAAGTCGTTCCTCTTGCCCAGCTCAGAACGGCAGTTTTAGGTTTTTCCTCCATCTAGCATGCTACTTTGCCATCCTAAACAAGAACAGAGACCATGTGTTCAGAAAACATGGAAAAACTTCTGGCAACATAGTTCCATAGAAATCACACTACAGTAGCTGGCATGTTGTCTCCAAGACCTCATAAGCTAACTCCCCACTGCAACCCACCCTGCTGACTTTGGTGTGGCCAAGTAGGTAAAGTCTCACTGTACAAAATAAATGTTGCTTCCAAATCCAGGCAAAGATTTCTGCCTGTTTGAACTTCAAGTCATGCTCTTTCACTAGTGAAAATAGCAATACTGTGTTACTATGACAAGTTAAAAAAAAAAAATGGATGAAGATTTGTAATAACCTAAAAGAAATTTCATACATCAGTGAAGACAAAGAAAACTGAAAATAAAAGAGATTGGGGTTATATTTCTTTTTAATAATGTCAGTCAAAAATGTTCCAGTCAGTAGTCTGAACACCATGGGTGAGGACAGATTTACCACTTCACTTCACTGAATAACAATTTCAAAGCTTAGCAAAATCTTTGTAAGAGGAGATGGTGAAGCTTAAACTTCCTGTCAACAAGACACCCCAGACAAATAATGCATTTTGATAAAATAGCTGCATGATCCTTGAACTGCAATATCTAAACGAGACAAAAGGTTTTAAAGAAAGGATGAAAGGAATCTGTAAAGAATCAGTGATACTAAATGGACTCATGTCTAGTTTTGCTGTCACATGAAAGAATAGGGGCAAAGCTGGGTGACCCAGACAGCCTTGTAAACTGTGTGTAATGGGCATAGTGGTAAACTCTATTAGAAGAGATGTGGGTAGACTCCTGACTTTGGGAAAAAAAACCAAAACAAGAGAGTGCAGTCAACACTGTAACCACACTCAATGCCCAAATGATTGCTTAGAAATTAATTAAGGTAATGCACAGACTGTAATATGGGCCTGATTTCTTTTAATTCAGGTTGAGGTTTTATGGCTAGCTAATGCAAAACGACTGAAGCTTAAGGGGATCCTGCTTTCCTCCATGGCCATGCTTGATCATACACGCACCACATCATGCTGTCAGGTGTCCATCGGTTTCGCTCAGTTCCTTGCTTCTGCTCACAACCAGTCCTACAAAAAAACGACCCGTTGTCTCAAAGGTTGCACTTAGCAGCTTTGTGGTTGCTCATGGACATAAGGAAGCATGTGGGAGTGCACAGTGCCTTGAGTGGGAATACGGTCTCAAACTGATTAATATTTTAATTCTGGTTTTAATCTGTTTTGAATTCATAGTATAAATTTGAGAGTGGCTGAAGCCAGCAGAGCTATCCCAGTGTGAGATCAGCTTGACTTTTGCTGTTAACCCACTTTAACCCTTATTTCCTCATTTCATTTTTTTGCTTTCAGTAATTTTTCTTAGCTTGACAGGACTTAAGGTGACTGCTTGTATGTGGTTGCTTTTTACAATAAAGTAATAGACTTTCAGATGTTCAAGGGTATATTTCTTGCCCCATCAACACCTTCCCATCTAGGGACATGTATGCACAGACATACATTCATGTTTATATGTATATGTGCAAGAAAGATGAAGTTAAGAAATGAAAGTGAGAGATGAAGATGGTTCTCTTTAAACTTTCATAGACCTGATTATTGCCAACAGACACTTAGGTACCTGGGAGGCCTGGTGAGATTAAGCAGGAAGGTTCATCTCAAAGGTTATCATCCTAAAAATAACCTTTGGAAGGCTGAACAGTTGTAACAGAGAAAACTGTCACTGCCAGTGCCACAGAGCAGCAAGAGTAGTCTTTTTAGAAGCTAAAGATAGCTGCACTGACCATGGCAGTAAGCTGCTTTGGCTCCCAAGCCAAAAAGAGAACAGCCCCAGAGGTGGCCACAGGCAGCCACAGTATGTCTGGTGCTAAGAAAACTATTAAAACATTCTTTATTAAAGTTCTTCCTTAAAAGTCAGACTCTTAAAAGGGTCGGTTTAACATAAAAATAGCAGAAAGAGGTCATGGTACATTTGGAGAAAGGAAGTAGACAGCAGGGTTTCCTTTTTAAAATGAGAACGAAATACGTAGAATTGCATTAGACACTCTGAAGGAGAAATAGTCCTCAGGATAGCCTCAGGCACTGGCAGTACAGACAAATAACAGTGGGTGAGGTGTGTGGGCATCTGTGCTTTAAGGAAGTCATAACTAGTAATGGTGACCCCCAGAGAGGCTAATAAGACCAGGTGAAGAGGGGGAAAGGGGAGGAAAAAAATTAAACCCAGACATCCTTTCTATTGCTGTGAGAGAGCAAAGGAGAAAGGCTCTGCTGGAGGCATATCATACATTATGCAAGTGCTCACAGCTGTCCAGCTCCTCCAGCTCCTCAGTATGGTTAGCACCAGTGTAACTAACAATGCCAAAAGTATAATGAGTGGGTGAGGGATGAGGAGGTGGCTTAGTCACTGAAAGATCTCGAGTATTAAAGAGCTTTTCTACGGAAGCAAAATGAATAACGAGAGTAAACTCCATGCACGCCCAAAGATGCAAACCTGCTCCCTAGGACTCCCAGCCAGGAGCTCCAGGGCCCTGTTTCATGCTGGTTACCAGCACTGATCTGAGCCGTGCAGTGCCTGGGGAGCTGCAGAGAGACAAAAGTGGGAGTGATGGCAGACACATAGCTGTATTGTGACATGGGGGGGGGGGCAATGTTTCTGAAGGGTGGTCACAGGGTGCACAGGAGGGCTTGCACCCATGCGGTACAGCCTGGTACTGAAACTGTGTGTGTTTCCCAAACAGCCTGTAAGGTGATCCACAGTCACTTCTGCTCCCTGGGGATGTTTGAGGAGCTGCATTATGCTACATGGCCCAGTTGGACACCTCCACCTTTTCCCCATTCCGCCTCCATCCCAGGCTCATGAATTGTCACATGCAGCAGGAGGAAAGGCCCTCACAACACCACACTCCTGTCACTGGCACAGCCTTCACACCATCTTCCTCTCCTCATCCTACTTCCCAAAACCAAGATTCACTTTCCTGTGTCCTTGTGCCCACTAAATCACTCTGACAGGACAACAAGGCATGTTAAATTCCACAAGGGCTTGAGAGATCTAACAGGTACTACAGAGTGATGCTTTTGACAGACAGAAGTCTGCTTTAGAATCAATAAAAAAAGACTCTAACCAAGGTAAACAAGAATCTGCTAGCAGGCATTCACCTTATCTGCAACTGGTGATAGTTTGAGTGATACCTTCTATGTTATCTTTTTTTCCCATATAAATGCTGAAAATGCGTTATGACAAACATATTCTATTTGCAAAAAACCCCTGCTTTAGGTTAAGAACTTGCTTTTCCATAGCTCTAATCACATGAAAAAGCACCGACCAATATATCTAAGTGGGACAATTTGGGAAGAAATGGCCACAGCAACATCTCTGCCATTGTCCAGTTTCTCTACTACTAGCAGCTTCCTGCTCTAAAGTACTTGTGCTCCATTGTCTTTCTCAGCAGCCCCCCATGCTTCCCTGATGCCAAAATAGTCTGCCAGATGACAACTAGCCATTTCAAAGACATATGAAAAAAAGAAAATTGTTTCCATCCCCCTGAACCAGTTGCCTTTATAGCTCTGATTTCTGTGATGATCGAAGTGGACTTGGTGCCTCAGAGCAAAGTAAACACATATGTTTGGGAAGGCTTTTAAACTACTTGGCACCAAATCACCTCGTGCCACCCGGAGAATATTTTGCAGCCTTACGGGCTTCTGATGTCTATGAAGAACTGGCTTTCAGATTCCACGTGTCTCTTTGAGATACAGTTGGTGGTGTGGTAGTACGTGTGACCTCAGACATCTGGACTAGCTGTCAGCCAGAACCTTTAGTGTTTGTAGCACCATACTGAGGCTCTTTCACATCAGATGGAGAGGAAAATATTCCCAGATATTGGCTCTCTCCCAAAGCCAGTACTTCCCTTGGATCACACCTCATGCGAAGCTCTGTATGAACTGAAGAGAGAGATGGGTTATTGGCATATTTTGCACAGGCTGTCTGTTGGCTTTATTGTAACCGACGACAGCTCCAGCCTGGAGGAGGCATGACTGCATGTTGCTTTGTGCATACATATACTAGTTTGCCTGCTGTTTCAATTTGATTTTATATTTTCTCATTGAAAAAGATAAGACAAATAAAAACTATCTCACTTCTATAGCAAAAAGTATATGTCAGTTGCAGGCACTCCCACAAAAGGATAAAAGTGTGCACAAAGAATGAAAAAGAAATACCTTTTTCATATATATATTGGCAAACCAGAATACTATTTGAAGGTAAAATCTTTTTAATCCCTCTTCCATCCACAGTTGCTGGAGAAAGAAGCCACGAATTGGTGCTAACACTAAATGGTATCACTGAGATTGCCCTACAAAGTGTCCTCATTAGAAATTTGCATCCAGATCCTGTGAGCTGTTGAAGGCATTACTGAAGAAGTGACACAGGACTATCATTTGTCGAGTAATTCTCTGGGATAAAATTCTCAGATACTACCTGACTGTGTCCAAGCAGAGAGCAATATCCCGAGGTAGGGGCCTTGCTACTGAGCCCTTTAATGGTGCTGCTGAGGACTGCAAAAGTTAAGTATGTTTCAAGTAGAAACCTGGTATTTGGATGGAAGCAAACAATGGAAGTCAGAGCGTCTGGTTCTGTCTATATCACTGTGCTATAGCAGGGAGAGAGTGGGATTCTCCTGTGGTGGAGCTCAGAATGCCGTTCCCACCCCTCTTCCATTGAAGAGTCGATGGGAACCTGGGTCAGCTAGACTGCTGAGTCACTAATTGCAAGTCACTCCTGATCTTAAACACCACTGGAAGTTCCAAATCTGTCTCATGCACCCTGGTGAAGTCTGTAGGAGTTTCCAGACAGATGATGGACAGTCAGTGTCCTGAGAAGCTTAGAGTAGCCCTGTAACCCAATAGATACAAACTGTCATTGTTAATAACATACCAGAAGCTTCACACTAATTCCGTGAGGACTCTGGACTTGTCAGGCTTTGACTGGGTTTATCCTGGGCTGCCCACAACTTTTCTTTAGCTTGTTTCAGTTGCTAACAGCAGTTTCCTAGTGACCAGGTGGCTATTGCCTAATTTACTTTTGCTTAGCTTTGTATAGTCATCTCGTATGATCATAGTTTTTATAACGATAGCATTTAACAAGCTGTTATTTTGTGTAGAACTAAATACTTTGGACCCTAGCAAAATGATGTGCTGTAAAGGAATGGTATCATAGCTGAAGCCTTTCCTGAGGATGATGGAGAGTGCAGCATGGGGGAGTACAGACATGGGATGATAACAGAAGTAAACTACTGTAAACAGATGATCAGTGGTCAACCGCTTAGTGGTCAACGACATTAAAGAAATGAAGTCCTGAGAACTGGGTAAACTGGCTTTAGGGTTAACAAAGAGAACAAGGAGGAAGCATCCAGCATGTATAAAATCTCATGTATAGGAAAACTAACATTTCCATTGGAAAAAATTGCAAGTAGTACAGTGTGATAGAATATATACAACAATAGCCCCATGAGGTGAGAAAGGAGAAAGAAAACTCCCATCATCAGGATCATACTTCTCTTGGCAAAAGTCCTGGGGTGCTGATGACTTGCAACAATGAAGTACAGAACATTTGCATGCAGGGGACAGTAAAAAGGTGAGCATAACAGTGAAATAAAGGACAGTAGTTAGGAAAAGGGTGTAAAAAATTTTAAAATCTGCCATCCTTGAAATCTATTTTTTAGAGTCATAGAATCACAGAATAGTTTGGGTTGGAAGGGACCTTAAAGATCATCTAGTTCCAACCCCCCTGCCATGGGCAGGGACACCTTCCACTGGTCTTGATCACTTCCAGCGATGAGGCATCAACGACTTTTCTGGGCAACCTGTTCTAGTGCCTCACCACCATCATAAAAATGAATTTGTTCCTCATAACTCATCTAAATCTACCCTCTTTCAATTTAAACCAGTTACCCTTTGTCCTTTCAGTACAGGCCCTTGCCAAAAGTCTCCCCCCATCTTTCTTGTCAGCCCCTTCAGGTGCTGGAAGGCTGCAATAGGGTGTCCCTGGAGCCTTCTCTTCTCCAGGCTGAATAAGCCCAACTCTCAGCCTGACCCCATAGGAGACATATCCTTCTTATGTTGAGGGCTCCACAGCTCAACACAGTACTCCAGGTGAGGTGTCACGACAGCAGAGTAGAGGATGACAATCCCCTCCCTCGACCTGATGGCCATGGTTCTCTGGATACAGCCCAGGATACGGTTGGCTTTCTGGACTGTAAACACATATTATAATAACATACGATTGTCAATTCATTCAATATATGAATTAGATCAAGATTAATAAGAAGTGTCTATTTAGATAGTTAAGATTTCATTTACACTAACAGTAAATCCTTGGTTTTGTTTAAAAGTTGTGTATCTTTCTGCCCATATCTAGATTTTGAGTGTAACAGTGATTCTATTCAGTGCAGGATTATAGTTGGTACATAGTTGTTGGTAAGTGAAGATTTAGATTGTGAGCCAAAAGACTGTGGTTGGGATTTGCACCCACAAAGTTGCAAATCTAGGTGGGTTAAAAACCAAACCAAACCAACACCAAACCAAACCAAAATTGTAAATGGGATTTCAAGGAACAAAACTGTTCGTTGCAGCTTAACAATGGAGAGGCTCTGTCCTACAAGAAGACTTTCAGTAGATAGTTCTGAATAACTACCATCTTGTATCCCATAAGACTGAGAGCAGCATTGTTCAGTGCAGAATGGTTTGCTCATGGAGGGCAATGAAAATTAAATTAAGAAAAAGAGGAACTATGGAGCATGAAGGCAATAAAATGACCTTCTTCATGCTGTTCATTTCCTGCTTATGGACTATACTGTCATTCATGCAGACAATAGCATTAGGGTCTCCAGAAGCATCCACTCCCAGCACAGCCAAGAGCCCCTAATCAACAGAGTCACTAGGTCTGGGATTGCTCTAAGCGATGAGATTAGTAAGGCATCTTTCCCATCTCAGGTGAGTTCTGTGACCCCAACTATTGGCTGTTCTTAAATACCTCTATTTTACTTTTCCATAATCCTTTTTTGTTTGTTTGTTTATTTGTTTGAGCCTCTTTTTGGCTCAGCTTCATTCAGCATCAGAAGAAAAAATACAGATTTCAAGACTTCAGAAAGTTTTCCATTTTCCGTCTTTCCTGAAATCCAGTGCCAACTTCAATTTTCTGACTAATTCACAGTGGGGAACAGAACTGTAGAAATATGACATTATGATGGAAGGAGTAGGATACGATGGAAGAGTTTTTAATTTCTTACTCCATGTCAGACATACTTTGGCTATGAGGCATTATTCACAGCTCTTCTTCCAAACGCAGTTTTCCCTGGGGTAGGAAACCTTCCATCCAGAGCCAGAAGCACAGGTTGTTTGTTCCAGTGGAGAGTTGCTCTAGCAGCCAGCTAAGCTTTTGATCTGGGCCTGCAGTCTTTTTCTCAGGTTTTAGTGATCGTACCAAAGACTCCGTGCTATTGATATATATATACACACTAGCATAATTTGGCTGTTGTGAGAATAGATAATGTCAATGACAATGTCAAATCTTTTTTGTCATGTTCTGAAGCGTAGGGTTCATGACTGTTTCTTTGATGGCAGTACCACTTAGCAGGAAGAAGAATACATGGGAGAATGACAACAACAGTCATTCTGGCAAGGATAAATGGCTTTAAAAACATTCTTGAGGTAATGTACATTCAGACGGATTATCCTGTAGTGCAAACAATGTGCTTGCAAGCACACTGCGATGATCACTCTTGCTATAAATAATAGCTTTGCCGAGTGCCCTTCTTTGGCGGTGGCAGAAGGATGTATGAGGTCATAGAGAATTACCTGTCACCCCACTGGGTGTCCAGTACTGACAATTCCAGTTGCATCCATTTGCACTATGCACAGTCTGTAACGTAACACATAGTAGAACAAATATCCTTGCCTTTTCGTAAGTTTTTAACTTCGTGTGGCAGCAGATGTCCAAGGTTTTAAATAAGTGCACTGTGAAAACAGAAAATGAAAACAGCTTGGATGACTTCATAAGAGGTTACAGGATGAAGTGTCTTTATTTCCTTTCATGTCAATATATATATAGTAACTATATTAAATGTAGTTCATAAAGGGCTAATTATTAGCATATTTCTGTTCAGTAGGGACATTAAATTGCCAGTAACAAATCCTTGCATGCCTAGGGTTGAAGCATATAGAAATAATTGTGATTGACTGGCCAGATAGTGATGTAATGAACTTAAAAAAAGTTACAAGTTGTCTTGGAGACAAATAGCTGACATATACTAAAATAACGGTGAAAAACAAGGGGAAAGTTTTGAAATTCTGGACATCCATAGGGTGATACTAAAACCCACCTGAGAACTAAATGGGGGATTCGCATCACCTCAGTTTGCCAGCGTGGTGGAATTCCAGGTTCAGCACCCGCACCACATCTGCACATGGCCTCAGCACAGTTTGTACAGGGATGGATGAGCCTGAATTCTCACATGGTCTGAGACCAAGCATGTTTGCATGGTCTCAGGTCCTGCTTACAAAACCATAACTCGCCTTTTCAACACGGTGTATTATCTCAGGCACAGCACTTCAGGAGCATATCTGACCATGGGCAAAGTGAACTCAAATCTCTCTGCATGTACTCATTTAGACATATCCTCCTAGTTTTCAAACACATTTCTGCTGTGGTTGCCAAATTCCCAGTGGCGATGGTTTTGACAGTCACAGTCAAAATACAACTGTGTAATAATAAGAATAGGTTTTCATCTAGCAGCTGCTCATAAAGTCCTTGGTGACTACACGTAGCTACCAGGAGACATTGTGTACTGCTGCTGTAAGGATGGCATGACTTTGGTAAAAGCTTTCTGGAGTAACAACTAATTACACATTATACAGTTCTAGAAGATGACTACAGAGACAAGAATTATCTTTTCCTGTGCTCTCTTCTTTCCTATGAAATATTAGGAGACTGATTTTCATAATACTCTGAGCAGAGACCATGTAAACATATTTAATTATGTTTGTCTTGAGAAGAGGACTGCTCAAGAAAGGCTGATGTTTCGCCACCATGAAAGTCTCCACTGCCAAAGAGAAAGGTAAAATCAATGGAAGTTAAGAAAAGCTGTAAGTATATTTCTCATCATTCTATTTCCTTTTCTTTTTTAATTAAGTGGTTAAAACCAATGGTTGCTACAATAGAAACAAGGTGCTGTCACATGTGCATAGTTGTGGACCACAATGAATGTTTCACATGTTATAATTCTCTTCCTCACTTGGACCCAAGAGTCTCCCCTTATCAACACAACAGCCATGATCTGTGCAAGTAGCTGAAAACATTATGTTAACTTTATCTATCTTCCCTTTCCTTCTGCTTCCTCAGTTCCTACTTATTCCTTCTTCATTAGCTGTATCTATAGGCACTTGTTTGTCTCATCTACCTTCAGAAGAATAAGATGTCTTAGACCTCTATCATCACTGACTATTTTAATCTCATCATTTAGCTGGCATTGAGAAGCATTTTGGATGACAAAACAGAAATATGAGTCACTGGGCTCTTTTTGATTCATGGCAAGTCCAATTGTACGGAAGATTTCCCAATAAGCTTTTCAAACTAATTCTGCATTCCCCTTTGTTCATGTCAGCCTGAGGTAGTACAGGTCTGCATTGCCTCTGGAGGGGCAGCCACTTTGTACAAGGGTATCCATTCCAGTGCTGGAAAGAAACAAATTATTTCACACTTTTACATCAAAACAAGGGAGGGAACAGGCCAAACCCTAATGCCTGTCACTGCTTCTTTAAAACATTTTGCTTCCTTGGAGATGTAAGCCAATGTAAGGAGGCACTCTAGTGCAGTTCTACGAAGGTGTCATGTAGATACAGCTACTGTGATAAATAATGAGGGGACCAGGAAAATCGTCCACACCTGAAAATTGCTGGTTTGCTTACCATTTTTGTTTTGGACCACTCGAAACAGCTGTCTCAAAACCAACATTCAGGTACAAATAGGCAAGTACTTCAGTGCAGGGACCAATCCCAAACTCCAGTACTGATGACCCTGTAAGAGATCTGGCTCCCTCCATCCTGCACAGTCCTAGGGATCCCAGAAGGCACTTCATTCTCACAAACACCCACGTTTGCATCTCAGTGCAAGCAACAAAAGCCTCAGTTTCTTATTGATAGATTGCAACATGGCACATATTTCTGAACTTAGAGCTGAGAAAAAAACTACATGCAGTAGTAATTATATCCTAGATTCTGGACCTGTTGCTATGACATGACCACGTTGCAGTCCAATGTACTATGGTATAATTTTTATCTGAAGATCTTCTGCTATGCAATATCAACATGGTCAGCCTTCTCTAGGTCACGCTGACTCCTGCATGTTGTAAAGGTCTTCTCTATTCTTTCCACCACTTGACTGTGGAGTGATGAACCATTTTCTGGTGTGGATGCATTTAATAGAAGAGATGTGGCCCTTATGAGGGTTGCAGGCACGGATTCAGTGCTATCTATTGATGTCCTCCTCTATTGCTATTGATTTTATAAAGGAGGTTGAAAGCAACTCTTTACATAAAACAAGTACCTCATACTCCTGTTTGGAATGCTAAATCTGCCATACTTCTGATATGACTGATATGCCCACATCACCTCTAAACCCAACACACAGAATTAATCTTTCCCATATTACAGCTGACTCCTTCAGTGAAACTCTGCTTTGTTTTTGGGAATGGTAATATTATAATTTTGCACATAATTTACTGATGTGGAAGGAGGAAAATAAGCTACAAAAACCTGCAGAAAGGCAGAAAAACTGGTAGAGAAAATCATGTGTCAAACACCCAAGGATTTAGGGCAGTAGACAGCAACATTATTGGATAGGCTGTGGTTGTCTCATTTTTCATAAAAATTCTGAGCCCATTCAGTGGTATTTTTTGGCATTTTCTCATCTAGACTTTGTCAGATTATTTTTAATTGTGCAATTCTCCAACAGCTTGCAAATGTGAAACTTTTGTTTTCTATTAAGAAGTCCTTTTCAGTTGATCTGTGATAGAAAATGAAATTTCTATGTGAGCCAGCCACTAGAGAGTCTGAAGGAAGCAATATCTGGGTTAACAGACTGTTTTAAACATGTTCTCTCAGGACCTTTCTTTTCCCCTTCAGCATTTTCAGTGTATCTGCTCCTTCTTTCCTGCTTGTTTCTTCAGTGCTCAGGCCAATTGTTATCTACTTGAAAAGGTACACTGGATATATTAAGAATAGCTTTCCATATCAAGTGAAGATTCAAAATAAACTAACAGTAACAGAAATGTGCTGTGCTGGAGAACAGCACCTAGGGCAGGACTGGAGGAATGGTGGGTAGATCAAGGCATATTGCACAGGACAAATAATAAGCACACTAACAAACAACTAACTTTTATTTCATTAGTTGCCTTTGAGGTAGCTGTATTGCTTTGATCTTAATTTGCAGCAGCAATTGCAAAAATAAAGAGAAATCTTTAATCTTGTAAGTGTAATAGCCCTGCATTTACTTACATTTATCAGCCTCAAAGATACATTACTAACATATACATGAGTTGGACTGCCGCTATGCAGTCTGTCTGTGACATAAAGGTGTAGGGAGAGTTGGCACAGCTGAAAAAAAAGCTTAAAACAAAAACTGTATGTGCATGCCCACGTATTTTATTTTGCATATTACAAAAGAAAGTTTCCATAGAATGTTCATTCCAAAGTCTTCAGACTTCCATTTGCAGCCTTGCAAACCTACATTATAAAATACCCACAGCTCGAGTCAATGCTGTGCTCTGCCTTTGATATCAGTAGTCTCTGTTTTTCCTCCCAGCAGGAATGATAGAGTCCACTGCCAATAGCTTGGAGGTAGTCTGATAGCATCCAAAATAAAGGAGCGCAGAAAGAATAGTTATTTTGTGCTTGAAAAGCATTAGCAGGTCCAATGAAAAAGAAATCTGAGTTACATCACCCTCAGGACTTTGAAATAACGCTTGCAACAACATCGCATTGTATTCTGATGTACTATGATCTAACTCTTATCTGAAGAACAGGCGTTTTGGACTCCACAGAGACAAAATGTAGTACTTTGTAAAGACATAATGATAGACTGAAGTCCTACAGGACTGTGTAAAGATCATCAGTTTCACTGAGAACTTTAGACTAAATTATCAACCACAGCACAAATAATATAAAATTCTTTCAGCTCAATTATGTGGCTTAGTCTGGGAGATCAATGCCTCCAATTTTTACTCCACATTTAACTGCCTTGTGATGGATGTAACAATAGAGGGTTTCCATCAAGACAATTTTGGAAAGCACTTGAGGAGCCATGTGTCAGAGTTTTCATATTAAATAAATGTAATCAATAAACATTAGACATTAGATTTCCTAAAAAGAACCATTTACTTTTAATGCACTGGAACAGTGAAGACTATAAGAAAAAAACATACCTACATTTTTTTTCAGGACCAGAAAAAATATATGATTGTGGTTTGTAGATATAAAATTACAGAATGTGATAATTTAGTAGAAAATATTTTTTTCACTCCATTCTTTTCCAAAATAATAGGCTGATCACATCAATCTAGTCTTCAACCCCATATTAATCTGATCAAACTGAATTTTCTTTTTTTAATTTCAGCATTATTCTGGCATTTCAGAGTTATCTGAGATGTCGAGAGAGGTTTGTTGATAACCAATAACACAAGAACAGCAGCCAGAATCTCTTATTAACCTAGTGGTGGTATGATGTGATAAAAATAGCATACTGAGATTCTGAAAATTGAGGATTCTCTTTCATAGGTTACATGTGACTTTGAGTAAACTACTCAGTGGATTACTCAACCCTGAAAAATAATACCATCTTACTTAACATATCAGTTTCTTATATGTATTCATAATTTCATCTGCTTGTGTTAGAGGGAAAAGCATGTTTCTGGTGTTAATTCCTCTGAGGCAACACGGATAAATGACTGTAAGCTAGAGTCCATTCTTGCTTATGACATGCCAGCGCAGGTCACACGCTGCATTTCCAGGCACTCGTCAATGCTGCAAGAACAAAAGAAGAGTCCCTGACCCTCCAGGTGAAGCTAGTAAATCAGACAAGATAACTCAGGTCCCAGCACTGTCCTAAAGGATTTGTGCTACTCTTTCTGTCACACACAATGGAAAGAGTTGAATTCACTGCAGGACCCCAGACTGAATTTGCAAGCGTGGCATTTGGGAGAAACAAAGCTTATACTCTTATCTATATTGAGAATCATTGAGAAAATATGGAACTATTCTTATGGGCTTAGAGTTCAGAGTAAGCCTGCTTTGCAACTGTGGGTGAGCCAAGCTCCTTCGGGATTATTAAATGCTTTGCTCCTGTTGCAAAGTTGTACTGAGCATTGCACAAAAGCCACGATGTAGGAACAGTGCTGTGTTTGAGAGGAGAGTGGGAATATTTGACAGTGAAAACGTCTTGTGTAGAAGATAGATTGCCACACTACACCATTCCCACACACATGTCAAGGTAGGGAGCTCTTACTGGAGTATAGGTGCTGGACACCTTGGAGGCAGAGTATACCCCCTTCACCATTACAAATAGGGATATTCTTTGCCCTGAAAGAATGAGACACCAGAAAGCTGACAAAATAACCATGACATTATAATGTGAAAACAATAATCTGGCCAAACTTGCATCTTGCTCCTGTCATGCAGACAGACAGTTCCTGCATTCATTCTTGGGAGCAATCAGGTAATGCAAGGAGATTGTGTTTCCCTGGTAAAGGCAAAGGCATGGCTGAGATTGTGAACCCCAGAGCTACATTCACAGATACATCCTTCCACATCCATGTGTCCTATTATCCAAAAACCACTGGCTATGTGCCCAAACAGGCATAAATAATTCGCAGCTCACACATTAAACCATTCCAAAGTAGATAATGGCATTACACCATGACAAAACCAGTTTTGGAGATTAGTCCCAAGCCCTTTGGGTAAAAACTCAAGACAACCCAAATATATTCACTAACTTCACACATATTCATGCTGCAGAGTGTGTCAGCAACATGCAGTTTATCTCAGCCCACAGAAATCTATCCATAAGGCATGTACAGAAACACATCCCAACATAGTGACTAATCCTGCACCAGCAGCACTGTTTTCTTAGTCACTTGGTGGCTTGGAAGATGATACACACATTTAGAACTGAGCTGACAATTGGAAGCCAGTAGTTTAATGGCTTAAATCAACATTTTCCTAATTATTTATTTGCAATCTCATGAAAATTTCCTTCCATACTGTAATTACCCAAAACAAAACCCATTTTATCAGTGTACACATGTGTGGGATTATGGGTTTACTCAAAGTTGTTTAAAATAATATTTATTGTCTTTAAATGACAACTGGTTATACAAAAAACATGATTCTGTCTCTTTTCTTTCACTGTCTGAGTGTACCTGTTGACATTTGGACCTGAAGAAGCCAGTGCAGGGCTGAGCACTCCAGAGGAGAATGGTGTTTTAGGGACACGTTGTAGCTAAGGGGTAAGAGCTACTTGAAACACTTACTTACAAATTCGTGCTTTTCAAACTATGTAAGACATCACTTAGGCAGGATCCTAAAAAATCCACTACCTCCTACACTCTTTATTGGTATAAGTGAAGAATTTGAACTTAATTTTGGCTCACTCTACTCATACAGATGAATCATCTGTGGAAATTCTTGGTGTGCTGGCAAAAAATTATCAAAGCTTGATTCTTCTTTGGGTCTGGAAGGTTTGGCAGATCTAACATGGGCCCCAGTGATGGTGTTTTTAAACTTCCCACTGCCATATTTGAGGCCATCAGTATGTCCTAGGCAACAATAGGGGAGCACTTAATCTAGGGTATGACACAGTAAGTGTTTGCTATGTCTGTTTTTAGTGTCATTTATGCAGTTGATTACCATCAGCCTTATACAGGGACAGAACTGGAATCCCAGAATGGGGCTGTGAAGCAATGGCACAAATCTGGACAGAAGCAAGGAGCTGACCAAGTCAGCCTCGTTACCTCCTCCTGGTCCCTGCCTCTTGCCCTGTGCTGCGAAGGGTTAAATCAAGTTCATGTACTTTGGCAGTATTTACCAAGTGCTGTCCCTGTCTCCATTCTCTTTCACAGATAGATTGTTCAAATTCACTCCACACATAATACAAGTTTATCTTCTCGTTTTTTGCCAGGATATTGTGACCTTTGAACTGAAATATCCACAGCCTGCTATCATAACAGAGCTGCTGACATATCAGTTTAACCCAGCTTGGCAGGCATCCCTGCAAATAATACAAAAAGTCTTATTGCTTAAAAAGTACAACTATTCCCTACCTTGCACTCTTTAAGGGAGCAGAGCTCATATATACCATGCAGAAGAGAACTGCTGTGAGTATGTGGAGGCTGCTGAGGCTGTGCTTTTGAGGCTGCATCTCATTGCTCCTTCCTAAGGAACATGAGGAGAGGGAGGGAATGTGGAATGGCTCCAGGTAAAATAATGGACAGAGAAATGGTGAGACACTTAGCCAAACTGAGAGGAGGACTGGTCACTCATGATGTTAAAAAAGATGGCATAGGACCTGAGTGGTTCTTTTTCAGGGAGAAGCACAAATGCATAAGAAACAGAAAAATCGTGAAGAGAGGATATTGCCCTGAAAGATCACCCAGGTGGCTATGAGGTCCACATGTGAAATCAAAGGAGGGGTAAGGGATGGTTTCTGTTAGAGTATGTTGGTGCTATAATGAAAAGCTGATGGTAGCTAATATAGACATACAAGAGTTAACTACAAATTAACTAACCCATGTCCTGAGAACAGTGGACTTGATCAGCAATTAAAATGATGTAAATGTAACAATGTTCAGGGCAAGACTTACATGCTGAATGCTGTGTTACCACAGTTAAGTATTGTCAATATGCATACTAGCAAGGTACTTAGCCTGCATACCTCAGATAACCTATATATCTTGAATATTTAACTTAAGTATTACAGGTATGTTTCTATTTATGAGCAGTCAGGGTCTGGTGCCATACCATGGACCCTCTTCCAGCAAAGACGCAAACTGAACTTTATCTCTTGATTTCCAAGTTTATGTCTTAGCTGTGGTAGCAAATACCTTAGTAATTTCAAATGGACAGAACTATTAGAACAATAAAAAGATATGTTGCTAAGCAGTGGGACCAAGTGAGTTCTAAAGTATCATGACAGAAGGCTGGGCTGCCATACAACGAGACCTGATCAGACTAGAGAGTTGTGCAGAGAGGAACCTAACCTAAGTTCTACAAGGGCAAGTGTAGGGTCCTGCACCTGGGGAGGAATAACCCCCTGCACTGGTATGGGTAGGAGTTTGACCTGCTGGAAAACAGCTTTGTAGAGAGGGACATGGGAGTGCTGGTGGACAATCAGTTGATCATGAGCCAACAGTGTACCCTGTGGCCAAGAAGGCCAGTGGTAACCTGGGATGCATTAAAAAGATCATGGCCAGCAGGTTGAGGGAGGAGGTCCCCCTCTAGTCTGCCCTAGTGAGGCTGCATCTGGATACTGTGTCCAGCTCTGGACTCCCCAGTTCAAGAAAGACAGGAAACTACTGGAGAGAGTCCAGCAGAAGTCTACAAAGATGGTCAAGGAAATGGAGCACCTCTCTATGAGGAAAGTCTGAGAGAGCTGGGTCTGTTTAGCTTGGAGAAGACTGAGAGGGGATATTATAAATGTTTATAAATATCTAAAAGGCGGGTGTCAAGAGGATGGACCAGACACTTTTCAGTGATGCCCAGTGACAAGAGGCAATGGGCACAAACTGGAGCATAGGAAATTCCATCTCAACAAGAGGAAGAACTTCTTTACTCTGAGGGTGACAGAGCACTGAAATAGACTCCCCAGAGAGCTGGTGGAGTCTCCTTATCTGAAGATACTCAAAACCTGCTTGGATGTGTTCCTGTCCAACCTGCTGTAGGTGAACCTGCTTTGGCAAGGGGTTAGACAAGATGATCTCTGAAGGTCCTTTCCTACCTCTAGCATTCCGTGATTCTGTGACCTATGATGTCAGGGAACAGGTTGGGAAGGCTCTAAATTTAATGGACAGACAATCACTCTGACTTGGGAAGGCATTTCTAAAACATGTGTCTGCATACTCTTTGCAGCCTCTGAGTGTCCCAACTACAGGTTAACGTGCCTTAGGTCACACTGGCTATATAGGTCCCCAATGAAACCCTGCAGTTCAACCACTCCTATATTGACTGTGTTTCAAAATCTCTTTTTACTAATGCTGGCTCCTAGTTTCTGGCTGCTCCAAGAGGGCTTGGTCTCTGGAGGTGATTACACTTTCAAAGCTGCCAGCAGCATCTGCTAGCAGTGATCCAAATCAACCTTCTAAAGCACAGTTTAATTATTTTTTCTGCAAGTTTAACGAAGTGGGAAACACAGCTAAACTAGCACTCAGGTTTACTCACACCTCAGATTATTTTCTAGGGTTTATTACATTTTGTTTAGTTTAGGAACCTATGACATTTTGTCTGAGTTGGACAGGATCTCTTACAGTTACTGCCTTGCTGTCTCTTCATATTGCATTTCCCCAAGTTTCTTTGCTCTCCACTTTTCCTCTCTAGGAAGATTTTTAAACAGATGGATGTCCTTTGATCTCAAGCCATAGAGGTGGGACAATAAGCTTGTTAACCTTAGCCTGACCAGGCAGGTAGGTACTTTCAGATTAATAGCCTACCCATTCTTCTCTGAAGGACTCTTGGTATCTCCCCGGGAGATATTTCTATCACTGAGCAAGCAGGAAATGAAACATAGATTCATAAAGTGTAAGCCCAGAAGGGACCATTAGAAGAGCTATTCTGATCTTATATATATCAGAGGCTCTTTAATTTCACCCGTTTATCCTTGTAGTGAGTTCAATAACTTCTATTTGACTAAAGCGAATGCTCGTCCTAACAGATGCTCCAGATTTAAATTCATGCACTCAAACGAAGAAGTATCAAGCACGTAAACTGAAACAGGTAAAAGAGCCATTGAAAAATAATACAGATGTCTTCCTCATTCTCTGTAGCACTGCCTGGCTGTGTTTTGATAAAGACCTGACATGTTTTAGTATGTCTACACAAGTCATGCTGAAATTCACTCGTCTCCAGCATAAGAAACCCTGGAAATTAAGACATACATTGCACACGGATTAGGTGCCTTTACAACCTTGTTAGGTAGATTGCATGCTATAGCATATTGAGATCAGTAACAAAGTAGTATAATATCCTATGCAGGACGATGAATGTTATCAGGTTGTAAGTCTAGACTGAGAAGTAAGAGAGGGCTACCCCGATGACTCTCTGTTTATATATTATCTCACTCCCTAGCTCAAGTTTTGCTTTCATCAACTATCCCTGTCCAAGATACATTTACTGCTGGGGAGTCTTATACTAAGCATTGCCAATGCAAGTCATTTAAACCCACATGCTTACAGGGTGAGAGCTCAATCAACTTCAAGCCCTTCCTTATTTAGCTGTGTAGACATTGCCAGTGCATCTAGGTAGCATATAAGGAAGAGCTGAGGCCAGCAAGGAAGTCATTACAGTAAATGCAATAGAGTAATGTACTCTACAGTGCTCCGCAGCAGAGCAGAGAAATCTCCAAATCATCATTAACCAAATTAATGAAACCATCTAGCAAAACTGATCTTACTGTCAAACATAAAACAACTCAAGACAGTAACATCTTTGGACATTTGTAAAATCTGTTGAAATGAGGAAGAGTTTTTTATCTTTATGCCTTACAATCCTGCGCCTTCCTGAATGCACGGTCACACCAGTACTCCTTCATGATGCTTGTAAGCAGACATTGAAAACGGAGAGGTTTTGAATAACACACTCCCTGGTGGGGTACCGTCCCAAGGAAGTTAATAAGGAATGTGAGTGTGGTTATAAAATCCCCTTTTCTAAAGACATTGCAACATTTAAAACTGTCTTTAATCCAAGAGATTGAGAAAGGTTTTATTTGCATACCACTATTTGCCTGGTAGTTTTTATACAAACATTGGCCTTTAAAAGTTATCATCATGGTTCTAGCCAGGTCAGATAATTTCAGGACCATGTACCATAGATTTACTTTCTGGTGGATGTAATCTGCAGTATGCTCATCCATACAACATTTCAGTCTGAGGAATACTTAACATGTAAATCCAAAGGCCAAATATGAGGAGATTTTAAGCAGTCACTTTCCATCGGCTCTGAATTTGGAAATATGATTGTATGAAATAATTCAGTGAAGTCTGGTTTCTCGCTTTCAGTATATTTTATATCTCTGGCTCTAGGAGCCAAGACAGAATATATTATTATTCTTGTGAAATCTCTGCATTTTTTATTACTACCCAGATAAAATTATAAAACCCACAATGCCATGAGGGAATGCAGACAAGACACCATGTCCATCCATGGAGAATATTTTGCTGACACAGATCACAATTTCATAACAACCCTGGTCTAACAAAAATCTTACTTCACCTGTACCAATGCAACCGTTGGAAGAGGTTTCTGCAAAGCCCGTGAACTAATTTATGGAACACAACTAAGGAAGAACATGCCTAAGAATGGTAGGGAAATGAGGACATTAAAAATTCAATCCATATTCTGTGACATTCCTTGAATTTCCAAAAGTTATCTCCAATAAATTATAAATTTTAAAATTGACTAATTAATTAATTAAAACAACAACATTTCACTAGCATGCATATGGTTTGATTCCAGGACTATAGATTACCATGAGGAAAGAATTTGAAGGATATTGTACAATATTCATCCTGATAAACAAAGATTTCAGTGAGGTCTCTAATTTCAAGCATCATATCCAGGATTAAATCGTATGCTAGTTTACATTTTATGGTTTATACTTATGATTTTTTTTAGAGTAGCTCCTGCTGATAAGAATGTGTCTTAATCTAGCTCAGCAACCAGTCTATTCAGTATTAATAACTATCAACAGACTAATTAATGTGTGCCTGCTGTGTGTATTTCAACAATATAAATGTCATGCTATGCAAAAGGTGCCAGATATTAAGGTAATTGTTATAAGTGGGCTCTCTGTTCTGATTATAATAGAAAGCTGAAATGTCTTGTGATCTTGGTGTAGTTCAGGAAAGAGAACAATATTTTCAACATTTTATTTTGAATGTATTCTATAATTTTCAAAAAGGTAGCCGACTTTCAAATTTATCTTTTTTATGTGTATTGTTCTCCTTAACTGCAGTACATATTGAGAATAAGTACTTTTTGCAAATGAGAGGCCTCATTCTTTTAATTTAGGCTACTTCTATGCTGAAATAGCTTCAATAACGCTGTTTCTTACCGGTGTGGCTGAGAACTGAATGAGGTGCAGTGACAAAAGAAAAAATCATACGGAACTACATTTCCGTTCTGCAGCCATCATAATATACAGTCCAGCCATTTAGAGAATCTCATCTTGTCCATGATAGCCTCTTTACAATGGAGAACCATTGAAGCTCTCACCTCATTACCAGTGTTTGCATAAAAATGCAAATTCATGTTTTATTATGAATATGAAGGAATCTGTTGGGTAATGCCAGGCCCCCATTTGCTTTGCTACACGCATTTTTTTGTCCTTATTGCTTATTTAATAGTATCAGATTCAACAATAAAGGTCATAACGTCTTCAGCAACACTGAAGCAACACTAGTCATGTGTGAGGAGTTGGAAAAGGTTTTGAGAGAATGTTATCATGTATATATACAAAACCCAGTCGAGTCATTAAAGTTGTATCGTGTTGTCCTGTAATGTTCTCGCCGGAGTATCCAATAGGCATTATGGAGTCAGTTTGACAAGAAGACAAAGATTTTCTTATTAAGTGTATGGGTACTCGGAGCCTTTTCCAGGTTTGGAATACACTGCACACTCCCTTCCTCCACCAACTGCATGATAAATGTTTACAGAAATCATTTATGTTCCTGGTACTTCTTTGAAAATGTAAACTTTTTAATTTATATAATTTTCTGGGCTTATTAAGAGTGGTAAATACTGTAATGAGCTTCACTGATAAGCAAACTGCCTAAAGGGGAAATATATGTGCTGCTTGCCACTATCATCATGTATCTGCCTCTAGAGAGACCCCAGCAGTCTTCTGACAACAAGCAGACACGCCAGCCTTTGCAGACAATGCACAAAACGCTTGCTGTGATGGCAGCGTCTCCTAGAAAAAGGGAGAGTCAGACGACAGCAGTGGTTTGCTCAGCACAGTCATCACCACGAGCGTGGGCCTCAGCTCGCCAAGTGCTCCAGACTTCCCTGTCCTGAGGCCCAGGATTTTGAGCATTGCCTTCCCCAGGGGCCTGGAGCTGACAGGCTGCAAAGCCGGTACACAGCAGAGAGATGGGGCAGTATGAGGAGGACCCTCAGGGCTCTGCCCTGAGCAGGCTCCCAGGGATGGGCTGTAAGCTGCCCCTTTGTTTTCTTTGGATGCTGAAGGTACTATGACACATGTCCTTCAGCATTTACATGAATGAGGTACGTAGCAGTTGTTGTGAGGCTGCTGCTTGTGAGTAAGTAATAAGCAGCTTGGTGCTGAAGGTACCTGTCCCTACACTCGGCAGCTTTCAAGCCATGGTGGGCCCTAGTACTGCCCATAGCCCTGCCTGCCTGCCCTTGTATGGCACCACATGCTCTATGGTATTTTGCCCCTCAGAGCAAAGACGACACCCTGGACAACATCTCCCTCTCACTGCAGTTACAGGGGAGCTGGCATGATGGAGAGCCCTTGCAGGAGCAGCACTGGTGGCTGAGAAAGGTGGGTGAGCTGTCCTGACATGCTGGGAAGGTCACCTGTGCAGTCGGGACTGTGTCACCAGCACTGAGCAGCTGCTGTCAAGGTCCTCACTAAGAGTCCATTCTGTTGTGGGTGCCCCATCCCTGGCTGTCTTCAAGGCCAGACTGGATGAGGTTTCGAGTGGCCTGGTCTAGTGGAGGGTGTCCCTGCCCATGGCAGGGGGGTTGGAACTGAATGATCTTTAAGGTCCCTTCCAACCCAAACCGTTCTATGATTCTATGATTCTATGATTCTATGTACATGTAATTGATGATTTTGAAATGTGACAGATATATTGATGCCCTGAGAGCCTACAGCCTCTGAGGGTGTTCATAGTTTAACTTATAATATTCTGAGTTGTTAAGACAGATGTAGTTGCTGCCAACAACAGGGACAGAAATGGAGTCAATGATGAACGTAATAACACTTCCCCACATTGGAGCAAGGCAGCTGCTATGCACTGCAGAACAGCATTTTTTTCCCTAAAGGATCTAATACATGCTTTCTGTACATTGCAGAGTTTGCTGATGCTTAGTTAAAAACCTGAAGTCTCCTGTTGCCATGTTTCTAGCAGACTGGTAGCATCCTTACCATGTATCTTAAACAGACTTTGCAGCAGATTTGCCTTATGATAAATAGCTCAAGTAAAAGATACTGTCTGAACTTGGACCCCACTTAGTTTTATCTCATACTGTACTCAACAGTAGATCAGTGTGACTGTGGCACCTGTGTGAGACTCCTAATGTCTACATCACCTCATCTAATGTATATAATGCCCATGTGACACTAAGGTGTTTGTTTACCATGATGTTTGTTTCCTTAAGGAGCTCTTTAAAAGTTTGATCTTTTTTCAACAGGAGTAATTAATAATGGTAGTGATTAATTGAGTGTTCAGTGATGTTGCTTTGACTTCATTAATAGGTTCCTTTGTACTCCACTTCATTCAATATTTGCAAGCAGTGTTTGTGGTGTGCTCTCTTCCAGACAGGCAATGAGCTCTATGACATCTCATTTTTTCTTTAGGTTTACATGCACCAGAACTAGCAAGGCCTGTTTTGCAATAGTGTATTTTTTTAATGTAAACGCTGGTGTTAAAAAATTTCTGTGACACAAAATTTTGATTACAAAACATTAGATCCACACATTCAAAATCAGACCCACACCTTGATTTTAAAGATGCAATTTAAGCATCTCTGCCTTTACAGCAGTGCAGCACTGCATAATCAAAATTAATATGCATCTTGTGGCTCACCTAAAAGCTTCCCAGACAGTGAAATTAGGCACTCTACATGCTAACTTGAAACTGTAGAGTTTGTACCAGTGGTATCATTAGTACCAGCTGGTATCAGTGCACAAGTTATGCCCAGCGGTCTTGAATTTGGAGGCATCATCCAGAGTGAAGGGACCAGAAATGCAGGACATGTTTTTTGAACATAAATCTTGCTGTTATACTCTTTTCCTCCTGCTTTTCTTTTGACCGTGTTGGTCTTGTATGTCAGGCTGAGGTATGGCCAGACAAATTCTGTCGTCCTTCCCTCTCACCTTATCCTACTGAAAGGGTCTGTAATGTGCTCTACAGGGCAGACTCCAGGAATGCAGCTCCAAGCTCTCTTCATCTGAAGGAGGTTTCAAAATCAGATCACCTCTTTCTGGGACCAGTACCCTAATACCATTGATCTATCACAAAAACCAGCATCACCACAGTCAGCTGGCAGCCTTCAAAATGCCCACCAGGAGTTCAGCCAAACTGGGCAGCTGTGCCGAAAGGCAAATTATTTTCAGCCTGGATCAGAAACTGAAGTTCCCGATAGAGCAGGAAAGTTTGTGATCTCTGCAGATTTTTCTGGCTATCCCTATGTGGCATCTTGTTCAGTGTCAGTGTTCAGGGGCAGTAGGTCTCTCTACGAACCTCTAGGTGAACAAGATATCTAAAGTAAGTTTGTGTCAGTCACCCTTTGGAAAGCTGGCAGAAGTGGCTAAACCCTCAAGTTTTGGATATCTCTGCTAAAATCTCAAGCACTTATTGTAAACCATCCTGCACATATTTTTTCCTTACATTCTTTTCCTCATCATCCCCAGAGCACTGTCTGTCAGGTGCAGAGAGACTGAGGAAGATGAGCATTGAAGTGGCTCCCAACATGTTTTTATGGGACTTCTGCATGGGGGTCAATGGATGATAATTGTCCCACCATCAAGTCTGACCAAATGAATTCAATTTCAGACCACGTTTTAATTTCAATTTAATATTAAATATCTTAGAGGATACTAAATTTCTTGCCACAGCCAGGCTTTCAACCATGACTTTAAAGACAATTTCACCATATTTTAAAAATGTTCCTTATACATTAAGAGTAACTGAAGCTTAATCTTGTATTCTGTATTGATGGCCTCATTTTCCTAGAGATAAAAAACTGCAGAGCATCCTTATTAAACAAAGTTATATACTGCTTAATGCCAGTAATGTCAGCATTTTGCTTCACTCAAGCAAATAAGATGACTACCCACCCCATCACAACGATAGATATACACAATATATACTGGCATAAAAAAACTGTGCTTAAACAGTTTTTGAAACATGAGGGCAAGTTTACCATTTTTAGATGAAGTCAAAAATAAATATGCTTCTAACATGAATTTGATCCAACTTTCTCCATCTCCTGGTGGGTTCTTGGAAGATTTTCAGAAATTTTTAAAACTCCAGTGATGGTCTGTGCAATTTGTATTTTAGTTTCAGTTTATAAGGGAAGTATTGGCATTCTTCCTGACACTCCAAGAAGTCTTGGCTCTTATAATTTTATGGAGGTTGGGTTCTTATTCTGTGATGTTGTCCCATAAAACTGCCACTCTCTAAAAATAGGATTTAGCTACAGACACTCTTATCCTTAGGGTCTGGTTCAATGACCATTCACAGACTTTCATAGCTATTTGGTGTGCTGAGATGTAGCAGCTGGCCTCCACCTTCAGTTGCAGAGGGCACATGTCTTCTCCAAGTTCTGTACCATAGCCTCCAGCCCTGTGTGAGTCTTGGATGCACTGGGCTGTTTCATATTGCAAAAGATAAAATAAGATATGTGTATAAGCTCCTGCCATATCCTAGACAGCTACTAATTTCACCATAAAGTGAGATTATGAAATGACCTTCATTTTGTCAGCTGAATAGCTTTTCAGATTCCACTGGTTCTTAACTCAAATAATTGTTTAAAATGTAACCAATTTTGCAGATTATCCTCACCAAAACAACTAGTATTGACAAAGGTGAAATGAAGAAAATTGCCATGCTGCTTAAAAAATAGAGTTCTGTCTGCCTTAAGCTCGTAAATCTTGTGCATATGAATGGATACATATCCCACAGCTTTGGAGCACTGAGAGGGAGCAAACACTTGGATGTGGGTGCACATCTGGGAGCTGAGAAAAGGTGCTTCCAAAAATGTCTTTTGATTCAGTATATGACAAGCTGTAAGTTTCTACGGTTTATTCTCAAGTAAAGTATGTAGATAACTATTTTTCAGTCTAATATATGCCTCACCTACTGGCAGGGCAATGGGTTATGGCAAAAATAGTGATACCCCTCATTAAGAGTGGCCTGGTGGTTTCTAACCAGGCTCTTGCTGGAACATGTGGCTTCCCATTCTTTGCAGTCCTTACTATATAAAAATATACTTTCTGATGCTTTGTATGGTTTTTATAATTTTGTATCTAATTGACCATATAGACCCATTTATTTCTATATTAACCCAGGGCATTGTAGACAAGAAAAGACAAAACCAACAGTATGGTCTTCTAGAAAATAACCTGAAAACTGGGAGATGAAAATTAGTCACTCATATGTATTTTGCTCTGCCTTAAGGCAACTGATAAATCATATCATAGCACAATTTCAAGACTTGCCACAGAACTCCATGAAAAACAAGTGTCTCCCTTGTCCTCAGGTGTGCAAAGGAGTCTGAAAATACTGTGAGCAGATATACAAGCAGCTGAAATCAGGATCAAGGACAAAGGGTAAAGACTTTTCCCATGACAACAAATGTCCCACTGATCTCAGTGGGGAAAGGATTTTGTTCTAGGGACTCACTATAGTGCCTCAGTGAAGCTGTCTCTGGTTAAGTTCCTACTGAAACAGAGTCCTTGGAAGGATGAGAAATATGTACTTTATAAATAAATTAAGAGTGGTAGGAACTGCCTAAATACACCCACTACCTGAATGAAACCGCCTCAGTGGTATGCTCCCATCATTCAATCTCTGCTTGATAAATTGATGCACAGAACAGCCAAGGGACATTTGCACATTGTTGGAGAGAGAAGTCAGGGCCAAATGCAGTAAATTTTCTTGCTACCCAGCCATCAAATTCCTCTAATTCTACTGAAAATCACAATGCAAAATATCACTATTCTTGGTAGTGGTCACCCCTGTAAGTAAACCACACAGCTTACAATTAGCTCAGTTCTGGAGCAGATAGATGGGTGGGAGTTTGCTGTTCAGTTTGCCTGAACTCTGTTTTAGCATGTAACTATGGTAGTAAGAACTATCTATACGTATGTATTTACATAGGTGTATGTATTTAGACATTCATCTTCTCTACATTTTTAGATTTCTACCATTTTTAAAAATATGAAATTAAAAAAAAAATCAGGTGAGTAAACCAGACAGTATTAGAGATGTAATTAATAACCTTTAGCTCAGGAGGTGAGATTTTCCTTTTAGTCAATTAGAAGTATTTCATAAAGGAATCTTACAGAATAACTACCCTCGCTCGATAAATCAGGAAAATGAGGCACAAAAAGAGGAAAGAATGTGGCTATGGCAATGGTGTTTCAGGTCATTGATGGAGCTGGAAACTAAATATTCCAAGTTTCAGCCTGGCACCAGCTCAGTTGGATTGTGCCTTTCTCCAAATAGGCAGGTGTAAGGACTGATCTGAACAGCCCCACTCACCACCTGTCCTCTCTACAAAACCAGTCTGATGTGGAGATATGAAAGATTTCAGTGACTTTCAATGATTGTTCCTTTGGTGCTCTCAGAAAATTTTGCTGTTCTTCTTTCTTAGTCCTCTCTGCTTCCCTTTAACTCCATTTCTTTAACTTGTTCCCTTCAGTTCTGTTCCCACCCCCTGCCAAGATGATATTAGTTTCCAGAGAATACATTTCATAATCAGCTGTCAGCAGCTACACCAAAAGTACCAACTCCACCCAATACACATTGCTTCATCCCTGCGCGTTGCTCAGGGTGTTGGTGGCTGGAACCTGCCCTGCTCCCGTGTGCTCGCTAGCTGAGGTGCTGTGGCCATCTCCCTTGCCCTCTGAGCCCAGAGTTGTGGAGTGGACTCCCCTATTCACCTCTCAAATTGACATTCACGTGGTAACTCATGTATGAAATCATCTCACCAAATTTAGACATCTACAAGGGAGCCATTTGGTTTGTATCAAGTCTCCTCATGCAGTAGCAATGAATACAGAGAGGTACTTCCAGAAGACAGTTAATCCCAAAGGTTGGAGTCCAGAAAATGTGTGATAAGTAGCTTTCTGGAGGTGCTTATGTCTCTTTCCATGGTCTAAAGACAGAACATATCTAAGTAGAGTAGACAAGGTGCCTTATATTTAGATAGCTGTCATTAGGTGAGGTAAAATCTACCTTTAGTACCTTCACACTCTCTTTTCCCCATCTGTTAACTCGGACTAATACAGCCATCAGTAGAATGCCAGGTGTCCACATTATTATTATCTGCAATTATGGGGAGAACTCTGAATGTGTAACTCTGTGGAAGTATGAAGAGCTCATTATTCACAACTGTGACAGATGGCAGAACTGGTTTTGGGCACAGTTTACTGTAAATATTCCGTAGATTATGTTTTGCTAGGAGGTGTAACTAGGCAGCAGGGAGGTAGGATGGCTGCTTACACTGCCTTGACTACAGCACAGAGTAGTTGGTCCCACAAGGAGGAGGAGGAGACCCATGAGCACCTGGGTAGGCTTGGCTAGGAGCAGTTCCCAGAGGGCTGTGTGAGGCAATAGAGGAGCTGGAGATACTGTCAGCAAGGGATGGCTGCAGTGGGACAACCCACGGGCTCCTGAGAGGAGCAGAGGACTAGTCTGTAGGGCAGGACACAGATCAAAAAGCAGTGCCTTTGGATTTCCTGGGGAGGCAGAGGAAACTGTGTGACAGTTACAGCAGCTCAGAAAGATGCTGAAAATTACTGGACTAGAAAGCAAAATTGGAAGACACTTCTTGGAATGGCATGATGGGGAGGGAGATCTATCTTCCAACATTTTTATTTACTGTCTCGCTCAGCAATGTTAAGTGTATGCTATTAAAAGAGATATTTTGTTCTTATTTACTGTTTTTGCACTCTGATAAATCTTGTTTTTGAACTGTTGTAATCTTTAGATGCATTTCAGTGTGCATGGTCTAAAGAAAAGGCAAGGTAATTTCACCTCTGGCTCACATGGGGTTCTGTCACAACCATCTACTTTCTTCTCATACTATTCATACTGGCATGTGTGGATCCCTAATCCAGCTGGGTACAGTATCTGATTCAATTTTAGTGAAGACCCACATGAAATACCTATTTAGTCCTTTGTGGGGGCATATTGGGCCTTGAGTCTTTACAAGACTTTATAATTTGCTTGCCAAATTTGTTTACAATTTGATTTTACAAATGAAAAGTTACATTTGAAAGTATACAACATGAAATGAGACAGCTACAGAGGTGAATAAGCCACAGAGGTAGTTACTGCAGAGTAAAGCATTTGCTGTAAAACTGTACTCTCAATTCACAATAACATCTTCAGAAATGTATGACTGATAGATATGCAAACAAGCGCGTGGAAGCTGATGGACCAGGAATACTTTAGGCCAGTAGGGAGTTTGGCTTATTATCTGCAATTAATATGAATTACCTTGAAATAATAATTTCATAATCAAAAAGGTTCTTTGCTTGATGCCAAATTACAGGCAAGAGGTTAGTTTTCCTGCCCTGTCATACCTAGCTTAAGCCATTTTGACCTTGCCAAAAGTTAATAGAAAACTGGGTATTGGGGATGCAGTTGTGGCAGAAATAGACATCAGAGCAGCTGGAAATGTAGTTCATGAAAAGGTTCACAGATATGCAGAGGGCCAGGCCAGGATGCAAACTTAATAAAGATGTATTTTGCAGATTTACTTGATCTGAAATGAGGTACTGATGTGCTGAAATGAGACAACTCTTTGAAATTCGGGGATGAAGTTCAGGTATTTTTACTGATATTTTGACTATGCTTTTGCATTATATATTAATTTCAGTGGAATTTTTCAGCCTGAGGATTGTTTGTGCACAGTATAAAGGAGTGGAGAATAGGACTCATCATTTTACCACCCTACCCTCTTGAGTTCTTATAAAGTTGATGAATTAGGTAGACTGGCACCATTCTCTACTTTGGATTTTCTAAGTAATAAATACCATTCATGCTCTTCTACCTGTACTGGATTCCCTTCGCTTTATCTCGCAGGAATAGCATGCCATTTACACCATAATATATGGAAACTCACTACTCACACTTCTGTTGCAAATGTCAGTGTAATGTGCAGCATCTGTTTACAGCTCTCATGAACAATTATGCTGAGGCACAGCCTCAGTCTGGTGTTAAGAATTATTTGGGTGTTCATAACAGTTTCTTTCACTGAACTGATGTCCTGTCACATACGCACAGCAATCCACAATAGATTGAAAATTGCAAGAAAAGGGTTAGTGTAGAGCAACTTCATTGATTAATTTTTTTTTTTTTTTTTTTACTGCAATATCTTCAAGCAAGGCAATTACTGAATACTGAAATTATTTACTTAATAAAATTTCACATAGGCAGATGTTTGCCCCCAGGAACTACCGTAACAAAAGAATTTCTGTAAGAACCACACTTATGATCATGAACACCAGAAGCAGAGTACAGCTTGCATTAGCAAGCATTTGCTTTCTGAAAACAGATGACAGTACATTCATTTTTCTTACATATAATCATCTAAAAATTGGGAAGCGACCTCCGACAACAAGTATTCCACTGAAAGGACGTGAAAACCTCCAAAAAATTATTCTGAAAATCCACCTGAGAATATGCACAGTTTTAAAACATGTTAATTTATACAGATCTGAACCATTCAATTAAGCTCATGCTCAAAATGGTTTCCTCTGACAGGAGCTGCCTGCCATCTGTTAAGTCAACTATTTCTATTGCCAATGATCTTAAGTTCATCATTTATGCTAGAGTGATTGAGATTCTTAATCATAAATATCATCTGTTCTTTTCCCTCCCTCCCCCTCTTTGTTTGGGTCATGGTTTTTTGGGGGCTTTCTTAATCAGCAGTTTCTGAAAGTGATACCGGAGGAGGAGAGTAAGCACAGCCGGGGATGGGGAAGAAGGAGTGGTTGTTATTGTTGCCTGCTGTTTTATGGTGATTTTTCGTTGACCAGAGTACTATCAGTTTTTGTGCATTTTCCTTGCATTTGATACACTGCTACAATTAGGAGGGATGGTGACTACAGCTTCGGGTCATCTATTCACTCCCGTTCTGCATGTCAGTGTTTTCCACACAGACAAGAACCTTTTAATTTTCATAAAAGGGTCAGGTCCCTGAGGAAGCGTAACAGACATTTGAATCAGCACTATTTGCTTCAATAACACTCAGAAGTTTCCTTATACAGTTCCTGATGGCCAATCCTTGTATCTGGGGCTCTCATATCCTGAGAGTAGTACATTTTTTCCAGACAAACACTTATGTTTAATTGAAATTAAGGACCATTTAAAACAAATGAAGAAGAAAGGATTGTCAGGGGTTTTTGTTAGTGCTTTTTGGAGATGGTCAGCGAAGTAGAAGACTAAAGATTTGCTCCTATCTTCACAGAATCACAGAATCACTAAGGTGGGAAAAGATCTGTAAGATCATCTAGTCCGACCAGATGTAGCATTTAACAAATAATTTGCTGTTTTTACATTTCTGGTACTCACATACACTCATCTATTGCTTTTTCTGGCTGTTGTATCCCCTGGCTCACTCCCTCTCCCCTGTCTTTGCAAACATGTAGCTTTGCCAAGGCTCTGCTGTCAGGAAGAAAGCAAGGAAACAAAAGGTAAGGACCATCACCTCTAACCCCACCTTCCTTCACAGATGCTGAACACATCCTTCATGCTCCATAGCAGCATGGGGCAGAGAAATTCATGCTAAAATTTTTGCTGCTGGTTCTAGAGTCCACTGGGTCATACATTCATCTTGCAAGTGTGATGCTCATAAAACCTGTCTGGTGCAGATTCTCCAGGGCTGTAAATGAGTCAATGAGCACCTGCCACCTGAGAGCTGTCATGCTTGCATCAACAACATGGATTGTAAGAAATTCTCATGGCTCATTCCACCCCCACCCCATCTCCTGCTGTGTGTTTTGACCTAATGTAGCAACTCAGGTTTTGTACTGCAATAAAAGATAGCAGGGAATAAGAATAAATTAATTATTGACTTTTTAACCATATATTTCAGGGGTGTTCTATTTCTCTTTGCCTTTTTCGCTGTGGGTAGTAGGCATCTTATCTGACTATACAAAGAGCTAACTGAAATTCAGCATTGAAGACAAAAGGGTTTTATCAGCTGGGTAGCAGTGAGGGTGCTCTTACTTTTGCACCACCAGCTGCTTACTACATGAATGATTTATGAAAGTGTGACTGACTGATTCCACAATAGCTTCTGCTATTTCAGCACCCTTATTAGCAAGCATATTAGCAAAAATTATCATTCTCCTGTGTTTGAGCAAGAATTTAGAACCTTATCTTACTTGTGTAAAGCAAACAACAACAACAACAACAAAAACTCAAACAGATTGCATTAAGAACAGGATACAGTGATGTACTGAACTTCCACAATTCCCACTGAGACAATGGAGTGAAGGCACTCTGCATTTCCTGGTATGGGGAAATCTAGTTCACTCAGTACTCTGATAAATTATAAATACACAGCTGATTTTACAACTAGGTCTTGACAAAGAGTATATGGTGGAACAATCAAAGAGGAATATGGGTGGACATTTAAATTCAGCAGTATTCAGTTGATATGCAAAAGTAAACCCACATGGTATGATTTCCTAAGCTAGTTGGAATCTGTTTTGATGTGTGTTACCATTTCCATGCACTTTACATTTCCAAGAAGAAATACAGCCTTTTGATTGTACTGTACAATATTCCACAGTCATTCCTTCACTGACACATAGCTTATTTACTTAAAATACGTATTGAAGCTCCGAAACTAGAATCAAGTTCACTAGCAGTGTGATTTGAACTCTGAAGAACCAAGGCAGAACAGAGGAGATAAAGCTGTTGTTTTAACATGAAATGTGAATTCCCTTGGCTAAAATGTAAATGCATTATTACTTTGCTGTTCTGACACTAAGGAATTGCAATGTAATTAAGCCTGATTTGTTTTCTATTGCAAACCCTGCTATTTAATTTTGTAGCTACTTTGTTATCAAATTTAACATCAGCATAATAGTATAACTTAAATCCCACAGACAGTAGGTCTTTAACCTGATCCTCCACAAGCAACTAGACTGAATTTCATGGTACGCCATTACTGCAAGAAAAGTGCATGTTATGACTTCCAAGACAAATACCTCACAGCAAACAGAAGAGCTCTATCTTCATGAACAACCATATGTTACCGTGAAATGGATGTTTTCTTCCCTCTGACTCTGGATCTTGCAAATTAGGATGTGGTTATTAAAAATGCCTTTTTAAAGTCTCTGGTAATCCACAACTCCCTTGGAGCTTGTGAGTGTGTTCACTGCAGTGACAGCCATTCCGTGTGACCGCAGGGTGAAGATACAGCGGTATTTATTATTATGGGGAAAGAACTGCAATTGAGGATCGGATCCCCATAGCTATTTAGGCGCCTAAGGCTAATGCTGGCATTTCCAGATCTGGAGCTGAGTTTCTGCTCTACCCAAAGGTGACTAAGTTTTCCCCCTTCAGCGTCTGCAAAGCTGACTAAAGCGGCAAAGCTGTTTCACTGCTGACTAATTGCTCTTATACCAAGGTCAAGCTGAGGCCCAGAAGATTCCCAGAAGTGAAGTTATCTAGAAAATGTAAATTTGCTACAGAGAGGAAAATATCTAAGGTTTTGTATCCTTTCTCTCTTGTCCCTTTTTTAGTCCCATTTCCCATGGCATGTGCTAGGGACATGGGTGCTACCTATCCAGGGGCAGGGAGGGCGGTGAAGCCCTCCCCGTAGCTGTGCATGACAGAGAAGGCGATACCTTCTGTGGGGGTGGTTGCAGGAGGAACAGAGCCATGTATATCAAACAGTGTTTCTTGGCAAGGCCATGTCTGTGCTGAGAGCAGTGCCACAGCCAGGTCCAGCCTGCTGCCACTGGGCTGGTTATGTCCTACTCCTCCCTAGTGACATCGTTAGGGTTTGAGGGAGAGTGGCAGGATGTCATCCCACATCTTCTTACTTGCTCATCAGAGAAGTGTCACATGTGTTTTGGCTGCCAGGGCTTGAGATGTCTAAGCAGGTGATTTTATGTGTGGCTGAACTTAAGGGGGTTTTGTTGAGGACTGTGAGCAGAGGACCCCTATCAATCAACTGGCTCCACCACCTTCCTTACCTGGGCTGCCCCTTTCTTTTCCCCTCTCCTTGGCATTTTCCTCCTGACTAGGTGGCTACCTGCAGCACTTGAAAGTGGAGAGGGAGCCTGACAGCTCGACTCGTGGCTCTGAGCACTAAAAGCTTGGGAAGTGCAAGCCATAGCAAAGCAGGACTTGAGCAAGAGGTGGAAATAAAGCAGTATCTTTCTGCCAAAATAAGAGTGGTCTTAGTCATAAAGTCTGGTAGCCCTATGAAATACTGAGTATCCTCAAGTCCCAGAGAACTCTCTCCACACAGCTTTCTCCCTATAAACTTATTAAAATATGACTTCATCTTATTTTCCCATTATTATTACTTATTGCCACTATGAAAGTACACAGTACAAGTAAATAAGGATTGTCATCGCTTGCCACTTGACATGTTGGAGACCTCTTAAAACTATTCTTATTTATTGTTTTAGATTTTTCCTTGTGCGGAATTTAGATGATAAAGTTGATCAGCAGAGGTTTATTTGTGGCTGGATTAGGGAAACACTTTTATAATAGAAATACAAATTGGACTGTAATCACATTGATTTTTGCAAATATTGTCAGCCTCTTCTCTGTGTGTATGTGTGTGCAGGTTAATTAGAAAGTTCATAGCCTTGCCTGTGAAAATCCACCTTTTTTAAAAAGTAGATATGAATTTGGAGGCTTAACGAGATCTACAGAAATCCTACAGCATTTTCTGTTCAAAGTCAGAAGGCAGAAGAAGTAACATTACATCCTGTTTCCTGACCTTTTCTTGAGCAAATTGACTTGCTTGGATATACAAAGCAATTATCAACTCCATAGACAGTAATTACATCCATATAATATTTACTGCACCCCAAAAGAAAAAAAAAATTAAAATTCCACAGTCGGGTATTCAACACACAAACAACGCCAGCATGAACAATGCTTGTGTTTTACTTCCAAAGCCCAGAATCACGTTTTTTAGATAACCAGCATCCTGCAGGGTAAAGCTTTAGGAATCACTGCTGAAAGCTTCACCACTCAAGATCAGTGGTGATAGCTCATGCTGACAGCAGTAGCAGGGGATCATTTTTATGGGGATAACCAGAATATAGGATGGCATAGTTTCCCACTGAGTGTCCAGCCAGCACTGGAAGACTGGCCAATGCCAGGAGCTTTGGACTCTACTCCCAGATCTTGAGAGGAGTATCTGCCTTTCTCACAGCTATGTGTTCATTTCTGTTCAGATAGATCTCAGTCCTGCCGTCTGCATACCCCACCTCAGTCTCAGTCTGCATTTATATAATCTATTTGCCTGGGCTTCACACCCTAAAAGTAGCTTTCTTGCATGGCTATTTTCAGACCTCTAGTTTCTTTCCTTCAGTCTACTTATCCATAACCACATGACCCTCTCCTATCTTTATTTTAGTCAGCCTTTTTTCCCCGCCTTGCCTTCTAGTCATCCGTTCCCCACAGATTCCTTGTCTTCATGTCTCTGTGACTACTGCAGCAATTTCTGACATCACCAGTTCTCCTACAGCTTGTGACATGTTTTCAGAGTCTGCCTACTACTCTGTGAAGATCAAACTTCCCTACCAGCTCCCATATCACTTTCTTTTAAAAGCCCCAGGCCTGAGATCCTAGGCTTGTGCTGCAGTTATCCACTGGCCATGGCTTACAGGCCCTCAAAACTGCAAGGGTGACTGATTTCTCTGTGGATTTTCCCCTTGGAGACCAAGTCGCTCATTTGCTCAGTCAGGTCTGGTATGTAGGCACCTAAACTGTGCATGGCCCCATGTCCTTCCCTATCCTCCAGGGGGGTTTAGTGCATGATGACCAGAATGAGACAGCATCCTCTGAAAGGCTGCTTGCTGTGCCATGTTCATGACTCAGTTGCCTACACATATGTATCTAGTGCTGCCTGAGATGCTCAGGAGTATCCAAGACACCCAGAGAAATGGCACATATGACACAAAACAATGTGCCCATAGGGGTCCAGACTGTTTAGGGTTGAGAGACTTAAGGCATCTACAAAACACCACTAAACTCCCATATTTATGCACCCAGGGTGTGCATGGCATGTACTAATGGGGGATGAGAAAGAGGAGGAATTTACCAAGTAGTTCATCTGAGTCCAAAGTTCAACATGCGTGTTGAACAAGTCTGTGGGACTCGAGAACTGGGGAGAGGTGGAACAGTCCACCCTGGACCGTTCTCACTGAGACGGTCCTCAGAAAAGCTCTACAACAGTTTCTGGAATGTGCCTGTTCCCCACTAAACGTTGCCAATCTTTCCAACAAAATCCATCAGAGCTATCACAGCTGTGCTCTTTTCATTAGCCAAATTAAGTCCTCATTATGTTTGTGGGGTTTTTTTTTGTTAAAAAATATATAAACTAGCATTTGCACATCAACCTGTCAAGAAGTGAGATGTTTTAACGTGTGTTTGGTCAGAAAATTTACCCAGATTGATACATTTGGCATGATATGACAATAACCGTAACTACTACATAACCAAGGGCATAAAGCAAATCATGGCTGAAGTGCAATAAGGAGATAACTCTTATTTTGCAGAAATTAATATTAGGGTGTTGTGCTATAACCTTATCACTGTGTTTAAGTGTGGATGATAAGCATCTCAATAGTACATTAATATTAAAGTCTGTCACTCTGTAACCTATTCCAATGATTAATCATTAGAAGAGGGTAATAAAGTTGCAAAGAGGTGATATTTCATTAGTAAATTATACTGTCCATATGACATGGCTTATCATCATGGTATCAACAAATTCTTGACAGTAATTATGAATTCACTAGAGCAAGTCTTAATGGGAAATTTTATTGGTTTCAAAGCAGAAGTCTTCATATGGAGAACACTCTGGCCTCTCTGCTGCTCTCATGAAAGTGAAGACAGAACTCCTATTGTCTTTAACAGATGTTAATCCATCCTTTCTTGTTTTTCCTACAAGACAGACACTGAGGTTTTTAACAGACATCTTTCTATATCTGTCTGCCCTAGAAACAGTTACAGTCACCCTGATTGAAACTGCCTGCTCTGCATGGCTGCTAGATCTTGGATTCCTATGAAAATAGGTAAATATTACACCTGCAATATGTAACTATAACTGGTGATCTCAATATCATGTTAAGGTTCTTCCATAAGAATGAAGAAAATGAGTTTTAGTTTTTCTATTTCAACAGTTTTGAAAGAGATGCAGTCATTCCACAACAGTAACAAAAAATCCCTAAATTTATGCGTGGCGGGGGAAAACAAGTAAAGACTTGCTATGTCTTGCCATGTATTCTTACTGTTTAACAGACAAAAATTGCATACTAGTTAGAATTCTGTTAGAAGACACCAGTCTTTTTATACATATACTGGTCAAACAGCCAACTTTCTAGCTTAAGGCAATATATATTGAAGGTTATTTCTTCATTATTTTTCCTTTGGAAAACAAGATTACTAATAGTAACTGATCAATTAAGCAGTGGTGCTGTTTTCCCACCAGCTAACAAAAGTCTTTGTATACACAAGGTCTCATGCATTTTTCAACGGCAGGAATAGCAGTTTTCTTGTTTGGCAGGTCCCAAATGTCATTTTGCCATGCACCTATGTTAGGAATGGATACAATTTCTGTTAGTGTCTGGGAGGTTTTCCAATTAAATGAGTTGGAGCTGACAGGACTTGAATGAGTTATTGTCTGTTTTTATGTCTTTTTGAAATCTGACTGCTTGATTTTTTAAGCACTGCAGCTGGGTTGTTAGCATAGCTTAGACTTTTTGCTAACTTAACCAAAGCAACCTATATGGTTCAAATTTTATATGCGGCCTTCACTTAATCTGATTTTAATAGCAGCTTGATTCTTCAACAGCTCTGTATATCTGGGCCTCTGCTCCTGCATATCTGCTCTAATTCTTATCTAGTTAATCAGATTCTTTTATTTTATTGAGATAATATTTTAACTTAGATAAAATCCTAAAAGAGTGAATCTGTCTTTCCACTTCAGCAAGAAAAAAATACATTATGTTTGGGTAGATATAAACATCATCATTAATATAATTAATAAATTATTAAATGCATCTTAATAAATTATTTAGAATTACAAAGGAGCAAGTACTTACTGCCAACCATTAATTACAGTTTAAAAGAATCTCTGATTTTCCTAAAACAGCATCTGCTTCAGTTATGGATTTCACAGTTTCTTATATCAGTTTGCATTGTGTCCTTTGTGTCATTCACTCTTCCTAAAATATTTTTTTTTTGTAAAGATAATTCCTTTTATGAAATGATACTTAATATTTCTGATTTCTCTTTTCAACAGAGAAAGTACCTAAGCTGCTACCTTTCATACTCAGTTTATTTCTGTCAATTATTTATGTCATGCAAGTTTTTTTGACCTAATCAATTTTCACACATTTTTTTCCACAGTCAGGCTTGGAAAGTAGAGAAAATCCAGTTAGCTGAGGTGATGACTTCAGTGAAACAGAATAAGGAAATCTGGTATGCTGTGATTTATTTTATCAAATGCCTACCGAATACCGCGGAAAGTTCCCTGTGCCTAATTTCTGTGCAATTTACATGTCAATCACATTGGGCATTTGGTTTTATTAGTGCTTTTGAAGTCAGGCCTTTGTTCTTCATACACTGTATGCGAGTGAGGGGCTTTTTTTGGTTTTCAGTTGCCGAACCAAGAATCCCAGTTTTGTGTTCTGAACACTGGACAAAGGCCAACTAACCTGGATTAGGAATGTTTAAGGATGTCATCTGAAAGCAGAACCTCAGCAGCCAGGTACCAGACAGGATATTGTCCTGGATGCCAGAATGCTATAGTTTTCCTTCAGATGCACCGAAATCCATAATGAAGACCCAGGCCCACCACCCCTCCCCCCTGCCCTTGCAGTGATTTCACATCTTACTTGCTGGATGCAAGGTACACACGGCCATAACTTCCTCCCAGCAGAGATGATGGCCCTCAACCAGGATCCAGAAAACAGCTGGGCTTGTCTCACCCCACATCCTAGGGAGCCAGAGTGACTGGGGCTCTCAAATCACAGCAGGTATACCTGGACATGATCATGCTTCCTATAAAACACTCCTGGAGTTCATTTCTTTGGGAAAAGGTGAAGGTGGACAGGAGGGTGGGGTCCCTTTCACGCAGTGCTGCATTCACTAGAGCATCCTTAGGATCTGTGTCAGGGACAAGGATGTTCGCTCTCACCAGAGCCATCATCACCACAGCTTTTCCTGGAGCTGGAGCTGAGGGTTTTGTTTATAGCCTGTAGGTAATTGTGTGTAGCTAGTCTCACCTTCAGGCAGCCTGTAGTTTCATGTCTTGCCTGTATTTAAAAGAATGTCAGGTAAGTAAGGAGATAATTTAACAGTTGTTAGGTCTCAGAAAACCAAGCTCCATTATCTGTTTCCCTCTTAGGGTGTTTGTCCTGAAATCAGAAGCCTGGTAAGATCTACAGCTATATATCTGTGCAAGGGTAACCTCAAGTCTCAAGATAAATTCCCTCAAATTTTGACTTATATGTTAATTTTAGCTGCAGTGGTTATCCTTTCTATACTTAGTACCTCCAGATGATATCAGGTGAGACATTGTTGTCAAGACAGTGCACAAACAAAAATGAGCACGCAAGGAGATGAGCAGCTTTTGCTAGTGAGAGCGTGTATTTGAGTAGATATATGTACTGGGTTCAGTCAGGAAAGGGCTAACTCCCTTTACTCTGGTTGCCAGGGAACTATGTTGCTGGACAGTAAGTGAAAACATTGATAAGGCCTCAGCTGGTGCTGGGGATGGCCTGTACTGAACTCAAGGTCTTTTGTCCGCTTCGGATACTGTAGCTGACCCAGACTAACCAAGGAAGTATTTCATCCCATAGTACGTCATGTTCCAGTCTCTTGGGGTGGGGAAGGGGGTCCGGTAGCCATTACTCTTCCCTTCTCCCTCTCTGTTACTCCCTTGCTCATTTACTCCCAGGCACTTGCTAACCCTCCTGCGTTAGCTGCTTTGCCAACTCCTGTGCTGGCTCGTCCGTGTGGGAGTTGGTGGGTTGTTTAGAGTTTTCTGGCTGTGCCATCACTGATAAGGTTCACTCAGAATCTGCTGCGTTAGCTCCTGGGCTCCGGCCTTCAGGCCACGGCTCTGGGGCTGCAATCGCTCTCAGGCTGTGGTCCTCGGGCTCTCTGAGTCTGATTTTCATCACTCAACATCTGGGTGTGCATTGATCAGTGGATGGTGGGAGATTGTATCATATTGTATCATATGTTTTATTTTCTACTATTTTAATTATTTATTATTTGTAGTATCTGTATATATTGATTTAGGTTTAATTAGTAAATAGTTCTTATCTCAATTTTACAAGCTTCCTTATTTCTTTTTCCTCCGATTCTTCCCCTCCTGGAATTCTTCCCACTGGAGGAGGATTCTTCCCACTGGAGGAGGGGAGGATGATTTGTGAGAGTGGCTTTGTGGTATTTTGCTAGCTGGAGTTAAACCATGACAATATCACAGACAGATATGGGTAGATGGAAAGACGTGTAATGTGTAAACAAGGTGACAATTTGTCGTTCTCAGAATTAGCTCTTCAATAATTTTGGGGTTTTTAGGGTTGTAAAGGGGTTTGGTCAGTTTTTAATAAAACCTGGTGTCTTGAAACCCCAAAGGAAGGTGGTGCATCAAGAAGGCTATAGATAGGCAATAAGCTGCAGCAAAGGACTCAGTTTTCAGATATACAAGATTCTGAAGCATTTTTGTTAAACCGCAGCCAGAGTTGGAAGCTGGACGCTATCAATTACTATTATAACTGATGTAATTTCTTTCCAGTCATTATCCAGCAAACACAACTGGCATAACAAGTATCTTATTGTCAGTGAAACTGAGCAGACACTGATATTGAAGCAGAACAAGACTTTTAGTTCATTCTCAACATTTCTTGCTGTATCAGTGTTGCTTATCTCAATTTGCTCCCCCACTTTGAATAACCAGTCCTAACATTCACGCAGAAAATCTTGAGGTACCTGACTTCTTGTTATTTTCTTCTGTGTTATTTTAAATATTTTTTTCTCTTGTTGACACTGAGGAAGAGGTTTGGAAGGTTTGTCTAATTTTCCAGTGTTTGTAAAGCAGCCAAATGTTGAACTATAGCTATCTCACTGAGAAGTTCAGAGAGAAGTTCTAAAGATCTTAGCCCTCAGCTACTGTTAAAACTTACTAGGCATTGTTTTACGTTTTTATTGCAGTGATTATGGTCTTTTTATAATATTAAAAATTTCATACTCACATTTCACATTCAATTCCATCAAATTTTGAAACTCGATTGGCTAAAATTAAAGGCATTTGTTTATACATAAACACCTGTGATAAGAAACAGTCTTTTGTCAGATACTTATGGACTTCCCATATTGGGTCTGTAGGTAAGTGGATTTCTCACCCTTTTTCCAATTGAAAATTATCTAATTTTCAGTGTAAGTTAAGTCTGTGCTTAAATATTTTGTTGAATTAGGCTATGCTTACTTGCCTGTTAAAAAGAAATTATTTTTTCTATTTGATTTGATACTTTAAAATACGGAGGAACTGTCTAGATAAGCTAACGTGCACTTGCACAACAGCAAAATCATCTGTCCAACTTTCTTACTCAATGATTCTTTTACATTTTTCATAGTTTGTATAAACTAGGATTTAAGCAACTGTGAGTACATGCAAGGAAATATAAATCACATGCTGCATTGCACATCATTATAGATTTGTGCCCCCATTTAGTACAATGCCTAGCAACCCAGAGCTGGCTCAGCTTCTGGTAACCAAGCCAGATGAAGATAAATCCTCTTTAAAGCAGTAATTCTCAAACTTTTAACAAACTAGTCACTAAGTGCAGGATGTAAGACAATACAATGATATCTTGCAGACAAAATACAAAAAGATGCAGCAGAAAGATATGTCTGCAATAGGCAGGTATGCACTAACAGCCTTATTTTGCCTGAGGCTGCATATCTCACCCATGTAATTGTAAAGCAAATGAGAGGAGCAGAACTACATTTTGTGGGAGCTTCATCCTGGGATGATGTGCAGTGGCCTCTAGTGCATTGGGAATGGTGACTGGAATGAAGCATGGGATAAAAATGTTGAGTAACACAGGTTAGGGGATAACCTTCCTGATACATCAGTAAAATATCTTCCATTCATTGGTGTATGTGATCATCTCAGGGCTTCTGAGATAAAAGTTTAGGGGTACAGTAGATTTCTCTAAAATAATGTATTTTTAAGGAAATGTGAAGGAAGATTTAAATAGCCTATGAATTCTAACCACATGGCATTATCTATTGAACATAAATTATTATTACCTTGTATCTATGATAAAGTATATTTGTTAAAATTTCTATAATCATTAAAGCATTTACTCATATCAACAGACTATACCCTGATTTTCTAGTTATTCAGTTGAACTCTCTTTAATGCTCCATTCGCAACAGTGCTCACTCTGCGTCATAACAAGTGCTTCCTCAAATAACAACAGTCAGTGTTCTCCCATCACTGATCCTCTGCCATTGTTTCCTCTTCAGGATTTTCCTTTTATTTTTTCCAAATGAGAGACTTCTTTGAAAAGGCGTTTTCACTTCTGCTATAGCTGAGTCACTTCTTAAGTGAGTAGCTTCAGGAAATATTCTTACTATCATTATTATTCAAAATATCCAGAAATATGGCTCTGACCTACACTGTCAGCAGTGAATGACCAAGTATTATTCAGTCTTCAGTAGTCAGCTAACTACAAGCTCGCCTGAAAATGGAGAGTTCAGAAGTTCAACGTGAGTTAAAGAGTTATTAAGAAAATAAGTGATAAATGTTTATACTAGGGTATTGGATTGAAAAATATATTTTATGGCGCCTATATCCATTTTAAATTCTATCTGAGTAGATGGTATTACCGTGACTGTAAACAATTCAAGGCAGTGCCCTGTTAAACATAAACAGATGGGAGTAGGCTTAAATCAATGAACCAATGGTCCTTAAAAGATGCAGGTTGATACGTATCAAGAACTTGGAATCAGGATGTGCAGCTGGAAAATGCTGTAAACTGGTCCAAAATAAAGAAGAGTCACATTAGCAATACAGATCATAGATAGTGGCAAGTGGGCGCTGCACATTTCTCCTGGCTGTAGCTGACGTTTTGAAAATTTTTGGTAGACTGATGAAATGGTACTTATGTATCCAATAGTACTTGCAGGCTTTTTTTAAACTCTGAAAGAAATCATGGGCTCCACTGAAACAAAGAGCTAGACGGAGAACTGAGAAAGTCATTCGCTTCGTACTCTAGCTCTAAAACAAGATCAAACAGTTTCTCAGCTACTTGTGACAGATATTTCTCTAACTGGATCTGTTCTTCAAAATCTCCAGTGCGAGGAATTTCATAACCTTCAGAGATAACAAAATACAGTGTTCAAATATCTCGAAGAAGTTTTTGTAATATCTAATTCAAATGTCTCTTTTTATAAATTAGGCCAATTTCCTCAACTTGCTGATCACTGCCATTGAGAACAGCTGATTACTGTTCTAACAGCCTCAGATCTCTTAACATGATTATACTGTTCTGTCTCAATCTTCTCTTTTCTGGACTGAACATTTTCTTCAGCTTTACCTGTAAAGTTTTTAGATTACTTACCACTTCTGTTCATTATTTAGGGTTTCCCTTCAGTTTATCCATAACCTGTTTAAATTATGGTTTTAAAAATGGCACATAATGTTGTCACTGAATCTCTACCATTTGTTCCAAGGAGTGTGATAACTATGTTGCATGTTAATAATTAATTGCATGTTAATATTTAACTAGCAATAATTCTTGTATATAATGAGATTTCAGAATGAGACTTGTCTCTTTTGTGACAGAACCTCAAACACTGACTCATTTCACGTGAAATCCCCCTGAGGCTTCCTTGAAGAGCTGCCAGCTAACCAGTTACTTGGGTGGGGTTTTGGTTTTTTTTTTTTGGGGTGTGTGGGGGGTGGTGTTAATTTATTTTGCATTTATGAATATAATTTTTGTTTCCTTCCAGGAGAGCTTTTCAGTTGGTCTTATTAAATTTAATTATATTGGTTTCAGCCTAGTCCTCTAGTTTATTGAGTTCATTCTCAGTTCTGCTTCTCACCACTGAAGCCCATGTTGTACTTCTCAGCTTTCTATCATATGCAAATTTTATGGGGCTACCTGCCTATTTCATCATCACAATATTCAAGGTTTATATTGAATATATATGAGCAGAGATTTTTTGCAGGGTCTCCTAATTTGTCAGGGCCTTCCATTCAGAAAGAAAATACTTGAGAAAAACACTTCAACAATATTTTCCAAATTTGCATATGAAAATGTCACAGGGACTGTGCCACAAGCTTTACTAAAGTCAAGATATTTGTAAAGTCACATCAAAATTTACTATTTCTGTGCTATCCACGAGACCTTGTTACCCCACTGAAAGAGTGAACCAAAGAAGTGATGTGACTGCTCTTGACAAGACCATACTGACTCGGTTTTATTACCGTATTATCCTTCAAGTACAATCTGAGAGGTTTAGGAATTTGTTCCAGTAGCTTTCCAGGAAACAAATGTAGGCTAGCTAGCTCATAGCTACCTTTGCAAAAGTTGATACCATGTTTGGGTTTGGTCTTCTGGTGAGCAAGTTAAAAAAAAATTATGTCACAGCTCTGGGTTTAGCTCCCAAAAACATGGCAACCCTATCATTTCGATTTCTGGCAAAGCTTAGAGTTTTGGATGGAGAAGCTGTAATACTATTACAGTCATGCTATTGCTTTCCAGTGCTGACAGTCCCAGCAAATGGTATCTACTTGTTCCATGTTGACACAGAAATAGGTGTCATCTGCTTTAGAGTAATGTTAGCATTCCAGAGGATGTGTTTATATATCCATTAATATTTACATTTGGTTGTGCTAACAGTATAGACAGTTTCTGCAGGCAGAGGCTAGAGGGAAAGCAAATAACTTAGTTGACCTCAAGAGAAGTGGAGCAAGAGATATACAAGAGGTATGATGAGATCACTCTTTAGGCAGAGAAGTAGGTCATATTCAGAAAACAGATATTCCCGAATTTTTTGTGAGTCACTATTGGTAGTCCCACAAGCTGACTATTTGTAGGTGTCTGAATATTTCCATTCTTTTCTTCACTCTCCGTATGTAAAGTGAAAGCAGTATAACTCCCATTCTTACATAGTTTATCCCTAAATAACCTAGTGTAGAGAACTATGTGCTTTCTGATGGTATTTGTGCCATGTTTTATACAAAGGAGCCCTGGTACTAAGGACACTACGCACTGATAAAATATAAAGTAATTAATGTGAATGTCAATACTGAGCCAAAGAGGAGGATATTGTTTCTGCTTTCCTCAGACTATTGTACACAAAATCCAGACTAGGCGAGTTGGAGCATGTAGAGAACTAAATTGTCGGAAGGGTGCCAAGCATGTTTATACTGTCAAAAAGAAGTATATAGGGAGAGTATGCACGGGAAAAACAAATACAGAGAGACATAGGAGCGGTGTGAGAAAAGGACACGACAGGACATACAGAGGACAGTGGGAAAGCAAATCAGAGACAGAGAACAACACTGAACCTAAGCAGGTGAGTTGTCCCGTTAAGACGGGGTACACTGCATTCTGGTCTCTGCCTCAGCAATTTTGTTGCTTGTCTCTTAGGAAAAGGTTATGTACTACAGGACCCATTCTTGCAGTGGGAGAGCCAGCGGGTCTGCAGTGCAAACACGGACACCTCACGTTGACTGCGTCACTTGCTAGAGGCCCAGACACAAGCTGGGTGGGAGCAGGTTTGCTCTCAGCACATGCAGCATCTTGTGGGCTGGGTCAGGCTGATCCTGGGGAGCTAGGAAAGAGAGGCTGAAGCTCATGGGGTGGAAAAAAGGAATTAATCCCATTTCCTATTCTTTTCTGGTTAGCTCTGAAAAATAAATATGAACTTACAGAGGACATCCCCACACTTGCAGAGTGGTGGTTAGAGGGACATCATAACTGGCACTAGATGTCCCTGTTTAGGCAACTGAATAAAGCCCAAATTTCTCTTGACTATAGTGAGAACAAGGTGAAATGTTTTAAGCATCCAAAATTTGTGTATATCAAAAATCTGAGTAGAAAGTAAAATGCTATGTAAGAAGTGCTGAGTAACACAGATCTGGTCTGAAGGGATGACTTCCAAAGGCACCCAGTCAGTGCAGGCAGGGGAGATCGCACCCTCTTCGCCTGATTTACTCCTCAGGCACTACAGGTAGATAACAGCACTGGAGGACTTAGGGTACTTGACAAATTCCGAGAAGGTTACACAAAGGTGTCTGACAGCAGTGCCATGCTTTGGTGGGCACACCTGTGTGCACGCCCTGTGTGCAGGGGAAGCACCCTCACTCCTCCACGCCCCAGGCTGCACCTCTGGGATGTCCATCCTCCCTGTCCACATGGTAGCTGGAAGCAAAACAGTTAATGCTTTCCTTGAATAAAATACCCAACACAGGTGCTCACACGCTGGGATTGCACAAGAAGCCAGACAGGAGGGAGTGTGACTGAATTCAGTTGCTGTAAATTACTGTAAGAAAAAAAGCAGAGAAAGAAAAAAAAACCTCACAATACACATTCAGCAAAGCTTTTGTCCCTCTGTTTTGGGCTGAGTGAAATTTAGGAACTATCAGGAGACAGCTAGGTAGTAGAAGGCTTCTTGGGACTTAATTTTTTAATTAAGCCATGAATACAGGAAAAATGTTTCCTCTCATTTGTTTCAGCCTAGGACCCAAAGTTATTTTAAATTTAGCCAACCTATTGCCAATCTCCAGAGGAAATACTATACATTTTATTTGAATATTTGCCTGAATCTCCAGCAAACACTGTGATCTGATAGTATAATTTATGGGTTTTTAATTGCAAATGAGGTACTAGTTTATACTAAAAGCTGTAGAAGACTAAGACAACAATACCAGAATTATGTCTACAGAAGTATATAACAAATCACTTTGATAAATAGAACCAGGTTATGAGGTGTTAGATGAAATCTGGATGTTAATGTACTATCAAGAACCACACAGTAAATAAGCTGTCTAGCTTGGAAAAATGATGAAACAGAAATCGGTAGAAAATAAGCCCGATAAGGAAGCTAAACAGTGGTTAAGATTTACCTGAATTTAATGCAAAAAGAAATTGAGTTTCCAGAAGACATAATTAAATAAATAAACAGCGTGCTGTATAGTTAATATATTTCCATAGGAAACTTATTTCCATAGTATCACCCTGTTTGACTGTAGGACTGAAAACAAAAATTAGAAGGGAATATAAACTAGAAGAGTAATGACAGTTGAAACAAAACACTCTTGCTACATATATAGATATAAAATGCATACTATATATTTGACAGAGGACAAGACCTAACTAATGTTAAGTCATGGAGATTTGACAAACTTTTGGGAGAGTAGGCTAAGGTATTAATTGTTTGCTACATTTTAAAATAAAATCCCTTATCACTGTTACAGAAAAAATTGGAGAAGAAAAGCTGGTATGATCTGGTATTCTATTTCTGTCTGCCTGTTAAAGAGCTAACCTGATCATTCTGGACAATCTGTCTCTTGAGCTTACCTAATTCATAGATGGTGACTGGCTAATAGTCACTTGAATCAATTTTTAGAATGGCCTAATAGAAGAAAACCCGACCACTACATCTGAGAGCTAAATGTACATTTAGGCATTCATTATATAGGCTTGTATAATGTGCATTTATTACAAAAATGCCCCAGATTGAAACAAGACATTCAAAATTGGCAGACTGTTTGGAACTGAGAAGTACTGGAGGCTTTCTTTGTCACAAAGCACTTCCCTTGCTGGTATTACTGCTCTTTGAATATGCTAAGCATGCAGTTCACTCAAAATGAGATTTTAGTAATGTATTTTTCTGCTAGGAACATAACACTGTTGTGAGACATTTCTAACAAAATAATGGCTTTTGAGAGAAATGTATTTTATACAACTAAGGTTTTACAGTGCTTGCCCAGAATCAGTAGCAATTGTGAAGATTTAATTGGGATTAGTGATGTTTTATCTCACAGAAATCCATTAAGTCTTGTTTGAAGCAAGAATTTCATAAATTCTTAGATACATAAATTGCATTATGTATTTTTGCTGTAAGTTCTCCCTTAATCAAAAAGTGGTATTATTCCCAGTATCCTTAAACTAAGCAATTTCATTCATATTTTATTACTGTATGTGCTACCATTCTTTCATTTAGACTCAACATGGCTTGCAAATCATTGAAATAATATTATCTTCATTTTTCATAAGGAGATTTTTTCAAAAAGGGAATTGAATCAAAGACAAAATAAGTGGTTTGTCCAATCTGGCACTGGAAGGCGATGGGAGGGTCAAGGATCAATCCTGAAATTTCTGCTATGTAACATCAGAGCATGCAGCAATTCCAGGAAAATATGACCATTAACAGTTGAATGAGTGATGTTAAATTACTAAGGCAATGATGTTGCAGAACAGCATACTTCAGATTTTGAGCTTAATACTGTCTTTTTTACAAGTTGGCGTTTCAACTTAGAAACATGGAAATCAAATTCCTTTAGGAGAAAGGGAATCAGATTGAATCATATACCGTAGCTCATGGTATATGTTGGGTAGTTGTTTATGTTATGGGTGTATATACTCTTTGGACTTACCATGCTTAAATCTGACTCCTTTCATCTATGACAAGTACCATTCCTGTGAGCTCTCGGTCTTGGCTGTAATGAATAGTATCTTTTCCCCCCCAGTATCTACTGCTCTCTGCTTTTTATTGTTTGTTTATTAGCCTGAGGAACAGAATGGTATTCCACACCGAAATCTAAATGATCAAGTGGCAGCTGAGTACAACCTTGCTGAGTTGAATGGGGAAGTGCAAATTTTAGAGTTATTCTTCTTGCTTTCAACCAGCTCGTGCAGTCATTTCTGGTTTGAATGAGTCATGGGTGAGCTTTTTCAGAGCTGTGACAACTGGAGACTTATTTTCAAAACTTTTTCTTCAGTAAAAATAAATAATTAGATCATTTAGTCTGACTGATCTGCCTCTTACTGTGAATCAGCTTTAGAACTCCCTTGCCCTAGTATATGGCTGCACCAGTCTTTGTCGATAATGAAGTTTGAAAGTCTGAGACAGAGAGTTTAACCTTGATCTCCAAAGTGACTACAGTACATAAAGGATATGGCTGTTCTGACTTATGTGATACAGAAACAAATTACATTTTTTCCTGTCTTATCACAACCATAGATCTTCACATGAATCATAAAAACTACTTAAACCTCCTCCCCTAAAAAATAAATAAATTAACAAAACTTTCAAATTTATAACAGTGTTGGTTCTCCAGTGGATATTTAGTGATTCATTTTATTAGTTGTTTGTGGACATTTATGTAGCTCCACCCTGGAATGACAATTCTTTTGTGTCTCACTTGTTTCTTTTCAAAATATAACCAGAGGAGAAAATAGGACTGGGCTGATGGCTTTTACCCTTCACATCACACCCTTTTGGTTTGTACACTTTCCTAGGAAGGGAAAGATGCAGATGTAAGTTTACACTCTGACCCTACTTCTATTCTTAGATTACTGTCCTCTCCAGTTGAAAGCAAGCTCTGTGGAGATATGCTTGGTCTTCTGTTATGGCTGACTGTACAGCCAGAACCACAATATTTAAGAACCAGGGAAGAGAGGCCAGCTGTGACTCTGTCACCAGCTTGTTATGGCACTCACTAAGAACATGTAAATGCCAGTTTAATTTCTTTGCTCCCAGGGCTGTTTTTGCATTTTGTACCTGATAAAAGCCAGCAGTGGTCCTAGAAGTAGTGGCTGTAATTTCTGCTGTGTGCTTGGCCTGCCCATAGCACCCACAGTACCTCATTTCTCCTGGAGCATGGCAATAACCACCTGCATTTCTGGATCCCACTGGGGCGTTGGCCAATATTACATGACTGCCCACTCATGCCCATGTGCAAATCCTTGTAGCCAGAAGCAGAGCAGGAGTCACCCTGGACCTTGAGGATCAGTTATTTCAGCTGTCTGCAGAGGAGAGGTAAAGGCTGAGCAGTAATTCAAACCTAGCTATCCAAACTCTTGCCTCAGGTACATGCAGCATCCACAAGAGTCCTTGGCATTGTAATGCTTATCCTCACAAGATTTAGGAGCTCCTGGGAGAGTATTTACATAAAAAGCCCTTTGAATAAAAGAAGAAAAGCTTCAGAATTAGGCAGCTTCTCTGTGGCTTGTCCAACAGTATTCCAGTATCCCACAAGTGCTAAACCTTTTTGTAGAGATTGTCAGAACGTCTTTAGATCATCATTGTCTCACGGTCCTACCTAGAGCATTTGCTATGGATAGAATGAAAAGAGGCTGGTTCTTCACTACTTTTTCCCCAATATCATGCTAATAATAAACGTACCTGTCACTGCTATAAATTCATTTTTCAATTTGATTGCCAGTACTGCAATAATTTCTTATGAACATGATGATCCAAAGTGTGAAACTTTCACTAATTTATTCAATATCAGCTCTCCTTAACTTGCTCTCTCTTTTACCTTGCTTGGCAAAACTACTAAAAGTAAGCATTAAGCACGATTTTACACTGTCTTAGCTTAGAAATGTCATTCTTTCGATGTACATTTGCTTGCTCATCCTTTGTAGTAATAGCCATGAAAACACACAGCAGATTTATTCTATCATATTGACATGATGAAAGTTGTTCGGTATACTATAATTCCAGACACTTAATCAAACAGGATTTTGTGGACGTAGGGGGTGTGAGGAGCGGGCGATTGTTTGTATTTTCTTTAGTCAGGGAGTGTGGCTAATCAGAAAATGAAGTCTCTTTAGTAACATTTTCTACATGTTCTTCCATGTCTGACATGAGTTGACCCACAAGCCTAAATATGGTCCAAGTGCTTTGAGTCACACCCCATAAACTAAGCTCACTCCAGTACTGAGAAGAGGGTATGTAACTCCAGCTTGCTAGAAGCCTAGAAATGATAGCCCAATTTCTACAGTGCAAGAGAACTCTTCGTCTTATGCTTTTACAGGAAACTAAAATAACCCACCTTAATCCAAATAATAGCACCATTAGATGTACTAGACGTTCTAGCCAGCTCACAAGAAAACATAAACCTTAAGCCTTACTACTGCCCAGGCTGCTGCAAGTGGACACAGCTGATGAACCTCATTTTGTCAAGCCATTATGGTCTAAATACTTGGTTTAGGTCTAGACTTGAGGACCCGCTGTGAAGCTCCAAACTTTTGCCTGGCATCCTCTGGAGATAGAACACAATCAACCTAAAAACTGAAACACCCTCAAGTGTGGTCTTCTCCTAGGGCTCTTGCAGGTATCTGCATGGGCCTGCTTGTATACAGCCATAGAGTCAGATGAGAACCATGTTTACTCTTTTCTGGCTGAAGAAATTGCCACCAACCCTCACTGCCACCTTTCCACTGTTGCTCAGTAAGATCTGGTGATACAGTGCACACATGAGGCATCTCATACTCATTTCTGTCTGCATGTCCTCATTTTGATGGGAGTGATTTTATGAACTGCCCTGAGGAAACAGTAGCTGAGAGCAGGGGCCACCACTAAACAGCTGAGAGTGCAGGCAAAGGGAAACAGTGATTTCTTTACCTCAGCCAGCCAGAAATGGGCATAATGAAGCACTATTAATGCAGAACTAATAAAACCTGAAGTGCCCTGTTACCGAGTTGGTGGTTTCTTACCTCTCCAGGCCAGGGCATCTGTCAGGAGCACAGTTCAACAGGCGTACCTTTGGCAAGTTAAGACATGCGGCCAAAATGCAGCTCATAATTTGTCACTGTCACTGTTGCCATCACAGCAATCTGTATGGTTGAATACAGCCTTCTTTCTGATTTATTATTACACAGGGAGAAAAAAGAAACCTGAACAGTTTGAAAATGAATAAAGGAAATTTGAGAATTTCACGTGTCAGAGGGAAAAGGAAAGAGAACAGTATTAATTTGAACTTAGTCTTCAAGCAAGTAGAAACAAGGTTTTTGGGTACTGATAATTCAAAACATGAGGGATTAGTCCAAGCAAATCAGTTAGGATTAAATCATAGTCATCATTCAAAACAGGGCACAGAGGAAGTACATTTAATTATCCAAACTTTGTGGATTATATAGTAAAATTAACATGTAATCATGTTCAAAGGCTGTGTTTTAAGTTAACAAATTAAGTTATATTTGAAGAAGTGATAAATAGATTACAGTTCTACTGACAGAGAAAATTATAACATGCAGCACTTTCACTCTTTGATAGTTCCTTTTAATGCAGCAGAGGGATGGGAACCTGCCCACACATGAATGAGCTGAATCCCACGAGGAGGCAGCTATTCTCTGACTTGCCTCTTAGCATGGGGTTGCTCCAGGAGGCTGCTGAGAGCATCTCAAGTTGGTCTCTTTCTCTGAATTCACCTTGGGAGAAAACTCCCTCTTGGTTACAGAAGGAGCCTTAAGAGATTAGACCCTTACAGCTAAATATAGACTTCATCAACAACCTTCTTAATTTCCTTTTGTTTTTCCTAACAATTGTGTCTTACTGTCCATTGTGTTCAAACACGTTCCCACATCTCCCTGCACTTCCAGAGATGCAGATATCTCACAAAATTTGTGATGTATTTCACATTTGAAAAAGAAAACATATCTTGGTAGGTCTGTTGTAGATAGACATTTAATTCAGTGTATTAAATAAGGAGAAGCCACAGCAGACTACAAACACCCTGTTGATGTCCATCTGAACTATTCCTGGCATGACACTTGTCTCCCTTCTATTTCTTCTTGGATGAGACTCCGATTGCAGAGTAGACGGGAACAGAAAGGTCTGTAATTTAACTCCTAATCCTACCTTGCTCAAGAAAGAATATAAGTTAACCACAATTACTGACCAACTTCTTCTTCCTGTAGTCCTTGAACTTTAATGAACTAGAAAAGAGAGGAGTCAGGAAAATAAGGTCAACTACCCAATTGATCATATATACTCTTTTGCTTTCTTTCACTTTTAATTTTGTTATTAAAAGAAAAATGTTTCCATCAGTACAGAATGGCAGTAAGCTCTTTGAACTGTGATTAATCAGTAATATGGAGTGTGATACATCCTAAACTCAAATAAAGAAATTTGATTCTTCATGTGATATCTTCCTTCATCTTCCATTTATCTCTCTTCCTGTACACCGGTCCACCTTCAGGAGTTTCCTTTTAATGAAGTGGCAGAATATTTCAGAAGCAGAGGTTATGTGTGTCATGTCATTTGTCTGTGACTCCAAAAGCTTGACATTCTCTCTTGAGAATGAGTTATAAAACACTTGCAGAGCTGGACATGCATCTGAAACCAATTTGAAGTTCCAGAATGTTTTTCTTTGATGCCACCAATTACTTTCTGCATTTCATTATGTCTTTGTTGCCCTTCACTTTCATAATTCCCATAGGCATCAGCAAATAAGGTTTAAATTGAAATCTATTTGCCTAAACAGATATTTTCTATCTCAATTTACTTGTGACAAGCTTAATGAAACTGTAAGGACAACGTGTATTTGTACACTAATTAGCTTTTAGAAATTGTCTGCTTATGTCCAAAATAAATAAATAAATAAGGGAGTAGGATTACGAGATGTCAAAATATATGGATAATATATGATTTGCAGCATCATTAGCTACCTGCATATTAACATTATAGGACTGCTTTCTGTTCCTTTGCTTCCCTGCACTAATGGTCACGCAGTATCACTCAGAATGTCAGAAAAGCCAGAAAACGGGCTTCATTTCCTGCTGCCTTGAAGAAATCGTAAAAGGAACACAGCCAGCCACATGTAATACTTGTACCACATATTGGTCCATGCAGAAAATGGCCATGTCCCTTACCAGCAACAAAACCCAGATTACTGACAATTTATGAATGTCCTTTTGGCATGACCTTTTGTGTTTGAAAGTAAAGCAAAGTGCAGGTCAGAGGGAAGCAATTAACCTAGGGGGAAAGGTACAGTTTCTACATAGGCAAATATGGTATACTATCTGATAATCTCCAGGGATACATAGAGCATTTGAACATAGGCTCTTCAGATATGTAACATTTCCTGATGCCTTGAAGAATAATCTTATGTATGTCTAATAGGGAGGAGATATTATTCTGAGTAAGATGAGAAAGCCAAGACTGCACCTTGACTAAAGCAGAAGTTGATCAGACAGAACAATACAAAGATCCAACACGGCCTGTTTTTAAATAGACATAGATGCTGCTTTCACTGTTTCAAATTCATACATGAGTACTATAATAATATGCTCTCCCTAGTCATCTACCTTTTTCTGCTCAGTGTTGCCAAAATTCTCATCAGCTAAATCTTATTTCTTTTCCTTTATCTATTCTGTAACATTTTAAATGCCACAAATTTATTTTTTTACAGTGTATGTTTTTAATTGATTTTTGTTTGCAAGGCAAAGGTCTAGACAAGCATATCAATCCATGAGTTATTCATGAAAAAAAATAAATATTTAGAGAACAGGCCTGTAATGTCAAGGGATTTTAAGAACTGTGTATATTCATACAGTCAACCTGAGGCTGTGAGTAGGTCAAGCTGAAGAGAAAAAAGTAAAAGCGAAAGGTCAGGATACAAGTTAATTTTGCCACAAGGATTTAAGTTATTTGACAAATACTTAGTGTTCAAGAAGAAAAATATATGTTATAAAATTGTTTACTTGCAATATGGACCATTTCTCCAAGAATTCCCAAAGAATTCCCATTTCAAAATACTTTGCCTTCCCCTGCAAGCAAAGGTATTGTTTATGAGTTACATGGGAGAATAATTTTTCTTGCTGACTGTAATAGGAATGTCTCTGGGTGCTCAGTTAAAAATCAATAATATTTACATGATCATCCTATACTATAATTATTGGTTCATCATATGCCTGGAAAAAAGGAATTAATAGAAAACTGATATGAAGATAATACATTCTGTAAAGAGGAACCTGTGAAATAGCTTCTAATTCCATTTACATTAATTTAAATCAGACTCAGTCTTCTAACTTCAGAGGAATATTACAAATTCACCGTGGGGTAGCTCAGCATCCAGCCCCAAGGTTTTAGAAATAAATGGGTTCCATTTGTATGATACAATGTCCAGAATTTTCTCATATTCAGGGGACTTAAGAGTTAACAGCCTAGGGCAAAATCAGTAAGGCATAGATCAGAAAGGTAATGTGTTTTGGCTTATGGAAATAATAGAGGACACATGCTGGAAGGGATCCCAGGGACTGCACATACTCTGCCGTTGTTAATTTTTCATGGCATTTTGCATACAAAAGTATACATACATCTCACTGGGTGAGAATTGTTTGTGCATGTAGAAATGGCACTTCAGCCTGGAAGCCTTTGTAAGCCTTCACTTTTCCTTAAATTCAAAAGTACTATTAATCGGAACTGAGAAGAGGGCAATACGTGAACTCTGTGGCCAGCCTGTGGGTTACTGATGCAGAGATCTCTCCCCAGCTGCTCTGCCAATGCAGTGGGCTGCCGATTTCAGAAGAGGTGTGCTTGCACACTGGGGGATGCCTTTAGATTCATGGCAAGCCACAAAATTCACAGAGACAGAAACTACAGAACTCACACAACACAAACAGCACCAATAGCCTGATCGGGTTTCCCTCAGCCAACACCCAGATCCTAGTGTCTCCAGTAGCCAGGACCTCCTCTGCTTCCTCCGGTCCCCTTTGGCTTTCCCGCATACTTATGGTTGCCTCAGTATCTGGCTTCCAAGCCTCTTCTCCTAGTTTCAAGTAAGCCTACCTTAAATTCACTAGGGCCTACACGCACCGACACTCACACCCGCACAACATGCATGTCCCTCGTTGCTGACACCACAGGCATGCAGACTGCCCCTGTGACATTGTACCCCCTTTCCTTGCTGGCACTCAGACCTCCATATACATGCATGCACACAGAAATCCCTCTCTATCCCATTCCCCTCACACCTAAGAAAGTAGTTACAGTTGGAGTTAAATGGGGAAACAGTACAGATAGTGATGGTCAGTACAGGTGGCTGGGCAAGAGTACTGGTCAGCAACCTTATACACATGATCTACTCCTTTTATTCCCTTATTCTTTCTATTTTCCCATTCTGGTAGCTCCCCAAATCACTTTGATCCCTCCCTTTCCCCATCTTTCGTCCTTCCCCTAAACATCACACATCAAGACTTGTACAATTCCAAGATGCTTTTCCCTTGCATCCCATAAAGCATTCCATAATGCTCCTGTAGGCAGTAACCCCCTTGCCTGTAAGGTGAACAAGAGAGAATCTCCTCTTACCTCACTGATTGGTGCCATCTTTGGACCATCGGGCTGATGGGACCCCAGTGCCAGCCCTGGAATGGACTAGGTTAGGGTGGTTCATTTTGTCTGATTAGGTTACCAGGCCGCCTCTGTCTGACACTGTTCTGTGGGCTCTTTTGTGTTCAGCGAGATAAGCCTTTTGACACATAAGGTAAAAGCTATTTCAAACCAAATGTGAATGCCTGGAAAAGGTCAAATTAATGACACCATACAGGCTCCCATCTCCTCATTTTCTGCCTACATAGCTTAGGCAGTCATGTGAATATCACACATGGAGTTTATATTAAATATGAGGAACCATATTTAGTAGGGACGAACACAAACGTTTTCCCCTTTACAGTGCTACAAATTTTCCTTTTCTAAGACTTCAGTCTACTCTTACTACCTTAAGCCATCCCATGCTTGCTTGATTCATGTGTTTATCCCAAGTGTTCTTACAAATTCAGGACAATAAGAAAGCTGCACCAGCTTAGGTTTCCTTACATACTGGAAAGGGTTTCAGCACTTAAATGAACATGAAGAACTGCAAATTACTATAGGCAATTCTAATTTATACAAATTAGCTGTATAAAGATAACAGGAAAGAAGTATTATTAATGCTGCTATATTTGTAGAGGCAAGGCTCTGTTATTCTGTACTGCTGACTTATATTAATCAATGTAAATACAATCTGAAAACTTCTAGTAAATAAATAATTAGGACATTTCAGACATAAAAATCCATCAAAATACCACAGAATGTACAAGAAATATTTCAGAGTCATCTCTTTGTTACAGACAATGGGATTTTTTCATCAGAATTGTAGAAAGTATTCCTGATGGACATTTTGGCAAATAAAATTCCCACCAGGTATTTAAAAGAACATTCTGTATTTAATCTTTCCAGGTGTAGATGGATATAGACAATAAGAATATAATTTATAAACATCAGGGACTCTTTTAAGAAGAACAATGTGTTTTACTAAGGACTAGTTGTCATGCAGCAGTGACCAGAAAACAGGAGTTCCTTCTGCTACACAGATTGACCTGTAGAATCTATATGTCATAGAATGTGGAGCAAGTCAATGCATGCATGCATCTGCCTCATCATATGCCGACAAAAAGATTGAAGGCAGAACTTTCTTAAATTAAAGATGAGATCCATTCAAGAGAAATCAAGACCTTGTTATCAAAACTCAAGAATTCTAAGTTAGTTGTCTCATTTTAGCTAACTCTGATCCAGGAGAACAAAAAACTTCTGAATCTGGATAGCTGAAGAAGAAAAAATATGCAGTTGGATTTGCTTTACTTCTACAGTGATGGAATGAGTTTTCATTTATACCAGTATAGGTGAAAGCAAAATAAACCTCATTGTTCTGGTGGCACTGGAACCGGTGCGAGCTCCTCTGAATAGTTCAAAGGAGAGTAAGGACCATGGTAATAGTCCATGTTAAACAACATGGATGTTGATGGGTTTCAGCACTCAAGCTCATTTTCTGACCCTGTTTCACTGCCCGGTACAGAGAAAGTTTTCGCTCCATGCTCCTGAAATGTGTAAGACAAAACTCCAGCCACTATCTGCCACACTTTTTTCATCTCTCTTTTCTGAACAAACCATTGACATGACTATGGTTTGTAAGTGACAGGGTCACCTCCTACTCACTAATTACAGCAGATCCCAACACAGAACTCAGGGAGCACTTGTACTTGTTATTCTCATCTCAAGGACAGACCCATTGGGTGATGGTGAGAAAGCAGGGACTGTACTGAATAAACTGAAAGAACTGAAGCTGAAGAGGACAGGAAATAGTATTTCAACTGTTAATTGTAGGGTGACACTGAAACAGTTCAGATTAAATGTGATCCTCCTCCTGCTAGAGATAAAATACCTCTTAGAAGGAGCTATTCAAAGAAAGGCATGGTTTCCTCCCTCACAAATCCTGAAACCCTGTCCCATCCATTCTGAGAGCAACAGAAACAGTACGCAGACAGGAACAAAGAACAAATGATGCTTTCCTAGGAGAAAAAGAGTTTCTAGACAGTTCATCGTTGGACGGTTTCCAAATGTCGCAGATGAATTAGATGGCAAAATTTCCCTTGGCTTCTATGGCAACAGAGGCATTGAATGACAAATGGAAGGGCAGGTAAATCCAGAAAGGATATTATATCATGTCTTGCTGTGATGGAAAGAGCACTGGCATCTGCCACCCTGACTGTTTTTGCATCGTAACAGTATGTTTTAAAATGGGGATTTAACTGAAAATGCAGCTATAGTATTGTATAAAGTCTTAAACCAATGTTCTTCCTCTCTAAATCCGAAGGCTCTTTACAGTAGTGTTTGTGTTGGTACTGAAGGACGTTTTTCAGGGGGAGTACCACACTCACATTAATATCTAATATCATACTTTAATAGCCCAGAGATCCATCCAGTGTTAATCTGGTCAAAGTCTGTGGCTTGGTAAATCTGTAGGAATTGAAGCAGAACACAGTGGAGTTGCCTGGTTCCAGTTTGTATGGAATATTTGATTACTGTGTTAGGGGAGGTGGTTAAGGTCACATTTATCTGAAGAGAATTCCAGCATTTTGTTAGGAATTGCCAAATCCAGTACACCGATAGATGTGATCTCCTCATGTCCTCAGGTCCACCCAGTAGTGAGGCTGGACATGTATCCTGTTAGGCACACATGCACACATACACAAATACATTAATGCGTGGCTGGCCTCCTTTCTCCTGGTCTGGCTTGATTATGTGTGAATTACATGTACTTGTACACACAGAGGATTGAAGTTCCCCAGGGAAACACCTTTATTCAGCTGCTGGTGTTTAGACCTCCCATATACAAACACACACTGAACAGAGATGCCATCCCTTCTGTCAGACCTGCGTTACAGCACCTAACAGATCCCTATTTGGGGATACTATTTCTGGTCTCCATCTGAAAGTTTTGTTAAGACAGTAGCATAAAGCACTTTTTGTGACAGGAAGATACCTTAAAAATTATTCCTGAATTACAATCTCCACAGGTTAGAAAAGAAAGACATTATGTAGGAGCAGAGGAAATATCAACTTCTGAAGACCTTCCTTGAGTTTTACCCTTTTTCTTACACATTATAAGAATTCTGTACATCACAGACCATAAGGATATCCAGCATTTCTTTTTACTGTCGATCTCATTTTCAAAGCAGTTATTTCAATTGTATCTTAATACCAGTGAGGATAGTGATGTAAGACACAGAGACTTAGGATTTGAAAATAAGACTGAAAAGAGCAAAATAACATCCAGCTTGGAAGAAATATAAGTTAATTTATTTAGGGAAAAATAGCACCACATAGAGCTTCATTGGGAGTGCAACCTCAGGAAAAGAGGTGTAAAGGATTTCAGCTTTATGTGTGTTAAAGCAGAGCTTGACTCTGATCAGCACAGGAGACTAATGAGATTGTTGTGTGTCTTTATGCAGCATAGTACTGGCAGCATATTAAAAGCTCCCATTGTCCCAGCAAATTAGAGACAAACTTAAGAAGATTTTTCTGAGGTCTTTTGTTTGGGTTTTTTTTTCTTGTTTGTTTGTTTGGTTGGTTGGTTGTTTTTTTTTTTCCTACAGATGCTCCCTGTTCACCAGAGTTAGAGGAATTAGTCTATCCAGCTTAAAGTGAATAAAACCTTTCATGCCCTTCCCTTCCTTAAGTATAGACGTGTTTTGATGGAAACAGAAGGAAAATTATGAGATCAATACATTACCAATATCTGCAACCGAAAATTCACAGGGTTTTTTTAACGATTTAGAAATCCCAGAGATACTGAACATTCATTTGTTGTGAAGGGAAAAGTGAGCAATCAATTTTGTCAGGACCTTCAGTGCAGAAAATATTCGAGTCTTTCACATAAGTAGTTTTATGTCAGACCAGTGAGGCTTGCTTCAAAACGTCAGCCATCAAGAGTTACTAGGTTAATTCTCCTCATCTGAGAGACGATAAGGCTATCCTGGTATGTATTATATCTGGAAACATGCATTGTCCAATAATTGACCTTTGGGATCCTTACTTAGCTCTTTCTTGGACTGTAAAATATTGTATCCTTGATTACAAATATAAAGTCTTCAGAGAATTAATTACGTGGTTAAGCAGGTGAGCTATTACTTTTTTTAAAAGACCTTTGAGAGACCAGATTCAGCCCTTACTGAATCATTGCTCTTCACCCAGAGCACAGTGCTGTCAGTGGAGAAATTCCAAAGGTACATCAGTGGAACTGAGATTAAGATCAGGTTTAATTCATGTAGCTGAGGGCAAGATGCATTGATGCTGTATTTAAAGGCTGGCCAGGTCCTCTGTTGTCACTTGACTGATGTAACCTGGCAGAGGGAAGTGCTAAATGGTAGACTTAATACCACTATTCACTGATAATAATCTGTATGTGAAGAAAAATATATCTTTCATCATTTGTGCCCAACTATTTTTATTTAAATCATCACCATTCCTAAAGCTGACAAAAGGGACGAGTGAAGGAGGCCAGGGCAACCATACATGCATTGCTGCCTTCAGGTGAATTGCCTCTGCCTGGCTCCATATATTTCACTCGCCTCAGCAGTTGACACCCTAGTCTTGCTTACAGTATAACATGATTATTTTTAGAATGAATTTGATATAATTAGGTATCTGTAAGAAGAACTTGATGTAGGCTGTTTGCACTTATTTATCAGTACAGACAGGTTCTGGTCCTTAATTAGGTGTGTGTTTTATTGTTTGAAAGTTGTGCTTAAAAAGCAGTAGGTAGTGTGGACTGGGTTTACTATTTCCCAAATTATTCTTTTGTGGCATTTATATTTCCATCTAACTTGCTTTTTAAAGTTTTTTTCAGTTACAATATACTATATTTCTATACTTCGAACCTGGAAATCACTCAATGCTCAGTGATTCTTGCTCTTGTTCCAATTATATTTACCAACAACTCTTCACTCCTCAAGACGTTGCATGGCCTAACATGTTCAAGACCATAAAGCACTGAGATGCTGTATTTACAGCATTTGTATGTCCACTTGAAACATTTGAGGGAAACATTACATGCCAATTCAACCACACTACTAACACCAGAGGTATGTCCCAGTTCCCTAACCTGCATGTGCATCCCCGCTCCCTTCCATCTCCGTAGTTAGATGAGACTGATTTAGAGTAGTGTATTGACTTCTCCAGGTATCAGACGAGCTGGAGAAATCTAAGCAAATTATTTGGATTCTGGAGAGCCAGGATGCCAAGGCATCATGTAAGAGGTAACAGCCAGCAATGGTATTTCATAACTGGTTACATCACAAAGTTTCTACAGTCTGACACCTGTGGATTCAAAATTGTTTCACAATATGAATGCAATTGCTAGGAAATAATATAACCCAAGCTCTGAGTTAAAAGAAAGGATTTTAGTGTTGCAGCATGGGGCACTGTAAGACCTAACTTTTAAGCACCTAGTTTCCACTGTGAAATCTAAACCCCTGCTTTAAGTAAATGGATTCTTCTTATAATGACAGACAGGAATTAGTGACTCAGACTGGGACTCCCAAAATCAATCACACTGAATTGCTGAAGATCATGGGGAGGGGGGCAGTGAGAAAAGGGTGGATCTCACTTAGCACCCTGGGAATGTGGTTTATTCCACCAGGGCTTAACAACCTAGGAATCTCTCTTACAAACACATATCCTGGATTTATATTTCTTCTAAAATGAAATATAGATCATTGTTCGGGCAGAGGAGATAATGGGCAGGCCTTGTTGGAGGACTGATCAGTATGCATACTCATCTAACGGCTTCACTGAAACACCACTCAAAGCAGTCCTCAGAGACAGCTGTGATTGATAGACAAGTTGTCTATTCAAGATTGTGCTAACTCAGTTGGAAGGGTGGAACAATATGCACGGTCCTGCAAAAAATGTGTATTCAATGAACAGAGGGTGAATCAAGGTGAAACAGGAATTTACCGGTCGGGAGTTAGGAGCAGTGTTAGATGTTGCTCTGACCAGTGTATCAAGGGCAGTTGGAAAAAACGCAAATTACTTTTTAGACGTGGTAAAGCTTTGTCATGGGCATAAGTGTGTTAACACCTTGCTGGGTAAAGTAGTTTTGTTTTGGCTGTGCCTTTTGTGACAGAGAACCAGGCTATGACTTCACTATCTAACTATACCTACAGCTATGTTTTACAAGACAAGATTAGTGTTGGAGTTTCCAGACAGCTGGTAAACTGCCACCAAGATTACAAAGGCAACACTGCACATCTACTAACAGCAGAGAACAACAGCCGGAGAGAATATAAAATAGCCTGACAGTATGTGAGAGACCGAGTTAATTTGCCTATTTTGCCTCAGGGAAGATCTAGCCTGCAAGAGTAGGTTGAAAAGTCCTCTGTACATTTTCCCCTGTGACCAGTCTACAGCCTGGTCAGTAGGGTACCCTCCTGGCAGACAGGAATTTGGATCTCTTTCTGGTGTAGCAGTATGCTACACATACACATCATAGTACGTATGTGAGAGTGCTCTAACCAGCTGGCTCTTCCAGGAGGAAATCATCACCACCTCCTCTCCAGGGATTTCCATAGAAATCAATTTCCACCACTGTATCTTGTAAGGATCACAGTCTTGCATTATCCAACATGCTGCCTGGATTAAGTTGTTCTAGAAGGCCTACACTGCTGCATGAAAGAGGGTTGTATGAAAGAGTGAGCTCAAATAGCTCAAACATCCACCCTGCTTAATTCTTGTCCCTGATTTGGAATGTTTCAGCTAGCTCTATCCATGAGAGACCTGGTGTAAAATGGCTTGTCCTCAGCAGCATGGAGAATAGCCAGTCCACACTACAAGCTGCCTCATTATTTTGATCACTTTATATTGAATCCCACCCTTCAGAACAGTATTTCATGGGGCACCACAAAAGGCGTAGAGAAGACCTGGCCAAACCTGGATGTGATCAGCTTTCATGGAAGGATGACAGTGATGTGGACAGCAGATATCAACACCTGGTTCAGAGTTCTCTCCCTGGCGTGGTGACAGAGGTGGTACAAAGCCGTCCTAAAAGGTATGTCCTAAGTATCACCCTCTTGAGTACCTGCTTCCTTGTATAAGGGGAATCTAGGGTGACATGCTGAGATTTAGAGATCAAACCTTACATCATTATGGATTAACCTTGAAAAGTGATTTTCTGGGACAAGAGAAGTAAAGGGGCTCAGGAGGAAGCAACTCAACTTCTAACATAATAAACAACCACATTCATCCTTATCAAGTACCACAACATATCTACTTGTAATACCCATGCATTATTGACTGTATCAAGAAAGGTTCTTTTGCTGAAGAGTGCAACATATTAAAATTGTTCTGAAAAACTGGTTAATATTTATTATGCTTGTGACACCATGAGAGTTCGAATGACTGATTTGACAACTGTAGTTGATGATAATAGACTTAGAAGCCATTAAAGATTTGATGGCACGAAATAGGTCCTTCCATTCATCACCTAGTACTGCCTAATAAAGAAGACACTATACTTAATGCATCTATACTCTATGAAAAGCAGAGGCTGCAAGCATACACTTGAGCCCTAAATCATATTACACTTACCAAATATGGAGGAAATCTCTATTACCATGTGATGGCCATCAACTCATGTCTTCCTTTCAATGACTGGACTTATCAGGTCTGACCCAACTATAGACAAACACCTGCCTTTGCAGCCCCATCACATAGCTGCCCTCTGGTGAAGAAATTATTTCTGGGCTTTTTCTTTTTTTTTTTTTTTTTAAGGGACTGATATTACATGATGCAAGAGCAAATACGAGTTTAAGAGAGTGGGATTTATTAGTATTGGGGACACATCTATCTATCACTGAACTGTGGTTATGTGGAACTGCAGAAATGGGTCAGGGACATATGAAAGTGCTGTATGTCTCAGCATAGAGATTACAGATTGTATAGATAACCATATTCCCATGGACTTTGTCCAGTCTATACACTGGTTTTGTTTCACTTCTTTAAAACAATGGCTTTAGAAATCTCAAATTCCAGGGGACTTTGTATGCAGACTGAATACTGCAGTTTGGTTTGCAGTGTTTGCAAATGAACCAGTCCCTTCAGGATCAGGATTAGATTTGTGTTACAAGAACTTATCTTATCACCACTTGAACATTACTGTCATCTCTGGATAATAAACCAAACATTTCCTGCACCTTCAGAATTCAGATTGAATTAGACAATATCTCAAGCTTTTTTACAATTCCTTGTGAAAAAACTCTAACAATAATCACAGAATCACAGAACCACTAATGTTGGAAAAGACCTATGAGATCATCTAGTCCAACCATCAGCCCAACACTACCACACCCACTAGACCATGTCCTCAAGCACCATGTCTACACTTTCCTGGAACACATCCAGGGATGGTGGCTCCACCACTTCCCTGGGCAGCCCCTTCCAATGCCTGACCACTCTTTCAGTAAAGAAATTTTTTCTTAATATCCAACCTAAACCTCCCCTGACGCAAGTTGAGGCCATTTCCTTTAGTCTTATCACCAGTTACCTGGGAGAACAGGCCAGCACCCGCCTCTCTACCACCTCCTTTCAGGTAGCTGTAGGGAGCAATCAGGTCTCCCCTCAGCTCTCCTCTTCTTTAGGCTAAATAATCCCAGTTCCCTCAGCTGCTCCGCATAAGGCTTCTTCTCCAAATCCTTCACCAGCTTTGTCGCCCTTCTCTGGACACGCTCCAGCATTATTATGTCTTTCTTGTAGTGAGGAGCCTAAAACTAATGAAACAACCCCTCCTTTTTCCAGAGAAAGAGCAGATCCCATCCATACCTTTAGGTGTTTGAATCTTCAAGGTTTTGAGAGGGAATCGCTAGGTTCTGTTGGAAAACTAAGCGTGTTTAATTGGAGGCAGGAAAGATTTACAGAACTGCAGTTTAACTGTGTTTTTTAAACCTGCAAGTGAAAGACTTTGGTTTGCAAATTGTAGAAAGGAACATAGGAGTTTATGCTGGTTTTAGTTGGTTTCAGTTGGGACAGAGTTAATTTTTTTTCACAGAAATACAGAAAATCATCAGGTCCCAGACCCTTCCCGTTCTGGATGTGCCATACTGAGCCAACAACCAACTGTAAAACGACTTCTATTTTTTAAATATAAGAGGTATTCTCTTAGTAGAACTTCCTGACTAAGATATATTTAGCTTGTTTTTCCTTCTCCTCTACTACAAAAGTGACTACTTTCTACATCTAACCATCACTTCAATCTACTCTTCACTTTCTAATTGATGCAAGGTCTCAATGGATACTTTAGCTGTAAATGTCTGTTAAATTGAAGAAACAAACCTTTTGTCAACTGTAGTTTTTTTAACTACATCCCCCTCTCTACTTAGATCTTAGCACTAATTATAATCTAAAGGTTTCTACCATACAAGAAGGACAGAATTTGCCAACCCATATATAAACAGCAATACTGAGACCAAGTCTTTTCTCATTAGTCCTCAGTTTGCTGTGCTTTCTGTAGGTGTCGTCAGCTTGCTCTGCCAAGCTAGCAGGGTTCACACCAGCAGTAACTGGAAAGCAACAGCAGCCCAGTTTATCAAACTAATGTGAACTACAAGCCAGTTAATTCTGGTAGCATTCAGCATGTGTTGCTTCCCCTTGTTTGATAGAAAGCCACATGATATTGTCCTTAATCATGTAATGACCTCTTCAGCCATCCCATCACACCTATTCCAAAGGAATGAGATGTAAAAAAGGCAATACAGACCCATTTTCAACAATGCATATCAGGAAACATATATCCTATGAGCTGTTCAAATAAAATTCATATTATCCTATCTACAGGTTAGTCAGATCTGTGAAGAACATTGTAAAAAAATCCCTGAGAACTAATTAATTAATAACTAAATAGTGGAAAAATATAAATAATTAGACTGCTGTTATCCTTGAAAGTTGACAGAGCTTTAGAAGTAAAAATAAAGAGGTAGAACAAACATCAGCAACTGGAATAACAAGTAGGCTAAAGGAAACCATAACAGTCATAAAATGCAGAAATAATAATGTGCTTGAGGGTATTGAAATTACCACCAATTCTCTCTCAAGCCATCAGTTATTTCTCTCTTAGTAGGAATAGTACAATTTTGGCAGGTCTGCATCCAACACACAATACCATAGCCAGGGAGAAAAACATCCCTAAAAACCTCAACACAAAAGAAGCAGCTGCCTGAAAAGATAAATTACTGCCAAAATACTCAGACAGTCTATTCAAACACAAGCAAAGGAGGTAAATACTAGTGGTTGATAAACACACTAAATGAAGCAATTGATGCTCAGCTCCAGTGGTACAAGGTAATAACAGCCCGTATGCATATTCACCCAACTGTTCTTTCTGAGGGGTAGAGATTGGCAAGGGGGTTACTCTGGTTTCAAAAGTTATTGCAGTGATACTTGCACAAAATAAAAAGCTAGTCAACACATTTTCTAAGTTCAGGAACTTGAGATTTACAGTTCTCTGCTCAATACCTCTCTTATTAGTGTTATGTCTTTGAGGTCAGATAACCCACTCCACTGGGCTGTATTCAGCTTTGACCTGAGGGAATTGCTCTCAGTCACTTTTTTCTTCTTAATAGCTCTGTAGCTGCACTCAAAGTCGACACCACCTTCCACTGCAAGAAGGGCTGCCTCTGGTGTGTAGTTTACGAAGCTGAACCAGGTAGTGAGGTTTGAGCTAAACATCAGTGCACTCCCTGAGCTGCCTCCATGCCCCAGACAGCACATATACTTTGCATCCACATGTGTGTCATGCACAAGGCCAGCTTGGGCACAAAACATTTACAAATGTGGGTTACCTTTGGAGCAGTCTGTGGTGAAGCCCATCTAAGAAAGCTCCTATGAATGCCATATATCTGATATCAGCCTTGTGATAGCACTACAAGTGCCAATGGGACCATGTGGTCGATATGCAGGACATCATTGTTTAACTTGTCCATCTGTACTGGAGGTAGGTGGTATGACACTGAAGGATAACAGAAGACCAAATCTTTCTCCTGGGAATGGGTCTCTGTTGAAATGTCTAAAGCATGGTTTGAGTACAGGCTTGCATGTAAACAGTAGCTCAGTGTGCAGCAGCAGCCAGAAGGACAATGAAATAGTAGGCTTCATCAAGAAGAGTATTGAGAACAAAACAGAGGACAACATCCCACTGCTATGATAAAAATGGTACAGGCACATCTTGAAAAGTATGTGGAAGTACATATATTTCTAGTGTTCAGCTCAAGAAAAATACAGTAGAAGCAACTAAAAGATCAAGAGGATAGGATGGCTGCCTTATCAGAAGAGACAAAGAAGGCCAGGACTTAAAAGATGAGACTAAACAGGCCAGGAAGACACTCTTCATCTCTTCTTAGTCTTTGGAGTGGAGAAAACTGGGTGGGATATGACTAAGACTTGTAAAAGCCATGAAAACTGTAGATAAGATAATTCAAAACTGTTATGCACCAAACTGCAATCTTTGAATTGCAGACAGGTTTTTAAACCAGTAGGAGCTGATTTAAAACATGTAAAAGAAAGGGCCTCTCTCTAGTGGGTAGTGAACTTCTGTAATCACAACCATAAGGGTTTGTGGATGCAGATCATATCAGCAAGTTCAAAAGTGTTCTGGACAATTCATGCACAATAGATCCATAAGCAGATACCAAGGGAAGAAGATGGACATGTGCTTTCTAATGCTTCTGATGCACCAGGTGGGGTTGTAGGGAGTACAAGGTGAAGGGACAGCAGAAAACTGTGGGCTTTGTGTGCACTGCTGGCACAGCCTCTCCTATTGTCAACAGACAGAAGAGTGAGCTAGATGCATCCCTGGTTTGACCCAGACAGGCATTTATTCTGTTTTCATGTTCTTATCTTCACTCTGCTGTGAACAGGACTATGTGCTGGGCAATTCATATTCTGTTGACTTCAACTACTTCATTACAAATGATCAAAAAAAGAAAAAATGTGTCTTGTCTGACAATAATCACTCTGAGTGGGAATCTGAATTATCTTCCAATTCACGAACTAGAGCTTGAATAAAAATGTAGTTCATCAAAAAGTGAAGAAAAAAAGAAAACAGGAAAAGTGTTCAGCTATATTAACATGTTTAATTCTTTATACAAGGTTTTGTTAGTCAAGCCCACGCAACTGCTGCAGTAAAAGGATACAGTTGTTTCTGACATGATATAGAGACTAAAGGTGGAAAATGACCAGGTTGGAATATGATTATCTAGTATTCAATTTGTGTGTGACATTCAGAAAGCAGCAGGAAGTGAATAAGGATAATTCCATCATTATTGCATAGTGCTCACACTTAAACACTTTTATAATGTACAGTAGCCTTTCTAGGCCTTTGGCAGTAATTGCTGGGTCGACTCAGAGCACCATCAGTATTCTGCAACTGCCTTATACTGTGTAATGCTAATGGTATCAAAGAATGATAGCAGCAAATAATTACAACATGAAGCAAAGGAAGAGCAGAGAAGGGACAGAAGCTTTGGGTAGACTGTATGGTGTGACTCTTGATGTGGTGGGAAGGGAGATGGAGACACTTTACACAGTTAATATTCCCATCTGTAGGGCTGTAGAAAATGGGTTCAAAAAACTATTCCATCCAGTCTGTCACCACCAGCAGACTCGATTCAGTATATATGTAAACATGAGCCTTTCAAGCACATGAACAAGCCCATTGAAGGTCAGGTTACCACTCACTTCTTCAACAAGAAGCCAGATGGTTTTATGGATTCCTAGATCATAGTCTGTGACAGTGATATTTCCAGAGGTTGAAACAGAATATGGGTCCTCGGATTTCAGACACAAAGCCTAAGCTGTGTTTATTCAACAAGAACTACATAGCCTTTCGTGATATGAACAATTAGTATTACATACTTCATTTGGATGTTTCTTTTCTGTAGGATATCGACTGCAACTTGCACACAAGGTGATGTATGTGGGGAAAAATAAAATCCTCACTCACAGCTGGGCATATTAACTGAAGCTTGAAAAAGACATCATACCTAAAATTAAATGCCCCCTTCACCCAGCAGTGGGGAAGAAGAGGCAGAGAAAGTCTATACCCATATCTAAACTCTTTTTCTTACAATTAATAACAATTATTGTAGCTAAAACATGTCTTAGGTTCTCTGCAAACAAAGCATGAATGATAAATGTAAAATATTTAAATTCTTTTGCTTGTTTTGGCTGGGATAGAGTTAATTTTCTTCACAGTAGTTAGGAGTCTACATTTTGGATTTGTGCTGAGAATAATATTGATAACACACTGATGTTTTTAATATGAGGCTAAGTTTTGGATTTCTGCTGAGAATATTGAGAACATACTAATGTTTTTAGTTGTTGACAAGCAATGTTTACATTATGCCAAGGAAGTTTTCAGTTTCTCATACTGCATCTGTGTTCCCAGCTTCTTCTCTATAAGAAGCTGGGAGTAGACACAGCCAGGACAGCTGACCCAAACTGACCAAAGGGATATTTCATTCCTTAAAATGCCATACTCAGTATATAAGTCATGGGCAGTTGACTGTGGGGGATCTCTCGCTTTCTGTTTCTCGCTTCTCAGAGACTGGCTGGGCATTGTTCAGAGGGTGGTGAGCAGTTGTATTACTATTTTTTTTTCATTGCTGTTTTCATTATGTATTATCATTAGTAGTAGTAGTAGTATTTTCATTACATAGTAGTAGCAGTATCATAATTTTCTTTCATTCATTTTCAGTTATTAAACTCTTCTTATCTCAACCCATGAGTTTTCTTACCTTTTCCTCTAATTCTCTCCCCCATCCCACTGGGAGAGGGAGGATGCAAGTGGGTGGCTGTGTGGTGCTTAGTTGCTGGCTGAGTTTAAACTATGAAAACTGTTTTTGTGAAAAAAATTGTGCACTTATCATTTTGCTTCCTACTAAGAGTAGAATAAATTGAAAGATTACTATAATGAAAGGGGTGTCAAAGTACCCTGAGGACCTTTTATCTTTAAAAAGATTTATTTTGAACTCCAAAGGTACAAAGCTTTGAATATTGGCCACAACTACATATTCTTGTATTTCATAGAATCACAGAGGTTGGCAGAGACCTCTGGAGACTATCTAGTCCGACACTGCTACTCAGAGCAAGGTAAGCTACATCAGTTTGTTCAGGACCATAGCCAGTCAGCTTTTGAATATTTTCATGCATGGAGACCCCTCAACCTGTCTGTGCCACCTCTTCCAGTATTCAGTCACCCCCACAGGGACCTGTTTTTCCTTATGTTTCCACTAAATTTCTTATATTTCAATTTGTGTCCATTGCCTCTTGACTGGCACTACTGGGTAGTATCTGGCTGCATCTTAATTACCTCCCTTCAGACATTATTATATACACATATAATGTCTGTGTATATCATAACATCATATGTATCTGTGCCAGCACTCTCAGCCTCTCCTTGTATGTCAGTTATCCCAGGCACTTAATCATCTTAGTGACCCTTCCCTAAACTCCCTGCAGTAATAATTCCATCTCTTGCTGGTTCTGTGGAGCCCAAAATTGAACATGACACTGCAGATATGGTTTCACCAGTGCTGAGTAGAGGGAGGGTCACCTCCCTTGACCTGCTGGCCATGCTCCTCTTATGGCAGCCTGGGAGGCTGCAATTGAGCATTGCATTTTTGGCCAGCAGGGCCACCAAATCCTTTTCTACAAAGCTGCTCTCCAGCTGCTCAGTAGCCAGTGTGTACTGGTGCACAGCCTTATTCTGCCCTGTGCAAGGGCAGGACTTGGCATTTCTCTTTGCTGAACTTGATGAGATTGCTGTTGGCTCATTTCACCAGACTATCAAGGTCTCTCTGTGAAGGGCAACACACCTCTCTGGTGTATTAGCCTCTCCTCTCAGTTTTGCATCCTTCTCAAACTTGCTGAGGGTGCTGTTTGTTCCATCATTCCAGGTCATTAATGAATTTGTTAAACTGTGTCCACTAGTGACTGGCCTCCAGCTGGAGTTTGTGCAGCTGATCTCAACTGTCTGAGCCCAGCAGTCCAGCCAGGTTTCAGCCCATGTCACTGTCTACTTAGTTCCACTTCATTACTGTTTCTATGAGCATGTTAGGGAAAACAGCATCAAAAGCCTTACTAAAGTCAAGGTAAACAACACCTACTCCTTTCCCCACATCCACCAAGTCAGTTTTCTCATCCCAGAAGCTATCAAATTGATCAACCATTACTTTCCCTTTGTAAATCCATGCTGACTTCTCCCAGTCATCTTCTTGTCCTTCATGTGTTTGGAAATGGCTTTCAGAATTATTTGTTCCATAATCTTTCCAGGGATTGAGGTGAGGCTGGCGAGCCCAGAGTTCCCCAGATTCTCCTTCCTGCTCTTCTCGAAGAGAACAGTGGCATTTACTTTCTTCTAGTCCTCTGGAAACTCTGCCAATCACTATGGCCTTTCAAAGATAATCAGTGATGTCTCCCACCTCCCTCAGAACTTGTGGGTGCTTCCCATCAGGCCCCAAAGACCACGTGTATATCCAGTATGTTTAAATGTTCCCTAACCTCAGCCTCCTTCACCAAGGTTATGTCTTTCTTGCTTCTGACTGCCTCATTAAAGAACAAGGTGAAGAAGGCACTGAGTATCTCAACATTTTCCATGTCCTTTGCTACCAGCTGCCTTCTCCCATTCAGCAGCCATCCCACATTTTCCCTAGTTTTCCTCTTGCTGCTGAGACACCTGAAAAAGTGACTTTATGCCCTGCACATCTCTTGCCAGATTCAACTCCAGGTGGGCTTTGGATTTCCTGGCCCCATTACTGCATGCTTGGACGGTGTCTCTATATTTCTCCTGGGTGTCCACCTCTCGTGTGTTTCCTTGTTATGTCTGAGTATTGCCAGTATCTCCTTGCTCATCCATGCAGACCTCCTGCCACATCTGCTTGATTTCCTGCACGTGGGAACAACCACTTTGGAGCTTGGAGGAAGTGATCCTAGAAAACCAATCAGCTTGACTCCTGAAAATCAATCATCAGAACAGATTTCAGTATTTTTCTCTTGTTTTGGCAGTTTTCCTATCTTTTCTCATTTGTGCCTATTTAGTGCTCTAATTTGCCTTAGACGTTTTCCACAAAACTAACATTTCCAAGTCAAACCTGTAGCACTGAGTTTGTTAACATTCTGAAATCCTTTCTGGTCTTTGTTGAATCAAGAGTTTTGTATTGTTTGTATGAATCTGAAGACAATGTTTGTTTCCAGCTTACTTCTAGAGAAATAAAGCTTCGATAGAGTAATTTGTGTTATAGACTGCTAGTCATACTGTATTGGAGAAAGAAAAATTAACCAATAACAAATAATTAGTAAGCTAAAATTACTTATTAATTAGTAACTTAAATTATTAGCAAGCTAATAACTAATTTTAATGTACAGATGCTCATATAAATATCTAAGTAGTATACTTAGATGTTCATAAGTATAATAATTACACTACAATAAGTAGTATATGAAACTTTTTACATATAATCAACCCAATTGCATGTGTAGTGTTTTTATCTGAATCTCAAGGTGATCTGGTGGGACCTGTGTTTTCTCTTTTCCCACCTGTTTTAATCTATGTGATTTCTTTCTACAACACGATAGGAAAGAAAAGTTTAAAGAGCTGAAATTCTTTCAGATTTCAAACTTGAAGAAAGATTGTGTGTCCAAAACTCTGTGTGTCACCCTTTTCCAGTGATGTCTATTGGTTTTGTATCAGCTGCTTCCTTTCCCTGTAAACTTTGTTGCCTTAGTTCCTTTCTTTAATTGCAGAATACAATTACTGCAGAAGGAGTTAAACAATTTGCTCTGCAGGTGTTATTTGGAGGAAATATGAGAGAATTATTCTGAGCAGATGGAAAGAAAGTTTAATTTATGACTCTCTTAGAAATACTGAGACTGCTTTCCTTTTCTGTTAAGCTTCAGAATTCCTGAAATGGTTATGTACAGCCCCATACACAGCTAGAACTTTATACAGCTACACCACTAATAGACGTGATACTGCACAGAAGAAAAGCCATAGACATGTACGTGTTAAGAACAAAGAGTTTGCTTTTGCACTGCATATTCTTGTTTCAGGTGTTCTATGAATATACTTTAAACCACTATGTTAGGCAATTTTTAACACCCTTTTTACCACTTTTTTGGCACTGTGGGTTTTTTTATTAACTTTTTTTTTTTATTCCTCCAGGATTTTTGTGACTATAGGTTCCTAAAGGTATTCCTAAAAGGAACAACTTGATATAAGAGAGACAACTTTTGTAGAATAATAGGCCTTTCTGTTCCCTAAAAGAAATCACACTATGCATCTCCTTTTCTGCCTACAGTGGTCTTCAGTGGTAGTATACTTGCTGGTTGTCCTCTCCTCCCAAAAGTTATTGTTAAATGCAGCCAATCTCACTCTAAAAGAGAAACAATATCTAAATCATGTGGCTGTTAGCATTTGAAAACAAACATACATACAAACAAACACACCTGATTTTATGGAGGAAAATTATTCTTATATGAATTGAGAGTTGGGTTCTCCATGGAAAACACTAGTCCCCAGACACATTCCTTAAAAAATAACTGAGATACATGCTTATAATAATGGTTTTAGTTAAACTGTGCTTCCTACACTGTTACAGGAGGATTACCAAGAAGTCCCTGGATAATTCCTCCCTTACCCTGGATGTGTTGGAAAGCCTTGACAGGGTTAGTCCACATGCACCCTGCTTATGCATTTGTTCCTGTGGAGAAGCAATAAACTTTGAGTTTTGATCATGTTGGCTGTGGAACTCTAAACTGAGCAGCCTGTGCTGGAGGGGAAAGGTGGGAGATTTTGTTTTCTCTTCCCTGCAGTGGACCTGTGCTCTTGTCACTCAAAGATGAGTAAAATGAATTGTCGGTTACAACATGACAGACTGGCTGACAGTGGCATCTGTTGCAGTGCTCCATATAATGACTTGGTTTGCTACCTCAAAAAAAAAAAAAGAAAGAAAACATCGGTTTCTAATCCTTTCTGCATTGGGAACATCAAGCATTTTGTGCTTTTTAGAGAGGCAGTGGAACTCTGATGGGGTTTCTGAGATGTTCTTTGTGGGCAGCCCTTTACACTTAAATGAAGTCTGTAAATTCAGTTGAATTTCCAACAGGCCTGCAAACCAACCCACAGGGATGCACTGACATCATTGCAGAAGCTCTGGCAAAGTCTCAACTGGTACAGACTGTAAAGAAATATTTGTTCGTAGAAGAACAGAGAGCAACATTTGTGTTGAGCCTGGGGAAAAAAAAAAATTTGTAAGTGGAAATATAAAATAGCAATCACTTTGGGGTAAGAATTGATTAAATTATGAGTTCTTACTCTTTTCATAAGTCTTTGTGTTGAATTTGTATGGTAAGATTTTGGTTACCAGTGTGCTACAGGGGTGGCTTCTGTGAGAAGCTGCTGGAAGCTTCCCCTGTGTCTGATAGAGTTAATGACAGTGGCTTCAGGGTGGACCCACTGCTGGCCAAGGCTGAGCACATCAACGATCATGGTAATGCCTCCGGTATAACATGTTTGCGAAGGGGAAAAAACCCCTGTGCAACAGCAATTGCAGTGTGAGACAGTAGTAAGAATATATGAGAGGAATAACTGCTGGAGGCACCAAGGTCAGTGGAGAAGGAGGGGGAGGATGTGCTCTGAACACCGGAGCAGAGATTCCCCTGCAGCCCATGGTGAGAGGGCAGCTGTGCCCTGCAGCCATGGAGGGTAATGGGAGCAGAAACCTGCCTGCAGACCATGGATGATCCCACACCAGGCTGGTGGATGCCCAAAGGAGGCTACAAATCTGTGGGATGCCCACACTGGAACAGGGTCCTGGCAGGACCTGTGAACCCACGGAGACAGGAGCCCAGCCTGGAAGTTTGCTGACCAGACTTGTGACCATGGGGGGACCCACGCTGGAGAAGGCTGCTCTTGAAGGACTGCACCCCATAGAAGGGACTCACGCTGCAACAGGGGCAGAGTATGAAGAGTCCTCTTCCTGAGAAGGAAAGAGTAGCAGAGACAGCATGTGATGGACTCACCATAACCCCCATTCCCTGTCCCCCTGAGCTGTTTTTGGGGGAAGGTAGAGAAAGTTGGGAGTAAAGTTAAGCACAGGAAGAAAGAAGGGAGTGAAAGGAAAGGTGTTTTAAGCCTTGGTTTTATTTCTCATTATTGTACTCTGATTTCAGTGTTAATAAATTAAACTAGTTTCCTCAAGTCGAGACTGTTTTGCCCATGACAGTAATTAGTGAATGATCTCCCTATCATTATCTCGTCTCACAAGCCTTTTGTTATATTTTCTCTTTTCTGTCCAGCTGAAGGGGAGTGACAGAGTGGCTTTGGTGGGCACCTGACACCCAGCCAGGGTCAACCCAGCACCATCTTTTTCAGTTTTTCAAATATTTTGCGAAAGGCAGGAGCCATCTGTGAAAGGAGTGCATGCATACAATGACTCTGTTTGACTGGAGGGTGGGAATTTTAAAATGAAACAGAATCATAGCATGTTGGAAGGGACCTCAAATATCACCTAGTTCCAACCCCCCTGCCATGGGCAGGGACACCCTCCACTAGACCAGGTTGCTCAAAGCCCCATCCAACCTGACCTTGACCACTTCCAGGGATGAGGCATCCACAGCTTCTCTGGGCAACCTGTTCCAGTGCCTCACTGCCCTCTCCATGAAGAGTTTCTTCTTGATGTCCAATCTAAATCTACCCTCTCTCCATTTAAAACCATTACCCCTTGTCCTACCAAGACGATGTCTGTTGTGGTTTAGCCCCAGTTGGTAACTAAGCACCACACAGCCACTTGTTCGCTGCTCCTACTGTTGGGATGGGAAGGAGAAAATACAATGAAAGGTTCATGGGTTGAGACCAGACAGAGGGGGATCACTCACCCATTATGGTCGCGGGCAAAACAGATTCAACACAGGGAAGAAAAATAATTTTAATTAATTATGAATCAAATCAGAGTGGGACAATGAGAAACAAAACAAAACAGATCTTAAACACCTTCCCCCCACCCTTCCCTTCTTCCCAGGCTCAGTTTTGGCCCCTATTTCTGTACCTCTTCTCCCCTGCACTGCACAGGGTACAGGGAATGGGGGTTGTGGTCAGGTCATGCTCCTTCCTCGTCAGGGGGAGGACTCCTTACACTCTGCCACTGCTCCATGGTGTCCCTCCCATGGACTCACAGCCTCCTTCAGCCATCCCCCTGCTCTGGCTTTTCCCTGGGCTGTCGGTGGGTCTCTGCTCCCCCATGACCCTCCATGGCTACAGGGACACAGCCTGCCCTCTCACCACGGGCTGCAGGGGAACCTCTGCTCCAGGCACCTCTTCCCCACCTTTTCACTCTGACCTTGGTGTCTGTCTGGTTGTCTCTCTCACATCCCACTCCTCTGTCTGCTCCTGGTGCTCTTTGTTTTCCCATCCTAAATATGTTAATCACAGATGCACTGACTGGCTTGACTGTGGCCAGAGGTGTGTCCATCCCCATGGCCCCTGCTAACAACACCCCAGACACAAACCCAACACAGTATCTGTACTCCTTGCCTGAGCCGTAGGGCTGGCATTGGAGCCTAGGCTGAGCCAAGCTAGTTTTGCAGGATCACAACTCAGCAGATTAGAGCCCTTTCCACCACAGCCCACACACAGTACCTGGTCTGAAGAGATAAAGATGGTCCCTGAGGTAGAGAGCAGGGCAAAGGTGCCAAGTAATAGTGAGGACAATACAGAAGAAAAGCAGATTGGGAGCTTTCTCTTTTCCATCAAACCCTCATCAACATCTGAAGTTGAATGCCAGTGCTTTTTTAGTAGGACATCTTGAGTAAGAAGTGGGGGGAAGGCAATCACTCCTTTGCAGTCTGGCAAAAAATCCCAAAGGGCTGATGATTTCTAGTTCCTGGGGGCACCAACCAAGCATGTGTGTCATACTTTCTAAGAAGCAGAACTGGAGAAGATCAAACATTTAGATTAGTCTCCAAGTCATGTGAGGTAATTTTATTACAAGGCACATATGGGAAAAGTGCCTTTAAGAGCTTCATGAACTCATGATTAAATCAGTCAATAGACTATTCTTCTTTTTTAAGGACTATTTTTTTTTTATTGTGTATAATTTAACATTATGTCTGTCTTCAATTTGTGACAAAGGAGATGATTGGAATTAAACACAGTTGTTGATAGCATGCAACAGCAGTGAGATATACAGCAAGACCATTAAAGCAACACTCCTGCAAGTGTCAGACAGCAAAGTTGTGTGTGATAAACCAGGAGACTTCCCCACCACTGCTGGATGTCTTCCTTGGGAGGAGCCTTATGGCCAAAGACTTATGCTGGGTGGGTGTCACCTCACAATGCTTCAGACTGCTGAAATGAAGACATTTTGTCAGTCTCCTGCAGTTTACAAAGATAAACAGACACTTTGGTGATCTATTGAAGATAAAGTGTGCCACAAAAGTGTCCTTTTTCCTCTGGTGCCAGTCAAAACAATCCAGATGACTGTCAATGGTGTAAAGCTATATGACACCTACAGTAAGCAGTGTTCTTCACCAACAGGCTATTGCTTCAAAGCCTTCAATCAGTAGTCTGGGATGTTACAGTAAAAGCAAAGTTGTTCCTCAAATTCTTTCACAGAAAGACTAACACAAATGCTTATCAAGATAGGAAGGAGGCAGCAAAAAAAGTGCTTATTCAGTGTACATGTAGGCATCTAAACCTTACACTATAGATCAAATATCTTTTTTTTTTTTTTCTTTTTGACACCTCCTCTTAGTACACTTTTATATCTCACTATTCCTTGTGCTCATCCTTAGGCATTCAACCTTTCCCACCCAGCACAAAGAGTTTTGAAGCCAAATTCAGCACTGTGAATTCCATTCCTGGAATAAAGTACCTGCAAGTCCCCAATTCCCTTTGTAGATCTTACCCTTGAAATCCTCACAGACAGGTTCAAGAAAGACGAATTCAAGCTGAAGCAGGTGCAGAGAATAGCTATTATGGTGATCAGAGGAGTAGAAGGCATATTTTGTGTGAAAATTTAATGCTCAGATAGTTTAACAAAACAAAGGTGACAGAGAGGTGATGCAATTGATTTTTATAAATACACTAGAGAGAAAGTAGAGTTATTTAATCTGAAGGAAATGCTTTTACAAGTACAAAAAGACATAGACTGCCCAAGGAATAAATTAAAATTGAATATTGGGGAAAAAATTCTATTTGCTGCCCCAGCCTTTCAGCAAGGCTAACAGGGAAAAATGGGAAGCATGTAACTTGAAATGGCTCTCAACCACCCAAAGGATGGGGTCAACTAGTGCACCTGAATTACTTGTGACAACAGAGAGCTGGGGTCAGTAGCCCAGGAATATGTTCACAGTCTTGTTTGTCTCATATTGCCAACTGCAGACATGGCAGTTTAGCTCATCCTTTGTTGGAGTCAGCCTGTAGCTTTAGCAACCTATTTCAGGCATGCAAGGAGTCTAGAGGTGCCATTTTATTGGCACCCATAATATTAGAAGCCTATGGCACCTTCTAGTATTTTCTCTTAGTTCCTAGATACTCTGTTCCATGACATGTCCCAGTATAAGTCTCCCAGCTGCAAGGCAGAGCTGCAGTCTCTGCTGCACCACTAAAACAAGACAAAGATCAGAAAGGGATAAAACCTATCCCAGGCATCCCTTACCAAACACATACATTTCATACAGCAAAAACTCAGGTACTCTCTGAACAAGGAGCAACTCTGACCCAGGAGTCAGTTTTACAAAGCGGAGCTGCTGAAGAGCAAATTAAGTGTTATGAAATGCCCTCTTTGGTTCTGGTTCGGGAAGGTTGGGATGTATTGTCTGATCCAAGTCTGTCCTGAAGGAGTAAGAGCAGAGCATTTCCCTACCTTCTTCTCATCCCAGTTCCCCAGAGTGAATAAGAAAGGCAATGCCTGTACTGTAGCCCCGAGACTTTTGACCTACCCTGATAATGAAAAATATAATCAAGTGTTCTCTACTTCTCCGTACTTTCTGTGTGTTCCAGTTATGTTTTCTACCTATTCTTCTGTGAATTGCTAGTACCTAATTGTAGCTAATATGCCCTGAATAGTTTTTCCTGTATCAGAGATGTTCTACTGTAACCCAATGGATATAAAGTACAATATTAAGCATTAAGGACTGCTCTTTTCTGTAGTTCCAAGATGTAAATGAAACAATAATAACTGCAAGGCATGTATGAGGGCATTTTGTTGTTTTTGTTGAGAGTATTTGGCATTACTGTTTCCTGACTGCAAGGGAAAATGAGATTTTCATGGTCAGAACAATCTTCAAAGCATTGTTCCTCCATTTGAAGGCAGGATTCCTATCCTCCTTTCCAAACCCTGTGTTTGAACCATCCCAGGAGCCCAGAACAGTGCTCTATAATCCTGCTTCTGCTCCTAGTTGTGTATTCTCAGTAAGGGACCAAGCACAAACCCCTGCCTGCTGTTCTGGCCCTACAAAAACCAGCCAGTTTCACCAGTGACCTCAAGAGAGTCAAAAATTTAAAATCTCTGCTAGATCTGAATTCCACTCCTGTGCCCTGGACTCAAAATATTTCTCATAATTAGCATCCTGCAGCACTTAAACCTGTTACTTTTCATATGATGATAGTCATGCTCTGTATGACACTGAAAAGGTACTAGGGCAAACCAGCTAAGCTAAATGCAAAAGTGTCTCTCCCAAAAGAACCCAGATCAACTTCAATAGAACAAAAGGTTTTGGTTAGATTGCTCTCACGCAAAAGGATTGGTGGTACATTGTTCATTTTACTGATGTTGAATGTGCCTTTTATGTTCAAGATCATAAGCAACATACATTTAACAGCCTGACATTTAACAGAGGAAAACAAATTTCCTTTCTGCACACCAGATGGAAATTATAGATGTGAGAGCTGGACACAAAGCAACAATATCTATAAATCTAGTATTTTATCAACCTATTTCAGGCTGTACAATTAGAAAAGTTATCAGTTACATCACAACTCATGATATGTACCTGCTAAGTGTCCCCTTTGGGAAGATCAATATGGCTAACTCATTGTGAGAGTAAAAGATGTACATCATTTAAATTACACTACACTCCCAGGTGATGAGCTAGGTTATCTGGAAGCAATTGCACTGCACATGGAACTGATCTCAAAGCCCAGGGAGTGCTAGAATTTACACTGTACATTCTCTGAATGAACTAAGAAGGAGATCACTGTGATCATTATCATGCGGCTGATAGTTCTCATGATCCATACCCAATAGATGAGATTTTTTTAAAAAAGTGGGAAGAAGTGGACAATGGATACATGAGGATTAGTATACCTCAAGCAGTCAGTACAAAATGTCAGGGAAAATGAATATTGGTAGCTCTTTTTCCTCCATTACCTGTGACACCTATCTCAGGGGAGCAGAACCAATAGCTCTGTGACACCAGACTGGATTCAACCCATCTTAGCCTACACCTGAGTTTGTCATCCTTATGATTTTTACAACAAGCAGAGGAATCCTGGAAACTTCAGGCACAATTCACTTGATTTCCTTTAGACATCTAATCTTAAGAAAGTTGTGCCTTAGTGCCTGTTTCCCTATTGCTTTAAAAAAGCTGCTACATAGAGAAACTCAGGTGTAGGTATCTGCATTTTGCCAGATGAATTCCACCCTAGGATTTACAGTTTTGAACTTTCTCCTGACCTCAAGTTTTCTTTTTTTGTGAATCGGAGTGGGAATACATTGTGGTCATTTAACGCACAAACTAGTACGGATTTGGCAGAAGGGTCCCTGGGCTTTCACTCTCTCACTATCTTTCAACACTGTGAGCATGATCCCATGCCACCTGATTCAGTGTGGGCTAAATAAGCCCTGTCTCATTCCTACCTTATTCAGATTTCCCCTACATTAGAGCTTAGTGAGGAATAAACTTGCTCAAGAAATGAGACATATGACTTCTAGACCTGCTTCATTCAGAGAAGCCAACACTAAATCCAGAATTATTTTCTCCTGGGAGACAAACATAATACTTTGGGAACGCTCCTCCTTCCCATTTAAGTTGTGCATACAGCCAGGAGTATAAGAACATGTAGGTCTGTAAGGAGAAAAAATAAAGTGGAGAGCTTGAGTCCAGTCTTGGTCTTCAACTACTCAGCTGGGCAAAACCACTGATTAGAATAAAGCTGATTATGATAAGGCAATGATTTGCATCAAATTCATGACTATCTCTAAAATAAGGTGAGGTTTTGTTTTTCTAATTCAATACCTTAGTCTGCTTTTCTCAGAATTAATCCATATCTATTAACATGGGTAAAATTAGGCGAGAAACTCTATTTCTTAAAAGATAATACTGCAGTGAAAGTACTGCTGCAGGGAAGGATGCTGCTGGCATCCCAGCTAACCAAGCGTTTGGCCCTGTAGATAGTTCCCTTGTCTTTTAACTAATGCTGCAGGTAGAAAAATAAAACTGCTGTACTGCCTTGGCCAATGTGGTTTTCCTCTGCCCTGCTTCAATCATCTGTTTTAATTAACTTCTTTTAACAACTAAAAATGAATGAATAACAGATTGATGATGCTCTCAGGGCTAAAGAAGCCCAGCCTAGGCTCTAGCTGAATATCCAGTCTCCACCAGTGAGCAACTGCAGATGCTGATGCACATGGACAGGGCAAGTATGTTGTGATACTGATCAAATGCTCTGAAGCCTGCAGCTGGCAAGTTTCTTGAACCAAAGGTGTTATGTTTGCTTGTGCCAGAGAAAGCAGTGAAAGGACCAGGCCTCTACTCATCTGCAATGGTGAGTTTTTTTCAGAAATTCCATATTCTAAAGACAAAGGGAAAATTCCAACTTTTTATGATCTTACCTTTCTTAAGGACTTTGTGAAAACATCTTCTCTATCTCCTCCCACACTTTGGTCCTGGCCCTGTTCTAGGACCTGTTCATAAACATAAGAATTCACAGATTTGTGAGTCCAGCAGCCAGCACCACACACCTTTCACTCCTGGGTGAGCAAATACAATTCTTCACGGGGGGTAGTGTCCCCTTGTATTTGTGGAGTGACAACTAGGAAATTGATGCCTTCTAAAACAACTTGAAGTATTGCTGTCTGGGCAACTAGGCAGCTGCTGGAGAGAGGAATGGTGTCCCTCTGGTACCTAGGGTTACCCTTTGGAGCTCAGAGACACTGAGCTGCCCGTGAACAGCACACACTTCATATTCCACTTTTTCCTCAATTCTGACCACTTTTAGTCTCTTGTTTTTTCTGAATTTTTCTTCACCTCCAAATAGTCACCGCGTCAGTCTGGTTCTCAAATACTTTGGGTTTTTTATGTCTGTTAACTTGACTAGTCAGACTTACCTTTCTCCTGTGAATACTAAATGCAGTCTCTACACCAGCCAGGTCACTCACACACCTGTGGCCTCCTCCTAGGAATGGCAAATCCCAGGTTTCAGTGTCTGCCCAAGTGCCTCCTTCCCAGCTGTGCCTTTCTTCTAGCTACAAACCTGAAGTTTGGCCCCTCTGCACGTGAAACAGGCATCTTCCTTCTCCACACTTCTCTGGCCTAGAATGGGAAACTGGAAACAAAGGAGAGAACGTGCTCCTTTATCCCACTACAGCCATGACAAAGATTATAAACTGGATGCAGAATTTCTTCAGGGTGGCAAGGATGTTAGTCCTTCTGAGTGCATATTTCATGTTGTGGCTCCAAAGTATGGGGTTGTCAAAACAGCTGCCAGAGCTTTAGCTGAAATTGTTTGCAAAACTTAAGATGTTGTGGGCAGCAAGTTTGGAGAGCTTTGGACTGGTAGTTAACAAAATTCCACTCAATCTGAAAACAGAAAAATAATGTGAAGTGTTAAAATGCATTAACAATTTAAGCCACTCAGATCCACTACCTACTCATGGCACTTTTACATTTCTCTTTCTTCTTTAGCCAGGTGCTGCATTGCCAGGTCTGAATTTACAATCTTAGTGCATCATATTGCCAGAGGTCCTCACTGCTGAGACAGCAATGTGCTCATTTTATTGTCACAAACGCTGTTGACTGATCCTGTTAAATCTGTGTATCTCATACGTATGAGAGTGTCATTCAAAATAGACATTCCCATGTGGGAATGTTCAAGGGGTTTATAATATTTATAATGTCACTGTGATTATCTTTCATCTAATTTGCAACTTTTCTGTTTATCAAGTTTTATTTGTTGTAGAGACAAACACAGAAACAACATAAACCTTTTGTAAATAGTAAATAGGGACTGGAAACATTTTCCAGAAGAGTCTGCTTATTGAACTCCACCCCGGCAGTCTAGTTATCATTTCTTTTGTTTTACTGTTTTTTACAAGAAGAAAAGTATCTTTCCTCTCTTAGTGGTAATTTTGAAATCACCCTTCTAAAAATCCTGTTTTAAGCACAAACTTCTGCAGGAACTTTCTGAAGCTCCACTGCTCTCTCCTCTGCTGGGAGGCAGCCTATTTAAAAAATGAATAAACAGACGAATACAAAATTCTTTGAAAGCAAAGACTTTAGAGGCCAGTTGAATTCCACCAATAAAGTGAAGATACCAGCCTTCCAGTTGCTGATGCAAAGGACCCTAGAGTTAAATCCACCTGTTTACCATCCAGAGAATACTGCAGCAAAGCTGCTAGCAGGAAATGGTTTGAAGAAATAGGTACATAAGTAGGAGGAAATATGAAAGTAAATAGGAGTATAAGAAAAATATTTTCTTACTGGTGATTACCAGTGGAGTATAAGGATTTCAGTAGTGATGGAAGTACCAGTTACGTGCAAGAAACACTGGGTACATACAAGTGAGGAGATCAGGTAAGGCCAGAGCTGTAATGCATGCACTTGCCACCTCCATCCCTGACACCCACCATCACTGCTCTCTGACATCCATCCATCCATATATGTCAGTTCTTTCCCTCATGGACTCCACTGTCTGCTCCATGGGAGGATGGGTCAAGGAAGGGAAAATTGCAATCATGACCTTTGCAGCTGGTTCCTGGGGCAGCAGCAGGAGGAGTGTGAGTTTATTTGCTCCCAGCTGATGCCCCTGCACAGGACTCTTCTCTCCTCCCATTACTCCTTGTTGAGGCTCTGATTACATCTGTGTTATAATTTATCATCTGGTGCTAATTAAACTGCTCTGCTAGGAGTGGCCGGAATCTCTCTGCATTTTCCCAAGATTTGGCTCTCTGCAGCAACGCTACCCTTGAAATAACATGAACTATAAATGTGTGTTGTCTGTTAGTCCCATCTCCCATTGCAACAGATGTTTTAAGGTCTTACTGTCAAATAAGTCATGGTCCACCACCAGCCGTACAGCATCAGTGGATGGAGGGCACTGGATTGGATCTTGGCTGCTCACACTGCAGATAAGGGTAATCCTGAGTGTGTGTGCATGCACATGCATTGCTATGCCTAATGTGCAAGATATACTGACAGTTGTTGTCCCCTGGCAGACCCTACATTTCATAATAAACCTAGTACAAGTGCTTTTGTCAAGGTAAACTGTATATGAGTTTGACACAAAACTTGCTCTAAAAAAGCAGTTCAGAGCCTATGAGGTGTTTTTGACACACAGAGAACAAGGACTTGAGGCACGTAAATGCAGAGACATGAGCTGCCTGTCCCAGAAGCTGGAGGTGGTTAGAGGTGGAAAGGTGTAACGGCCCTTTACAAACATTGTAGGAGTCCCCCACAGCAGCTGTGACCAGTTTTCATGCTTTTAAAAAAGAGCCCATAAATGCTGAAAGAGAGGAGTGGCAGTAATTTGCAGTTCAGCAGGGAACTCTTAGGTGCTGTGGTGTTTTGCAGGAGCAGTTAATGAGGAGGCGGAGTAGGAAGTTACACGGTAATGAATCTCTGTTAGGGCAAGTGAACCAAACAGAAGACATGGTTATCACAGAAACAGGGAGGTACTGAGATCTGTTGAACCACTTATAGGGTGATATCACAGATTTAACTAAACAGCTAAAGCTAGGTAAACCAGTGTGTTAAATTTCAGCACAGATTTTAAAGGGTGAGACGTACTCCCAACTGCTGGGTGCTCCAACCAGTGACACATTGCATCTCTGGCCAGCAGCTCCTTGGTGTCCCAAGTGATCTTTTTAGTGTGATGAACTGCAGCAGCACACCAGGAAGGAGGTTGGAGGTGTCCACCTACACCTTGTGAATGATATTTGAAACCAGGGACACTCTCATCATGTCTACTTCCAGCTGAAAAGTCTGTTTTGCTTTCAGGGCTGGCTTTTGCTCCCCTGCTGTCTTCTGACTTCCATCTGGATTAAAATTCTGCACTGAATGTGGATGGTAGCACAGGAATAACAAAAAGGAGCCGTAAGTGTTTAGAAAACAAGACAAACAAAAATCATAGAATGATTTGAGTTGGAGGGACCTTAAAGACCATCCAGTTCCACACCCCTGCCATGGGCAGGGACACCCTCCACTAGACCAGGCTGCTCAAAGCCTCATCCAGCCTGGCCTTGAAGACAGCCAGGGATGGAGTACCCAAAGCTTCCCTGGGGAAAAAAAAAAAAAAAAAGGATTTCAACCATCTACTGCAGGGCAGGTTTTCAGTTCTGAGCTATAAAGAAGATGTAACTAGATCTCAGAATAGTGGACTGGAGGCTTTGGTCATGTACCAGAAGGCTGTGGATTTATTACAAATTGTATGGAAGCGTTTTTCTACTGCCTAATGAAGGACAGCACAGAGCTCCCTGAGCTACTGGAGGTGTTTAAATAAGTCTGCACAGTACATTATTAGCCCAGCATTGTGCCTCAGATAATCTTTGACTCTTGGGAAGATGGATCACCACAGGCAAACACCACACCCTGACCCTATCTGCCTCTCAGCTAGAAAATCAGGGTGTTGTACATCACTCCCCAGTATTTCTGATTCTGTGGCTATCACAGCCAAAGTGAGTTCAGGTCTCCCTGAATGTGATAGAGCAGTTACAAGTGGAGACAGTTTGGAAGAGGACTCGGCCCTCCTGCAAAGCCTAGTCTTACTGAAGTTACTGCCAAACACTAACAGCTGCATCTGCAGAACAGGTTATACTTCATTATTATACACCTGAAGTTCAGACACCATAACATTCAGAAGTCATTCTGAGCAGAATATTAGTCCAGTTGACTGGAGGTTAGACAAGGAGATGCCCGTCTACAGGGAGTGCCAGAAGGACGATCCAGGAAACTACAGGCCTGTCAGTCTGACCTTGGTGCGGGGGAAGGTTATGGAGCAGATCAACTTGAGTGCCATCACGCTGCATGTACAGGACCACCAGGTGACCAGGTTTAGTCAACATGGGATTATGAAAGGCAGGTCCTGCTTGACTAACCTGATCTCTTTCTATGACAAGGTGACACGCTTAGTGAACAAGGGAAAGGCTGTGGGTGTTGTCTACCTAGACTTTAATGAAGCCTTTGACGCTGTTTCTTACAGCATTCTCCTGGAGAAACTGGCTGCTCATGGCTTGGATGGATGTACTCTTCCCTGGGTAAAAAATTGGCTGGATGGCCACGTTCCAGGAGTTGTGGTGAATGGAGTTAAATCCAGTTGGTGGCCGGTCACAAGTGGTGTTCCCCAGGGCTCAGTACTGGGACCTGTTCTGTTCAATATCTTCATCAATGACCTGGATGAGGGGATTGAGTGCACCCTCAGTAAGTTTGCTGATGACATCCAGTTGGGCAGGAGTGTTGATCTGCCCAAGGGTAGAAAGGCTCTATAGAGGGATCTGGGCAGGCTGGATGGGTGTGTCGAGGCCAATTGTATGAGTTTCAACAAGGCCAAGTACCATGTCCTCCACTTGGGTCACAACAACCCCCTGCAATGCTACAGGTGTGGAGATGAGTGGCTGGAAAGCTGCCCGGCAGAACAGGACCTGGAGGTGTTGGGCAACAGCAGGCTGAATATGAGTTGGCAGTGTGCCCAGGTGGCCAAGAAGGCCAATGGCATCCTGGCCTGCATCAGGAGCAGTGTGACCAGCAGGACTAAGGAAGTGATTGTCTCCCCATACTGGGCACTGGTGAGGCCGCACCTCAAATCTCTGTGTTCAGTTTTGGGCCCTTCACTACAAAAAAGACATTGAGGAGCTGGAGCATGTCCAGAGGAGGGAAACGGAGCTGGGGAAGGGTCTGGAGCACAAGTCTTGTGAGGAGCAGCTGAGGCAACTGGGGCTGTTCAGCCTGTAGAAGAGGAGGCTGAGGGGAGACCTTATCTATCGCTCTCTACAACTACCTGAAAGAAGGTTGCAGAGAGGTGGGGGTTGGTCTCTTTTCCCAAGTGACAAGTTGTGCCATGGGAGGTTTAGACTGGATATTAGGAAAAATTTCTTCACTAAAAGGGTTGTCAGGCATTGGAAATTGGTGCCCAGGGAGGTGGTTGAGTCACCATCCCTGGAGGTATTTAAGAGACTGTGGATGAGGTGCTGAAGAACACGGTTTAGTCATGGGATTGTCAGTGTTAATAATTGGACTTCACGATTTTAAAGGTCTTTTCCAACCTAGAAGATTGTATGATTAGTTTTACAGCCAGCAAAGGTTTAACTTGTTTTTACCAGCCAGCAAAGGGTTAACTTCATGGAAACCAAGAAGGTTTTAATGAACTTCAGTGGGGGCAGGATTCACCTTGCTATATATAAGGCTCTCAGGTTAGAAGGAGTTTTCAGGCCTTTAGAAATGTCAATATGCTTGTTTTCAAGTGACCTTGAAGCAGTCTACACTGTTCTTGCAGCAAAACAAACTGTCTTGGAGTAGGATTAAACACATCCTGCCCCATGTTCTTCAGCTCCATAGTCCATTGAGCGTGGTCTCAAAGCATATTAGATGTGTTCTGAAACTGCTCACCTCTTAGCTTGGGTTATAGCATTGTCCAATTTGCATTTCTGGAGACAATTTCATGTGAGCTCTGTGGTTAAATTTTAATCCTGAGCCAATTTACTGCATCCAACCCCAGTAATCTCCATCAAGCCCTTCTGTCCATCTGCAATGACAATGTCAGGCAGACAAGAAAGACTCATGTTGTCTCTTGGAAGGGGCCTGGCACAGCCGCCTGCAGAGCAGTGGGGGGTTGTAGGCAGGATTCAAACTAGGCTGAGATCAGGCTACTGGAAAAGACACTGTGGATACACAGTGCTGGGATTCTGATAGCCTCAGCTTCAAACCTCTCCAAGGAAGCATCTGGTACAGGATGGACAAATGCAGTCCAAAAAAACAAAGCTGTGGATATCTTCCAGACTACTGGACCATAGTAGATTCAGCACAGCCTGTGATCGCATACAGTCCCCCCATATAAATGAGACCTTGCCCCAGGACAAGGTGCAGCCTGTATTTGGCAGCTGTTAATGTGTGCTGTAGATGAGTCTGAAGTTGTTGTTGTGCTTGAACTTCCAGGTAACTGAGTGTATAGCCTTACTGACCATGGAGCAAAAGGTAGCCCAGGCGTGAAGAAGCTGATGTCTACCTTTATATATTTCAGGGTCATCAGCCTTTACTGTTTTGTTTGGGTTTTTTTTTTTGTCTGCTTTGATAGATGAGACAGTTCAATCTTCAGCTAGGGAAACAATTGAAATTTATTTAATTTATAGGTGTAAGCAAAATGTAATGTTACATATGTCACTTTAGAAGGATTTCAGAAAAGGATGCTTCTGATCAATTGTCATTGTCCATTTCTGATCAACTTGAGCTGCCAGAACTCTAAAAAATGTACAGCCTTCTTTAAAAAAACAGATGCAGAAGCCATTACAGCAATGGTCTCCAAGGGAAATTTGAAAAGCGCTGTTAGTCTTCTGTTTGAAACACTTCCTTTATCCAGGATTTAATTTTATTAATTAGCATCCAGCTTTAAAAATCTGAAGCAGAGGCAAAGGGATTCAATCTCTTTCAGATTGTCATCAGTAAAGTACTTTCATTCAGAGTTTCCAGACATGGAGGAATACTTATATATCATTATTGCAATTTTCTGATGATACTTCACTTCAGAAACCCAGGAGTATTTCAAACCTCGTCAGTTCATCTACAACTCTGGTAGTTCAATTTTAATTAGCTCAAATCCTTGAATGGTGTAAATCAGAATAACAGCTGTCATTCCTAGTTTTCATTTTGGTCTTAATTCACACAATAACAGAATCATAGAATCCTTTGTGTTGGAAAGGACTTTAAAGATCATCTAGTTCCAACCCCCCTGCCATGGACAGGGACACCCTCCACTAGACCAGGTTGCTCAAAGCCCCATCAAATGTGGCATTCAACACTCCCAGGGATGGGGTACCCACAGCTTCTCTGGGCAACCTGTTCCAGTGCCTCACCAACCTCTCCAAGAAGAATTTTTTCCTGATGCCCAATCTAAATCTACCCTCTTCCAATTTAAACCTGTTAACCCTTGTCCTGTCACTACAGGCCCTTGGAAAAGGTCCCCCCCAGCTTCCTTGTAGGCCCCTTCAGGCACTGGAAGGCTGCTATAGGGTCTCCCCGGAGCCTTCCCTTCTCCAGGCTGAACAAGCCCAACTCTCTCAGCCTGTCCCCATAGCAGAGGTGCTCCAGCCCTCAGAGCATCTTCGTGGCCTCCTCTGGACTTACACTGACAGGTCCATGTTCATATTGTAGGGGTCCCACAGCTGGACACAGTACTCCTGGTGGAGTCTTATGAGAGCAGAGTAGAGGGAGAGCATCCCTCCCTCGACCTGCTGGCCATGCTTCTCTGGATACAGCCCAGGATACAGTTGGCTTTCTAGGCTGTGAGTGTACACTGACAGGTCTGAATACATTGAAATTAAGCCCTCTGCTATAGTTTTTGAGTTACATTTTAAATGTCTTTCTAATAGTTCTTAATCCAATTATATACAGTCTGTTATTTAACTAAACAACAGTAACATTTTTCATTGCATGTGCTGTGCCTATGTGAAATGCCTGAAACCTTTAGCAGGTTTGAAATGTCTGAGTACTAAATGCACAAAGAAGCAGCCAAATGGCAGCACCATTAATGGGGCTGTCTGGATGGGATGTCTGGACTGACAGTAAATATATGAAACTGGCGTCTTTGGAAGGTTTTTGTACAAGGTTGCCCGATTTGTGGATCACATATGAATAGAATAGAATAGAATAGAATAGAATAGAATAGAATAGAATAGAATAGAATAGAATAGAATAGAATAGAATAGAATAGAATAGAATAGAATAGAATAGAATAGAATAGAAAGGGACCAGTGTCCCTACAATGATCACCTACTCCAACTGCCTGACCACTTCATGGATGACTGAAAGTTAAAGCAAATTATTAAGGGAATAGACCAAATGCCTCTTAAACACTGTCAGGCTTGGGGCACTGACCACATCTCTAGGAAAACTTTTCCAGTGTTTGACCACCCTCTAGGTAAAGAAATGCTTCCTAATGTCCAGTCTAGACCTCCCCTGGCAAAGCATTGAACCATTCCCATACACCCTATCACTGGATCCCAGGGAAAGAGACCAGCACCTCCCTCTCCACCTCCCCTCCTCAGGAAGCTTTAGAGAGCAATGTGGTCAGCCCCTCAGTCTTCTTTCCTTCAAGCTAGAAAAGCACACTGTCCTTAGTCACTCCTCACAGGACATACCTTCCAGCCCTTTCACTAGCCTTGTTCTTCTCCTCTGGACACATTAAAGGATGTTCACATGGTTATTAAATTGTGGTGCCCAGAACTGCACACAGCCCTCGAGGTGAGGCCACACCAACACTGAATACAGCAGGATAACCTCCTCTTCTGACCGGCTGGCCATGCTGTGTTTGGTGCTCCCTGGGATGTGGTTTGCCCTCTTGGTTGCCAGAGCACTGCTGACTCCTACAGAGCCTGCTGTCAGCCAGCACCCCCAGATCCCTTCCTGCAGGGCTGCTCTCCAGCCACTCCCCTCCCAATTTATACTTGTGCCCAGTGTTACTCCACCCCAGGTGCAGAATCTGGCATTTTGGTGGTGTCAATGGGAAATGCACACTTGGCTCAATCGCTCTAGAGAGAGAGTGACTGTGTTAGACACGTACTAAACTGGTTTCTAGACACTTTAGGCAGGGTTTATCTCACCTTACATTTTGGATGTCTCCAACGTGAATCAATATATCTGGGCTGGTCACCCCTCACTGTCTTTTTAATCAATGACTTAAGCCTTTCTATGATAGGTGATTCATCTCATCAATATAGATAAAAATGAAAAGAAACATTTTGCAAAAGTGCTCATTTATCCCATTAGTGACATTTGGTCTTATAAATATCACCTTTTTCTTGATGGAAGTCTTCAGTACTAATGACAAATTAGGTGGCTAATAAAGATAGACAGGTATTTTTGGATTACTCTCCAGAATTTAAGTGCCTAGTTTTCATGTAGTTTTCATTTCAGGCACCTAAGGATTACCTGGATCTTGTCCTCTCACTTTATTTGGTTATACAGCCACAGCAAAGGGGTATAACAGGCAAACCCTGGGACATGGTCTGGTTCCTAGGCTGGTCCACAGCAGTATGTCTGTTATGTGTTTATGACAATGGTCAAGCCACTGCTGATCCCATATGTAAAAATGTACCTTAAGCCTCTTAAAAACCTTAGCCTGCCTAATCAGTTCATTTCCATTCCCAAATGTGTAATGTTTCCCCTGAAGCACTTAACTGCACTTGTCATTCACAACCTTTTAGGGGTCAAGGATATTAAGCATTCTTTGTCATTGCCATAAATGCCTGACATCTTCTACAGGTGATCATCCAGGTTTAGTTATCTTCTTTGCCTTCCATAACTATTACTGAGTGTGAAATATCTCTCTGTAGGAATATCTATGACTTGTTTTGTCTTCTGAGTCAATCCGAAAGACTCATTGTGTGAAACATTTCAATGCACCTATATTTTGGATTGATACTATATTTCTCCTGAATGCATATACTATGGAGAAAAAAATGTCTGGGGTTCAGGACATAACTGAGATGCATAAAATAGGGGGTAGCTACCCCCAGCACTCTTAGTAGTCAGTGGTGATAGAGAAGCATCTAAAAAAAATTCAGATCTAACACAGGTAGAACTGCTTTTTGCAGGTACTTCTCTGTTTCTGTCTGCATTTTACAGAGCTGATTAAAAAAAAAAAAAAAGAGAGTGTTCCATTTGCACTAGGAAAGTATCTAGGACTTATCCAATATTAATGGAAAGACAGTGATCAGTCTGAAGCTTCTGCATGTCCTGGGATAAATAAATTCCTATCTCTGGAAGCTGACAGCATCTTTCTATAAAAAGTACATAGAACAAATTCAGAGCTGTCCTAATCTCACAGATAAATAATTGAACATTGGAATATTTTGTCTCTAAGTATATTTAAATACTAAAATCTAGGTTTAAATACAAACACTCAAATCAATGTTAATCCTACTTCCTTCCCTGCACTCCCTACCTCACCCAAGCAGTACCAGAAATTTTAAGCCTCTGGTGTGGAAAGAGAGACAAAGAAAGAAAGAATCCTGTGAAAAGTATTCTGTGGGAAAAAATATCAGATGCAAATAGTAATGAGTTTCAGTGTGTATACACCAGAGCACTAGAATTCAACTGGCTGAGAAATCTGCTAGTGAAAGACCAACCTTTTGATAGGATTTATTTTCTTTTCTTTGGTTCAGCAGATTCCTTTTTCATTTCTATAAGAAATACGGTAGAGCATGCAAAGCTCTGGATAAAGTACACTAACAGCTTCAGCTGAAAACCCATTCATGAGTATGATACACAGGATGAAGGGAAAGGTCTTTTGCTACAATAATTATTACCCTTAGCCCTCGCTTGTCTTCCAGGACATGAACCTGATACATGGTAAGGTTTACAGCAAGAAATCTATTGACTTTGAAGTGCTGGAATGTTGCTATTGAAGAACAGAAGAAAATGAAACAAAGCAAAGCAAAGCAAGCTTACTCGATTGACACTAAAAGCAAATACAATCGAAATCACAAAACTCCAGCAGCTGTCTGTTGTTTCAGGATCTGTTTCCTGCATTATGTTCATAACACTTTGCAGGAAATACATTTCAACATCCTCAAAGATTAAACTTTAATATCAGACCCAAGAATGAAACTGTAAAGGCATTGAGCTAAAGTGGGAGAATTGAATCTTAAAAGGAAAAATTTCATCTGTGATTACAAGCAAGTGAGCAAGCTCTAAAAGGCAGAAACCGTATTAATTTTCTCCTTGCAATTTCTATACTGTCAGTGCAATGCACGAGGTTTTACCTTAGCCAGTATAGCCACATAAAGTAAAATCATATAGCCACATAAACCGAGATTAAAGGGAAAATACATACTAATGAAGAGGTTTTATCTTAATACCCATTTCCAAGCACAGCTCAGTAGAGCAGTACAAATAGTTGTAAGCCACAGTGCAATTAGAGACATAATCATCAGAGTGGCAGCTGCTAAGACATGAGGTACACGTGGTCTCTCATGTACCTTTCTGTGAGGTCTGAGGGAGTGATCTGGGCTCTGAAAGAAGGTGGTGCATTATCACCTAACCACAAAAATAAGCTCCGTATTTTGGTATCAGCAAAAGAGCATCAATAACAGATGTTTTTGCAGATGTCACCAATAATGTCAACTTTGCAATTTTCTCAAACATGAACAAAAAATTAGCTATGGTATTGATGCAAAAATTAGGTGTTTGTGCTCTAACAGCATACAATAAAAGCAAATCTCTTTCTTCCTATCTTTCATAATGTTCATAAACTGGTGATTTAGAGCTTCTATTTAAAGACACGTAGCAGATCCAGTAAAGGAATGAGCATAACCTGAGGGACTTTGTCTTCCTTTCCTCCCTAATTGGGTTTTGTTTTGTTTTTTTTGCCCCAGTCCAAAATTAGATTGTTATGTCTTCAAAGCAGGGACCCTGAACTCAATTATCCTCTCATTTTCTTCAGTCAAAGTCACTGGAGTTTCACTCACAGTAAACTTGCAAAAGTGGGTGAAGAGTCAGACTTGCCTTCCCAGCTAAATCCGAATTAGACAGGCATGTGGTGCAGTCACCTGGGAAAGGTCACTGCACACTACATGGTTGTTCCACATTCCCCATTGCAGTATGACATATTACTTTACCATATTCAATTACAACTTTGGCAAAGGTATTTTTCGTTCCAAACATGTTGGCCTCTTCCCTCCGACTACAAAAGGACTTACATCCTCAAGTTAAAAATTCAGATTTTTTAAAAAAATCTATGCTTAAAATCCTCCTCCCAGGAGGATCAGACCAACCCATGTGTTGAACAAGGCTGAGACTACATGGCTATAAATCCCAAGCAGAAAGAATACCTTCCCAGAGGTGCACCATAAGGCACCTAACCGACTGTGTCAAGAAGGGCTTAGCCTGCAGCCCTCTTTTCTGCATTTGTTTCTCGTTAGATTACAGCTGCTCCTATGTCTAAGCCCTTATGCTAATGCTTATGCTTCTTCCCTTTTAGCATATATTCTTCCTCATTTACTATGCCACCTTGATGATGTTTCTGGATGCAGACACGGTGGTTACTGGGATTTGGAAAATATTCTCAGTCCCCAAGGATGGTGCTAGGAGTTAGGAACAGTATTCTGCTTGGATGAGGATAAAAATCATGGGATAAAAAGGGCAGCAGAAACCTCTGTTTAAGCCATTTTCAGGTCAGTGTGACAACAGGCATATCAGACACAACGGAATGGCAAGTTAAGTGAGTATCAAAGGTGCTTCTGAAAATCTGAGGGAATACCAACAGTTTCACCAAGCCAAAGGGCAAACAGAGGAAGGGAACACTTAGCTTGCTTTACCTTTTCTCCTTGTAAAATTTCCATGAATTATGTGTACATGTATAGAGGTATGCAGATATTGTTCTGCTCATAACTGGCACAGACTACCTTCAAAATTACCTTTGTAGTTATCTTTTATTACCCTCATAGTTTATTAACCATTTTATATATTGAAATCTAACATAATGTGATGTAATGCTTTATAATGAGTTCATCTGTTTAAAAGGTGCTGCACAATTTTAAATAGAATTTATTTTTATGTAAGTTGTCTTAAAATGAAAACTATCTCTGTCTAACAATAATAACCAGGTACAAGCACTGTCAGCCTGAAACATAGTGAATCAAAAATAGTTAAAATAAAATTTTACCTCTATCTTTGAGTCCTCCTACCATATTTATGGATTTTATTGTTACAATAAAATTTGAGGGGGAGAGGGAAATTGATTGAATTTCTTTGTTACACCTATGAACTCTACACTGGGTTTTGAAAGTTCTGTTCAAACAGGGGAAATAATTGAACCAAAAATGCTCTTAATAATGTGAAGAAAATAACTGAATATAATATTTTGAGTCTCCTTCAGTTACAGCAAATCATAATGATGAAATTGTAACATTTTCAAAGAGGACTGTTTTGGCTTGTTTCCTTTTATTAGGCTGGAAATATCCCTTTAACATTTTAGTCTAAAACTGAATTATGCACATTCTCTCATGTCTTGTAGGAATGAGATTGATTTAATGGAAGCAGTTAATGTCAAACACACTTATTCTGGATTTCTTTTGAAAAATTAGTAGGGCTGACAAGTTGCTTTAGTTTTTTTTCTTCAGTGTTATTGTGAGTGTATGGGTAAAAACGCGATTTGTAACACGGCTTTATTATAGATTTTTTTTCTTGTTTTTTGTCTGTACTTCAAAAGAACAGAGAAAATACCACTTTATTCCAAGTGCATGAATCATACCTATATGATATGGTCTGATTGGTGGTCCAGGGAGCACTTTGTTATGCTGAAATTCCTCTACTGAAATCTTCTGCCAAAAGATCATGAGACTGTTAATTAGAGCATGCTGTAGTTCGATGGGTTGATTATTCCACTTGATATCAATAAACTTATATCACCTAAGTTTTTAGACTGTGTTTCTTAGTTTATTTAGCAAAGCACTGACTTTCTCTTAACCTAAATTCTTTGAAAATGTGAGAGGGTTCAGCATCTGAAGTCCCAGGTGCTGACTGGCTGTTGGTTGGGTCGAACTCCTCCCAGAGAAGGAGTTAGAAGACTTTGTTCAAGCACTGAATAAATACACCAGTCCTGAGAACTTGTGGTTGGTTGTTCCTGGCCAACAGCCAAACACCCACACAGTTGCTCACTTACACACCTCTCCTGTGGGATGCAAAGAAAATAGAAGGAATGAGAGAAGATTCACAGGTTGAGATAAAATTCTAACAGGGGAAGAAAAAGCTGCCCACACAAGCAAAGCATAGAAAGAATTTGTTCACTATTTTCCATCAGCAGGCAGATGTCCAGTCACTTCCACAAAAACAGGGATGCATCACATGTAATGGTTACTTGGGAGTACAAATGTTACAATCATGAACGTCCCGCTTCCTTCTCCTTTCCCTGAGCTTTTACTGCTGACCAGAACGTTATATGGTATGGAACATCCCTCTGGTCAGTTCTGGTCAGATGTCCTGGCTATGACTCCTCCTAGTTTCTAGCCCATCCCTAGCCTTGATGCTACACAGGCACTGCTCAGCAGTAGTCAAAAGACTGATATTTAACATTTAATCAAAATGCAAACCAAAGCATCATATGGGTTCCTGTGAAGCAAATTAACTCCAACCCAGCCAGACTCAGTGGAGAGTTTCAGCTTACAGAGTTGCTTTTTTGTTATCTGTCAGTCGGTGTTCGAACTTGAACAAGTCACTTCTCAGTGCCTCAGTTTGCTAGGACTCAACATAGGAGGAAATCTTCTGCTTCAAGACATCAATAATTGCTATTCAGAAAGTGCTTTTGGAACCACAGATAAAAAGAATGATCTAGGTGTCAAATTCCATTTTTAACCTTTGAATTTCAATTCTGTTCTCTCTAGATTTGTTCAGGAATTTGGCATGGATTTATTCACATTAATTTTATGGTTTCATCAAATTTAGCCCTCCTTCACTTGTCCTTTCTTTTCACACTTTCTGTGTACCTCAGGTTTGGTGACACCATGCACCCAGCAGACTTTGGAGATATTTTAAAAGCAATTGAATATTTTATTCCTGCTAATGTTTAGGGCTGATACTGTTTGATTTGTTCATGTTAGCAGGCTAAAATAAAGCCCTGACTATAGACTTTTAGATAAAAGTTTGCATGAAAAAATAATAGCTAGAAAATTAAGCCTTGGCATAACAGTGACCTAAAAAATTACAGGGGAAAAAAAAAAAAAAGGGCCAAAAAAAACCCAAACCCACCAACAGGGAGATCAGACATGCTCTGGGGATGAATAGTGCTTGTTTAAAGTTACTAACAGAGGTTTCAGAGATAAAAAGAAAAAGGGATTTCATAGCAACACATGAGATACTGCCACTATGTATACAGAAAAGATGACAGTGGCTCCAGGTACTGTAAATTAGGCCAATCCAAAATTAAAAAAATGAACCAAGTTCAAAAGGATGAGGGAGAGTAATAAAAACCATTCTGGATTCTTGTGGGATATGCTAATCAAAGACAAGCAAGCTGCATATAGATCCCAGTCTGTTTTGTTGTAATCACATGACTAATAGGGCAATATCAAGGCTGATAGAGTTGGGCTTGTTCAGCCTGGAGAAGAGAAGGCTCCAGGGAGACCTTACAGCGCTTTCCAGTACCTGAAGGGGCCTACAAGGAAGATGAAAGATTGAGGGTGTGTGTGGTTTTACAAGGGCCTTTAGTGACAGGACAAGGGACAGCAGCTTTAAATAGAAAGCTGGGAGATTTAGACTGGATCTCAGAAAAAAATTCTTCACGCAGAGGGTGGTGAGGCACTGGAACAGGTTGCCCAGAGAAGCTGTGGGTGCCCCATCCCTGGAAGTGGTCAAGGTCTGGTTGGATGGGATTTTGAGCAACCTGGTCTAGTGGAGGGTGTCCCTGCCCATGGCAGGGGGATTGGAACTGAATGATCTTTAAGGCCCCTTCCAACCCAAATCATTCCATGATTCTGTAATACTGCGGAATACTTCTAGAAGTAAAGCAAGGCTAGAGCCAAAGTTAGAGTGGCCTCAGCATAACAGGTGGGTGCTTAGCCCCAGCAAGGAGCCACTTGGAATCTTCATCACTCTGTGAAGGGTTCCCTCTATTAGTAGGGTGCTGCACTATTAAAATCAGAGTAGAGGAGGTCAGCTGAAGTCCTGCTCCTCTCAGACTAGAATGTCATAATTTTCTGCTTTAATACAAGGGAGTGAAATATAAAATACACACCATGTTTCAAGAGTTAGCGCTGGCCCGTAGGCTACATATGCCTCACACCTGACTGTCACCAGCCTTGTCTGGCGGTGGGGTTGGCCCTGGCTTCCCACCCCTCTGGACTTACGGCTTTCTCCTTGGTGGGCACCTTGCAGCTCTGTCTCGGCATTCAGGCTGCTGTGCAGCAAAGCAGTGCCGTGGCTGGCCCTGTGAAGGCTCAGGGTGGTGCAAGACACAATGAGGAGGACATTCCTGCACGGGGTTGTCCTTATGTCAGTCTGGACCACTGCCCTGGAGGTGACTCCATGTCTGAGATTTACACCCTCTCAAGTAATCGGATTTAGTCCTCCCCCCCTCTCTGCAGGTACTTTCTATCAAAATGACGTGTCAGTAACAGTCAATAATATCCACATAAAATTCACCATAAAAAATGAAAAAGTTTAATAGGAGATTACCCAGTGGGGTTTTTTTTGTGTTTTTATTTGCTGTTTAAAGACCAATGTAGAGCCTTTACTCTAGGTAATAACCAGCCAACATCAAATTTTGATTCAAGTTTTGACGGGACTCTTTTCTTCGTGATGCAGCAATGACTCAGGCTGCACATGAAGGGCAGTTTTATAAAAATACGTTTTTGATAATTTCGAGTCCTGATCCTTTTTAAAGGGTATGAGTTTCAGTACATTCTTATTACCCACTAATTTCATGGTCCATGGCTGAACATAAGGCTGTAATTCAATTGTGGGGTTTTTTTCCTGGTATTACAAACAGCAAGAGTAATGCTGATTTACATTCTCACTGTTCACTGAGGACTACGTATTGTTATTTATAATCTAGCCAAGGGATTTTGCAGACACCTAGTCATTAAGTTATTTAAAGTCTGTCATGCTGGAAAAGAAGGCTTAATCCATAGAATGTAGAAGGGAAGGGATTACAGTGCTGGAGATCTCAAAAGGAAGAGATTACAGAGAAAAAAAAATGAGCCCAGTGTGTTCACTTCCTGAGGAATAATCACTTGCAGGCAAGTAACAAACAGTGTGCAGCTTGCCCTCATGTAAAATCAATTTTTTAACCAAAAAAAAAAATGTCTAATCAAACACTATCAAACCATTCCATTATGAGATATTTATAACAGAATACACTTTCCACATAATAATACATGGAAATTAATCGACAAAGTAATGAGGATCTTTTATATCTACTTATGCTTGTTCTGTCAGATATCTATTTCATGTTATGTTCAGATGAACAAGAAAGTACAGTCATAATTGCAGTAGGAAAAGCTTTTGAAAGATGCTAAATCAATAGCTGTCCTGAAATTGGTACCAGAAAAGAAATATTTTGCAGAGTGATTAAACATAATTCACTGGGAGTCACGCATTGGCATAGAACTTGCTCTTATAAGAAGCTGGACATTTTTCCTCTGCTCCAGCAGACCACTCATGCACGGGTTGCAGATAAAGTCCCATGGACAACTCTGGCAATACTCATGTGCTTGCATTTAAACTGGACCTTAAACACTTGAGGTTTTGAACCAGGATACAGAGCAAGATACGAGAATGAGCCTTTGATAGAGGCTGACGCAGTCATATGATCATTTAGGTTAGAAAGTACTCAAGGTCAAAAAAAGTTGTGCTCATTGTCTGTTATTCATGCTGCTTAAGGCACCCAGGTTGCATATTTAAATTATGATTATCTCACAGTCTCTACACAGGCAAAATGTCCTTTAGCCTATATATTGAAACAGATGTATTAATTCTACAGATCAGATTCTGGGCTCTTGATAATAGCTTAATCCTCTTCCTTGTCAGCCATTCTCTGTGCCTCAACTCTTTAGGTTGACAATGTGTATCATTGACAAAGGAGTGGTTTTACTCCCATCGTCAGGTGTAGTACCATCCATACGCTTTGGATGAGGAAGGGAGGGCAGGAGGAACCTGAGGTACCCAGGCATGTGGCTTATATCTCTATTTTATCATTGCCTTATATCTCAGACTCCCACCGTGTTGGCTGCTTTAAAGGCAGTGAAGGCAGGAAAAGGAAGAGTTGTGATGGGGTGGGTAGATTTTCTATCATGGGGTCTGTTGCCTTTTGGAAAGCAGGGCTTCAGGGATGTGGCAGTTTGCTTCCACCACTGCCCTTTTTCACATCCTCCATCCCTCCCTCATAAGGCAAGTTCATAAGTGCCAGCTTCTTCTTCAGGTGGCTGAAAATGGATGGAGAGATTAAGATGTTACCTCTCCTATGGAGTATTCTCACTGCACTGCTAAGGGAAGTTAATTTTATTAATGCCCGCCTACTGACTTCGTGAAAACTAGAGTTTGTTCAGCTAAATTAGTACCTCTTTATAATAGGGAAGGCTGGTCAATAAAGATAACAGCATTGATCCAACATCAGCAGAGAAGAAAATACTTGACGTGATGTTATACATTTTCATTAAGAAACTAGAACAGCAGAAGAATTTCACATGGTAAATGGATTAAAAACTAGTGAGCTGATGCATTTCAAAAGATAACTGTAAATGAATAATAATAAGTGTGTGTGCTTCTTGGGATCGCTCCAGGGAGCAGGGTTTCATTCTGAGGTATGTAACACTATTCTCAGTGACCTGGAAGGAAACGTAACACCATTGCAGATAAGATTTGCAGATCACAGTGTTAAGGATGGGGAATAGTGAACAGTCTCCGTCACTCTTAAAGAGAATGGTGTTAAGCAGTGCTCAGACAGGCAAAATGCAAAGCAAGAGGGATAAATATAAACTCACATCCAAGAATACAAGATGCAGATTATACATACAGGTGGGGGGAGTGTAACCTAGATAGCAGTCTGAAAAGATTTTGAGGATCACACTGGACAAATGTGAATATAAAAACCAAGGCTGACACTGCCCAAAGGGCTAAATCAATCCCAGGATACATAAATAAAGGAAATTTCCAATATAAGGATAGAAAATTATGTTTTCATATGTGGTAGGAATATCCTTGTGGAACAGTCTTTTGGAAGGTGTCCAGAAGATTGTTGAATATCTAGAATTCAGGAAAGAGCCACGACAAAGTTAGAAGGGCTGGAAGCTCTGCTTTATAACTCACCCTAGTTTGCTTATCAAAGAGAAGGTTCAAGGGTGGATAAATCAGTTTATGGGAATCTATGAGGGAAAGACAACAAGAATAAAAGACTGACTCACAGACAAGATATAAATTTTTAAACATTAAAGCATGTGTTGAATTCCAATTAGCTGAAAGTGTTTAAACTTAAACTGGCATTTCTGCTAAAGCAGACATTTTTGTGTTTCTCGCTTAAATGCACAATGATACAAGAAGGGACAATTTTGCCCAAGTTACATGAAAGGGCAGAATACAAGATCTCAATGGCTTTTTCTGGCTGTCTGATCACTGAGTGCATATTCTACAAAACGCTTTACCTTTACAATCTCCCTTTCTCCCTTTTCAGACGCAGTGTTCTAAGAGCTTTTCTTCCCCTCTGACCTCGTGTCACATAACCTCACAAAGCCAAGGCAGTCTGACTAACAAACTGGAGATGGGATTTGCTTTTTCACAAAATTGTAACAAACTCAAACTAACTTTTACTCTAACCAAAACCTCTCTGAGACTCCGACAAACATTAACAATCCACAGGTTCAGGATGTCAGTCAGGAATTAATACTACACACCCAACTTAAAAATTCTTAAGCTTTTTGGCCAATAGCCCAAAATGCACAATCACTCACCTCATAAAGGGGAGAGCTCTTAACTCAAGGACTTTCCTTAAACAGCATCCCAACCTAAGAGGAGAGTCCCTGCCTGCAGACCCACTGACCCAAGGAGCAGCAACTAAAAATGGTTCGCCAGCAGGTCCCCATTTATACCCTAGTTGGATCTGATCTGTGGTCATACATGGTCATATAGCCCACCATTTGCTGAAGACCCCAACTTCCTTACTTTTGATCCCCAAATGTCTGACCACCACCATGTGTGCATGACAAGGTCTGTGGTGGGAACGTTGGTGGGCTTTTGTCAGGTCTTTGTCAGGTTATTGTCGGGGTGGGTGCGTGTGCCACACCTGGGAATTTCATTATCCAAGGAAAAACAAGTTTACTAAATTGAACTAAATTTAATTCCCTGACCTGGTAAATTTTGCTTCCGCAAGAACAGTCCATGTAAAACATACTGGATATTTCACACTATTCATATTTTGCCTCCTGACTCCCTTGCTCTTTCACAATCCTTTATGTACAACAAATCTATAAGGATTAAAGGTATAAGAATAATTACATTTTTCATTTGACTGCCCAACCAAAACATTGAAAAAATCCTGTCACTAAAATAAAAACAAGAAAACCAAAAGTATTATAGTTAGAGTAGAAAAATTCATTATCAGGTGTTTGACAGAAAAAAAAAAGAGACAGAGGGACTAGGGTAAAACAAGGTAGCGTGGAGAAGGAGAAGGTGTCTGGGTGGTTCATTCTTGATGTCAGCAAGCCTTCTTACCTCTCACAGCTCTCACCAGACTGTCCAATGTATTCTGCTTTGGGGTGTCTGAAAGCTATCTTGCAGAAACTGTCCTTAGTTAGGAATGTTTAGATACTCACTCAGTCTTAGTGAGAGAATAAGGGAAGGTACATACCCTGGAAGATGTGAAAAATTAATGAAAGGAGCATCTGCCTCTGTAGGCGCTCTTTTGAGGGACAGGCAAATGGGTGCACATGGCTAAGCAGTGCAAGTCTTTTAAAGGCAGAAGTCCACCCTTGTGAGGGGAGCAGGAATCCAGCACAGCCAGAATGAGCCTTGGAACACCGGAAGGATGAGGTGACAGATCATCTCACTGTCTCTCCTGAGACAGTAACCTCTGACAACATCCATACCCAGAAACAAGAGAAGATATGGACCATTGGGTAGCTACAAGGCCAGATGGCACCAGCCAGCCCACATCCATATTGCCTGTGGTATTTCCTACTATAGCAAATTATGCTAGAGAGCTGATTGAAGCACTCCAAAAGAGAGCCAGGGAGTAGACAGATGAGCAGGGGAGCTCACACCCTGGCCATATGTGAACATAATTCACATGTCTGATTCTGCTGATGACTCCATCACATGATACATCTGCATGTTGTCACTGGTTCAGCACACATTTAAATATGTCTGAGAGTAACTCAGAATACCTTAAGACATGGTAGCTAGGATATTGTAAATGGAAAGAATGAAGGGACTTGCATCCACCCTCACCAGAATTTTTTTCTGAACGAATAGAAAGGGATCACTTTTACCTTGACAACATTGCCAAGCCAGCCCACTGTGGTTTTGCTTCTATTGAGTGTCTGAAATAAAGGGAATTTGGAAGTGCATGTAAAGATATTTTAGAAAATGTAAGAATTAACTGTTTTGACATTTCTAGCATCATTGCCATTTTCACTGTGTCCCAAACTTAGCAAACCCAGGGTGAGTTTACCATGATGGCAGCTGTTCCAACGCTGCTTACGCTGCTTTTTTTTGTTTTGTTTTTTTTTTTCCCTTCATTTGGTCAAATCTAAGATTCTCTGACAAAGAAGAAAACCTGGCTGCCATCTAGTCATCTCATTAGCAGTGCAACATGGTTCACCTGCAACCCATTTGGCAAGAGCCCAGACATGAAGGAAAGGGGCTGAAGGGCTGAAGCACACCCAGGTCTTGCCCCAGCATGGAGTCAGTCCAGAGCCAGGATGTTCATTTTCATCCAGGAGCTCATGACCTCTCCCAGACCATTCATTTGGTATCCTTCAGCACTGGCCACATGATGATGGGAGTGTTCAGGGCTTGGAGCACACTGTCCCCCTTCTAGGAGTTTAGGAGTTAGGTGTCCATGGAGTTAAGTGAGCATTGAGTTAGGTGTCCATGCTTAAGGTCACCTCACTGGTGAGAGCTGCTATGCAACACGAGCTGTAAAAGCCCCAGAGGGGTGTTCTCTCTCCTTCTCTTGGGAGCAGTTTTGGAGCTGAAGCTCTTGTGCTTGGTCCCAAGCTGAGCTGCTCTTCGGCCTCTTTGCAGCCATGACTCTGCCCCATCTTGTGCCTCCCTGATCTTGACAGATTCTGAACCTCTCTGCAATGACTACACCTTGGGCTTGCCTCATCACTGTGGATTTGCTGTGTGAACCCTGGTCTGTGATCATGGTTGATATCACAGGCCTGCTCTGTACTTCTGGCTCAGTGCAGTGGGACAGCCCTGGATGGTGACAGCAGTGCCTCTGCCTGCCTTGATGTGAACCTCAGCTCTTGGCTCCCATCCCTGCAGAGCAGTTGGCCCTAGTCTCTCCTTGGCAATTAGAGATTTTCAGCCTGTCTGATTTCCTTCTCACTAGTTCAAATGCAGTTTGTCTCAAAATACCTGGAAATCCCTGTTTGAGTTCAATTGCTTTCATAAAATGAAAAATATCAAGTCAGCTTCCTGAAGATGGCTGTCCACACCTCAGCTGACATCTCATCTAAACCAGAGTTAGCACTGGTATTCTCAGAACCAAAATGCAAGCGTGGCTGATGATATGAAATCAATGGAATTGCATCTGCCTAATGTGGCAACAGGCCCTCTGACCTTGAGTACTTAACTACATAGATCTGACATGAGGCACAAAGGCTCAGCAGTGGAAACTCATCTACTCATTGTATCATGCCTCTTACAGGGGCAAAAGGACTCCAGTCTTTCTGCCTCTCAGTCTGTCACTACTTGTCACACAGGGAATTATTTCTTATAAGAAAACAGAGGAAAGAATAAATTTATGCCTAAATACACCAGTGGAAGTATTTGATGAAGTTAACGCAGAGATATAGTTCATATAATATAGAACAAGACACCTAAGGGTTTCTCAGAAACATAGGAGCTGTTACATAGATGCCTTGTTTGCCTGATGTTCCATTATATTCTGAAAATACAAATTTAAGAGTAACCTTAGGTAGGAAAATTGAAAAGTCTGGAGGGTTGAATTTACAGTCCAATGTCCTTACTTTGTTTTTAAGCTTTGGTGAACTTAAAACTGTTTACTGCTAGTACTCCTAATACGCCAGGATAGAAAATTACAGAATTGCCCCAGCCTCTAGTCATCCGTTGGGCAGGACAGGAGATGACAGCTGACACTCTTAGCTTAAACTATAAGGTCTTTGAAGCAGAAGAGACTCTTTTTGCTCTTTTTCAAGCACCTGGTAATCTAGGGTCATACAGCATTATCATGTAAATTGAACATCATATTAAATTAACACAACTACCCCTTCACCCATTCAGGATTAAAACACTATCCACCTCCACAGCAGGTGCAGAATGCAAAGTTTTGCTAAAAATTTACCCTTTTGATAAAGAGAAACTTTTTCAGTAAAGCTGAAGTTAATCTTCAGAAAGAACTATAGGTAAATTGAAATATCTTTATGGTAAAATAATAAGAAGATAAATATATTTAGAAATTAATCCAGTACTTACAGTGCAGGTAAAAAGGAAAGGTTTTTATTTTTCATTTTAAAGGTGAGATTTTCCACACAGAAATCAAAAATCTCCCTTTATGATACGTTTTCTGAAGCTGTGAAATGTAAGTACAAGAATGTTAGGTTAGCCTATCATACTAATATATCAGGATCACAACTTCAGTTAGATTTCCTATGCAATGTGATTTTCCTCAGAAAACCTTCCAGATAATTATTAATTTTAGAAGCTGTGCAGAGTTTCAGCTTAGCTGTAGTGGTCCAGTAAAACCACATATATGAGCCAAAACCTCACATACATAACAAGGAGAAGGTTAAACTCAGAGGAACTTTGAATTTTACAAATTTGGCCAAGCTGCTTTTGCCACTGTTGAGCTAAATCAGAGACACCAGGGATGAAGGACTTCTTTAGGTAGTGGAGGCTCTGAGTAGCCCCTTTGGTCCTCAGCAGGGCATCTCCCAAGAGAGCTGGTGCAGCCGCTGAACAATGTTAGGCAGATGGAGAGGACACAGCATACGTGACGCACTGGCCTCCTTCCAGAGGCATTATCAGCATCATTGTGAAACAATCTTCAGCAAAAATGGACCTGCAGAACTGCGTTAGACAGAGCTGAGTGTGACACCTGGGTCAGAATGATTTATGCAGGAATAAAGAAACTTTGCCCACAGGTCAGGTGATTTAAAGTGATCTAAATCAGAAATGTGTTGCTGGGGCCATGGGAATTTGAGAGCTGTATGATAATTCTCCATATTGGATGTACTCTAATATTTTATTATCAACATATATATATGTACACTTAAAGTGAGATAAAATAACTGAAATTGAATGAAGCTGCTGAGAACAGTACAGGCAAAATTTAGGCAAATTTCTGTGATTTGTGTCTTACTTCTGCAGAGTTTCAAAACAAGTGATTAGGTACAATCTTATCCAGGAAAGTACTTACATGTACATTTAGGTTCCATTGGTGTTAGCAGCTGTTAAACAAGCATTTAAAAACTAATTCCTGGTCAAGAGCTTTACTGAATATGAAATGTGAAACTGAGGCTTTAGTAGACTAAAAACCTTGGAAAGCGCAACTGTGAATTGGAATATATGTGGACAGATTTCTAGTGGGGGATAATTTCTTACCCTCTTTCTCTCATGTTAAAAAGCAATTTATTCTACCCACTAACTAATCTGAGTGTCAAGGTTTGGTCCAAATGGCCTAACATACAAGTACTCCAAGACAGGGATTTCCAGGAAACATTTTGTAAGACCCAAAATCTTAAGGTTTAAAACAAATTTTGAATATAAAATAATAAATACATGCTGTAAGGTTCTTAGATCTACAGTTGCCTTTCCTTAGTTGCATGAAAAATACAAAAAAATTACATTTTTAATAAAATATTATTGTTGCAAAAATTCTTCCAGGCAAAAAGCCCTTACTTTTATTCTAATAGAGCAAGGCAGTATCCATTGCCTGAATTCAAAGTAAACTTAAACACATTTTCTTAAAATCAAGCCTGCCATTAAATAAAGGATAACTTTATTAAATGTGGGTGTTAGATAATCAGAATTGTAAAATGGGTACAAGCTGTGCTTTTTCATCCTAGACATTTACACCAACTGATTTCAATTTTCCAGCAAGTGGGGAAAGAGTTCAGTCAAAAAAAAAAAAATTGTTTGGTGTAAAACCTGCACTTCAAAGCATTTTTTAATTCAAGGTGGTTTGTTTTATTTGCCATAGAGGATGCAACTCTTAAATGAAAACAGCAGAAATATCAACTTGAATACATTGTTAATGGCTGCTTCCCTTTTTAAAAAAAAAAATACCTTTTTGTTATGTCATAATAATGTTAACTTTCAAGGGCTGTCGTTTGACAGTCCCACACAGTGTAGGAGGGGTGAATGAAAGCTGCTTCTTCTGCCTTCAGGCAGACTTGCACAAAAAGCAAGATCTGAGAAGATGGTATCTAGTATTACCTCAGTCACTGCCTAACGATGCTCTGAGTTGTTCTTAGATTTGTTTTTATTTTTCAGGGTGTTTTAACGAAAGTAAACCCCTATTGCCTTCTAACCCTAGTGAGTCATATTTTATGATTTTAACTATATTTGCTTCATTTTGACCTGCATTTCAATAAACATGAGTCTTGAAGTATGATTATGTTATTCAGGCAGAGATTTAAAAAGATAATCCTATTAGCCTGGACTTCTCCTCCCCTGCAGATAGCCTACAAAAAACCATGGACACTATTATCACAGATAGTATTTACATCTCAGTTACATTCTTGAGGCCTGACCGCCACTGGCACTGACTTATGGTAATTTACACAGATGACTCTCTGATCCCTTGCTGACAGGTTAATGTAGTCCATGAAATCCTGAACAGTGGTTCAGTTGTACTGAATTGCACCTGAAAATATGGTATGTGGATAGATTTAAGTGTCAGTGTCCAGCCCTTCATCCTGTGCATACATTTAATTTTATGAACATAAGCAAACCCACAGTTTAATTTGGAGCAAAACTAAGTGCCTTAATTTTCTCTCTTACCATTTATACTGATAGTGTTTCTGTTAACTGATGCACTCCATTACTTATTTATGCTTTTAAAACATTATCTGTTACTGTTTTTAAAAGCTTTGGTTTACACTTACACAAAGCACGAGTCTGATCCAGCTCCCACGGAAGACACTATATCTGCATTATTACTGCTATTGCAGATGAATACTGAGATTTTTTACCAGTTGGTTTTGCACAGGTCCAGTGTCAGTACACTCAGCTGTGTCCACACTGTGGCCCTAACAGCCCCTTTATACCATTCCAGTCACATCCACCCTCCAGCTTACTTACTGTCTCCCCTGCTGCAGGACTTTGGTATTTCTACTGTTCTTTTTTGTAACTATGAAATGCAGTGGGAGCAAAGAGTGGAAAGCGCTGAGGGGGGAAGGAGAAGGGTAAGTAGGATACCTGAGTGAGAACTTAAGCCCTTCCTCAGCATTTTATAGATGGCAACTGTTCTCAGCCTTCTACCGGGCCAGCACCTCAGAAAACCCTTATTTTGGAGTTTTTCGATACTCTGAAGCATGGGACACAAACCAGCTGGAACATAATTTCTTTGCAGGGACGTTGGCAGGATGTATATCCACCCTGCAATACCTCTAGTTTAGAAGCACATTGCATGGGACCATGTCAGGCTGGAAACATGATATTAACTGCAATGGACTGAAATTACCTTTCTGTGCACAGGGCCACTGTCATGAGCTGTGAAGAGCTAATTTTGTTTCTACTTCAACAGTGTGGTTCCTCCTGACAATGGAGGTTGATGTCTCAGGAAGATGCAGAGTGGAAGGAGGATGTTGGATTGCCTGGTCAAGAAATGGGTGGTCAGACACTGTGGAAACAAAGTGGGAACCTTAGATAGGCACTTTGGAAGAGCAAGGCTGTCCGTTACCAAGACAGTCACGAAGACAACCCTAGCTCGTGTCATCTACGCTCAGGATGCAGTATGACAGACCTCATTGATGGCCATAGGCATATAGAACAGTAAAGCCTGCATGAAACAGGGAGCAGATACACTTCTACCTGTGATTTTATGCTCAAGGAACATAAAAATCATTTCAACCATTCATTGCTGATGTGTTTTCCATGTCTGTGTTTTTCAGATGGCTGAATGGGAGCTGTGTGTGTTCTCACAACCAAATCAGCAGTGCCGCTCAATAGCTCCTACATAGCTGAGGCCCACTGTCAGCAAGTTGACCTGCATGCACATGACACTGGAGGGTGGAGGGCTAGTTTGTGCTGTGAAGCCTGCGTGAGTTGTGATGTGCAGCAGATGATACACTTTCAGATGACCCCAGGGGCTAATGTAGCAAGTGGAGCTTGTTGTGCCTAACTTGTTTGGATTTCTGTGCAGGTAACAGGCATGGGCTTCTTCTGGCCACTCTGTAGGACCTCCAAAGCCACTCACAGCTCTGCTAGTATCTGCCTTGCCTTGTTTGATTGTGGGTTTGTGTTTGTTTTTTTTTTTTTTTATTCTCCTTATCTTCTTAATCAGGATGTTCTCTATGCAGCGTGCAGCCCACACCATCTTCCTACTCTGAGAGTAACCCCCATCCAGAGAATCCCGGTGGTATCAACCACTTCAACATGTAGGTTAGCTGAGCGTTTTCAGGCCTTTTTTCAGGGTGGTATTCCTATGATCCTGCTCCATCCCTGACAGGATCTCTGCAGAGCACAGACGGTGGTGTCTGCTTGGTGAGATGACTAAAGAGATGTGGTCTTCTGTGTCTCTGATTTCCCAGTCCCTGAACCTTTACCTCTGCTTTGGGCAACAAAACTCAGTAAAGTCTGGAGTTGCTAACAAGACTCACAGCTGCTGTCCTGCCACATTTGTGTCTGGATTTTGATGGCATCAGTGCAAAGTAGCAAACACAGGGAAGAAATAGCTCTATTCAGACATTTTTAGATTGACAGGTGATAGTTATCATCAATACTCTGATGACTTGGAGTCATTGAGAATTGTTGTTTGAAACAGATATGTATAAATCCACAGGTGGTAATCCTTACTGTAATACAGGAGAACTAAAAAAAAAAAAAAAAAAAAAGATAAATAAAGGAAACTTGGAAGACCATGTGACTGAAATGGATGTCAAACAAAATAGACCAGGAACACCCAAAGTGGAAAAAGATGCAGGACTGAGGCAGAACATTAAATGTTAAAGGAACATAACATGAAACTATCAATATAAAATAGTCTTAAATATAAAGTTTTAAAATGATGCAAAAATGGTGAATAAGGAATGATTATTCACTATTTCTCACAATATCAGCACTGCTCAACACCAAATGAGACTGTCAGGTACCAGGTTGAAAACAAGACAGAGAAACTAAGGTCTTCAGTTTTACTACAATATCTAATCTGCCTTTGTTGACACTTCAGAACTGAGTGAGAGACTATGCATAAGAAAATCAGCCTTAACAGCTACATGTCATCACAGGAATGGACAACTGAAGATAATGTTAAGAAGGAATGTGTGAGGCATCTTTGCTGTCTTTTGTAAGACGTGGCATGAAAACCAGGTGAGGTATTCTTCACCATTATGTAACAGAAGGTATCTTCATCTTCAGAGAAAGAGTATTTTCTCTTTTTCATGTGCTGCTAGTCATATTGGCTAAATTATTATTCCCCAAACAACTATTTCATTAAATAATATTTATAATATCTACAAAAGGAGCTGAAAAAGTCACCTCTGGCTTAGAAACAAGCTGTGCATTGGCCAGTGTAAAGACACACGCGATAGAGAAGGAAGACCTTCGTCCTGCTCCCAGCATGGTGGACATCCCTGAACCAGCTGACACAGAAGGGATGGAGTCTGTTGTTGAAAGCTGAGAGTGGGAGAGATTTAAGGCAAAAAAAGTGATGTTATCTAATAGAGCTCTGGAGAATCATTTGACAACAGAGGTCAGAAAACTTGAATTATTTTGAATAATAAAGGGAATATTTGGGACAGCATAGGGACTTTTTATAAGTCGAGCAATATAACACTGTGAAATGTCATATCCTTATTACTATTAATCCTATATTTATATCAGCACAAATTAGCTATATCAAAAACATCAGAAAAATGCAACAGAAAAATGGTACTTACATTCTTATTACGCTTCAGTATATCATAACAGAAAGGTAATTTTAGGGGGTACATAATAAGGAAATGATATCAATAATAATCAATAAAATAATCCCTTTTACACTTTGGGGACTGTAAATAGCTCTCAAAAATAAAAGCTGCCAAGCTCTGGATGTCAGTGAAAAATCTATAATAGCTCAAGCTAAGTGAAATATTCCAATTGCATTACACTGGTAGAACTTTGTATCTTCCCGTCACAAGTCCCTGATGGATTAACAGCCTCATCAGCCACCTGTTAGACATGTACTCTACCTTCTTAGAGCTATATATATTACCTCATATATATTACCACGGTTAGAACAGAGCCATGTAAAGCACAGCCCCTATGGGAAATAATCCCTCTCCCTTCTGCCAGATACAGAAGCGAGTCTTTGAGGGATCCACAGGTAGTGATACAGACAACTGAGATTGTTCTAGATGTCCTAAAGATGGAAGGAAAAGGCATGGACTCTACTCAGAAATGAGGAATAGGACATCAGTTTCAGTGTCTGGAATGAAGATAACTCCAGCATGACAATGGCAGAGTTTTCAGAGTTAAAAACAAGTGAAAAGTGACTTGGTAAATGCTAAAAATTATCATATATATGCCAATAAACATAAAATAGCTGCTATAGAGTGAAAGTCTGTATACAGTTAAAAGAGGAGATAGCAATAAGACATTGTCAGCGGGAGAGAGAAGACCAAGCTTCTTCACTTTGGCTGGTTTTGATGCATTGTTTCCTCATTCACTGGCAGGTAAAATGAATCTTATTATTCAGAAGTGAAGGCACTAAAAGTAGAACTATGTCCTGTTTCACAATGCACTTCAGTAGGATCAGATTTTACCCAAGGTCCTCAAAGTGCATGAGAAGATCTCAAATCATGGACTGTTTCTTGCCTTTTGTTTAAACTCATGGTGCTGCAGTTAAATCAATCTTAAGTTTAGTAGACAAAACACAGGGCAATTACATTTAAGTTGGATTGTAATACAAGGTATGGAAGCTCTATAAGCATTGTAATCATGGCATGTTCTGTCTCTGCTCTAGGTAAAAACACAGAGTGGACCTTTTCCCCTTGGATTACAGGGGATAAAACTAGCTGAATACCACATCTTGCATCTGTTATCATGAAATATTTAACGACTTGCTTGCAGAACTTTGTTTATGGGAAACAAAATAAATGCAGTATGAAATGGATCTTTTCACAGTCAGGTTATTTTTTCACTTGTAATGACTTCAAGATCCTTTAAAGAGCTTGAAAGAGAACCGAGGATTGTTTTTTGCTGTGGGTTTGGATTTTTTGGGTTTGATTTATTTGGTGATTTTTTTATTTACACTAAAAGACCTACAGGAAACAAGTTGCCTAATCCTAATATCCTCATGACTACTTTCACAGATAACTCTGAGATAAAATACATGTATTGTGAGCAAGGGAGTGCTTGTTGCTTCTAAAACTTCAGATTATTGTTTATTTCTTATGGGGAAGCATCGTTTTTTCTAGCATAAAATATTAGCTATCGGATATAGGGCTTAAATACTTAATTTTTTCCAGTAACCTTTAACTTGATCTTTGGTAATTAGCCAACATTTTTCACAACCCAAAGAAATTGAGGTTATCCAAAAAAGAACGTTAGAGACTTCACAAAATGCTTCAGAGTCCTTATTTCAGAATTCAGTTTGGAAATAGTTAGTTAGTATGGAATTTTTCTTTTCATATATCTTTAATATGCAACTCTGACAATAAAACTAATTTGCTTTAGTAAAAATCAATAATTGTTTTTTCTGTGTAGGATTTAATGTTAGTGAATATTCTTGCATCTTGAAACTGTGCATCCCTAATATTTTTGTTTTATCCTAAGTTCCATTTTTTAAAAAATGCTTCTCCATCTAGAAACTTTCTTTCAGAAAACACAAATAACACCGCAGTGTTGAAGCCATCTGGAGAAAGTGTAATTCAGTTATCTTTTTACTAATAGTGCATCATTCTGTTTGAATTCTTGATTTCACCTTCTCTCATTTAACACTCTTTTAGACAGATCAAGACCGCTGGCAAAACGATGGCAGACTTGTCCTGACACTGCTGGTAGGATTCGATAAGAAAAGCTGAGATAGTCCATGGAGCACTGCTGAAGTCCATGGAAGCAAAAGGTAGTTTTCCAGTCTTCGGAGGCCTTTAAACAAGTGCCAAGGATATATAACATTTCTTTTTAATTAAAAAATGGGGATATCACTCTGACACTACAAAGCTAGTACCTAAGCCAAAGCAAGTTGATGTGTCTTCATTGATGCTGAAGATTTTTTTTATCAAAGACGCATCTCTTTATTCACATGTTCCATAATGCTTGATGTTACCAGAATTTAAAATACTTAAAAATTTAAGTATTTTGTCTTCTTATGCTAATCAAAGATTAGCTCGTTGTTCTCCCTTCCTTTCCTATTAACATATACATATTTACTAATTACTATATAAAGAATCCTATGTATAAAATAAGTGAAGAAAAGTTTCAGACAGGAAGAGGGGAAGGTTTCCTGTGGGGAATTTTTTTCCCCCAAGTAAAAAGAGAAGAATTTTAAATGGGGAAGTATAATTGGTCTGGGACAGGCAGAAGAAAGCAAATTACTGAGAAAGGAATGATGTTTAACTCTTGAAAGGACAGTCAGAAAATAGTGAGGAAATAAGAAATGGTCACACATTACCATTATTGTCACATTTTTAAGTTTTACAGATTTTTCAGTGAAAAAATGGAGGGAATAATCCAAGGCATTCTTGGACTTTATTCAGAAAGTCAGTAAAGTGCAAGTCCATTAAAACTGCCATACCTGAAACATCATAATGTAATTCCAACTGTTCCAAGCCTGCTGTAAAATCATTTAAACACACTTAAGCAAATTATACTTCAAAACCATTATTGGTGCTCCCTGGCAACTGTATTAATTGACTAACATAAACTAAACTCACTGCAAAATCTTAATAAACTGGGCTGTTATTTAAGTACAAAAGAAATTTCAGCTAGAACTCCAGAAGAGCATGCCAGTCAATAATAGAATAGAACACCTTGTTTCATTGAAGTCCCTGCAGCAGCATATAATGAAAAATGTCATAGAATCATAGTTGGAAGGGAGACATGAGGATCCTTGAGTCCAATTCCCATATATATGAAAATCATCTGTACCTTCAGTAAACTAAAACGTGTGCTAATGGTACAATGAGTCAATTCACTTCTATTTCAAATGTACCTCAGACATCAGAATTTCACTGATTTATTCTGGTACATTTGATTCCCTTTGAGACTGCGTGCATTCAGTCTTTAGCTAGTAACACTGCTCAAATTTGGTCGATATCACCATCCTCCGCCACAGGCACCCTCACCCCACCCTCTCCACAGCAGGGACAAGTAACATAGTTTTTGGCCAGCTGATGAAAGAGCCATCAAAGATGCCACTTCAGAATTCGATCTGGTGTCCATTTTATTTAGATAATGGAGGAGATCACAGTCAGTTTGATGTAGGAGGGATTTGCTGGAAAAGTGCTTAGAGATATAGCAAAAGGACAGATTTCAAGATGTCTACTGAAGCGGCAAAAGTGTTCATTTTGAAAGGGTCTGTTTATTATGATGTCTATGTGCAGACTAAAGTATTTAACTCTTCAAAGCCCAATAATACAACTAGATTTTAATACTCTCCTTGTCATCCTTGTTTTTACCATAGTTTTTAGTTGTGAAAATATCTTAGGTTTAGCCTGTTCCCCTTTTATTTATTCACTAAAATGCCTCTTTGTAGCCCACATTTTTGGGCTCCTCATCCTACTGTAGCACTCCCAGAGATGTGCCCAGAGTTGGCTTCAGCAGCAGCCTGGGATAAGAGCCAGACATTCTACCAGGAGTGGTTAAACATCACTGTAGAGCACCCAATCCTCATGGTAAGAAAAGAGGCTTCTTCCTCAGCTTCTAAAACAGACTCAGCTTTTGGTCCCATCTCTAGGTTTCTGAGAAAACCTCCCATTTTTTAATGCCACTGCTAAATACATCTTTGATTTCTTGTCTGTTAGTACCAGATCATTTTGTTTTAGATCAATTCACAGTACAAATATGATAGCTACATGTGAGGGTACAGCTACATTTCCTTTTGATTTGCCAGAACACACTGTACAGTGTTCAGCTGGCTCTGTGTCAGCCCCACACAGACAGACACATGATCCAGGAGAATGTATGACGGCACGAAGTTACCCCTTCAAAATTTTTATAAGAGTTTGAACTGGCAGAGTGAACTTGTAGAAATTCAGTGCTGTGCATCATGTGAAGGCAGCATCTTGGATCTGGTATTTTAAACCCTAACATTGACTTTATACTCTCAAAAAACCACAGCCTTGGTGACCCCTGAAATACAGTCCAAATGATGGGAAAGAATCCAGTTCTTTTATACCTGCATGAAGCACAGGCTAGCACTGAGAATATCCCAAATAAAGCTCATTCTAGAAACGAAGAGGGCTGTTTTGTATGCATATACCGTGGGGATCTTTACTGCTGTGCAATCCACACCGATATTGTGTAGATGTCCATGAAAGTCCCCACAACACAACCACATGTTTCTGAGACTAAACATTTGTAGACAGGTCCACATGAGGTCCAAGTATGCCGTTAAGTATAAGCACGAGTTTGCAGGACTGGGCCCTCTATGATGCACCAGCAAGTATTGAGGACAGTTTGAAGGGTGTGGGAAACAGGCTGTGGAAAAGATGCAAGTTATAAAGACTCAATATTGTGAATTTAACAAAAACATATGTGGGTGTTTTTATAAGTGTTAATGAATTTTCATTGTCTAGAACAGAGACAGGCATTCATTGTAAAAGCAGGAGCTTGGAGAACAAGCTTGGAGCTTGTTCTGCCCGGGAACAGAGACACACAGACTACCAGGTTGTGTTGATGGAGGTGCAGGGCTGGGTACATCCCTTTTCATGTCCAAGAAAACATTTATTCCTGGTTATTATGATTTGGAAATGATTGCAACATTTATATTAAAAACATTCTGATTTGGGGCTCCTGAAAGTCTTTGTATTTACTGTCAATGTTTATAGTGAATTGGTTTTAAAATTAATTCAGAAAAAAAATCCTTGTTATTTCTACAGAAAAATGATAAAGGCTGGGGTTTCATCAGATATTTTCCTTCACATCCACGATTTGACCTGTTTGACTATACATTTAGAATTCCCAGGCCTTTTTATTATTTGTGTAATCCTGTATGGGAGCTGCTATCTACAGGTTTTGAATTTATTATCTTAGGCTGCACAAAAGGGCCATAAGATAACCTCTTCTCCTACCATTCTGTTACGGCTGATAGTGACTTCTAATAGTGGAAAAGATCAGAGCTTGGCTGAGCCAGCTGCTAGCTTTTTTAAAGAGTATACACTGCATCAACTCAGAGCAGGGAATGGAAAAGGAGAAGAGAATAGCTGGCTGGGAGGGGAGAGGGGAGAAGACAGGCAGAAAATCCTTTTAATATAGTGCTACACTTTGAAAAATCAACCAAAGTCCAAAACAAAAAAGGAAAATTCAGAGTGACTCTAAAATGTGATGCTATTTCAAGCCAAACAGTGCCTTGGAAGGCATTCCAACATGACTTGCACTGACAGTGACTAAGGCCGGCCTAGCTACAAGCTTCCCTGCAGCTACATTTGTCTTGTATCATACCCTTCAAGGTCAGCTCTGAGTGTCACAAAGTGCACGTGTCTCCTTCAAACAATGTGCCCTGTTTTATAACTTACTGCACACATTTTTTATTTATCTCTCTGCAAATGAGAGAGATGGGTACGGCAGAAGAAAATTGTTCGACAGTGGTGAAGGTCAGGAGCTGAACAGCTTTGTTTAACAAACCGTCGCAGTACCGTCTTTTTAATCCTCTGAGAGAGGAACAGAGCAGAAGTGCTGTTAAAATTCAGTCTACTTCATTATTAATTTGCCTTTTTTCCTCCCCATTAACTCATATACTATAATCCTTTCACCTTTAAGCAATGGCCCTGGGCAAAGCCAGGGTCTGGCCTTAAGCCAGGAAGATGTACTTGTCTTACAGGGGCTCTTCAACATGATGAGGTTATGGAGCCTCCAGCTGAAGGAAATAACTGCACATCACCTTCAATCCTGCTGCCCAAACAAACCCTACAGGGAAATGCAGGATATACCCACAGTATTAAATCCATTTTCCATTTCCAGTGTGAAAACTACCACTGTGTTTACGCAGACATGTGTATGCAGATGGATGCTCACCAGCATCTCCCCTACTCTGGAGACTTTAGCATGACTTTAGCAGAGTGCAGTCTCATTTGCAGATTTGGTGCAGGTTGAACCGGTCGTGCAATGCACAACACCTACTGACGCCTACGCTGAGCAAAGTCTGTATGAAACTGTTGGGATATAACCAGGACTAGACAAAAAGCATTTGGACAATAGGATTGCAGGTGTTAAATTTATTCTTCAATCCACAGAGTAGATCTATGTACGTAATAATCCACAAAGGATTACACATATGCAGTGTATACATACATATAACCTGAGAAATCAGTAAAATGCCTCAATTAAAGCCTAGAATAAAACTGACGAGAAAGTCGGAGAAGCGCTGTTATAAATAGCTGATAGTAAAATAACATACTGAGTCGGTCTGTCTAGTGCAACTGCCAGTATATGTGAACTAAGAATATCTGAAGCTTTACACTAAACCACCTCATTCTGATGAGAGTGGTAATGGAGGCCTGGCAGAAAATGCGACAGCAGAAGTCCCTCAGTGCTCATGGGTTTTCTTGGTGTGGTTATTCCGCGAGGGGCTTGGTTTGCAGGCACTAAGATCTCCTGAGAAGGGCAAACTGAGCTGCCCGTGCAGGCAAGATTTCTGGTGTACTGATTTCTGATGTTTTTCTGGTGAAGTGTTCCCAAGCAGCACAGCCTTTCCTCACTGTGGCTGGCCGCTCTATCTACCTGCATGGTCCGCCTCAAGCTTGAGGACACTTCCCCTTGGGACTTAGCTTCCCTGGTTTTCAGAGTCTTTTAATAGGTTAGCCCTTCATGAAGAATTCCATGCACCATTGGAAAGAAAAATCAGGACACCTTTAATGACATTTTCCATAGCTTATTTCTGGTGAGCAGGAATCCTTGCTACAACTAGGGCCACAGACCATGGGAGGATGAAAGGAAAACTTATACTCAAAGTGTTCGTCAGGACACACGTAAATATTAGACATCTTACGCTGAGAGTATAATAATTTCTCATTCATCCCTCCCCGTTTCATTTTTTTACCCATCCTGGGAGAACTGGACACCAACATTTCCTTGCAGCACAGAGACAGGCAAACACATTAGGGTGGGAACCTGGTGTGGCTCTCGCCACACTGACTAGGCACCTATGATGTTGTGCATGACGTGTGGTACTCACTGTCCAAAACCTCCTCCTCAGCTCATGCACCTACTTCTTCCTTGTGAGTGCTGATGGCTCACTCATTAGAAAACCCCCACAAAGACAAATACACCATACAAAGAGGGTGCTGTCACCGACACCCACTGTGCCATACAATGCCCTAATGTTATACCGCTCACTTCAGCGATGGATAGATGTCAGTCTCAGGAGTGCTGAGAGTCATGTCCTCTGCCAACTGGGAAAAGGTGTAGTCACCAACAGAGACCATCTCCTCCTCCCTCACTTTAGCACTGGTACACAAGCTATTTTGCAGCACACCTGCAGAAAATCTTTCCAAAGTTAACATATAATGTGGTTGCCTTTCCAGAACAAGTTATTTCTACTTTTTCCCCAGGCATGTTGTAAAATCTGTGTACCAAAGATCACATTACAGGCTAGAAAGGATTCAGAAGCTGAAATCATTTATTAGTGTTTAAGAAGCATGAGATGAACTCAGCTTCTTACTTAAAGGATTCACTGCAGCACATGAGTATTACTGTTATTTTTTCAACGTTTCTACTCAATTACTGCTTTTGATTTAGTTCTCTGATTTCTAACTAGTCATCACACCTAATGATGACTTCAAACATTTTCAAGACGTTGAATTTCACCCTATTTTCTTTATTAATCAAACATCTGATTACTATATTGGCAGCAGTCCTGAAGGACTGATGAAAAAGTAAGAGGCGTACATCTTTCTAAAACTAGTCTCAGGATGAAAGTCTTTCCTGGGGACTCTTGGAAGCTGGGTTTTATGCCTTGTTAGAAAAGATGCAGTGGCCTTTTGACACAAAAAGAGTCTCATTAAAACTCAGACATCAGTGAACTCTCTTGATCAGGCTTGATTTCTATTTCATTGTGTTCTGCTTAATTGAGGAAAAAGAAGTAGTGTTGAAGTAAACTACCCAAGGGTTATTCATTTAAGTACAATGATATCTGCTCAGTCAAGAGACCTCACAGAACAGCTTTTTCTTCTGGTTAAGATAGATATATAGCCAGTTAAAGGTTTCAAACCAATTCCTGGTCAGATCAATGGGAACTTTCTCTGCCAAGTTCAACGGTTGTTGATTAAACCTGCAGAGAGGATGCTCTTTCACATATGAAAGTGTTACCAGATTGCTCGGGGGCTGGGATGTTGAGCTAAATTACTAGTTCAAATAGGAGAAGGAGGAGCCTGAGACAAGACAGGACCTGGGAGATTTCTGAGGTAGGAAATTTGAAAAGAGTCAGAGGTCTGGAGTTATTTCTAATAAGTTCTGCATAAGACCCATTTATTTGTCAGTGTACTTAGCTGTGAATTACAGGTGTACACATAAGCATCCACAGAATAACCAGAAGGTTGGCTTTTATTAGTGTTTGACAGTGCATTGAAATAAACAATATGTAGGCTGCTAAATAAGAGCAGAGCTCTGAAGGATTACAAAAATTTGGGTGTGTTTTCACAAGTGCTGGTGAAATGAAGTATCTCTAGAGATCTACCACACTATATTTACCCAAAAGTCTTGTTATATCCTGTAAGAATGCTTGAAAAATAGTTAATTTTAAGGAATATTTGAAAAGTTTTGGAAGAGACAGTAAAGAAATTTATCTGAACAGAACTACATTGATAGAGGCATTATCAGAAAAGAAAGTAGCAATTGGTCTTTGGTGTCAAAGAGACTGCATATGCAACACATTTACATGTGTCACAATAAACTGTGATTGCTTTCACAGTTAAATCACAGTGTGGCCTTTTAAAACTATTGCTTTGCTGTATTAATTTTTCTATAAAATTTCTTAGTCACATGGATGAAGCAAAACTGAAATAAAGAATCATTTCAAAAAATCAACAAACACCTAACCCATAAATATTTAAAAGTAGTTAGGAAGCTAATCATGTGAAGAATCATCTACCTAGAAACAAGATGCATCCATACATTGACAATTATGCTTGTAAGTTGTGTAAGATAAAATACTGGGCCTAACTTTAAAAATCACTTGAACTGAAACCATGTAATGGAACTGAGACTTAAGGATGTGGTTTGTGGATTTATCCCCTTCAACAAAATGAAAATCTTTCAATGTTTGAAAATTTCTTTTTTATTTTTAAAGGAGTATTTAAATTCTGAAGCAGTCAGAGACCAAACTTTAGCATTTAAGAAAAAAACAGTCTAGATCAAAATCTATATGAATTTACAGGAAGTTCAGAGGAGATAGGAGAGGGAAGCTCCAAGTATGGCTGGCTTAATTTACCGAACAACCATATTTTTGGTTAGGTAGCTCAGGTATATTGCTTGTCCCATTCAGAAGCTGTATTCAAAGAGCAAAATTTGAACATCATTCAACGATTATTCATAGCCAAGAAAATTTTAACTGTCAGTGCACTGCGATCGAGGGCAAGAATGGAGCAGTAGAGAGGACAGCTAGAAAACTTTTTAACTGTCACTAAAAAGTGAAATCTGACTGTCTTTTGCATGGTGGGTAGGTACCCTACTCCTGATTTTACAGCATTTGACAATTTGTGGAGTAGCAAGTAAGTAAGTGCTGGTGAGGTTGAAAATGAGGTGATCTTCTAAAAGAGCGTAGCAGGACAGAGAAGAAAAATCATGGCAAAAGCCATCTTTAGGATGAATGAAACTTCTTGAAGTCTTTGTCATATTTGAGACCATTTATACTGCAAATAGACTGGAGGTAGAATTCCTGTGTCTGCAGTGATCTGAGCAGGGTAGGTAGATTTCAGACCATTGAGCAGGGAATTAATGGATGCTTAAGTTGGTCAGTGTTGGTTTGGTTTCTCAGAAGGATGTTGAAAGGAAATGGTCAGCAGCAGCATTCAGTAGGCTGAGTTATGAGCTCTTAACTGGTGTGAAATCTGACCCCATTTGATGCCTTAGTTCTGTTTCATAACTCTAAATTAGTCATGCTGGATTCCTTCTACTTTTATTATTTGTGCAAAAGCCAGAATCCTGTGTTTCTACTAAAAAGTCATTGTGTGCCTGAACATGTGAACTAGGTTGCAACATACCAGTGTGGGACTTGAAGCTGATCGTAATCAGTGTGACTGTGACAATATATTACAGTCATCACCTTTAATAAGGTTGGATGAAGTCTTCCTAGAGCTCACAACTTCTGCCAAAGCATCCTAACCACTGGGCTACACTTTCTTTGTCAGTTGATTACTTCTATGAAGGCTACTTCCTTTTCTGCAATTTGGTACAAAAGTAGGAAGTTAAGTAGAAGAAATCATGAGACAGAATTTCACCTGGTTGTTTGGACACATTCTTCGGAGGAAAGAAGTTTGGTGTTATAAAAAGTAATTGAATTCACAGAATCATAGAATCATGGAATGGTTTGGGTTGGAAGGGACCTTAAAGATCATCCAGTTCCAACCCCCCTGCCATGGGCAGGGACACCCTCCACTAGACCAGGTTGCTCCAAGCCCCATCCAGCCTGGCCTTGAACACTTCCAGGGATGGGGCACCCACAGCTTCTCTGGGCAACCTGTTCCAGTGCCTCACCACCCCTCCTGATATTTCTTCCTGATATCTAATTTAAATCTCTCTGCTTTCAGTTTAAAACCATTGCCCCTTGACCTGTCACTACAGGGCCTTGTAAAAAGCCGCTCACCAGCTTCCTTGTAGGCCCCCTTCAGGTACTGGAAGGCTGCAATAAGGTCTTGCAGACAGGAGTTGTTGTTGGACATGTGGTGGGAAGCTTCTAGTACCGCTAGGGTACTAGAAAACTAATAAAATTACAAGACCAGTACTATTATTATGTTTTTGTCAGGATTCTATACAGGCTGCCAGTATATCCACTGGCATACCTACACTACATGCCTCTGACATGCTTCTAGATCCCAAGAGGGATTACAAGGAATAAGGAGTGTAACTATTAGGATCGGGTAGATCTGTACATATGTGAAGAAAGGACACCTTCGGCAGTTTTTAGATTTGAAGTGAACAATCACTGACATTTAGAGTTTTTCAGTGTAAAACAGTTAATGAGTGGGAGGATTTGAGACTGCAGTTTTGGACTTTAAATCTACAGTCCACCTATATCCTGGTCTGGATTTGGCCTATAATTTCTAAATGTCTTATCTCTTTGCATATGTTCTTTCTCTAGCTGATCTTGCTTAATTCAGACTGTATCCAGTTTTTGACCAAGTATCAAAAGTCACAATGTTAATGTATCCCACCGTTGTGCATGCTCATGCTTTTGAAGAGAGAATTAATTTGAACACTGAATATCTTAAAGAATGCTAAGGAAGTCTTGCATGATGTCAGCTTCAAGAGAATTAGTGGGCTATGGTGAGAAGAAACATTCTTGGCATCTCAGAGTTTTGATCCCCTTGACAAAGCCCTATTTGCTTTTAAGCATTTCTTAGAAGATGTAAATCTTTCACTTGTCTGACAAAATAATTTCTTCTTCCTGCAGATCCAGAACTGTTCCCTAGTCTTTTGTCTTTCTGGATGAATTCTTTAAAGTGTTAAACCTCATTATCCTTACCTGCCTGCAATGAAGATTTTCAATCTTCCATTCTTACCTCAGAATTAGAAAAAAACCAACCCACATCAAAACCAAGTATCAATATTGTCATGCAATTGGCAAATTGAGATGAATAACATTCTTGAAACTTTTTTGTTTTCAAACTTTTAAAATTCTGAATACAAAACGCAAGGATTTGATCCAAAAATCAGCGAAGATTAATGGAACAAAGAACATGCTCTCACATCTAGACTCACCTAGTTTGCTTCATGATAGGCTAAGATGAAGATGCTTGTGTTAAAAGAGGAAAATGGATGCAAGGGACCTTCTCTGAGAAAGAATAAATTCATCTCTGCTAACCTCCCAAAATATCTGCTATCTCCTCAGGGATCTGGAACAGCACTTGTTCTTCAATATTCCATGTTCTTTGTATAAGGCCTGTGTATAAACTCTTCTTCTGTATAAAGCATTCACCATTAAGCAGTTAGACGTTTACTTGACTTAGGGGATGTATACACTGCTTGTTCAGCTCAGTGGCTGGTGTAGTGAGCCATCTGATTGTCAGCTGGTTTGGATATTCAGGTACACATTTTAGGTGCAAGGCAGTAGGAGCTGGATTCTTGCAGTTGCAATGCTGTTTGCTGCCATCACCCCAGGGGAAGATTCCACTTGTGCTGTGGAATTGCTTATTCTCTGCTCCTGTACAAATCAAATGGGTGAATTTAAACCACCTGTTCCTATAAATAATTATGCCTTAAGCTCCCCTGCTTGACTTTGCTTTAGAAGAAATGAAGATCAGGGGTCTCAGTGTGGAGATGGTGAAAAACAGAAATAACTTTCAGCTGGTGGAAGTTGTATGCTGAAACTGTCATTGCCTGTGGCATTTCAGCTCATCACCAGAGCACACTAACATGCTGTGTTTGTTTGCCACAACCATATTCAGGAACATGCACCAAGTAATATACCTTAAAAAGGAGGTTTTGGTAAAACTCTTAGAAGAAGGGTAGATAACCACCCAAGGTTAGTCAGCAGGAATTGTACTTTGGGTTCGTGGTCCTCAAATCCTACTCCCTCTCACTAACTCATGGAGAACTGGTGCAACGGATAGGGTAAAGCCAATCCTTCGCTGTACCTCTGGGTTTAGACAGAAACAATGGATCATGCTGCTCACAAAAATTCTTCTTGTCCAGCCAGATGCAATACTGAATGCAAATCCTTCCTTACAAGAGATGAAAGAGAAAGGGTCAGAGAAAGAGAAGTGGCCCTGACAGTACCACCAGGGAAAGAAGAAAGGACAAAACCCAGCACGGTAAGACCAAAGTGGAAATAGAGTTGATGAGTAGAAAGAAGCCTTCATTCTCACATCTTCAAGGATCTATATGGTTATTCTCCCTTCCCAAAGATTAATCTCTAAGGTGTTTTTTTCCCATGTCAGTCTAACGTCTCCTGATGTTCAGACTGAAAACCATTCCAGACTCAAGTGTTCCAATGACATTTTGAGTCCTCTCTGACATATATCATATATATCACATGCATCATTCATCTGGAGTTTGCCAGCAATTTATTTACTGTTCTTAGCCCCTTCTTATTTGAACAGGACGTCACTGTTTTATTTGCCATCTGTGAGCTCCATATGGTCACAGCTAATGAAAGCAAGTAGTCTAAAAAAGACGACACCATTAAATAACCTTTGTTTGATTAAATACAGTCTACTTCTTTTAGACTATCCTTGCCATAACTAAATGTCAAGATAGACAATCTTCTTGCTTTATCTGAGCACCACAGGGTTTGGGATTGCTGAGAAAAATGTTGGCTGTCAAGTTACATCTCCAGTGAAATATACTGAAAACTTTCAAAGTTAAAGTCCTGCTGTATCTTTTTTACTCAGATAAGACATGTTCATGTTAACAGCTTTCCCTGAATCTCCAGCTCCAACAAAAACAAAAAGGAATTTGATGGGCCATCATATTTTTTGTCTTTTAGCCTTAGACACTTGTACCTCTCAATCCATAGACCTCTGCATCTATGATCTCATTCTGGAATCCACAGGTCTTGGTGGGATGAGCAGCATTGCAATCCCCTCATGAGCTCTCAGGCACCACAGACACCACTGTGTTTCCCAGCACTTCAGAGGAATGAGCAACAATAAAATCAGCTGCATCACCCTCTCACTATTCTGTCCCATCAGCGTTCTTTGCGTTTAGTAGACAATAAAATACTCTTAGGCCAGTATCTCCAGCAATGAGGCCTTCCAGACCCATGCACTCTGTCGTCTTCCCCAGAGGAAGTCTTAGCAACCAGAATAGCAAGGTGTGCTGGTGGAGCTCTCCAAGGAAGCTGCTTTTTCTGAAAACTCCTGAGAGAAGAGGCCAGGATTTACTCCTGATATGTTTTTACAGTTTAGGGATATAATTAAAGCTGGCTTACATCTGTGAAAACCCATTAAAGCTCTGGCAGACAGAGTCAGGACCTTTAAAGCCAGTGGATTTCCAAGTTTGATTTTTATAAATGAAGTTGAAATGGATTCCAGCTTTATGTGGCTACAGCACCGCTACTGTACACGTGAATAGAGGGTTTAATGATTTGTTAAAATCCCTAGGGTGTTGGATGAGGTTTTAAATATTGTTTTAAAATACATTAAATGAAAATAATAAAATAATGTATTGCTTTTACAATGTGACTAGAAAGGCTATGTAATTAGAATAACAGGAAATATATAATATTTAATTGTGAACCTGGTATTCTTTATAATGAAGTTTGAGTAATTAGTGGAACGATGACTGAGTACTTATTACTTAGTATGAGGTTTGTGTTTCATTACACAAAACATCAATCACTGTTTCCCCATGACAGCTGTTATGGCAGTCTCTCTTTCTCTCTTTTCCTGTGACTCTGTTTGCACATTTTTAGAATTCCCCCAATTTTTGATTAAACTCTTCACTATCTGCTTTGTTTGTTTTGACAAGTGAGGACAAACTCCATTGTGATCTATATAATGTAGCATGAATGACTACTAAAACGGAGATTTATTTTTCCTTTTGATATAACTCCTGGTATTGAAAGGCATGCTGCAAAAATGGCAGGTTTAACAGATTTTCAGCAAAGCTATGCATCTGTGAAGTTTTTTCTGCTATGCCTATTTATTACAGAATTTAAAAGGCCTTTTGGTGTCATCTGAGAAGCTTTTTTACTCAACTCTGTTGATTGGTTATTCCCATATTTCCCCTGCTCTTCAAGAATTGAGGCCATGGGAAAACATCGTCTGAGATTGTCTGGCCTGATCCCCTCAAGGGTTTTGAAATGCAAAACTTGAGTGTTAGTTTGGTGTTTAATTAGGAGCCAGTATTGAAGAAATGCTTTTCTTATCACATTTTTGTTATCAGAGTTTTTTCCCCACAACACCGCCTGTGGTTTCTCCCATATCCATGATCAGGCTGTACTTTAGTACAATGAGGGCAGGTTACACATAAATGGATGACTTACTTGACTGTCTGATGGTACAACCCTTATTTTTCTGGCTGGGGAAAACATAAAGAAGTATTTTCATTTTCTTCTTGCTATATATTTATTGCTAAAGACATGTTAGTGAACACACCAGAGTAGCTTTAGTGACCATGGAATATCTGGCACTCCAGTGGTAATGGAATGGTATTAACTGCCTCTTCAAAGATTGAGTACTACTCAGCACTTCCTGACTACATCCAAGACATCTGATATCATCCAGGCCTGAGGACTGATAGAGTGTTTAGGGTGAACATGAAAAATGACAGCATCTTCTCAGTAAAACTACCATGTAACATCAGAGCACCTCCTTGCTAGCCAGTCACTCCAGGGCATCCAACAGATACTGCTGTCAATTTTCTGTCAAGGTGTCTAATGGTCAGGCTGAGCTCAACAAGCATCTGCTTATGCCACACATTAGCAAAGGATGAACCACGTGTGTATGATATAACAAAAGGAATCTTTACCAGCTGCAACAAGCAACAGCCTGCTTGTAAGATGCAAAGGTTCACCTTTAGTGACTGGATGTTACAAAGTGAGTAGAGGCAAATAAAAGAGCTAGGTAATTGCTAGGTGTACTGAACTGACCATGGTGGGGAACCTAGTGACTGTGCTAACCATAACCGACAGCATAAAGGTCTTTTTAAGATGCACAGACCTAACAGTCTAACATTATAGCAACATCTTTCTAACACCAAGAAGAACAAGGGGAAAAGGGTCTTTTCTATAGACACAAACAAACTAAATACAGGAAATTGTTCTGCCCTCTATCTTTTTCTTCCCTTCCGTTGAAGAAGCAGAAAAAGGCTGATTAACATAAGAATGTAGTGGCTGTTAGATAACACACTTAGTCTGAACTCCGCAACCTTTGGTTTTTTTTATAATTTTTCTTTTCTCCTTTTTATTTGCATGTTTTTATTCCACGTTCAAGGAACAGTGAAAGACAATCTTGTGCAAAAAGGCATTTTCATGAGATAAATGAGACATGTAAGTATTACCAGTTTGAAGCATGGAGTCAGTCCAGAAAAGATGCTGATCTGCAGTTGCTATCTTGTTTGAGCTGGGCAAATGAGTAAGGAACCTACTCTGACAAGCACAGTTGCTGGTGCTCAGATTGACTCATACAGTCTATTTCATTGGCTTCAAGCTAACTTTGCAAGGTGCTGAGTGTCTTCAGTTCTTATAGATTTAAAATAGGTCTAATGTGGAATAGAGGAAAATAATGAGATATAAGATGAAGGCAGAACAGACCCAGAAAGAACGTTGGAGGTGAAATTAAAAAGGGAAGGATTAAAAAAGGGAAAAGAGAATAAGGCATAGGGCAAGTTTTGTTTCACTTAACTTTCACCTAAAAGCTAGATGTGTAGCTTGTGTTATTTATCCAGATTTTTGCCACAGACATGAAGAGAAAGTGACACTTCCATAGAGATTATTTTCACAAATCTTGGAAAATTGTTTTAGGAAGGAATGAATCACCCTTCAGGGCATCTGTGTCCCTCCGCTGAGTTTAAAGGGAGTTTAGTGAACACTAGGGAAACTTTATCTGGGAGATAAATGCATTCATTTGAAAGAAAACAAATGAGCTATGAAGCAGAGCATACCACTATACTGAAGATGAACCAATTATAAATTGGTCAGGTTTGTTGATTTCTTTTAGTTACTTTATTGAACTCTAAGGTATAAAAGATCTGAACGGCTTTTCCATAGAGTAACACTAATAATTTTTGTCTCCACTCATTTTAAATCAAATGAACCTAAGTGTTTTAAAGTACCTGAATGCCCATATACAGAAAATAAACCATCTGTTATGTCCTAGAAGCATCTTACATAGAGTAATAAGCATTTACATTATCACCACTTAATCCATGGTAGGTGCATCCCATAAGACTGGTAAATCCTTTATTGTGGGCTATAACCATAGAAAAGCTGAATTATCTAAACCAGGATTTTGCTCAGACATAATCTTACCTCACAATCTTTTGACCTGCACCCAATTGTAGACATATTTTCTGTTTGATTTCTAACAGCCTGCCCTGCAGGCAATACTCCGCAGAATTATTCGCATCAGAAACATCGGGTGCATCATTCATTACCAATAGATACCTATAAGCTGTCTGACCACTTGCTAGTTAGGTGTTCTAATTAGCTTTCTAGCATCTGGACATCAATCTGATATCAAACACTCGGAGGTGGAATTTTAAAAAGAGGTGTCAAAAATATTCGGTAAGGAGCCAGCTTTAACTAACCGCTGGGGAGGGTCTTGAGTTGGGGGGTAAGAGAGAGTGTGCTTGGACAGGGTAATGGTTGAGAATGCCAGACAGGACACAGGGAAAAGCAAAATGTTCCCCCTGAGACTCGTGATCGTAAGATCATACTGGGAAGAAGTGTGGAAGTGGTCTCAGAAGGAGAAGAGAACCCTGCCACTGCCATGGACCACTCACCTGCACATCAGCAATCTGGTCCTCACAGGGAGGGACTCACAATGAAGACAGCAGGCCTGCCTTTGGGACTTCCTCCAAGAGATGCTCTCTACAGATTGCATAGCTAACATTGCTCCCCTCTTTTAAGGTTCGTTCAAGTGCCCCCTAAGCATCATGCCCACTGATTGCTTCCAGCATCTCCTGAATGCCTGATTGGCACGAGCTGGGAGCCTGTTTCTGCTCCCTTGACAACGTGGGGAGTTTAAACCTTTGTCTCTGATCTCCACTGTCCTAAGAAAACACAGCTTAGACTGAGTGCAGGAATCCTCTTGCACTCCTGTTGAAGTTACAACATTGTCTGGGGAAAAATTAATCAAGATCTATGTAATTAGAAACAGAACAAATACATTCAGATTAAAAAGGACAGTTATCTGCCTGGGAACTGTGATTCTATTTTGGCAGAGAAAAAAAAGTCCTACTTACAATGTCTTGAAACAGTTTGTATCCGTCCCATACGCTTCCTTCCTGGGGGAACACCCTGATTGCTAGATGAAGAATCATTTTCTTCTGCCTTTTCTTTCTAAGCCTTGAATTTCCAAAATGAATGGTTATCAGGCCAGTGATCCCTAACTAACTCTAGGAGAAGGGCTAAAATATAATATGAATATTTTCTCAGACATGGCCTCTTTTGCAACCCAGAAATCTCATCCGTGAGTGGTTCGGGAAACTGATGTTTGTTCCGGATGTCCTGCAGCATGCTGCTCCTGGTGTCCAGGAACAGTACAGCCCTCCAGCAATGACAACACGTGTGCTCAGTGGGGAGTGCTAGACCTGTGGAACAGCTGAAAATGTCAGAGTGCACTCTGGGTCGTGCTCAAGGTGCACAGCACACTAAATCCAATGCTTTTTGAAGGCTATAGGTTTACAGCTCATGCATCACAGATACTTTGGGCATGTGCAGTAAGTATGAGGCTGCCTGGAAAAATTTAGCTTACTGAGCACTTCCTAAATGTCACACATGCACTGTACTGATCCTCCATACACAGGCATTGCTCCATGCCGGAATACACAGTGAGAGTTTATTTTGGTTTCCCATCCCAAGGTACAAAAGTCTCTCCATGTAGCACATAGGCATCTAGCACAGACCTGACCATTCCAGGATCAAGCACTACCACATAAAGCATTGCATAAAGCAACTTGTGCGTAGCTAAGCCCTTTTCCAGATTTGGTCCAAACTGTCTGTTCTTGTTCGCTAAATAATGATATTCTCTACCTTGTGTTTGCATTAATAGCTGTGCAACATGAATGAAAAATGTTATTATTTTGATCTGATGACCTTTTGCATTGATTTTAGTCTGATATACACAAGAGGCAAAGCCTCAGGCTACTGATCGTTGAGCCTTACTCTGGTTTTAGTTGCCCCTGAATAACATTTGCTTAACTAATTGAACCATGATAGAATTCATTTCCCAGGAAGTAGAACTTTCTAGCCCACATGAAGACCAGGAATATTACAATGAAGCTGTGACCAGAGTAAGTGCCACAACTAACAATGGTAAGAGGAGAAAAAGCAAAATTTATCAGAAAAATAACTCAAAAGCAGCTCTTATTACTCTTACTCTGTTGAAGATATCATGCCACATTCCAACAGTATATTTTTATTTTTTGAGAAGTTCATAACTTCTTATTACATGTAATTTTCCCTCTTACTGGTTCACCATTATTAAGGATACTGATGCTTTCTTTATCCTGACACGTTCTCCATCTCCCTCTGTTACAAATGCCAGTAAGATGAATTTAGCAATCTCTTCTGTACTTGCACATAAGACAGCAACTTGAGGGCAAGAAGGAACGAGTGGTGATTCTGCAATCATGATGTCTGCTTACTTCCCTAGGTGAAATTTAACAAAGCTGATTGCTCATATCCACTGTATCAGCTTGTTAACTTTGAAAAGGTCTCCAAAACCTGCTTATCAATCTGACCTCTTACCTCATTTCAGACACTGTTTCAGTGTTTGACCACCATTTTGGTAAGTAAATTGTTCCTAATTTCCAGTCTAAACCTCCCCTGTCACAGCTCTGAACCATTTCTTTATGTCCTGTCACTGAATCCCATGGGGAAGAGACCAGCACCTCCCTCTTCACTTTCACTCCTCAGGAAGCCTTAGACACCAATGACCTCACCCCTCAGCCTCCTCTTCCCAAACTAGAGAAACTAGGCCACTTCTGACAGGACATGCCTTCCAGCCCTTTCACTAGCCTTGTTCCCCTCCTCTGGACACATTCAAGGACCTTCACATCATTACTAAATTGTGGTGCCCAGAACTGCACACAACACTTGAGGTGAAGCCACACCAACACTGAATACAGCAGGATAACCTCCTCTTCTGACCGGCTGGCCGTGCTGTGTTTGGTGCTCCCTGGGATGCAGTTTGCCCTCTTGGGTACCAGGGCACTGCTGACTCCTACAGAGCCTGCTGTTGGCCAGCAACTCCAGATCCCTTTCTACAGGGCTGCTCTCCAGCCACTCTCCCAATTATTCTTGTGCCCAGAGTTACTCTATCTCAGGTACAGAATCTGGCATTTGGACTTGTTAATTTTCATGCCATTAATCAAAGCCTAATGCTCCAATCCATCTAGATCCCTCTGCAAGACCTTCTGTCCTTCAAGAAACTCAACAGCCCCTCCCAGTCTGGTATCATCATCATCAAATTTGCTAATGGTGCACTCAACTCCTGCATCCAGAGAGTTGATAATCATATTGAACAGGACTGGCACTAGAACCGAACCCTGAGGAACGCTGGTGACTGTTCACCAGCCAATTGCTCGTGTCCAGGTTAACTGTCTGAGATAGTTACTGTTCATGACAAGTCGAGGAAAACAGGCACCCCCAACGGGTCAATTATCTGATCTGCTCTGGACACTCATCTGCAGGAAAATGAGCCTCTCTCAGTTGCTGCATGCTTCATTCCACTGATTAGAAAGGGAGTCTAAGGTAGACCAACCAGGCCTATATAATTTCTAGATGTCTATCTTAGAACAAATGAAACCCATCTCAAATCTTAGCTCACTCCTATTCATACTTGGGGCTTCCTCATGAGTAACCATAGAAATAATATCACTAGTGTTACCTGAGTGTCAGAACTGGACAATGCACCTTATCCTACAAGTTTCAGGCAGACCCTGTTCTTAGATGCACTGGTCCAAAGCAAAATATAATCAATGAGAACAGAACAAGTTTCCAAAAATATTTTCATTCTTGACAAATGCAATCTGCACAGTGTAATACAGAGTTAATTGCAGAGCAATCCAGCTGTTTCATGGCTTCTTACTGAATGGGAATGAAATTAAACAGTTTTCAATAATTTACTAAAGAATAAAACAGTTTCAAAAGCCTTCGGGGACTGAAAGCAGATCCTTTGCTTTGTTTAATGTGTGGAGGGTATGAGCATTTGAGTAGTCACCTTGCCAAGCTCATTAGGGGAAAATCAAGACCCAGGTTGTGCTCTGAGTCAGAGAAGAGGCTTTCCATCTGAACACTACCATAGATCAGGAAAATCTTGTTTGAGACAGTGCTGGTATCTCTGACTTATTTCTTCTTGAGCTTTAAAACTCATCCACTTTACTATAATCAATTAGTTCCATTTCATTCACCGTATTATAAGCACAGAGAAAATATTAATGGAAGCGTGTAGTTAAGATCAGGCCGTTTGCGTGTAAAATGCAAGGTGCTTGTCACAGTGTAATTATATCTTTATAAATGGCTCATGTTCCACAAGCAGATACTGAAAGGATTGGTATACTTTTGAAATGAAAAACAATTAATCCAACCTAAACCCACCCAGAAGAAAAGATACTCTTGGTTGGAATCAAAGTAGCAAGAATCAGCTCTATCAAGGAAATCCTCATGCTATAAAACTAATCTAATAGAGTTTCAGGTTTGCACTTCTGCGTTGAACTGAGAACATTACAGAAGGTCTGTGCAAAGCTAATTTTAAAAGTTCAGGAACTGGTGAGCAGTTTGGAGAAAATTCAGCTATACATAGACCAGAAAGGAAGGTCAATAGGTTTTGACCTGCTCTATGCCATCTTGGACATATTTGTCCTCATTATAAGAAAAGTCATGTAATATTTCCTCAGCCTTTTGAACCAGGCATGATTTAAATCTTAATAAATTAGTTTGAGAAACTCATACTCATTTGAGCTGATGGGAGTCAATCTTCACATGGCTTTTCCTGAGGCATCCTTCCTCAAGTTTTTGAAAGAGGTCATCTTGTGAGCCCGAGGTTCAAAAATGAAACCAGCACATTCAGAATTTCATCTAGCACTGACCAATTTTTTCTTAGAAATGAAAACATGCTTTTTTTCCTGGAAAGGAATCCAGATATATGAAGATTCAGTTCAAGTCTTTCTGAGATTTGAGATATATACAGATGAATGCAAAGGGCAACCTTATGACAGTGTAACAAGTAACCTCTCACCGGCTGAGCTGCGGTAACTGTCAGTGTGCATAGTCATAGGCAATTACCACAGTGAAATAAAACATTTTACCTTAAACTTCCCTTAGATGGAAGATGATTGCCCTGCATCTCAAGACCTGTCATGTAAGGTGCTGGAGATGTGTTAGCTTCAGTTCAGAAAGGTGCATCCTCTTATCCTCCTGAGTATACTGAGCATCTGTCCACAGCTGGAAATCTGGGCCAGGCACTTTTACTGCCACGTCTTTTATTTCTTCGGTTCATTAGTTTGTATAAAACTACCATGCAATACTAATTAGACTGTTAAAAAAAATAAAAAAATAAAAAAAAAAAGAAAGAGTAAGGAAAGATTAGAAGGGTGCACTGCATCTTGTAACATCATGATCAGCTAACTGTGAAATTACTGCTTATCACCACTATACATTTTCTATTACCCTATGGACATTTTCAAACTCAGTATGTTGCTGGCAGAAAAATAAACTTTTTAAAGCTGGAGGTTAAAGTCAAGGTTAAGCAAATATGTATGCATATATTCCAAAGAGAAAACAAACAAACCAGAAGATTTTACTTGCATTTTTACTGCTCAGGAAAAAATATTTAAATTCAAGGTAATTATTTTCTTCAGATGAACATTTGAACAAACAGAAATTTGCATTAAGATATCCAAGTATTCTAAACTCTGTCCTACATGTATGTAGTAAGAAGCTCTGAGTATCTTATTGTCCCTAACAAACAATTCCTCCTGCACCGTGTGCAACCTGGACAGACTCCAAACCCAGTCTCAGAGAGTGTATTTTCTGGTGGATATAAAAGGATTATATTTCTCCTTTAAGGAATACTTTCTGCACATGATTAATTACCACAGGGATGTGATACTGATCTAGTCAGAAAACTGTATTTTAGAACCAAGATTAGGAAGTGCTAATTCACAAAATAAAAATAAAAAAATGCAGTAATTCATTAAAACAATGATCCAGGGGTTGATCATGTATTTATTGCAATAACATCAGTCATGGTTAAACTGTGGTATTTGATAACAACATAGATAACATACATACTTACACAGAAATCGTTTGTTGATTTTTGTACAGTGCAACTGAGCCAACATTTTAGTACTGCCAAATATCTCAAGAACAAGAAACAAACTAATGATATTCTACAGTTAACATCTTAAAGAAATTAGATGATAGCTAGTTTCAAAACCACGTAACTATTCACTTTTTTAAAGCCATTCTTCTTTAATAGCAGGCATTGTAATAGCTCATTTAGTTGATATAGCTCTACTCTTAATTTTTTAAATATTTGCATAGTTATGCAAGATACATGAACTATAAAGATGTCATGGTGCTTTGTGATAGGAATTAACATATGAATAATGAGAAATAGAAGATCAAACAACATCTCAAAGTTTTTCTGTAACATATCTGCAAATTACCTCAGAGTGGTTTACATAACAACACATCTATTAAGCTATATATCAGAGCCCATACCTTCTAACGGAAGGTAGCAGTCTACAGCAGGGATGAAACAAATACAGTAATAGAATGTCTAACTAAAGAATTATAATTCAATAATGTAATATTGTCCTAGTCTATTACTGGTCTGTTTTTTATCTGAGCTAACACCAACTGGTTGATGAACAGATTTCCAATTACTTCAGTGGAAACTGGATCAGTAATCATATCCCTTAGTAGGTGCACAAACTAAGAGTTACTGGCATAAACCAAAACCCAACAGAATATAAACCAGTGACCTCACCCGTGGACAAAAAGCTCAGAACTTCCCATTAATAGCCATGAGAGTTAATAGTATGTCTATTAGGCTACCCAGAGTATCAAAGTTGGATGGAACGCTCTGCAAAACAGCCATGACGTGGCCACCCTCATATGTACACTCTTTAATTACGCCTTCTAACAATTCAGTATTCGGTATGGTGTACACTGATCAGCACTGTATCACGTAAGGAGCAACTTTAAAATAATTAACAGAGACACACAAACGTTATCCGTTGATCGTGTGTCACTTTGAATCATCACTTGTGTTCTTGTAGGCTACAGAGGCGAACTCAATTATATTGGTCCAATCTATATGTATATAGTAGTGTTCAGTCGTGTCTTTTCATAGGGAAATATATCACCCCTTGCAACGGCAGCTGTTCAGCTGTTTTGGACATTTTTAGGACAGAAGATACTAAAATGGAGATCCAGCAACCTGGACAGAGATGCCATTGAGTTCCACCTATGAGGCTTTCCCCGCAACATTACAAGCTGATTTACTTTTCCTAAAAGGAATTGTGGTATGTAAGATGCCCAAACACATATCAGAGGCATGTAAGCTTCTAACCAAACACCAGATCTTGGTATTTTTAGTCAGGATTTAAAAGCTTGCTCTGTTGCTGACTGGCTCAGCAACATGACATAGACGCATGAGACAGGAAGCACAAATCACTGCTGTTATCTGGTATAGCTCATCGGTGTGAATAGAGCTATAGGGTTTTACCTTGTCTTTTACTGATCTTAAGGGGTTTTTTGCTGGGGTGAGGATTAGGTGTGGAATATGCGGACTTCAGTCACAGACATGACACGTTAGGGATGGAGGAGTGTTTCAAAGGGCCATATACTCTTTAAAGGCAAATTTTAAATAGGTAAGAATACTATTCTGAGAAAGGTAAATACTGAGAGGTACTTTATGTTGTGCAATGATGTGAGTGGTATGAGATGACATAATAACTGTTAAAAGTGACCCCATTTTTATTTCTTTTGATATTTGTGCATGTTCAGTCAACTGAAAGGGCGGACAGAAAAAAAGCACTGCTAGCCGGTGTCTAGTGCTAGTTAAACAGCTATGGCTCCACTGAAGTCTTGCCAGCATGTATGAAGGGCTTAGGTTTCTGAAAGGCATCATGTGGTTTTATTTACTTTAGCCTTTGCAGGCCAGCAGGGGAATAGTTTAGGATCAACAACTGGAAGAAGAATTTAGCCACTATTATCTTATAGCAAATCACTTTCTTTTTGGATCAGTGTCAAAAAAGCAGAGGTGTCCAAGTACAAATCTGAAAGCTTACTTAATGCATCCCTTACTGAATGATTTTCAGAATAAACTATCAATCAATCAACAGTATTTACTACTAAACATTGACATGGTCTTAGAAAAAATATTAACATAAATTTATGAGATGTTGGGGAAAAACAGCACTGATAAATCTCTTCGAATTTTTATTATAGCTCTTCTGGTTTTAATGTACTCACAAGAAAACGGATTTTTTTAATTAACTGATACTTTTTGTAGATTCTAGAATAGTTTCTGAGGTGAACTACATTATACAGTTTTGCAAATAGTTTACCCTATGTGTTTATACCATCTGACTCTCTTCCTGAGGTGGAACGCATGTTATTGTTCTTATATCTTGTTTCAATTATTTAAGTATTGTAAAAATCAATATTTACCACAGTATATAGAAACAATATTTCCAAAATGGCTTCAGGAATATCACTGAGGAAAATTTCTTCTGTATTATTTTGTGCAAACAGTCGCTGTGCTTCCATTTGCTGCATAAGTGCTAAATTACTGTATGTTTACAACTAAACCAATAGAAGAACTTATAAATATCAAAGCAGTAACTGTATGAATTTTATTTTCAAACGTACTGAAGATATTTTATTTATCACATTGAACATAATGACAGTTTCACACCTAGTCTAAAAAATGGATGAGCTTTTATGCTCTTGGAATTACTTCAAAATTTTAAAGGTGTAGAAGGTGAAAAAGAAAATGTGAATTCATAGGAAATTCAGACAATGGCTCAAAAAAATACTCTCTACCCTGCTCAGATCACATAAATAGTCACTAGGCCAGAGTTTCTGTTAAAATTTTAAAAGATAGAGCAAAGAGTATAAACTGGGCAGAACAAATGGTCTCATGAAAAATGTGGCACAGAAACTGGCACAAGAAAAACCTGAAGAAAATTGCTTTAACATTTTGACCATATACCTTGAAAACTTAAACATAGTGCATAAACCCATATTGACTTTTGAATTTAATTATATCCAATATTTATGGGTAAATCCTGAGTTTCTTACTTAGACAAATTCCTACTGGAAGGCCTGGAACTTAGCCAGAAAAATGGCATGCTCACAGCTGAGCTGATTTCTTCGTCTTTTGTGTGAAAATAAGGCATCTATGTAAAGGAATTAATTTTCAGTTCATGGAGTTCTTTCCCAATTTTCCATCAGGACAGAAGTCTTAAGATGTTTGTCCCCTCTCTCCTCCTCCCTGCCACTAAAAACCTCTAGGAAAATATCAGGATAATGTGTATGTAAACCAGTATTCTTTACGATGTCCCAAAAATGAAAATTCAATTAAAAAAAAAAGTTCTTTGGGGTCAGATCTTACAATTCTACAGCAGCACCAAGACTGTATTGTGCAAGTCAAGTTCAGGCAGCACAATAACTCCCAGATCCAATCTAGGCCATGTCTATACTAGTAAGCATAACAGGCCAAGGCCTGTTCCCTGGCTCTGACATCAAGTGCTGTAATGTAAGCTGTAAAAGCAAGGGAATATTTTCATATCCTGCTTTGAGAGAGAAGGTTGATCAGATAACATAGAGAAATGCACTAGTTTGACTCATGGTTTTCCTTTCTTAATATTCGGTTAGCATGTATCATAGAATCAGTCATCGAATCAGAATCATAGAATGGTTTGGGTTAGAAAGGACCTTTTAAAGACCATCTAGTTTCAACCCACCTTCCATGGGCAAGAACAACTTCCACTAAATCAGGTTGCCCAAAGTCCCATCCAACCAGGGCTTGAAAACTTCCAGGCAGGTTCGATCCACAAATTCTCTGGGCAACCTGTAACGGTGCCTCACCACGCTCTCTGTGAAGAATTTCTTCCTGATGTCCAATCTAACTCTACTCTCTTTCAGTTTAAAACCATTACCATTCATCCTATCACTACACTCCCTGATAAAGAGTCCCTCCTCATCTTTCCTTGTAGGTTCCCTTTAAGTATTAGAAATTTGCTATAGTGTCTTCCCAGATCCTCTCATCTGTAGGCTAAATAATTCCAACTCTCTCAGCCTGTCCTCATAGCAGAGGTGCTCCCTCGTCCTGCTGGCCACACTTCTCCTGATGCAGCACAGGATCTGGCTGGCTTTCTGGGCTGCCAGCACACACTGCTGGCTCATGTCCAGATTCTCATCCACCAGTACCCCAAGTCCTTCTCCTCAGGGCTGCAGATTTCCTTACTCAAGAGGAGCCTTACATCATGAGGCAAATGAACAGAGCAGATTCAAGAATTTATTTGAAAAATAATAATGTATCTTTTGCTACAGAGCCTTATTTGAAGGCTTTTATTCATATCCTATTCTTCTTTTTAATCTTTGTGATAATTCTTTAATAGGTAAAGACTCATCAGTCTTAGTTTTACTTTTTTTAATGATAAAAAGAGATATCATAGCTAAGATAGAAATTTGATAAAGAAACTAAGATCTCAGATAAAAGATATTTTCCAAATATTCCAATTTGTTATGAGATATAAGCTGTTAAAGCAAGCGAATATTTGCATATTCTGTTTTAAGAGACAGAGGAAATTGGGCAGCTGATGACTAGAAATGCAGTAGGTAGACTCATGGTTTTCCTTTCTTAATATAGCTATTCAATTAACATGTCCCTCATCAGAATAATTTTTTTACCAACTGCTATTATATATTCATGTGAGCTGTTACAAATTTTAAATTGTTTTTATTAAAGGAAATATACCTCTGCTGTGACACTGATCAGTACTTTTTAAATTTTATTTTCCTCATACAATTGTTTGGACTTGGATTTTCCTCTTGACAAAGAAATGAGGTTTAGAGCTGAAGACATCTGGCAAGGCTTCCTCATTGATTTAAAACACTGAATTGGATTTCTAGTTCTGGCTTACATTGAGGCTAACTCTGTTCTGAACTGGTTTGCAGTACCTGACATTGTCAGAGGAATGAGAAAATGGTGATAATTCCAAAGAAGACCCTGGGTTTCTCTGACTGTCACCAGCTCTGAGACCTTCCAACAGGTGTCGGACAGAAAACAGGAGGAGCAACAAATTTCTCCTAACCTTCTCCACAGCAGATTCTCTTTCATTTCCATTTGTTGACATTTTGTTCTGACTCAGTTTTGCATTGTCATAAACTGAGGAAGTTTTTACTCTTGTTACCCTGCTGAGGATTCCTGTCTCAAATGAGGAATAAAATAATGATGAGCTTTTACGTAGTTGCTCAAAGAAAGTTAATCTAAAAAGTTTAAAATAATGAAGTCACTTTAATTTGCAATTATTATAGAACTCAAATTGTTAGTTAGTGAGGGGCATCTAATGAATATGACATAGTAGTTGTATGTTATTTGTAGCATTGTGGAACTAAGGGAACAAATGCAGATTCCTGACCAGGAATTGTTTCAAGCCTCAGTGCTGTTCATTTCAACATGCAGCACTATACTGGAACTAATCCAATAAAAACTCTGAGTTCACCTTCATTCTCCTTTTCCCTCAAGGATTTATCTTTTGGCAGAATCTACTGTGTTCACACTCTGTTTTGCCACAGTTGCTCTCTCCATTCAGATCCTTTTCAAAATGGAAAGGTGTTTCTCCTTCAGAACTGTAAAAATATTTTTAGTTAAAATTCCCCCCAGAGTGTCTGTTTGCCAACATCTTCTTTCACTGGTGTTTATCATGCAGTACTCAAGCTTCCGTTTTTCACTTACATTAGGGGACTACTCTGGGTTTATTCTACCTTCTAATTGTATGCACTTTGGGGAGACCCACTTTGCAGTAACCGTCTGTCTTAGCACATTTGACTCTGTTCTTGTGTCACAAAAATGTCCCTCTGCATTCATGGCACAGGCACACCTAAGGACTGAGAAACTTACTTTTCTCCCCAGGATTACTCCATGTCATCAAACTTTCAAGGTCTAAGGCTATATTAGCTTTTCCTGTTATTCTCCTGTCACATTAGAAAAAACCCTGCTGAGAAAATCCCCTGGGCAGTGTGTGGGGTCCAGAACTAGGTCCTCTAGGGAGGCATAGTGTTTTATCCACAGTATCCTTAGAGACACTGCTGAGCAATCCCAACTCCAGGCTAGCAGGCCTCACAACATTGAGAAGGAAGGGAGGGAAAGGGAAACACACTGCTGAGAATTCCAGGATAAACAGTGGAAAAGGAAGGAGGCTTTCAGATTCTTCAGGAATGGTGAAAAGCTTCTGGAACAGAAGTAGTATTTCCAGGATGGATATTTCCCTCCTTCCTTCCTTCCTTCCTTCCTTCCTTCCTTCCTTCCTTCCTTCCTTCCTTCCTTCCTTCCTTCCTTCCTAAAAAAAACCCCAGAAGTTAAACAAATAGACTTGGCTGGGGGACAGGAACCAGCAGATGTGAAAGGACAATACGGCACAAGGTGATTAATTGTGTATTCCCAAATAAAGGAGAGGACAGAAAGTGGCATAAATAGAAATTGTAAATGATGAGTGACAACCTTAATAAATGAATTCCCAGTTAAATAGGATACTGAAATAAAAATTTCCTTGTAGAAATTATAAAAAATAAAATAAGAAGAGGAAAACTGGAATGCCTTGTTTTAAACTAGGATGTTGATCTATAAAAATGCAAGAACTCAATGGAAGGAAGATAATCAGAGGGACACAGTAATAGAAAAACATAAATGATATGTGAAAAAAAGTATCAACTGAAATGTAATTGATACTATGTCTTAAGGACACAGTCAAGTCAAAAAAATAAGCTCAGTGTCTCAGGTAACATTGAGACACTGATGGCTGTTTGAAATTTCCATTCTAAATAGGAAACATCTAGTAGTATCCAACTAGGATGACAATGACTTTTGTGACCTGCTCAGAATAATTGTCAAACCAAAAGGCCAAGAAACGGAAGAACTGCAGTGGAGGTTTCCTTATGCTCCTCTTAGTTTGGAAACATGTCACAACAGGGAATGATGCTGAGGCTGAATTTTTAGACAACATAACTGCTGCTCTGTAGAGCAACTAGTCAGGGAACATGTAGGAAGAGATGCAACTTGTGGCTTGCTCCTGAGCACACAGATTTTTTTACTAAAAACCTCTTTATAAATCATAGAATCATAGAATCATGGAATGGTTTGGGTTGGAAGGGACCTTAAAGATCATCTAGTTTCAACCCCCCTGCCATGGGCAGAGACATCCTCCACTAGACTAGGTTGCTCCAAACCTCATCCAGCCTGGCCTTGAACACTTCCAGGGATGGGGCAGCCACAGCTACTCTGGGCAACCTGTGCCAGAGCCTTACCACCCTTTCTGTGAAGAATTTCTTCCTGATACCTAATCTAAATCTCCCCGCTTTCAATTTAAACCTGTTACACCTTGTCCTGTCACTACAGGCCCTTGTAAAAAGACCCCCCCAGCTTCCTTGTCAACCCCCTTCAGGTACTGGAAGGTGCTATAAGGTTTCCCCGGATCCTTCTCTTCTCCAGGCTGAACAAGCCCAACTGTCTCAGCCTGTCCCCATAGGAGAGGTGCTCCAGACTTCTGAGTATCTTTGTGGTTCTTCTCTGGACTCGGTCAAACTGGTCTATATCCTTCTTATGCTGAGGGCTCCACAGCTGGACACAGCACTCCAGGTGGGGTCTCACGAGAGCAGAGCAGAGGGGGAGAATCCCCTCCCTCGACCTGCTGGCCACACTTCTCCTCATACAGCCAAGGGTACGATTAGCTTTCTGGGCTGCCAATGCACACTGCTGGCTCATGTCCAGCTTCTCATCCACCAGTACCCCCAGGTCCTTCTCCTCAGGGCTACTCTCAATCCATTCTCTGCCCAGCCTGTACTTGTGCTTGGGATTGCCCCAACCCAGGTGCAGGACCTTGGACTTGACCTTGTTGAACTCCATGAGGTTGGCAGTGGCCCACCTCTCCAGCCTGTCCAGGTCCCTCTGGATGGCATCCCATCCTTCCAGCGTGTCAACCGCACCACACAGCTTGCTGTCGTCAGCAAACTTGCTGAGGGTGCACTCGATGCCATCGTCCGTGTCACTGATGAAGATGTTCAACAGGACCGGCCCCAACATCGACCCCTGTGGAACGCTGCTCGTCACTGGTCTCCACTCAGACATTGACCCATTGACCACAACTCTCTGAGTGCGACCAGCCAGCCAGTTCCATATCCATTGAGCAGTCCATCTGTCAAATCCATGTCTCTCCAGTTTAGAGACAAGGATGTCATATGGGACAGTATCGAAGGCTTTGCACAAGTTCAGTTATAAAGTACTTCGATCCAAAATTTTTGTAGTCATAGTAAGTCCCCTGACCCCCAATCTCCTCCTGTACTATTCAGAGTCAAAAAGGATGCAACACAAGCATGGGGAAATGTTGTTTTGTGTAAAAAGATGATACAGAGGGAAACCACAAGGTAAAATGTGTTTACATGACATGTAAAATGCATAGTTAGACAACATATAGGATGTTCAGAGAAAATGCATATTATGAAAAGATGTTAGAAAGACCAAGAAAGCACATAAGCAAGAAATAAGATGACATCCTAAAAGAATTCTGTTGACAAAAACAATCACAGTGTACACAGATCTCCTCTGTCAAGTCCTCACCAAGCACTGTTACAGACATAATTCACACAAATTAGAGGGAAATTTCTAACATAGTTAAATATAGAAAAGCAGTACAGTAATAAATGGTTAGTTTTCCCAGTATTGGGAGTCCCTGAGCTACCATTCCCCACTGGAAATGGAGGTCCTCACTGCAAATGTTCAATATACTCACAGATGATCTGGAAACAAGACAAAAGAGTGAGGTGACAGTTTGCTGCTATTAGCAAGTTTTAGACACATCAAGAGGACTAGTGGTTAACAGAAGTTGCACAAAAGGCTGAAGACAGTGAATCACAGTGTAATAAAATGATGAATAAAATACAGTATAAATAAACAAAAAGTGATATTCCTAAATTAAATCTCAGGTGGTTACATCTTGACTAGCTGCTAAGCAGGAAAGATAACTTGGAGTTATGATAGCTGTATGAAAATGCTAGCTCAATGTTTAACAGCATTCAAAACCAAATAGTAAGGTATTAGAAAAATACAGGGAAAAAAATAGAAAAGAAAACCCAAAATATAACAATCCTGTTTGTAGTTTATTATATTAAGCATTTTCCATTTCATTTCCAGTTCTTCTACTCACAGCTCAGAAAGGATTTGGTAGAACTGGAAGATACATCAGTGATGAGTGGTGTCTCTCAGAGGTTTGTACTTGGAACAGTATTATTTAACATCTTTGTCAGTGACACAGACAGTGGGATCAAGTGCACCCTCAGCAAGTTTGCTGAAGACAGCAAGCTGTGTGGTGCAGTTGACATGCTGGAGGGAAGGGATGGCATCCAGAGGGACCTGGACAGGCTGGAGAGGTGGGCCACTGCCAACCTCATGGACTTCAACAAGGCCAAGTGCCAGGTCCTGCACCTGGGTTGGGGCAATCCCTGCTACAAGTACAGGCTGGGTGGAGAATGGATCGAGAGCAGCCCTAAGGAGAACGACTTGGGGGTACTGGGGGATGAGAAGCTGGACAGTAGCCAGCAGTGTGCGCTGGCAGCCCAGAAAGCCAATCGTACCCTGGGCTGTATGAGGAGAAGTGTGGCCAGCAGGTCGAGGGAGGGGATTCTCCCCCTCTGCTCTGCTCTCGTGAGACCCCACCTGGAGCATTGCATTGAGCTCCGGAGCCCTCAACATAAGAAGGCTATCCACTGGTTGGATCAAGTCCAGAGGAGGCCACAAAGATGCTCTGAGGGCTGTAGCACCTCTGCTGTGGGGACAGGCTGAGAAAGTTGGGCTTGTTCAGCCTGGAGAAGAGAAGGCTCTGGGGAGACCTTATAGCACCTTCCAGTACCTAAAGGGGCTACAAGGAAGCTGGGGGGGACTTTTTACAAGGGCCTGTAGTGACAGGACAAGGGGTAATGGGTTTAAACTGAAAGTGGGGAGATTTAGATTAGATATCAGGAAGAAATTCTTCTTGGAGAGGGTGGTGAGGCACTGGCACAGGTTGCCCAGAGAAGCTGTGGGTGCCCCCTCCCTGGAAGTGTTCAAGGCCAGGCTGGATGAGGCTTTGAGCAACCTGGTCTAGTGTAGGGTGTCCCTCCCCATGGCAGGGAGGTTGGAACTAGATGATCTTCAAGGTCCCTTCCAACCCAAACCATTCTATGATTCAATGAAATTTAAACCACAGCTCAGCATCTTAATGCAAGCTTAAAAAAACAAAGCCTGAATTCAGCACACAGTACCCCAAATATAGTTCTTCAGCACTTCGTGCTGTAAACCCAATCTATGGTTAATCTAAGAAGCCATAATGCTCATTGGAAAGTTTGGGTCATAGAATCATAGAATGGTTTGGGTTGGAAGGGACCTTGAAAGGTCATCTAGTCCAACCCCTCTGCAATGAGCAGTGACATCTTCATCTAGATCAGGTTGCTCAGAGCTGTGTCCAGCCTGACTTATTGAACTTTATTTCATCCTACAGAACATTTACCATGTTCCAAGAAAGGGAGCTGTCTCTTGACACCTCTGATAGGGAACAAACATTGTGCACAGCAGAAAAACAGTGGATTGATTATGTAGAAAAAGAATATGCTAATTGAGGTGTATGCCCATGACTGGTGTAAGTGCACTGCTGAATCATCTGGAGAATAATATTGCAATTATAGAACAAGTGCAACTGAAAACCCTGGTTGCTGCTGTGTAAGTTTCCATTCAAACTGCCTAATTTCAGTCATTAACAACTTTCAGGAGCTATCATCTATCAGGTTTTTCAGGTAGCTTTACTCTACCACAGTAATTTCTTTTTTAAAAGTTTAAAGCTAAGTAATCCAATTACTTTTGAGAACTACAAAAGCAGAGGAATAATATCCCCATAGTGAATAATGATAACCATTCATAATTTTGTAAAACCTCTAACATCAACACTGTTATCAGACCATGAATGATATCCCACATTTACATCTGGAGAAACACTGTTCCCTTTCCTGGAGGGTGGGGAGAGTCAAAACGTACTAGGCCAATGCTGTGTGTTTTGTGCACCTTTACCCAAGACACACAAAAGGGCTCCCATCTGCCCTCCTAAAATGAAAAAGAAGCTTCCACACTTACCAAATTACCAAGCTTTTTTTTTTTTTTAATTCTTGGGAACTTTAAATAAGACTTTTTTTCATTGTGAGCAGGGACTTGAAGGTCATATTTAAGTCCCTAGGAAGGCCTGTTCGTTGATAAGGAGAGATTTGTGAGACACCTCCACCAACCTATGCTCCTCAAACTTGAAGCTCTTGGAGATGCTTTACAGGGAAACTCTTGCCATTTGTCCCCACTGGAGCTGCCCTGCATCTCACCTGTCTGCCTGGCCACAGGCCCCATGGATCCAGACCCCAACTCACGGGCTGATATCCTGGCCCAGGCTTAGCCCATCCTCACTCCCAGGGAGATGCCCGATGCCCTGGGCTGACCCCAGCTGTCCTGCTCCCTGGCTGGGGGACAGGGGACAGCCCCAGCTGGAGAGGTTCTGCCCTCCTTGCCTTGCTGTGCATCTTGGCTCACAGTTCCTTCTCTCACAAAGTATCCTGCCCTCTCTGTCTCTTGACGTTTTTTTTTTTTTTTCCCAGAACAAATATGTTGGAGCAAAAGCATTGTGAAAAGCAAAAAAGCCTGATGGATCTATTTAGCTGCCACTTCCCACTCATATCAAGTGGGGTGGGAAGCGGCCCTGAAAGTCAAGCAGCCACAGATTAATGTCACCAAAAATGAGCAACTAACAGGGAACAAAGTTAGGATCCTGTGTTTTCTCATCCTCTACAGAAACTGGTGTCCTGACTCTGGAGAGAGCATATAAAGCTTAGCCTCCCTCACCTACAATAAATCTTTGTAAATAACCCTCATGATGTGCTTTTCATTTCACCTAGCATTAACAATCTGAAAGTTAGGCATCTTGGACATCAAGACTCTCTAAAAAGCTGACAGACTGAGGGAAGCATTTGCAGAATACAATTTATCCCACCTATCTTGGACACCTGTCTCAGGCTAAGGTACACATCTTTCACCAGGAAGACAGGAGCTCAGATGCTTAGCTTAAGCTAAAAAATTATTGGCAATTATTTGAGATAAACCCAAGGCTTCGTTTTAGACATAAACTTCCACAGCAATGGCTACGGTGGTAGAGCGGCCACCAACACATTGGCTAATTCATGAACTCTAAGGGTACTTTATGGTGGTTTATTTTGGCTAAGGTTCTGGTCTGTGTGTTAGAGTGAGAGGCTGGGCAGCTGTCTGCATCCAGGGTCTCTCAGGGGATTTCACAAGGGATAGCAACTCCTTGCAATTAAGTACAACAAATTAGTAAGGTGGTTCACAATCTTGGAAAGGGTTTCTGTTGTTACTTTTCCCATTCTGAAACTTCTACTGATTTGAAAGAGACTTGTGGAATGGGAATCTGACTTTCATAGAACTCCAGAGACCGGGATTGATATTTAGCTTTTAGCCTAGAAACACGAAGCTGGGAGGAAACTCCTCAATCGTTGAGTACAACAGGTTGCTTTGCAGATGACCACTTTATGTAATGTCTTTGAAAATACTCCTATATCTGTCTTAAAAATCAGTTTTCTTCCTTGTTCATACCAAACAGCTGTGAAGAACCTCACTACTCTCATATTTACAAGCTTTTATCTGCTTTCCGGACTGAATGTATTGACGGTAAAAGTAATATTGATGATTACCTCTTTTTCTAATGCCCATACTGTGTTTTCCTCATGTGTAACCAGTATACTCCTATAAATTCTGCCTACATCATTAATAAATTTTCAAAAATTACCAAAAATTATCCTTTAGGGATGTTGGCGGTAATCATTCCCTACATTGATGTTTCCTCTTGTGACAAAACCAGTCTTCTCCTCCTTATCTTTCGTAGACTTTCATACCTTTCTCCTGCAGGTATACTAAGTATCTCAAATGGCACCATAGCATATACTTTAGTAAATGTCAGATACATCAGTTCCTTGTCCAGGAAAATAATTTTTCTTTTCTAAGAGGGATATTGTGCTGTTCTGGATAATTCTAGCATTGGTGTGCTGGATTCAGTCGGGAAAGAGTTAACTCTCTTTACAGTGGCTGCTAGGGAGCTGTATTCCTGGATGCTGAGAGAAGTACTGATAAGTTCTCAGGTGGTGCTGGGGGATGCCTGCACCAGATTCAAGGTCTTTCTCCACTTCTGCTACTGCAGCTGCATTCTCAGCTCTAGCTGTCACGTTACAGGCGGTGAAGGGGACACACAGTTCAGACAGCTGACCCAGACTGACCAAGGGAGTATTTCATTCCATAGTACGTCATGCTCGGGGCATAGGCAGGGAGAGGGTCTGTGAGCCATTACTCTCTCCCTTACTCTCTTGCTCATTTACTCCCAGGCACTTGTTAACACTCCCCCTGACTCCTGCGTTAGCTGCTTTGCGAACTCCTGTGCTGGCTCATTTGTGAGGGAGTTGGCGAGTTTGTTTAGTTTTCCTGGTTGTGCTATCGCTGATAGGGTTTGCTTGGAATCTGCTGTGACAGTTCTCGGGCTCTGGCCCTTGGGCTGCAGCTCTCAGGCTCTCTGCCTCTGAGTTTCACTACTCAGCACCTGGTTGTGCATTGGTCAGTGGGTGGCGAGCAACTGTATCATAATTGTATCATATGTTTTATTTCCTATTCATTTAATTGCTTATTTTTAGTAGTATTTGTATATATTAATTTAGATTAAATTAGTAAATAGTACTTATCTCAATTTTACGAGCTTACTTCTTTCTTTTTCCTCCAATTCTTCCCCTCCATTGAAGGAAGGGAGGGGGGATTTGTGAGAGTGGCTTCGTGGTATTTTGCTAGCTGGAGTTAAACCACAACAATTGGTAAAAACATGTTATGTTACTGTAGGGTATTTTATTTCAATACTATTAATTAATATGTATTCCAAATTTATTTTAAAGCTTTGCTTATTACTGAAATCAATTTATTGTGACTGATGTTGACCCATATTTTTCTGTTTGGAAATAGGTAATTTTACAGTCATGAAGCACCACCCATTTATATTTATACTGACAGTATAAATATAAATGTTTAAAACTTGGTATCAAATCTGTGATTTCGTATGACAAGTTTTTCCAGATTCTGGGATAGTGACTGTCTGATGGTAGGAGCATATTGCATTTCCTGAGTAAAGCTTTTACTTTGCCTGAGGTAATTTCTTTCTTTTTTAAACGTATGCCTGTAATTTGCTCTGCCTTCACTTCCTCAGTCAATATCATGGTACTTATTTAACTGGAGCATGTGGGGAAGATGTCAGGAAGGAAGAACTAAATATTTTTTAACCTTAATACCATGCTTACTGTATAGGATTTCCCTCCTTGCTCCTCTTCTTAGAAACAGCAAAAAATATACCAGGTCAGACAGGAGGTTCACCTCCCTCAATATCATCCTTCCAAAAATAACCTAAGCATTTGCCATTGTAAAAATAATACTATGAAATTTTAGATGTTACTATCAACCTTTCAGGGGTTGGGACTGTGGTCTTCTTTTCATTTTAACAACTCGAAAAAATTTATTTTTGTGGTTACTCTAACTTCACATGTTAAAAAAATTTGACCTGGGTCAGGTCTAAATTATGTCCTGCCTGAGCTTTCAGATGGTGTCTCATTCTGACTCTTTTTCTACTCCTGAGTATTTCTTGTGCCTTTTCAGAGAGCACTTGAGCCTGCTAGAACTAGACCCCTCACATACAGTTTGTTCTTTACTTGAGATACAAATTCTGAAGACCTTTTTCAACTTTGATTTACAGAAATTCCAAACCAACAGCATATTAGAGATGCTATACTGTACCATTTAAGACTGAGTATCTTAGACAAAATGCTAGTTTTACTCATGTAACTTTACACAGAGCACGGCCAACATTTTATTAGTCAGCCTAAGATTGTATTCTAAATTGTCTTTGTATAACAGTCTCATACAATTTAAAAACCCAGTCTTATACACCACAATTTCTTTCTTGTAGAATTTATGTGAATAAATTTTTTATCCAACATTTCTAGAAATACTTTGACCATTTTATTCACTTTAATTCTTTCTGTTCTTCAGTTTGTATGTGGGAAGTTAAAATCTTCAACCATTATATAATCCCCAGCAGTGTTTCTTTCTAACAATATTTCAGAGATGTCTCTTCCAGATCCCATCCAGTCCTTGGATACCATATAACACCCCTAATCCTCAGAACACATTTCACAATTCTTCCTCAAAGCAATTTTTTACTTAAGCAGATTCTTATTTTGTCTATACAATCATTTCCTGCTTTATAACCATCTATGACGTCATTAATATCTAGAGATGACTGTAGCTTAATATCTATTTCTCTTCATTTTCCTATGAAGAATGAATACCTTTTAACAAACCAAATGCAGTCATGATTGATTGCTATTTTGTCACAATTTCATTATCTTTATCATATTTGTGTCTCATTTTTACAATATTCCTAATTCTTGTGCATTTTTCTAGCTGACAGGTATGGTCTAAGAACACATAGTAGTAATGTTAAGTCGTAAGGTTTTTAAAACTTGAAAATCAGTCTTAAGTGCTTGTTAAATCCATTTTTTTAAGAAATCTGAAAAGACATGAATTATTCAATATATTATTTTGAAAGTTAATGTTGGCTTATAGATTATTCCACTTTAAAACTTTTTTCTTGCATTATGCATAGTCTTACAAACACAGCCATTTGCACACATTTCCATGGGTAATGTTTTCTCTTTCAACACTTACTGACATTTTAAAAAAGATAAAAAAAATAAAATGAGAATTTTTATTAAAAATATATGTGTTCACAAGATGTGCATAATAAAAACATAAAATAAAATAATATTCAGATGATAATTGCACACTATTGGAGGGTTTCTGGAGATTCTGACACAACTAGTCACTCAGACCTAAGAGATCTAAATAGGAACTTGGTATATTTTGGAGGACAAGCACGTGCTAGCAGTTTCAGATACACCTAAAAAATTCTCAATGTATTCCTTAACGGGTTCTCTTTCAGGATTTTTAATGCACCTACAACAATAAAAGACTACTTCTTTGCCTGACAAGATGTCATCATTCTGTGATACACAGATGTATTCATTCTGTGATACAAAGATCCTGAATGCACAGTTAAATATTCAAAAATATGATTTATTTCCTGTACTATGCCAGTGTCCCACACTGATTTACATAATTCAAATCAGAAGGAAGAATCTATTTTAAGTTGGAAGAAGTCATTCTAACACCTCCCAGGGCCTTTTCCTTAAAAGAGTTTGGTCCTGTGGTTGCGTCATCCAAGATTATGTTGGGTTCCCTTTATCAACTTCTTTCACTGCTGTCCTTATCCCATATTCTACATCAAAAAAAGCTGCTGCCTCCTCAGCCTGGTGAATCAGTCACGTCTAGAAATAATGCAGACAACCCTGTGGTTAAGCTGTTGGAATGACATCTCCAAACTGTCATATACTGTATGTGTGGACATAGACTGCATTTATCAAACGTAACTGCAAGTATTTTGCACAGACACATCTACTATCCCTTTCTCCCAAGCGATGAAGAAAGTCCGTGGCAGGACTTCAGTCAGGTGCCCAAAGTTAGATGACCTGAAACTAAGAGAGAGATTCCAGTTCAGAGAAAAGCCTTAATGTACATAAATACAAGTTCCTGGGGAGTATTAGTGAAGATAATCAGTTTTAAGAATATCATTAAAAGAAAGGTTGTATGTGTTTTGTTTAATGGAGTTGAAATTTTCAAATTAAATATGCCTAAATGCATTAACAGCGGGCCACCTTTCCCTCTGTATACCTCAGTTCCTCATTTAGGATAAAAAGCTACTCTTTTGCTTTCTTTTGTTCTCTTTTATTCAGTTTGTGACATCACTAGGGCAGATAGTGTCTCTAGAAGTGAAATTGAAGAGTGCCATTGCTGTTTGTGCCTCTACATTCATTTGTAATGTTTTTCTTACAGTCAGGCCTCCTGAAGTCATCCGAATATTCTGGAATTCAGGCTTTCATTTCAAAAATGGAAAGCATCTATGCACCATAGAGACAGAGCAAAGTTTGAATACATGTTCAAATTTATCTTGACAATTTAGCAATCAGGCAACAAAAAAAAAAAAAAAAAAAAAGGAATGAAAATCTTTAAAGCATCATTACTTTAAATTGATCTGATGATAATTGGAGCTTCATTTACAGGTTTTGAAATGTTGAAATAGGCAATTCTGATCTCAGCAGTGCAATGGAACAAGATGTTCACTGGAATGAAACACTGGAAAAAATGGCTTATTAGCAAACGCATGTTTTAATTGCATGAGTTTGTGTACAGACATTTCTCCCCTGACTGTCTGGAAATATGTTTCAGCACAGGTAGGAACCTAGACTATTTAAGCTCTCCCTATCTCTCTCCTTAACTGAGGCAATTGTCAAAGAGTACCTAAAGAGCAAGAAGGACCCTGAGGACAGGGCAGATTCGGCATCAAAAATGAGCAAAAATGATGACCTCAGATTGGAAATAAAACTTTTGAAATATTCCCAGATTTAGGCAGCCAACTGAATCTGGAAGTCAGACATTTCAGATACAGGATGCTTATTCCCTCTTCTTATTTTTCCTTATCATGTTTTGAAGGATCCTACTCCCAAAGAATATAAATGTTCAAGATTCACTTATGTCTATTTCTCTGTTTGATGAGGAACCCAATCAATAAAACTACTGAGCAATCAGAAGAATCTTTTTAAAAATTTCCCAAGTTTACACAAAACCTAGACACTTTTTCGGTGATTAATACTTGCTGTACATAAACATCCCCCAACACTCTTTCTCATCTGCTGAAGGTTTAGCTAGGTCCTAATTTCTTCCAGATCCATTTGACCATTGACAGTTGTTTCTATTCTGTACAAATGTCTGGTCCCTAAGACAGCTTCAGGTATTAAATAAAGTATGTCTCAGCAGGTTAGCTACTTACAACTGCAGCCACTTGAAAACACAAGCAGTAGGAGACCAAAGTGAGACTATCATATGCGTTTGAGAACAGAACAAGAAGTCAAGGAAAACAAAAGTCTCTCACAGAAATAAATACTAGGAAAAGAGTCCAATTAGGGAACAAGCACACCTTACGTTCTCTTTCTTCCTCTAAACAAGAATAACAATGCTTCAGAAATAGGGATTTTATATTTAAAGACCAAGTTCTTTTCAATTACGTCAAATTGAAGCTTGAGCAAGACAAGGGTGTATTTTCCTTTTAATGCATGTACTTCAGATTAATACTAGTGAAGGTGAAGAAAAATGCCTTGCCAAATACGTGGGAAACAAGATATATCCTAATACCCACAATATGACACATTTCACCAAAGCCATTCATTCTGCCAGCCAGTAAGTAAGAAGCAACATAATTCTTGATAGTTTATTTGCTTAGCTCCTGTCTACCTAGTGACTCTAAATTTGAGCCACTACCCCCCAAGTAGCCAATCCATACACCAACCAAATCAGACCAAAGTGTAAGAAAGGAAATGATGAGCAGAAATGCTCTCCAGAGATGCTGACTCCTCTCCAGACAACAAAAAAGGGGAAAATCAGCAACTTGTTCAGAGTATCTGCTGAAGTCTCAAAACAGATAAAGTTATGTGAGATGCAGCCAAGCAAAAGAAAATAGTGACAATGTATACAGCATGATCAAAATACATTTTTTGTAGGAATCAAGCATATTCCATACAACATTTAATTCAATTAGTTATTTATCAATAGGAATATTAGTATCAATCCGATAGGAATCATCCAAAGATTCTTCCTCTTAGGTATCTTCCTGTACTTTTAATAGAAATTGTCATACTTTTTTCATACCAGTTTATGTCAGTCCTTTTTATTCTTGCAGCAGAGTGATTCCATTTATTCTTAAAATATTTTGCTTTTTATCTGGCTGGTAGTGTGGAAAACATTTACAATTTTTTTTCCAGTTCTAATTGCATATTATTCTGTTAATTTGTGATACTTTCATTTAAATATTTCTACAACCGTATTTCTTTCTATTGCATGTTTGGGAGGAGTCATAAAAGTAAATCATACTTGAGCTCATACAAGTGCTTTTGATGGGATTCCTCACCAAGAAATTCCATCTTTGTGAGACTGCAAATAGTTAAAGAAGACTGGAGGAGTTTTTTAGAAGAAATGTTTTTTCCTGTACAAAATAATCCAGGGCTAAACATAAGCAGCAGTGAGGCAGAGAAATTTGGATGATCAAACATTCTTTGACTTAAAGCAGTTACATTTCTTTCAAGTACAGTACATGGAAAAAGTTATCTGCAATGCAAGCTGATGCCAAGGCAGGAGGTATAAATGCTTCTGCTCTTGTTGACCCCAGCATTTACCCAACATTCAACATCCTGCTGCTTATTTCTGTTAGGAGGAGGAATGGGTGGAGCCAGGTACCTTTGATACTGTCCTGTTTATTTACAAACGGTGGAGACAAGTCCTTTTTATCTCTAAACCGCAGGAATCAAAAAGCCAGAGGCAGTTTCCTTGCTTGTAGTTCCAAACCCCTTCTCAGCTCACCACTCTTTAATGAATAGCTTCCTTTCATAGCAGAAAACTGAGAAAAGGTGAGAGTACTTCTCTGTATCTTGGTCTACTTGTTGTTTCCTTTGTGGTGAACTATGGCATGCCCAGTAGTTCTCTTCAATTTATCACATCAGTCTGTCATCACCTGCTTTGTGGCTATCTGACATTTGGGAAAATCCTGCAACCACAAGACCTAAGTTAACATTAAGATGCTTACATTATTGCAAACCTAGGAACTGATTTCTCATAAAATTAAGGGAAGTAATTAAACCTCCAAAGTTTGCTGGTGGCTAAATTGCAACATTCCTATTGGCAGTTTTTTCTTTGGGCCCCACTCAAAGAGCAGAATAGCTGGTCAGGGCCCAATTAAAATCCTTAGGCTAAATGACAGACAGCAATCACATTCTCCTAATTTCATTGAATAACATAAACACTGGTTTATTTGCCATCTGCAGGCACTTTTTCACAGTAAACCATATTGTTTCCTCTATGATAGCCAAGGTATACAGTAATAGTGAATGTCAGACCCCTGAGCACGTCACCCTGCTGCTGGGGATTTATCTGCCTGGGCTCAGGGTCATCTCAGATAGTGGTGCAGGTTCTTGTCATTGAAAGCTCTGCTAAAAAGCCTCAGCAGAGCCTTCCCATGAACAGGTCTACTAGGATGGCCCTGCGAGGAATCTGCCTCCTTGCCCAGGAGTGGGTTTTAAGCTGAGGCTTGCACCCTGAGGTGCTGCCAGGGCCACACTGCAGCAGTGTCACAGCCATGCCTGTGCCTTGCCACATACCTTCTGATCCAGACCCGGACCCTGGCCCACGGGCTGACCTCCAGATACGACCCCAGATCTAACTCATGTGTGGGACTTGCCTGGTATTTGCTGCGCAGCTGCCTGAAGCAGTTAGCATGCCCTGATGCCCCTAAGGATGCCTCTGTTGCTGGCTCCCAAGGGCCGTCCAGGCCTCACAGAAGGCTCTGCAAGAGGCAACAAAACCACCACCAAAGGAAATAATTAGCTTACAGACACCTGCATTGTACAGCAAAGCACAAGTTAAAGCAACAGCCAGAACAAACAATTGCTCTGATGGCAGTCTGGTAAGTAAACAAAAGACAGGAGTGTCTGCACTGAAAATTATAGGTGCTACGGTCTTTCTTTTCAAGTGTACCCAGAGGTGTTACACACCCTTCTCCCAACTAGGCCAAATGACACTGTGCAAACTTTACCAATCATGAAGCACATGATCAGGTAATGTATATTAGTATCTGACCTTGATTTATAGCACAATGTCAAAAAAATGTAAATACAGTCTATGTTGCATATCCTTATAATGGATGGCACATTCATTTTTAATGCCATTGTGTTTTAAGATGCCTGACTTAGTTCATTTAACAAGCCACAGATATTAATGAAAAAAATATTTGACTGTCTCCAATAAGAATGATAATAATTAAAATTATTTCAACTACATTATCATTAGAGGCCCCAGGTTAAATGGATTGAGATCAGCTTCTAACACAGTTACCCACATCATAAATCCTCTGTCTTTTTTCTACCAAAAACCACAAAAAACCCCCGTGGCTGTGCCTTATTCCAATAATGCTTCTTGAAAGCTTCAGCTTGCAGGGAAAAACAATCTCAGCCAACTTATTTTTTCTGTGAATTTATAGGGAAGAATCTAGTGGTTTATGAAGACAAGTGCATAACAGAAGGAATAATCATGCAGGTACTTGGTAAATTCTTACTTAGCCTGTATACTAGACGTACATTGTACTTTATAGATTCCAAGCAAAGTGTAGATCCATTATCTTACTTTGCAAATTATTTAGATGAAATCAGTAAGAATATTTGCAAAGTAAAGTGGCACCCATTGTGAAAAAAGAGACTCTGTCCAGCAAATATGTCCACCAATATGATGAGATTGTGAAAAATGCAACTTTAAATCTAGAATCTATCCCTCCCTACCAAGAGAGAGAAGCATGAATAGTACAGTCCTTTGGTGGTCCCGTCAGGCAGATCATACACTTCTGGTTACCTGTGTTCATGGAGATGAATACAGATAAGCTAAACTCAGGGAAGATTAACCACACTCTTCTAGACAGTGGAAAATACATTTTATTAGCTGAGACTGAGGAGTGTGGCTTGCTTAGACAAGCAGGAAGAAGGCTGAGTGGGGGTGTCATTGCTGTCTATAAATATCTCAAGCAGAGAAAGAACAAGAGAGAGACAAATCTATTTATGCTAAAGACTTGCTTTGTCACAGGTATGAATGGACCACGAATACATTTACAGCAGATGAGATTACTTCCAAACAGCACAGTGAAGTGCTGAACAGGTTATTTGGAGGCTTGAGGAGCACACCTTCAAGGTTTTTCAGCCTGGAAGTTCTAGAAAGAGGTTAATTGACGCATAACAGGAGATAAAGCTGCTGGAGCTGATGACTCAGAAGTTCCCTTCCAGTCTTGTCATACCTGGACTGGCATGGAGAATGTAACAGAGATTAGAGAAAAACCTGAGATATCCTAGGAAGATGGTTTTGCACACCAAACTAAAAATAATCTATTTTTTTACACTATATTGCTCTGTAATACTGGAACACTTAATGTTGATGGAATTATTTACTATCTTGCACAGACTATATATATATATATATATTTATATATATATACATTTCTATTGTAAAATAAAAAAGAGAAAAAACCCTATTGTAACATTCTAAAATGTTATTACAGAAACATTTATTGTAACATCACCCTTTCATAGAGTCATGCCTGATCTGAATCATATTCTGTATTTAGCATTTAAAATGAATACAGAATGGATTAGGACAGAAAGGCAGTGGAGTTCTCCAGATTTTCCAAGAGCTGTATGTAACACTGTGGAGGGAAGTGCATGATCTAATACTGAAAGTGTTTCTCTAATTGGTGGAGCTTGCTGAAAACAAGCCTTTATTCCCAATGGCGGAAATCAGTCCTGTTTGGCTCTATCATGCAATATATAATTGGGATGTTGCTTCAGTTCCTTGCTAACCTTCCAGTTCCTTCTTTGGCCCACTGAAACTCAGAATGGTTCTCACTAGTGTGGGTGGTAAATATTTCCTTGTCTGCTGCTCTTTCAGGCATCTTCTCTGACAGATTGCTTGTACCAGAAATGGCACTGAGCTGTAGAAAAAGAGACTTTTATAATGCTCATGCCATATTCACTTCTTCAGCTTCTGATGTGACATTGTTTTTGTCCAGATGCCTCTCTGTACATCATTTTGGTTGAGGGAATTCTGAAACTGCAGTGCTATCAGAATGCCTGAGCTCAAGCAGGGCTTATGGAGCAGGAAGTGACCAGGTCCTGTGGCAGCTTCACTTGTGGATTTTCTGAGGATGGCTGTGTAGGGAGGGCGGCTTCCTATATAGGTCTTCTTCAAGGGGTAGGAGAAGAGGTGTGTCCCCAATGTGGATAATGAATAGCAGACTGCCGCCTCCCAGGGGAAGTGCTTTCCAGTCCTGTATCTGTGCCTGCCATTGGTCCTTGCTAGTTTAGCAATGGGTCTCCAGTAAGGAAGGCTAAGCCTGATCTTCCTCACTCATTTCAGGTTCATCTAGTACCCTCTGGCCTTGATATCTTCACATTGTGTGTTATATGGGGAGTCTTCGGGAATACCAGCTATCTTGTCGGACCTTGTGGTACCTTTGGCAAGGTCATACCAGACCCCAGGTCATACCCTAGTTTGATCATATGCTTTTTTAACCCCACATGCCTTCCTCTATAAGGGAACTGCCTCCTGCGCCTTCAGCATCCACACCAATCCTGCTCTGCAGCACACTGACACAAGCTATCACTCACAAGTTTGGGAAACAGTACCAGAAACAGCAAATCTGCTGCGAGACCACAGTGCCACTGCATCCCACTATACTCAGGTGAGACCATGCCATTCTTCAGAAAGGGGATGATCAGAAGCACACAACTTACCCTGCCTTTGGTGGTGTAGTTTGTGATGGTCGTAAACACACCGGGAACACTCAGTCTCAGCCTCTTTCCCTGCTGGGTGTCCATCAGGTGACTCTTGCAGACCCTCAAAGGCACCAGTGAAGCCTACATCAGCATGAAGTAGTTACCTTGTGCTGCTGTGCTCTAGATTGTGCTTTCTCCCAGTAAAATTTCTATTTATTTCAGTTATTCTTAAATTTTTAATGAATTTGATGGGATATTTTTGTATCTGGGAGACTGGAAGTTTCATCAGTATAATAGTTACAAGCTCACTCTCAGTCCTGGTCCCCTGATTACACAGATGTTGGTTTTTTCCTGGGACTAGTTTCCTCTAAAGCAAAACCTTGGCACAGTTCTGGTGAGTGATGAATATCAAAAAGCAGCAATGACAAGAATACACCAGATTTGTCTCCTACCATTCCAAGTACCTCTCCAAAATGCTCTCACTTGTGCACTTCCAAAAACCTCCACACACCTGTATTCCTGTTGTCATGCCATGCTTCAGGGCATGCAACACAACCTCAGTTTCATGATACAAATCAGCAGCTATGCGTGTTAACCTGAAATACAACCCGCAAATTGTTATGGATACTTGAAACCAAAAAAATTCACAAAAAAATAAAACCAAACTCCTCTGCTGTATGAACACAGAGCATGACAGGAGGACCAAGAAGGCCAAACCTTTGCAGGGTGGAAGCTGTCAGTTTAATGTAGAGGTGACTATTGTCACATTACCTGGTGACAATACAGCCACCCTAGAGCCGGGGATAAACATTGTACCTTGGAGCAGACACTTTCAGTTCTGTAGCCTTAGCTCATGTTCTTCAGGCAGAAAAGGACCTGGGGGCATTGGTTGACGGCCAGCTGAATATGAGTCAGCAGTGTGCCCAGGTGGCCAAGGAGGCCAAAGGCATCCTGGCCTGTGTCAGGAAGATTGTGGTCAGCAGGAGTAGGAAAGTGATCGTCCCCCTGTACTCAAAACTGGTGAGGCCACACCTCAAATCCTGTGTTCAGTTTTGGGCCTCTCCCTACAAGGACATAGAAATGCTGGAACGTGTCCAGAGAAGGGTGACAAAGCTAGTGAAGGATCTGGAGAAGAAGACTTACGAGGAGCCACTGAGGGAGCTGGGGTTGTTTAGCCTAAAGAAGAGGAGAGTTGAGGGGAGACCTGATTGCTCCCTACAGCTACCTGAAAGGAGGTGGTAGGGAGGCGGGTGCTGGCCTGTTCTCCCGGGTAACTGGTGATAGGACAAGAGGAAATGGCCTCAAGTTGCATCAGGGGAGGTTTAGATTAGATATTAGGAAAACCTTCTTTACTGAAAGAGTGGTCAGGCACTGAAATAGGCTGCGCAGGGAAGTGGTGGAGTCACCATCCCTGGAGGTATTCCAGGAACGTGTAGACACAGTGCTTGAGGACATGGTCTAGTGGGTATGGTAGTGTTGGGCTGAAGGTTGGACTGGATGATCTTATAGGTCTTTTCCAACCTTAGTGGTACTGTGATTCTGTATTCTTCTCATCATGTGCATTGACACACGACTTTTAATACCTGCACCAGACAGCCTTTGCCTAGCCTCTTCTAGAGGCCTCTTCTATCCTTACCAACCTCTCCAGATTACAATGGAACTTCTCCTGCATTTTGCTCCATGTCCTATCATTTCTTTGTTGCCATAAGAATGCCATCACAGCCTGACTGAAGCACTGCAAATTTATCAGCTGCACCTCGTCAGTCAAATGTTTATTATTTGAAAATATATTTATTTGTGCCTCCTTGGACTCTGACCAGAACCCACTGCAAAGTAACGCAGTCAGCTTGTCCTTCCACCGGCGTAACCCAAGGCTTTCCTTTAACCACACAAATATTCTAGCCATTTTCCAACTGTTTTCCACTCCTCCCTAGTTTGTTCTAAGTGGCCAGGTCCCCGTGCCATACCCTATATTCTCATTTCCTTCCCAATATATGGCTTCGGAGTGCTCTTTTTTTCTGTGAAAAGCTACCAGTTTGCCTTATCCTATGGGACTGACTCCTTCTTCCAAGAATGATGCCTAAAATATGGTACCTGGGGCACAATCTACAATTGTATCAAGAGAACCAACACATATTAGCTGTAAAAATTGTTTTTTCTATTCACTGAAAATAAACTCTAAGGCTGCAGAAAAACAGACCAATGAAAAGAGGAAACCCAATAAAACAGCCCACATCTAAGAGCACTATGCCATTTGGAAACATAAATAAATATACAAAGCAAGTATATATAAAGAATAACTGCCTTCTGGAGCCAGCATACCTAATAAAATAATCTCTTGTAACACGTAACATTTGTATTGAGAACAGTGTGCATTACCTGCAGTGAGTGGTCCTAAAATACTTTTTTCCTAGACCTGTTATTTATTTGAGCCAGCTTCAATTAGGCCAAGTACTGTCACAGGGCAGTGACATTTCAAATATCTTTATTTACTAGAGTCACCAGGAATCTCTCAGTGGCCCTTCAGACTAAATACGCAGATTAAATACCGGCTGAAGCAGGTTATTTAAAGAAAGGCAGGGAACTGGAACACACTATTCTCTGAGAAACAAAGTTTCTTCTAGTGTCCAAGAACCAGTTACATGGCAGTGCTGGTGTAATGCCTCCCAGGCAGAGAGGAGGTGTGACTTGGATTGTGGTGAGGACAGAGGAACCGTGGGAGTACAGAGAACCAGTGGTGCACAAGCTCTTTTGCCACTACCTGCCAGGTTTGCATCCCAACAGGGTGAGGTTCAGCATCATGACCTTTACGGTCCCTTCCAACCCAAACCATTCTATGATTCTATGATCATGCCTTGGATGACCATCATTGTGCTGCCTGCTATTGGTCCTTGCTGGTTTAGTAAAGGGTCTCTAGCAAATAACAAGTAGTTTCCTGAATGCCTGGGGAGAGAATAGGCATTCACATATATGTGCATGAGTAACTCTCTTGGCGTACCCTTAGTTTGAAAGCCTGAGGGTCTTCCTCTTCCTTCTCCTCTTCCTCTCTGAAAATGATGCTTTCTCACCAGGCTAAGCATTGCCAAGGGCCATACAGAAGCTTTTCTGCTGAAGCCCTTCTGTAAAACCATTGAACTGCATCAGGATTGCCCACCCCAGAGGTTATTTACCACACTGTTGGACTTTTAAGCACTTCTTCCTTGAGTGTCAGGAAGATCTGGGCACAGGCTCATACGTATTCAGTCTATTTGTAGGAAATAGAAAATACTAAACTGAAGGCTCAATCCTCAAAGCATTTTTTCTTCCAATTATACATGAAAATCCGTAGAAATCGAAAAACTTCGAAGTATATTTGGATTTTTTAAAATATTGATTCCAGTATTCTGTGTCCATAGTATTTCCCTCTGTTGGGTTAATGCACAGATAGAGTGAATACCTTTCTTAAGACTATTACATTTCAAACTGTAAAGAAGCCACAGTGTGTATTACAACCAGGCCCATGGATTTCCTTCCCCTTTTTCCTTTGGAAACTTCCTTATATTATGTTTTCTTTTCACTGGTGCTGCTTTAATATGCTTTTGAAATTCTTGGATAAAGCTATTTATTTTAGTTTATTTTGCTGGGTAAAGGGGTTAAACTAATTTTCTAAGAGATCGCACTTGACTAGTGTCAGACATAATTGTTGGAAATCTAACATTTAGGATTTTATGACGAGAATGAGGAACATAATGAGTATTCCTGTGGCACCAAGGTAAAGTAGCTTTGTGTCTGAAAGTTAAGAGAAGCTTCAAGAGGCAGGGAGGCATCACTCTCCCCCTTGATATACCATTTACTGTTTGCACATGATGATCTAAATTGAATATGAAAAACCTGCAGTTCTTAAAAAAAAATCAGACAAAGGGAAAGGGTGTCTTTCAATATACAGCAGACAGTCACTACAGGTATAGCAGCACACTTTAACAAATAAAAGGTCATATGAGTTAATTAGGCTTTTTTTCCCCTTCCATTTAATAAGAAACAAAGTTACCATGGAGACTGACTGGATAATGCATTCTATTTTGGTACAAAAACACCTTTTAGAAAAACATATTTAATGAGGAATTTTCAAAGGCAGTGAGTGCTCTGAAAAAAAAAAAATACCCAGATGAAACCTTTACTTATTACTTCTTTTATTCATTTGCGTGTGCATTAGTTGTTCTGTCCCTGTTGTCTGGTGGTCATCTGGGAAAAGTTGTCTCCATAGAGTAAATATGTGGAAATAGCAATTTTGGCATGGCAACATCCCTACCTATCTTGAGATTGCAAGCTATCAGGACAAATTATCTGTCAATCTGATAATCCTGGAATCTCTAAATTCTTTGAACCTCCACTGAGTTGCTTTCTAATGCCATGGCCCCTAAATTCTCTGTGTCAAAATTGCTTTGGGTCTTGTATTACAGTCCCTCACCTGGCAGCAAGGCCTTCACAGGACAGAGAGAAGACTCTAGAGCCCTCAGTATTTCATTCTTGGCAGAGAGTTGAACAAAGATGAGGATAAAAGGTGTGAAGAGGAATGGTTTCCCTCCTGGTTTTTCTCTGGGGGAGATGTCTAATTCAGAAGGTGGCCGCCCTCTGATGGGTTCTCTACTGAGACAAGTTTTTCACTACCACTTTCATCTTGCTAAATGGTGCAAAGTGTGTTCCTGGGGGCCAATCACCTGTTCCCCAGACCGTGCTTTGAACAAGCAGCTGACAGAGCTCAGCACCATTTGCTGAAAGGAGACCTACAAACTTCCATAAGCTGAAAGGGTTGTTTATTGCCATTTATAATTGTTTTAATTTTTATGAAAATAAATTTATATCATGAAATATTTGGAGACTGGGACTATAGTTCTAAGACTTTGAGTTTTAATATTCTAGCTTCATATTTCTCTGTAATATTTCATTCAGGTTATTGGAGGATATATTTTTTACCTGAAGGAACAGTCCCAAAACATTTTCTGATTTGTAATTAAGTTTACCTTGACAACAGATTTTTTATGTGAGCTTTCATATGAACACAGCACAAATTTACTTCTCCAGTCACAGAAAAGCTAATGAAAATAGATAATAATGATCAGAAATTCAATTATATTCACAAGTGTTTGAAACGTTACAGAACATTTTTTTCATTATTCACTGTTTCAGAATAGTAGTGTTTCGTAAAAATAGATTAATCTTACTCAGAACCAAGCATATGAATAAATTATAAAATGCATATAGTAAGAATATTTTGAAGAACAATCATTATCTGTTCACTAGATTAAATATATACTGAAATGTAAATTGCTTATGTATCCTAATATGTGGAAAACTTTCCATAATATTAAAGGTATTTTTTCTGGTTTGCTCATTCATTTTCAATTCCTTCTTTTCCCTTGCACCTGAAACAATTTAAAGACATAACTGCACATACTTCAATTTAAATTTTTCTTTTAAATAATATATCACACTCAGCATTTTGACACACACCTAAGACCTTGACTGAAAATGGACTGTTTTAAAATGTCGCACAGAGTCCTTATCTAGCAGGCAAGAAGGCAAAAACATCTGGATGAGCCTGATTACGGTCTCCACACAGAGCACATAGTAGCTGTGTGGAACCAAGTATAATCTATCATAGGAAAGGCTTACTTGGGGCACTTGGTAGAAGTGAGACCATTTAGAGAGGAAGTCATTTTTCTTAAATTTATTCCCCAAAGGACAAGACGAAATATTAAATATTTAATGACTGCGCAGAAAAATAAAATTGCCGACTTTAAGTCAATTTCCGAGACTGATTGATGCTGTATTATTTCTACAGCTACATAGATGACTAAGAACTTGACATATGCCCATAGCTTCTTATAGACATACAGAACAGCAAGGAAAATATTGGAAATATTACTATCTTTGATGGATTTGGTAATTGACCAGAAGAATATTACAGTGCATTTCTCTATCATGTAAGCCAGATAGACAGTCTCAAGATGACACACTCAGGTTGTCATTAATAGTGGCAATGGGAAATTCAAAGAAAGTGTTCATAATATAAATTTTTTATAAAATATGTGCTTTTCATTTTTCAGAGAGTGAAGTCGTAACATAGGGCTGTTCTTACTGTTTCATTGATTTCTGTTTGATGTTTATAGAGAATGGATGTAAACTTCATTTTGCAGTAGAGTAGTAAATTACTAATATATAAGATGCCTATGGCAGGGGGGTTGGAACTTCATGATCTTTAAGGTGCCTTCCTACCTAATACATTCTATTCTATGATAAGGTCTCAAATCAGTATAAAATATGAATCTATGATGCAACTTACAATCAAATTAAGGAAGAAAAATAATTTAAAAAGAGTAGAATTTAATACCCATACAAGAGATGGCTAGCAGTATAATTAAAGCCCAAAATCATGTTTTCCTTCCACCAACAATATTCTACGTAGCATGTAGGAGAGGACCAGTTGAGTGGGAGCTATATTGTCAAAGTTAAGATGTCTGAAAATCAGATGTCAAGCCTGACCTAATCCCTGTAGGATACTTTATGATCAAGAGAGGAAAACAGGCAAATAAGGATTAGGCCCTTTGTTGAAGTGTGATCACACAACAACATAATTTTTTTCTCACCACTGATAATAAAAGGAGCCTCAGTTGCATAGATTTTCCAAGTTTTAGATGCTCAAGCTAAGTATGATTCATCTCACTTGTTTCTTGTGAAAATAATATCTTTTTTTTTTTTTAATGTATTCTCCAATTTAGGTACAAGAGCTTCTATGAAAAAGGAAGAGTGAACTCTATTTTATTAAGACCCAGAACAGAATGAGTATCCCAAGGTTGTTTGCATCTTGAATCACAGACAACACTGGAAATGTTTTTTTTTGTATGTTACATATGTTGCTTATCCTGATTACAGCTTTTCACTGATATATTGGTCCTTCAGCATTGGATGCAAAGTATAGATACAACCTCTTTCCTGTAGAATTAGAGATAATTTCGTCAGATTCTTACAGCCGGATACTCTTCGAGAAACTGCATTCAAGACTGTGAATTTGTGCAAAAGAGATTATCAAATACTTATACATTTTATATGTGCCTTTGGATCAGCTGACAGTTAGTGCCCCTTATGTTCTTCCAAAAGTATGACTGATTAATTGCCCTAGAGGATAAAGAAACAAAAGTATGAAAGTTGCACTGTTCTATAAGGTAGTCCTTATATGAGGTTCACAGGCAAAGATGTCCCATTCCTTCACTTTGCAATCAGATCCATGTCTTTGAGAATAATTTCCAAGAAATGTCCTTCCCACTGATATTAGAGATCCAGTCAGGGAATAAAACAAATGCATCAAACCGTCTGCAAATTCAGTATAACAAAGTTGGCACCTTCAGCATCAGCCAATTGAATTTTTGCCTTCACTGTCGTGGTTTAGCCTTACCTGGCAATTAAGTACCATCAGTCACTCTACCACCACCAACACACACACCCACCCACACCCTGTGAGGAAGAGTCTGGGGGAAAAAAACAAGGGAAGCTGGTAAAAAGTTGAGATAAGAACTATTTAATTATATAAATGAAACTTACAGGAACACTACAATACGACTGCTAATAAGTAATTGAAAGAACAAGAAATAGAACATCTGATACAGTATCTCACCACCCGCCGACCAACACAGCCAGCTTCCAAAACAGCAAACAAAATCCAAGTGGAGAGATTAAAAAAAAATCAACCACGAGCCCAAGAACGGAGAGAAAACCTCAACTCCAACCTCCAGAGCAGGGAGAAAGAAAAGTCCAAACCCTGAATCAGCCTAACAAAAGAAGCTCCTTCTCTGCTAAAAGCACACCCATCCCACCCCCCACCCCCAAAACTGAACAAAGGGAGCTATCAGGAAAGTTATCTGCTAGCCCCAAAACAACTCTTAAACCCCCACTCCATCTGACCCCTTCAAGCCTTGCAATCTGCTGCCAACAGCGTGCCTTGCAAACTGGCCACTGAGCTTGATGTATCGTGGAATGAAACAAGATTCTCTGGGTCAGCCAGCCCTCTCTGTAGGAGAGCAGGTCGTCCCTGCCTGAAACCAGCACATTTTATATAAGCAAAGTCCTTAAATTCTATTATGAGGCTGAAGATGCTTTTGTCAGGGTTGACTTCTCACAAATAATTTAGCAATGCCACCCTGGAAATCTTTAACTGAATCATTTAGTGTTGCTCCTTTTATGAGAGAAATAGGGATTCCTTGACTACGTTGTCGATTATAAAACATGCATCAGACATGGTGCAAATCATCCAGTCACAATGTCTTCAACGGTTTCATTTTTCTCTTCATTTTTAATCCCAAAAGAACTGGCAGACATGTGGCTCTCTAAGGTACAGAGTAACTGCATGTTACAGACATTTTTAATTTTGCTTCTATGAACATACTTGTTTTGCTTTAATCTTTGTCTTCTTTTACAGTGTCACTGGAACCCATCCTATAAAGATTTGCTGAAGATAATGGTTAGAACTCTCATGCCTTCACTACAGATCTTCCTACACACAATATTTTTCTTTTCTTCTTCAGAGTAAACAACTTCATTACATTGTAGATGAACAAGTAGGGATGTGCCAAGACATGCAGCTCAAACTGTTAGTTTTTAATTATGTGATTTTTCAAGCCACAACAGCAGCCTGAGACCACAAGTTTTGATTGGCAGTATTTTTTAATAATTTTTATAATTTTAATATTTTTTAGTAATTTATGGAATTTACAACTCATCACTCTAATGTAATTTAAAATACAAAGAAAAGTATTTTGTAGGACATTTGATGAAGAATCTCAGCAAGCCTGTTATGGGTAGTAATGCGCCTTGTTTAGGCAAAAAATGTTGAGAACTTCATTGGAATTAGCTGGGATTCCTTGCTAAAAGCAACAGTAGTTTCATAGATGGGCATGCATCTATGCAACCGAAAGAGGGTCGCTTTGTGCTGTTTTAAAGATTTTCATTGCAGATGGGGGAGAACATCTTCTTCCAAGGGTTTATCCCTTAGACCCAGACTGTAGTTTATAGACATAAGTGAACAAAAGCAACAATTTCAAAATAATAAAAGTTACGTGGTTTTGACAGAAATAGAAATTCAGAAGGAACATGAACACACAGAGCTATGACACAGCTCAAAGATGCCTGCCATTTAATATTAGGACTGGAATTTGTCATAACACATAAATCGTCTGAAAGCCTTGACTATAGTATTCCACTGTATTGCTAGAGGAGACGTGGGCAGCAATTTTACCTCAGCAATTATCACATTGTACTTCTTCCATACTCTCTTCAAAACACAGGATTGAGTATCCAAACTGTTCTTTTAAATAGCTTAAATTCAGTCTAAGTTCAGGCTGCCTTCAGACTCCACCAGCCCTTATGGCTTGGCACATGAAAGTGCTCCTAGAAAAGGTCCTGGCATCCCTTTGAGAAAGGATCCAATTCATTTGTTCCACCTGACATCCTCCCTGCAAGGTTTCCTCCAAGAGTGCCAGCTGTATAGCCTCCTACCACTAACACAATTAAGTTACCACTAATAATATCTATACTATAGCCAATACTATGATTAATAACTACTTAATTAATATGAATTAATTTGGGTTCGGGTCTGCCCTCTGGCACTGAATGCACAGCCGTTCTTTCCTGTGAAATATCAGCAGGGTTTTTTTAGTCGCATATCCACATATGCAGAACAGAACCCCAGACCAATGAAAAGTGGAATATGTATTTAATCAAAATCATGAACAACTTCCTCACAGACCCTTTTAGTGATTAAAGTAATTTACAGTATTCCTTTTCACTTGGGTGTCTTTCTACTTAATCTAGAATTTAATCACTTGCTCTTTTCTGTGTCCTAATTTCTAAATTTGAATTTAGGTTTTCCATTTTATTTTAAGGTTATTTTGCTTTGAAACAAATTCTTTGAGCACTGATTGAAGTAATTGTAGACATTAAAGGCTGGCTTTTGTAATGCCCTCCCTGGAAACACTTTATAAAACCAAAATAAATACACACAGGGTAGAGAGTTTCAAAAATCAACTCCAGGAACTGGAAATATGATTCAGAAGTGAAATGTTATATCATAAGTAGAAACAAATTATTACAGCTTTGTTGGTATGAAGGGAAAAAGCCTGAATTCCACATTTCCTACCCAAATCCAAAATTGAGAAGCAATTTTTTCCAGATTGAATTATAGGCTGCTTTGTAGCTTGGTTTTGAACACTTAGTCAAACTCACTATACTCTCTAAGCACCAATAGAACTATTTAAACATATGTCACTTCCTCATGAAAGGAAAGACATCATTAGACATTTGGCAAATACAGTGCGTTTCATTTAGTGTTCAAAATGGCAGCACAAAACCTCAATATACCATGTTGAAGCAAGGAGATAAAATGCTCAGCAGCTTCATTCATTTAGAGAAACATAACTGAAATTTTGGCAGCCTGGGAAGGAAACTCATTGAATGGGAAGAGAAGAAGCTGCAGTGCCCTTTAAAATGTGTCTTGCTCTGGATCCCTAAAGGAGGACAACCCTCACTGTGGTTAAGATGCAACCATACTATAAATCTTATACATGAAGTATATTTGCTCACGCTCCTTCTATTCTGCCAAAAAAGTTTGAAATCTCATTAGCATAAGTCAGCTTAGTGTAAGATTCCTACCTGCCAATATTTATTGACAACTGTTTGCTATTAGTAAACCACAGATATTTGAAAGCTGTTGAAGTAATTTCTCAGAGAAATTCAATAAAATCGAAGGTACTCCATTCGCCAACAGCACCTCCAGACAGTAGTGCACAGTTCAGTAATTTTAGACTTACGTTACTTGTTTTGGCTTGACTTTCCCAAAGAAAAATGTTGTGTTTAATTTTTTTGTCTAATTATCTCTTCCACACTTTTATGTGATGAAAAAAAATGGACTCCTTTATTTTTTAAAGTGTCTGTGTATTTGTATTTGGCCATCTGTGTGTGTCTATGCATCAGTGTCAGAGTAAGCCACTGTGTTCCTTGGCAGACCCCTTTCTTTCTTGGTGCCCAGGCCTATCCAGAACCGTCCATAGCACAAGTATCGGTGCCACTACACCAAGGGAACCCAGGGATGAAACGCATCCTAACACAATTAATCCATTTGTCAAACACTGTTGTTCACAGTTTTCAGAAGAACTTTCAAGAGTTCCTGGAAAAAACGCTGTCACTAATTCTGTAATGATGAGAACGGGGATGAAAATACTTAGATGTTTTTGTGGTGGTCTTCTTTATTCAGCACTTTCCGTTTGTGCTGAAGGACACATCTAGAACATTTTTTCCTTAGCTGTCAGTATTAAACGTTTGAAAATCTGGTTCTATATTTGCACAGTATACAGAGAATGTCATCTACATTTTAACCCAAGCTTTCTGTATTATCTCTGAAAGAAACCACATACCGCTGCAGTTCTCTTGCAGTAACCTCAAAATCACTGTTTTCATGTGCCAAACATGGCAGTTGGCAGTTCAGATCCTAGCCCATGCAATTAAATGCTCTTGGGCAGTGGGCCATGCCCAGTGCATACAGGCAGGAGAGGACACAAGTTTCTGGAAACATAAATGAAGTAACTGCACAACATTCCTCAGCCTGCTGCCCATCCCCATCTGCATGCCGAGCATCTCATCACGTCATACCGTGCAATGTGCAGAATTTTGCCAGCTGAGGTGGGCATTGTGAGAGGCCAATCTTATTCTTCACACATCAGAGACAATAAAAAACATGTGAGTACCCTGCAGAGATACAATTCTACCCCCTCAGTGTGTGCTCGAATTCTCTCCAATCAAAGGCTCTTTCCTGTTTGCAAGGTTCATGCAGGTATTAAGCCATGAAGACCTGAACTGACAGTAGAGGACTGAGGAAGCCTGCATGCTACCACAAAGTTTTATCATTGTATTGTTACATTTTACTCATAGGCTTTCCACATCTGCCACTGATTTGCATCCTTGTAATAGAAAACTCCATGATATAGTTCACCTTAGGACTGTCACGTTGGCAGTAGCCTGCTGGAGTTGTATTGCTACATCAGGCCAAAAAGCCCATCTTTGAACACAGCTCAGGAAAAGTTTCCTCTACGGTAAAGGGAAGATCACCATAGAGAGATACAAACATAACTGTGCATGGTTAGGCTAAAAGTGGTTGGAGAGATCCATAAATTTTTGTCTTGAATGAAGCCACATAACAACTTCCATGATTTTATTGCCTGATGCAAGGAAATAATTGGGTCATTGAATCATATTTAGCTAGATGCTGACAATTACCAGTAACTCATACAGCTGCCAAGAACAGTACCATGGTTCATGGACCAGATAGAAGATTGGTACCAGTTTTTCTAGTATAGGTCTCACACATCTTATTACAGGGTTCTGATAATGGATTTTGTACATTACTGGTAATTCTTGAGTGGAACTTAACATATTGATGTAAAGCTCAAAGATCGCTGTCTGTGTGGGATTTGGGCCATATCTAAAATTCATGAACCATCTACCTAGTCCCAAAGTCACATAGAAAATACCTCAGCTAATGTGGAACATGCTTTCTATAACAGTTAAGACCACGTAGTAGAGAGGTACTCCTTTCTTATCTTGGCAAGATGTCCACAGGAAGGGGTGAAAGATACAGTAATTTGCTATGTTTAGTCCATCACTACATGAAAGATTGGTTGTAATAAATAATCACATACAGCTGAGAGACCAGGAAAATCAAGAAGTTGCTTGCTTTATTTTGGGAAACTTGTCATTTTGCTCTCTTTGAGTGTGGACAGAGCTTTTACGTGCTAGTGCAAAGGTATGAACAGAAAGGAGTGTCTGCAGAATCCTAAAAGTTCAAACTGTGAAATCTGTCATTATTGACTGTCTTCTCAAAAAAATCCAAGCAGCTATTGCATTCAGAAGCATCCACTGAATTTTACGTTTCCTAAATTTTCTATTTTTGTGTATGGAGGAAATAGAGCAGAAGCAGCAAAATGACTGCTTTAGCAGATACGAGCTCTAACTAGAACTGGTGAGTGGTAAAAGAGTCACTTTAGTCTCTGTACTTCTGTAAAACTAGTAAAAGCAATTTTACTGCCTGTCTTCATTAATTTTCTTTCATAAAAGTTCAACAGTTGACCAGTGCTTATTTTAAAGCTGGAGTGTTAGCTAAGACTCAAATGAAAGGAAACAACTTCTCCTTCAGCTGTTAAGGCAGAACTAAAGAAGAAAAAATACCAAACAAAACAAACACCTTTCTCTTCTGCTAACCTAATGATTAAATTTTAGTAGTTGTATTAATTTGGTGACTTGATAATTTGATACCATTGATTTATTGATTCAATTTCAATTATTACCCTGATTTAATCCCTGCATGAGTCCATTGTAAATTAATCTCAGACAGTAATAAGAGCCTTAAGCAGTGATATATATGTTTAATTCTGGATTAAGTTGTCCTTTTAATAAAATTCAGAAAAATATTTTGGTTTGATGCATTCTTCTTACTTGCAGCATGGGCAAATTCCTCTAAACAAAGCTATACAGTTCAGATATTTGAACATCAGCTGGTTTTCTTTCCAAATTCATACTTTTGCCTCTCACAGTCATGTTATACCAGTCAGCAGTAAAGCTGTGGTTTGACCCATGAATTGCTGTTTAGTGGCACTCCCAATAAGAAATTGGCTCAGGAATGTTACCAATATCACCATCAGAAACAGAAAAAGCAACTAGAGACGATGATTTAAAAGAAAGCAAACTGGAACTATATTATAACCTGAGTGTCTTTTGCCTCGAAATAAAATGCTCAGTGCTCTTCCTTAGCCAGACCAATATTGTTTTAGCATCCTTTTCCTCTCTAAACAAAAATAATTAATGACAATTGAGTGTGAAAGGTAACAAGAACTATGGACAAAAGAAACTAGACTGGTAGTGGTTTATTAAATTCAAAGGAGAGGATGATGCACATAATAAATCAGCAGTGGATTTGAATACCAGGTTATTCAAACAACAGAGTATTCTGAATAACAGACGGTTCTAGCCAGATTTGTCACAACACCACATCCCTTGCTGCGGAACAGCACTGGAATCATGCAGAGATGAGAGATATGTAGCATCCTGTCCTGCTGTCCAAAGGCTGGAGCCAGTGGTTTGTCAAGGCAGGCAGTACTGTGCTGTTCCATTAGTGCTTCTGCCTGCCTTAGTTTCAACCTCCGATGTGCCTCTAGTATCTGTGTGCATGAACTGCCACAGGCACTCATCAAGACCACGCTTCCAGACGTAGCAATAACACTTTTTTTTTCTGTGCTTCCTAGAAGGAATCATAGGATGGTTTGGGTTGGAAGGAACCTTAAAGATCATCTAGTTCCAACCCCCCTGCCATGGGCAGGGACACCCTCCACTAGACCAGGTTGCTCCAAGCCTCATCCAGCCTGGCCTTGAACACTCCCAGGGATGGGACGTCCACAGTTTTGCTGGGCATGACAGTCTATTAATGACACCAATGCTGACAATAGATCTCAGTTTTTTTCTGATACAGACACATTCACCACAACTCCAAAGTGCAGCATCGTGGTGTTGCACACTGTAGTTACCACCATACCCAAAGCACTAACCAACCTTGTAATGCTGCCCTGCCCACCTGCAACAATGTGGATGGTCAGTCTGCATCTCACCCTGTAAGTTTTGGTTCAAATACTGGGTCAACCCTTCTGCTGCATAATCCACACCAGACCTGGCAGAATTTCATTTATGTGGTGTCCTCCAGCAGGACACTGCTCATCCCAGACTGGGAGCACAGTGTAGTCCCACTGGATTATTTGTGAGGGTCTCGTCATTTCATTTACCCGGAAGACATGCAGCCACTCTCTCGCATAGCACCATCTTCGCCTCCATCGCCTTGCACTGAGTCAGGTCATATCAGTGTCATGCATATTTTGTGCTGCTGCAGCTGCTTTTGGTGACTTTGGCACTTTCCTCCTAGCCAGAAAAAGCTGGTTTAGGTACAGCACTGAAGACTCCATGCTAAAGAACATCAGAAGTTATTTAGCCGTAAGAATTTGGTGGTCTGTGTCACCAAAGGGGAATTAATGCTCATTAAGCTTTCTAGCATTCAGTAGGCCCTAGAAGACTTGCAGGACTTTGTGCATAAAGGAAATTATAAGAATCTAGTCTCCAACGATGTCATTAGATGCCATCAATTTCTCCAGGAAAAAATTGTCATCATCTGCCACAGGTAAAGTTTGCATTAATGACAGACGTGTGCTTAGGAAATAGTTGTGTTAAAGCAGTTAACCATTTGTATATATGTAAACAGCAACAACAGGCAAATAATATATGTGAATCCTTACTATTGCTCAAAGACACAATGTATAATTAAGAAAACTGTCCGCCATAAAAATGTCCTATATCGCAAAGTGTAGCTTTACCAAATCCAGCCAAACTTTCCACCCTGCATTGCAATAGCCTTTCTTCACTTGTATGAACTCAACAAATAGGATTAAAAAAAATTAAATGGAACCAAGTAATAGATAGCGATGAAAAAAATCCTCTGCATTTTAAAGATAAAAATGACAGGTTTTCACGATGTTATTTTCTCATATTGCAATTATCTGTGTAGTCTCAGTTTTTAGTAACATAATTTAGAGGATTTTGCTCAGGCATGAAATACTTGATGAATACATCAGACAAATAAAGGCATGAATAAAAATTCACCTCTTACCTCACAACAAAGAGGTACAAACAAAATGCAATTTTCCTGTTTTAATCATTGAATGAGTTAGTTTATTTTAAAGATAGCAGTCGGCTTGTGCTAGGTACAAACTGGTATGACAGATATCTTTCATATGTTAACAACAGGGAAATCCAGGTGTAGATGCTAGCCACAGACCTGCCTTGAATTCAAGTTGTGGGATGTAGAGCCCTTGTCAGACAAATTTAGAATGAGTCTTGACTTGATGTGCTTTGTTTAAGATTCAATATCCAACTTTCTGCCACATTTTCTCCTTTCCCTGCAATGACTTTTCCCCTTGCTATCTGAGGGACAGGAGTGGTGGGGAGCAGGGAGGAAGTAAAGAAAATGTATATTTAGAAAGATGTGGAATGACAAAATAATAGACGGATGCTGTCATACAGAATTGTAAATATTTAAAGTATTTGTGCATAGCATAGATACTGACACAAAAAGTTTGTGAGCAGTATCAGGTACATAGCTTTGTGTCCTCTGGGTTCAGCTGTTACAACCGTAACATAATATACTGGGGAATGCAACCATCAAATCTAAAATAAAGGTGGTTACTGGTGTACACCACAGAAACCCATCTCCTAACAAACACTGGCTGAGAGTGACTTGGGTATCTGTTCTAGTGAACACACCAAGTCTTGATGTCAGCCCAACTCAGAGACTGTTTTTTCCTACTATTATCCTGATGGGAAAATAGAGCTACTATTCACAGGAGTGCATCTCCTGCTTCTGCCGTTCCTATGACAGATCCTAGCACTGTGATGATCACACAGGGATGAGCTGGCCACCTTTAGGGCAAGACACAAGTTACTTTTTTGTTATCCGTCATATCACATGTATATTGGATGGGGCTTTGAGCAACCTGGTCTAGTGGAGGGTGTCCCTGCCCATGGCAGGGGGGTTGGAACTAGATGGTCTTTAAGGTCCCTTCCAACCCAAACCACTCCATGATTCTGTGATTCTTTGACATCACAGAGACCCTCTTGAAACAAAAAGGAAAACCACCGGAGAATCAACTAAGTCAAACTAGGGAAATAAACAGGCTTTTACAGAAATCATGCAGATTGTTGCTCAGATTACCTATTTAGACTGCGTCAGCAGTGAAGGCATACTCATTTTACAGCTGTGTTGAAGATGGCTAAAAGGCATTAGTAATAAATTCATATTATATCCAACAGATTCTTGTGCAATCACTTTTTCTTTATTTGCTGTAAACCATGATTTACCTGATATTCTTACACGGGTAAGAATACAATACTAGTATAGCTACTTCTGGGAAATTAAGGACATTCTATAAGGTATAATAAGACATTTAAGAAAAATATAAACTATCGTTTTGAGAAATCTTATTCACTTACAAATACTGTTTGGTCTTAAAATTTTATGGATTCATAACTTTCAACACACTGTAGCTGATGTTATTTACAGTCAGCCTTTCTTAGATCCCAGAAAGCCTATACATATTTCACAAGAAAAATGTTTAATGCTGTCTTTTATAGATCAGGTTTCCAATTGACTGACAGAGGTGACTATATATGCATAACTCATTAACTTTCACTCTACCGGTCCAAAGAGCTGTCAGTGCCAAGAAAAGTATTGACACTAGCAGTTGTCCTTTCTGTTTGCAAAACAATTCAGGGCTGCAGCCAGCAATGACTGGAGGAACAAGTTTTATCCTTACATATACATGGTATGTGCAAACATATGTATACAGTGTCAGTGGTGATGCATTTTTTCATGGGAGGACATGCAATGCACAATCAGTGCCATAAAATTTTTTCAGGTTTGCAATTTCCACTTCATGTCTCGCTGTTTTGAAGTTGCTACACTAACCTATATGTCTTGAGCCATTTAAGTGCTAAGTAGACTCAAGTTGGCAAAGAGGATCCTATGTGAGACTTTTATTTCAATTCTGTTTGCGCTGAGGTGCCTTTGGCCAACAAACAGTACAGTCAATATTACATAGGAGGAAGAGAGTATTTTTTTTAATTAATCCATTCTGATGAATACACTTATGAAACGAATGTGGAATGTAGACAAATTTGAATGTAGATAAATTTATATATCACCCTAACCTAATTTGGTTACAGGTCAGGACATAAATGCTTAGAGAAAAAAAAGTAATCTTAACACAAAAGTTCATACTTTTTTAAGCTGTAAGTTTGAAAAAGTTCTGTAACTTACGATTCTCAAACAGCTGGACCAAGTTGAAATAGACTCTTGAGATCTCATTCGGACCTGTTTTCTTGAAATCAAAAGTATTGTGTGCATGTTTATGTAGCTTCCCCATATTGCTACTACTACCACAAGTAGAATTTTATGCAATGCCTGCTGTGATTGCATAAGCTCCCCACCAGGACTAGAAAGGGATAAAAGGGACACCCACTGAGAAGAGGCACCACATCTGTGAAGCCTAGTTAGTTTAAGGAGCAATTATAAAAGCTGACTGGAAAGGAGAAGGATCCCAGAAACTGACATCTACCATGAAGAGTGTAGCACCTTGTTTGCCCTTCCTGGGAAAAGGTGAGAATTAGGAGCCTTGTTTGGCTTGATAGAAGAATGACTCAGATGCATGGATCTGGAAAATTCTTGAAATAGACTCCTGCAAGTGAGAAGATGAATAGGACTGCTTTGCCAAACCTTCCCCACATTAAGCACAACAGGCTTTTAATATTTGGAGATTTCAGGAGAAAACTGTGACATATACTCTTGTATAGTCTATATTTTTCAACCACTGGGTGTTCCTTTTGGACATACAAATGTATATTTGTACTAATAGCTCTCATTATTGCCTTATATGTAAAAAGGACCATCAATCTAATTATGGAAAAATAAGCACTCCTGATGTCCAAGTGAAAACCCATTCCACACTTACTTTTTTTTTTTTCAATAAAATAATTTGAAATCTTTACATGCTCATCCACCTAACTTTTATATTTTTAATATAGGATGAGCTACTGAATAATTAAGAGAAATTTTTTTCCAAGGTTTCAGATTATGGAAAATGTTTTGTACCTACCTCTGTTAGAATGGTTTTCTACCCACTGAATGACTCAACCCTAAGTTGTCAATGCACAGACATCTTCATACCATCATAGAATGGTTTGGGTTGGAAGGGACCTTAAAGACCATCCAGTTCCAACCCCCCTGCCATGGGCAGGGACACCCTCCACTAGACCAGGTTGCTCCAAGCCTCATCCAGCCTGGCCTTGAACACTTCCAGTAAGGGGACATCTGCAACGGTGGTCAACCTGTTGCCATGTCTCAACACCTTCGGGTGAAGAAAATATTTTTATGATATTCCTTATTGCTCTTCAGACAGTCACTAGTAAAAATTTAATCTCAGTATATCAAACTTAGCCTTAGGAGATGATGATTCAGAGTAGTCAATCAAAAACCTTTAATTAATAGATGCTGTTCAGTACTTTAGAGGACCGACACACTCAGGAGATATGCACTATATCCAGTCATATTTTCACATTAGAGATTTCCTAAAGGAAGAAAAGTTTCTGCACTGGAGCATTCTATAAAATGGAAGCAATCTATAGGCATGCTATTGGAGTCTTTCACTGTCTTCTCATTTATTACTGAGTAAGAGCTATCTGGCCCTGTAATTATGATTTGCCTTTAAAAATATGTACTAGCTGATGGAATGGAGACAAATATCTATTAACCTGAAGCACTAAAAATATCTAAATAAATAACTGCATCCGTCAATTATAATTTATAATGTTTCGATTTTCAAAACCCTGCTTAGATATGTTAGTTGTTGTAATATGATCTCATTTCTACATACTACAACTTTATTAGGCCCTAATTCTCATTCTTGCTCAGTCTATAGAAAACATACTGTGAAAATATCACCTTTTCAAAGGGCACAGAATGCCTGTTTTCTGTATTGGTACTTTTTTCCAATGGCAGACACATAAAAAGATTACTCAGTCTTGGAGATTTCCTGCAAAATTATTCAACCCTTCAGATAAGATTAATATCTTTTCTAACTCCACAAATGACTTCTGATTTGTTTTTGCTTCTTAGCCAGATCTCACTCCACCTTTCTTGAGCTGCACTGGTTAATATTCAATTGTCATCACTCATGTTCTACGGTTTAGGCACAAAAATAAAACTTCCGCTTTTGCATGAATGACTTTCTTTACAGAGAAAAGCATGAAAGAAAAAAAGCAAAACTCTTTTAGAAACTATAATATATGTTTTATTTCTGTGACATGCTGGAGCACTTCAACTGAATGGCAGATTACTTTCTTACTATTAAATGAATTGGTTAGAGGTCTCTCTAGCAGCTTGCATTCTCTGGTCAACTCAGAAACTTTTCTGTTTCAGCATGAAAATAAACCCTTCATTATCTTGCATCATGCACTTGAATGTTTCCAATCAGCAAATTATTTTCTCTGGTCCATCAGGAAGGATACAAATGCTTCACACCTATAGAACTTACTTGATCAGGGGGCAAAACTGTTGTGCAAATAGTCCTATACAGATTATTCTCTCCTTAACTGGACAACTAAACTAGCCACCCTGTCTCCCTCTGTCTCATTGGAAAGAGGCAGACAGCTCTGAGATGTCCCCCTACCTGTCTCTGACTTTTTTCTTAGGATGGGCTCAATTGTCCTGTCTCTTTCATGTCTCTTTCCAATAAAGGTATGAGGTGTACTTTATTATCTTCCAGGGGATGACTAACTTTTAGAGGGCTAAATTAATATCCACCTTTTCCTGTGTATTCTGCTACCCTCGCTGTAAGAATCATGTTATTCTCTCCTATGTGGTATACAAAGGAGGTGAACCCAGCAGTGCTATGCCAAGTTTTCCAATCCAGCCTTGTCTTACACTTCCTAAATTGTGATGTAACAATCTTTAAATAGAAATTCACAGGTGCTGTGTAGAAAGTGGGATTGCTTGCCCACTTCTCTAAAATCAGCAGAATCCACATCTGGAGTGAAGGATTTAAAGAAATTTCTGAAGTTCTCAGGCTCAGGTGGGTCTTGTGGGTACTGACAGCACGGTGCAAGTCAGGTTCATACGGTATGGCTGGAGCATGGAAGGCATATGGCAGTTACGGTGCATTCTGGAGAGTTCTCTGATCTGATATTCAGTGGATCTAACCACAGTGACACTGCAGCATTCATCTGCTGTTCAATCTAATGAGCTGAGATGCTCCTGCAGTGGAGTTCCAGTCTCCCTCCCTCAGGCGACTTCCCTCCATGACTTAAGGCATATCTTGTCAAAGAGTGTGAGCATTTGAATAATTAGAATCCTTTAAATTAATGCTCACATGACCTTTTGATATCATTTGATGCTTGAGAACGCTCTCAGACTACTGTTGTATAGCTGCTGATTTGGAGATTAAAAACAAGACAGAGGACACAATGCAAGCATTCGGTCACTGCAATCTTACAATTAAAATGGTGTTCACTCAAGAAAACAGAGAACATCCTACTATGTCAAAACACACCACCACAGGAGGATAGTGTTTTGCTATACTACTGAAAAATTCATAGACAACTTTTTAGGCAGAAAAGTAAGTCCGCATGAGTATGCATATATAAACAAAAGCACTGTGTTTATTAGGAAAAAAGGCCATACACCTCTGCAGTAGAGTAATCAAATTATTTAATGCGAAAATTTTACCATCCTGTACAATAAGATAGCAAATAAGCACAGGGCAAAAGCCATTTGCTTTCATTAACTGAATTGAACTCCTCCAGAGATAATTATTTTCCCTTCAGTCTCACATTTCACTGAAAACTTGGTGCATTAAAAAGTATAGTTCACTTCTTTTTTTCTCTGTTTGCACAAGGTTTATCATAGTAATACAGTCTGTCATTCTTTACACAGTCACATAGCAAAATATGAAACAGTTGGCTTAAAAAAACCTGATTCCAAGCTTTCCTTATATGGCACATCATTGGCAAATGCCTCTCATGGATATCACAAAAATGTAATTATAATGTCATGGGGTTTTATCATTCAGATGCAGTCAGTATTAGTCTGTTTGAGTCTACTGCATGGGACTTTGAGTCTAGACAAAGCATGAAAGCAAAGCATCGCCTGACAATGCCTTTTGCTGTCTCAGATATCCTCACCAGTCCTATGTTAGTGTGCCTGTATCATCTATCCTGATCCTCTGTTTTATCATGAATAAAAATTTATTTTCAAACTGACTAGCCTTTGATACAGTGCCAGAATTTATGGCACTTCCAAATAACAAGTTTCTTCCTCTTCCTTACAGATATAATGGTAATATAAATGAATATGTCACGTTAGCTGTGTAAATAGTAGTAGAAAAAATAAATAAGAAGCATATCGAAGGGAGTAAAGAACAATACGATATTGTCTTGAAGTGTGGGAATTTTCTTTACTGTAGTCATTGTGTCAAAGCTGTGCTCAATACAGGCAATAGAGTTCTAATTATAATGACAAATTAATGGTCTGTGACCTTATAACTATGAGCCTGTTACAATAGCAGGACACATTAGGGAGAATCCACAGTATGAAGAAACATTTGTGCTCTGTTTGCTGTGGACACAAAGGCAAAACTGATGAAAATGCAGATCCATTTTGTAGTAAACTATATTGAGGGAATGACATTACAGACATTTCATCAGTGGGAGGACAGAGCATTACTCCTAAAAGTCAAAAGGCAGAATTATCTTTGTGCTGGTTCCACACCTAGAAACCTTTCTCAAACTTAAGTACTATAATACTCTCAAGCATAAAATGTTCATATTCACATCATTCTACCAGAGGAAACAGAGTAGAATTTCTACTCTCAATAAAGTGTAGCTTTAACAAAGTCATAGAATGAATTGACATATAAAAGCCCAGAATGAGATTCTGTTTCTTGCAAGCCCCTAGCTTGCCTTCAAATGAAAGAAAACACTGAAGGATTCACTTACATGTCACATTTAATTTGAGACCCATTAAGTCACTTAAAATACTTTAAACTTGGTATAAATTATATATATCATACCTTATACATGGAGAGGGTGGTGAGGCACTGGAACAGGTTGCCCAGAGAAGCTGTGGGTGCCCCATCCCTGGAAGTGTTCAAGGCCAGGCTGGGTGAGGCTTTGAGCAACCTGTTCTAGTGGAGGGTGTCCCTGCCCATGGCAGGGGTTTGGAACTGGATGATCTTTAAGGCCCCTTCCAACCCAAACCATTCTATGATTCTGTATCTTAAAATACCTTAGATCGAAAATTTTATTATAGTTTAGCAAGAGAGGCTACTTCCATTCCATTTACTGAGACTATTGTAGTAGCTTTGCATTTCAGATAATTTGAACATATCTTATTTAAGATTTGAGATGTAGATATAATAAAAGACAACTCTAAATTATGTGGTATACTCTGGTAATCAGTGACAGACAAATGAAGTAGACATTCATGGTCTTAATTTTCTCAGAAGCTGAATAGTTGCTAATTACAGTAGACAGTATTCGATTCCATTTAAAATACCTAGCAATACTTTCTCTTTGTTACTAGGAAACCATTAACTCATTATAGGGAACATGAAATACCACATGAATACATAATTTTGTTATTTAGCCTTCCTTTTTCCTTATTAACCCTTTAAAATATGTGTTTTCCTGTGCTTTATAAAGAAGAAAGAAAATATTTTCTAGCACTCATGAAAGGCATTACACTTAGAGTAAAATGCTTTACATATTCACATGGTTGACAATGCATTGGCAGTCCAAATTTACACAAGCTAATTTCTTAATATTTCCCACAACCTAGAACAAACCTTTTAGGCATAAAGGATTTCTCTGACAGCTCTGTGAAACTAAAAGCGTTGCTATTTGTTATCCACGGATATAGTTTCTGTGATGGTATCACTTCTGCTGGAAAGCAATTTAAATATGCATAACATCTTAGGTTTTTTAAAAGAAAAGTATGAGGTATCAATAATTCATATGTTAAACGAAGAAGGAATTGGCTGCAGCCAAAAATCCACAATACAGTGGGTTTGGAGGAAGGTCAGCTTAAGAAGTTCGTGCTCCCTACTTTACTCACGGTTGAGTTTAAAAAATGGGTTGAGTAATCTTAACCACATATTCATTCATTGATACAGTTGACAGAATGAAAAGAGCAGTGTGTTCCTTCACAGGGATGGGAACAAATAGCTAGGAATGCAGGATGTAAAAATTCGTTAAGCTAACAGTGCTGTTTAACTCCTTAGACTGAGAAACTGAGAACTGAACTCAGAACAGGCTTTAGCCTTTTCAGTCACTACTAAATGTAAAATGCCATTTTGGTGCTTTCAGAAATGAATGGGAATAAATCATACAATATTGAAGATAAAAATTTCAAATTACGATTTACAACTAAGGCTGGTAAAGAGTGGTGGAAAGCCATACTAATGCCACTTAATAAAGAATATCCATATAAGAAAAAACATGCTTGACAAAACCATGGAATTAATACTATATACTGGAAAGCAACAACTCAGAAGAGTCACAGTAGACAAGCAGCTCAGAATGATAACCCAACATCACTCTTTAATGTAAGTGCAGGGGGGTATTTCAGAAGAGTTGAGAGATGATCTTTTCCTCATTGTACATTACCAGACTAGAGTATTGCATGTGGTTCTCACATTTACGCCCCTACAAGCTATAGAAAAATTACAATAAAACCAAGAAATATTACTCAAATTATTCAGATCCAGGCAAATACTCTATAGTTGTAGACTGAAGGTGTTCATCTTTTCAAAAGGAAGTGTGAATGATTTGTGTACATGTAAACAGACCTTCTAGGAGGTAAAATATTAGATATGAAAGGGTTCTGTTTGGACAAAGTCTTTAATATCCAGTTCCGTAAGTTGCTGAGACACTTCAGCTTCTAATGATATTACCTCTTGCAAACAGTTTCAGTCTTACTCCATAAGAACTCTTTGTATCAAAAATAAATGTAGTACCACAAATATAAGAAACTCATATATATTGGAGAATAATATGTCAGGTAATATATCAGAAAAATATATTACTATGATAACCAGTAATGTGTCCTTCTAAAAAAGAAACCATCTAAGAACTCCTTATTCCCAGGCAAGGGTCATTTTTTCTGGTTTGTTCACAGAAGTAATGTTAATGAAGATCCACTTTGGTAAATAACAGGAATGTGTGTACAAACATGCAGTGTTCAGTTTCTCACTGTTGACCATTTGAATCTGAATTAGGAACTAATATTTCCTGTTTACTTATTATTTATTTATGTTTGGTTAAATAAAACAAACTTAAGAATAGAGGTGCAGTAGCACAGAACAACAGCATCATGTTATTCGTCTTGCGCTTTCTTTGCAAAAATTATTAAAGCAACATGTCATATTTATGGCATTCAGAGAAAGGATCAGTGTAATAAACCTGCAACACATAGTGTTCTGGCAGGAGACTGATTGCTTTTTTCCTGGCACAACTCACACAATCTGGATAATGGCCACCATATTGACTTTCACAGTGCGGGCCATGAGAGGACAGGATGCTAATCTTATCGTGTTTGTACAGTGACTCATCTTCCACATAAGTAAGAGAGGAAGAGAAGCAGTAATGTCTTTGTAGTAAGTCTTTCCACAGTAGACATTACCAGAATCTGTAGGGTGAAATATGAGAGGCAGTGGGGGGAGGAAGGAAAATTAGAAAAATGAGTAAAAAGTGAGGATGTGTAGAAATGCTGAGCTTTGCATTTCCATCTCTGCTCTTCCTTAGAAATGAAGATTATTAATTCCCTTCTCTCACAGCCAGGGCAAATAAGAGTGGAGATGTAAGCACACCTGCTTAAATTCCAGATGAATAAGTGCTACTATGGTGTTCACACTTTTAACTTTTCTTTGAGGAGGAGGAATGTAGAAGGATGAGCCTGGATCATGCAAGAGACAGAATAAGGAAGCGTGGGGGAAGCTGGGTGAGTTGCAGTAGATGGCACAGCACAGAAGAATAGCGGCTGGTTTACGAAAGGACTCAGTGCATTAGGCAGGCTTGAGCAATAACGGAGTAGCAAGAATTGCAATAGGAAATCTGCAGCTACTGTAGAGTGTTGGCATGAGTATATGTGAGTATATGATACTGGGTAGTGTATTTGTTTTGAAGACCTGGGTTGCTATACAGTAGGAGGCAAAGGCAGAGCCCTGGTATTGGAGACACTAGTGTTCTCTCTCTATCATTGCTCTTCATCTGTGTGGCACTTCCCCATAGTTGCTGACTGTAAGACCGGTGAAAGACAAGGCAGAAAAATACACATGACTGGATGAGAAGAGGATGTTGAATATCTTCATCAGTGACATGGACGAAGGGATAGAATGTACTCTCAGCAATGTACTCTTTTGTATCACTCTGGTGATACAAAAGCGGGAGGAGTGGCTGCCACGCCAGAGGGCTGTGCTGCCATCCAGCGTGACCTGGACAGGCTGGAGAGCTGGGCAGGGAGAAATCGAATGCAGTTCAATAAGGGCAAGTGTAAAGTGCTGCATCTGGGGAAGAACAACCCCATGGATCAGTACAGGTTGGGGGCTGATCTCTTGGAGGGCAGCTCTGGGGAAAAGGACCTTGGAGTCCTGGTGGACAACAGGATGACCATGAGCCAACAGTGTGCCCTCGTGGCCAAGAAGGCCAATGGCATCCTGGGATGCATTAAGTAGAGCATGGCCAGCAGGTTGAGGGAAGATATCCTCCCCCTCTACTCTGCGCTGGTGAGGCCTCACCTGGAGTGCTGTGTCCAGTTCTGGGCTCCTCAGTGCCAGAAGGACAAGGAGCTACTGGAGAGGGCCCAGCGCAGGGCCACCGAGATGGTGAGGGGCCTGGAGCACCTTCCATCTGAAGAAAGGCTGAGAGAGCTGGGTCTGTTCAGCTTGGAGAAGAGGAGGCTGAGGGGGGATCTTCTCAATGCTTATCAATATCTAAAGGGTGGGTGTCAGGAGGATGGGGCCAGGCTCTTCTCAGTGGTGCCCAGTGACAGGACTAGGGGCAATGGCCATAAACTGGAAAACAGAAGGTTCAACCTGAGCATGAGGAAACCCTTCTTCCCTGTGAGGGTGACAGAGCACTGAACAGGCTGCCCAGAGAGGTGGGGGAGTCTCCTTCCCTGAAGACTTTAAAGAGCCACCTGGACTTGTTCCTGTGTGATCTGCTCTAGGGGATCCTGCTCTGGCAGGGGGTTAGACAAGATGATCTCTGAAGGTCCCTTCCAACCCCGAACGCTCTGTGAATCTGTAAAGGAAAGGAAGAACTATTGGGTAATGTCAGCAGCCCTGACGAATGTCTAAGCATTCCAGAGGGGCTGCTAGAGACATGAAATCCCTGTGATTTGGCAGATTAGAAAAAAATCTAAGCCCAGAAAATGCTGTTGCGTGTTGCAGTCCTTCTACCTAGAAGGCTTTCAGGATTAGGTTTTGATGCAAGAAACAGCTATGGGTTAACCAAAAAGAACTATACGTCATCAGAAGGAGAAGCCCAAGTGAAATGCTTATCTTCAGTCCTAAATGCAGTGGCAAAGAGAAGCAATAAGAGCTGGTATGATGAACACTTTGAGTGTCCAAAAAGGAAAGGACAAGAAAATACTGAAAGGGAAAAAGACTGATCAGTTGAGATTTTGTACAGGAAAGCAGGCTTGCTATTGAGAATACCAAAATTGAACTTTGCATGAACTTTAAAGTACATAATGATTTCCTATTTAGAAGGCACTTGGAAGACAAGGAAACCACAAACCGAAGAGGGAACATGGCATTACTAGGAGGATCGGGTGTAATGACAGTGAATGGGAGCAGAGCAAATACACGATCTGCTGTTATGCTAGCTACAGAAGAAAGAACCTTTGAAGGGAGCGACATAATGCTATGGAGAATCACTTTATTTAAAAGAGCAGGAATGGTTTTGAGGAGCCCTGCATAATGGCATGCTGTAATCAGAGGGAGGAGTTAGGAGAATATTTCAGAGATATGTTGAGATATGCAAAGCAGTATTTGTTGTGAAAAAGAATTGATGAAACAGTAATAATGTCTGTGGGAACTGCTAGACAACAGCAGTAGAGAATGAGGAAGAATGAAGAAATACACTGAAGGTATGTGAGCAGAAAGAGAACTAGAGTAGGAAATAGTCTTGTGATCGGCAGGAAAGCAATTTAGCAGAATGCAACAGGACACCAGTGGGAAGGTTTGGAAAAAAGACCTAGAACATAAAAGGAAGAAAATGATCAAGGGACATGTGGCGTATATTTTTCTTACAAAATGTTACATAGAAGTTTTATGTGAAAAATATTTTAGGCTTTTTGTTTTCCTGAATACGTATGATTTTTAAGGAATAAGAATCGTATGATCATTTGTATTTTGTAGAGTATATACTATTCTGAGATACTCGACTGAGGCCTCTATTACTATACTATACATACTTGTAGTAGTTTAACCCCAGCCAACAACTAAGCCCCACACAGATGCTCACTCTTTCCCCCCCCCCCCCCCCCCCCCCCCCCCGCAGTGGGATGGGGGAAGGAATCAGAAGAGTAGAAGTGAGAAAACTTGTGGGTTGAGATAAAGACAGTTTAACAGGTAAAGCAAAAGCTGCACACACAAGCAAAGCAAAACAGAGTTCATTCACCACTTCCCATCAGTAGGCAGGTGTTCAGCCATTCCCAGGAAAGCAGGGCTCCATCACATGTAACAGTTACTTGGGAAGACAAATGACATCACTCTGAATGTCCTCAACTTTCTTCTCCCCACCCTTTATATGCTGAGAATGATGCCATATGGTATGGAATATCCCTTTGGTCAGTTGGGGTCACCTGTCCCAGCCGTGTCCCCTCCCAGCTTCCTGTGCACCCCCAGCCCACTCACTGGTGGGTGGTGTGAGAGGCAGAAAATACCTTGGCTCCGTGCAAGCACTGCTCAGCAGTAACTAAAACACCCCTGTGTTACCAACACCATTTCCAGCTGTGGTGGGTTGACCCCAGCTGGACGCCAGGGGCCCACCAAAGCTGCTCTATCACTCCTCTCCTCAGCTGGACAGGGGAGAGAAAATATAACAAAAAGTTTGTGGGTGGAGATAAGGACAGGGAGAGATCATCCAGCAGTTATTGCCAAGGGCAAAATGGACTGACCTTGGGAAAAAAAAATTCATATATCACCTAACAAATCAGAGTAAAGAGGGAACTAAACACAAATATTTTAAAAAATTCTCCCCACCTCTCCCTTCTTCCCAGGTTCAAATTCATTCCTGCTTTCCTCTGCCTCCTCCTCCCCATGAGTGGTGCAGGGGGATCGGGAATGGGGGTTGTGGTCAGTTCATCACACATTGTCTCTCGCTCGTTCCTCCTCAGGGGAAGGACGACTCACACCGCTGCTCCAGCATAGGGTCCCACCCACAGGAGACAGTCCTCCACCAACTTCTCTGACATCAGTCCTTCCCACCAGCTGCAGTTCTTCATTAACTGCTCCAGTGTGGATCCCTTCTGTGGGGTGCAGTCCTTCAGAACAGCCTGCTCCAGCGTGGGCTTCCCACGGAGTCACGAGCTCTTCAGATGCAGCCACCTGCTCTGGTGTGGGGTCCTCTCCGGACTTCAGGCAGGTCTTTGTTCCCCCATGACCCTCCATGGCTGCAGGGCACAGCCGGCCTCACCATGATTTTCAGGGGAATCTCTCCTCCTTCCCCTCCTTCTCCATGGACCTTTGTGTCTACAGAGCTAGCTCTCACATCTTGTTCTAAATCTCTGCTGCAAAACCTTGTCTATTCTGGGTTTTTTGCCTTCTTAAATGTGTTATCCCAGAGGTGTTACCACCCTCACTGATGGGCTTGGCCTTGGCCAGTGGTAGGTCCATCTTGTTGGTCTAGCAACATTTTACAGAAGCCACCCCTGTATCTCCCCTCCCAGGTACTAAAACCTTGCCACACAAACCTAGTACACCAGCACAAATCCAAAACATAGCCCCATACTAGCTACTGTTCAGAAATGAACTCTACCTCAGCCAAAACCAGCACAACTCTATGTTATACCAATATTACGTGACAGTAGTTTTATTACTTCTGTACAACAACTAGTGTTGAAATAATACAGCTTGGGGTATATTCTTTGTGGTTTTGCATGTATGATCATTACAGACACACATACACAAACTTAATTAATTTGGGTCTAGAAAATACACCTAAGGGTACTTTGGGCACCCTGCCACCAGGGTTAGAGGCAATCTGCTGACAGGTATTTTTCTGGTCATTGTAACAGAGGCACAGAAGTCCTTTGTCTCCCTCCCACCCATGCACAACATTTACTAAATCTGTCAGAAATAGCTGGTCTTTCATGACCCCTATTCTAGAATCACTTTGTTTCCTGAATGTCTCTTGAAAACCAAAGAGGTCATGCAGGACAAGGTATTAGCAGTATCCAGGATTAAAGCAGATTTCCTTTGCTGAAATTGTTCTGCTAAAATTGTTCTGCTTCAGTCTTTTAACTTGACTCCTGATTTCTGTTTGTGCAAAATCAAGCAGAATTAAGCTTTATCATTTCTGTGATATGAATGTTAATAAAAGAATTAGTAACAAAAATATTATCAGTCAAAAGAAATAGAAGGAACAAAAATTACTTTCATATGCAGAGGAAAAAAAAAGACGAGCAAAAGAGTAATTAATAAATGAAGAGGAAGAAAATTAGTGATGATGATATAATTGCTGAGGTGCTGACTACTCAGTTTTTAATGAGGGAAAAAGGGTGGGAAGTAAGTATAATTAGGAAGTAATGAAGCTTCTCTAAATACAGCTGTTTATAAAATAGAGGTAAGAACATGCTGGAATGTATAATGGCTATATTCGCCAGCATATTGCTTTGTACTGAAAGTATTGACAGAAGCCAGATTGTGTTCTGTTTAGACTGCTGTGACTATCTGTTCAAGAAGCACAAGAGTTATCTAAGGATTTCTAGAGAAACCACAAATAACATTTAATCTTAAATATTCTAAAGTGAATCGTCTAACTAATTTACTGACAATGTTCTTGAAAAGTCATACAAAAATGAGAACCCACTGCGGATATGATTCTGGAGTAAAAATGACCACTAGTTCTGGTAGCTATCATTAGCTTGACACTTGTCTTCTAAAAGACCAAATCTGTAGTTATCAAAGTTTGGAAACAATGGCTGCTATATATTTGAAAATGGTCTGTAATTCTCTAGTTTTAGTTAAAATGTAAATGTAAATAAATTCTTAATATTTCCTGAATTTCCACATCTTCTCTGGCTGGAAGCTAGACAATGTTATTCCAATTTACAATAAGGGTGTGAGGGAAGACACAGGAATCTCCAGAGCTGTTAGTCTCACCCCCGTGCCTGCAAGAGTGGGGGTGATCTACAGAGAAGATCACACTGGGTGCTATTGAGAGACATTTAATGAACAATGCAATGATTGGGCACAGTCAACATGGGTTCACAAAGGACCCATGTTAAACAGGAAAAGACCTGTTTAACTAATTTAACGTTCTTCTATGATAAAGTCACCTGCCTAGAGGATGAAGGGAAGGCGGTGGATGTAATTTTTCTGCATTTTAGTAAGGATTTTGATACTGTCCCTTAAAATATCCTTCTGGACATGTTGTCCATCTATGACATAAGCAGGTGCAAGGTGAGCAGGGTGAACAATTAGATGAAACCTCAAAGGGTTGTAGTGAATGTGGCTACTTTTTACTACTACTCTATTCTAAATCTACTTGTAGGCAAGCCAGTCCCTGACTTCAGTCTCTGAGAAGTCTCACAGGCAGAAATTTCACAAGCTGTTTCTCCATAAAATCATAGAATGATTTGGGCTAGAAGGGACCTTAAAGACCATCTAGTTCCAACCCTCCTGCCATGGGCAGGGACACCCTCCACTAGACCAGGTTGCTCAAATCCTCATCCAGCCTGGCCTTGAACACTTCCAGGGAGGGGGCATCCACAGCTTCTCTGGGCAACTTCTTCCAGTGCCTCACCACCCTCTCTGGGAAGAACTTCTTCCTGAGATCTAATCTAAATCTCCCTGCTTTCAATTTAAATCCATTACCCCTTGTCCTGTCACTACAGGCCCTTGTAAAAAGTCTCCCTCCAGCTTCCTTGTAGGCCCCCCTCAGGTACTGGAAGGTGGTATAAGGTCTCCCCGGAGCCTTCTCTTCTCCAGGCTGAACAAGCCCAACTCTCTCAGCCTTTCTTCATAGGAGAGGTGCTCCAGCCCTCTGAGCATCTTCGTGGCCTCCTCTGCACTCGTTCCAACTGGTCGATATCCTTCTTACGCTGAGGACTCCACAGCTGGACACAGCACTCCAGGTGGGGTCTCACAAGAGCAGAGCAGAGGGGGAGAATCCCCTCCCTCGACCTGCTGGACACACTGATACAGCCCACAATACATTTGGCTTTCTGGACTGCCAGCGCACACTGCCGGCTCATGTCCAGCTTCTCATCCACCAGTACCCCCAGGCCCTTGTCCTTTGGACTGATCTTGATCCATTTACCACCCAGCCTGTACTTGTGCTTGGGATTGCAATAGACTGTAAGAGAATTCATGAGGTTATAAACAAAAATAATCCCATACACAGTATACTGCAAGGACAATATTAAGGAAGGAATATTACACGCAATACTCTAAAATTTCACACAAAGAATGAACAGTCATATAAATGCATGGCCATATCAACATGTGAAAGATGTTTAGGAATTAAAGGTCACATGGTATAAAGTGCAAATTAGTTGCCCTTATTGGCTTGATAGTTAGGAAGCAAGTCAAATACCAATTTTACATGCAAGAAAAATCTAAAGGACATCAGTAAAGTTCCAAGTTTCATTTTACATTCCCAGGTCTCAAGAGCCAAATTCAGTTCTGATGTCACACAAAGCTCCCAATGTACCTAAGTTCTTCTCCATTTATGCTCAACACTGCCGCTACAAAAGATACTAGATTCTTTTCTTGTAAATAAAAGACATTTATTCTAGAAAGTAATATTTGAACAGTGCCTATTGTGACAGGATATATCTCTAATTGGTGTCTCTGGAAACATTTAAAACACAAACACATTTATTCTGCACAGTATCGAATCAAAACAATACTGAGTTTATCCAATTCAATACCAAATAAATGCAAAATGAAGCAACAGTTCCATTTATCCCTATTTCATAATTCATTGAACATTTAACGTATTTCATAACAATTGTAGAATAACCGTGGACATATCAAAGTTATGAATTGGGTTGAACCTAAATAGCTAAAACTGAAATCCAGTTTTAAATTCCGGGAACTCTTGTAGTATCTATATCCAAGCATTGCCTTGCACTGTCTGCTATGGATATAATTTTGCAAGATATGGCATGGCAAGAAGGTTGGTATGGTTTGAGAATTCTGCTGTAATTGAAAACATCTTACTTTCTTAAGCATCTGTCGTGTTTTAACCCCAGCCAGCATCTCAGCCCCACTCAGCCACTCACTCACTTTCCCTCAGTGGGATGGGGGAAAGAACCAGAAGGGTAAAAGTGAGAAAACTCAGTTTTGGGTTGGGATAAAGACAGTTTAATATGTAAAGCAAAAGCCATGTACACAAGCAAAGCAAAATAAGGAATTAATTCACTACTTGCCATCAGCAACCAGTTGTTCAGACATCTCCAGGTAAGCATGTAAGAGTTACTTGGGAAGAGAAACACCATAACTCCTTTTAACATTTCCCTTCCTTCTTATTCCCCCAGCTTTTATAGCTGAGCATGATGTCATGTGGTATGGAATATCCCTTTGGTCAGCTGGGGTCAGCTGTCCCACATGTGTCCCCTCCCAAGTTTTTCTGCACCGCCATCCTGCTTCTTAGAAGGACGGCATGAGCAGTGGAAAAGGCCTTGACTCTGTGTATGCACTGCTCAGCAACAGCTAAAACATCGGTGTGTTATCAACAGTATTTTCATCACAAATGAAATCTCTCAGAAGAATAAATATAGCAGGCCTTTTTTTTTTTTTTAAACTCTGAACTACTGTTTTTACTACTCATGTTTGTTGTGCTGACACCTCTGTTGTCACACTCCTAAACAAGGAGCCCCTGCTGTCATCCTGCTCTTTACAGGAAGAATCCACAATACACATGGTCATAGAATTCTTGGCAGGCAAAGGAAACCTTGGACAGCCCTTCTCTTGTCAGATAAACAAAACTTCTGAGCCCTCTTCAGGGTCACCTTGCCATGTGCAGATGACCCCTACCGAGGACATAATGGACCTAATTTATCAGCCTACATTTGTTCAGATAAGATTATTGCACTGACCTCAGCTTAAAAAAGGAACGTAATTGGTTTGATTATTTTTAAGAGAAAAAAACACCAAAAAAAAAAAAAAAAAAAAGAGGAGGCACACAAAGATCAGGCCAGCTTTGGCTAAACGTATTCTACGTATTCTCTTCATCTCTTCTGGCTCTGTAGTGGAAGGTGGTAGATGAAGACGGTCTGTCCCTCTGAAGTCCCCAGGGAGTGCTCAGCTGTTCAAGAACATTCTTTGATAGTGATTCACAAGCAGAGACAACCCTATACATCGCATGCTTCACTTCATCAGGCGTATACATTGGACAGAATTTGTTATGCAGACCCTACTAGATATCTTTAGAAGCTACAAACAGGGTATGTTGGTGGGGTTTTTGCATATGGTAAGAAAATGAAAGAAGATGATTTTGGTTTTTTTCCAGTTTTAGCATTCTGCTGCCACAGAAACCAGTTTTTCTTGATTATCAGGATAATCAAGTTAATAAGAAAAGACTAACACTAACTGGTCTGTCATTCAGAGCACTTACATCCTCTTTGGCAGTAGTATAGTGCAAATAAAAAATGGGCAAGCTTAACTTTTTTGATGCATTAAACTATGATTCCCAAATCACAGGTAGATAAATTCTACATACCTCCATTTATCTTTAATTCCGAAAAGTAAAAAGGAAAATATCCCTAAAATTTCAGCACGCTAGTTTAATTCTTTAGCTTTTACAATAAATATATATGTATCAAAAATTTGGGACTTCATAGGCATGGCAAGACAAGTAAGAAAGACAGCTAATTATCACAGAGCCTGTAGACTCAAGGAGTTGCCCTTAAACCTATGTTACTGGTGCTGTGAGGCAAGATGGGAGACTATTGTTCTGCTCTTTACATCATTATTTGTTGCTGAACTTCTGGTGTGCAGCTTCTTCCTGTGGCTGCCTTCTTTCCCTCTTCTTGCAACACTCAGCAATCTCCAACTTTTACTTCCTAAGGGTGCTCAGTTGCTCTTCAGGAAAGGCAAAATGTCCCTCCAAAACATCCTACCTGACCCACTCAATTTCTTCTTAAAATAAGAGACCAACCAAGGTCAGTCAGTGAAGAGAACAGACACTGCCTGTCATGGGAGAACATGTTGCTACTTGATAGAAAATAGGTGCACCCTGTCCTTCTGTATGGCAAAATATTGAATTCCTTCAGACCTTCAAGGTTTAGGTCAAAATCTCAGAGCTTAAGCCTGTTTTTATACCCTGAGTAAATTTGGATTACATGATAAGCCTCTTTTTCTCTCATAGGAGTACTGGTGTGTTTGCAAGGGGCTGTTTGTTCTTCAAAACAATGGTTTCAAGACTTCACCCAAGCCCCATATGAATGTTAGATGCTGGAAGGCTCTGCCACTTTGAACGTCTTGGCTCCCTCCCCTCTGAGAGTATTCAAGCTGACTGAGATAAATGAAGTGAGAGAAGTAGCAATTTTAATTCTGAAAACTTGGAAATATAGGATTAATACATATATCACCTAGCAATTTGTGTGAGAACAATGTTTCTGGAGAAAACAGAAATCAATTAATGAGTCAAGTTAGGGCAGGACTTGCATGGGGGGAAATGTTATGGGTACACAGGGCTTATCTTGAATCACATCTCAGCACACATAGCAAAGGATGCATGAAACATTCTAATAAACTTCAACCTCTCACATGTAGCTGGTACCAGAAGGCAACAGAACACTGGGATCATCTGCATATTTGTCAGTGGCTAAACCAGGCAGAAAGAAAATTAGCCAGATATGGTAGTAGAGAAGGAGAGAGAGAGCATACTACAAAAGATGGTTGAAACGATGGACAGAAGATAATCTGTCATGCATTCAAAGTCAGTTTACCCAACATAACTTTGACTGTTAACATTTTGAGAATGAGGCACTCTCCATGCCCTCTTAGAAAGTCCACCCTCCATATATTTTATACCATGACTTATTTCTATTCCATTACAAAAAAACAGAGGAATTGTGTAGATGTAGCCTACAAACATATTTTACAGAATGTTTATCCACAATAGGACAGCAAATGTATGTAAGTGCAACAGCTGTAGAATCATAGAATGCTTTGGGTTGGAAGGATCATACAGTTCCAAATCCTCTGCCATGGGCAAGGATACCCTCCACTAGATCAGCTTGCTCTTAATTAATTTTTAAAAAAATTAATTTTTCTCTTGTCCTCCTGGAAAACCAATGCCAAAAGTGCTAACACATTTGTCCTTGCTCTACTGAACCAGCCTATCTGCTTTCAGTAGTAAGACCTAGATTCCTCTCACCTGTCTTCTAAGTGCATGGTGGTGTACAATGATCCTAAAATGCTTTTGCAGTCAACAAAAAGAGGAATCTGCAAAGGGTGACGCAGAAACACAGCAGGCATTTCACTCTGTGCAGATGGTAGGGTTGTATGGACATTCTGCTTCTAGTCTAAATAACTTGGTTAAGTGTCTAAAGTTAGCCAAAATTAATCCTTGATGGAGTCTTGTACCTTGTAGCAATTTTGTAGCACATGCCTTGTATCACCTGGCAGTTTTCTGGCCCAAATGGCGTTAGTGAGATCAATTTGCAAAGCGTGCAGTCAGTGCACACGTGAAATCAGGGTATTAGAGGTCCTCCCTTAAGAAAAGATGCAGGTGCTGCTAAATTTAAGAAAAGTATAGGATTTTTTTCCTGTTTCATATAACTGTAGAAAAGATGTAAGTCAATCCTGAGTTTATAGTTGAGCCTTCACATATTGCCACATCAAAACATGAGTCTTAGGCTTTGTCTTATGGTTTTCCCCAGTTCCCCATATTACCTGTAAAAAAACCCCAAAATTCAAGTACTGTAGATACTTTTGACATTGAATTGAAGGAAATATTAAATTTGCACTTGCCTGTACCTTAACTCTATATTTTTTCTGGTTATCTAAAGTTTTGATTTTGCTACATTCAGTAAGGGGGTAAGACCAGAAAACCTCAACTTGGCATTAGCAATGATTCTTGACACTGAATTGTACCAAAAGAAGAATGAGTCTTCTTTTTATTTGGCACTGTCATGACATCACCTAGAATAATTCATTCTAATATTAACACTGCAGAGATTTTAATAAAATTGTGAGACTTCAGAAGTGAAAAACAAATTATTAAGAAGATGGTATGATAACATTTTGTTGAAAGGTGACTTTTTCTGCAAGTAGTGAAGAAGTGAAAATGTAACAGCATTCAGGAAATACAGAAACGTATGAATATAGGGAATAACTGAAATTGTTCTGAAAGATTCTGACTTGGTCAAACAGGTAAGTTGTACAGAAAAAACACGACTGAACAGTGAGAACAACAACAACAATAGTTCATTTAAAAGGGTGATGTAGATTTCATTGTGAGTAATTCCAAATAGTACTAAGAAGTATGTGATACATGCTATAGGAAACATTTTCAGGTATTAGGCATAGATCTCTTAACCTGACTATTCAGTAGTTGAGCATGTGCAGCCATTGAGAGGTCAGAATGATCTACCTCTCTAAAATCCAGATTGTCTTCTTCAGGTAAGAGTAATCTCTTCTTGCTTTATCAACCATGCTAACGAAGCCAATTTAGATGTGCAAGTCAGAGCTAGTAACCACAGGTGTCCTCCATAGCTAATGGACACATATAGGCATTTGTGAGCAAAACAACGCATCCCAAGGTACGTAAGGAACCTTGACAATGTCATCAGTGATCTGGATGATGGGGCAGAGTAAACCCACAGCAAGTCTGCAGATGACACCTAGCTGGAAGGAGTGGCTGACACACCAGAGGGCTGTGTTACCATTCAGAGAGACATTGACAGGCTGGAGAAATGGACTGACAGGAACCTCATGATGTTCGACAAGAAGTGCAAGGTCCTGCACCCTAAACACCAGTCTATGTTGGGGGCCACCTGGCTCAAAGCAGCTTTGCAGAAAAGGACCTAGGGGTGTTGGTGGACAAGTTGGACGTGAGCCAGCGATGTGCCCTTGCCACAAAGAAGTGCAAGGTATCCTGGGCTGCATTAGGAGTAGTGTTGCCAGCAGTAGAGGAAGGTGATCCCTCCCCTCTATTCTGCACTGGTGAGACCACACTTCAACTGTTGTGTCCAGTGCTGCACTCTCCAGTACACGAGAGATATGGACATACTGGAGAGAGTCCAGCAAAGGGCCACAAAGATGACTAAGGGACTGAAGCAACTGATACATGAGGAAAGGCTGAAAGAGTTGGGACTGTTCAACCTGAAGAAGACAAGGCTCAGGTGGAATCTTATTAATGTATATAAATGCCTGAAGGGAGGATGTAAAGAGGATGGAGCCAGGATCTATTTGATGGTGCCCAGTGACAGGACCAGAGTCAATGGGCAAAAACTTAAACACAGGATGTTTCCTCTGAATATGAGGCAACACTTTTTCACTGTGACTGCGACCGAGCACTAGCACAGGTTGCCCAAAGAATCTTTGGAATGTCCCTCCCTGGGGGTATTCAAAAAGTCATCTGAACAGAGTGCTGGGCAACCAACTCTACATGGCCCTGCTTGAGCAGGGTGATTGGACCAGATTATTTCCAGAGGTGACTTCCAAACTCAGCCATTCTGTGATTCTGTGAATGAAGCTTACACATTCCACCCTCAACAAAAGCTTGTTTCTCTTACCTGATTTTGAACACAAAAGATAGCCACGTCTTAGAGTGTCAGCTTCTAGAAATACGAAGTTAGGTTAGATGACTTTGATGACTTTCACTCACAGTTATCAAAATACAGATATAATTTCTTAAAAGGCCAGTTTTGGACATGTAGGCATAGGAAAGCCCTTATAGATGACTTCTGCATTAATTTAAATTTAAATTTCACCAGTTTAGTAAACTATGAATAAGTATTGAACTAGAATGTGAAGATTATAAAACTTCCTATTCTATAAATAACTGCTATGATATCTTGGCCTATATGGGTTAATTTTTTTCTTCTGGAAATGACTTCCCAGGGGAAGAAAAAACAAAACTACATAGTGTAAGCAGAGGAAATACAGCATAATCGTTTTCAAGAAAAAATACCACATAATTGTAACATAATCTTTCAAAATTTTTGACCTTTGCCTTATTCATAGTAAATGTTATTCCTGTAGCTAATTTATTTTGTAAGTGGAAATTTTTCAAACTGCTTTGAAGTAGTTTAAAAACAAAAAAAAGCACACAGAAGTTAGTCAACGTGAAGCATAATTTTGCACTTCATCCTCTTCCTAAGGTATGAATATAAAAAAGTATTTATTGGAAACCAACCAGTAAACTGACATTACTTAAAGCTTTGCAAATATCAAACTAAGACAAAATTGATTTTTTTTAAAGTGCTTCCTCCTTTTGTTCATGCAAATAGGCTCAGACAGTGTAAGGAGTCAGAACGCCTCAGCTGAAAGTTACTATTCCCACTCATCACCCTCCTCAGCTGAAATACAGTCACTGTCACAGAGACAAAGAATCATTCAGGCTGGAAGTGACCCTGGAAGGTCTCAAGTCCAACTTTCTGCTCAAAGCAGAGTCAACACTGAATTCAGAGCAAGTTGCTCAGGGATTTACCCAGAGTAAGTCCATGCTGGTGATTCTGAGTCACCTTGTTTTTCTCTGTGCATCCAAAAGTGGCTTTCAAGCAGACTTGCTTCATGATTTTCTCACGGACCAGCCTGAAGTTCTCTGGGTTGTGCTTCTTGCCATTTTTGAGGACAGGACATTTGTTTTTCTCCAGTCATCAGGAGACTCTATGACCGTTCAGAGATGATGCAGCCACCACACTCTGCATCCTCAGAGGCATCCCATTTTGTCCCATGGACTTTGATGGGTCAAGATTTCTCAAGAGAATCCTGATTTAATTATTTTCTACTACTGTTATTTCCCCTCCTCCTTAAACCCTGTCCTTAAGCACAAAGGCACAAGTGCAGGCTAAGACACCAGCAATTAAATTTTCCCAACTGTGCATGCAATAACAGGAAATTGAAGTGAGGCAGCTTCTTATATCATTCATACATTATCACAAGAATCCATCTAATTATGCACTAAAGGCAGAGTTTTAAATAAGTTTTGACTTAGACACACTGACTAATCTAATTTTATTCAGGTATCTAAAACTTAACTATATAAAAGAGTAGTCATGATAGTTTAAACTATCCCATCACTAAAGAAGGAAAGTACAGCTGGGCGTACAAAGAAAAGCCAGAAACACCCACCTCTGACTTACCTAGAATAAAGTAAGATTCTCACAGAATCACCTACTCAGCTGAATGACAGCACCCTTTTTACAACCCATGAGACAGAAACGTGCAGTGAACAAGCCATGTTACTCGAAACCAGAGCCAACAAATAGTCTTCTGGGTGTTCTTCTCGACTACAGAAGCTGCATGGGGTGAATATCTTTGAGACAATCATTTGATGAATGTTGATCTGAACATTAGTTTCAGATTAACAACAGTCATAACAGATGTCTTAGTGAAATTCAGTGGACAGTATGGAGGGAAAAGCACACAGTGAAGCTAGGACTTATTTCAGCCAGCAATATCAGCTAAATAAATGTTTGTCCCACAGCATCCTTGCCTGAAGAAGATTTAGATATCTAAACTCAGACTAGACAGATCCCATCTTTTGTGCGTACAGAAAGTAACCCTGGAAGTTTGTATGTGTGAAATATTTGAATCTCTATCTGTAGCGCAAAAGACACAGCTCCAATGTTTTCTGTTATTTCTTTGTATGTTTTGTGTAGATAATAAAATTGTGGGTGGCTTATTATAGCTAATGGTAAGTTATTTTCAAATATAGACTTAGGAAGTTGGAACCAAAGATACGAGCATTTCCAGGTATGCACCAAATACATGGCTGTGGGTTAATATTCCAAGGTTCCCATCTTTTGGATGTGAATGTTGGCTTAACTAATTTCCTTGTTTTTTTATTTTCACTTCGAGGGAAATTCATCATTAATTTCATCAAATTTTATTTTAAATCTAATCTTTCAGAGGCTTAGTTTGGAGGAAATTCATATTTGTTCTTGGTGGAAGAAATAACAAACATGATTTTTTAAACGCTATGTTTATAAATAAATATTTTGAGTACGTTGAGTTTTCTGTATAAGCAATTCCTGGCTTACTGTCCAAGTTTAACTTACTGGTTTTGTCTCTGAAACATTTACACTCTGCTAGACATTCTGAAGCAGCTTAATAATTCAATAAATAAATGCATTCATTACTTATTTAGTGTAGTACCAGATGAAAAGAAAGCACCAGTATCACCGATGGATTTTCCACTTTGTTAGAAATTATCACAATAGTACTGACATTGAAAAGGAAGCAATATATATTACAAAAAGAGGAGGCAAAAAGGGGCAGTTGGGCTGCTCCTGATGCTGCAGTTGTTGATGATGGAATTTTCTTCCTGTTATAAATGATCTGGCCTGGGAATTTCCACTCTAGTGTCACTCAGAGAAATGTTAATGACTTTTCAATCCCACTTTTATATGTCAGTGTGCTACCTAAGTTCAAGGCACTGTCTTGGAATATATTTATGCTCATAAATTTAATCAGCAGGTGATCAATGTTTAATGTTTACACTGCAGACACCTCAAGATGCTTTAACTCCTAATTACATTTGCATTATCAGATTACTGTAGAAAAACTCTTGGACCAGATTCTTATCCATGGCAATACATGTTACGATATTGATTTCAGTGGGGTCCCATTGAAATGAGGATTTACATGAATTCAGAATCTAGTTCTTAATGATAGAGAGGTTAAAGTTGAGGAAGGGGTAAGAATACAGGGATAGCATTTTGACATTTTTCTCAGACTTTATTTCCTTTTTAAAGATTAATTACAGGAGAAGAAAACGTGTCAAATTTTGTATTAACGTAACACAGGTGTTAGCCTCTTATATTACAAAGAGTTACAGTATCGACATTAGCAATAAATAAGAATATTTCGGTGACAAGTTGCACAGCACCACCACCCAGTTTACATTAGAATAGGGCTGTATATATGCTTTTATAGCACAATTGCCAACATAGAATCTAAACATAAAGGTTCATCTATTCTAATTTTCCTCCATACCTTTAATTTTAACAGACGAAAACACCAGTGATGATATAACAGAAGTTCTCAGTCACATAAGCAAATCTTTCCTCCTTCTGTTTTCTTCTGGATTCATTAAGGGTGGTATTTCTACAGCAAGCTTCAGCAATAGGACGAGAAATCCTGTTTGCACATAGGGTTACTTGTCTTACTGTATCAGTGCATTTTTTTTTTTTTTTTTTTGTAATTTGCCTAAAAAATCATGTTTTAAGACCAGTATTAGTTATTTATTAGCATTAAGAAACAGTAATTGGAATCAGCGTCCTATTGCATCTACTTTATTAAAAAAAGGGAAAGTCAAGTTTTCCTGGCTGTTCTAAAATCTACTCAAAGACAAAAACTACGATCAGACAATATGAAAACTGAAAACAAGAGAAAACAAAGGGTGAATTTAGCAATAACAGTAACACTGACAGTAAAATGTTATATAACCATATGCACAATTTCAGTCATCCAGAATCACATCTATATTATGATTCCTTTTATAAATAAAACAGACATCAGCAAAGAACATAAAACTTCATTGTTGCAATGTTTGTAAAAGCCATATAATGGTACTCATTTGGGCAAACTATATTAATATGTGGATTATATGATATGCTAGAATCATAAATCTATTAAAAAAAAAACCCAAACTCAACCAACAAACCAACCAACCAACCAACCAAAAACCAAAACAAAACAAAAAACCAAAAACCAAACCACAAAACCCACAAGAATATAAATACATACAAGCAAAACAGAACTGAAAATGAATACAGTACTTTTTATTCCAGGAAGTAGTTTCAGCACTTTGATGATAATGAAGAAATCTGTGCATTCTGGTGGAAATATTTGCATTTAAGGGATTTTTATGTTTTTCTTTAAGTTCTTTCCTCACTTATGTTATATGTAGATAAGTAAATCACCTAAAGCACTACCATGAATAATTGTGACTAAAACATAGGCAACACTTGAAAATCTGTTCTTAAATTTATTTTTGATAGTTATGTAGGAAATAATATCTATTTAGATATGCCTGTAATGCTCAAAAAGGCAAGTAATTGCTCACCTTGCAGTAACTGGTTCTGCAGTACACAGGGTTTACAAAGATTCTATTCTCTTTATGCATCTGTATCCTAGCTATGAGAAATGTAATTCTTTTCTAATAAACTATTAAAAGACATGGCACCTTTTCAGCTTCCTATCTTACTCAGTAATAAAGAGACCTCATTGTCAGGTGTCCAAATTTGTCAAGACAGCACACAGGCTTGAGAAGCTTAGCTACAATAATATGGATAAGGATTCTTCTTTAACACAGTAGAAACTTGGTGAGTTTCAATCAGTATCTTATTTGTGGAGATGAATAAGAAGCCTACTGTAGTATCAACAAAAAGAGTTATCTATCAAATCTTGTATCTAAGTAAAGCATTACATAATAGCACAATGTGGTAGGAAACTACAGATTGAACACGATATTGTAGCTACAAATTGCAATCAGAGTTTCCAGAAAGACTGCAGCAGAAATTATGTGAGTTCAGTCTATATAAATTGTCATACAGTCTAAGATTTTCATCATCATTACAATGTGGCAGGTATATTCGCCATTGGAAACCAACTCACTCTTTGCAGGTACCTGTTATTCTGAAAATGTCAAAACTGGTTTCGGTGGAAAAGTAATTTTGGATCTAATCCAGACCTCTCCAGGAACAAGAAAATCAGTATAAATATATTCAGGATGAAAAGCCATGCTTTGGTTTGAGAAGGAGGTCTAGGAAAAGAAACTGAGGAAGAAATACATTAATTTGAGGGTAAACCAGCTGCAGTGGAGTACCTAAGCTGAATGCTTTCATGGACACCTGTCTAGGAGCAGCCAGCATGAGCTCAGGAATTACTTCACTTTCCAGTAACTAAGCCACAAGGAAAGCGATCTTCATGGAAAAGTGATTAACAAAACAGGTACTAAGGATGACCTAAACCATGTACTCAGTGTGTAGCCTGAGAAGTACAAGTAGAAATCTTAGTCCTTTAAGCAACCTTGATAAATAGGCCTCGACCAACTCCTCAGTGAAAGGTAGTACTCTACCTATTGGTATAGACAGGCAGTATAAACTGGATTTATGGTACAAAATAAGGATGGGAGAGTTGGAGAGCAGAGAACCAGTACCAAGGATAAAAGGAGAACATGGGAATCCTGATTTCATGTTGTAAAATCATATCTTGAAAATGATTTCCAAAGAATTATTTTTTTTTTTTTTAATCTGCAATGTTTGGATTATCTGACAGCAGCTGGGATTTCTGAATTTTCAAGTTCCTACACTATGGAAATTACTTACAAATACTTTCAACTGTGATGCCACCTTTTTAGGGAACAAGGGTTATTTGTACTCTGTGCAATATACTCTGTATCAAGTGTACCTATTTTACACACTGTTACATAAAATGAGCCAGGGGCCATTTTCTGGCTCTGAGATCAGCGTTTCAGCTTCAGCTGCTGTGCATCTCAACCTCATATCCAAGTTTATAGATCTATATAACACATAAGTTAACACCATATGAGCACCTGAATGCGTTCTGTCCTTGAGGTGGTACCCTGAAGACTGTGACCGTCACTAACAGGTAAGATGGAGTTAATATTACATCAACGGCCAAAGAGAATACAGTGGAAACTGTTTTCTATATACTATGCAGACAGTTGTGCTGGCACTACTAATTTTCTCCTAATAATCTACTTAACAGTATATGTAAATGTCTTAATCTTAGCAGTTTTGAATCCTTAGTTCCCAGTCAGAAGGACACTGCCCCAGTCACCATACTGGAATGATAAGGTAGTGGGACAATGTTTATCCTTTCTGCTGGACCTTTATGCAGAAATAGTGCAAAATTGATAAGAATGCAGATCACAAATAAGCTTGACTTTCCAGTTCAAAGAGAAGAAAGCTCCCAAGGAAGGCAGAAGGCAGAACTGCTGACGAGAGCATCAGGTGAACAGAGAACTGTGCAGCCCCGCTTTAAGTTCTTATTCAAACACCACCCTTTTAGGCATTGTTTCATATCTCAGCTCTAGGCTGTTCTTCACAAAGGATATGAGAACACTTGCCACCTCTGGAGGCAATTATATACAGGTGTAGTTGCCTCAAAAAAACACAGAAAAAGAGAAGTACCTCATTTAGATCTTCCAAGGCAGGCTTTGTTAGGCAATCTCTTTTCTGCATAGAAAGAAAGAGCCTACAGATAATCCAAACCATACTGCTGTAATCACTAGACTTAATAGCAGGCAGAGAACAACACGAAATCTGTCAGTGGAACTGGTCATTCGGACCATTTCTGCAAATACACAGGGGAAAAAAGACTAAGTAAAGGCATCAGTCCCACCACACGGTGCTTTGCTGAGAATAAAAATGGATGCTGAACAAAATTATGTTCTGGGAGGGGACTGGTCTGAGAGCAGAAGGCAGAGGAGACAGTAAATGTAAAACATTTGTCAGAGTGTCCTGGAACACCAGCAAGACAACATGGGATTTTATCAGTTGTGCTAAAGAAACATTTAGCAAAAGCTTATAAGTTAATGACTCTATTTTTGCTTTTAAATGCAAGAATGAAAATCCGATCAATACTGCAAACCATTCACAAACTGAGCTAACTGAAAAGAAAGCCTTTGCAGGCTGAGCTTGCTAAAACTTGATTTCAGAAGGCTCAGATTAACTCCAAATAAACCTAATCAGAATACAAGCAAGCACAGCACTCTGCAGTAAGTAGTGAACAGAGACTATCTAAAGGTTTGAGGCATCTTAATCAGAAATAATGACAAAACCTGGTCCAAAGAGAGGTATGATGTAAGGTATCTTACTTACAATTTTGCTTACCTCTGCCAAAATAGAAAGATACTGATTAAACAGCCCAGTTGTGGTGATAACAGCTCCCACAGCTAGTCTTACGTGCAAAGAAAGCTGTCATGGATAGTGAAAATATGAGGAATCTTTAAAGCTTAAAAAAGAAATAAAAGTGGAAACATGATACTATAGTAAGATCTGTTGGGCTCTGCTCTTAAACAGTGAAGAAAAACTCCATGGAAGGAGAAATTATATATGTAACTTTTATCTATACTCAACACTGAGTTAAAGCTGAAGACTGTCTTGTTTCCCTCACTCTAAAATCAAACCCAAGTACCTTGCAAGCTATCTATAAAGAAATTAAAGGTGGCATTAATGTGTCTAGCTGAAGTTGGAAACTGCAAGTAACTGAACTGTGAGGTTAATAAAAATACAATAGCTATCCAAGAAAATGAGTCAAACGTGAGGTTTTATGGGCTCTTTTTTTTTTTAACATGCAAACCTTTGAGATGCAATGTGTACAAGGCACAGTGAGACTGACAGTTCTGATCAAATACAACATTAGCACTCTTCAAACATTGTAACTTAGTTATTACTTGCTAGGTCTATATAAGCTGTAGGGGAAATAGCCTGATGCTATACTGCCTCATATTAGTAGAAAGAGAAGGATATTGAAATTATTTCAATATAAGAAAAAAAGAAATAGAAAAAGGACGAAGTTATATTCATGCATTTTTAAAAGCTAACTTCCATTGACTCAAGAAAAAATAAACAAACAAACAATAATTAAAAAACAAACATGTACAAAGGACAATTCTACAGCCCAGAAATGCAAAAGTTAAGTTTTCTTGTGCAATTATAACTGCTCCCTTGTGCTTATATATTATGACAATGTAATTGCTTGATCACATACTAATTTTCAAACGATACATTAGAATATCTTGCAATAACTTTTACAGCCCTTATGAGACACCTTTAGCAAGGTATGGTTGTCTTGGGGACTTTCCCTAGTTCACTGGATATCGTGGTAAATAAATGTTATTCATGGACTTTCATATAAAAAACTTGTACATTTATAAAAAGATTGATGAAAAATGTATATTTTTATCAAGAAAATCATATATAACTGTGAAAATTAAGACAAATTTGTCACATTACAGAAACGTGCAAATAGCTTCAGTGAAGCTCAGTCTACTTTACCAACCTCCCACCCCCTTTCTCTAAGTGTCCTCTTTATTGCAGTCCTAGGAAAATGGACTGAAGACCCAAAAGTACAGACCAAATCCTTTCAAGAACTTAATGCAGGGATATATCTGCTGAAGAACCTTTCAAAACTTCTCCTAATGCACTTGTTTTATGAGCAAATGCAAAACAACAAAAACTTGAGGGTTTTTTTCCTTCACCTATACGCAGGAGTAGTTTACAAAAAACAACTGACTTAGCATTCACATGGTGAACGTATTATGGCCAGCAGCCAAAAAACAATATTAGAAGTTGCCTGCCAGGCAGGTAATCTAGTGTGTGTGGGAGGGAAACGGGGTGGTGCCTAGCTTCTTATTTAAGCATCTCCCAGGGAGTGCCACTGATCAGGAATGCCACAAATGGTATAAAAACAGGAACTCTGCAGTTAGTGAAGCAGTTCACACCAGAGGGGTAAACAAAGGAGCTTAGTCTCCGAGGCAGCACAGGAGTGCAAAAGTCAGCACAATGATCATGTTGGCATACAATCTTCCATGCCCCACAGCAGCAGCCAGACTGACGGCTCCTGGCACAGAAGTCTTGACAGAAATCAAGCTTCTGGAAGAGGACTTGACCATCCAGGCCTCAGGCTGCAGAGTGCCTGCTGCTTCTCTCCAAGATTCATGGCATCCTCCAAGTGATGGCATCCTCGTCTCTACATGTGTTCTGCTCACATCATTGAGCCACCAGGTGAAAATGTCAAGATGAACTGACTGCAGAGTGTTGGAGGGAGTGAATGGCAGGAAATCTGCAAGGTCTTCATGGACACTTGTCAGAGGTCATCCAGAACCTACATTTGAGTGCGTGGTGGTTGGAAATACTTGAAGAGTTTCTCTGTTATTGCACACGTGCAACTGAGGGACCCTTGTAACAAGGGAAAAAGAACAAATTGCATGAGAGGATGCAGCTCATCCATATGTAGAAAAGGTGACATCAAGAGGCATTAGGAGGCTGTGGTGGTTAGAGACTGCTTTCTGCAGGTGACAGAGGCACCAAGAAGCGGATCAGTCTTGCTATATTTGGAGGTTTGTTTCCAAGGGCCTGGATCTAAGATGCTGCAGAGAGATTGTCAAGGCTTGCCCAAACCTGAGACCATTATCTCTATCATCCTTGTGAGTACCAACATTGTCAAGGGAATCATAGAGGTGTAGTGAGACAGCTCACACGGCTGGAACACTGCAATGCATGGATACAGACTACTTAGGAACCACAGGCTGGGAGGCAAGGAGGGGGGACTTTCTACTGCACTGAAAAAAGACTTGAATGCACCGAACTCTGCTACAGAAAAGGCAAGTCAAAGCTCCCGTAACAGGATCGTAAGGGAAGTCAACATAGGAAGGCAATGATAAGCACCTATTACAGACTGCCTCACCAAGAACAGGAGGTGGACAAGGCTTTTTTTCAAGAACAGACAGAAGCCTCATGATTGCAGGTACAAATTCTCATGGCAGCTTCTTAACAACTCCAACAACTGCTGGCAGGGTGGCATGGTGGTGTGGAAGAAATCCAGGAGTTTTCAGGATTCGACTGAGGACAGTCCTTTGACACAGGTGATACATGAGATTAACTAAAAAGGTATTCTGCTGAGTCTTCTACTCACAAGTAAGGAAAAACTGGTTGGTGATATGAATATCAATGGAAGCCTTGGCTGCAGTAACCATGTGACAATGGGATTTTTAAGATCCTGAGAGAATCAATGAAGGCAGATAACAGAATAGAGCACATTTTGGTGTGTTCAGGGATTTGCTTGGCAGGATCTCATCAGAGGCTGCTCTGGAGAGCAAAGGCGACCAGGAAAGCTGATTGATCTTCAAGGACATCTTCCTCAAAATGCAAGAACGGCTTCATCCTGGCATACTGGAATTTAAGCAGATATAGCCAAAGGCCAGTCTGACTTAACAGGGAAACTCCTGATTGATCTCAAATGCAAAATAGCGATACTACAGAAGGTGGAAGTAGGAACAAGCTATTCAGGAGGATTACAGAGACACTGCTTAAATGTGCAGGGAAGGAATTCAGAAAGCAAAAGCTCATCTGGGATTCAAATTGGCAAAGGATTTGAAAAGTCACAAGAACTTTTCTAGGCAAAACAAAAGGAAGAGTAAGAAAAATGTGGAGCTATTGCTGAATAAGTTGAGGGGACTAATGATAAAGGATATGGAAAAGGCTGAAGTATTCAGGTGGGGGCCAAATAGTTGAGCTCAAGCTTAAAGCAGCTCCCAAGAGAAAGAACTCTGCCTTTGCTGAGGTCTTCCTGCAGAGCTTTCTAGGACCACTCTGTCCAAGGCTACCAATAAAAGGGGCCTAGGGAGAGGTGTGCTATCTCTGAGTTGGCCCAGAACCCAGGGAGTCAGACCTCCAAGAGGGAGGATGTTCTCAGGGCCATCACACTGATACTGTTTACTGTGTTCAATAAAGACTGGAAGGCTGAAATGAGTGCACTCTCAGCTTTGCGAATGATACCACAGAGAGGAACAGTTGAAAAGATGGAAGGCCGAGCTGCCACCTGGAGGGACCCCAAGAGAGGGAGAAACTGGCTGGCAGGAACCTGCCATGGACCAGCAGGGACTGGCTGCCCTGCAAGGGAAAATTAACTGGGAGCCAAGACCGGCTGCAAGGTGTGCGGGGGCAGACCTCACTAGCAAGAATCCAGAATGTTGAGTCATTAAATCCAGCTCAGGTCTGGGCACAGCAAACAAGTCCAGCTCCAATCTAGTGATCACATCAAAAGTCTTTCTGCGGTGACAAGGCAGGTCTGATGCCATGTTAGGTAGGTCAAAAGCCAAACCAGAGGGTCTGGGCCAGGGCCATTATCAAGAAGATACAAGATCAGGAGCAGATGTAGATGCTACAGAACTACAATGTAGCACAGTCCGGGTGAGCAGTACAGCCTCAATGTAAAAGCAGTTCCCAAGGGAACGGAGGAGCATGCCCTCACTTCTGTTGCTTCACAACAGCTCTTACTAGTGAAAAAGCTGACCTTGGACTAAGCCAGCTCCACTCCTTAATTCAGTCAACTAAATTACTAGGAGGGGGGAATGTGCTCAGGATCCTGACAGCACCTCATGAAATTCAGCAAAAGCAAATGCAAAATCGTGCATCTGGAGTAAAATATTGTAATGGCATACGCTGACTACCCAGAAAGCAGATCAGTAGAAAAGGACCTAGGGTTACCTAAAGGAGAAGAAGATAAGCATGAATAAGCAGTGCACTTCTGCAGCAATGCAAGCTTAAACACAAATCAGGTGGCACTAGTAAGAATATATCCAGCAGGTTAGTTGAAGTGCTTATTCTAGTTGGCACTTGCGAGACTGCATTTGGAGAAATGTGTCAAGTTTGGGGCTCTCCAGTATAAGAAAAACATTGACAAACTGTCAGAGTGAGTCCAGTGGAGGCCATCAAGATGGTTAGAGAAAGAGAGAGGCTGAGAGCACTGGGCTTGTTCATTTTCAATAGAAGGCGGCTAGGTGACAGCTAACTGCTGTCTTCAACCATGCAGTGAATGGATGTAGTAAGAAGATGGTGCCAAAATTATTGGATATGCACTGTGAAAATATGAGAGGCAATCAACAAAAGTTTCAGGAGGGCAAATTCCTGATAATTAGAAGTGGAAAAAAGTCACCATGAGTGTGGTGAAATACTGGAAGAAGATTACCTGAAAGGCTGCAAAATCTTCAGCTCTGGAGATATTCAAACCTTGACTAGGTTCCTCAGCAACCTAAGTTCAATGATGGATCTAACTTCCAAGTTGACACTGCTTAAGGTCTCACAGTGTTAAGGGTTGGGTGAGTCCAAGAAGGGAGAATTGGACCAGGTCACCTTCCAAAGACCTAAATTACTCTATGTCATGCATCTCATTGTCAGCTCAGCTTTTGGAAATGTTTTAGAACACGTTTTGAAAGCAAGACTGGTGTGCATATAACTTTTAGATGAACATATACATACCGTTCATTATAATAAAGAATAGGTATCGATGGCTCACTGTCCACATAGAAAATGGTGCCATGTGCGATTCTGCAGAGGTGACCAAAGTTTGATACTATAAAATAATATCATTAATTATCTGAATGATGGAATAGAGTGTGTGCCTATTTAATCTGCAAACAACACTAGGCTGGAAGCAACTGTGTGTACATTGGAGGACAAGATTAGAATTCAAAATGAACCTGACAAACTGTAGGAATGGTCTGAGAAAAACAGGATGTTATTGAACAGACACAAGTGTGAGGCATTACTTTTAGAAGGCATACTAAATTGCACAAATGCAGGATGTGGCTCATCCAGCTTGTTTGTACTGCTGTAGAACAGGAACCAGGGGCAACAGAGGATCACAAGCTGAATAAGAGTCAACAATGTCATATTGCAGCAAGAAAAGCAAACAACATTTTAAAAGATGTAGCCTGAAAGACATGGGGAACAATCTTTCCACTCTACACAGTAAAGTCTCAACTGTGGTGGCCAGTCCAGTTTTAAGTACTACTTCAGGAAAGATGCAGAACAATTAACTCAACATCATGACCTTAAACATAAACGCTAATGGAATTCTGATGACAAGGTAATTTTGACTTACTTCCTTAGTGCAACTGTAAGCATCCAGAAATACATCCTTTTCTCTGGCCTTTTTTGGCAGTCATACATCAAAATGATTAAGCAAATATCAATAAAATATCCTGAAAGGTAATCCTGAAGCAAAGAAAAATAAATAATACTTGGAACTCAAGGAACAAGTGTATCATAGCTCTTTCTTTTCTAGATGACAGATGGCCTTTTTTTTGGCAGTGGTGTCAGAAAACAAAAGAACTATCCCAAATAACATTCTTCTCATTTTAGAACAAGCAAACAAGCAACTAAACAATTCCTTTGGATAAATCCTGCACTTACTTTCACCCATGAAAATTCTCTGAAGTCAGATGTTTTGCAGGAATATAATGAGTATGTTTGGGTTTTTAATTATTTCTAATGTTACAGATAGAATAACTAAACATATAACTTAGGAAGATATAGAATCACTGAATCATAGAACAGCCCAGGTTGGAAGGGACCTCCAAAGACCATCAGGTCCAACCTTTCATAGAAGAGCCTAGATAAGATTATCTAGCACCCTGTGCAATTGTATCTTGAAAGCCTCCAGTGATTCTAGAACACTCCTGGGGAGGTTGTTCCAATAAATGATTGTTCTCACTGTAAAACATTTTTCTTATGTTGACTCTTCAAGTGCAACTTGTATACACTACCCCTTGTCTTCTCCATGTGGCTTCTTGTGAAGAGAGAGTCTCCAACCTCTTTGTAGCTCCTCTTTAATTACTGGAATACTGTGATGAGGTCTCCCCTGAACCTTCTCCATAGAGGAAAGACCTAACTCCTTCAGCCTTTCCTCACAGGGCAAGTTCTCCAGCCCTTTGATCATCTTTGTGGCCCTTCTTTGGACCCTCTGAAGTCTGTCTGCATCTTTTTGGAATTGAGGAGAACAGAACTGGCCACAGTACTCTGGGTGCAGCCTGACAGGCATTGAGTAGAGTAGGAAAACAAGTGCTGAGTAGAGTGGGTATAATGTCAAATGATAATCATAGTTACTGCAGGTTCCTACTGATAATATCAAAGCAATTTCAGTAAACTGTTGAGTGTTCACCGATAATAAAATTAGGTCATCAAAACCATATACTTTATTGACATAACCTAGCCTATCAATTTTAAACCTTCTATCGATCTCTATTCTTTGGTGTGTTATGAATGTTAAGTCCTTAAAGTTATAATTTAATAGTATATGTTTGGGAAAATGCTTGTAATGAAATATGAGAGCTTGTGATCCTTCTTGTCCCTGTTGTTGGTCATACAGTGGTATACAGACAAAGGTATGTGACCAGCATTCAGGTTCTCTCTATTTATTTGGTTCAAAGTACCTGAAATCTAAACATGGAGAAGCATAAAAAATAAACATAATTTGCCAATGAATTATGTCTTTTTCTTCAACAAATAGACATGTATAATAGCAATGATTAGTTTGTTGTAGAGAACGTTTCCACCAAAAGTTAATTTCCATTGTAAGTTTTTGACCAGAAACACATTAAAAGAAAAATGTCAGAAGTAACAATAATTTAACTCGTACATATGGAACTTAAACCAACGCTTGCTTGTTGTACCATTTTAAGACAAGTGAATTAGCTTTGTAAGAGCTACAGGGTTTTAGCCATAATTAGAGGTTAGAATTTATAAGAAAAAATATTTTTTGCTAAAAACAGCACATGGAAATGAAGGTGTAAAAAGCATCTCAGATTAACTGGTGGTAAGGACTGATTTCTTTGGGAATTTGCCACATTGTGATGAATGTCAGAGGATAATTCTTGCAGCTAGCTGGCAGCGTGGCCCACCATATGCAAATGGAGTGCTTAACTAAGAGTAGGCTTATAGGGAGAGACACTAACATGATTTTTCTGAAGCTTCTTCTTGCTGTCTAGAAAATAGATCTTTACGGATCCTCACATTACTAAATTCCCATTGAGAAAGAGCCAACTATATAGACTGAAGTATCTACAGATCAAGGAGATGAGATATCAATAACAATGAAATGAAAAATGAGTTATGGAGAGAAGCAACAAAGAGGTCAATATTAATGACTGACCTTCATAAAAATTGACCTAACAGTAACTTCAATATTACAAATTACTGTATTCATTTCGGTAGTGAAAAGACTCTCATGGTTAAGTTTGTAAAAAATAAAAAATATGAGAATAAAATGATTGAAGTGATTAAGTAGCTCAAACTCATGATTTAAACTAAGATTTGTGAATAAATCACAAAATGAACCCTTTCAAAGCAAATAACGTAAGAGCTATGCATTATCATAACAAATCGCGCTGTAAGTTTTCTGTAATATCATGAATACTGCTATTTAAATCTATGCATCTTTTGTTATGATGTTACCACAATGAAAGCAATTAAGGGGAAGAAAAAAAAAAGAACAATTTAATACCTATTTTAATTTAAATACACGAGTTATATTTTAAGTGGGTCTGGTTACTGGTTAACTACTACTCAGACTATTACCTCTTTTTACTCTAAAAGCCTACATTTAACTAATTCTTCCCAATAGCATTTACAACCATGAGAACAAACATAACGTCTATTTTATCTTTACTGCTCAGAGTGTAAAAAACAGAGAGAAATTTAATTTTGAATAATATAAATTTCATATAGATATTAACTACATCTTTTTGTAAACTACAACTGAATTATTTGCATAATGTGTTGCAATAAAAATCAAAATAACTTTGTGAAGTCATACTGGCTTCATCTGCTTCACTGTGATTGAAATGTTTCTAATGTCATTTGGATGGCCTGTTACAGCGTTTCTGAAATTGCACAGGGTATAGCAAAACTTGCCTCTGGAAATACAAAGTATGTTTTTCCTGTTTTTTCTCTTTCGAGATTAAAGAAAATGAATTATAGAAATCATTTACAGTTACAACAGCAAGAAAATTCTAACTTCAGGATTTTAGCTTCTGCTTTGATGTACCCAGTCATGTGAGAGTTTAAAAACAGTGAATGGAACTATTTGCTGCAATACATATGCACAGCAGGGTAAGTTTAGGTGCCGCGGTGGCCTTTCAGTTTGTATTTCTTAGCTTATAATTTTAAACTTATAAGAAATCCTGGTTTTCAAGAGAAAGGGGCTAATAGCACTTCCTGAGCCTGGCACAGGAACAAATCACATTATCCTTACTCATGAGAATAGCCTAATTAAACACAACAGGAGTCCTCATACGGACATGGTAAAGCAAGCAGTATTTTGATGTCACTGTGGCAGATAAATGAAAATCCTCTAACTATTTCAAATATGGTTCAGTTTTGATCTCCATCATTTCACTTTTTTTTTTTTTTTTGTTAGGATTTATTGTAAATACATGCTATACAAAGCAGTTCCTGTTCACTTAAGTTGTTCCATTATTTGTAGCTAAGGGTTTGTCTTCTAAAACATCTTTTTTCAATCTTTTTCAGTTGAATGACTACATAATCTTTTTACACCAAAGAAATAAAGTAGTATTGCTACAATTTACTGTACAAGTGAAATAAAAATTGAGCTAAAACTTTAAACAATTATTTGTTAGTTTAATTTTCTCCCCTGTCTGTTTGTTGCAAGCAAAGGAACAGGGATACATGTCTTTTTCTTTGGTTTTTGAAATTATATTTGAGACCACCTCCTGGAATTTATGAAGAATGGAACCTGAGAAAATATAAACAATATGATGAAAGAAACCTCAATTCATCTATTACTGGTGAAGCAAAGGCATGCTCTGGGACCACAGGCATTGTCTTCTCTTATTTCAGTGGGGAGTAAGTTTTGTGAAAGGTACAGAAAGTGATGAAATGAGATCATGGCATCCGTCTTATCTTTGTAAATTAAAGGTGTGCATAGCATCTTTCCACACAGTCTGGGCCTGTGTCAATGACGAAGCTTGCAACCTGAATTGAAAATGGATATAATTATGCAAATATCAGGATTTGCTAAGGCAGAACACCTTGCTGGACTGGGTCCCAAGTAGCCACCTCACAAATGAAATTGTCACTGAGAAATTCACAGGCTTCCTAAAGAATATGTCAATATCAAGATGATGAAACAAACATTTTTAAAGAAAAAAAAAAAAGGTGTTCTGTGGCATTTCTAGTGTATGTACTCTTATTTTAATTTTCATTCTGGTGTGGTGTTAGAAGCAAAAACCCACCAGAGCTGCAATTACTACAGGGCTGAGATTAGTGTTACAGATTTGTTGTTCTTTCAGAATGCCAGTGTTACAATAATGCTCACAAGAGCTGATGAATGGCTCACCTCAATGAAAGCTTGCTTATCAAAACCAAACACTGTTGATTAGAGAAGACAGCTACTTCTTAGCAGTGTTACAGCTTATAAAAATAAAGATAATATGATTTTGTAAAATTTTATTTGTAACCCTCATATGAGAATTAGAACAGGAATTCTCTCCTGTTAAACATAATGTTGGGAAATCACCTTCTTTTAATAAGATGTTGGGTTTTTTCCTGTACCACATATAGTATATTACGCATTTCAGCAAATCATGATTGCAAGTTTATCAGAATTCACTGTGGAGGAACACATTGATAGTTGTACATGGAACAGTGTTAGTCAAGAATTACCCCATCATTTGGGCATGTGTGTAAATCAGAGTCTCCCATGAAAAGCAGTATCAAGTATATAATGGATAGTAAAACAGGTATCAAGCCATATTTTGTTATCCCACTTTTCTAGAAAAAGGAAGTTTATGCGATTTTGCTATCAGTCCATCTGTTCCATCACAAAGATGAACAAGTCATTGGCAAATTTTAAGCAAATTTAACAACACATCTCAAAGTTACAAAGTTATTTTGGGGTTTGTAAAAGTGGATAACTGGATAGAAATACAAATTAATATACCTACGAATAGAAAAGCAATTATAACTTAGCTCCCTACCCGTTTATCAGGCAGCAGCCACCTGATGAATCAGAACAAGAAAACCAGTCAACCTACCAGCCAACATGAAGCTTCCAGCCAACCACACTATTTCTAGCAAAATGCCTCATTAAACAGGTGTGGATATGGGAATAATAAAGGGAAGAACTGTCAGGTGTTAGCTGTTAAGAGTGTTACAATTTTTAGTGAATGTTAGAGTCCTAGGTTTAGGTTTCAGTTCTGCCAACAAAAAGCTTGTAATTTTGAATTTTCAAAAATATTTATGCAATTAACTAACTTGAGTTTACAGAAACTTGAGGACTTCCAAATTCTAAGAGGTTATCTGACTGCCAGATAGGGTCATTAACAACATGAAATACTCCTTTTTGAAATCAAGAAACAGTTTTGGGGATCCTCACTTGAACATTTGTATAATTCACTGGTTTCTAGACTGGAACAGTAATCTAATATTCCTACACAGTTGAAAGTTTTGCCTTTTGGATTGGATGTTTTTGTTTACTTGTTTTTATGGGAAATAGGGTAAAGTAAAACAATGGAATCTTTCATTGACATTTCCAAGTTAAGGATTTTTGCTAAGGTTTTTCTGGAGAATCTTTCTGGAACAGGACTTACTTCAGCCAAGGACAGAGACAGCAAGTGCATTTTGAAGCACATGACTCCATCAGTTCATCATTATCCACTAGCTCAAAGTTATTGTGCTCAGAACTCACCCTGTGATATCTAAGAGCTTCTCATCCACTACAGCTGAAAATCTGCCTCATTACCTCAGTGGAACACCCTCCTTTCGTGTTTTAAACTAAGACGGGCTGACTGTAGTAAAGCAGTTAAGCACATGTGTATTCAGTTTTGCTAGTTCTGCTACGGGACTGGTGGGAATGGAACCTCTGGCACCTCTACGAGAATATGAAATCAAAGTATACCTTGACTCTGAGTCACACAAGGTTGTTCATGGATGGTGGCAAATTGTAATGGAATTTCCTTCCAAGAAAACTTATGTGCGCTTACCTCCCATAACCATCTTCTGGGTTTTCTACCCGAATTTTGCAGCTTTCTGAAATAATTCCTGTGATTCCCAGCTAAAGACTGTTTTATTCATCTCTATGCATCTGCGCTACATACACTGTCAAGCCCCTGTGGACCTTGCAAACAAGTAAATGTAACGTACTGTATGTACAAGTACGTAGAGCTAACGCATCTCATAGTACAGAGCTGAGGTCTTCTCTTTCTTCTCTTGGTGGAGCTTAGAGAAGCCGCTGTAATCCTGGAGGATGTAGTGATCAAGTCCTGCTGATTCACTGTGTTTATGCAGTTTATTATCTAAAGCTGGATATAAGGAAGACCAGCAATCCAGCCAAATCTCCAAATTTGGGGTTAAAGAAGAGACAGCATAAATGGTATCCTGGGACCAGGGGACAAGATTTGTTAGAAAATTCAACTTTGCAATGACAGTCACTACAAGCCCAAGATAGCACATGTTTTTTAACAGCAATGGATTATCTCTAGCACATGTAGAGCAAATATATACAACTTTATTCAAACAGTTATTTGAATAATTTGAGTCTCCTCAAAACATGACACGTTTCTGTTTCTCTCATATAATATGTGTGAGGCTTGAAAAAGTGCTCATTGCGACGAGGCATCACTCGTGGCATCACAACCAAGGGGCTCTGGAAAACTAAGTTGACTGGACATCTCTCTACTTAACACCACTAGCAAGAACCAGGAGTGCAAATATTAACAAGAACGCTGGAAAAATATCCCTCTCCTTGAAGAAGCACTGCATGAGCTCTCAAACTGGCAGACCCCTGCCCCTCTCCATGCCCAAGGGGACCAAAGCTCAGGAGTCCTTACATCACCCCTCACACTCAAACTTGACCACTTGCTGAGACTGAAAGTGCTACTGCCCCCCTCCAAAGACCCCTAAAACCACAAACAAAAGGTCCCTATCCAAACACTTATCCTCACACAACAGTGTGGGAAAGGCATGGCAGACAGCACAGAGCCTCGAAAGCGTGGGAGCCGGCCGAGGAGCCCAGTAGGGCTCTGCGAGCCGGCCGGGGGGGGCAGCCCGGGGCCCCTCACCTGTAGGGTCCTGGGGGAGCCGAGGAGGGGCCATCTCCCCGCGGCAGAGGCCTGCAGGCTCGCGGGCAGCCCGGGGGGTGGCGCAGCGGTCCGCCCCTTCTGCAGGGGGCGCCCTGGGGCGGCGGGGCGAGGCCGGGTCCCCGGCCGACGGGGCGGCGGCCCCGCGTCGAGGCGGGCGGGCGCCACCCTGTCACCTCAGGCGGCGTTGCGTAATCCCCGCGGAGCGAGCGCGCTCCGGCCCGCAGCGGCAGCCCCGAGGGAGGCGGAGGCTCACGTAGTTCAGCGCGGCCTCTCTCGCCACCGTGGGGGACAGCGCAGCCCCCGTGCACCTGCTCACCTGTCTCCCGGCCGGCTGGGGGGGGCCCGGTCCGGCCACTCCCCCCGACGGGTTCGGCGCAGGCGCCCTAGCGGCTACCGCAGGCAGGGGGCGGCAACATGGCGGCGTGAGCGGCGGCGGTTTCGGCTCCACAACAACAGCGGCAGCGGGGATAGCTCGTGCCGCCGTCACCTCCGCGCGTCGCTCGCCTCCGCCGGGCCGCGCCGCGTTCGGCGTCGCCCGCTCCTTCGGCCCCGCGGCAGGGAGGCGGCCCCGGCCGGGCAGCCTTCGGCTAACGGGGTATCGGCGCCCATAATAATCCCTCATTATAGCGGAGCGGGGGAGCGGCTCCTGGGACGGTGCCTGCGCCTCGGGCCGGCTCCCTGCGGCCCCGCCGGGTGCGACTGCGGTGGATGCGCGGCTCGGCCCGGCCGGGCGGGGAGTCGGCGGCGGCGGCGGCAGGTGCCGGTAACGGCAGGGGGTAAATGGCGAGCGAGAAGCCGGTTTCGGGGCCGGACCCGCAGCCCGCGGGACTCATCTCCGTCGGGGCCGGCGGTGGAGGAGGAGGCGGCGGCAGCGGCGTCGCGGTGATGGGGGAGCTGAGGGCGTCGGGCTCCGGGTCCGTTGTGCTCCCCGCGGGGATGATTAACCCGTCGGTGCCGATCCGCAATATCCGGATGAAATTCGCCGTCCTCATCGGACTCATCCAGGTCGGGGAGGTCAGCAACCGGGACATCGTGGAGACGGTGCTGAACCTGGTAAGCGGCCGGGCATCCCGCCCCGGTGACGCCCCGGCGGGCAGAGGGCCCCTGGGCACCGGCCCGCGCAGCCCACCTCCCCCCGGGGATGCTCCTTACTCCCCCCCCCCAGCTCCTGTGCAACCCGAGAGGGACCTTCATATTCCCTGCCCCTGTGTCCCTTCTACACATACGGCCCTTCTCCAACCATCTTTCCTGTCCAAACTCCTCTTGTTCCTCTGTCTGTCGTTAACACCGCGACCTGCTTTTCTCCTCGTCGTGCGTGTGACAGAAGCCCCCTGGGCGCTCCCTAAACTCCATGCAGGACCCTAGCTAGTACCGACAGGCCACGCTTCCCCTTCCCAGAGCCTTCCCCCCCCCCCCCCGCCCCCGGCAGTCTCATGCAGAAGTAGAGTGTGTGCAATTCACAATGTAAAATTTAAGGATCTTAAGTAATTCACAATTTTGGATGCTGAATGCTGCCCTATAACCTGATGGTTTCCTCATTGGTAGAAGAATGGTTTGAATGTAGTATCTGTTCTTAATTGAAAAAGATACTAAAAAGCAAAAGCAACCTGAGCTGGTATATTTCTTAGTGGCTGAAGCATGTAAAGGGTTTAACCCTGTTAACTCAGAGCTAGTTGAGTATTTTATGTAGAGGAAGGGGGACGAGGGAGATTTTTGCAAGGATTTAATATGCTTTAATATCTGTAATAAAGAGTTAGTTGTGTTGCAGTATTGTATTGGGTTGCTCGTGTCTTAATAATCTGCCATGCTTTCCAAAACACATTCTTGCCTGAAAAGTAAGTGCTGTTGCTAATTTTGTTTAAGGTCTGTGCGTTGTAAAACACTATTGCACCCTGGTAAATAGCTTGAAACAAGGAGAAGATGTAAAATGTAGCTCCTTAGTCATCTGCTCACTTCATGGAGTGAAAGAGTTACTGCAGGACTGTATGACTTAATGTTTTTGCGCTACCTACACCAAAGCCTGAGGAACCTACAGAAGCCAAACGAGTGGATCTAAAAATGAATCACTTTCAATTATGTGCAATTTGGTGCTGCTCCTGAATGCAAGATTTGCTGCAGCAAAGCTCTTGAAGCAGTTCAGTCAATGAAATATCCTCAATTTTTGCATATAAAACAGGATAGAAAAATGACTGCTCAAAACTGAATGGCAGTTAATTGAAACTGCCTTTGTTTCAAATGAATTTAATGCTTCTAACCTCCACTCGTTTTATACCAAGTCATGTAAAGAATATATTTTGTTTCAAACACTTTAAAAGGACGTATTCTTCTGTTTGACAGTTATTTGCATTTGACCTAGCACAGACTGAATGGAAAAGCTGCAGCATGCAGGGAAAGACGTGGTTTGGTCAGATCATTTTAATATTTATGGCTTATCTGGACGCACAGGGTTAAAGCCCTAATAGTTTAGTGAATATGTTAAAACAGTTACCTGGTATATTTCCCCCTCCTCTCTACAGCAAGCTCACACTTAACTGAAACATGCTTTGTAAATATTTTTTTTTTTTTTTACAAGCGCGGTACAAGTCGTCATAACTTTATTGGATTATTACCCATTCCTTTAAAAGTAGCACTCAAAATAGGGAATGACATGCAGTTATTTTATTAGCTTGCTTTGTATAGGTCATGCAAGATACAAAGATATTTAATCCTTTTCTGGTTTTCTTTCTTTCATTCTTCTCACTGATCTTTAAGCTTATTTTAATTCTGGCTTGTTAATGCATCAGCAACTGGACTAACATTGGCTTGTCTTTGGTGGGGAGAGGAGGTTAGAATGTGTTTTGGTATTGGTGTGGAGGACATACCGTGCTTGTTAAAGTGCTTGCCTGTGAGATATACCTACTAATGAGTTCATATTGCTGAAAACTGCATTTGTATTTAAAAATGAACGCAGGAGTGTTTAACAGTGCTCTCGGCATCAGGAGATGTATATGAATGTGAAACTGCTTGGGAGTCTGCTGCAGTAGCGATGCATTCTGGATCAGTCATTACTTAACAGATGGACTCTAACATACAATAGTCAGTATTCCCACAGCAGAGAGAGGTTACATTCTGTCTGCTAATCTTTTTCTTCTTAGAACAGTGAATGTCTCCAACTTAGGCTTGTAGATTTGAAACTTAATTTAGTCGCATGTGAAACAAGCGTAGTGAATATGGCAGGTACAAAGTAAAGCTGATGGCATATCCCTAAACTACTAAACATCATCTGATTCTGTATTAAGGATTTTAATAGCAACTTTAAATAAAATGTACTTTTCTGTTTTAGAAGCATTCTTTGGGGTGGGGGTTGAGAGAACTTGATTTCCACACACCCCCACACACCCCCACACACACCTTCCCTTCAGCCTTTTGGCTTTACTATTTCTGAATGACTTTTGGTGCAGGTGTGATAAAGAGTGGACAGTGCTTAAAGAGTTGATCTCAGTTTGATATGTTAATTCTCTGAGAGAAATATAACCTATACTTTACCATATTAGGTAGCTATAAGCCATTTGGTAATAGCTTTTTGGTATCGGAGTTCTGCATAGCTGAGACTTCTTTTATCAGACAGAATCAGAAGTTAGATTGAGATACTTTTTTTCTTATCTGAGATTACTGCTCTCTTCTGTGTAAATCTTTAAGTCTATTCATTCATCCTGCATCTGTGTGGAAGCAACAGCAAATGTCTGAGACAAAACTTTGGTGTGGCTTGCCCTGATCATGGAGATGTTAACTTTTCTTTCCTGTTAGGATTTCTCTTGGACAGTTTTGACCTTTAAGCGTTTGGTGGTATGCTTGGTTGGTTGGTTAGTTTTTTGGTGGTCCCACACTGTGGTCTGTTACTGCATTTCAGAGTTACCTCATGTGGTACCTTCTGATGCTGATGGACACAGTGATTTATTGTATCTGTGAGGTGATTAAGTGCTTTTTATGCAGTGCTGAAAATCTTTTTCCATGTCTAACATGATGTTGGATTTTCAGCATTGCCAAATTTTAACAGTTGACTTTCAGCTCAGACAGTATTTTTTTTCTTGGGCATGTCTATGCTGTTTATGGGATTAGTTGTTTCTCTTGATGCTTTTTTTCTTAGTGACGCTTCTTTTCCTCCAAACTTAGTGTTCAAAGTTCTGTTATACTAGTGAATTTGTTTAATGGAGTATCACTTGGTACTGAGTTTCTGGTATTGCTTGTGTTATTTTTCATTGCTTGACATCACAGTGAAAGACATAATGGAGAGAGGGTTCAGCCTTTTATATGCCAATGGCTATGAACTACTTACAGTCATCCTTAAAAAAACCTGCCAGTGTTAATACTGTGAAGGTCAGAAGATGTTGAGTCTATGAACTGAACGTTCTTCTAGAATGGTTTTTATAGAATATTGTATTCTTTTTACAGTTCTGGAAGTAGAAGAGACTGTACCTCATGCATTCTTCTGTGATGGTGCTTATTTTGATTTTGGTCCATGGGTTTAATATGTATTCCCAGGTTCAGCCTGTTCTCAGAGATGTGTGTTCACTGACCCTTGTGTGCTGCAAAGCACCAAACTGGAAAAGGCTTTCCTTGCAAACAGCATAATCCTCTAATTGCTCTTAGTGATTTCTCTTTGGGCATATTCTGACACAAGTTCTGTGCTTCTATTGATGAGGAGACCTTTCCCCTTTGGACAGGTCTATTAGTTTTCTTAGGGTACTGTCAAGGATGTTGCTATTGCCATGATAGATGTGCTTGTTGTTCTCCATAATTCCTTTGCTTCTTTATACCCCTTTGTACTTACATGTTAGACTGATGCTTAATATGAAGTTCTGCACCATGTGCTCCAGCAAATATGCTGTTAAGGTGGAAGGGGCTCTCTCTGTACACCTGTATTCTTCTACTTCAAGTGCATTTTTGTTTCACTTGTTTTCTAGTGCAAAATTTCCACAGGTGGCTTTAATTAGTTTTTCTCTAATATATTCAAATGGCCTTTCCTTTCATTGTTTTTACTGTCTTCCTTAATTCATTGCTTTTTTGGTATTTTAATGGTCTTGGGAATTATTTTTTTTTTTTTTTTATATTTTGAACTGTCTTGTCTGGCCAGCGTTCATCCAACATGACTTCATGAATTGCACTGTTCCTTATATTTTTAGAAAACTTTCTTTGTTCCAGTTTGAATTTCCTAGAATTTTTGATTTTGGGTTTTGTAGTGCTGATTCTACGGCAGTGTGAAATTAGAAAGGGGAACAGGAAGCCAAATGATACTGAAAAATTGTGACTGGTGCTGACACACGCTGTTCGTTTTGCCTATGCTTCTTGAACAGATGATGTGATGCAGATTTGAGCAGATTTTAGTCTGATACAGCTGTAGCTGACCAGGGTTCTCGTTGTGCATTCCGTAAAGCTTTTATATATGTTTTGTCAGGCTAGAGAGTGCTTGTAAGAAGTAGGTCAAACACCAGGCATAGTTCAAAAAGTCTCTTGCTGTTCTTGTTGACTACAGCCCACGCTTCTGCCTAGCTCTTCTCATTTTCTTGGCTGTTCCATCCTCCTTCAGTGTTAGTCACCCATCACAAGAGGTAAGCCATTTTTTAGTGCTCTGTCACATTGTGTACTTGTAGGAGTGACATTTGCAGCTTCAGAGCAAATGAGTTGGATTATGTGAGAGATCCTTCTTGCCCTACAGGCTTTCTGTAGTAGTGGTCATAAGGAAAACTTTGGTACTTTTCTTCAGACATTGATTGAGGGTCATCTTCAGCTAAAGTTGGCTTTTGATATTTGAGTTCTTTGAATCCATTTAGAGTTTTGGTTGCTGCAGTGTCGTTCTACTCTTGTGTGGGATGGTAGAATCGCTTTTGTTCGTTGGCTGCTGTCATACGCCGAGGAAAATGTGGGCCTTGCGAGCTGTAGCCTCCATCATACGACTTCTGCTTTTCTTGTGGAACTAGCTTTGCAGGCTTCAGAATCTTATTCCATTTTCTTGGCAGAAGCCTTCCCATTTTTGTAGTATAATTATCTGCTGATAGATGGTATTGTTAAAAAAAAAAAGTGAAGTTTGGGGGAATTTTGAAGTTGGTTTTTATTGTGTGGTTGTTTTGTGTGTGTGTGTGTGAGTTTTGTTTTCAGTAATACTTAATTGGAGGTGGCAGTCCTTGTCCAAGTTACCATCTGTCCTACTGGTCCCTTTTTACCCTGCTCCTACTGTCTCCATACTAAGCTATGTCTGGACATTAGAGCCTACCAGAGCCATAGGAAAAGAGCAGTATCCAGTGAAAGAGTCTGTAATAGCATTCCATGGGCAGCTACCTGAGAGTACTGTAGCTGTTGTCATTGTCTAATACTTTCATAGAAAATTTAGCTTTGTCTGCAGAAAACCTTTGAATGACTGAATGTTTACTTAATTTCTTTTGGTATAACTGATTGCTTTTGGCTTTTTTATCTAATCTTTGACAGTAGGTGTTTATGGGTGGGAAGTTTTTTGAATCCTTTTATCAGTAGTGAACCACTAGTGATATCTCAGCAGGTGGCTTGGAATCTGCTGGGGGTCTGGTATGATGGATTGCTACGTTTCTATAGGCGATAACTTCTTAAAATCTGTCTTGGTGAGCATATCCCTGAGTATTCCTTACCACTTAACTTTGGAACAGCTCTTTTCTTCTTAGCTTTACGTTTGACTTGTCTTTACAGGATTCAGTTCATGGATTGTAAGGGAGGTGAATACCTAAAGGCTTTCTTATTTTTGTCACACTGAAGTAATAAAGTTCTGAAGTCTTTCTTTGGCCTTTCTCCCTACTCCCACGTGACACCCTACCAGTGTTTTATCCCTTTGCATCAAGCAAAGGGTTAGCACCTTTCTCTGTCAAGATGCTATTTTTACAAAATTGTGACCTGATTCCCCATTTAAACTATGTGTTTTACAAGACTAAGCATTTAGCTTTGTACTCAGTTATACACTAATCTTTCTCTCCCCTCTGTATTTTCCCTCACTGTCCCCCCTGCCCCTTGGCTTTCAGATGAGTACTTAAAGGTGTAGAAGTCAAGGTGCATGGCTCATTACATTCATGAGGTTGATGTCTAGGAGGCTGTCGTGCATATTTTTCTTTCATGTTAATGCTTTTCAGTATCTCCACTCATACTTTTCAAATATATGTGTCACTGTCTATATTATATCCTTAAAAAACCCAAAAGCAACCACAAAAACCAACACCCAAAAACTGCGTAAGTATCTCTGAAATCTTTCTGAAGCGTTTGGTTCCCCTTTCATGCCATACTGAATTTAGTTGAAGTGGAATGAAATCTGATTAGGTTAATACCAAATCTGAGACTTTTATATTCTGATAAATACTGTGCACAGTATTAAGACACTTTTTTGGGTTGGATATACTATGAGTGATTCAATATTTGATATTCAGCACAAAAATAACAAACAATTAAAAAATGATTATTTGTGGAGGGTCTCATTGTTTCCTTAATGATAGAAATACTTATTTCAACTATGGGATTATAATGGATTTCAGCTATTTGAACTACAGTTTTTTAGCTTCCAATTTAGGAAGATTGTTAATGGCATTCATCTCTAAGAGAAAGATTAACTGTTATTTCCACTAGAGAAGCACTTCAACCTCTGATCAACCTATGGACTCTCTCCTAAAACTTGCATTTTCGTGGTTTAGAGTTTGTTCTACTTTTGAAGTACATGAAAAATAATAATGTGCATTGAATAAGTAAGTCTAAGTAGTTTTGGTGTTACTGAGATTTATACCAGTGATGTAGATATTAATGTGACCCAATAATGTGACTACCCTGCTTTAATTTAAAATTGGGTTGCATCAGTGAAATTATTCCAAAATAACAATTCACTGAAAGCTTGCATAAATATGAATACTGCTTATGCTATTCAACAGCTTAGAAATGCTTGTCTTCTATATTTGGAAAATGATGTTTCTTTCGCTGCCCTTTTGTTTACAGTTGGAAGCCTTTCTTAACTATGCAAAATAGGTATTAGGTTTTGGAATTAGCTGAAATTGAGATAGGGCAAGATTTGAATTACAATTTCACTTGTAAGTGAATATCATGCATTTCAGTACCTGATGGCTTTTGTAGTACTGGGACAGCGTAGACAAAGTATGGAAATAATCATTCTTGGAGTAGAGCCTTCTAAACTATCTCCAGTACCAGCAATATGGCATTGTAATCAGTTTCATGTGATCTCACTTTTTTTGCCTTTTAAGTCTTCATATTTTGTGACAAATACTCAATTACATAAAATTTCCTATGTTTTAATGACTTTTGATTGCCTGCTTTAACACCTTTTTTCATTTTTTGTTCTTTTCTTTTGTAAAAAGAAAATGTTTTGCATATTTGTAAACACAAATAGAAATTTGGAAACAACGTGTCCTTTGATTCACAAAGGAGCCTGTACAAACCTATTGAATCAAAGACTCTTTCCTACTACAAAATTACAGAAAACAATAATATATGCTCTTATTACATATAGAATAGTAGTCATGAAATACATGTTCAATGTATCATTAGATATCAGGAAGAAGTTCTTCCCGCAGAGGGTGGTGAGGCGCTGGCACAGGTTGCCCAGAGAAGCTGTGGCTGCCCCATCCCTGGGAGTGTTCAAGGCCAGGCTGGATGAGGCTTTGAGCAACCTGGTCTAGTGGAGGATGTCCTTGCCCAAGGCAGGGGGTTGGAACTAGATGGCCTTTAAGGTCCCTTCCCACCTAAACCATTCTATGATTCGATGTTCAAGCTAGTAATGGACTGACAGAAGCCAATCCCTGTTTTGGATTGCTGATGCCTGACGAAAGTTTGCTATAATTCTTCAGTGATACTTTGTGTAGTTCAGTGCATCCGAAAAAATATTTCTTGATTTATTTGTGAGCTAAAAATCTTCCTGTGTCAGTTTTAGTGTTAAGAACCTACAATTAACCAAAAAAAAACCCCAAAACCAACGCCTTGAAATCAGGGAGCATTCTTGCTTATGTTTAAATGTATGTTTTATAGCTACCATAATGAAGAGCTGCCTGCCATTTCCAATATAACAAAGCTATCAGAATGTAGCTATGGAGTTCTGTCAGCTCCAGTTGTGTAGAACTTCCATAATGTGAGCAGAGGTGAACTAGTATACCTGAGGATGTTACGCAGGGAGAATGAGCTTCCCAGTAGTCTGGAGAATGGACTTGGGGATTCAGCATCTTTGCAGGAGGGCATTAGCTGCAGCTGTTTAATTACAGGAATTGGACTGTTGAGGGGCAAGAGCTGTTGTCTGAAATGAAAAGGAAAAGCCACTTTTGTTGGAAGAAAGAGCTTCATCCCTCTTCAAATTATTATGTTAGTAAATGAAACTTACCAAGGGGCCTCTGAAAGCTCTGTTGTGGCTATGTTAAGTTGTGGAAAGATGGAGGTAAAGAATACTAAGTGGTGTGTTATACGTTTGTGGCTGGTGACTTTTGCTGTTTTCTTTTGAGATTGAGAGCTCCAACAAAACCTATCATTGAAACTTGGTGTTTACACATCCAATAGGATCGTTTGCCTCAACATGTTCCTCCATGACCAAGAAGTTTGCTGACATAAAGTTGTCAAAAAATTATTCTCGCCACTCCCTCTTTTCCTTCTGTTACTGCAGTGAAATACATTATCTGTTTTAGTACATGGCAAGGTGTGTGGTATCTGTGAGTCCCATTTGTGACTGATGGCTACTTGGCTGTTGATATTCGTATGCTGAATAGCTGAAACCTACAGAAACACTTGTGTAAAGCTGCATTTGACTGAAGGTCTTCCACACCAGATGCTCAGGAGGTGGGAGCTAATTCATTCTTCTTTTTCCCCTAAGGAGATTTGTGGAACTACTGCCCTATGTTTTAGTCTCTGGGGTTTCAAAAACATCTTTGCTGCTTCTCTGTGTTTTCAGCTACGGAATGTATACCTCCAAATGACCTGCAGAAGTCTTCTGGTTCTCGGTTTGGTTTGTTTTATGCAGCTTTTAAGTGATTTGAAAGACTTTCTCATCCAGTCTGTTCCTCATAGAAATGTTGTAGACTCCATTGCATCTTTTGATATCTTAGAGAGCATTATGTGAATACAGGAGTAGACTTACAAGAAGAGCCAGTTAGAGTTGCATCTGCTATCCAAGGTTGAAGTGAATTGAGTCCATCTGAAAAGAAACTTCTGCCTACTGTCCTGGGCTAATTTGCAACACTTTTTTTTTTTTTCCCCCCAGTATCAAAATCAGGTTAATGATCACACCTCTCCATTCTTCTCTTTGGCATTAACACTACAACATACTCGTGAAAATTCATTGTTGGATGACTTTAATAAACTATCAGAAATACATTGTAGAACAGTTGTGGATGAAAGGGACTTCTGGAGGTCTGCAGATGAAAATCTGCGCTCAAAGCAGTGTCAACTAGAGCAAGTTGCTCAAGGCCTTGTCTGGCTGGATTTTGGATATTTCTAAGGATGAAGACTCCCATGTCAAGTTTTCCGTTAGGTGTAAGTGGAGTTTCCTAAGCCTATTGCTACTTGTCCTGACACTGAGTGCCACTGAGAAGAGTATGGCTCCCTTGTCTCTATTCTCCACCCTACCCCTCTACAAATACACCTTTATAAGATCTCTTCAAACCTTCTCTTCTTAAGGCTAAACAATCCCAGCTCTCTCCAACTTTTCTTTGCATGTCAGATGTTCCAATCCCTTAATCATGTGCACATTTAGATCTTTATTCTCCTCATGCAGTGCTTCCTTTCCAAAAGTGGAAGGTGGAGTCTGGGAGGCGTTTTAATTATAGCAACCCTTTTCCTCATCTCACAGTATGAGCTGCAATATCTACCGCAAATACTCCAGTCAATATTGCTATGCCTAACCAGCAAAGGACAATTTGCACCACATGAAGCCAAGAAGGAAAACAGACCTCCGTGAGCCACAGCAGCAAGTGTTTGCTTTTCATCTGTTGTGCCTGCTTGTTAATAGATGGCCTTGGATGAAACACAAACCCAAGAGTGTCTGTCAGTTCTGCAAATCACAGTTATGGTTGTAGGTTAGCTTTATTTCTTGGATTTCAGAAATATAAAATGTAGCTACATTTGAAATTCTGCTGAAAAAGTATGAAGTTTAATATTACTGGCTTAATACCGATTTAATCAAACTTTGTGGCTCTTAACGTATACTACAGATACTACCAAATTCAATGAATTGGCATGAATTGAAACTAGAAGATGTGTTAGCATAGTCTTCAAAGTAACAGGTGCTTGGTATCAGAAGGAAGAAAATATACTGATATTCAGTGTAGAGGCAAAGCTGTTGAACTTCTGCATTGAGTTTGTTGGAAAAAATAGATTCATGACTTCATAGTCTAATATTTATAGATTAAATGTTCCATAGCACTTTATGTGTGTATAACTATGTAACTTAGAAACTGTAATATATTAAGCAAAGTTGATTGCTTAATAATTTTTATAGTTCATCTTTCCTGCAAAGAAAATAGTTCTGTTGTTCAAAGTAACTTATAATATGCAATAATAAACACATTGTGACTGGAACAATATGTAGGCTTAGTCACTGAGAGGGATTCAGTCTTTCACAGTTGATATAGTACAATATTTGACATTTTAAAGGTAGTGCTCACTGAATAGAAGTTGATGCTGTCTTTTAAAACGGACTGTTTGTCAATGCAGAATTTGATAGAGTTTTTTCTAAAATCCTAAAGCAAGTTATTCCCAGTTCTCACAGTTGTGATGATTTCCCTCATTACAGTATAGACAGTTTTTTATAACAAGGGAAAGTTAATTATAGGAAAATATCTTGTGTTTGGTGTTTTGTTTTTCTAATAAAAAGTGATTAAATTCTGTTTAAGAACAAATTTGGATCTACTTGCTTTGTTGCGTGTCCTGGTTCTGTTAAAAAAATAGTTTTCAGGTCTGTAATCCTTATTTCTCACTTGCAGTTTAAGTTTTCACTTTTCCAGAATCTCAACAGCTCAAACTAATGCAAATACATGTAGAACGTATTTGGTGTAACTATAAGCAGCACTCAAAAGGAAGGATGGGAAAAGGGGAAGCAGAAGGTTCAACTGAATGAGGCTAAACCATATAATCTGATACCTTTTAGACTATCAAAGCTGATACTTTTCCAGTTGAGTCTGTTCTTAAAAGTATCATTACAAAAAAAAAAAAAGTTTAAGTGAAGTTTAGCTATTAAGACATACTGCTGAAAGGAAGCTTTACATTTTAAAAAAACTGTAACAGTGGGAGTGGAAAATCCTGAGTACAAGAGGTTATCTTCTCAGTGATGCAGTGTCCGCCTGGATTTACAGAGACCTTGAAATGACTGCTTGTATGATGTTTTATTAATTTTTGAGGTGTCTGAGGAAATTACCACCATCTGTTAATACCAGAGTCTAAGCCCACATGTGGGCTCCATAATGCTGTAAGTGTTGAATTTTTTAAGAAATCCTTCTCTTAAAACTAAACTTAAAGTAGTTAAGAGGTTTCACAGTACAAATAGAAAATACCATTTTTTTTATAGTCCAGATTTAAGCTTTTGGACCGGTTGTCACAGCTTTGCTTTGTGGTTCTAGCATTTCCTCTGAAGTTAGAATGGCTGCAAATACTTGTAACTGAGCTCTTCTCCTGCACTAGTTATGACATAACTGGCTTTCCAACTTACTTTAAGTCAGTCAGGCTCAGCTTTAGCCAAAACTTACTTCACCCTGAAAAGAGAGCAGCACATATAGTGTATTTTCTTCTGGCTGAGATCAATCCTAAATATGTCTTGTACAAAAACCTGCTATCATCCAGATGTGCAGAAAAAGTCTTAAGAAACTTGAAGTGTTGATACAGTCTAAATCCTTTCTGGAGGTCAGAGGAATCTTAGGAGCACCTTCTTTAAATTATTTCAAATTTCCTGTCTCATATGCTCCTTGTGGAATTACAGTAGACTTTAGGGCTTTCTCAGTAAGGAAGCTGGTTAAGCAACCTGAACTAAACAGGTGCCAGTCTGCTGACATAGGGATTCATTTTTCTCAGCTGTGTCCGTGGTCAAGTTTTGTCTTTCTAGATTACAGTATCTTAATGTTGTGTTTTCCCCAGCTACTTATTGGTACTAGGGCTTTTGGGAGTGTGTGATATTTTTGAGTATGAGGATTGGTTTTTTTCTGCTTAAGCAGTATATCTGAACGGGCTATTTATGTTTTTGCTACATTAGTTTTTGAATCTTGAGTTTAAAAATTCCCTTATGTATGCATTTTGTAGACTATGAGCTGTTGAGGAGACCACCTAGTTCAGAGTACAACCAGGACATGGTACAAGCTGCAGCTGCCAGTGTAGCCAACGTGAATTTTGATTTAAAATTCTTTTAAGACATCCTGAAGTTTTCCTGGGAGACAGGAAGGAATTGTTTGTGGTCTAAAACCAAATTGACTTAAGAAAAAGTCCTTGGCATTTCTATTTATTTAGAAAATTGAAATCCAACTAAATAGTCTATACTTAGTGTAGCAAAATGAGATCTTTAAAACACTAAAATGAAAGGCTACTGAGGCATTATTAAAAATTAATACAGCCAAGAGAGTTATTGAGAGAAGTAGCATTTAGCAGTAATTGTTAATACATTCTGGTACTGCTGTACGGTAGGTAGCTTCCAGCTTCTTAATCTGTCTTCAGCTTCCCTAGTAATATTTTTATTTTTTTTTAAACTTTTTTTCTTCTCATATATTTGGAAGTTAAGAGTAACCATTCTAGGCCAATAGGTTTTGTACTGTGACTGAAAGCAAAAACTTGCCTGAAATCTTCATTGTTATAAGCATCAAAATAAACTGTAGAAGAAAAATACTTTAATCAGACTGATTTTTGGGAAGTAAAATGTCATAGAAAAAAATATATTTTGATGCTTCGTGGAGTCAATGCCTGGGATAACGCTCGGGTTTTGAAGGTGTTGGAGTTTGGGAGATTGGACGAATATAGTCCTGGTCTCACAGAGTGTATTGGTTTTGTGTGGCAAGGTTTTTGGTAGTGAGAGGGGTCGCTATAGGGTTGGCTTCTGTGAGAAGCTGCTAGAATCTTCCCCCATGTCCGACAGAGCCAATGCTAGCCAGCTCCAAGTTGGACCCATCACCGACCAAGGCTAAGAAGGGGAAAAAGTTGCTACAAAAGACCCGAGAGAGGTGTGAGGGTACATGAGAAAAATTGTATGCAGACACCAAGGTCAGTGAAGATGGAGTGGGAGGAGGTGCTTCAGGTGCTGGAGCAGAGATTCCTTTGCAGCCCATGGAAAGGACTCCTGCTGGAGCTGTTTGTGAACTGCAGCCTTGAGAAGGACCTGTGTTGGAGAAGTCTGTTGAGGACTGTCCCCTGTGGGAGGGACCCCACGATGGAGCAGGGAGAGAGAGCGAGGAGGAAGAAGTGGCATAAAGAACCTGCATTCCTCGTCCCTCTGTGCTTGTGGGGGAGAGGAAGTACAGAATTCAGGAGTGAAGTTGAGCCTGAGAAGTGAGGGATGAGGGAAAGGTGTTCTAAGGTTCGGGTTTATTTTCTCATTGCCCTACTCTGATTTGGTTGGTAATGAATTAAATTAATTTCACTGAGTTGAGTCTGTTTTGCCCATGACAGTAATTAGTGAATGACCTCCCTGTCCTTATCTTATTCCATGAGCCTTTTGTTATATTTTCTCTCCCCTGTCCAGCTGTGGAAAGAGGAGTGATAGAGTAGCATGGTGTGCGTGTGGCGTCCAGCCAAGGTCAACCCACCACAGAGAGAGAGGTTTTGTCTAAATGATGGAAACATTTTGAAATACAGTTCTTAAGGAGGTACAGAAAATCAAAGGTTAAATATTTTCATTTATAGTTGCAAACATAATTACAATTTTATGCAGACATTGATTGACGCACGCTGTTATTCTCTCTGTTTCAACAAACAGCTGGTTTTTGGCTTTTGAAATCTGTGGACATTCTTCATTGCATTGACATTTACAATGGTGAGGTATAATTAAAAAAAAAATGATAGAAGTTTAGAGTGATGAACAAGGTTTAGTTATGTGTACTGGCTGTCTTAGGTGCACTGCTGTTTCTGGTACACCAATAGATTCTGACTAGTTAAAAATCTGACAGTGCACTCTTCAGCAGCTCCATGGTGCCTCTGGAAAGTCTTGTTTGACAGAGAGGAATCAGCTTGTTCTCTCATGCAGATTGCTGTTACCTCTCTTCAGACATGTGAAGGTATTTAGAGATCTCTTGGAGGACAGTGTTACCAGTAAACAGCTTGTATTAAACTTTTTGTGTCGCTAATCCCACATTCTACTTTAGTGCTAAGTGGATGGAAGTGCTTATGTTTCATGCTCTATAGCTTTTACTTACACATCTAGAGATTATTTCCTACTAACTAGCGCCCCTTGTGTGACACAACCACTGGAAATGCATGCCCAGCTTTCACACAGAAAGCTCAGAACTTGAGTCTTGTAGGATTAGCATCTCATAGCTACATTGTGCTTTTTAAATCCTGGGCTGAGCAGAAAGAAGACTGTAACTGTTCTTATGGAGAAAGAGTTCATAGTCCTTGAGATATTTTACCCTGTTTGGTTGGATCATCTTTTTAAGAATTCGTGGCAAAAATGGAAGAAAAGGGTATGCTCAATGAACATCAATAGATTATAAATGTAAATATAAGCAGTTAGGAGCAGTTCTTTGATATGAAAACATGTTAATGTCAGTATTGTTACCCAGCTTTGAATCACAGGATTCTGAAGCCTTAAGATGCTTGGTTAAAATCAGATTTATAAAAAAAAAAAAAAAAAAAAAGCCTTGGATCAGTTACAGAATGTTAAATCATGACTCAGAACAATTTAGAATGCAAAGGCTCTTATTAGTGGTAGTGAAAACTGGGAGAGCTTGTATTCAAGTGCAGGCTTTGGGACAGGGCATGATGGAACACATGCAGATCTAAAAATCTGATACCTTCCAAATACTGTGGGTTTTGTTTAGTGTTGTTTTTGTTTTACTTGTTTGTTTGGGTAGGTTTTGTTCATGTACATGAAAAGATTTGTTTCTGCTTTCTATTTAAAAAAAATGGTAAAGGTCACTTGTTTAAATAACCTGGTTTTAAGAAACCTGTATGGCCTTCTTGTCCTCAATAGTGTGGCCTAGTGACTCTTCTTGATTGGTTGCATTGGTGACACATTACTTACAAGTGAATAAAATTTGTTTCTTGAAGGTGCCCTACAGAGCTGTTACAGTAAAAAAAGTAATTTTAAAAGCTACATGTCTGCTCTAACTAAGCAGATAAAACTGAACAAAAAAAGGGACATATCTGTTTACTGAGGCACAATTAGTTGTTTTAGACATTTATTGGCCAATGATTTCTTTGTCATTGTTCAGTTGGTTGGACTTCACATTCTTCAGAATGGGAATTTGAATTAATGTACTTAAAGATTCACTTTTTTAATACTTTGCCATCTTCACTATTTAAATATGATTGCATTTTTAAAGTCTTTTGATCTGCAGTAGTAAAGTTCACTGTAATCCTTGTCATAAGTGGTGTCAAACAGTGGGTTATGGCTTTACTCGCAAATTAAGTAAAAATTAAATTGTCATGGAGAACAAGTATTGAAGATGCATTTCAATGACTGTATTTGTGGAGTACTGGATAGATATTGTTAGGAAAGGAAATGGTAACCAAGCACCTGATGCAAGCTTTCAGTGGAGATTTTTCCTCTTTTGTAGGCCCCTTTGTTTAGATTTAGATATATTCTCCCTTAAGTTTTCATAGCTTCACTCTTACAGCTTTTTTTTTTTTTTTTTTTACTTTCTATTTAAAATCACTCTTCAAAGTGATAATCGTTACTTATTGAATGAAAGTAGGGCTACCATAGTCTTTTATCCTGAGTAAACAGATTACATTTTCTTTTACTTAAATTTTCATGAACATCAAAGCTTTTCCTATTCTTACAGGATTTGGGGCCAGTTGTTCTTTGGGGGTTTTTTGGTGTTCTTTGGGTTTTTTTTTAATAGATTTGTAATGAAAATACGCATCTATTTCTAGCTCTGCATTCCTTAAAATAAAATTATATTTTAATATGTTTTTATTATATACATAATTATTATTTATTGTTATACATGAATATCTTTTATATAAAACATTCACAATATTTGAAGTGTGAAGTATTTCTTCTGGCTGGAGTATTTTAGCAAAATACTTCTTTTCATCAAAATCCTTGATGTGCTTACATTAACTTTCTAAACTAGTTTTCATAAAGAACAATGGAAAATCAATTTCAGAATTGTGGGGTGTTTTTGTTTGAGGTTTTATGGTTGGGGTTTGTTTGTTGGGTTTTTTCATTTCTTTAAAAACACACATTCTAATGGAAGACATAATCACAAACTAAAAAAAAAAAAAAACCCCAACAAAAAAACCACAAACAAACCAAAAAAACCCAAACATAATGAAACAGTCTCACTTGAGTGGAAGTCCTGTCATTCTTTTTAAAACTTCTTAGAATACCAATCTTTTTAAATAACTTTATTTGAATGAAAAATTAAAACTGGTTATTTGCACAATGGAATCCTAAGGGGGATATCAGGAATTCTCAGCCCTGGTCTGTGAAAGTTTTCTTTCCAGATTGATTTGTAATAGATCTATGAAGGGCTAGAATTAGATTACTGATACCATTTTCACTTGCATGAGAACGTGGGATTTTAGACAGCATCAATAAAGTAAAAAGTTAAATGAATTAACACAAATTAATTGTGTACTGTCATGGTGCATTGTATTTCTACCTTTATGCCTAGATTTTAATTTTGTGTGTGTGTGCTTCTGAACATCCAAAAAAGTATTTCACTGGATGCTTGTGTACTGTTGAAGGGGAAAACAGGAGTTTTAAGAGTATGAGAATCTATACAAAGGAGTTCTAAAGAAAAAAATCTTTGTGGTCATTAAGTTTAATTGCCATAGTACATTTTGCTTAAAGGGATGTTTTCAATGAACTTTGTGAGTAAATAGCATCTAATATAATGAGGGGAAAATGTTTTACTTACACATTTATACAAATCAAGTAAATATGCATCGTAATACAGCAGCATAAATGCAAATACAACCTTCTGATTTTTAAAGGAAAAAGAAATGTGTATGAATTTTTCCAGAAGTTTTAGTTGCTTTTCCTATATTTAAGAATTTATTTTTTCTTTTTACTACTTCCTCCCCATTCATGAAATCTGATAAGTAATTGTTGGAGGAAGTAATTGTGGAGATAGTCTAAGCACTATGTTTTGAACATTACTTGATCTCTTCAGCAGTAAAGTCTTATTGAGGGGGGCAGATTTAGGAACCAGAGCAGCTTTAAAAAGTGGAATTTATATAGTTCTGAGAAATGTCTTCTGAATTTCTTGGTCGTCAATGTAAAAGTTATCCTTTAAACCCTTTTAAGTATTTCCTTAGCGGAAAAAACAGTACTGATGTTCTTGTAAGTTCTTGTACTGTTTACATGTACTTTGCACACTCCAATTACCAACTGAATTTCAGATTGGTCTTAAATGGTCAAGTGCAGAACTAACCATCTTGTGGGACACTTACATTCATCAATAAGTTAAAATATTTATTATAAGTGCTAAAAGGGATCTATGAAGGCTCCTCTGTTAACTTGAATAAATAGTTTATGGGAAGGAAAAAATGGAAGGGGGAAAACCTCCTCAGTTTCAGTATTTATAAAGCTGTGTTCCAAAGTTACTTGGTATATTCCTCTTTTCTGGCTGAGACATTCTTACTGTAAGAATGTGTGCCTACATTACACTAAAGTTTGATTAAGGAAGTAATTTATTTAAGTGAAAATACTAGTTTGATATGATATTCTTGGCAAATTTGCTGCATTAGTCTAGTGTTTCCAGTCATAAGCCCATGAGATTTCTACTTAGGTCCTTGATTTGTGGTTGGTGAAGGCAAAAAAGAAGTGCCTTCTTGTCTTCATAGTGATAATATTTTTATTTGAATAACTTATTTATTTTTAATAATAACTATATTGTATGACAGTCACTAATTCCTGAGCTGCTGTGAGGTTCTTACATCAGAGTTTTTTTTCAACTTGACAGCAACACTATATTCAGTAGTTGACTGCTGATCAAACTACAGTAATCGGAACTAAGATGCGTGTTGAAATGGGGTGTACATAATGCTGTCCTTAACACTGAAAACTTGTGACTGTATGTCAGACTCCTAACAGAGAAGGGGAGGCCACTTAGAAGCTCAGCTGTTTGGATCAGGTTTTGACAAAAGAGGATCTACTGTTAGATAAGTGTAGCTGAGTGTTGCCATTCCTAATTTAAATTATACTGTTGCTTTGAAAGATACGCTCTAAAACTTCAGTCCCTTCTAGTGAGACATAAAGAAATCCTTTTAAACAGAAAGATAGGCTAGGTTTTAGAACTGTAAAGCTGGAAGCTAAAATTATTTTTTTTTTTTTTTTCCCCTGCTATAATCTCTCTTTCTACAGTTTGAGGGGGAAAAAAAGCCGGTCAAGCGGGCATCATATTCAGATTTTAATTTTTCAACATAAACCACCATTTTTCCTAAAACACAGGCAGAAAGCCTGTGCTTGCTGTAACCAACCATCTGTTGTAGAAGTTGTCCTCAAGATATCACTGCTCTGTGTGTGTGCAATTGCGGCTTCTTAATTTGTCTTTAACAGCTGTATTTTAGTGTAATTCCTTTCTCACAGATTACAGTATTAGTGTAATTTTTAAAACTCCTTTTTCAATACACTTTTATAAGACACCTAAATCCAGAGGTTTTTGGAGTCCCTCAGGATGGGATTCTTCCCCCCTTCCCAAACACTGTCTCATATGCATCTAAAGAAAAGTTAATGATCAGACTGCTTTATACTCTTAACAGGAAATTCAGCTTCTAAAATGGACTTCTGTGAAGCCAGTCTTGCACACTCTTCTGGTCTCACAAGATTTAAGTATATCAGTATGAAGCTCCCAAAACCACAGATCCAATCAGTGCGGTGGTAACAAGCTACTGTGGGCATGCTTTGCACTGCTGTCAACCCGTGCCTTCGTTGATTGAGACTGATTTTTAGTTGCGAACATACCCGCTGTGCTTGCTATCCTGAGGTCTGCTTGGGTCAGTGATCAAACTGCAGCTTGTGTATGCATGGCCACTTGTGGCAGGTGTCATTTTTGGTCCCTATATGCCCAGATTCACAGTGTTAGGGGTTGGAAGGGATCTCTAGAGGTCATCCAGTCCAACCCCCCTGCCAGAGCAGGATCACCTAGGGTAGATCACACAGGAACAAGTTCAGGCGACTTTTGAAAGTCTCCAGGGAAGGAGACTCCACCATCTCTCTGGGTACACTTCAGTCTTGTATATCCTTGAGATCATATACTTTCAGAGTGCTTCTGAAACAGCTTGGCTGAGGTTCCTTATTCCACAAAACAATGACAGGACCATCAGACCATCTGAATTAATAAGTCTTTCCCTCACAGTTGGTTGTCATTTATCTGCTGATTTGGAAAGCTTATTCATGTAGTCAGAGCAGCATGGATCTATCAACCTTGTAGAAAAGAGGTTATACACCAATATAGTGTAACATTGGTCAGGATCATGTGACAGGAATTTTTCTTGTGTTCAATATTATGATGTACAGGTGAGTGACAACATGACCGTATTTCTTTACTTCCATAAACAAGAAATCTGAGTTTGTGTCATGAAATAGGTTGATCTTTGTGAGTAGCATATAAATATTAGTTTGCCTATGAGAAATTTCCTTTAACGAAGCGATGAACTTATAAAAATGTTTGTAAGACAGATGAAGAAAGTCATTTTATGAAGACCTGTAGTGACAGGACGAGAGGCAGTGGTTTTAAACTGAAAGAAGGTGGATTTTGATTGGATATGAGGAAGAAATTTTTTATGATGAGGGTGGTGAGACAGTGGAACAGGTTGTCTAGAGGAGTTGTGGATGCCCCATCACAGGAAGTCTTCAAGGCCAGGTTGAATGGGGCTTTGAGCAACCTGAAAGTGAAAGATGCCCCTGCCCATGGCAGGGGGATTGAACTTGATCATCTTTAAAGGTCCCTTGTAACCCAAACCATTCCTTGATTAGATGAGCACTCACTGGAAAATGAGAAATGGCTTAGATGATATAAATAGGCGCTATAGTCTCTCCCTCATGTCATTCTTAAGGATCTGTTTGAGTGGTATCAGTTTTTCATTGAGTGCTCAAATGAAGCGTGCAGTCTACTCAAGGGCCTTAGTCTGTGTTCTGTGTTGTGTTTCTGCTAATTCCTTGGTGACTGAGATTTGAATGTAGTGACGGGGGGGAGAGGGAAGGAGAGAAGTGAGGTGAAGTGCTTGTGACCCTGCTTGTGACTGTGTGGGAAAGCTTAGGTGCCATTGTTTTTTCAGTTAGTTAAGCCTGTTAGCTAGGATTTGCAAATGTGTTGTGTTCTTGCAAAACCTGCTCTGTCAGAGGATGAAGGAGGTATCTTTTAGCTGAACCTCATATGCCTTTTGAAATATATTTTATATGCTAGTTATCTTTCTTTCCTTAATCTGTTTAAAAACAGGTAAGGGCTGCATGGATTCCAGTAAGTGAACCACGTTCAAGCATGAGTCATCCTCCTGGGTGATGGTTGTCAGATTCAGATGTTTCTCAAGCTGTGAGTTGCATTAAGGATACGCTGTGTTGAAGCTGTCCAACATCAGCTCTTTCTTGATCTGCTCTTTGTTCTCTCCCTCTTTCCACGCTCCTTCCATGTAGGGGTAGTAAGTTGCTTAATTTCGTCAGGTAACTTGTACATACCTGGAATCTGAGCTTGACATTCATTGGGTTGTTGGTATGTGTTCTGCCCTTTGCAGGCCATTTATTGTGTTAAGAAAACTTCTGTCTCCATGGGAAGAACTCCTAGCTTTAATGGCAGGTTACTGTTATGCTGGCTTTTTCTCCAGTGAGAATAAAAAAACCAGATAATTCATTCTCAGTGAGGGTCATGACCGTATTTCTCCTCAGATAGGCTTAATTTATTTCTATTTTGTTCTTTGTCTGTCAGGCAGAGGTATTCCACTATATCCAGGGGAAACTACCTTCTTACCACGATGGACCAAGGTGTTTGAATTACCATGTGTTTTTAAAGATGCAGCCATCTTTGCCTGTAAGATATCAAAGTTGTGTTCTGTTGTGTCAAGACTTTATGCAATGCCGGATTCATTTCAAAGTTGGAGAATTCTTGTTACTGGACATTAAAAGATTGCTACCAGAAGCTTCTCTGGTATTTCTATCAAGCTGTGAGTAATTAAAAAATATCCTATAACAGCGGTTTTTTTGGCAGAGCAGTTTTGTAATAACTTTCTGCATGGATTCTGAAAATAGTTCCAGTAACTTGTGATTTCACAAAGTGCTGCCCAAGGGTTGTCATGTCTCTTGGAACCACATAATGTGTTTGTGCCTTACAGATTTAAAGATAAATAAGAGTTATAAAAAGTTATTCTTTTGTATGTGTGATTACAGTTAGCTTATGGGTGCCAAATTAAGAACTTCATCTTTCCTTCTATGACACCTCTAGTATGACAAGATCCAAGATGTTTTACGGAGATCAGTGTCACCTAGGAATTATCTTAGTCCTTTGGCTAATGCAGATGAACGATTGGTATCCCAGTGATGCAGTAGTGTTAGTGGAATGGCTGGATATGTCAGGATCCTACCAATCTTTGTTGACATTTAGCTATGGGTAGACCTTGATTGCTTCTTTGGAACACAGTCATCTCAGTTTTCAGATATCCTCTTTCAGAATGATAAAAGATCTCACATTAGCTATTGGTGCTAGTACCAGCGATTTTGAAAAGCAACACTAGTGGTGCAGAGGACCAAGTGTCCACATGATACGCATTTTAGGGAAAGTTACTTCAGACTAATTTTAGTCTGATCCTGTTTGTTACTAATTAAAACAGTATTTTTGAGTATCTGGGTTTCCCTGGGTTGAGTTTTGTGTGCACTTCTGGAGTACATCTTTCATTTTAGCCATCTGAAATATAATTTGTGCACTCCAGGATCATGTTGTGATGTAAACTGAAGCATCCCCATTCAAAATGGGAAAATCTAGTTGATTTGCCTCAAAAGCACACATCTGATCTTAGGAACTATGATTCTAATGTAGGCATACTCTTAAGTTTTTGCTTCTCATCTATTTTACAGTGGGGTTTTTTCCATTTAGGTGCACTGATTACCAATCTTCATTTCCTGCTTGATGGTTAAGCAGAGATTATACCTATAAAGAACTTTTTTGCCCAGTTAACACTATTAAGATACATGTAAAACTTTGACCATACTTTTTCATAGTCAAAAGTAAAGATTATCTTTTTAATTAGTTCATGTTCTAGATTTTCTTCTGTTTAATCTGCATGTTACTGTTATGAAATTCATAATGAACAAGCAGCTTCAGGACAAACTGAGGCGCAAAAAAGGAAGCCTACAACAGGTGGGCAAGGACAGGGTGTCTGGGAGGATTACAGGGAAATTCTCTGAGAAGCAAGGGACCAGGTTAGGAAAACTGAAGCTCTGAGAGAATTAAACCTGGCCAGGGATATCAAAGGCAACAAGAAGGGCTTCTGTAGGTATGTAGCAGGTAAAAGGAAGCTCAGGGAGTATGTGGTCTCTCTCTGGAAGGAAACAGTAGAGCTGGTTTCCCAGGATATGGCGCAGGCAGAGATGCTCAATGTTTGTTTGGGTTTTTGTCTGTTTGTTTGGGGGGGTTTTGGTTTTGTGTTCCGCCCCCACTCCCCCACCCCCCGTATTCACTGGCAAGGGCATAAGCCGTACCCGCTGAGTTGCAGAAGGCAAGGACAGAGACTGACTGGGAGAATGGAGAGCCACCCTGGTTAGAGAGGATCAGGTTTGGGAGCACCTAAGGAACCTGATAGTGCACAAGTTCATGGGATCTGATGAAATACATCTGTGGGTCCTGAAAAAACTAGTGGATGAGGTTGCTAAACTTCTGTCCATCATATTCAAGAAGTTTTGGCGGTCTGGTTCCCAGCAATTGGAAAAAGGGAGATATAACCCCCATCTTTAAAAAGAGGAAAAAAGGAAGATACGGGGAACTACAGGCCAGTCAGTCTCATCTCCATGCCTGGCAAGATCATGGAGCATATCCTCCTGGAAATCATGCTAAGGCACGTGGAAAACAAGGAGGTGATTGGTGACAGCCAACACAGCTGCATCGGGGTAGATCGTTCCTGACAAATTTGGTGGCCTTCTATGATGGCGTTATGGTGTTGGTGGATAAGAGAAAGGCAACCGATGTCGTCTACCTGAACTTGTGCAAAGCGTTTGACACTCCCAACATGATATCCTTGTCTCTAAATTTTAGAGGCATGGATTTGACAGCTGGACCACTCAGTGGATAAGGAATTGGCTGTATGGCTGCACTCAGAGACTTGTGGTCAACGGCTCAATTTCTGAGTGAAGAGCAGTGACAAGTGGCATTTCTTGGGGATCGGTGTTGGGAACTGTGCTGTTTAACATCTTTGTTGACATGGACAGTGGCTTTAAGTGCTCGCTCGGCAAGCTGTCTGGTGCGGTGGACACGCTGGAGGAAAGGGATACCATCCAGAGGGACCTTGACAGGCTGGAGAGGTGAGTTGGGCTTCTGCCAACCTTGTGAAGTTCATCAAGGCCAAGTGCAAGGTCCTGCACCTGGGTTGGGGCAATCCCAAATACAAGTACAGGCTGGGTGGAAAAGGGATTGAGAGTAGCCCTGAGGAGAAGGACCTGGGGCTACTGGTAGATGAAAAGCTGAACATGAGCCAGCAGTGTGCGCTGGCAGCCCAGAAAGCCAACTGTATCCTGGGCTGGATCAGGAGAAGTGTGGCCAGGAGGTCGAGGGAGGGGATTCTCCCCCTTTACTCTCCTGTCGTGAGACCCCGCCTGCAGTTCTGCATCCAGCTCTGGGGCCCTCAACATAAGAAGGATATCGACCAGTTGGTGCAAATCCAGAGGAGGCCACGAAGATAGTCAGAGAGCTGGATGTTTTACAAGGGTACATAGTGACAGGACAAGGGGTAACAGGTTTAAATTGAAAGCGGGGAGATTTAGATTGGATATCAGGAAGAAATTCTTCATGAAGAGGATGGTGAGAAACTGGTACAGGTTGCCCAGAGAAGCTGTGGATGCCATGGGAGTGTTCAAGGCCAGGCTGGATGAGGCTTTGAGCAACCTGGTCTAGTGGAGGGTGTGTCTGCCCATGGCAGGGGTTTGGAACTGGATGGTCTTTAAGGTCCCTTCTAGCCCAAACCGTTCTATGATTCTGCTGATTCCCTAGAAAATGCTGAGCTATTTATTTATGAGAAGTTCTACATCTGACTACTGTAAGTATTCAAACTGTTTTTGTCTGGGAAAACTGTAAACTGTTACACTGTCTTTTGCTGCAGTGATCCTGCTGTTAACCAAGGAAATTTAAAGAAGTGGTTTAATCTTAGGGGGGTTACAAGAGCTGAAGTTCATGTAGAGTCATGCTAACTAGGCAGTAGAATCTTCACTCCATTGTTTAAAAACAATACAGTTTTCAGAACCTTCAGGGTGATAACACCATGTTTAAGGCCAAAATGAGCAAAATCCAGAAACAGCATGTTTGAAGAAGTCTGATGACCTGGAGAATTTGGTGATTTCTGCTCTGCCTGCTTCCCTCCACACCACCAAGTCACTATGATTTGATTTTTTTTAGTATAATTTTATTTTGGAGTGGATGCTGTATTTTTTAGAGGGGAAAAAGTTTTTGGGTGAGGTGTTTTGGTTTTTTTTTTTCCCCCAGTATCTTCTTGAGGAAAGTTCCTCCTTCTTTTAGCTTTTATTGCTGGGTAGACATCATGTGGCATGGAATATCTCTGGCCATTTGGGTGAGTTATTCAGGCTGTGTCCCTTCCCAACATCTTGCGCACCCCCAGCCTACTGGCCTTTTGGAGTGAGGGGAGGAAATGTTGGAGAGACAGCCCGGATGCTGTGTGAGCAGTGCTAAGCAGTAGCCAAAACACTGGTGTGTTAGCAACACCTTTGTAGCTACTAATTCAAAGCATAGCACTATGAGGGCTGCTGTGGGGAAAATTAACTCCATCTCAGCCAGACCCAACACATCTTTTTATATAACTTCATGTGCATGGCCGTCTGCATTCTTCCTCAGAAAGTGCTGAGTTAAACAACTGTCTAAAGTAAGATTCTGTTTTGTGTGTGCTTTGGTTTGTGTTTAAACCCATGCGATGGAGGCCACTACAAGAAAATAAATGGTAGGAAATTGGTGCTGCCTTTACCAAATGAAATTTGTATGTTCTCTGGGAAAATAAGTAGGCTGAGTCTGTCAGTATGACTGAGTTTTTCACTGTGCCTCTTTCACTGGAGATTTTATTTGATTATTTTGGTACTGCAATCATGTCCTTTCACAGGAGAATTCAGATTGTTTTCATTAAAATATCTTGGCTTAGAACACGCTGCTTATGCCAAGTTGCACCGAAGACTCATGTAGCCCAGTATACTGTTTTTCAAGAGCTGGTGCAGAGGCAAGAGTTTAAGAGCAGGGAAAGCATGTAACAAAGCCTTTTCCTCATGCTGCTCTAGCCACTAGCAAAACAAGTCTGAGTCTCCTTAGATGCTACTTTTGTACTGGGCATCAGTCGATGCATTTCATCTTTCCCCTTCCAGTGAAAGTCTCTGCTGCTTTTGAAGAAAAGTGAAATGTGGTTTAGCATATGTTCCTGTGGAAAGGGATTGCAAAACTGATTGTGTGGTATTTGTTTTTAAACCTACCTTCTCCGCTTTAATGCAATACCCCTTAGCTCTCATATTTCAAGAGGTGTTGCTTTTTTGACTGTACCATGCATAATTTTATATGTCTCATATTTTTTTCTTGAGATGCTTTCTTCAAGCTCGAGTCCTAATTTACTTTCCTGTGGAAAACTACTCTGTATCTAAACCAAAAAAAAAAAAGTGAATTGAGAAGCATTTTAAAACCAGTGTTTCAGTTCTTTACTGGAGTAAAAAGTGTTTTCCAGAATTATAGCTTTCAGTCTTAACTACTGGGTTTTTTTGGGGGGGTTCTTGTTCATGAGCTTGCTGCAACAGATTGAAGTCATAATCCCCTAGTTTTGAAAACATACTCTGGTCCTCTCCCCCCCTTCCCCCACACTGCTTAAGTATGTGATACATGGAGCAAATCCTTATCTGTTTTGTTTACTTGCTCCTTCTGTTTCACTAGGCCTTGCATCCCTGCTGACACTGGGTAGATCTTTTTGTCACAATTAATTGCAGTAATGATGCAGGGATGAGACTATTTTACTAGAACAAAATTTTATGACCATTTTTTCAGTAGAAAGAGAATACTGGGGAAATTTGTGAAGGCCATTATTAAAATTTAATTTAAAGATTCACACAAGCCTGATTTGGACTAAAGTGGCTGCTTACAGGTAGATGAGATTGTTGCTACAGTGGCATCCACAGAATCTAGTAGCGATGCTACCTTGATTCTTGCCTGGTAAATTTGTTGCCATGACATTGGTTATCAGATGACATACGGAACTTCGGTAATTTATCAAAAGTTTTAATGTAAGTGAATTTTTTTCTGATGTTTATATAGCTATCATTATTAGAAAATAGGATAAAACTCCTCTCTTGCCTTACACAGAGTATGAATACCTATGTAAGTATGTTTAATTAGTGCTTCACAGTTAGTTATTTTTTATTCTTAAAATGTTAATACTTTAAATGTCAGATTGTTTATTCTTTTCTATCATTCTGTTTTAAAGACACTTGGAAGCACAGAGCTGCTGGTATGTTGTTTCTGGTCTTTTTAAACAGCACCTCAAGGTGCTGCTGTTTTTCCATATTCCCTTGGTTCCTGGCAGGAGAATTCAAAAGGAGGTTGTTTGGCTTTTGTTAAATGTTTCGTATTTCTCATAGCAGCTCTCTTAATTTACTGTCTGATTTTTGCAATGTAAATTACACTGATGAAGTGCCTTCTGTTGCCTAGGTGTCACAAATTGTTCTGTTTTAATGGTTCACCCTCAAATCTAGATGAATTGTGGCTATTTTTCAGTGCCTTTAGTTGCATATAGATCTGGTCAGATTATTGTACGACTCTTCTCCTAATTTGGAGCATTTTTTTTCAATCGTTTAGTTGCGTGTAATAGCTTAACCTGCTTTTATGAATTGGTGTTAAAATTCAGTGTGTTATTTCATAACTTTGAGACTAATCTTGTTACTAAGCAGTGTGTTAACAGAGGTATTAAGTTATTAATGCTCACAAGAATGTGACCAAAGGCATTATGAAGATGCATTTAGATGGCACTTACCATGTGACAGAATGGTAAAATACAATGGTTTTCTGCATTTCAGCAAAACTGAACAAAAAAGAGTAAAAAACAAAACTACCATCCTGTGAAAGAAAAGGCAGTATCTCTTGTCCTGTGACTACAGTACTCTGCTGTGGAATAAGTAATTAAAGATACTGTGGCATAGCTTTTCTTGACCTGGAATTGTCATACACCTGTTTATAAGATTGTGAGATTGTGTAGTTGGAAGCATATCCAGCACTACATCATGGATTCTCTGATAGGCCTTTTACTGAGACTCTGACTGTGAATGTGATGGGAGGGGAGGATACAATGAAGTTGGGAGAGTTGGTGGTGATTACAGTGTGTAATAGATACGAAGTTTGAGGCTATCATCTCTATAGATGTACTTTACAGCCATTCAAGGAAGGGAAGAGATGGAGAAGGACTCTTACAGAGGTGGTGGGAAAATGAGTGAATTGGAATCTTTCTTTCAGTTGAGCTTAGGAAACTTATTATTTCTGTTTCTCTTTTCTCAAGAGATTAGCCATTTATTTTGGAACCAAATTTGGTGGTGTGAATGTTTTCCTAATCACCTAGTAATTAATTTGCTGTTAATTTGAAATTCATTGTTACATAGTTAATATCGTCTCTCTTCTTGTGGTATAGTTAGTGGTACTGACAAATTAAAATCCTGCATTTGGACTTTGATTTTGATATTTTCTGCTTGGAGCTTTTATACCTTTTTTTTTTTTTAACCCAGACTTTTCTACTGTAGTCTATTTTTGTACTGGCTATGCAAATTATTATATTGTTTATTGTACCGGTATCTGTAAAGATTTTTGCTGAGCATTTTGTTGTACTTGATATAAAATGTATGTTTAAGTTTCTAATTAAAAAGCTATGAATATATATGATTTCTGACCATGTTTAGAATAAAATTACTGAAATGTCAAAATCATTATTTTGCCTCTTTAGGCATTGTGCATCTCTATGGTGGGTACTTTATCTTGGTTATGGGACAGTCACGTAGCTAAAATCAGTGGTTTTATTTTTGGTGCATTTTATGACAGACACAATAATTTTTGTGATTCTAGCTTTGCTTAAATAATAAAGCTTTTATTGCAAGCTTCATTGAGTTTTGGCAAAGAGCAGTCTTTATTTTCATAAGAGTTCAAGCCCAGAGTTACTAACAGGGATAACCTTCCTTACAGACTGCAGTCATTATCAATTGCAACTCAGTTTCATTTATGACATTAGCCTTAGAAGTTCTAACACTTTTTTAAAAATCTAAGTAATAATCTCTTCTTGCATCTTTTAGAAAACTGCCATTTGCTATGTGTGAATCTGGGTCATGGATTTTGAGAAACTGAGTAATGGATTCATAGAGTACGTTTTGTCAAAGCTGTAACTTGTAAAGCTTTAGAAAATAGCTTTTGGGTACCAAAAGCCAAAAAGAAGCAGGATAAGAAATGTATTTGTATGGTAGTTTTATGGAAAAAAACACAACACTTTTTTTTTTTTTTTTTTAGCAACAACAAGAAGTTTAAAATCCTTGTCTCTGATTGTTTGTCTGTTCTGCATCGAATATCTAGCCTGAGGCTTGTATTTTGTTCCCTGCTTCAGTGATGTTATAATTGAACATGTCTAAGGAGACTGGTGGAGGTACTAATTAACAGTGATTCCTAAAAGAAATAGCATTGAACACTGGAGGGCAACATTACTGTTTGCTGGAACCAGTCGGACTCCGTGTGTGAGACCTGTGCTCACACTCAGTGCTTTATGCCTGCTTCCTTCTCTGCTTGCTGTGTTTTACGGTTCTTCACATATAAGTTAGAATGAATGTGACTGTTACAGCTGACTGCAAATGTGTCCTTTGCTCTCCTGTTTCCTGCAGTGTAGTGATTTAATGAAATTATTTGAATACACAATTTTAGTCAAGCTCTAAACTGACAGTCCAGGAGTGTCTACTTTTAATGAACTCCACTTACCACTGCTTGGTAATCAAAAAGTTATCTTCCATTCTATGTTCTTTAACATTGATTCAATGAGTATTTTCAAAATGCATACCAAAGATATAAATTTCTTTATTAGATGGCTGAGATGTGTGTCCAACTGAATTTGGATGGCAGCTGGGTTTCATTCAAGCATATAAACCAGCATTTCAACAATTTAAAAAATGAAGTATTTTATGATGTTTTAAAAATATCTAATAGTTATATGCTCCATATTTTAGTATTAAGAAATCAGAAAATGGAAAAGTTAGAGATCAGTGTCCAAAACAACTTAGACATACCTGTAGTACCCATTGGATGCCCAGCTACCTCTGCAAAATTGGCCACACATCTCCACAAGATTACTTTTTGGTTTTTATTTCTGTACGTCTCTTCTAAGCTGTTGTTTGGAGCACAACTCGTGTTCTCATTTGCAACTAGTTCAGATAAAATAATCTGCTTCTCATTAAACAGGATAAGCCATTATCTACTTTGCCTCCTTTAAAAACATAATGTTTATCTGGTGTTGTAACACTTGTGTCTCTGCATGGTTTGCTGTGGGACTTGGCTCTTAATTCCCAAATTCAAATTCCTGATGCAAAAATGTTTTTTCAAAGATGCTTGTAAATAGCATTTTCTTACTGACATCTCTTTAAGGAAAACTGTTTCTTTATGGACCTGCTCAACATAACCAAAATTGTCTTTCACTGGTAAAGAATATTTTTGTTTCTTTACCTGAAGTCACATGGGATGTCTCAGTATCTATACACAAACTTGCTCTAAAAAAAAAAGTTTCCATACCCCATATTTTACAGCATATTAATTAATTTGTTATTATTTTAATCAATAAGTCAGTGGTTTGCATTTGAATTTTTGAGTTGTGTTAATAGGTGTGTATGAGCCTCAGACATGAAATTGGTTTTGCAAAAGATAGATGTCGAGATCTTCATCTCCAGGTGTCTGCTGAAACAGTTGTCTGACCTAAAGCTTCAGTCTCTGGTTAAATGAGAATGTCGTGTTAATCCAGTTCTGAGATGGATTAATTTTCTAACATTAAACTCTATTTGTAGATAAGGCATGGACATGTTGAACTTTGCCCTTGTGGTATCAGCGGGCCAAGATTCACCTTGTGCAAATTTAAGGATTGTCAGGAATAATGTGCCTGAATCTTCTACTGTGATAAATCTTTAAAAGACCCTGTGGTGTCTGTTGATTCAAGAATGTATGCTAATAGCTGTGATATTGGGCGAAAGGCATTGTAGGAAGTGTGAATTAATGAATGAGCAATTGATTGGTAAGAAAATGTAGCTATTTTGGTAGAGATGGATGGAAGAGTGTAAAAAGAGAGTAAAGAGAAATAAGGTGACATTTGAGTGACAGTGTAAAGAAAGGATTTGGAATGCAGAGGATTCAAGAGGTATCATCTCATCAAAAGGAAAGATTAATATTCTTGGAAACATGGAAGATGTGTAACGTGATATAAACCACAACAACAAAGAATAAAAATAAGGATAATCCTAAATTTTGACGAGTGAGGGGAGAAGAAGGAAAGAGGAAGGATGCAGAGAAATGGGAAGGAATAGTTAAACACTATGCTTTGATTTTGAGGGGAAAAAATACTGTCTTTAACAGTTTTGGTCTAAGGAATCTGGTCTTAACATTCAAATTTAATATCCTCAATTTGCAGTTCATTTTTTTGTGATGTGATTTTGATAAATGGCAGAGGAATCTGGGTCAAATGTTGTTAGTTGTCAAAGGTGTTTTGCAGGCTACTTGCATTTTCTTTCCTTAGATCAGTGAGCCATTTAAACTGGAGTCATGCTGCGCCTTCTTCCATAGTTACGTAGTCTTCAGTAGCAACCAAGGAAGCCCTTGGTTTTGCGACACTGCTGATCGGGTTCTAGATATTTATTTTCCTTCCACTGTGTCTAATGCTCACTGCAGTTCTGGAGTCACCTTTTCCTCTCTTCCCGGAGTCCTGCATGGGCTACCCATTGCAACCTGTCTGAGAACACTGGCCTGTTTGGCTCCACTGTGCACACATCAGACCCACTGCCATTATATTCTGATAAAAAGTGAAACTGACCCATGTCAAGGAAATACAGCATTTCAACAGAAGTAGATAGCTTGTTGTAAATGAAAGCTGATACGTGTCAATCTTCTACTCGGTATTTGCATCTTGTAAAATAGCTTAAAACATGTTTTGTAAAGTGTACTGTTTGTGATATAGTTACAAAGTATTTAACGTATTGGAACTAAATACATATTTCTGCAACACACAGATTACTTTCATGTGCATGCATCTTTGCATAACTAAATATTTTATTCCAAATTTCTTTCTTCCTGTGAGATTTACAGTGGTTAGATTTAGTAAGACAAAGTAAAATATAGAGGGGTCCTCAAGAAGCTGGATTGATTTATCTGCTTCCCTGTACCTCATCGTTTGGAAGTATGGTTTTAATGTGGTTTGAAATTCCATAATTTGCCTTAATACCAGCTTTATCTGAAGGTTGAACTGTTAATTATGTAAATATTGTATGTATAGTGCCTTGTCCACTTAGTTACCCATCTAACAACCTGGCTGAAGGAAAAAAAATAGGGGTTTGTGTTTTGGCTGATTTGTGTAGATTTGAAAAATAATGCTTATGCTTTTCATGGTTATCTTATTTCTTTTAATAAACTTTCCTGATTTAACACCTGCAAACAATGGCCTTTTTTAGAGATTAGCAGGATCTTACCTCTGCAGACCCAGCAAGAGTAAAGTAAGAGTTTTGAATGGTTGTGTTGTAGATTGTTTGTTTATATATAAACACATATATATTTGTTTATATAGAAAAATTGTGTACCTTCAGAAACCTAGGTCACATAACTTAAAAAAATGATAAATTTGTAAAGGTCAGAAGCTTATCTTTAATTTTTCTAATCCAATGTTTTTAACAAGTAAGCCTTGTTCTCCAGGGATTTGATTCTCTGAAAGTATGTGTGTAGACACCCAGTGTTTTTACTTCAAATTGTAGTGTAAATGCTTATCTTTTGTTGCAGGCATTTTAGGAACGTATGCTCAACACAGATGATAAAAGCTATGTGAACTGTGGTCCCACATAATTTATACAGGTTCAGTTAGTTGCCAATTAAGAAATTGGAGTTGTTGACCTGGTATTTTATTTTAAAATTTCCTGCCTGTCTGTGTCTTTTGGACCATTTCAGAAAGGTTTCTCGGCTCTCATGAAAAAATACTTCTGCTTTTGACTGGAGTCTAAGAAGCACTTTCAAGAAGAATGAAACTAGGATGTTAGTTCTTCAGATGTTTTGTACATTCCCACTTGTATAGGTTAAAGAGGGTTGTGGCATTAACTTCTGGAACTTGTTTGTGAACAGTGTTTGCCAGTCGACTCGACGCGCCTCCTCACAGAGCTAAGAAAGGAGGAAGACTGTCTTTTTGGTTCTTTCTAACTTGGGGTATAGTAAACTTACATTACCTTCAAAGTTGGAATTGCTTTCTTTTGCTATTTCTGTGATCCTTTAATGTAAGAGAAGAAAAAGGTTATGTGCCACCTGCAGGGTGCATACCTTATCTCTTGTCTGCAAAGGTGGATGCATTGCCTTTGGCTCTTCTGAAGGAGCAGTCGGCTACGATCAAAGTCCAACCACAGTTAGAGCAATGGAGCGTTCAGAGCTTGCAGCACTGGATCGCTGTGTTTCTGTTGCAGCATCGCCCTTCTGTCCTGCTGTGTCTATCATCTTTCTTCATCTTTCTACAACCAAATATCATTGCAATGCAGCACATATCCACCTCCTGCCACTGCAGCCTGATGAGGTCCAGGGCTTTATTATATTGATAGCTGAAGAAACATTTTTCAACTTATTAAAAAAAAAAAAAAAACAACCAAAACCAAACAATAAGCCCCAAACTCTGTTGTTAGTAAGTATATGCATACAAGATCTAAATTTAAAAATTAAGATGAAGAAGAACTAGATCTGGCCACTGGTGAATGGGTTGTTGGACTACAGGAATCACTAGCTTACAGAAAATGTTGAGCACCTTTAAAGTTAAAATATTCATTTATTTTTTCAAGGGGAAATTAGCAATTTTGTTGGTGATACCACTAGAATGCACAAAGGACTGCTTAAATCATTAAGAAAGACCACAAAAAATAGCCGTTAACATCTAGAATCTTACTCTGTGTTAGTTATTAGACTAAGTATTAATTAACCAGAGATCTTAATACATGAATGATTGTAAATTGAATATGAAATTACATTTGCTTGGGAGTAAGTTCTTTCAAGAAGATTTTAATTTACTGGTAAGATTATTAAAGATTTTCTGTTAGCAATGTGATCAACCTATAGTTGGAGGTTGTGGGGTTTATATACATATATTGAGCATCCTGAGAAAGAACACTGTTTTGTCCATTCTCATTCCTTTCTTTTTAGATTTCAGTTTACAGTAACTTTTTTATTATCAATTAGCTCATAGTTAAGTCATAAAAATGAGAATTAAAATCAGAGTAAATCAGTAATGTTTGATTTTTGGTGAAAGGACAAAATGGGTATGGGTGGTGTGAAAATTAGAAAGGTAAGCAAAACCAACCCTGACAAATTGTGCCAAAGCAGTTTTGTATTGCTGTAGTAGCTTTAATGTAATGAATTTAACAGATAGAAAATCCATACCCCCCAGAATTTAAAAAGATTAAGAGAAAGTAAATTATTTTTGTGTTATAAACTCTTATTACTATAGTATGATGCTTCAGAATATCACAATTGCATCTAAACATTCCTCTGAAAGTAATGATTAATATTTTTATTGTAGTAGTATGAAGCTGAAAGTGTCAGACATGTCTACATAAAGCTGCAGTTCAAACAGGTTGTTGAGACTTAGTTTACCTACTTAGGATGATATGATTTGCCTAAGGTCACCCTGGATATTTGCTTTAAGAGGTGAGTATCACCTTTTGGACTGGTAGTGAAGAAGAGTTACTTAAAAGTATTCAAGTTGGGAAAGCCTATGATTTATATATTCATGAGTGGCAATTTACAGTTCATGAAGTTATATTAAAGTTTATGTATGTTATATATAGTAAACCTGCTGTGTTCAAGCACTCAGTACTGTGGCTATTAAAGGGTACCTCAAGGCAAAATGTTTATTTTAGTAAGCCCATGTAACCACGTTTGCTTGTATGTGATCTGAAGTTTGCTGTCCAAGGGCATCAATATTCAAAGTCTGGAGAAGTGTCAGGTTCTATTTGATACCTTTTTCTTCACTTTAGTGTTACACCATGTAAAGTGATTTTTTTTAAATAATAATAAAAATATTGCTCCTGGAATGAGATGAACATAAAATATTTGTTCTAAAGAGGTTTAATTGTGGCTTTTTCAAGTCAGAAGTTGATTAAATAAAGACTTCTAAAAGCCTTATGTACCTAATAGAGACCCAACTACTGTGATACTAGGACTTCGTAATTCTTCCATAACAATCTGTTGTTTTAGTGTTGCCTGCAGTCTGCTCGATGCAGCATGATGTCACAAAATCAGATTGGAAGTACTCCAAACAGCGCCTGTAATGTCCTTCTCTACGGTAGCTGGTGACAGATACAATCCTTGCTGTCTGTTGTTTCCACTTGCTGATAAATGAATGCAACATCTGTTACTTAATGAGTGTCTTAGGGAAAAGGAAGAAGGAGGGAATGTAAAGATTTAATTTTTTTTTTCCAACCCACATTAACCTAGCATATTTTATTTAATTTTCATCAAGAGAATGTGTAGTTTCATTTGGGAAGATTTGTGTCTGTTCTTGTATTTTGCTAAATAAAGTAGGCCATGTCCTACAACATCTTTTGGTATAAAAGAAATGTAATTGTTGGGAACCAGGTGTACAAACGCAAAATCATGGACCTGATTCTGCGTCTGACTCTGTAGCTGTCATCTGACTTTTGAGGGAGCTATTTCTTAAATCAACGTGCCTTCTTGCAGGGCAGTGCTTGGCATGTTATGTGTATGTGTCTTCTGGCAGTCCCTCAGCAGTGTGACAAGTGTAAGGTGTACGCGTGTTCCCCCAAAGGTGACTAACTGAATCAGAGCAGAACCCCTCATTTGAAACAGTGTCTTAAAAATAAAGAAATTCCTTAACCCGGAACTCTTGAGGACTTTGTTGCTCCCAAATTGGAGATTTGAAGTATTATTGCAATTTCAGGATGATTCCATTAAAGGTGAGTATGTGTTACTGAGGACCCGTTGACTGCGTGAGTCTGCTGGGATTTGTAGAGCAACCATTCCTTGCTGTGTGAGTCAGCAGTGTGTTCAGCAGCACACAACCTTTCTTTATTTGGTATTTGGCTGTTGAGCTCCTTGATCCCACTCTGCTGACCCTAGCAGGAACCTACATGTCACGTGGAACAGCAACAAATAAGCCAAAGTCATCTTCACCCAGCATTTCTGAGGAATTCGAGTATGAAGAAATTGAATTACAGTATATAACAATGAAAATGGATGAGGACATCGGGGGGGGGTATAGGTCAGTACATCTGGTAAGTGTGAGCAGGTAGAAATCACAATTCAGGATAAATTTAGAGGCTATGTGAGTGAATACTGAAAAAGTTTCAGCATGTTTAAGGGTCACATTTTCTGAAGGAAACTACGTGTATGAGCACACGATGTCATCCATAGTATTTGGCTAGATTTTTTGCCAAAGGCTCTTAAAAGAATTTGAGCTGCCGTGATATAATGGGAGATCCTTACATGTTTAAAAAATAGTTAAAAAGAACAGTGAAAAGGACAAAAATAAATGCCCTGTTTTCATACTGAAGGGAGGTCAACAATAGAATCCCATAAGGATCTGAGCTGAGGCTTGTTGTCTTAATATATTCATAAATCATTTAGAAGAGGAATGAATAATGAGGTGTCAAAGTTTGCAGACATTACAGGGTAATTCAGGATAAGTAAAAAAAAATCCTACTGCTAAAATGACAAGTTCAGTGTAAATAAGTATGTATATGGACAGAGGGAATAATCCTAACTTTGCATATAGACCAATGGTCCTTAACTTGTATTACTAGTCGGAGAATGAAACCTTGTAATTGAAATAGATTGATGAAAATGAGCTCAATCCTCAGTCACAGAAAGAGAAGTTTTAGGAATTGTAATGAACACAATTCAACGGAAAAGATCAGGACAGCACACATACGTAGCGTACAGTTCCGCTCAAATAATTATGGAGAGCTGAACAGATGTACTATTGCTCCTAACTAGGAGTTGAGATATTAATTTAACAAGTAGAGAACATTCAAAATGAAGTAAGATGCTTTTCACCATAATGCATAGTTAAGTTCTGAGACAAATTGCAGTGGGTTTTGCAGCAGAAGCTATCACATACAAGTATATACCCACTAGCTCAAGAAGTCTGAAAAAATAGTGGAGGTTGTAGAGGGGAAAATCAGGTTAAGTAATGTATATGCTTACCCTATCCTTATAGTTTTTTCCATGATATCTTTTAATGTCTTGTTAACAAACGGCTGTTTTGCTAGATAGTTTTTCTTTTTTTCCTTTTTTTTCCCTCTGACCTAGTATGGCAGTTTTTATGAACTTTTTCAGTATGAAAACACTTATTCTCACCTCAGGCTCTAATTTAAACTCTAATTAAATTCCTCTCATGAGGGAGAGTTAAGAGGAAAGGGTGAATTAATATTTTTGGTACCTCTCTTCCTGTGGTGGTAGTGTTAATGTACGGTTCTCCTCTAGTCCTGCTGAAACTGGTGATCTGGCCTTATGTCCAATGTTGCTTTTGTCATGCAGTTGTACGTAGATGTGAAGTGGTTGTGTTTTTTCTTTCCTTTTAACATTCTAATTCTGTTGTCCTACCTCAGCAATACACTTTCAGCATGCCTAGCGCTTCTTTACTTCCTCAGCTCCTTGGATCAGGTTTAAGAAAGGCAAGGGAAGCTACAATCATCTGCTAGAAATACACGTTTGCTTCCAGCTCCACTGTGGAGCAGGAGATAAGGTTTGAAGCTGTACTTATTTAAAGGCCTATCTAATTACATAAACCAGTCTATTTATAAATATTATTCTCCCTTCTCTCTCTGAACTGTTTCAAATTAGAGCAGGTTAACCAGACTGGTTAATGAAATATTATTGACCTGGTTGGGAACCTACACTAGAGGAACTTAACTGTATCTGTCCCTGAATTGAAGAAGAAAGTTCCTCTGCACCATGGCTCATTAGCTTTCAAGGAGACCTGTGTGATATTAGGGAGGTTTGGGGCTTGCTAAGAAACAGTTTGTCTGTTAAATAAGACTAAGTCAGAGACATGCCTTGGTGTGAAAATGGGAAGATTTTTGATGATCCGTGGTTCTGATGGCATTCATTGGTCTTGAACTGACTCTAGAAATCTGTCTGCAATACAGTAAGGAAAACACCTTATTTTTATTCTTCAGAGTAAATTGTCATCTGCAACTTTAAACACAAAATTGTAGGTAATCTTTTAAAAATCAAAAAAAGAAACCATAGAACATCATTAAGATAAATACTAAATCTTTCATTTTTATTGTAATAAGTGCCCTGACATGCTGCTCTTCTGTTTTTTAACCAGACAAGGGCAAGTTATCATCTGCTTAGATTAGATGTCATTAATTATCTGTATTTGAGATATTACAGGATACTCATTTATGTCTAGTGTCACCAAGAGGTGCTAGGAATGATACTAAAGTTTAGACTGAATTGTCCTGATTTCAACCATTTGGGACTTCACTATAGACTGAAGTATCCTTTGCAATCCTTTCCTTTTCAGGTGGGACAAAATCCTCTGTTAAATTTGTGTCTTGTCAAAAAACTAATCCAAGAAATTTTCAAGTATGGTATTTGTAAAAAAATTCAGTTTCTGAGTTTCAGTTTTGCAACACCAGAAAATGAAGAAATTATTTAAAAATGAATATAAATAGAACATTTTTTATACTGACTTGTAGATCTTGACTAGTTGATTGAAAAGTGCCCTATGGTTTACCTAAACCGCACTTCATTTATAAAAAAAGTAACACTGCTGTTACAAAATGTTGAAAGCGAGCAGTGATAACCTCCCAGCGTAGGGAAACCATGTTTGCATTGGGAAATTTGATTTTGAAAACATGAATATCTGTTGTTGTGTGTTTACCACAGTAGGCAGCTAAGTACCACACCGCTGCTCGCTGCTCGCTCACTCCCCTCGGTGGGGTGGGGGAGAGAATCAGAAGGGTAAAAGTGCAAAAACTCGCGGGCTGAGATAAAAACAGTTTAACAGGTAAAGCAGAAGCTACGTCTACAAGCAAAGCTAAATATTGAATTCATTCACCACTTCCCATTGGCAGGCAGATGTTTAGCCGTTTCGAGAAAAGCAGGGCTTTGTAATGCCTAACAATTACTTGGGAAGACAAACACTGTAACTCTGAATGTGTGTCCCCCTTCCATCTCCTTTCAGCCAGCTTTTATTGCGGAGTGTGATGTCATATGGACTGGGATATCCCTTTGGTCAGTTGGGGTCAACTATCCCAGCTGTGTCACCACCCAACTTGTGCACCTCCAGCCTGCTCGCTGGTGGGGTAGCATGAGAAGAAAAGGGCTTGAGGGTGTGCAAGCACTGCTCAGCAATAGCTAAAACATCCCTGTGTTATCAGCACGGATTTGGTCACAAATCCAAAACATAGTCCTATACTAGCTACTATGAAAACAAATTAACACTATCATTTTGAAACCCAGCACATAGGGCTTTTGCAAAACACAAATAAAAATATGTTCACTTGCGCTGTAAAGATTATCTTCCTCCCCCATCCAAAAAGCACCCCCAATCAACAACTGATTATGGTATTTAAAAAACAAATATATCCACTAGTTCATGTGTCTGTATGTCTTTCCAGATTTTACTTTGAAGCAGAAGATACCTTTTTATACTTCCTGATATTTTTCTGAAGAATTAGTTTGACTTCATTATCAGGATGTATTCTGTAAATACATTAACAACAGAAGGGGAGGGCTAAGGAGAATCTCCACTCTTTATTGGACATGGGGGGAAACATAGTAACAAAGAATGAGGAAAAGGCTGCAGCACTTAATACCTTCTTTGCCTCAGTCTCTAATCATAAGGCCCCATGTTTGTGGGGTCCCCAGCCTGGAAGACAGGCATAGGGAGCAGAATGAAGCCACCGTAATCCAAGGGAAAATGGTTAGTGACCTGCTGCACCACTTAACCCCACACAAGTCTATGGGGTCAGAGGAGATCCACCCAAGAGTACTGAGGGAGCTGGCAGAAGTGCTCACCAAGCCACTTCCCATCACCTATCAGCAGTGCTGGCTAACCAGGGAGGTCCCAGTTAGTTGGAGGTTAGGCAATATGACTCCTATCTACAGGAAGAGCTGGAAGGATCCCTTGATCCAGGGAATTACTGGCCTGTCGGTCTGACCTTGGTGCTGGGAAGGTTATGGAGCATATCATCTTGAGTGCCATCAGGCGTGTACAGGATAGCCAGGTGATCAGACCCAGTCAGCATGGGATTATGAAAGGTAGGACCTGCAGCCTGATGAACCTGATCTCCTTCTGTGGCAAGTTGACCTGCTTAGTGGATGATGGAGAGGCTGTGGATGTTGCCTACCTAGACTCTAGTAAACCTTTTGACACTGTTTCTCACAGCATTTTCCTAGAGAAACTGGCTGCTCATGGCTTGGATGGGTGTGAGTGACCACAGCAGAGGCACTACTGAGAGACTGCAGCCCATGGACTACTTGTACCAGAGCGGGGACACCCCTGAGTTTCTATTGCATAATGATTCATTTATTGATGGACATGTCTTTAAAAATATACAGTATAAATCAAAGAGCTGCTTGAGAGATCTGGCTAATTAAAAGAAGAGGAAAAAATCTGACATGGTTTGCATGCAGCCCAGATTAGGCAGTTTAACCCCTCATGTCTACACAATCAATGTGTTAATCTATAATGTATCTGCTAAACAGACCAGAAATTTGTTCTAGTTACTGTTTCACTTCATCATGGTATCTTTTAACTGTATTGAATTGTGAATGGTAGTCATTTGGTTTTTTTGCTGTTGTGTAACTTCTTTAACTGGTGTGTCATTCACTTAAAGACAAGACCATAGTAGATAGAGCCAAGTTAAGACCACAGTATTCTAAAATGTTATCTGGTACAACCAAAATAGTGTATTTAAAGTTAGCAAAAGTTCAGTGTTTAGTTCTAAAAGACCATTTATTTTTGGAATGCCAAAGTTGTCTGGTTTGTAGGAATATTTTGATTTATGTTAGATTAAATGTATCAGTATTACAAAATACTTGAAGGGTAATATTTTTTTTTCTGTTTGAACTTTTGTCATTCACTTAAGTAAAGTGTGCTTGTTTTGTTTAGGATGGTTTTTTAACTCTAGCAGCTAGTACTAGGCTATGTTTTGGATTTGTGTTGATAAGAATGTTGATAACACACTGATGTTTTAGTTGTTGCCAAGCAATGTTTACATTAAGCCAAGGACTGGGAGGAGGCACAGCCAGGACAGCTGACACAAACTGACCAAAGGGATATTTCATCCCACAAGATGTCATGCTGAGTATATAAACTGGGGGCAGTGATTGCTGCTCAGGGGCTGGCTGGGTGTAGGTTGACAGGTGGTAAGCAGTTGTATAATTGTTGTTGTTGTTTTCCTTTTCATTACACCTTATAATTAGTATTAGTTTTATTCTTATTAATATTGTTAGTGTCATTGTTTTATTTAGTTTCCTTTATTTTCACTTATTAATCTGTTCTTATCTCAACCCATGAGTTTTCTTACCCTTTTACTCCAGTTCTTTCCCCCATCCCACTGGGGGAGAGGAGAGGTGAGCAAACAGCTGTCTGGTGCTTAGTCGTTGACTGGGGTTAAACCATGACATCAACATAGAAATTCTTATCATAAGTGGATGCAATATGGAGCTGGGCTTTTTTTTGTTTCCTTCATCCACCCACCCCCCCCAAGTAAAAAGTCTAAATAAAATCAAACCTAATTGTTCAACAAAGGATTACTTCACCTTCTTATTATTACAGGAGATATATGTATCTTAATTCCTGTAGATGTTTTTACGGGAGACTCATTATCCTGATTTAATAAAAGGCAGATAATACACTTTATTTACTGTGTTCAGATAAGAATGCTATTGATGAAAAATTTGCATTAACTCCTAACATTTTTATTAAGTACCTCGGCCTGTCCCAGGGTTCACATTTCAAATTATACATACCTGAACAATCACTCCAGTGACAATATATGGCTAGCCATGTATTAGCAGAACTCACAGTGTAATATCAGTTAATCTTAATTGCTCAGCAGATGGAATTTAAAGCTGTTGTGGTTTAACTCTGGCCAGCAAAATACCATGAAGCCTCTCGCACACACACACCCCTCCACACACCTCCAGCGGAGGGAAAAAAAGACAAGGAAGCTAATAAAATTGAGATAAGAACCCTGAAAGCTTACCGTTCTGGAGCTTACTAGCCATGGCTTCCATCAGGTACCACAGAATAGTACTGTGTAACTACGTCAGTGTTAAGTAATTGTATGTTACATTACATGTTATGTTATGACATACTGTTATGTATTGTCATGACATACGTTGTGTAGATCATGACTAATTGTCCATGCAAGTATTTATATATACACGTTCAGGTATATTGTTCAGTACCTTGGTTGTGTTCAGTGCATGTATTGTAGCTATTCGGAGTCTTTTGTTTAAATTAGGTTGATACAAATATAAATCCAAATTACTTGCTTAACTGTTCTCGCTAGCATCTCAATATCCCATTCAGGCCTGCAGCAACCAACAGTTTCTGTGTTAATTCTTGCTGTATTTAGTTTTTCTAGTCTTTTAAACTCTGGCCTTTACTTTCCTTTAGAATGAATCAGTAGATAGATCAGTCTTCTTTTTTAGTTAAGAATAATTTCAGTGTCAGTTCAATTTTGTGTTTTTAATACTAGACAGACTGTAGAGCCCACAACGTGAAGTGCAAGAACATCATCCAGAATTGCTAAGGGGACACCTAGTGAAGGGAGCACTATGCCTGTTTATGCAGGATTGTTGGATAAAGGTGTAGCAATGCAGTGAAATCAAAAATGTGTTCATAACTCCTTTAGAAAGAAGTTCTGTCATTGCAGTCATCAAGTTTGCACTTAAGAACCACCTCAGGTTTTTTTATAGATGCTGTTGCTCAGCTAAATCTTTAATATCTTCCTTACTTCCCTTCTGTTTTGGAATCCCTACTGAAAATATGGGAAAGCATGGGATCATATTTCCGTGATTCATTCTAGGCATCCATTAATTTGCCAGCACTATTTTCAGATCATTCTCAGGCAATGTTGCTAAACGCTAAGATTAATAAAGTTGTTACCATGTCAGTCTTTTTCCTAGCTGAAAATGATTTTTCTCTTTATGTGTGAAGGAGGGGATAAGCACATTTAACACATTCCACTGCATTGTTCAACGGATAAACTGTTTTACCTCTACCTCCTTTGAAGACATCTCCTTTATAAGCATATAGTGCTTCTGGTCAAGGAAGTCTGTATTTTCTATCATCTGGGTGCTTAATTACTGCTTGTTTCCAGAGAAGGCTCAAAAGAGGTACTGGATAAGTTTTACTCAATCAAGTTGTGTGTTGTCATCTCCCCCGCCCCCAGTTTAAACCTTTCAATTACTCTTTTGGACAGATATTCATGTCTTGGTGAACTGCAGTTTCCTGTAAAGGAGCTGCATTGGGTATTTACATATCTTTCATCCAGATCAGGTGCCTGCTTCATTATAGCTGGGCATTTATCAGTGCCTCGATGGATGTGTAGTGAGCTTACTATAGGATTTCATAATTTCTAACTTGTTATACCACCTCAGTTAATGAGGATATAAAGTTGGGGCATAATTTCTTTCAATGAACACTGCTCAGAAGACACATCTGGGATCTACCTGTGTCATAACATAGGCAGTAAACACAACAGCTTAAAACAGTTTTAATCTGTTGGAAAGCCTTTAATTGATAGCAACTCCATGCTTCATAAACTTGTCAACTGTGATAGGCTTTGGCTATAAGAGATTATTTCTGCACAAATACTGGCAAAATCATGCAAGATATTTTTCACCTGAATAACATGTTTGAAGTCCAGGGGATTCTGAAAGGGGATATTTACAGTCATGGCCAGCAATGAGACTCCACTTTGCTGTACCATTTGTATTTTTCCTTTTCTTGTATAAAATGAACAGTAGATGAAGTCTAAATCCTTCTTGGAAAGTTTCTGAATTCCAGATTCAATACAAAGATGTCATAACTGCTCACATGGTCTTTTAGTGCACCTCAGAGGTTTTAGCAGAGCTGAATGTCTTCTCTGGATATCAGCTGTTCTTCATTGACAGTGAACCTCATCCATGGTAACTTTTCCTTTTGAAAGAGTGGCAAGTCAGTGGTTGGTGTGTGTTATGCGGAGGAGAGAGGAAAAAGAAATACTAACTACCAAGCAGTCCCAAAAACACAGCTTTTTTGCGGCAGTGCTTGTGCTAAAATAGAGTACTGCTCTTAAATTTTCTACTGGCACTTACAGATCAACATAAATTATTCTGCAAAACTAGCAGAAGTCTTTGGTGATTATTTTTAAAGATGTTGTAAGACTTCATAGTCTCTTGAAATATTCATGTTGATTTGGGCCATTTACCTTATGAAGGTTCAGGTTAGCTAAACCCTGAACATATTAAAAAGAAAAAAAATAGCTAGCATAGCCCATTTCTTGATACTTTTCTCTCTGTATTTGTTTCTGCAATAAAAACAACAAATCTTTTTGAGGTTTTAACTTGCGTGATGCTAACCTTTGAGCAAAGCGGGGTATTCGTGTCTGGGAATATGAAACATATTCATGGTTCAGGAATAGCTGTGAGTTTTAATATAATAGGATATGAAGTTGTCATGGTTTAACCTCAGCTATCAATTAAGTACCACACAGCTGCCCGCTCACCTCTGCCCTCCTCAGTGGAGGAGAAAAGTCAAAGGAAAAGACAAGGAAACTAATGGGTTGACGTAAGTACAATTTTATAATTGCATATAAATTAATGAATTAGTGATACTAATAATACTAACAATACAAATAATACTAATATTACTACTAATAATATGTAATGAAACTATACTACCACTGGTACTACTATGTAAGGAAAATAATGAAAAAGAAAACAAAAGATACAACTGCTGACCACCCACTGACCGATGCCCAGCCAGGTCCCATGTGGTGAGAGCCAGAGGCCAAGAGCCAGCGACTAAGAGCTTGGCCAAGCCCAAGTGGGACATCACACCAGAACCAGAGCGAGCCCCAGCAAGCGTGAGCGCGGCTGAGAGAGAACGCTAGACCATAACCCCCTGCCCACCCCCAGCTGATTTCGTTTTATGGAATGAAACGTGCCTTTGGTCACTTTGCGTCCAGACTGTGTCGGCTCCCAGCTTCTTCTAGAGAAGCTGAGAATACAGATACAGTATCAGAAACTGAAAAAGACCTTGAATTGGTACAAACATTCCTTAGCAACGACAAAAACATTAGGGATATCAGTGTTCTTCTCAACACAAATTAAAAACATAGCCTCATACTAGCTACTGTGAAGAAAATAAACTAACCCAACTAAAACCAGCACGGAAGTTCAGCATATCTAATGCAGATCTTAGACACCTAATTATATCGGGCTAAATTTTGTAGCAGGTGAAAAAAGACTTTTTCATTTGCCTAGCATCCAGATGGTACATAGAGGAAAATAGGTTAATCCCTATTTTGTGTACAGAGCTAGTACGTACTTACCAGCAGATTCCTTCACCATGGCAATATCAGTCTGGTTACAGTAGAGCTCCGTTGCTGTTCCAGCATCTCTGGTTTTTATCAGGATCTTGCATTACATCTAGATCTCTGTGATCCTGGAGTTCTTGAATGCTGTGATAGATGTTTTCTTAATCAAATCCTTCATAAAAAACAATATTAAAAGATGCTTTGAATGATGTTTGTTCTGTCATGGGTGTTCTGTCGAGAACTATTGGAAGAATAGTCTGCTTCACTGATAACACTCTTTGCAAAAATTAAGTCCTTCACTCACAGTAGAAAGAACGTGAAATTTGAAGGTAATCATGCTTGAAAACTGTGTTCTGATACCTTATCTTAAATATTTATATCTCCTTTGCTCTGGCGTAATAGAAGTTCTAGAATTGGCTTTGGAAATGTGCATGTGTGTGTGTGTGTGTGTGTGTGTGTCCAAAGATTCTTTTTCACAGGCTAGATGTATTCCAGAGAAAGCAATCCACATAAAGGATATCTGCAGTGGTTTGTAGAGTTACGTATGGTGAAGTGGATACTCTCCAGGTTTTGAATCACTCTCATTCTGAAAAGATGTTGCTAGAAAGACCTCAAAAGCAGAAGCTTCTAACCACCCAGAGCAGTGGTGGGATATATGGAGGACACGGGTTGCACCAGATATGGAATAATCTTGCTGTGAGGCAGCTGGAAGTCTTTTGGAAGTGTCGAGAATGTCCATGTTAGTTGAACGCAATCACAGTCCTTTTCCATAGACAGAAAATTCAGCTTCATCAACGGAAAAAGTAAATTAAGCTAAAAATCTAAAGTTTTGGTTGTTTGTTTTAAATTGGTGATGCTAAGGTCTGGGTTTGTCGAAGTTTTCATGTCTGTATACTACAAAATGTAAGAGTAATTGCTGCTCGTTCCAAGTATCCAGTGGCCTCCTACCCCCTCCCACCCCCACCCCCCCCCCCCCCCCCCCCGTTTTAAGAATGCACTCTTGTGCTTTTTTTTTTTAATTTGGTCATCAACCTGACTGTTTAAAAATATACTATGAAATGACTACAGTTTGCTTACAGATAATAGGATAGTAGTTTTAAATGTTTTAAATGGCTTTCAGTAAGAGGAGTTTGCATTAATTTTTTCATTTAGAGAATGCAGACAGCAAATATTTCTAGGTCAAATGAATTGGTAGTTTGATCATTATAGCAGTTTTCCAAAACAGGAAAATTACATTTAACAAAAGGATCATTTTTTGGTTTAAATATTTTAAAATGTAATTTTCCTCCTTAAATGACTTGTTTGTCCTTAGCCTTCTGGAGTATTGAGTGCAAAAATAAGAAGAGGCTGGCAGTGTCTGTGGAGGAAAGATCACTGCTTCTTTGGTGCACCAAGTCAGAGATGTAACAAACTTCACCATTTTCCACTCTTGCTGCTGGTAAAGTCTCTTTGTCAGACTTGCATCAAAATCCATGGTTGGTTTCTGGGCCTAGTTTGTAGAGCATTAGCTTGTTGTCTTTTCTAATAAGAGATGTGGAAAAGGCCATAGAGCACTCTTTCTTACATCTAAAAAGCAGATCAGTGCTTGCAATTAGTTTTCAGAAGTAAGGCAGACAGAAATCACAGGGATTGCTGATGGTCCTGTCCTTTTTTTTTTTTTTTCCCTTCAAATGTTGGTGACTTTGAAATAAACCCCTAGATTTTTATTTGATTGTGTGACTTAAGAAATCAGAACCAATTTGAATATAATGATTTAGTGATTTGGTATAGTTGGCTGAAACTGCTAATTTCTGGAGACTATTTAGGGGTGTAGGGAGTACATATCCAAGCCTTTCTGAGTCTGATAAAAACTTTTCTAAAATTAGGTCATAATCTTATTTTAAATCAAAGTAATTTACCAGAGGAGTAAATGTATATTTTCGGAGTATCTGACTCAATTTAATTGTGTTACGGCAGTTAGTGTATCTTCTTCTACTTTGTGCTTTTGCAATTATGTTTCATAAATGAAAACTCAATACTCGGTAGCCATTAAGATATTCTAATATGTACCCAAATAACGCCTCATTGATGAGCTTGATGTTACCTTTCTATCAGTGAGCATCAAAACCTACTATTTTAGGACTGTGTTTGTTGGTAAATATGTGTAATTTTAGGTGTTCTGATTATAGTTGCTTAAAATCAGCTTTGCATTTAAAACAGCTTCAGAAATAGTGCAGGAGGTTGGAGACTCAGTTGACTGAGTTCCTGGTTCTTCATAAAATTAGTAGATGCATTTATATTAAAAGATTAAAAAGGAAAGTGGTGTTTATTTTATTTGTATCTTAGACCCTTTCAGAAGTTTGCATGAAATGATAATGCTGCAGATGAAAATACTAATAAAATTTAAAAATATAATAAGAAATTCTTAATAATAGAAAGTAGGTGTTATCCAAAATTTTCCTCTTGCTTCACAAAAGACAATTCTGTGCTGAGGGGTGACTTAGCCCTTCAGCAAAAAGACTTGAACAGTTATCCAGTGGCTTTTGTCTGTTCAGTTACATTTATCTGTAAAACTTTAGATGTGTTAATTAGAGCATTACCACAATTTATTTATTTAAGATCCAAGTTTATGTGATAATTTCAAATGCAATTTTAAAATTTGTCTTAATAATTGTTTACTATTAAAAAAAAAAGAATAAATTTCTCGAAGACTTAAACAGTTCTATATACAAGGAGTTGAACTGACCTAGATAAGCGATGTTTTCTTGGTTTAGTCTTGAATGACTTAGATATGTGGCATTCTCTTCTTTTGTCTTCTTTCTGAAATATAGGCCAGGCTCTGTAAAAGTAGGAGTAATTTTTTGAGTATATTCACAATTTTGGTGGTTTGAGTTCCTTCTGTAACTATTTCAATAGAGCAAGGTGTTTGTTAAGCACATAAATACAAGCAGTTAGTTCTAAATACAAGCAATTAATTTACAACAATAGAAAGGAGCCTTTTGTTGCAACGAATATTAGGAAAGGACAACAGAAAACTCTGTGTTTGCTCATTGGTTTTTGTTTGTCACTTGAGCAATTACTGTGCTGCTTTATATACAGGGAATCTTACTCTGCTGGAAGTCTTGATAATGATCCTGCAGGGCGCAGCATCTGTAGGTCTTAGAAACAGAACTGTGTTGTCACAAGCTGCTGCTTTGTCCGCTGTCCTCTTTCTTACTGCACCGACAAATAGTAAGTGTTTGGGAAGAGAGGAAGAAGACCTAACAAGTTGCTGAGGCTCCATACAAGGCTTGGAGGACAGAAACTTTAATGTAGTCCAATAACATTTTTAATTTTCAGCAGAAATAAAAGAGCCAACTATACATAAATACACTCATTTTAATCAAGTACAATCTGCAACTTGTAGAGGAGGATGTCAATTGTGGTAATCATCTCCATATGTGGCACGTTAGAGGTAACATTTTTGTAGTGTTTTCTTTAGAGAGGTGACTGAACAACTAGTTTTGCTTTGGTATTTCAGAGATTTTTTTTCTTTATTTTATTTTTAACTGACTTTGTAATAAAGGCAAATTCACTGACTGCAATCTTGGTCAATTAGGAGTTTGTGCTGTGTCTTTTCACTGTCTCCTGCTTACTAAGGGAAACTTGGGGAGGACCTTTCTGGTGACATTGCATTTTAAGTGCTAACACTGACCATTGCCACTGGGTGGGAGAAAACCATCCATATCCTGTTCTGAAATGCATCTGTGTTGACAAATACTGCTTGCTTAGATAGCAAACACTGCAGCTTTTGAAATCGTAACTTCCTGGGGAGCAGTAAGGGCTGTAGCCATCAAACTTCCCTTACTATGATAAACAATACTGAAAGTAAGCATAAAAGCGTGGGAAGTTTCTTTTAGAAAAATAAAATACTCTGTTCTGTATTACAAAATTGGAAATACAGTTAATGACAAAATAAAAAAATGTACTTTTAGATTATGTTTAGACTTACAGTTTAATGACTGAATCATTGTTTCATCTTTTGATGTACCAGCTGAAAACAGCTACTGGTGAATTTGCTTTGAGCTTTTTGTTTCTATAGATTGTCATGAGATGGCCTTAACTTTCATGTTTTGTGCCAGATAAGCCTCTCACTTCAGGATTTATACTGTGGCTGGCTATGAAAACCTATTTTTTATTACAATTTCATGATGAAATGTAAAAGATTTAAAAAGCAGATGTAATAAATAGAACATTTCCGTCCTGTCTTGTGCTCTGAGATGGTATTTTCCCCCTCCTTTCAGAGAGATTTCTTGAATTCACATTTCAAATTTATTACTTAATTAGCCAGAAATAATAGTTATTAGCTAGAAATGATAGTTTTCTTTAAGTCAAAAATCTTCAAGAGCATGCAAAATTTTATAAAATGTCTGTTGCAAAATATTGATTATAGATGCATCTTACTGAACCTGAAAATCACGGTGTCTTCTCACATTGAGCACAATAGACACGCTAGGCAGTTAAACTTGGCAGCTTGACTGCATTTTCTGGACTACACTGTCGCTGCTGGAGCTTCATTTAAGAGTTCAGCTATCATAGTAGATTAAAAGCTTAAATTGACGTCTTAGATTAGTTACATTAGGCAGATGAGAAAAAGCAAGTGATTATAAAACTACTAGTCAGTCCAAGAAGAGAAACTGCTGAAGCCTTTAAGAAAATAAGTAAATTTATTACTTGGGTTTTGCTCCTGAAATTCAGTAAACTCTTGTAACACCTGAGATTTTCAGGAATTTGGAACTGAAAGTAGACATTTTAGCCAAAGGAGAATGCCATCAGTTTATTCTAACATGGAAGTAAATACTTAATGAAAAATTTATATCACTCTTGGAAGGCCTTATCCTATTAGAAAAAAAAATAACTAAAAGGAAAACTGGCCAACACAGTCCCTATTTTTGTTGGGAACTAAAATAAAACTGGAGAAAAGTCATGAATATTTAATTGGTCAAAGTCAGATCCAAAATTTTCATTAGATGAAGATTGGTAGAGCTTTTCTAATTTTGCATCATTGGAATTTTTTAGGCAGTATACTAATATAGAAGTCAGAAAAGTATGTAATGTTCAGGAAAATGTTTGAAATAACTTTTGCATTGGATTTCAAATGAAAACTTGAAAGTTTGTCTTTTAAATTACAGATGGATATATTATCTTTTATATATATATATTTACTATACTGAAACTTAACATATTTACTTGAAGTACATTCTGTAATATTGGTTTTGATTCCAAAACCAAGTAATACATTTGATCATTTTATTTTCAGTCTCTAGCATCCAGCAATACTTAACAAGGTGTCTATATAAGTCTTGTAAACACTTACTTGAACATTGTCCTTAGTAAGTCACTTTGTCTTACTGGGGTTTTGAAGGAAATGATTGTACACTGTAGTGAATGAAAAGAAATGCTTAAGAGTTTGAGTGTCCAGGTTTACTGTTTTGGTGCTGTCATAGTTCAGAATACTAGGTTTTACCTTAGGTGAAAGCTGAAAACTGTTATTTGTATTAAATGTTAATTATATTTGAAGTTAATTCATGATTGAATGTATTGATTATTCGAAGGGCTTTGAAGTACCATGTGAATTGACTGACTGTAGTCTAGCTCCAGTCTGCTCATTTAAAATGAGAAACAGTTCGATGCGGGCATGCAAATTTAAGTTGATGAGTTAACTGTGTGCTGTGACTCTGTTTGCCAGACAAGGCAGATTTAATTAGTGAGGTCATTATGACATTTAAGTGAAGTGTGAACAGAAAAACACCTCTATGAGCTTGGTGCCTCTGATCATTCACTTCCAGGTACTACTTCTTCCACTTTAGTGCAAAACACTAAGTGGAGGAAAGAAAGACTGCATTGCTAAACCTGGCAAGATGCAATCCCTGAGTTCCTGCGGTGCATCTGCAATTTCCTCTTCAGTGGGAGGAGGGATGAAAGCTTGAGAGGGTAGGGGAATTAGAGCAGCACAGTCAAGTATGTTGCTTCATGTCATTCCAGCAATTGGCCGTGGTCTCCATTGATCAGCAATCACTCCTCGTCCTGGTCTTGTTCTAGCCATTACCATCAGCTTCAACATTATTATCATCCTGAAATCTGTGCTGTCCTCTACCATAGTATCCTCATTCCAACCACCCTGGGCCTCTGACAGTTTCTGGAACTGGAGCAAGTTCTGAAGCAGTAGCTTAATCCCTTTTGCCACTCTCAATTCCCTTTGAGTACTGGTGTCACTCAGTTGTAGGGGAGAGTTGATTACTCCAGGTACCATCACAGGGATTACAGAATACTGAACAGGAATGAAGCGAGTTGGAGGAGAGGAGTCATTCAACCTCCAACCATCACATCATCACTCTGATTTACAAGTTTGTTGCGGGAAAAGGTGCTGCATTAATAGCAAGAAAATGCATTTATACATCTCTGTTTACATAGTATTAAGTTAATCTACACTATTAATGGTGTTTTCTCTAAATAGAAATTATGTCTGTTTTCTCCGGATTACACATACTTTACAGTAAACTAGCAGTATGGATGAACTGAATTCATTCAGAATAGTTTTATAGGCATAAATTTTTAGGTCAGAATGCATATTGTAAACAAGGATAAAATACATAGCTAAAGAGAAAATTGCTGTCAATTCACAGTTTGAATAACATATATGGTTAAGGTTTTAGCTGAGTAAACTTCTAAAAAGTGAAGCATATGTAAAAAGCAGCATAAGTACTTGGCATCTCACTTTAGAAAACCCCAAAATTTTCACCATGCATCTTTTAATTTTTTTTCTCTCTCTCCTTTACTTTGAGGTTAGAAACCTGTTCCAGGGTAAATTTATTCTTTTCAGTCAGTGACTTTCCTGAAATTATCCTAGGGGAAAAGCTGAAATCATCCCAGTGTAAACAATGATGTGATAATTACTCTGTTAATTTAGAGAAAGGAAGGGTTGGATTGCATGACTACAAAAGAATGTAAATAATATTTATCTTTCTTTTTGTGTTCTGTAATACAAGTGTTAGTCTGCTAGATACTCCACTTCAGAGAGGAAAGGGGAGAAATCCCAGGCTGGAGTGTGATTTATGTGCCTTCTTTTCACTGTGGTAATAATTATTGTGGCTTTCATGTCTGTTTCTTATTAGAGAGAAAATGTGGTATGAGTTTAGGTGTGTCAGGCATAATTTGTGTTTAACACACAGTAACCTTGAAGCAGAGGTAATTATTAAATGTTATATAAGCAGATTTTTTTCATAAACTTCAGCCTGTATGACCATCAGTACAGTGCTAGAGTTGTTCTTCTGAAACTGATCTCTTATGTGCACACTTATGCATGCACGCGCTGCAAATCAGAAAAGGTTTCTGTTAAAGATTTACCAGGAAAAAGCATGGTATTAACAAATGTGTAATAGTGCCATCTGCTGACCCCTGTCATAATGTAACTAAGTTGTCTGCGTGGACATTGGAGAACTCATTACTGAGAAAAGTAGAACTCTCCAGACAGTCGACCTAAACTGACAAAAGAGCCAAATTTGGTAAAAGGAGTTAGTGCACTTTGAGCTTAGAGAAATGTAATGAAAAACAAACCCAAATAGAACTAGAAGTAAATGTTGATCACAAGGAGTTGCTAAGAATTTTCTTGGCAATATTTTGCATGTTTGTTGACAAATGATGAATTTTCACAGTAAATTAAGGTCAGTCTGATGCTTCTGTGCTGTTGAAAAATGTTTCTGACTTTGGTCTTGCAGTCATCATTAACAGTTTTCCTGTCATGTGGTGAGACAAATGCATCGAGAAGACACATCCATTTGCGGGTATAGGAATTTATGGGTAAGAGAGAAGTGGCTGTTAACACTGCTTGTTTCAGTGGCAGCGTGTTCTTGGACTGTCTTAAGTTGGTCATGAGGTTGTCTTTATTAAAGACTTTGAGTCACTGTGAACACCTTTCTGTCATATTGACTTTGTCCTCCTTCACTCCTGATCAGCTTTCTACAAAGTTTTCATGTATTATGCCTGTTCTTAGAGGAACTTCATGTAAAGGTCGCTCTCACTAACAGTTACATAGAAATGCGCTTACACTTGGGTTGAGTTGAGGAATAAGATGGAGAGAAAAATATAAACCTTAAAGTAATTGGGTGTGACATCTGGTAGAGCAGTGGTCTTGGAACTCAAGTTGATGTCAGAAGATTGTTTCAGAGTCCCGAAAACTGACTGACTGGCTGGGAAGAGATTACTGCAGGCATGTTTGTATATGTTTGGAAGGAGAGAAAACATTCAGTATTAGATAAAATGTTTGTATTGACATTGTTTTTATTTACATGTATCAATAAAAGGTTATAGTTGTAGTATTTCACATGATTTGACAAGCTTTACAGAGAGAATTATGCTAGCCTGAGCTGATTTTCCTTTGCACCGTAGGAAAAGAAAGGCATGAAACCGGTTGAGTATGATGCTATTATAAAAATAGTGAGCAAACTGTCAACTTTCTTATTTTTTAAGAAATACTTTGAAAAATTAATTGTTTATGACACATTTACTCCATCATATCAGAAAAATCCCCACAGAATCATTTTGCATAAGAAAACCAGGATCTCTAATATAGCAGGAACTACTGCATTTGAGCACTATACTTTTGTTGTTGCTGTCACTGGTTTCATGGCTATTTCTTGTATTGCAATTATGAGGTTTTGGAATTTTTGTTTTTAATTTACATATTTCAGACAGTGGGTCTTATACTCAGATTCTATGTGAGCAAGACAAAGCATGAACAAATATAGTTGCTGTCCTTTCCTCCTATCTTCACAAATGTTGAGAAGAAGGATCCAGGCATATACAGTCTCACCCTGATCTCTGGGAATGTGGTGGAGCAGCTAATCCTGGACACTGTTTCCAGATACATGAAGGACACGCAGATCATCAGGAGCAGTCAGCATGGCTTCACCAAGGGGAAGGCATGTTTGACCAACCTGATAGCCTTCTGTGATGAAATGGCTAGCTTGGTGGATGAGTGGAGAACAGTGGATATTGTCTACCACAACTTCATGAGGTGTTTAACTCTTTCTTCTTTAAGATCCTCATAGAAGAACTGTCGATATACAGACTGGATGAGCAGAGAGTGAGGTGGATTAAAAACTGGCTAGGTGGCTGGGCCCAGAGAGTGGTGATCAGTGGCACAAAGTCTGGCTGGAGGCTAGTGGCTAGTGATGTACTCCAAGGGTCAGTAGTGAGTTCCTGTTCTTCATTAATGACCTGGATGATGGAGCAGAGTGTACCCGCAGCAAGTTTGCACATGACGTAAACTGGGAGGGGTGGCTGGTATGCTAGAATGTCGTGCTGCCATTGACAGGCTGGAGAAGTGGGCTGACAGGAATCTCATGGTGTTCAGCAAGGGGAACTGCAAAGTTGCACCCGTGGAAGAACAACCACATACACCAATATATGCTAGGGTGCTAATCAGCTGGAAAGCAGCATGGTAGAAAAGGGCCTAGGGGTGCTGGTGGACACCAAGTTGAACATGAACTAGCAATGTGCCTTGCAGCTAAGAAGGTGATTGGTATCCTGGGCTGCATTAGACAAATTACTGCCAGCAGGTTGACAGAGGTGATCCTTCCCCTTTATTTAGTGCTGGTAAGGCCACACCTGGAGTGCTGTGTCCAGTTCTGGGCTTCCCAGTACAAGAGAGAAATGGACATACTGGAGGGAGTCCAGTGAAGGGCCATTAAAATCATGAAGGGACTGGAGCATCTCTCCTGTGAGGAAGGGCTTGGAGAGTTGGGACTCTTTAGCCTGGAGAAGAAGAGATCTTGCTAATGTATATAAATACCTGAAGGAAGAGTGCAAAGAGCCAGGGGCTTTTCATTGGTGACCAGAGGCAGTGGGGAAAAACTGAAACACGGGATTTTCCCTCTGAACATCAGGAAAGGCTTTTTTTATTCTGAGGGTGACTGAGCACCGGCACAGGTTACCCGGGGAGGCAGAGGAGTCTCTCACCTTGGGAATATTCAAAAGCTGTCTGGACATGGTCCTGGGCAAGTGGTTCTACATGGCCTTACTTGAGAAGGGTGTCTGGCTGAGATGACCTTCAACTTCCAGTCTTCACCATTTTGTGATTCTGTGATATTTTTAATAATAAATGAGCAAAACTTGTAAGTATTTTACTTTTAGCATCTCCTAAAGAAAAATTCATACTGAATTGCCTTGCTGCTCGATTAAATCTGTTTTAACCAAGTCATTGAGGTAGTGTTTTATTTTAAAGCTCTTCATCTTGTAGTAGTATTAGTCTGGGATGATGTAGCTTTAAAACCAATATGAAAACCACATGAACATCCTCAAAAACCACCCACAAACCTAGCCTTCTCAACAAACCTTGAACATGTGGTATGAAAAAGAGTTCCCTTTCTCACTAAACTCCTTAAAGTGATATCCTTGTGGCAGTGAAAAATTGCAAATTTCAGTGAAACCCGCTGTGGCTGATCGTGTCTCTGCTGCCCCTGCCATCTTTTGGACACCTCTGTGTATCATCATAAAATACAGACCTACCTGTGATGGGCTGAATACTTCTCTTGATTTCACTGACTGAATTGCCTAGATTTTTACTGTCAAGCATGAGGCTTAAATAGAAAGCTGACATGTAGGTTTTTAAATTAAGAGCATTTTTAAACTGTACTGAAGTTCCACCTGGCCTTCCTGTAAGACCTCAAAGTTCTTTCTAGTGTTGCTCTCATTCTGGAAGCTGTGCTCATCCAGGTTTCTGAGATGGTGAATTAGAGGTCTCCAGTTGACTTCACTTAAGAGTCCTATTTTAAAACAATAACTTTTTTCAGTGTGCCTAAATTCTTCTCAAGGTTTTGTGTTCATCTTTTCCAAGTTGCTGCTTTTATATTTATAGTGAATCATAGATCTCCTTTTCACTTCTGCTGCACATACATTTTTTTTTTCCTTTTGGTACATATTTTTCATAGTCAAGAGGATAAAACTTGTCTCCTTGTACTTTGTTCTCCTATCTTGTTTGACAATTTATGCTCACATATTTTTCCTTTTTTTCTCTTCTACATTGTTTTTCTCTCTAGCTCTCTATCATTGTTAAAATTACTTTAATTAACAGTCTTTTTCTTTCTATTTTCTGTTTTAAGCAAAGTGCCCAGACAGTATTGTAACCTCATCTCTGATGTGTTAAAGTACATTCTTCAAACTTTGTTGTTTAGTCCAAATGTGTTTCAGTTATTCTAGCCATATTTTACACCATTTTATGTCAGTTTAGTGAGTTTAGGTTGATTTTTCTCTTTGAATGTAAACTCAGTGTTAGTAGTTTAATATCAGAACTTCCTTACTCATAGACTGACTGGCATGCTGCCAGTCAATACAGCTGGACTTTTCATTCCTGCTGGCTCCTTCTGTTCAGTTTTGGGGTGGGTTTTTTTGAGTACTGTGTTATTTTCTTCCCAGTCTTGTGAAAATAGTACTGACTTCTTTGCAAAGTGCACTGCTGATTTCTAGCTTGCAGAACACTTCGTAGGGCAACTTGTGATCTGTCATATGTTAAGATTAAAAAATAATTTTTTGTGCTCATGCAATTTCAAAAAACCCAAGCAAACAACCCTCTCACAACGAAAAAAACCCATAACGAAACCAACAAACCCACAACGAACAAAGCTTCATCATAAATTTGATTTACATGGAGGTTTTGTGATAAAGCCAGGAGCTTCCAGGTGAAGAGTTGATATAATCATTATAGGAAATAATACAGAAACTTGTATATTTTTACCAGTACCTGTCTAAAAGGGCAGTCCAATGGGAATTTTAATAATGTGATTTTTTAAATTATTTTTACTTTTTGTCTTATTTTTGACAGTGGTAAGTTCAGACTCCTGTAGGCAAAGATGTGCTGGCTTGTGACCCCGGTACATGTGCTGGGAAGTAGGCTCAAAAGACTCATGCTCTTCAGTGTTTTGTGGGGATGGTTGAGGGGCTTCTTTTGTGGTGCATTCAGTAATGGTAATTGTTTGATGTTGGCTTTAAAATTTGTGGTTAGTTTTGACCCGTTGCTTTGGTGTCATTACTTCTCATTTTCATGTTTTCCTTTCTCTGCACTTCATTTTCAGATAGAATTCCTTGTTGTTGCTAAGGGATTCTGGGGCTCAAGCTCTTGCTATTTTACTGGTTTACAATGGGTGTAAGTGCTTGTAACACAGTAGGTTTTCTAAGTTATTTACTTTTACTCTCCAGTGAATTTCTGAGTGTTATAACTTAATTTACCTATCTTGTAAAATCCATAAATTAGAACTGTACAATTTCTGTGAATTACTTTATTACTCATTTTAAAGATAAACTTGTGTCTGGAACACAGTCTTACAGATTATGAATGTATTTGATTTATAAAGATGTAAAATGTAAGTTGAGTGCTTTATTTATCAAGACTTTTTTAACATGTGGCAGTTGCTCTGTGGTGTTTTTTTTAATGTTAACTGAGATCAGATGCCTTGAGAATTGCATCAGAACATTAGGGAATTTCACACTTACTTTAAATAAGGCTGTAAACCTCATTGCTTCCAAATCTTTCAAATCTTTAATATAGATGTATTTTTTACTTGTTCCATTAGCTGTTGCTTAATATTTCTAAAGTTTTACTTGCATTTCAAAAGGGAAAGGAAGGAATTCTTAAAAAAGAAGAGAAAATAGGGAGAGGGTCAGGATTGTTGAGTTTTTCAGTTTTGTTTTCTTTTTTTTCTCTCTTGCACAAGAGGTACTTGTCACTAAATCTAGCCAAAGAGCTTTAGGTCAGAATTGCTTTGCTACTGCCTGGTGTGCCAGAAATATAAGAAGGGGGCTGCTCATGCATGGTAGAATGTGAAAAGTAAATGGGTTAGCTACCAGTGCTTGGACTGCTCACCATTTCTGTGCTTTGGCTGGATGGTCTTGCACACTCATTGAGTTGCCTGTAGAGTTTGCTGGTGAAGTACAGAACTTAGTTTGGCTTTTCTATTTTTCTTTGTAGGTTTGTGGTTTTTTGTAGTATGAAAAACGGAATGTATTCTCCATATGTTTTTCTCAAAGCTCTTGTATTTGAGAAGCCAGGAGTTTATCTGCTGCTGTGTAGAATTGTCAAAAAGACTCAGACTAATCAGTCCAGATTGGTGAAAGTTACACTCCTCTTCCATGGTTTGTGTGGAATAGCAATCGTTTCATTGATGCAGGGGCTTCATAAGGCACTACTACAAGTTCAAATACTTCTGATGTGTGTGGTTGTCAGATGGATAGTTTTTGTAGAAGAAAATGACATAATCTCAAGTACCTTATGAAGAAGTAGGGATCTTATTCTCTTTCTTTAAATAATTTCTTTGAAAAAATGTCTGGTTCCTTTTTTGGAGTCGTTCCTCTCTGACAGGGTAGGCTAAGCAAAAGCCTTTTCCAATACATTTGGAATCTTAAAAAAGACAATATTACTTCTTCAGTATTGAAAATATACTGAACTTAAATGAAGTACTTATAGTTGACTCCAAAATCTGTTTGATGCAAACATGTAGTAAATAACATTTCTAATACGAAGCTACAGCAATATATTTTCGTTGCTGAATCAAAATGATTAATGGTTTGACATTAAAAACTCTTTCATCCTTGAAGTGTTTTTCTTTCTAGATCTTTAAAGAAATTATTTTGAAGGAATATTTTTATGTTTAGTAATGCATGACAGTTTCTATGTAAATAGTTTTGCTACCTATGAAAATCCGTCAAGTTTTTGGATAAGAATTTTCATTCTTTCAGCATTGTGTGTGCACAGAGAAGGGTGTCAAAAGGAGCCAGCTGGGCCTGGGCAAAAGGCACTATTGTATATCTCTGGTTGCATTGCAGCAAGGTCGTTAGGAACAGGCACGGAGCAGTGAGACACAAAGGCCTGTGGGATACTAGAGGCTCTTTTGTTAATGCTTAATAAGCATAATGTAAGGGCAGCTGACAGTGGAAGCAGGTGGAAATGCTGGAAGTAATTACAAGCACAGATGTGAGAATTGCTGTGGTAAAAGGTAGTGAACAAAATTGAGGACATGAATATTATATTTTATATGTTTTACCATGAGAATTATTATGGTGAAAATAGAGGAAAAGCTAAAATAACAAATCTTTATTCACTTTAACTAAAGTCACTTAGTATGTAGGATCTGTATATGCAATGTTGAGTTGTGCTTTGTGGTTTTATATGGAATACGTACAACTTAACTATACTATAATTCCTAGCAAATGCTCCACCTCACAAATAAGGTACTCTTTATTATAAAGGCACAGACTGTTTTTTATCTCTGAAGACTAAATAATGATTTGCTTAAACAAAACCAAGTAAATAGGTTCAATATTTAAGTCACTTTGCCAACAGTTTCCTCCATCAGCTATCTAAGATGTCTTTCAGTGCTCATATCATTTACTTTGATAGTATATTTCTCTAAATAAAATGGATTCTGTGATTCTGTGAATGGCTATGTGATGGTAACTGCAAATAGAGTTTTAGGCAGGATTATGTCATTTTCCATAATAAGATAATGTAGACAATAAAGTAGCCATTTCTCTGAGGTCTGCTGCTCTGGACACATCTCTACAAATTGTCATACTACTTTTTCTACCTTTTTTCTTTACATATTAACTTCAGATAGTGTTCTCAGTTTGAACCATTATTTGATTTCCTTTCTCCTTCAAATGTTACGTTTTTAATTCAGAAAAGTATTTGAAGTCAGGTGAACCAGCTTGCATAGAAGGATTGCCTCCTGTCATTGTCCCATTAATCAACCACACCTTCAAATCTGTTACTGCAGACAGATTTACAGTTAGTATGGGAATGGGTTATGGACTGCTGAGATTTTTAAAAAGATATTATCTCCCTTACTAATATAGTTTTTCTTATAGTTACAAAGCCTTAGGTACCTTTGCATGTTGCATGTTCTGAGCTAGCATTTTCTTGCAGAAACCTGGGTAAACGGCAGTTCTCTGCTTGTTTAATATGGTGTCATGGGTAAAACAGCCTTGACTCAGGGAATTTTTACTTAATTTACTGCCAGCTAACATAAACTTTACTCACTGATTTGGGTGTTGAGGACAACTAAATAATCAAAAACTTACATAAACACATTTTTCCATCTGCCCCAGACTGGAGACAAGCTGAGCACCTTATCTTACCCTGCACCCCAGCTTCCCCTGCTTCTGCCATTCATTGTAGTGGGTTCATCCCAGCTCCTTCAACAGGCCGTGGCCAGCACAGTCGGGGTCATTTCTGTTAGGGCTTTCCTCCAATGCTTCTTGTGTGGGGAGCGGGTGGGAGGTGTCGCTGGAGCTGGGTGGGTGGATTGTCGAGGCAAGGTTTCTGTGTGCTTGAGGGTGCCTACATGCTCCAATTTATAGAGAAGCTGGTTTGTTTTCTCAGGTGTTCCAGCCTCTAACTACAATCACCGTGTACGGTCTCACAGGATTAGTGTCATATGCCAGAGCCAAAAAGTTGGATGACTTCAAGAAGAGGTTTGAATTTCCTAATGCAGTTAACTCAGTCACAGGCAGTGGGTGATCTGATTGCTGCCGTACTGAAAGAAAACATTTATTTGGAGAAGGTCAGGCAGGTGTCTGACCAGACTCCTGCTCTGAACTTGCTCTGGGAGAAGTGCTGCAGTGAGAACATTGACTTGCAAACAGCCCGCTCTGAGGGATTGGCGGCACTTGATGCAGAGAAACATGCTGAGCTTGGCTGTGTTCTTCACAGAGCTCTCAACCTAATTCCCTCAGCAAGGAATGTGCATGGATTAGTAAAAACTATTTGGAAAGTATTAGAAATCTAGGATGTTCAACTGGGAAAACATGGAGAAAAGGCTGTTTGGAATCTGTGTGGAATCAGGTAATCAAGCACTGGCATTGGTTGTCCACAGAAGTTGTGGAATCTCCATCCTTGGAGTTACCAGAACCTGACTGCATATGATCCTGGGCAACCTTCTAGCTGCCTTTGCTTCTAGCTGCCTTTGCTTCTAGCTGCCTTTGCTTCTAGCTGCCTTTGCTTCTAGCTGCCTTTGCTTCTAACTGCCTTTGCTTCTAACTGCCTTTGCTTGAGCACATGGGCTGGACTAGATGATCTGAGGGGGTCCCTTCCAACTTGAATGATTCATTCTGATTCTCTGATTCCTAGTGATTTTTTCTGCAGTACTTTGCTTGCTATTTTTCTCTGAGTCTGCTTATCAGTAGTGTTCCCCAGACACACAGGGCTTCTCCAGTTTTATCTCTGACATGCTTTTCCTCCGTGGCTGTCCCTCAGGGTGCTGCTACCCTGGTGTGGGTCTCCCATGCCTGTGATCCCTCGGGGGTGTGCACGTCTTCTCTAGTGAGCTGTACCTCACCCCAAGACCATGTTGGTTCATCCATCCCTGTGGCTGCTTACAGATGCCTCAGCAAAGGATCAGCATGCTACTTTGGGGGTTCCTGTTTTGGGTCATGATGGGTAACTCACAGAAGTTTGGCGTCAGCTGGAAATGGCTGTGACCGACCCAGGGCAGTTCACAGCTGCTCCCGTGCAAGGCCTCCTGTAGCCTTCCAATACCGAAACCCTCCCAACTACACCCTGTACATACAGTGTTTATCTGTAGGATTTGGAAGCTAAGGATGAGATAGGAGAAGGTGTAAGAAAAAACAGGGAAGCCTTAGCCTGTTTGTACTTATACAAACACTAAGTGGGAATTCATTGAAGTTTCAAAGTGTGACTCCAGAAATTTGCCAGGTAAATATGTTGCTTTAACTTGGAGGATCTGTCAGAAGTTGGAGAATTTTGCCTGTCACCTTGAATACGGGTTTACTCACACTTTCATTTTGCTGGGCTTCAGGAAAGGTCTGTACTTGCATCATGAGAAATCAAGTATCGCACTGATGCTTCTGCTCATGACTTCTTGGAGAGCTACTTCCCTCCTGCGTCCCCTGCACTACTTTGCTTTTGTGCCTAAAGTGCCAGTAAGCACCAGTACCGACTGCTCTCCACTGAACTCTGTTCAGTGCCACCATAATTCTTCTTAATTCTTGAAGGGGTTAAATACCTAAAGGATGCTTTTGGCTGAAGTAAGACACCCCTTCTCCTGTTTAAGCTACTTTACTTCTCCAGCCATTGCAGCTTGCGTCATCCTAAAGGGGATAACTAAGGAGGGTACAGTCCTCTGGAGCTGACGTCTGGTAAGAATAACTGATTAAAAAGTGGGGAGTATGGTTTCAGTCTGAAGAGGAGGCTTGTTTGGTTTACTTTTGAATTTTTGTAGTCATATATTTTTTCTGCCATGTTATTGAATGTGACCTTTCTATATTTTGGTTTCAAAATGTACAATTGTTTAGTACTGATTCTACCACTGCAATGGTGGTAAAACTATTTATCTTCCTACCTGTGGGAGTACTTTAACAAAAGAAAACATCCCAAAACCCAGACATGATTGCAGAAGGTGTAAAGTGTCAGAATAGCAAGTGTAGCAGAAACGATGTTCATTAATAAAGTAGCATTCCTGGGACTGGCAGTGCTTCTCTTTTGAGTGTATAAGACAGATTTATTATACTTCATTGTATTTTGTTTGTCTGTGCCTATTTTGTCTGTTGTCAGTTTTCTGACAGTTTAGGTTCCACCCTTAAAAGCTGAGCATGGTGGCGTTAAGAGCTAAAAGCCAGAAAAACCCTGCTGTACTGGACTGTTGCTTGGATGATAAGTGTGTTAATCCAGAAATTCTTTGGAGACACTATGCATTTTAAGATTACTGATGATGTTTTTATTAAATACACTGTACCATGATCAATTGTTCAACCGTATTCTATTTAAAAGCAAATGATACGGGGGAAAAGCATTCCAGTTTTCTAAATGAAGTTTTCCTCAACCATTTGGGAATAGAACTGAATCTTGGAGCATTCTTGATCTTTGCATATCTATTTACTTTTTAAAGGGAAAAATCTGCTCCAAATACACATTGCTGTTCAAGGTAACAATCCTCTTTATATGTTCCAAATAATATCAGAGCTCTGCAAGCTGGATACTGTAATCATTTATAGCTCCTTTTCCAGTGGAAAACCATGAACAACATATAAACCCAAGAAGGTATTGCAATTATTTTTTATCTTGGTGACAAATCTACTGAATATAGTGCATGTTTTTTTATTCCTGACCATATGGGAAATTAACCATTTGCACAGTGGAACATTACCATCACAGAAATAATGTAGTGACTCTACAGGAAAAGTAGATTCCTGTAAAACAGCAACACTTCCTTTAGTCCCTAAATTGCAGGGCTAGATAAGTTGAAGTGATAGTCTGAAGGTCATATATTGTCTTTTAATTCAACACGGCTCTTCTGTTCAGGACCAATACAATTCTTATGATTTATTCTGTGGTAAATCTTAAATTACATTATTTTGAACAAAACAAAAAAAATCTTTAGGATAATGTAAGTTTATTTGCAGAAAGTTAAATATACAAAATAAAACACCTGAAAAAAATAATGAATACCCTACAGGGCGATACTGGAATTATCTTAAGTTTTCTGTAATGTTCTGAAAAATTTCCTGCAGTGTTTTGAAAAAGATGCAAAACCAGTACATCTGTAGACATAAAAATTGTTCAGGTAGGAGCTTGAGAAATTCTCTATGTATAAGGAATAAAATGCCAATTTTTGAACAGAGAATAGCTAATGAAGTAGCATGCAGAAAGCAATATACAGGTAAAACTGAGCATTAACATACAGGACAGTCCACATAAAAAATATTTCTTACTTGTATTTTCATGCATATTTATATATGTTATTACATAAATTAGATGTGTTCAGTAATTACAGTAATTTCAGTAATTCTGCTTCTGGTACATCTTCAGAAAAATTCTTCCTGGTTCAACAATAGAAGAAAGCTATTTTAGTATTAATTAAGAACATATTAAAACTTAATGCTAAAACATAACATAAACAAATCTTGAATAGTATTATTTAGGTGGATTCACAGAACAAAAAGATCTTGCGTAACTAATGAAAAATGGGAGGATAATATGAAGAAGAAAGAACAGCAAATTAGGAAGGAAGAAGGTAGAGGTATTTTTAATTAGGAGCAAGGGGAGGAGGGACTGGAGAGAGGATCTTTGTATTTTTGTTAAGATTGCATGGAAGAAAAATACTTGAGTCATTTAACCATGTGGCAAAATTAAATGGAATTAAACCCTTTGTATGTGCTGTGCTAATAGTGAGAAACTGGGATGCAATTGTTTTTCATAAGAAAACTGAAATGTGTGATGAAGAGGTTTTTTTATTTCATTTCTTGGAAGCAGCACTTGAGTGCTGCTTAGGAGAACAGGTTTTCTGATTTTCCTTTATTTCCATGTTATTTGCTGTTAAAGAAGTTATATAAGTCTAAAAATAAACAGCTATTAGGTTTCTCCTAACTCTCCCCCACACACCCCTTCTCGTCTCTGTGGTCTCATACTTGTGGATGTATTCTTTTAAAATATATGCTCGTGTCAGATCCTCTGTAATACATGTCATGAGCTTTTAATTTTTTTCCTTTCATTCCCTGGTGTGTGCCTGAGGTTCTCCAGTTTTTTATTTTTTTGTTTTCCCTGTCTACTAGCCTTCAAAAGTCATTTGTTTTGTGTCCGTGAGAGAACATCTTGCAGGAAAGGACATAAAGCTCAGTCAAACGAACTTATCAAAAAAGATGAGGGATGACTTGATTTGAAGCATGTAGGGACTTCCTCGTGGTAAGATTTTCTGTTACAAAAGACTTGTTAATCTGGTGACAGGAAACATCACAAGAACAAGTGGCCAGAATCTGCAACAATGCAAATTAAAAATGAGATGTACATTTTTAATAGAATGAAAAGCCACTGTAAGAGTTTCCCCAGGAGCAGTAATGGAATGTTCATCTCTTCTTACTACACATTTTTAAATCCAGATTTTGGATGCCTTTATATGCCCTGTAGCAAATCTAAACACAGGCAAACTCATGTTTCTTTTGGAGGACTTTATGATTTGCTTAAATTTGATGAAAAATGCAAAAATGCATTCTGACAACTGCTGCATTTTAACATATGTCCCAGAGAAGAGCGAACGAGAGCTTTTCAAAGTAGTGACTTGGGTGCAAAATTTTTTTTCCCATTACTGTATTGGCACTACACTATCAAAGTTATTCAGTTCTGAGCATATAATTGATTTATGTGAAATAAATGCATTTAATTTCAGTGTCAGGTCCTTAATGTAAAAGCCCATTCGAGTAGGGATTTTCTGAGTGTTACAATGTAACGATCATGTAAGTGGAGGTCTAAATATGGTTGTAATCAAGCTCACATGTCAAAATGAAGTTCACATTCCACTGATTATTTTTGTTAGGCTTATGCATCTGATAATGTAAACTTTTGCTCACAGTCCCTGTTTTTCTTCTTAATGTCTTTGTTGTAGAGTAGTAGAACTTGAGGCCTCATATTTCCTTTGATTCAAGATATTTTTGAACTATATTGTGACATACAGCATTTTTTCTTGGTGTTCTCCGATCTGATAAAGCCATGACTATGGTGAGCAATTTTGTATGATAAATGCCATGGCATTTCCTCTACTCTATGCAGGAACCAGAGGAAACCATTTTTACAGTGGATAGTGGTTTTAATCATCTGTCCTTTTAGTTAGAAACCTCTTACTTGAGAAAAGGGGCATAAATCAAAGTAAAGGGGTAAAAAGACCATTATCTTTGTCTTGCGAGGTGGAAGACTTGAGGAATAAAAGACATTCTTATGGGTGCTCTTGATGTGGAGGGTCATCAGATAAATTGTTTCTGCCACAGCACGAAAGCTTTAGTATCTTTTCTTACAAACATTAACTAAAAATACATAAATATTAATACTTCTACCAGTTATTTAAAACAAGATTATAGTTTAATAATTTAATTCCTGAATTTATGATTAAATAAAGCAAATCAGTCAGATACATGTTTTTGAGAGTTTCCTCAGTGTGATGTTTGACACAAGTAACCCTGAAACGTAAAAGGTTATGAACCATAACTGAACTTTTTAGTTGCACCAAGTTTGCTAAGCTTCATCAGAATTAATTTTTTACTGAAATGGTGGTGTTGGCTGAATCTGTACAGTCTCTGAAGCTTGCAGTAAAATACAGAAAATAACCTAGTTTCTCTTTTAATTCTCATAATAAAAACACGAAGTAAAGGCTTTTTATAAGCTTATTTTGTAATGGAAATTTTAGCAGCCTTTTGAAAGAACAATTATGTCTTTGTTTCCATGGAGCTAGCACAAAAATAGCTCAGAAACAGTATGGTGGTATTAAGAACATAATGTTAGGGCTACTTCGGGGAACTGTCCACTTGATCTGGTGAAGGTGATTTCAATTAAATAATTTGTCAGAAAAACGTTAGCTGATCAAAAGTAAAATACAGGAGAGAATTTCTTTTGTTGAAACTTTGTTTAGTAAACACTCCCCTTGGTTCTCCCTCCACTCAAGCCTTCCCATCCATGATAGGAACTTCTTCACTTTGCTTAAATACTGCAGTGGCAACTTCACCCACAGTCTCTCACCTACAGGAGGTATGCACTGACCATCAGGAGGCTTGAGTTTGGGGGATTACATATTGCTGTTCATTGAGAAGCATCCTTGGACTCTTTGAAAAGTTTTCGCTTCATCTGATTGTGGAATTTGAGTGTGTTATATGGGGTGGGGAGTGGGGGGGTGTTATTTATTTAAATTTTGGGGTGACTAAGCTGTTTTGTAGCTCTCTGTATGTCTAAAGATGTCTCAAAGTATAGAATGAAGGAATCATACAGGTTCAAAAAGACCCTTAGGGTCATTGAGTCCAACTGTTAACACTGCCAAGTCCACCTCTAAACAATGTCCCTAAGCACCACATCTACACATCTTTTAAATACCTCCAGGGATAGTCACTCAACCACTTCCCTGGGCAGTCTCTTCCAATGCCTGACAACCCTTTCAGTGAAGAAATTTTTCCTACTATCCAGTCTAAACCTCCCCTGGTGCAACTTGAGGCCGTTTCCTCTTGTCCTATCACTTGCCACTTGGGAGAAGAGACCAACCCCCACCTCTCTGCAACCTCCTTTCAGGTAGCTGTAGAGAGCAATAAGGTCTCCCCTCAGCTTCCTCTTCTCCAGGCTGAACACCCCCAGCTCCCTCAGCCGCTCCTCACAGGACTTGTGCTCCAGACCCTTCCCCAGCTCTGTTGCCCTTCTCTGGACATGCTCCAGCCCCTCAATGTCTGTCTTTCAGTGAGGGCCCCAACACTGAACACAGGATTCGAGGTGTGGCCTCACCAGTGCCCAGTACAGGGGGACAATCCCTGCCCTAGTCCTGCTGGCCACACTGTTCCTGATGCAGGCCAGGATGCCACTGGCCTTCTTGGCCACCTGGGCACACTGCTGGCTCATATTTAGCTGACTGTTGACCAACACCCCCAAGTTCTTTTCTGCTAGGCAGTCTCCAGCCTCTTATTTCCCAAACTGATGTTATATAAAACCAAATGTACTCCCTCCTAAAAATACTTACAGAGACTTCAGAGCTTCAAATCCCGTCTGTGAACTCTCAGGATGGTAAAACTTGAAACTGAAATCCTGAACCTGGTGATGATTTTAGGATAGGTTTTTAGTCGTCGTTTTTCAGCATGGGAAGATTAGTTCAAGGTGGGTAGTTGATAGTGAAAGTGTAATGTGTTTTCAGCTGTAGGAATCAGTCAGAGGTTTGAAATATCAGTTGTTTTGTGGTGATTAATGACTGAAAGGGTACCAGAAGGTACTTTTCTAATGGCACTTCTTATTTCCCCACTGTTAAGGGTATGTTTCCTGACTACTATGGAGTGGCTAATTTTTTTCCAGGTGTGTCACGGTAAAATATTTAATCTGGCCAATCTGGTTTTCCTTTGTTTCCTGTCAGTCTGGTACATACACATTTCGGAGGTATCTGGGGCTTCAGCAGCTATGTCGCTTGAAAAGCCTTTTTCAGAGTCCTGTTCTGTAGCTAAGGCGGAACAAGTCCTGCCTTATTCTGTGCCCTGAATAGTAGCTAAAGTACCTGGTTGTCTGACCTTTGTCCAGCCATCCTTTTTCTTTGCACTTGTGTTTGGTGCAGCCCTTGACTTTTCCCACTACCTGACGTTCAGCTCAAACCCTGCCTGTGTTCCTACCTTGGTGTTTGGATCGGGTCAGTCCAACTAGTGACTCTCTGACCTTGACTGTTCATTTGGACTGTGTTATATTCAACTCCTGTAGTTGAAGGAACTTTGTCTTTCTTTAGCGAAAGTTGAGAAAAAGTTTGTTATACTCATCATGTATTTATCAACTATTTACTTATGACAATAGTAAAAATCCTTAAGAATCAGATGAATAAGCCTGTGTGAGTCAAACAGTTTTATCTGCCCAAGAAACATCTTGAGGAGACTGTGGGTTCTTCCCTAGTTACTTGCCCTTCATCTTGGTGTCGTCTCCTGTGATTTAAATTAGAGCAATAATAATAACATTTTTTTCCAAGGTTACTATTTTAAAAATTCTGTTAATTAGTTAAAACTGGCTTTGAAATGTCAATCTAGTGTATCTGTTACACTTTATAAAATACTTTTTCAGGGAAAGGTTAGTCTTTCCTTGCAGACAGGTTTATAGAATTTGGTTAAACAGATATTCTGAAAGTCACTAAGCAGAAATTGGCCTATCTTGCCTTTCAGATTGAAGCTCACTCTTTGGCTGTCCCTTGCTGATTTGAGTGCAGTCTGTTCATGTGGTCCCCAACCAGAATTATCTTGTTATCAGGTTGAAGGCTCACCTGACTAACTGCAGTATGAATCATAGCTTTTCGTTCTTCTGGAAAACACAGCACTGTATTGAAACTTTGGTATAAATTTGATTTTTACTTCTAATTTGTCTACATGTGAATACATACACTTTATACAGGATAAATATTTAGAAAAGCATGAGGAGAACTGCAAGAAGTCCAGCTTGCATACTGTAACTGAGGAAGCACAGGATTGTGGTCACTTCATAGACATCTGTCTTCTAAGAGAGAGCATGTGAGGAGCATTATCAGCGGTTTTCCTAGCATCTTTCCTGTGCCCAAACCTGGTAGTATGTGCCCCTTTTGTATATCAACTTTAGTTACCCACTGTTGACTGTATTCCCATTTTCTGTGTGATGAATTCTGGACATCTGAAAATAACTATTTGAAGAAAGAACTTGAGAAGCATGCTTACTGTCTTCACTTAAGCTCATTTCTACATGTTGTATATTACTTTGTTATAAAGAGCTGAGAAATTCACACATTTTTTACTTCTACCAGAACAATATAAAGATTGGCAGTATTTTCAATTTTGAACGTACACTTTCAGAATTTTCTCAGATTGGATCCTGTCTTTCACAACCAGTTGTAAGTCTCTAATATTTGGACAGAAATCTTAATAGCTTTACTTAATACCTATGTGGAATATTCTGTTTTCTGTAATCTGGAGCTGCCTATGTTGTTGTTACTGATACTCTTTGAAAAGATGGAAATTACTTTCCTTTTTTTAGTTTTTTTCTGGATTTGAACATTTCTAATTAGAATAGAAGGAAAAATAATCTGTGACACTTCAGTGTAATATGCTTTGTCTATGAAACAGTAAGCATCTGACCATAGTGTCTTTGTTATAAAATGTAATAGATAAGGAATTGGCTGGATGTTCACACTCAAAGAACAGCCCTGAGGAGGAGGATTTGGGCGTGTTGGTTGATGAGAAGCTTAACATGAGTCAGCGATATGTGCTTGCAGCCCAGGTGGTCAACCGTATCCTGGGCTGCATCAAAAGAAGCATGGCCAGCAGGTCGTGGGAGGTGATTCTCCCCCTCTAGTCCGCAATCTGATTTAGTAAAAGGTGTCTCTACTCAGGGCATGAGAGTTGGAACTAGATGATCTTTAAGGTCCCTTCCAACCCAAACCTTTCTATGATTCTATACTGTCTTGTTCTTATTATATCCCTAAAAAGGTGAATCATTTTTGTATTAAATTTAGCCTTTCTTATATACTTAGACTATTATGGCTATACTCAAGCTGCTTTTTTGTAGTAACATTTTTATTTTAATTTGAGTTACTCTGAAATCACTTTCTAAAACTGCAGTTAGTGTGATTTTGTTGCTTGACAACAAGGTTAGTTTCTTAAAATTCTAAGTAAAATCAGAGCAAATGTTAAGACCATTTTACATAATGAGGGATCTTGACTGTTTGTTTGGGCTCTATGGAGTCCACTTTAAATGTTCTCCTGCCCTTAGTGGATAATTTTAGTCAAGTATACTCCCTACACCATGGGCCCGTTTGTTCTGGTACAAGTCTGTAAAAACCAGGGAATCCATGGTCCTCCCCAGTTCTCTCTTCTGCTAGGTAAGCAAGGTAGGATCTGGTACCATTCAATCCATGAAGCTCTAATTGGAACTCTTTAAAAAGAATGTTGTGGTTTAATCCCAGCCAGCAACAAAGTACCACACAGCTGCTCACTCACCTCCCCCCTCCTCCAGAGGAAGAGGAGAATTGGAGGAAAAGCCAAGGAAACTCATGGGCTGAGATAAGAACAACTTAATAATTGAATATAAATGAATAAAATAGTGATACTAATAATACTACAATACCAGTAATACTACTAATAATATATAATGAAAATAATACTACCACTAATAATAATAATGATATGCAATGAACAAAGTGGAAAATAAATAAAAAAAAAATTATACAGCTGCTTACCACCTGCCAACTGCTGATTAGCCAAGTGCTGAGTAGTGAGAGCCAGAGAGCCTGAGAGAGATTACACCAGTGCTAGAACAAGCCCCAAGAGTGAAAGAGTGACTGAGAAAACAAACCGATCAGCGTGTCCCCCCAGCCCACTCTCAACGTACATACCGAGCATGATGTTTTATGGAAGGAAATACTCCTTTGGTCAGTTTTGGTCAGCTGTCTGGGCTGTGTTGCCTCCCAGCTGCTTGTAGTGAAAAAGTTGGAAACACAGGTTCGCACCAGAAACCGAAAAAAGTACTTGAATTGCTACAAACATTCCTTAACAACACCTAAAACCACCAGTGTTATCAGTGCTTTTCTCAGTGCAAATCCAAAACACAGCCTCGCACAAATCTAAAACATAGCTTCATACTAGCTACTGTGAAAAAAATGAACTCTGTCCCAACTAAAATCAGCACAAAAACAAAACAAAAAGGAAAAAGAACCCCACCACCCTCCAAAAAGAACTTCACCAAAGGCAGTATAATCTTCAATCAACCTTTGAAGTATTTAGAGTCTTTAGTAATTTTAAAATTAATTGAACATTCTCTTGTAGTGCCAGGATAGAATAGTTGAGATGAAGGGAGGAGCAAGTGCTAAACTAGATAAAACTTACCTCAGTATTGTCACTGGTGTGTAAAGTAGTGTTATTTACAGTACTAGGGATTACTTTTCAAGACACAGGAGACATTTGGAAATTGTGTGACAGTGTCTGAGTGGATGTTTCTTTCCACACAGAGCTTCATAGGAGAAGCACTGAGAAATAAACCCTCAAGTCTCATGGGACTGAAGAGTGAGTGCTGTGTGCTGCTTAAGGTTAAGTTAAGGTTTGACATCAGAAGTTTCATTGGCACTTTCTGGAGGATAAATTGATACTGATTCAGGTGTTTTCATGTAATAAGTGATTTTGACACTGCCGTACTTCATTTGTAAACGTGCTTCTGAGTAGGGGTAATAGCATTATTACAGGAAGTTAGTTGTTTTCAAGGCCATGCCCTCTTTTTCTTTGGGAGTGATGCCGACTTTACAATTAAGGTATTAATTTTCTTGTGGTCCTTAGAGCAGTCAGAATTTGGTTTTACAACTTTTCTTCTGCTTTAATTCTGTTTTTTCTGTTGCCTAGACAAATGAGATATGTACAGAAAACACAGAAACATAGAAAAATTGGTTAGCTACTGAGACTTTCAGAATCAGAAGGAAACAATCCATTTTATATAAATTATATGAAGCAGAAGAACTTAATCTGGCTACTGGAGAGCAAAGTTCTGGTAGTGCTACTGACATGGTGGGAAACAGTGTTTTTTCCTCCTCCGTGTACTTCTGTAACTTCTATTATGGATAGGATTTAGATGTGAATCTTTATAGGAGGTAAGACCCCTGGCTATGTATTACCCCAAGAAGAACTAATGGAATGATTAGTTGTTTCATTAACTGAAACAGCTGAAGGTCAAAGAGTTCATTTGCAGAATACAATCATGATTATTGCATGTATTCAGTAAGTCAAGAATATAATAAGATTTGTCATGTAATGAAAGTTGGGAGGAGTACTGGAAAGACAAATGCTTGAAATTTTGCTCAAGATTGTACAGTCATTTTAATGACTATTTTCTTGCAAAGTTGTCCTCGTCTGTTTACACAGGGGGTGAATTATTATCTGTGTTGGCATACTCACTTCTGATTATTTTCCATTCAATTAAAGAGAAACTAATAAATTTTCTATTTTGCCAGTTGATAATGATCTCTGAAGATCTCACTTCTGAAAGAGCTTTTATGGGTTATGATTATTTGTATAGCTAAGCTTTTTCCATTTATATAAATGTTCCATTTCCTCTGAAGTAAGATTTTCACCTAAATCAAGTACTGATTCTGTTTTACTCTGACCAAAAGGCAAAATACATGCTATTAGTGTTAATCACGATGAACTAAGATATAGGTCTCTGAAAACGTTTGTGAGCATTTCAATATAAATTAAAATTGCTGTATTCAGTTAATTATAAATAATATAAATTAAGTATGCATTAATTTAAAGCAATACATTCTGTAAGGTAAAAATACCGAATAGCAAAACTAATACTTTCAGAATACTTTTGTTGAAGTATCTTCATTGCTCTTTAACATTTCATATATTCAGGATTCAATATGGGATGTTTAAAATGAGATCTGAAAAGTCCTTTTGATAGATTCTGCACAATTTATGGTATTAAATAAATATTTGTAAAAAGTTAAATGTAGCTACAGATCCTTTTTATATTTTATTCGCCTTTATAAATTGTGTAAGAAATTGCAAGGGAAGAGACAGTAACTGAAGATGATGCTTCTAATATGATGCAAAACCAGTCAAATACCAACTTTAACTGGTGCCTTGTGTGAATTACTTCTAATTCAATTTTTTAACTTTCTCATTTCAATTAAGTGAATAGAATGATGTTGGTGTTTTTTTGGTTTGGGTGTTTTTGTATTTTAATTTATTTTCTAAAACATGATTGCAGAATATGTTAGGCATATCCAAACATAATCACTTTAAATGAAAACTCTGATTGTTTTAGAACCAGAGTCTTCATTAATAAGGCATGGCTATGTAGAAGGAGTGTAATTAAAATGGGTTCTAATTCTATTAAAGCCCTCTTTTCTTACAGCCCCCCATCCCCTTTCTTTGTTCTTTGAATCAGAGACACTTTTTACTAATAAGTTAAGAATTGTGTTTCTGCTGAGTAGAGGTAAATCTTAATGATCAAAAACATATCATAACAATATTTCTACTTTGGCAAATGTTTTTAACCAAGCAGAGTACCATGATCCATGGATTATGTGATTTGAAATTGTATTTGTTATGTAAATACCAACTGAACATAATGTTAAGCAATAATCATACATATCTCTAAGAAATCTCTCTTTTAATGCAATGAAGAGTGTGTGATTTTCCTCCGCTGTGCAACAACTACCCTTGTAATTATTGACACTTCCATTGTAGTTGTCATGTAATCAAATGAAATGATACGTGATCATAGTTCTACCCAGTTCCCTGATGTCTTAAAAAGAATGCTTAGTGCAGATGGGACTATGCAATTAGTTTTGCAGATGGAGTCTTTGAAACTTGGATCACAGGAATATTGTTTTCAAAATCTGCATCTGAGTCTTGGAGAGACCATACGAGTGCATCCTTAAGTGCTCCCTCCAAGCTTCAGCCTGCATTAGTTGAGTAAATGATGAACATATACAATATCAAAACATGGAAGAAATTCCAAGTTGTCATAGATTATTTATCTGAAAGTATATGTTGCCTGTTAGCCATATTTTTTGTAAATACTTCTCTTATGTTTTTCAAGTAAACATCTAAGGGATAATGTGTTGCTGAGAGAGAGTGGCAGTTTTTGGTTTGGTTTCCCTGCCGCCCTCCCCCCTCCCCCCCCCCGGAGCAGAGGTTTTAGTATCCTAATTGTTTGCTGGTGGAATTGTCCTTTAATTTAAAACTGTATTTAGCAATTATATATAAAAATAATTTAGTATGGGAATCATAAATGGTAAAGGAGATGTTTGGTGTGGTTTACAGAGAAGTATGGTACTCATGTTACATACTGAATTCATGTTATGTCTATATTTACAAGAATGAGTATGTGGTGCAATTGCCATTTTTGGAAGGTTTTTCAATAGATTATTTCTTTCTTATCTCATAAAGAGTAATAGAAGTTACAACAATTTCATATCTGCTACCCTGCATTAACTGTACTCTCTCACAAATGCTTAAGTGTTAGGAATCATTAATAAGGAAAAGATGAGCAAAACAAAACATTTTTATGCAACTGTAAATTAATGATATGTCTGTATTTTGAAAGTTGTATGAAGTTCTGGTAATTTCCACAATATACTAGAACTAGCAAAAAATACAAAGAATAAGAAGGGTTGTTAAATATGGATTTCAGATGAGGAGTGACTTAACAAAGTAGGACTGTTCAGCTTGGAAAAGAGATGACCAAATATATTTGCGATAGAGCTGAATAAAGGAGAGAATGTGGTAGAAAACATTTGTTCTTTGCTTTTCAAAAATGCAAGAACTAGATGGCTGAAATTAAGTAATCCTACAGTGGATGTTTAAAAAGAAATTCTTGTGTCACAAGTAATGGAAGCCTGGGACTTCCTAATGAAGAAAAGTCAGTATATGCTTAGCCTGTTGTTATACTTTTTGTAGATATTTAGCATTTTATCACTGGGATAGGTTAGATAGCGCTTTTTGCTGGTTCTATATTCTTGAACAGTAGTTCAAACAGTAGCACCATGGAAGCACAACAGGAAAACTAGTCCAATATTGAGATAACCTTGTTCTCTGCACAGAGGCTTCTTACCGCATTAATGGGGTTTCATTTCCTTATGGGTTTCCTCCTTAGAAAGGTGGGTGTGTATTTTTCAAGTGCTGAGATCCTTTGTGTAGCAAACTAAAGTCATACAACTAAGTAACAAAAGTAGTGAAGGAACACATACAGGATTCGAATAAATCAAAGTTTTCACTCTTACCTTTGCTAATCCTAATTATATTGCCCCTGCCTCTGGATCATGCCAAAAGGTGAAAAATGCAAGCAGCTGTACATGAAATAGTGTTCAGTTGGGGAAAGCTGAACAATTGAGAGACCCAACATGCTGCTTACTCGAGGGAAACTCTCTGACCACTGACAGATTGGTTTTTGTGCTTATTTGTCTGCCTTTTTGTTTCCTTCTTTGAAATTATCATTTGTGGTTAGAGCTGCATTATTGACCTGTCCTGTTTTGCTGTGTAATTCTGGCCTTTGTTATCTTCTGACCATTGTGACAGTCTTCTGACAGAAGACTGTTATCTTCTACAGGATAAAGAATAGATTTCATTGAATGAAGAGCTGTGTAATAAATTAAAAAGAGGGGGAGTGGAGCAAAAGACAATTAGGATACAATTCTGGCTTTGTAAAACAACTGTCTTGTGGTCTCTGTGGTGCCACCTTTAGTGGTTAAGGTTTTAGGTTTTATCCTTGCACAACAGAAGACTTAAATCATTAATGACAGCTAAAACCCTGTGGGACACCAGTTGTAAACCAGAAGAATTATCTTGCGCTATCCTGAGACTTATTTAGAGAAGAGAAAGGGACAGAGATTTACAAATGTGGTTTTAAAAAAAGCCTTACTCTTACAAAGCTAAGTATCAGCAATTGCCTTTATAACCAAGGGGAGCTACTTGTAAGGACTTCAAAAAATATTGACTTAGAGAAGTTTTAAGAGTTTTAAAGCACAATCCCTGTCCTTTATCAGTATCTTACTTACTTTTGAGGACAAGAAAAATGTAACAAAGGGAACCCCTTCTCCTGATTTTCTTATAAAAAAATAAAGAAGTTTAAACTGGCTTTACTTGGAAATTTAGATTATTAGGATTATTTAACAAACTTCAGGCTATCAAAACGGAGAAGCCACAGGAGTTATATTACTGAGATTCCATCGATGTGGAGTCTTGTTAATTTTCCCAATGCTGACACCTTAGAATTCATGTCTGTATGTAATGTGATGGTATCCTTCTGCATTTTATCACATACCAGGCAACACTATGGTGTTGCAAATTATTCTGTTTACTGATAAATTATTAATGCTTTTTGTAGTAACTAATTAGATTTAGAAGTGTATTGTTAGCTATAAATTAAAATTTACATGACAAAATGCACTTACCAAGCGAACAAAGTAAGCTTTGAGGTAAAACTGTGCTTATTTGTACATTTGTCTTTGTGCGTTATTTATAAAATCAAGTCAACAGGCATTTCAGCCATTAATAAGAATTAGGTAGGTTCTACAGGAAGCTTTTTTTCAAGCTTCATTAATAAGTCTAAATCAATTATAGATTTTAATTTTTTTGGTTTTATTTGCTGGAATCTACATATCTTTTTAAAAGACAGAATGCTGACTGAGACTTCCTCATGTGCTGTTGGCTCTCACCTAGTCACGTCCCATGTAGAGAATTAAACAGAACTGTATCACTTCTCCAACAGTGTTTTACATGTGATATAATTCAGTTTAGAGCTAGTGTTTAAACTCTAGGTTGTTTTCTCCCATGCTAACTTCTAGGTGAAAAATGCTGTATAGTAAGTAGTTCATGCTTTTGGCATCTAAAAATGTAAGATTGTTGAAAATGAGCAACTTGAAATTGAATTTAGGGGTTTACAAACATTCTACTCTACAAATGTTGGAAAGTTTCAAAATATTGATACCTTTGGTATCAGTAACATTACTGCGTGTCTAGATGGGATCCACCCAAGTGTACTGAGGGAGGTGGCAGAAGTGGTCAGCAAGCCCCTTTCCATCATCTATCAGCAGTGCAATGCTGGCTAACCAGGGAGACCCCAGCTGACTGGAGATTAGCCAATGTGACCCCCATCTAAAGAAGGGCCCAAAGGAGGAACCTGGGAACCACAGGCCTGTCAGTCTGACCTCGGTGCAGGGGAAGGTTATGGAGCAGATTATCTTGAGTGCCATCACGCTGCACGTACAGAACAACCAGGTGATCAGGCCCAGTCAACATGGGATTATGAAAGGCAGGTCCTGCTTTACTAACCTGATCTCCTTCTATGACAATGTGGCCTGCTTAGTGGACGAGGGAAAGGCTGTGGATGTTGTCTTCCTAGATTGTAGTGAAGATTTTGACACTGTTTCCCACAGCATTTTCCTGGAGAAAGTGGCTGCTCATGGCTTGGGTGGGTGTAGTCTTCCCTGAGTAAAAAACTTTCTGGATGGCCAAGCCCAAAGATTTCTGGTGAATGAAGTTAAATCTGGTTGTTGGCTGGTCACAAGTGGTGTTCCCCAGGGCTCAGTACTGGGGCCAGTTCCCTTTAATATCTTTATCAATGATCTGGATGAGGACACCAAGTGCACCCTCAAAAAGTTTGCAGACAATACCAAGTTGGGTGGGAATGCTGATCTGCTTGAGTGTAGGAAGGCTCTTCAGAGAGATCTGGACAGGCTGGGCTCGGCCAGCTATATGAGGTCCAACAAGTCCAAATGCCAGGTCCAGCACTTGGGCCACAACACCACCCTGCAACACTACAGGCTTGCCCAGTGGAAAAGCACCTGGTGGTGTTGGTCAACAGCTGGCTGAATATGAGCTGGCAGTGTGCCCAGGTGGCAAAGAAAGCCAATAGCATCCTAGCTTATATCAGAAATAGTGTGGCCAGCAGGACTAGGTGGGTGATCATCCCTGCGTAGTCAGCAGTGGTGAGGCCGCACCTCAAATCCTGTGTTCAGTTTTGGGTCCCTCACTGCAAGAACAACATTGAGGTGCTGGAGCGTGTCCAGAGAAGGGCAACAGAGCTGGCGAAGGGTCTGGAGCACAAATCTTATGAGCTGCACCTGAAAGAACTGAGGTTGTTTAGCCTGGAGAAAAGGAGGCTCAGGGGAGGCCTTATTGCGCTCTACAACTACCTGAAAGGATGTGGTAGTCAGATGGGTGTTGATCACTTTTCCTAGGTAGGAAGTGATCGGAAAAGAGGAAATGGCCTCAAGTTGTGCCAGGGGAGGTTTCGATTTGATATTAGGAAAAATTTCTTCACCAAAAGGTTTGTCAGGCATTGTAATGGGCTGCCCAGGGAAGTGGTTGAGTCACCATCCCTGGAGATATTTGAGAGATCTGGGTATGTGGTACTTAGGGACATTGTTTAGAGGTGGACTTGGCAGTACTAATGGTTGGACTTCATCATCTTAATCATCTTCATGATCTTTTCCAACCTAAATGATACGATTTTATGATTATATCTCGAAGTTATTGATGTAAGCAAGCAACAGGATGTTGAGTATTAAGGGCAATTCTTTGTTCTTCCCAGCAGGCTCCTGTTTTTCAGCAACATGGAGGTTAAGACTGCTATTGTGTACCTCTCACCTCAGTATTTTTTGAGGTCATGTGTGGTTGGCATTGTGGTTCTCCTGGACTATCACTCGATCACATCACATTAATTATTAATGTGAACAGGTTACTTTTGACACCTGTATGTATTGGTTGGAAAATGACACTGTCATAACTAAGTTTATTGGAATTGTTCTGCTTTTAAATATTGCATAGCCACGATTTATAGTTTCCAGGCTTTTCAGAATCTTAGAGTGTTTTGTGACAAGAAGGAAATGTTTCAGTTCAGAATAAAAGCAGTTGAAGAACCAGAGGAAAATATGTATTTAGGAGAAAGGTGGACATGAGAGTAGGACACTTTAAAAATGGATTATTTAATTTTAAAATAGGTAATAGATGGCTTAATCTTAATGAGAGGAATGTAAGTATTTCCTTTTTTTACCAAACAACAGGGCATCCTTATAAAAAAAAAGAAAGTTGGGTTAATGGCAAGTGGTATTTCGCAAGGTAAGTAAATTGCATATGTTGATTGTCTTATAGAAACCTGTCTGCAATATGAAAGCTGCTTAGGTTAAACTTCTTTTTCTTTGTGTTCAAATATTCATATCCTTTAGAATAAAAAGTAGATTATTTCTTGGTTAGCTGCTGAATGTTTCAGGCAAGCAAATTTCATTTACTATTACAGAACAGGTAATTAGGGAAATATTTCTCCATAGGCTCTCAGGAGGGACACAGGACATAATACTGTGTCAATCCTGTTAAAGTGTATTGAGTAGAGAGCTGCTTCATAACAGCAGTTGTGTGACAGGTGACACTGTATAAGTTTGCAGAGGATGCAGGGCAGAAAAGTGAGACCCTGAGTGAGGCGAAGTGTACCTGTTTTCTGTCCAGCAGGAGCTTGCAGAAGAGGTGCTCAGGGGGAGGGGTATGAAAGAAGGCTCCTTAATAGTGAGGAAAAAGAAGTTAGTGCCATCAGAGAGCAACCGCGTTGCCTCTGTGGTTTCATCCTGGGAAAGAAGGAGACAGTAAGAAAGCCTGCAGGCTAATCATTAAGGATTTACAGTCCAAGAGTTGGTATGTGATGGCTGTTTAGAAGAAGATAGTGAGGTGGATACATCTTTGTCCTGATAATGTCTGGCTATTTTTATTATTTTAGCCAGAGTGTATAGGTGCAACATACACTACAACTCTCATGATAAATGTCCTTTATCACGTTTTTCTTCTATAATCTTTAAGCTGTGTGACTATGACAGGTTGACCCTGGCTGGACACCATGTGCCCACCAAAGCTGCTCTAAGGCTTGTGGGTCAAAATAAGGACAGGGAGATCACTTACCAATTAACATCATGGGCAAAACAGACTTGACTTGGGGAAATTTGGTTGGTAATAAATTAAACTGATCAGACTAGGTTAATGAGAAATAAAACCATATTTTAAAAATACCTTCCTCCCCTTGCTCCCTGCTTCCCAGGTTTAGTGTCACTCCCAATTTTCTCTCACTCTTCCTCCCCAGCAGTGGCGTAGGAGGACAGGGAATGGGGATTGTGGTCAGTCCATCACACATTGTCTCTGCTGCTCCTTCCTCCTCAGTGGGAGGACTCCTCACATTCTGTCCCTGCTCCACTGTGTGATCCCCCCACGGGAGACAGTCCTCCACCAACTTCTCCAATGTTAGTTCTTCACACAGGCTGCAGTTCTTCAGGAACTGCTCTGGAGTGGGTCACTTCCCACTGGCGTGGGGTCCTCCCTGGGCTGCAGAGGGGGTCTCTGCTCACCCATGACCCTCCATGGCTTGCACAGCACAGCCTGCCTTCTCACCAGGGGCTGCAGGGGAACCTTTGCTCTGTCCACCTCCTCCCTGCCTTTCTGCACTGCCCTGGGTGTCTGCACAGTTGTTTCTCTCATATCTTATCAGTCCTCTCTTCTGATTGCATTTATGCAGGGTTTTTTCCCCTGTTTTATCTATGTTATCCCAGAGATGCTACCACTGTCACTGTTGGGCTCAGCCTTGGCCAGTGGCGGGTCCATCTTGGAGCCGGCTGGCGTTGGCTGTTAGACAAGTGGGGGGTTTCCAACAGCTTCTCACAGAGGCCACCCCTCTATCTCCCCTGCTACCAAAACCTTGCCATGCAAACCCAATACAGTGTCCTCATGCCTGGGAACCATCCCACAGACTATTGTTAAATAAAATCAATCACCTTCCAAGACTAAAATTCCATTTACTATATTGTTGCAATTTATTCTAGTCACAGAATGCATCTGTGAGTTAAAAAAAAAAAAAAAAAAAAGAGAAGTACATTTGAATAATAACAAACTTTGTTATCCATGAAAATCAAAACCAAATGTTTTGATTTACTGCAGACTTTGGTTGACTAAAATTGTCTATTAGTATTTATAGAAAATACGTTCTGTTTACTTCTGTACATGAAGTTGGGGAAGCAGGAGTGTGTGTGTTGAAGGATTTTTCAGTTATTTTCTTTTAAAACCAGACATAGTTATCTGCACAAATGTTTTGTGTAATTCTGTTAGTTGTGTGATACAAAATAGATTAAACCTAATGTATAGTTATTGAAAGTTTAATGTTTCTTTATCTTTCAAAATTTTTGATGGTGTTCTGTAACTGTGTTAAACCTCTGCATATTTTGCTTTAAAGAAATAGTATAGTATTCAAACTCAAAAAAATAAAAAAGGAAAAAAGTGTGTATACATTGTGACTCTTGAGAAAGTTTGAGGTTTTTAAGCCACCAAAAAGAAATTGGTAAATGGATGAAAAATAAGTGTAAGGGATGCTGGTTACCTATTAGATTTGCCTGTGCATGCTATAGGGTTATAAGTGCATAGTCTTATTAGTGGAACAGGCTAGAAGTGGCTACAAAGGTACAAAAGGCATTTATTTTCTCAAAGTGCATTTGGTTTGTGACTTTGGTTACTCTCAGTTATTTCAATTTATGTTGCTGCTTTTCTTGCTTGGAAATAAAAGAAAATAGGTTAATGCAAAAACAAGCAAACAAACAAAAAAAAAAAAAGCACAATCCCAAAGCACCACCAAAGCTTTTGTTTTAAAATATAACTGGTTATTGAAGTCTGGAAATTAGAAGCTTATTATATCTGTCATGAGCTTGTGTGAGCTTATTATACTTGCATCTGTATCTTGAGCTAAACCTGGTTTGTGGGAGTGAGAGAAGAGAGCCAGGGATGTTTGACGAAGTATTATAAGCAAAATGAACTAGGAGTATCTGTTAAGTAATACCATGTTTCATGGTCCTTAAGCTGTGCTCATTTATTAACGTCTTTATAGTCTGTAAAAATCAATTTTAAATTTTTTTTCACAGATGTGGCAAGCCTAAGCTACTTGGGTTTGCACATTAAAGTAAGTGATTATTAACTGTTCCCTTTTTGAGTTAAGGAGGTCCCCTTTTCTAACAGCCTGATCTCTGTTTAAGTCTAGATCAGAAGAAATATAAAAGAGGAACTAAACCAGACAATGTGAAAACAAGTTGGTGCTGTTAGTTCCAAACCTGAGAACAGTTTTGCTTAACTTCCCTGAAAATAAACCTGCAAGTTCTGTTTCTTTCAGTATTCAGGTTCAACATCTTGAACTAAAAGCTCCTATTCTGCTGTGGCCCAAACAGGACTGTTGGAGATTGGTATAATATATGGGAAGAGAGTCTCCTTCAGGTGACACAGGAACACTAGACCATGATGATAACTTACTGGTTTGTGTTTTGGGTTATGTGCTTGTATATAAAATGCCTTTATCAGTCTTCATTTCTGTCAGAAGTGACTGGATTGCTCTTCCGGCTCTTATAAGTGGATAAAATTTGTCCTGTGTTGCACTTTAAAACTGTCTCCTCTTGCATTCCTTCTAAGGTAGGACTTTGTCTTTCAAGGAATTACAGATTTGTCTAATGGAGATTGTATGAGGGTAGACATTTGACCTTTATCAGACTAATTTCTGTGCTATCCCCAAATCAAGCATTCTTTACAGTTATGTAAAGAATAACGAGAACTTTGTGCCTAATAGCTCACTTCTCATTTTTGTGCTTTTTGTTTTGTTTTGTTTTCTCTCTAAGCCTCAGTGATACTTAGAAAAAGTCTGACATTGTCAAGTATGTGTTTAAAAAAGCAGGGGAGAGAAGTTGAAACTTTCTCTTAGCAAACCATTAAGTCAAACTGTTAACTCTGAGTTACGCAAACTTGTGATGTGTCTGAGTGTAACTGATACATGTTTCAGTAAATTATATGTATACTTGGCTGCACTTGACTTTTTCCAAGAGCCTGTAGTGACAGGACATGGGGTAATGGGTTTAAACTGAAAGCGGGGAGATTTAGATTGGATATCAGGAAAACGTTCTTCTTGGAGAGGGTGGTGAGGCACTGGAACAGGTTGCCCAGAGAAGCTGTGGGTGCCCCATCCCTGGAAGTGTTCAAGGCCAGGCTGGATGAGGCTTTGAGCAACCTGGTCTAGTGGAGGGTGTCCCTGCCCATGGCAGGGGGGTTGGAACTAGGTGATCTTTAAGGTCCCTTCCAACCCAAATCATTCTATGATTCTGTGACATTGGTAAGTACAAAGTTGATCTTCGCTATAGAGCAAATAGAGCCCTTGATTTTTTCACAACATACGTTATCTTCCAAGCATTTCAAATAAATTTTTATTGTTTCTCTTCATGCTTGGGAAAAAAGATCTGAAATCTAAAAAAAATAGGAAAAGAGGGAAAAAAATATCAAAAATATTGACTTAGAGAATTTGACTGCAGGATGGGGAAGAACATGATAAAATATTTTCCCTGTATAATAGTGGTGTAACATGCAAGCTTGTTTGAAATGGGGAATAGACATGCTTTATAGTATATTCAGAAAGTTTGGGTTTTTGATGTTCTGAGACAAACACTGAAGGGTGATGTTTTTGGAAGAACTCAGGCCATGCTCAAGGTTAGTTAGGCTCATACTCGAGCAGTTTGCTGTATTGGATTATGGTTTAACACTGTGTAATTGCAGTTTTTCCCTTCAGTGCTTTGTTAAGGTCACTTATACCAGATTCATTAGAGTTTACTGAATCGAGCAGTGCTGCTCAGTGGGCAAAACTGTGTGAAGTAAATTTGAGGACAGGAGCCCGAAGTTTTAAAACATGGTGGGTTGATCCCAGCCAGCAAAGAAACATCTGCAACCCTAGCTGCTCACACACACACACCAGCGCAATGGGGGAGAGAATCAGAAGAGCGAAAGCAAGAAAAACCTTATGGGTTGAGAGAAAAACAATATAGTAAGTGGAGGGTGGGGGTGAGTGCAGGAAATGGGTGATGTAAAGGCAATCACTCACCACCATCCACAAGCGAATTTCCAGCCAGTCTTTTAATCACCCTTAATTTGGAAGGATGATCCCACTGTGTTCTTGCTGAGCATGAGGGTGTGGAATATCCCTCTGGTCAGTAAGGGTCAGTTGTCCTGGCTCTGTCCCCTCCCAACCAGCTGCCCGCTGCCAGCCTGCTCACTGAGATGGCAGGGTGAGAAACAGGCAACCCTGACACTATGTAAGCACTGCTCAGCAATAGCTAAAACACTGGCATGTTATCAGCGCTGTTTTAGTCACCAACATAAAACACAGCACCGTATGGGCTGCCATGAAGCCATCCCAGCCAGAGATAGTATACAAACCTACAGGGGTGCCCTCCTCCCCCTAAAGAAAATACAAGAAATTAAAAGTGAGTATTTTGCCAAAATATTTTTGAGCTTGCGTAACAAGGTCATGCTTGAGAAGTGAAAGTGAAGCTGAATATGTTACTTCATTTGTATTTTCTCAGCAGGTGTAAAGGATATTTAAAGTATTTTCTTTTCTTGGAATACTTTAAAATGGTCAATAAACTTATTAGATAGCATTCCCTTAGTGACACACTGCTGTGTGTGTAGTATACATTATTCAGAATAGAAATGTTTTTGAAGCTAAAATGAATCAAGGCTCCTTTAAACAGGGTATGATAATGTGGAGAACTATGTGCTGTTGTAGTGATTCATGTGAGAATCAAGTCTTTTTAGTACTGTCACTCAGTTATAAACCATACTGTGAGCACACTGGGTAAGATTAATCTAACAGAACTTTAGATGTGCCCGTCTGAACTAGCTGTCCTTTTATAGTCAGTGAAAAGTACTGCATTCCTGGGGAAAGATTGATTTCATTCTAATGTTGCATCTAAAACCAGCAAGATGAACCACTTCCAAGGAGCATCTTCTACTTTCCATTGATGGTAACAAGAATTTTGAAAATTACCCCAATTACACGTATCTGAAATTCGTATCACTGAAGAACTCCATTCAACAGTTAAGCATTTAAAAATAATAAAGGAATATGTACCAGTCGTGGAAAATATCTGCTTTAAGATTTTGTTACCTGTGTTTTTCTCTGTAGTCATGTGGATATATATTACATTAATAAGTGCGTGTGATCAGCACACATAGTGGTCACTGAAAAGTTCAATTTATTTCATTTAATGCTTTTACCTAAAGCAATCTTCATTCATGCAGCTGAAGAAAAATCTTTCTAAAAACCTGAATTAACTGTTCAGTAATCTAATGGTTTAGTTAATGAGCAGAAAATAATAACTTCTTTTTTTCTGCCTGGGTCCACTGCCGCTTTTGTCAGACTCTTGTGTATTAATGCTTGAATTGGAGCCTTGCCTTTACAAAAGAAACAGTAGCAGTCTGATTCCATGTATTTTGAACTCTCACTGGTGATTATGAAATCAATTCAATGGGTTTTTTTGACAAGATGTTTCAGTTTGAACAAGAATTAGTCTTGAATGTTATGTGACTGCTTTTGTTATCAAGGGTAAAATGTTTACTAATTTTCACTTTAAAACAACTAATTGATTTGGGATTTTAAAAGATTCTCATTCTGATCCCAGCTGGTTATTTCTAGCTCTTTCCCTGTGGAAATTTGTGCCAAATGTGAAATCAGTTGTTTTGTAATGTCTAGAAAGATACATGAACATCAGGGAGAAGAAAGCAATAATTTTCTTTCCAAACTGCTTACCTGCTATACTTAAAAAGCAACATTGTTTATTCCAATCATATTTGTATATATTTTAACCTAAAGTGGTTCTCACAAACTAGTCCAAAACAAGTGAGAATGGTTGTTATGTTGGCTCTAATAGGTTCTCATTTATTCTTGGCTTTAGAAAAGGTAGAGCAAATGTGACAGTAGTTAATTAGGATGGGGAAGGAAGGTGTGCCTTGGTGCAGATCAGACCTGGATGTTGTTAGGACTGTAGTAATTATACCATTGCAATAATTCATTTTTTTCAGTGACACTGTCTCTCTAGTATTCTGGAATTTATATTCTTGATTTTTGTTTAAATAATGTGGATAGGAATCAAGCTTGAAGGAAACCATATAGAAGTGCTTCTTTGATGTCAATGAACATCAAATTGAGAAATTTAAATGTTTGAAGGCTTTGGTTTATATAGTTCTAATATGCTTTTTTTTTATCAAGGGAAATATATAACATACAAGTCTGTTAATGCACATGGGGAAAAAAATGTTACAATAAAGAGCTTTGGTTTTGTTCCAACTTACCTACAACTTACTGTTGTAACTATAGTAACTGTTGTAACTTAGCTATAACTACAATCAAATTTCACTTTCTGATGGATGTGAAACTGAAAAAAATATCTTTGCCTGTCCAGAAGTGTGTAGACATTAAATATGGGGCATGAAGTAGTAGATTATTATAGATACTACCTTTTTCTCCTTGTATGTATCATTGTAATTGAGATGACATTTGAAGAAACCAAAAACCCTGCTGAAAAAATGCATTCTTTAATAATTAAAAGTAACTTTCAGTTGTACAGGTTAATAGTTCTTAAGATTGAGAATCAGAGGAGGTTTAGAGAGAAATACTAAACTGAAATGTCCAGGTCAGGTACCAGGAAGCTGTTTCCAAAGTATTAATGCAGAACATGACTAAGTAGACTTTTCTGAGAGGTTTTTGATATTTCATCCATTTAACTTCATCTATTTATCATGAAAGTAATTTCAAAGAAAAATCTTTTACTTGATATCCCTGTAGTTCAGATTTTCACATTTTATTGTTGCTACTGTGCATTTGTATTACTGTAGAATGCACTCATCATGTTTTTCATTTAAACCCCAAAATACCACATGCCTCTAAAATACCTCACTGCATCTCATGCATTTCTTCTGAACCTTATGCTTGGCAGTAGTTTGGGTTTTTTTAATCACAGATGAAATTGTGTTGAAAAGTCTTTGTGTCTTCAGATTTTTTTTTTTTTTTTAATAAAATTATTTTAGAGTAAGTTCTGACTGCTGCTTTCTTTGTATTTTTCACCATTCAAGCATTATCATTCTGGATGTTCCCTTTGTTTATTTCTTCTAAGACTGCCATCTTTCTTTTCATTCTGTGTTTGTTTGATGAACTTTCAAGTTGAGAAGTTTTATTAGAGAAAAGGAGGTGGAGAGGCGACCTCATTGCTCTCTACAGTTTCCTAAGGTATGGGAGAGGAAGGTGCTGGAAGGTTCTCCCTGGTATCCAGTGACAGGACACGTTGAAATGGTTCACAGCTGTGTTAGGGAAGGTTTAGACTGAATGTTTGAGTCTTTACTGTCTTTTGCTTGAGAAATGTAGGTGCAGAAATATTGTTACAGACTTTTTTTTTTTTTTTGGTAGGTGAATCTTCTCCGTTTCTTGGCTGAATTACATTTTATTTTTCAAATTTTAAAGCTGATGTGATTACTTTGTATTACTTCTTGAACACAATTTAACCATGGTCAGTTATATCTGTATACTCACTTCATTTTTGTTTAGGTTTTCTGTGTCATCTTAGAGTTCTTTTTATCATGACTGTTAATATTTTTAATTTAAGTTAATTTTTAGAATGACTCAAAAGAAGTAACCCTCCCTCAGCCTTCTTAAATTTTTGTAATCGCTGTTAATTACTTCATTGGTTTACTTTATTGAGGAAGTTGATTTTAATGATATTTATGATCACTGTTAGTGACTAAAATAGATGTAAACTTTAGTTTGGGGCAAATTTTAATGTTTTCCTTGATGAAATAAGCAGTCACTCTGATGGACAATAAATCTCTTGCTGCCAAATGGAAAAATGAAAAAATTTGAGTACGTACTGGGTTGTCCATAGCCCAGTAGAAGATTCTCGATAAAAACAATTTCATTAGCATTCAGTGTATTTTTTGATGCAGATTCACTGAGATGTTTTATGTATACAGACGGATTGTATTTAGTAGTACTGAAACATCCCATCACTTCAGATGGATATAGTGAGCTTAATTTTAGTCATTTAAGTGTTACATATTAGTATATTAGTTTACATTAGCAAGCAAATGCAGTTTGAATTATTCAAATCTATTGTGAATTATTCTAGTCTGTTTTAACCATTCTATGCTAGTTTATTAATTTACATTATCAAGAATTTTACAATTAATAGTGTTTCAGGAATGGGGGATCAGTCTGTATGGAAACTCTGCATTCTAACTGAGGTATTATTAGTTTTTTCCTTGGTTTTAGGTCATCTATTATCAAAACCAAATGGTGGAATTAATCTCCCCTAAATTAGGTATCTGAAAGTTGTATATCTGAATATTATCATAGGATTGTTGTGGTTGGGAGGCATCTCTGGAGGTTCTCTGATCCAACCTCCTGTGCAAGTGGAGCCAACTAGATCTGGTTGTCCAGGTCCGTGTCCGGATGGATTTTGAATGTATACAAAGATGGAGACTCCACAAACACGATTTCTCATCCTAGATTTCCTGCATGGAAAAAATTGAAAGAAGTAGACACTTCCAGCAGATGCTTCATTTTGTCTTAGGATAAGCATCTAAGAGAGTTTAATTGAATATCTTCTACAAGTGCCTGTTTCACCTCTGCATTTTAAACATAATCTCAGAGAAGCTTATCCAGGTGGAGATATATCTGATGAAAACAACAACTCAGATTGCTGGTGACGTGCACCAGTTACTGCTATTTTCAGAAATAGAAACTCCACCTGGGTCTCTTGAAAAATGTGGTGTTTTTCTCTGTAAAACTGTTTCATGATTCTAAAGCAGGACCATTGAAATACTGTCTTTCTGATTTTGAGTTTGTGTCCTTGATACACATTATGTGTTTACCGAATAGGCAATCACAAGTTCTAAAATAAAATACTAATCATAATTAGGAGAATAGTTTTATTTGAATGTAATTAAATGTCTTAGGAGAACTAAAGGAGGTAGTCAGTTTATATATTTAGTATATTAGAAGCTTTTATGTGAGTGAATTATAAACTGGTTATTAACAATTAATTGATAGAGAAAAAATAATTTGCACATGGATGAAAAGTATGAATTAGGGCAGAAGCCAAAGCTAGTCCTTGCTTAGTTGTATTAGTTCTGTCTGAAGATTGGGTCTGAAAGAAGATTTTGAATATTTGTATAGGTTTAACTATCAAAGAAAAATTGCATAGTATTTCAGCTTGTTTCTTGTCTGGAGTTTAATACCAACTGCTTTTAAATAGGCTGTGAAACAGCCTGCTATTGAAAGTTACTGTTGAAATTAAACACTTATAAGAGATCTTTGAATATCTTTAAACCATTCTATTGCAATGTCAAGTATATAACTTCCTGCAACAAATAGAAAGGAATGTCTTAAAATTATTTTAAAATCAATTTATTCTGTTTCTTTACCTTTCTGAATTTGGTATTATATTTGCAGTTATTGAAATTGAACATAGGTGATTTCAAAATTCTTCAATGTTACTGGGATAAAGTAGAATCCATAAGAGCCAGGTGTTGTTTCCTTCAAAACTGAAAGATGTTTCTGCCATTAAAAGAGGATTTTATTTTTTTTAAACTAAGTTTCATATTCAGTTCAGTACGGTGTTTTGATTTCATCTTTTTTAAGTTATTCAAGTGACTGACTGAAATTGGTGAATTCCTTTCCTTAAGATGTACTCAGTCTTGACAATATCTTGCAACTTTTTACCTTTTTTTTTTTTACTTCCCTGCTGAAACATTCCTGGTAGTTGTGCTATTTAATTGGAGCTCAGGACTTTGGACAGCATTTTGCCGGTATCTGGGTAGATAAGATTCAGGCTGCAATTTCACCAGTACTGCTGTTAAACCATTTTCTGCCCGAGTGCTTGTTCCTCTCCCTGTGCTGTCTCTCTCTTGCACCAGCAGTAGGTTTCCTTGGTCACATGAAGAACTGATCTGTGGTATAATTAAAGCAAGTTTTCTATGTGTTGGTCCAGAGCAGACTCCTGATTCTTTTTCTGAGCATGACTGTGTGACTGTGTGGGTGGTACAATGGAAAGGGCAGTAAGGTTTTGCAAACACATAACTCAGGGCAAGTGTTGGCTTATATCAGGAGGAAACATAGCTGTGTTATTTTCGGTGTGTTTTTAATTTCCGAGTGGGCAAACTTCTGTTCAGGGGACTGAAGGATAGGCTCGGTTGCTTTTGAGCTTTTCAGCTTCTGCAGCTTCTACTCTTAATCTCTGTGAGGCAGGTTACCATTTCAGTTACTTTAGAGGAAGGAATATTTCAAATATATTTTACATATCATTTTATGAAAGTATTATATTCAGCAATATGAAAAAATTGAAGGTAGTATTTTATGATGTTAGTGTGTGTGTTCTGTACAAGCTATGTTTTGCATTTCCTGGTGGTTAATTTACTGTCTTACAGAACATAGCTGTGAATTCCTGTATCAAAATTACCTCTCTCATCATGCAAAAAATATTCACAGTGAAGGTATGAAAGACACTAAATTATGTATTTCACATTGTAATCCCATTCTTGTTTTCTTTTGTAGCTTGTTGGTGGCGAATTTGATCTAGAGATGAACTTTATAATCCAGGATGCAGAGAGCATTACATGCATGTCAGAGCTTTTGGAGCACTGTGATGTAACGTGCCAAGCAGAAATCTGGAGTATGTTCACAGCAATTCTACGTAAAAGTGTCCGTAATTTACAGACTAGCACGGAAGTTGGCTTAATTGAACAGGTATTGCTGAAGATGAGTACTGTGGACGACATGATTGCAGGTATAAATTGCCAACTGATGAAATAATTATTGCATTCTTGAACTGTCAAAGTTTTGTGATTATGGAAGGGTTTGGGATGTCTGAGTTTTTACTTAGAGTGGTGTTTTGGGTAGTACTGCCATTGAGTCAGTACTTTTTTATCCATTTCAGAAAAATGACAAAAAATATAAACTTAGTTTGAAATATATGTAGATGCTTAGATTGAAATAACTGCCTATTAATTCATCTGAGAAGATAATGCTATCTTAGTGATAAATGCCAATTTTGAACATAATTAGAATAGTACATGTTACACTTCTTAACTGCCAAGGTAATATTTTAGGTTTTAAGTGCACTGATTCTTTTGAATTATTCAGATCATAGATTTGTTATTATGATCTACTTTAAACATAACCTACATCTGGCAGCATATCAGAAATTATTCAAAGCTTTGAATGCTGGACTAATTTGGATTATATTAAACAATCACTTCATAATGTATAGCTGTGCTCCCTATCATATCTCTGGTTTTACACTTGTGAGTTTTGATGTCCTGTAATTTTTTACATCATTAAAAAATCAGCATACTTTGCTCACGTACTGCAAACAGGCAATCGAGTCGTTGCACAGCTAAGGTTTTCAGAGTACTTTTGAAGGAGTTTATGTAATACTGAGATAGTTGGTTAGAGGAACAGGTTTGGTTGTCACATTTAAATGTGGCAGCTCAGAGCTACGTATGACTAGTATTTATCTACTCCTTATTTTTCTTGGGCTAAGCCAATCAAGTTTCTTACTACGAAGCGTGAAAGTAGTTCTGAATGTTTATATAGTTTGGAACTGATAGTAGGGTACCCAAATTGTGCAACTTTCTTGAAAGATTGAAGAGGATTCTCTTCCATAATTCTAAGATGTTAGTTGATGATCTGATTCCTGACACGTATATAGGCTTTGTGGAACAGTAACCCAGTAAGGATTTCAGACCAGAAGCAAGAGAAGGATAAAAGCAGAATGGTAACTGGATTATTCAGGAATGTTTTTATGCTTGACTTTTTTTTCGATATAAAGGTGTCTGTAATATTAAGTATTTGAAAAAACTACAGTCTGTATTTCAAAGCAAGTCTTAGCGACCACCTTGTTGATTAGAAATGTGTGTGTAAATGCTAAAATCAGAAATATTATGCTAAATATTGTACTGCGAGATTCAGGCTGAAGTCTAACATCCATAGATTAACAAACCAGTGGTTTTTACCAAGTATGTTTTGTTTTGCAGGACTTGTAAATAAGTCAGAACAGTGTAAGGGTGAAGATAAGTTTTATTCCACATTAAATACAAGACATTAGTTGATGAAAACAAACATTTCTGTCTTGAAGTTTTCCAGGGTTACACTCATGGAAATAATATTCTTACATCAGTAATTATAACAGTACAATTTGTCCCACCTGAACTTCCCTAAATAGTGCTCCTGTATGTGGTATATATGACTGTAATCATGTCCCCCTTAGAGAGAAATATTAAAAAACGCTTAGCTAATTGTAGAAGTCAGAAATCGAGAGTATAGGACCTGGTTTCCAGGAGCATTTGGGAATTGAAAAATCACTCTGAATTTACAACTGATAATATAGGCCAGAGGTAGTACATTAATAAAAAAAATCTAATGGAGTCTCTATCCCATTAATCTTTTTCTGAGAGGGGTCACACAGTACTTCAGAAACAGAACTGAAGAACATCAGTAAGCTTGCTCTTCTGTAAACTTGCACGGACAAAGAGAGCCCATGCTTATTTTAAAATCAGAACTACAAATTGGGATTCTGATGGCATTTTAGCTCTGCACTGTATGTCAAATTATCTGGGTAGTCTTCTATACATCATGAGATGTATAGAAGGGATTTAACAGAATCACGCTTTGTAGGGTCTTTGTCTGGTAACTGTAACAGATGAGAATGTGGGGTTTTTTTGAGAATTTTTCTGACAAACGCATGGAAGCAACCAAATTCATACTTCTGTTTTTATCTCTTGATTTCTGCAAGCACCTCACCACCCTTTTATAAATAGCAACGATTGTGGCAGTAAGTCAGAAGTAATAAATATGGTTGTGTAATAACTGGTTCAATGCTTTGATGACAAAATCAGTGACAACTAAGGCACTGTCTGTGTTCCCTAATCTGCTATTCAGACATTGAGGTCATAATTGGCACCAGATGACTATAAAACTGCTTTGCCTCAACTATTTTTATGAACTTTCCAAACCCAGAGAATAAAATAAGAAATTTTGTGGCAAAAAGATTTTTAACTTTCAGGGAGGAGGTTTTGAACAAGACCTGTGTTAGTGCTTATTCCTAGGAACTTAGTACAACTTTCAACCAATTAGCAACCAAAACAGTTGCTAATACTCTGTCAGCCCAATGTTTTACACTTGGCTGTTATGATCTGTAAACTGTACAGGCTTTGTGAGATTTTTCATTTGTTTGTTTTTAGGTCAACTCACTACTTTGTGAAATGCTGTGATTAGACCTAGATAAGGTTAAAATAGACCAGACAAGCATAATATCTGTTTTATGTTCTGACAGCACGCTTTCAGGATCAGGCTAAGCCTGAAGCCACTCTTCTCTGGTTTTATAAAAGTAAGACAACAGCAAATAAACATGTACCCAGTCTTTTGTAGTGAGAACTTGTCTGTTTAGATGAAGACTATCAGATTCATGAGATGTCTCAGCACTTTAAGTGTCTCACTTCTTGAGTTTTTGCAGGTTCTGTGGTCATGAATAAAAGCTTAATCACCTTGAGACTTTCAATTGCAATCCCTATGGTATTATTGCCACTTGTATTCCAATTTGCTTTCCAGAAACTTAGAATAATAAAATGGTTTGGGTTGGAAGGGACCTTAAAGATCATCTAGTTCCAACCCCCTGCCATGGGCAAGGACATCCTCCACTAGACCAGGTTGCTCCAAGCCTCATCCAGCCTGGCCTTGAACACTCCCAGGGATGGGGCACCCGCAGCTTCTCTGGGCAACCTGTGCCAGTGCTTCACCACCCTCTCCAGGAAGAATTTCTTCCTGATGTCCCATCTAACCATGCCCTCTTTCAGTTCAAACCCATTACCCCTTGTCCTGTCACTACAGGCCCTTGTAAAAAATCCCCACCATCTTTCCTGTAGGCCCCTTCAGGTACTGAAAGGCTGCTATAAACTCCCCCCGTTTATAAGGCACCTTTCACGAGGTCCTATAAGTCACCTTTGTACTGTCATAATGTTATACTAAAATAGGGTATGGCCATCCATTTTATCGATGGTTAAGGGGAAAAAATTGCTAAAATATTTGCAGGATCTTCACTGAGGGATTCCCTTTTTCCAGTTCTCTGTTTCCAGGTGATGAGTAGTGAAGCAGATCATCTGCTCTGAGAGACTCTTTGGGGTAGTGTGTCTGTAGTACCTTCAGTCTGAATGGTGGATGAGAAAGTAGCCTGCACTTACAGAGAGTGGCTATGTCTCCCTTGAGCCCCATTTTATTTCCTGCAGTTCTGTTTTAATGTTGTGGGTAATTGTTCTAAAATGGCTGGAACCGAATTCTTAAGCACTGAAACGGTTCCTAGTTTAAGCAAAAATACTAGTGTTTGACTGCTTTGTTATTAATGGGCTGTTAACAAGCATTTCTATTTCAACCAGTTACATTAAAAAACCTGCAAAATTGTCACATTCTCTGTTGCCTACATGTAGAAATTAATTTACTTCACCAACAGAGTTAAAATTCACAATTTCATGGCTGTCTGTTATTAAAAGGTTAAGGAGGCATGAGGATCGTTTTCCTGAAGTTGTGTTTCCAGTACTGTTTAATACATCTTCTAAAGTTAATGCCATACCATTCATTTTGATATATGCTCATGGTTACTTGAAAGACAGGCAGGCTCTTTTACCATGGTATTTTCACATTTAATGACTGAATTAAGCATTCCTTCAAGGTTTCAGGTTAATTTATAGATCATATATAAACTGTTTAGTATGAAAGTAGTCTAAAGGTGCCGTTAACAGAAATAAAATCCGTTGCATTCAGGGCATTGTAGAAATGCATTAAAAATGAGAAACGGTGCCTGGTTTTTTTTTTTTTAACCTTATATTATTTTACATAATCATGTTTCTGAAATGAGATCATAGACGCCAGTTACATATGTGATCTTAGTTAATATAAAAAAATGAAGTAAATATTAAAAAAAATCCAATTGTAGTATGTTTTTTTGATCTTTGCCCACTTATAGATGAGTGGATTATTAGGATTTATAAACAAGATGTGGACAGACTCTTTATATGATATTTCTAGTAAGTATGAATAAAGTTATGTAGCAGAGTACACTTTTTTTAAGTCTTGTTATACTGAAACAAGAAACAAGGCTTCTGTAGAAGTGTTTACAGTAGTATTTTTAGTAACATTAAGTGCTTCAAATTTCACAGATGTTCTTTGCTTTCTCTTTACTTGTTACTTACTGGGCTTCACTCTTTCAGGTCTTTGTTTTACCCAGAGTTATGTTGTTAGGGAGCTTACATTTATTTCTCTTCATCAATGTTTTATTAATTATTTATAAATATGCATTTCTAATGTCTGTAGGTTCTCAACGTCTTCAGTAGAAAAAAAAAAAGTGCCTTAAAGTAGCACAGGTCTATAACAGTGAAGCAAAGCAGCACATGTTCAGTAATTTTAAAAGCTTGATGATCATCTCTGTGTTTGACTGTATTAATTTACACTTTTGTCTTCTATGTTAGAAGATTTTTTTTTAGTGATGTTCTGATTTTCACCAAACAACTTTGCTGCTACACAACACTTTCTCTGTAAAAGAAGCTAAATTTGAAGTAGCGTGATCTAAAAAGCAAGCTAGCATTACGAAATAAGAATTGGGAAATTCTCAGTGAAAGATTGGTATTCGCTTTGGCTGATTTCCCTTCCAGAGTTTTCCGAGTGTTACCATTCTCAGTTTCTGATCACGTTCAATCTGTGCAGTCACTGCCAGCTTCACACTGCAGACTGGAGACTGTACAGTGAAGGGGGCAGATGCTTGTAGGTGCCTGAGGAGGACCTGAGTCATACAATTCACCATCATAAAAGACAAGGGACTTCAGTTTTCTTACCTTTATTTTGCTTTCCCTTAAGAAATTCTGTCACAAATATAACATGGTACTAAATTTAAAGGGAAGATTAAATAAACTCTTCCTTTAAGGAAAGGGGGAAAAAAACCAGCCTGTACTTGAACATTAGGATTATGTTCAGAGTTTATGGTGAAAATGTCTGCACTGTCTACAGTGGAGAGTTTTTTCCCTTTCTGATATGCAGTTTCATTCACTGAACTGCTTACTGTGTCTCCTGGAAATTACATGATGTTTCATTCTTCATACTTGCCTTTTGCTTACTGAGAACCAGAGGTTGGTTTCATGGTGGAACAAGTTAAATAGATATTGATGGTTTTACTCAAAAACACATGCATAGGGTTTTGATGAGAGAAAATTTGTTTTAAAACAAAATATCAATGCAAACTGTCCTGGAAAAGAATAGATGCTTTTTTATCTACTCTTTGACAGCACCTGCAAGAGTCATCTTTTCACCAATGGACAAGGAGAGTGTGTAGTCCTGCAAATAAGATATAACCTTATTCATGCCTTCTACAAGTTTTACGGGGGGAATATTCTGATTGTTGAGGAGATTGAAAAAGTTTGTTAATGCTGATTGTATTGTGTCATAGCTCTTTTGTTTTGGAAACTGTGCTTCACTGCTTGATCTCTGAATTAAATTTCTTATGCCACATCTGGGAAGACAAGTAAATTGTTCTTCCTTCTGCTAGAGGAAGCAATAATTTGTAGTAGTGCATTTCGTTCCAGAAGAAAGTGTGGAGTCTAAGGTGGTGAGGAAGGTGGGTGAGCCCACAAGCTAGCAAATCCTTAAAATGAAATTCTGTGTTTTAAGATAAAGATTCAAGCACAAGCAGTAATTTTAAGCCTAATGGTCTCTGAAAGGCAGGCTATGTAATGCTGTTTCTTTAAAAGTTTATGGGTTTTGAGATATTTTAATGAAAGCTGTATTACATAAATACATTAACAGTTTCAATCACTTTTTTACTGTGGCCTTTTATTGTTCTCTCACTAAGATTTTTGTGTGTGGTTTTTGGTTTTTTTGGTGTTTTGTTTTGTTTGTACAAAATTATGTAACAGTAAGGAGCAAGCAAGAAGTTTATAATCTATGATGAATGTGAAATGGGATGAATTAATTCTTCATAAATTTAATAGGTACTTTGTTCAGTGTGATGTAAAATCTACAAATGCATATGTAAATTTATTTTTAAAATAACTAAAATGAGACTATGGAATCTGTTGTAAAATATTTAAGGCATCTAAGTCTGATTTTAAAAGTAAGTGTATTCACAAACTCTAAAAGGTATTAACTTTTTCAGCTTCTTTGTCAAAACAATGAAACTCAAAGTTCAGAATAACTTTATTTTCCTTTGAAGATCTTCTAGTTGATATGTTGGGGGTTCTTGCCAGCTACAGCATCACTGTCAAAGAATTGAAGCTTTTGTTCAGCATGCTGCGAGGCGAAAATGGAATCTGGGTAAGCTGTGATCAGATAAAGCATTAAGTGTCATTCCATTAGAGCCTGAAGTTAACATAAATTGTCTCCTGGGACATATAAACTTGATTTTTTTTTCATGTTGAGTGAACGTATGTTTATGAAGTATTTTTACTGTCTACTTTAAAGTTAATTTTCTGTGTTGTTTGAAAACTGTCCAATTTCCATTGTAGACTAGAGAGTACAAAAATGGTTATATTGAATTTTGTGCAATTTTCTTGTTTTCACAGCCAAGACATGCGGTTAAACTATTATCAGTCCTTAATCAGATGCCACAGAGGCATGGGCCCGATACATTTTTCAACTTCCCAGGCTGTAGTGCTGCAGTAAGTTCTCAACCAAAATACTACAACTTGAGGAACAAATAAATTGCTCCTCAACTGCATTTTCTTTGATTTGGTTTTGGAAGTTCTTGAAAAGGAAATGAGAGGGGAAGTACATGCTTGAGTAGTGTAGATTTTGCCTTCTGTAGGGTTGCAAGGTAGTTTTAATGTTGAAGAGTTGCACTTGTGAGGATGGAATGTCAAATAGGAGATTTTTTTCTGGGGAAATTATCATGAAAGTGAAAACTGAAAATTGAAAGTAACAGTATTATTTTATTTGGTATTATATAAAGCACGGGTTCAAGGAAAATATAGGGATGAGCATGTGTGTGTCATCACAGTTTACAGTGATACCTTAGTCACAAATTTTATTCTATTTTTTCTTTTTGTCAGAACTCCCTCAACTGTTTCCCCCAAGGCAGTGTTTTAAACACAGTCTTCTTTTGGCTTCACTTTTTGAGATAATTTATGATGATGAAATTTATTCCTTTCTAAACCTTTTCAAATAGATATTCTTTCTTCCATTCATTACATTTACATTCAGAAAAAACCTACAAATAAATTCAAATACTCTATACAGATTTATAAGTGCGATTATTAAGGCAGCAAATACAAATGCCTAAAAATGAGAAATCTGGCTTTGAGGTTCATTTCCATTCTGATAAAGAATAGTATATGCTTATGGAAAAACTTGGAATCATTTAAGGAGGAATAATCCAGGGTTTCATGTCTTTTTCTGCCAGTGCAGGAAGGGTGGTAGGAGCTTCTCGTGGGCTGTTCTACTTATATTTCCTCAACAGCACTGATAGTTTTCTTCAAGCATAAACCACCACCTCATCTTGGTGAATACAGCTGTTGATGTGGTAGATTCCATCAGGGAAATAAACTGGCTGAAAATCACTGGTTTTCACCTGGGTTAATTTTGCCGAGATCACTTCCCTGATCTTGTTTGATACTCAGCTGCACAAACAGATGTGTCAGCAAAATGCATGGGGTGGACTGTGTAAGGAAATAATTACTGAGTTTTGAAAGAGAGAGTTTAATTTGCTACTGCTAAATTAAAACCACAGTTAACCTCTCCTGAAAGTACATGCAGCAGCAAGACAGCTGATGCAGAATATGAATGTCTACAGTGACACATACTGCCTTGACATTTCTGGACTTCAGAGGCAAACCCTGATGAAGTGTCTCTCTCAAATTTAATTTTGTATTAGAGCTTCAAAAAACGTTTTACAGGGGAAGAATTTCAAATGTTCCTCCCTGTCCAGAGAGATGCATCAATTATTGGAAATTGTATTTAAGCTTAAGTTCTCAGTACTGACAGTTTTACAGGGGCATAAAGTTTCTCCATTGAAATGCACAATAGGCATTTCTCTTTTCTTGGTTAGGATCTTGTTTCGCATACCACTCATCAGCTACTGTGCATCTGTAAACCAAGAAATACGAGTTTCAAATTTACATTTCTTGAGGAGTGCATGTTGGATAACACTGTGAAGTTCTGGAGAGAAGTCGTCCTCTGAAGTGGACAAAGGGCCATTTCTTACAAAATGACACAATGAAGCACTTAATTAGAAGAAAGAGAATGGATAGGACCTAGTTTACTAGCACTAAATTCAGGTTTTCAGGAGTGATGCACAGTGAGGACATCAGGCAGAGAAACTATAATGTTTTTCTGGCATAATAAGTATCAGCTTGGCCCTCTTTAAGGTTGTTTTCATGCGCCTTGTATAACCAAGACTTCAGTGGTAGTATAAAAGAGCCAAGAGTTTGCTGAACCATTCTGCTGCTCTGCTGGTGAGATCTGCTTCGCTATCCCATTGGAAAGGCTCTTCCCAATACCAGGTCACACCTCTGCCAGTCTCTATAAGTAGCACATTAGTCACTCCATTAGGAGGACACCTTATGATGGTGGTGGTATTCCCAGGTGTTGTTCCTGTTTGTCATCAAGCAGCAATTTTCCTGTTTCAGGCAGGGAACACCCCCTCAGGAGGCAGGAGTGCTATCCCAAAGGAGTTCCTTGAAATGTTTTGTACTGAGCAGTAGGTACCAGGCTATTAGGAGAACTGATGGTATTTCTTTTGTCTAGTCAAATACTAACATAATCTGAGCACATTGCTATATCTAATTATGAAATTTACTGTGAGTTCCCCATCATTCTTAATTACCTATTTCTCTGCTCTTAAAGCTCTTTCAGCAATTACTTTGCATATAAAAATAATGCAATGTCAGCCCCACTCTACCATTTTTTATGTACTTGACTTCATTGGCATAAAATCAGAGTATGCTTATTCTGACTCTGTTGCCAAAACACTCTTGTCCATTCTCATTTTAAGCAGTAAATGAGTTTGCTACAATTCTTTGTAGTCTTCTGTATGATTCAGGACAGTACAAGATTTGAGTACCCCCAAAAAAGCATTTCAGGCTGGGACTAATAAGTATCACACAGTCATAGGAGGGTTGAGGTTGGAAGGGATCTCTGGATTCAGGTCATCTCAGCCACCACCCTGCACTGAAGCAGGGTCACCTAGAGCAGGCTGCCCAGGAGGTGTCTGAGGACATCTAAGGATGGAGACACCCAAACTCTCTGGGCCACCTGTGCCAGTGCTCAGTCAGTATCTGTGGTAACTTGACAGGAACACAATACCATCAGCACAAGAACTAATTAATTAGCATTTATTATTTTCAAGTGTAGCTTCTTACAGAATCTGAAAGTTACCAATTAAATACACTTAAAAATAACATGCTAATTATTTAGAAAACTATTTTCTTCTGCTTTACATTCATGTACAACTGATTTCAAGAAGTAGTATTAAAAGCTAATATTCCTTAACTACTTTTGTGTAAGATATTCTACATTTTGTCTGATGGAGGGAGAAAAAATGTTTTGTAATGAGTGCATATTGCAGTAATCTCTGAATTACTAGAAACATTTAATTTCTTAATATTTTTTAATTACTTCATTTGGTGTATAATTATTCTACTGAGGGGAAAAATGTTTTATCTTTTAGTGGTATCACAGAAAATACTTACTTAGTAAGTATTAACCTCTGAAGTTAAACTTGTCAGATTTCCTCCCTAAAGGGTGCCTTACTTCAAAGTTAGGTCAGGTATTCAGGGCATTGCCCAGGGATAACAAGTTCCCTGAAACCTCTTCATCAGTCTCAGCCCAGAAAAATGAAGTATTGAAAAATCAAATTTCTTCCCAGGCCATGCCTTAGTATTCATTTATTTAACTGAGAATGGGGATAAGATTTTCAGTCTCTTACCTAACTGTTTGTAGGAAAAAAACATCACAGTACTCTTAAATTTCAGGTAACAACCTTCTTTATAAGGTAGCTTTAACAGTGAATCTCTATTGCGCTATCTGTTGAGGTTAATTTGGTCTTAATGTTGAAGTCTGTTGATGAATACTTACTGATAGCTGAATTTATAGTTTAGTTTCTGCAGAAGTGATTTTTCTTTATTTCTTGTAATATCGCCTATTGACAGATTTAATTTCATGTCCTCTAGTGGTAGAATTTATGTAGTTAAATATTAAAGTAGTTTAAAATAGATGCAATACTAATACATTTATTCAAAAACACTATTTGAAGGGGTTTTTTGATTTGCTGTTTTCTTTTTTATTTCCCTCCCCAGGCAATTGCATTGCCTCCTATTGCTAAGTGGCCTTATCAAAATGGATTTACTCTGAACACCTGGTTTCGTATGGATCCACTAAACAATATCAATGTAGATAAGGATAAACCCTATCTCTATTGGTAAGTAACTTATAACACTGCAGTTATGGTTTGTTTTGGGTTCCTAATAATGTTAAATCTTTCTCATTGTTTTTAGTTTCTGACATGCTTTTTTCCCCCCTCAAATACCTTCAGATTTTAATGACTTCTTGCTGTATACAAACTTTTTAAAAGTCATCTGTCATTTTTCCTTTGCGAATTATAAATCCATGGAAGCAAAACATTGTGCCTACCATAAAATCTTATGTAGTGGTTTCTTCAGCAGAGTTAAAATATATTATTTCTTAGAGATGTAAACGGAGAATATTGTCATATTTTCTGTGGAGTGTTTAAGATTCTCAGCTGATGTCAGTGCTATAAAACAAATCCATCCTACTCAGAGAGCACTCTTCACACATTAGCTAGTGGTAACAGACAGTAGGTTTTTGAATGTAAAAATGGATCATTGATCACCTGCTCCCAGAAAGGGAAGCTATATTTCCTAATAGATTAATAGTGGGAGAGACAACTTTAGTTTGTTTCAGTTTGCTGTTATGTTAAAAATAGAAATAGTTACATCCTTAATTAAGCCCTCTGGTACTTGGAAATTATGGTATGTAAGTAAAAATGTTTATTCTATTGGTCAGAATTTTTTCATTTGAAATATTAATCATATATCTGCTTAAGAATAGTTCTCTTAGCTGAAGGAAAAAAAGAATGAGGAAAACAAGAAAACTGATATTGTGTCAGACGTGCTGGTATTTTCTTCAACACTTCTTAATTCTTTATATATTTGCTACTTAGTATGCTTCCCCTTAACTTTTCTTATATTCTTAAAAACTGTATATCAGCTGTGCAGACAGATGAGGATTTGACATAAGGAAGATCTATCAAGTTTGATCAGCTCAGGAGTACAGGAGTAGCACAGAGACAGAAGTAACCAGAAGTAACTTTTGTCCCTTTGTAGTCATTTCACATAGCGTGAAAAGCAAAAGTTTTTAGTAGTCAGCTGAGGAGAGGACCAACAAATGTGGTCTCGGGAAGGTACTTGTACTATCAAACCTTACCCTGCCATTACTTGGAAAACCAAAATAATTTGTATTTTTTATGGAACAAATCTGATGAAAAATAATTTAAGTTTATTCTGAAGAAAAATTTTGGTACATTTTCTCTGAATTACTGTCTGAGATAATGCTTTTCCATGTGTCTGTTTTCTGCTAAGCGCTATAGTTAACTTACCATGGAGATTTTTTCAAGTTGTCTGTAGCTATGTTTATTACTATGATCTATACTTTATTTACTATTTAGACTGTCAAGGACAATAACAAAAGCAATTATAGAATTGTATATGCATACAGGATTGTAATATGATCATTTGTTTCTCAGCCAGAATTTATGTTTCCGAACCGACAATTTTAGCTGGTGTACTTGTTTTGAGACTTTGTTACTGCCTCAGAACAGGAAAAGCATACTCCAAAACCGCACAGCCTGTGATGTATGCTGCTTTTCTTAGGGTTAATAGTCTAGAAAGACATTTAACCTGAGTGATGAATATGATTCCCTCTGATTTCAATATAATGCAGTAACAGCAATGGCTTTAGGTTAGAATAACTTCAGATGTTTGATTTTTTTTTAATACATATATTTTTGCCATGATGTAGTTCTGATGTGTATTATGATGACTACAACTGTTACTGAATTCCAAGATTTTTGAATGTGCTTTTTAGTATATTTTTTGCTTTGAAATAGTTATCAATCTTCCATCTGTTAAGCTTTCCTGAATATTGATGGATATTTCATATTTGTTGGTGTCATAGGGAGTTTACTTCTGGTTCCATTTTTAAGTATGTCAATTTATACCTTTTCTCCAAAAACGTAGCCTATATTCACTTTAATACAAGAAGTGGTATAGCTTAGAACAATAGTTGCATTTACTCAGATATCTGTCTTAAATAAACATTTTTTTCCTTGATAAGAGAGTTTGGTTTTAAATGTGTCAATGAGTATACCCCACAAAGCTACTTGTTGAGTTACCAAAGAAACCTGATGTTTTTACTTCAAAAGAAAGGTCTGACTATTATACTCTAAAGAATATTTTTTGATTAACGTACTTCTTATTAGCTACAGCCATAACATTTCCACATTTAAATAAAAGATGTCCACTGACAGTATGATTTACCTGTAAAAAGTAACTTCATATTTATTTATTAGATTGGTTAGAATAAAGTCTGTCAGGGTAAGAAAACATTTTTTTCCTGTGGGTTTATCTTTCCCCATGGTTGATGTGTGCTTTTCTTTGTTTTCATGTTTTTTGTGTTTTCATAACCCAGAACATAAGAAAAGCATGTCTTCTGTATTTTGTTGTCATAGTTTGGAAACTTGGGGAGAAAGTATAGCCCCAAAACATGTGGGGTTTCAGCTCTCTCATTGTAGTGCACAAAGTATAACCTCCCTAGTAAGCAGAGGTATTTTGCTGCATGTACAGAATCTTCAAGTAATCTTTGGGAATATCCAATGCTGAGTGAATGACCAGTTATCTCTCACACACACACTTGCATGCACAAATCTTTAATTATAGTTCAGTGTTTCAGTTTCTTCCATTGCCTCTTGTTATGGAATGTGTGGGAAATACAACTTCTATGACTAACAAGGTGAAACTTTGCAAATGCTTCATTTGAGCCACAGAAAGAAGTCAGTCTTAGAGAAATCAAATGCCAAAATTGAACCTGTGTAAATGTAATGTGCATGTAATGCACACAAGAGGAACCGAATATGCCAACCTCAGAAGGAAATTGGGAACAATGCAAATACTTGTCATTTTTATGTAGTGGATTAAACCAAGCCATAATTAATAATTAAAAAACAGGAAAAATATTCAAACTAAATCACTATGTAAACTTCTTTACATATATTTTAGACTTTGCCACATGAAAGGTTGAGTCACACACAACCACCACCAGGAGGAAGACACTTGTTTTCTTTCAGTGTGCTTTTTGGATATGTAATATCATCTGTTTATCTAGGTGAAAAGTGTGTCACATATATTAACTTTTTCTTCATAGTTTCTTCTTAAAATATGTCTTTTAAACAGTCTTTCTTTTAAAAGCAGTAACTGAGTAGCATGCACAACTTCAAAGAGGACTCTGATTTGATTCTCCAGGCTAAACAGTCCCATATCTCAGCCTCTACTCATGTGTCAGAGGCTTTGATCATTCAGTCATCTTTGTGGCCCTTTGCTGGACCTGTTTGCTATGTCCATGTACATACCCATACGTCTGGTATGTCATGTACTGTGCAGCCCAGAACTGGACACAGTATTCCAGATCAGTCTCTGCAGTGTTGAGGACAAAGGATCACTTCCCTCAACCTGCTGCCAACACATTTCCTAACACAGCCCAGGATGCCATTGACTGCCTTTGCCACCAGGGCACATTACTGGCTCGTGGTCAAATTACTGTCCACCCAGACCGCCAGGTCCCTTTCTGCAAAGCTGATTTCCAGCTGCTCAGTACCCAGCGTATACCAGTGCTTGGGGCAGTTTCTCCTCAGGGGCAGGACTTTGCTCTCCCCTTTGTTGATCTTCATGAGATTCTTGTTGGCCTGTTTCTCCAACCTGCTATGGTGCCTCTGAATTACTGTACACTTATCTGGTGTACCAGCCACTCCTTCCAATTTTGCATCTTCTGTAACCTTGCTCAAGGTGCATTCTGTCCCATCATTCAGGTTATTAATGAAGAAGCTGAATAAGATTGGACCCAGTAAAGACGTCTGGGGTACTCTAGTCGTAACTAGCCTCCAACCAGACTCATCCCACTGATGATAATGCTTTTAGCCCAGCAGTTTGATTAGTTTTCAGACCATCTCACATTCCACTTACATAGCTCATTCTTCATTAGTTTGTCATTGAGATTACTACAGTCTTGAAAGGTCTTGCTAGAAAGTTGGGAGAAATATCCACAACTTTCCTCTCTGTCCTCCAAGCCAGTCATCTCATTGTAGAAGGCTATCAGTTTGATCCAGGATGATTTTCAATTTGTAAATCCATGCTAACTATTCCAAATCACCTTAGGTATGATTCAGGCTTTAACTGAGTGCAGAAAGAAGTGGCCAGAGGCCTTTCTGGTGGGAGAGAGCCTTTACACCAGTTTTCCCATGATGTGAAAACTAATGCTTAAAAGGTGAGAAGGGAGGCAGAGAAAGGCTTTCACGTTTGCCAGATGTGAGGGAAAGCTGTTCTGTAATTGGCTAAATGCTAAGTGCTGCTTCAAGAACTCTAAGCAATTTTATTTTTTTAAATTATCTCAGAGGATGATATTGGGCAGCTTTTATATTGGAATAGTATTGTAGCTTTTTTACTAATTACAAAACATGTGTGACAATCCTAGAAGAAAATTAGAAGACTCTGTCATTTGCACAGATGATAAATGACGATAAGGAGAAAGCTTTGTTGCAGAGCAGTCAGGCTCAAATGGTAAGATTCAGAATTCTATAGCACAAATTTTGGTATAAGAAAGCAAACATAATATACTTAGCAGTGAATAATGGGCGTCATGCTTACAGAGTTAGTAGTTATATATTAGAATGCAGTAGTTACATAAGGAGTTAAGGGTTATTGTTGGTAACTAAGTCGCCATAAGCTGCTTTTTAATTGCTCTAGCTGAAAGAGCTAATGTGATCTTTCCAAGAATATTCTGAACAAACAGAGAAGAGAGTAAAGGTGATGTGATCACTTCCTGAAATACTGGCAAAAGCATTAATAGAATACTATTTAAAGTTAAGAATTGCTACTTCATTCAAGAGACCATGGAAAAAACTGGTACTACTGAGAACACTCTGGAGTGAACTGGGCTCTGAGAAACATACTTTATAGTGAAAACTTCCAAGAAAAACAAATAAACAAAAAAACCCCCACCAAGTTAAGGATGCTCTTGATTTCTGTTTTCAGAGTTTATGCAAAAATCTGATGTTGATGGATTGTTTAATCTGAGCGCCAGCAGGTAGACAGCAAAACAGGAAAAAATCTTTTAGACACACAATACTATGGTCACTCTAACTATCACAGCTATAAGGAAACCAAATACCAATCATCATCAGCAGTGCAAATGTAGGTATTTAGGGCGAACCTTAAAAGTGCTCAACTGGGAAATCTGCAATCTCTAAATCTCTATACTCCTTTCTACTAAAAAAGGAGATGGATTGACATTATTTCTAGGTAATGTCTGGAATCACATAAAATCAATACAGATAGTAAGATTATTTATTTGTTGGGGGTTTTTTTTGGGGGGGGTGCCTTTTTTTTTTTTTTTTTAAGAAATGCTTCCTTTTAAAGTGTGTATTGGGCTCTGTAAAGGAATTAGAGGCTGAATTCAGGCTCGATTGTCAGAATTGTTGCTTTTTGTCCTCAAAATATCCAATTGCTTCCACAACCACTCAATGGAAGAATGACAACTTCTGAAAGAACATTCTAAATTTTATTTTTACTGATGTAAGGACAAGAACAAAAAACAACACACAAAGCCATCTAGACTTTTCAATACTTCTCTAGGGCTAATAATAATAGAGGTAATACAGAAAGGTTGCAAAAACAAAAATCTGATTTTTTCTTTTCCTTACTTCAGGCAAGAATTAATTAATATTTTCTCAATCTCAGTACTATGGTCGTACATTAAATTGCTTGTAAAATCCTAAGCTAAAGAAACTGGAATCACTAAAGTTTCACCAGTGGATGGAGGAATGCTTACCTGTAATAGCATCTAGTAGCTCCTTTGAGAAACTGGCTGAAATTAAATGTATCTGTAAGGGTTTTAAGAATGATCTGTAGTACAATTGTATACCAGCTTCTATGGGAGGTAGCTAAAGGCTCAAAATACCATATGGGTGTTGACAGTACTGTTGTTGTTGTCTCTCTGCATTTCATCTTTGCATGTGGCAAGTTCTGCATGTGTAGGTAATTGGTAAGAGAATTTCCATGCAGTATCCTAGAGACCAGTCCTAGCCTACGTTACCTTTGGCAAGAAATGAAATGTGAAGATTAACATAATCTGTATATTATAATGTTGAGGTAAACAGAGAACATATTTGAGTTGTCAGTTTCTCAACTACTGTTGTATTAGAATGCTAATTAATTTTGGGGAAAAAAAAGTCAAATCCTGGCTAAGCTTCATGTATAGAAAATCATTCTTTCTATTCTAATATGAAGAGTGCTGCTAAGAAATGCTAAGAATTTTTTTTTCATTTTTCATTGCTTTCTTGTCTTCATACGCTGAACACCAGGAAGTTACACATGTAACGTCAATTCAGTGTTCAAAATTTTAGGAACAGTCCAGTTTGACCATAATAGTGTCAAAGTCAGTCCAGTAACTGGAGACTGGGTGAGGTGGGGTGTGGGGAGGGGGAGGAGAGAAATATTTTGAAAGTGTAGAAATTACTTCAACAGCCTGTTTTTTTAACAGGGTGTTCTCAGTTTATAGCACAGTACTTACTAGGTCTGGTTCAAACTAGTAGGATGTATGTTACACAACTATAATAATGTTTTATCAGATTAAAAATGTGGTGGTATTTACAGTGATTGACTGTTGGTAATTAAAAAAAAAATCACATTTTATTTGACATCTCATCAAATAATTGTACACCATATGTCAGACCATCGTGAATCTCTGTATTTTTTTCAATATCCTTCAGAATGGGATTCTGTTAGCCAAAAGTATTTTAGCTTGTAGAGATGACATATGTTGCAGAGAAACAAATTTGGCATTGTGAGAGATGCCACTAGCTGGTCAAAAGAAAAGTTCTTTGGATGACATAAAGCCCCAAGGAGATAAATCAAAGTCTCAAATTAGCCCACAACACATTCAGTTGTTCTTACTGTAAAAGCTGATTTTAAGTTTTTTAGCCTTCATGTTACTGTACAAAATTCAGTACTGTGCTCGTGCAGGTTATTTGTGTATATAGGTAATGCAGGTTATATATGTATATGAGTACTGTTGTCCCATGAGGATGTTCCCTGTTCCTTTTGTTGGGTATAGCTGCCTATGGGGTCATTGTGGAAGCCAGAGCATTGAAATGATCCATGTTAAAAATAGTCTTCAAAAGACAGAGGAGAATGGCAGTGTTACACATTGTCTTCACTGTCGAGGTCAGCAGTGATGGAGACCATGTGTTTTTTCTCTTCATTTGTAGATTCTATCTTAGGTTTATTTAGACAGGATTTTTTAACTTTATTAAAAAGAGTGTGCTTTTTTTTTTTTTTTTTTTGTCCGGAGGGTTGTGTGGAAGACTCTACAATGGGCTGTAGAAGGGAATAATGCTCCTTTCCAGTGCAGCACCTGGAGGGGAGAGAGAATTGTGTACTACGTATAGAGGCAATTAGGAGAATGAGGAAGCCACAGCCTGGAAGCCCTTACTCATATTACCTTGTTAAAGTTGTCATTCTTTATGAATTTGACAAATGAAAATCAATCCACAACTCAGATGGTTGAAACTTTATAGATCATTAGCCTAACTAAATCATACGTCTTGAAAACAAAATAATTGTGTGTAGTAATTAACTTGAATCCAAACTTTTATGTCATACTAAATGCATTGTTCTCCCAACCCCATAAAATTGGAAGGTATCTCACATTTATTCTGTGATGGGTCTTTCGTTACAATTTAAAGATGTTTTATTTTAAATAATAATTAATTTAAAAAAATGAGGAAAAAAACCTGACAGATGCAATAATTACCATCTTGGATTTTTTTTAATTAAAAAAAAGGTCATAGTGATTTTTAGAAGGTAACCTGGAATCTTAGTGATAAAGTAGTTCCCCCCAAAGACATGGTGGGGAGAGAGGATATAAAGGAAATTAAGTTCACCTTTCCAGATACTAATTTCTTTTCTTTCTTATGACAATTTGAAGTAATATTTGGAACTTGTTTTGTTATACAGTAATTCCTCTTTTTCCGATTTCATTCATAGTTCTTTCTTTTCAGTTTCCGCACTAGCAAAGGTGTTGGATATTCTGCTCATTTTGTTGGCAACTGCTTAATAGTTACGTCATTGAAGTCAAAAGGCAAAGGTTTCCAGCACTGCGTGAAGTATGACTTCCAGCCACGCAAGGTAAGCAAATCGGTATTCACAGTAAAGAATAACGTTGAAGACATGACCAAGTGCTTCTGGGAAGAAGTGCTAAAATCCTTTTAGTGCCATAGAGTTACTAATAATCTAGAACTTGCTATTTATAATTAGCTTCTCTGATGGTCTTGCAAAGGTTGATGTCAGCTACAGACCAGAATCGGTTTAAGAAAAATGTGATATTTTATAAAGTAACACTTCTGTAAAGTCAACTTCTTTTAAAAATACTGCTTAATTAGCTTAAGATAGAGAAGAATTTTGAGAATTTGTAAAATGTGTGTATTTTATTTTTAAAAGGCCTTAATTCTATTTCTGAACATTTTGTACTTGTTAACTTGATGCAAATGTCTGGAACAATTTTGCTGGCAGTGCTGGAGTTTTGTTATCTGTTGCTGGGAGATATAAGGCTCTGAACTTTCTTCTATGTCAGTCGTGTTTGGGGATTTCTCATTTTTCATAGTAAATCTTGATTATTTCTCTACATCATATTAGTGTTCATTTCCACTGTATGCCTGGTAGTCCTAGGAGAACAATGATGCTGCTAGCTTCAATATTTCAGTTAGTTGACTGAAGCATTGACTTTTCTGTACAGCAAGCATTATGTGTTTGTCATTGATAACAGCCTTGTATATATTTTGCTGTGAAGCTCATTTCTTTTTTTTATGGCCTTAGAATTTGTATATTGAATTTCAGTGCTTGTTTTGCTTTGAGAAAACAATCTCTTAGGGAAAGAATGCCATTGTTCACTCATCAGGTTTATGTTCTACTATTTTTCTTGGTACACATTTGTGATGCAAAATCACTGAGTCTAATTCTGTCATGTAGCTTTGAGGTCCTCTGTGGTTTTTAAACTGGAGTAATGTCTTTTTCTAGCTTATTGCTTGGGGATGTATGAAACCATAAAACCACATATCTGTTGAGCGTATTAAAATTAATCAATTCTGTTTTGCAAATTTTATAACCAGAAAAGAGTTTTGATGGCAGTTCGGTTTTCTTTAGAGTAGCATGTCTGATGCTACTGATAAACACTCAACCTAGGAACAAATGGAACTGTTAACTTTCGGATTATGTTATTGATTACTAACTTTAGGGATCTCGCGGATCATTTCTTGACTTGTTGATGAAGAAGCAGTCTTTCATATTTTAGCAATATAGTCTCTTGATAATTTTTATTATAAATTACTACTTTCCTTCATGCCATCCCTGGAAAATTTTAGCTCTTGCTATTCTACCTATAAGGAGTTAATTCTGAAATACTGGTACACATATGTGTCATTACATAAATATCAGTTTCAAATCATAATCTGCTGATCAGCTGAAACATGTCCCAATATAACCTCTATGTTAGTTTTATCTTTCTCAAAGATCATGCTTCATACACTTGGGGTCGTATGTCAGATTTAGAAAGTATTGTAATAAATCTCCTAGAATATATTTGCAAGTGGTTTCATATGACATTTTTTCCATCAGTAACTTGTGTGTAAACGTATGTGGGAATGTACATAACGCATAATGGAGGAAAGAAAACCTGTCAGATACAATTCCTGCCTCTCTGACAAGTCAAAGTACATCCTGTTTAACGCATAGATTGATTTTCTTCATGTTGTTTAGGTATTACATTGGTTCCACTGTGCAAGCATTGAATATGTAGATACATATTCAAAAATGTGTACCCATTTACAAAGTAGCTTGCTGTCCAAATGCTAACTTGAGAAGTATGATTTTTGTCATCATAGTATTTTCTAGGCATTGGCTTACAGGTGTAGACTTTTCAGCAATAGCTTTTGCCATAAACAACATCCTCATTATTCTGAATAAATTTTTTTAAATTTTTTGTTGAATCACAGTAAAAATATATAATCAAGCCACCTGCTGAAAATCTTTATACATCCATCAGAAAGATACTTTGTTCATGTGATGATCTTCCCATTGGTAACTATGTCACATGACACCATTTATAGAATAATATATAATCTTGATTTAAAACTTTAAGATGTGTTAAATGATTACTTTTGGGTTTAATTAGTATATTTTAACAACATTATAAAAGCAAGTATTTATAAAAATGCATGGAGAAATTTGGTCATCTGGAAAAGTTGGGAACACAGGCTCAGCACCAGAAAGTGAAAAAGTCCTTGAATTGGTACAAACGTTCGTTAGCAACAATTAAAAATACCAGTGTTATCAATATCCTTTTCAGCACAAATCCAAAACATAGCCTCATAGAAGCTATGTGAAGAAAATTAACTCTGTTCTGACTAAAACCAGCCCATCATCATATCCTGAAATAGAAAATGTGGGTGTAGTGTAATAGCTTAACCTTTCAGTAGAGCTCAACTACTTTTGCAGTGTTGCATTTAATAGGTCTGTCCTGCTTTTTGGAACTCCAAAGTGAAATTTTTGTGCATTAGTAGCTCCTGGTAATTTTCACTCCTTTGAGTTTGAGCCTCAGCATCAGCCTTGTAAAAGTATGAACAGGAAAGCAGTGTAGTTGAGAGCCAACAGCAGGTTTTTGGTGCTTCTAATCATGAACACCTTTACTAGCTACTATAGACTAAAATAAGTTCCATATTTTGGAAATACTTAGTGTATGATGCCTCATCTCTCTGATTTTACTGTGCTGTGGAGTAGGAATATGACTTACTCAGGAATGGGTGACTAAGCTTGAAAGATTTCAGCTATATAAAACTTGACACACTGTTATCTGAAGTGTCTTTGAGTACTACCTAAGAAAGTTCATGTTATAGCAGAGACACATGGTCTTGGTGCATTTTGGAGAAAGTTATATAGGGAAGGAGACTGTAGGATGAACTTAAACGAAAATTTTGTTACTGGCTTCTAAAATTAAAAAAAAAAAAAGGATTTTTTTGAGCTAAAAATTGAAGAAAATTTGTGTGTGAGATTATACAACCTGGTTTAGTTCATTGTATAGTAGTAAAGTCCTGAAAAACATGTCTTCAGATACGCAACAGGAGAAAAATCAAGAAAATACCTGTACAGCAAAGAACATTCACATAAATGAGACATAGGTAATATGAAATTATGATACATATATATGCTTGCTTCTACGTATCTTTAAAAAAAAAAAAAAAGAGAACCTGGAATGTCTATTGAGGTTATTGACATATGAAAAGTATCAGAAGCTTTGTTGACTTTACCATCAGTGGCTACTCATTTCAAATCGTACTTAGGAGTGACAGTGGATAGGTCATGCCAATAGAGGCGTGATGCCCTGTGTTAAAGACTTAACCTAATCAGATAAATAACATCATTTTAATGACAAATAACTGTTTCCTTGCAGATTAAATTGTTAGCCACATGATAAAGGATGGTTATAGCATCTGTGATGAACTGGAGAAGATCAGAAAGCATACTAATATAAGAAGTTTACATTACTTTTCGGTAAACTGGGTGCCATCTCACTGGGATGACAGTTCAAATCTTTAAATGCCAGAAATATTTGAATTTATTTCTTTTTGAAACATTTAGAGAGAGTTCAGAGATTGACTCTTGCTTGACTGCGTCCTGAAAAATTGCAGAATATGCTTGGATATGCAGGACTGAATATTTTTATATTTAAAGGAAGTGCAAAAACCTGCCTTCATTTCTTAAAAAGGAGCAGTTAAAAGATGAATGTGTTTGGTAGTGCTAGAGGAATTGCTTAAATGTAAAGATACAAAAGGCTAAGAGCAAATATAACATTAGTCAAAAAATTGCAATAGAAATTTTAAAAACTCCTCACAATTAACCTGAGCACAGAAATATAGCAAAACAGAAACCATTGCAAGTAAAAAAAAGCTGCTCAGAAAGTGGATGTTTTATCAAAATTAAGAATACTTAGAAAAGTCTTAAGTTGTAGGAAGTTATATGTACAATTATAGAAAATTCAATTTTTTTTTTCTAGTTCATAGGGGCAATTAGATGACTAAAATTTAATAGGAGCCTTTGAAGAATATAGTATAACAAAAAAGCTATATGAATTAATTGCATCATTATTTGCTACAAGATGAATCATTGGGGATTAGTCGAAGGAAGTGTCTCAGATTGAAATGTCAGTTGAAGATATTTATTGAAGAAATCAATAACCTTACAGTAGGCAACCCCAAGTTAAAAAAAAAAAATGTGAATATTAAATTTGCTAGACTTTTAATTGTGGTAAATAATCTATTTTGCCAAAGAAATGGGATCTGGAAAATCATGCAGATATTAGGAAAAGGCTTTGCTGATATTTAAAATTACGTATTGTCATGCCTGATTTCTAAACCATCAAGAAGCTAGAAAAATGGTATTGCACTGGAAGTTTTGTCCCCCACTTCTGTTGAATTATTTGAAGAGTTCTTACTGTGCATAAGATCAGGTTTATGAGTCAGTTGATACATGCAATGTGGATTCACAAAAACTTTAGGCATTATACTCCCCTGAAGGGCTTAAAGAAATTATGAAATTATGTTATCATGCAATAATAGAATTTGTATTTGTTAAAATACAGGAGTGGAAGGACATGAGTGAGGTGAGACAGCAAGAATCTCAGAAGGACCTTTATTTTCCTGTCAATGAGAATGCATTATGGACTTAACTCGGTGCAGTTTATCATCCTCTATTTTAGGAAGTAGCCTTGAAAACGTATGTTACTCATTATCTAGATTGTTACTAGTAGCAAATATGACACAAAGAGTAAGCCAGAATACTTCCCTGGCTAAAAAGAAATTGCAGTTTAAAACGTAAATTTAGTTAATGCAAGAGCAGGAGGCAAAAGAGCAGGTTTTCTACTGGGTGATTAGTTACAATAATGAGCTGGGATAGAGTGTGCATCTGTGTGTGTGTTTGCACGTGTATTCAGGTAAAGAAAAGCTCAGTGTTTTTTGTAACACTTGCCTTATGGGTCAGAGTAACAGACATAGGTAGTGCTGTATTGTAGCAGCAATGCTAAAGATTCAGAAAAGCTGAATGCAAGAAAGGAGACTTGGACTAAAGGAAGCTGTGTGTGCACGAATAGGGGTTAATATGGGGGGGGGGGGGGGGGGGGGGAGGGGAAGACTAGAAAAAGTGGATTTTAACCTTTTGTAAACTTTGACATGGACACCAAAGCTCTCCCAAGATAGCATTGCTCATTTTAGTTCCTGATAGGCTCTGTGGACAGTGTTTCAACAAAAGTAATGAACAATTTTATTTCCAAATGAATGAGTCATCTATTAAGCTTAGGCTACATACAGTGACATTCTCACAAAGTGGTAGGTTGTCAGAAATGCTCTTAAAGCATGTAAAAGAAAAATCACGGCTAATAGATGAAACTTGGGGTTTATGATTCTCAGAATATTTCTGTTTTTAAGTATCAGAACTGGGATTGTGAGTAAATAGTTATAAAAGGTACAGTTTTGAATAGTGCTATTGCAAAGAACACCTGCTGTTAGGATAAAAGTATTTTAAAATCATCATCATCACTTATTGGAGATTATTGATAAATTAACCTTTGAAGGAAGCTTTGAAAAAGTGTTGTTGAAGGCAGAGCTCTAGTCATGCAGCTTGCACTTTCTGTTTAACCTTCAGCAGTTAAGCCTCTAGACTTTAAGTTATGATTGTTTTGTTAAATTTGTTGTAGGTGTTCCTTTCTAAAATAGAATTTGCCTACAAAATGGGGAACACACTCTTCCCCTGCTCCAGCGTGGGGTCCCTCCCACAGGAGGCAGTCCTCGATGAACATCTCCAACGTGAGTCCTTCCCACAGGCTAAAGTTCTTCACAAACTGCTCCAGCAGGGTCCCTTCTGCAGTGTTCAGTCCTTCAGGAGCAGCCTGCTTCATCAGGGGCTTCCCACAGAGTCATGAGCTTCTTTGGATGCACCTCCTGCCCCACCTTTCTGCACTGACCTTGCTGTCTGCCTTGTGTCTCTCACATCCCACTCCTCTCTCCACCCTGTTTCCACTTCTGCTGCTGGTTCTTTTTTCGCTTTCCCTTTTTAAATATGTTAATCACAGAGATGTTAGTTGGCTTGCCAGTGGCCAGGGGCAGGTCTGACTTGGAACAGGGGAAGCTTCTAGCAGCTTCTTACAGGAGCCATGCCCCGTGCCCCTCTGTAGCTACCAAAGCTCCCCATCACACAACTGACCCAAGGGATGCAATTCCCTGCCTTGGAAAAGAGAGACTTGGCTGAACATAAAAATCGAAAGATAGTAATTGAAACAGATACCAAGAAAGGGGAGACAAGTGAATTGTAAATCACAATTCCCAATTATTAAAATATGAAATGGTGTTTTCAAGAAAGATAAGCTGACTTTTTCACAGAATCAATAAGACTGGAAAGGGATGTGTTGGGACAGTCTAGTCTCACCCCCTGTGCAAAGAAGGGATGCCTAGATCAGGTTGCTCTGGATGTTGTCCAGTCAGGGTTTGAGTATCTCCAGCCAAGGAGACTCCACAGTTTCTGTGTGTAGCCTGTAGTACTGTTATACCATCCTTACTCCTTACTACCACCCTTCTTAAATATGTTTAAGTGGAGATTCCTGTATTTCAATTTAAGCCCATTGCCTCTTGTCCTGTCACTGGATACTAGTGAAAAGTCTCTGGCTCCATCTTCTTTATCCCCTGCCCATCAAGTATTTATGTATATGGATAAAATCCCCTTGAGCCTTCTCTCCTTCAGGTTACAGACATGTATCTCAGCCTCTCCTCATGTGTCAGAGCTTCAGTCACTTAATCCTCTTTGTGGCTTTTTCTGAACTTTCTCCAGTGTGTCCATTTCCGTCTCGTTTGTATATATTTTGAAATAATACGGACACCCATTATATTTAAGTATGAGTTGATTTGCAGATCTTAAAGATTAAGTTTCTAATCCTAGTCTTAGAAGAGTTTAAAGGTTTGCTTTTAAAGGAAACTTAAGGTTTTCTTCTTGAATTTACTCATCATAATTCCTGTTGAACAGATTATTTGAAAGATCACCGTAGCTGTACGTGGAAGCATTTTACTGTGATGCTTTCTCTGTTTGATTATGTAATGCATTTTTAATGATATGATAGTTGTGCAAAAATAGGTGGAGTGATAAAAAATTGAGGAAGAAAATCATATGCACAATTAAGATGACAAACTGGGCTTTAAAATCTGTTGTGAATTTTTTCCTTTTAATTAATAATTTCTGACAGAGAGCTGTGTTGCAAAGGCAGATATATGTGATATGACTTTGTTAAGGTAAATGCACATAGAACTGGATTTCCCATCAGAACTCAGTTGAGTTTTGTGTTACAGTGTACAGTTTTTAAATCAAATTACAGTTTCAGGGATGGAAGTGTATTCAACTTTTTAATTCTATGTATGCATTTTTTACTCCAATCCCATAAAGGGATGCAGGTAGGTACATCATTACATTTAGGCATAGTTCTACTGACTGGATGTGAAGTTCCACTAACTTAACTTTAAATTTTGTGAGTTTCATCTCTTTGTATAGCTGTACGAGACTGGTCACTTATTTTTAATGCCATTCATTAACTTTATGTTTTATAGCACCAAAACTGCCACTACATACTGATTTTCCTTGTCTTTCCAGTGGTACATGATAAGCATCGTACACATCTATAATCGATGGAGAAACAGTGAAATACGATGTTACGTCAATGGTCAGCTGGTGTCCTATGGTGACATGGCCTGGCATGTTAACACAAATGATGTAAGATTTTTCTTTTCATAGCTTTTCATTTTAAAATAAATCAAAAATTAAAAAAAACCAAACCCAAAACATTTGTTTTCTCTAGATCTTTGCAAGTTTTCTCTTTTTATTTAACTTTCTACTTTAATCTATCTTCCTTAGTTATGTATTTCATAAAATGTATGGTGTTTTTTTCAGTATTGGGAATGTTTTTTGGCTGTATTTTGCATAGCTATTTAAATAAAATTATCAGATATTTTCTTTTTATAGACTGTTATAAGTAATGTTTTTGATATGTGGTACCATATAGCGGACACTGATAACAATGGATTAATACTTGGCTTTTTCCACAGGAAAATATGGTAGAGTTACAGATTTTACAGATACATCTTGAGAAAAATCTTTAAGAAAAACTGGTTCATTCTGTCAAATGACTATACATACTGTCTGTGCATACAAAAGTACTCATTTTTGTAATCACATTAAGTTCGTGTTGGATTCAAGAGGAGGTATTTGCTAATGGTTAAAAGATTTCTATGATTTTTGGGTTATTGAACATTAATTTTTAAGTAGGTTTTTAATGGCAGTAGAACTGAGTAGCCTGAACTATAATCAGGGTCATATTGTTTTAAGCTCTGCGTAAGTATAGTAAGACAGAGAGACAAAAAGTAAAAGCTAGAAAACAGACGCATGGAGAAGTGTCAAGAGATTTATAGTATTACTCCAAGTCTGAAGTCTTAACTCTGTCTCCCAGTAATGTGTATATTTTGTCTTTTATTGTTTGACTTGACATAAGTAAATAGGCAGTTGACCAATATTAAAGATGCTGTGGTAAATATTAAGGTATTAATATTTAATAGTGTTAGCAAGCACAAATTAACTGCTCCAAAATTGTAAAAATTTACAGAGACGTCTTCCCATATTGGTCATCCAAACCAGTTGAAAGATACTGAGACGTACAGTTGCATAGCATTACTTAGCTCAGGGCAAAGACACAATGATCTTGCATCTGCTTGTCCAACAGGCAGAAACCAGTTATTTTTACCTGCAAAGGATTGCACATATATCTGTAAATACACCTGTATCTGTTAATTGGACTGAGGTGACATTAAAAGTATATTCTTACAGGAAATGCATCCATTTTAATTTTTGTTGTATTTAAATTATTTTACTCAAAGATTTTAAAAAAATTTTTGGTTTGTGCTCTCTTTTATTTCTCCTACTTTGGAAGGTGTGAGTCTGCACCTAATGATGCAGAAAATAGACACTCTTTCTGGCCCAAAGTTTTGGACTGGGAGGGCAGAGAAAATTATTCTCTTGTGCTTTGCCTTCAGCTAAAGCTGTGCTAGTCTTTCAGAGGTGCTTGATTCATCTGCTTTCTGCACTTTTGTTATTTCTTATTTATAATAAAATTCTCAGTTTTGGAGAATTATTCTGAGAATTTCTGACTGCCTGTATAGGATAAGGAACAATTTCCTTTTGTACTTAAGGAAATTAACTGTCTTGCTAGATTCTAGAGGCAGAGTTGGGTTTGAAAGGGAGAGTTTAAATATTACATGTTAATTAAAGCAGAAGTGCTCTGCTTGCCAAAGCTTCAGATCATCATTCTTTGTTTTCTTGGTAGCATTTCTACTTGCAAGAAAAGACAAGCCTTTCAGCTTTTGCAAAGCATGGTTTCTTCTTGGTAATATAAACATTTTTGTGATAGATGAGAATGTGATGATTGAAAAGCTAGCTGAGGACGCGGAGGATCTGGGCTGAGTTATTAGTTGGTGTGGGGCTCTCTAGTCCTCAATGGTAAATGCTTAGCAGGAGAAGCTGGTCCTTCTATTCATGTTTCCTTCACAGTACTCCTTTCTACTTTCTCAGAAGTACGATTTATTCTTGAAATAGGATTGGTTTATGAAGTTTTAGATGTTTTGATCAGTTTTTTAATTTTCTGCAAAGGTTTTACTTTGTCCATTGAAGAATAGACTAAGTTATGAAAGACACTACTTATCATTAGCTCCTTATTTTTTAATAATAAAAATCTGTTATATCCAAAGTAGGCAATAGAATAGAAAGTAGGAGAAATTCAGGAAAGATGCATGAATGCAACAGGCATAAAAAGGGGAAGGGCAAGGGGGTGCATATGTAAGCTTCCTAGCACAATTATATATTAGCTGTGACGAGAAGCTTTTGTTTTAACTCTATTAGAATTTTCTTGCTTCATATAAATGTTGAGTTGTTAAAGTATTTTGTTGAAAACTCTTGAGCTGATTTGTTAACTTCTACCTTCATACCCTTCTACTTGGATATAACATTAGTCTACTGCAAGATGACAAGAAAATACCTTACCGTAAAACTTTGGGGGAAAAGAAAAAATTGTGCAAGTCAGCCAGTCATTCTCCTTTCTTTACATCATATATTGTGCATAACTATTTGTGTAGATTATACTGATAGTTTTAACAGTACAGGTTGTGAAAACTGAGAAAAGGTCAGAAGTTGCATATTGTTGAGTAAGAGCATCTTATTCTTTTCTGTCTGCTCTTATACAAGAACGTTGTAAGATAATTGGGATCTAGAGTTTAAAACACTAAATATAATGAAGACAAGATTTTTCAGTTGCTCAGTGTGTCAAAGCTACCACTCAGCACAATGCTGAGTTTAATTATATAATTTAATCATAATTTAATTATGATTAAATATTTTTTTAGATTTAAGGAACTGAGTTGAATTTATTTGTTTTCAAGCATAGGTTTGGTCTTGGTAGAGACTGTGAATTTATTTTATTTTATTCTTTCCCCAGATTGATTTTGCATTACACATCTCTTATTTTTTTATGACTTTTTGCAATGTCTGGCATGTACCTCTTATATCCAAATGGGAACTGAAGAATAACTCAGTCTACAGTTTTCATATGTACCCTGGAGACACTGAAGATGCAGATGACAAAAAGAGTGAAAGTTTAAAAAGATGCTTTCTTTTATTCATTTTTAATGATTTTTTTCTTGTATTTCTTCTAATTCACTCTTATTTATACACAGTCACACAGTCATTTGGTTCTTAACTGTTTCTATAGTATGGGAAGCAAGACATAGGATATTACATGAAGTAGTCATTAAGGCTTCAGATCCCTATTCTTCACAAATGAATGTTGTCTTAATAGACATGTTTTCATCTAGGGATTTGAAAAATGTGTCATCCATGCAAAACTCTAAATCATTCAAACCTTCTTCAAGAGTTTTCATTTTATTGAGGGGACCTGCGTGTATTAAAAATGTTGCAGTGTTCAGCCTGAATGTTACAGGAAAGATGAGTGTGGATGAAAAAGGGGAAGACACTGTAAACTTTGCATAGCTGTTTCTATTGTGAATGCTGCTGATACACTGTCACTGTTTCTATAGAGCCATTTTTTGCTCCAACCACATTATTACTATTTAATGAAATATAAAAACCATACCAATGGAGACAGATGGAGAACTGCAGAAGGTCTTTGTGCACAGGGATAGTTGTTGGAAGGAGGAATGGAAAATAATACCTCTTGTAACTGTGGCAGAAAACAGAAGAGGAGTTTAAGGTCAAACCAAATCATTATAGGCGGTGGTCATAGAGGAAGACTGTGCACCAGTTGCAAACTAGAAAAGAATCCTATTTGTTTCTTTCTGCTAGAGGTGCTTAGTTCTGTTAGCACAACAGTGAAAGAAAAGTCCATTTCAGCATCTGATCAGGTGTGTTAGCCATGGGAGTTCTGATTATAATTCAAGGAACTTCAAGGCTTTCATATATATAATTCCTAGAAGGCAGTAGAGAAGGTTATTTGGTACTTGAATGTACTGTTCTAATTTTCTGTGTTGTATGTTGAACAAATAGTAAAAACCAAATCCTAGCAGCAAGTCGTAACAGCATTGTTCATAATGACCTGTAAAACAATTAATGCTATGATATTCTAAACGAAGTTGTTCAGGGAATCAGGTACTGAAGTAATAAATGATTGATTTATTTTCTTAATTACAGTCTCATATTTCAGCTTCAGTAGCTGTACATGAATATTATTGCCTTGTTTAGTTTGTATGACTAAGCTTCATTAACATTGCCTCTTTCTGATACAGAGCTATGATAAATGTTTTCTTGGCTCTTCGGAGACTGCTGATGCTAACAGAGTGTTCTGTGGTCAGCTTGGAGCAGTGTATGTATTCACTGAAGCACTCAACCCGGCACAGATTTTTGCAATACATCAGTTAGGACCTGGATATAAGGTAATAATGGATTTTAAGAAATGTAAGGCTGGAAAAAGAAAATACCTGATACAGTTGGATGAAATGTATGCATGTAGATATTCCTTTTAGGATCATGTAGAGCTATGTGATTTGTTTTCAGCAAAAGAAGACTGTTTCTTTAAGTATCCTTACTAACCTTAATTTCCACCAGCTTTTTGAAAGATGCAAGTCATTTCTTTAAAGCATAGCTGAAACATGTTTGTATGTGTGTCATGGTTTAACTCCAACCAGCGATAAAGTACCATGAAGCCACTCATACACCTCTCCTCTCTACCCTCCAGCAGAGGGGAAGAATCAGAGGAAAAAGACAAGGAAGCTTGTAAAATTGAGAGAACTACATAGTAATTGAATATAAATTAATATTATGTAGTATATATGTGAATATATATCAGTGCTACCAACAGTAATTAGAATAATAGGAAATAAAACATGATGAAACTGCTCACAACCCAGCGACCGATGTACAACCAGGTTCTGAGCAGCGACAGTCAGAGACAGAGAGCCCGAGAGCCAGAGCTCAAGGGCAGTTGTAGCAGAGTCTGACTATATCCTATCAGCGACATCACGACTGGGAAGGCCAACTGACCCCACCGATTCACTAATGAATGAGCAAGCAAGGGAATTAGCAAAAGAGTTAGCAAAGGACTTAAGGAGCTAACAGAAGAGTTAGTGAAAGAGCAAAAAGGGTTATGGACCCTGAGTCCCCTTCCCACTTATGTACCGAGCATGACATGCTATACTCCTTCAGTCAGTTTGAGTCAGCTATCTGAACTGTGTGTTCCCTTACACTGCTTGTAGTGAGAAAGTTGGGAACGCAGCTGCAGTATCAGAAGCTGAGAAAGACCTTGAATTTGGTGCAGACATGTCCCAGCACCAGCTAAAAAGACACCTTATCAGTACTTTTTTCAGGGTAAATCCAGGAACAGAGCTTCACACCCATCACTGTGAAGGAAGTTAACTCCTGACTAAAATCAGCACAGTGTGAAATTTATTACTTCACTTCCTAATCAGATTAGAGAAATTTTATATTTGGTGTACTGAATTCCAGGGGAATAACTTTCTTCTCTACTCTGTGTTTAAAACCTGAGTTAAGGCAGATTAACATTCAACAAAGCATAATAAACCAGTTCTGTTCATGGTTTCAAAAAGTTCTGCTGAAGTAAAAGTTGAGCTATTTACTCATGCTTTGCCAATAACCTGTAGGGGACAGTTTGGACAAATTAATGGTGCATGCGTAAACTTGGATCTGTAGTATGAACAATCACTTATGTCTTGGAATGGCTGTGTATAATATAATTTCATCAAGAAAAATAATGCAGATACTTTGCAGAAGTCTGCAGAAAGTGCCTAGTGGAGAAGGCTTGAAAATTAATCTAACCCCAGCTAAACACTATTGAATTTCTACCACTGATCATTCCAAATTTTCTTTGTCTTATTTGTGAAATTTTCAGTATCATCCGAAGTAGACTTTCAGTTTTTTAGTATATATCACATACTCTGAAAATAAAACCTTTCAAGAAACAGCAAGTGCAAATCAACATTTAGATTCTAATAATATTAATTTGGTTTGCTGAAAATGATTGCATTAAATTATTTGATGACAGCTAACATCTGAATGACAGTGAAAGTTGAAAAGATCTCTTACAGTGTCTATGTATTATGAATAGTTGAATGTATGTCAAGAAGAGGAAATGCATTGCATACTGTTGATGGTTAAAAAGTGCCTGGAAACTCAAAATGTTCAGTCCTTCAAGAGAAGTGCAAGAAAAGAATACATTGTTGCAAACTTAATACTATATTTTGTTTGAACAAATAGTTCTGCAAATGTTTTTTGGGTCATGCAAAGGAAACTAATGTAACCTTTTATTTCTTAATAATAAATGTAGTAAATCTTTATGAATTTATTAAGTTCCTTGATTTGCAGCAGCATACTGAAGTGATATCAAATAGGAATAATGTTTTCATTTGTTTCAGGAAGTGAAAATTATTATGTTATATTTTGTGAATGTTGAAGGGGTTCATAAGGCGTACAGGCTTTCACGTTGAAAAAGTAATTAGTGCACTAACCTTATTACAGTGTTGTCAAATTATCTTGCTTGATTCATAGGTTTCCCTTAAACTATATTTCTTCACACCTGTAAAATGCCAGTTAGATAAAACTTCTTATTTTAGTGATATTTCTATTTGGTATATCAAGGTTTTAGGTTTAGGTCATGTTCCCAGCAAATTAATGCCTACTTCCTCTCTAAAGTAATTTCTTTCGTTGTCTAAGAACCTGAAAGTATATTCTACTAATAGTAGTTAGAAACACTTTGACATTTAAACTGGAAGTGTTAGGAAAAACTATTCTCATCTCTGAGATCTGACAAAACTTAGAGGCATGAAAAATTCTCTGGGTAAGAAGTGTTTTCGTGTGGTAAAACATCAAAATATAGTACATGCAGAATGAAGATCTCTTTGGAAATCAATGAAATGACTAAATTATTTCTGTCTCTGCAGAAAGTGCACAGAGATTTATCTGTATAGTTAAAAATACCCACTGGAGACAAATACATCATCACCTTCCTCAGGACAAATCTGTAATCTGTAGCAGTCATTTCTGATAAGTGAGATGTAGCCAGCCATATCAACAGAGAGCCAACTCTCAAGTTTTAAAAATAATAATCTTATTTGGGTTTTTCTGCTTCATTGAGTAGTGTGGCACAATAGAAACACATTTCTAGATTAAAACATTTGGTGCTGAGGGCTAAATACCCACACTGTGTGTATTTTGGGGTTTTTACTTAAGATTGTTTGTAATCTGATCCTTTGGGCTGAAGGACCACCACCAGTTGGATGACATCTCAGTTTCAGCCAAAAGGGAAGTCTGTTTGGTTCTGAACAGCTTTGGAGTATGAACAGAGCAGTAAGTGAGGATCACTGGGAGTTTCCCTACAAAATGCTGTCCAAACCCAAGTGTAAATCACAGAATCACAGAATGGTTGAGGTGCTTGGAAGGCACCTAGAGCCAGTTGCCCAGGACTGTGTCCAGACACCTTTTGAGTATCTCCATCAACTTGCTGGGTAACCAGTGCTAATGCTTAGTCACTCTCACAGGGAAAAAGTGTTTCCTGATTTTCACAGGGAGCCTTCTATGTTTCAACTTGTGCCCATTCCCTCTGGTCCTGTCACTGGATACCACTTCAGAAGAGCCTGTCTCCATCTTCTTTGCACCTTCCCTTCAGATATTTATACACATTGGTGAGGTCCTCCCTGGGACTTCTTTTCTGCAGGCTGAACAGTCCCAGCTCTCTCAGTCTTTCCTCACTAGAGAGATGCTCCAGTCACTTCATGATTTTAGTGGCCCTTTGTTGGACTCTCTCCTGTAAACTTATGGCTCTTTTGAACTGGGGGATCCCAGAGCTCCATGTGTGGCCTCACCAGTGTTGAGGAGAGGGGAAGGATCACCTCACTCGACCTGCTGGCAGCACTCCTCCTAAAGCAGCCAAAGATAACATTATTCTTCTTTGCCAAATGTAGATTAACCTGCTGACTTCCCATGCACTTACTTTTGCCCTTCCTACTCTGTTATGGTTCCTGCATCTCATACATTTTCAGCATGACAATGCTGCCTCCCTCCCACTTGACATCCCCAAGCATGGGACAGGACTGACAGACAGATATGCTCCAAGGGTTCTCCAGCAGCTGCAGTTGGGTGCCCAGTCTATTCAATCTACATCAATCTTACAACCCACATACAAATTGATGCTTGTCACAAGACCTTATATTGCCATGCGTCAGTCACTTGAGCAGATGTGCTTTCCCATCATTTATCTGAAAGCAAGAGAATTTTGTCAGGGTTTCCAGAATCCTTGAGAGCTCTGCAAAAGCTGGATGGATTGTATGGGTTTATGTAATTGGTAGGAACCTGTAATTTGTTTGAAAAGAGTAGCTGATAGCCTGTAGGTTTGCTGTTTTAATTCTTCTAGCCTGGATAACCAAAACCCTTGTGACGATACTTTCATTAGTTTCATGATACACGATTTCTTACTCTGTGTGAGGAGGCGGAAAGATTTGGTAGGACCAAAGGGATAAAGACATTTGTGATGGATATATGCAGTGAAAACAAGCAAAATGATTCATAATAAACCTCATCAATACATCATTTTAAAATAAGTAAAGATTTTAGAAATATAACGTACTATATATATTGCATTAATTAAATGGTGGTCATTTCTAGTAAATTTGCTTTCCTTTTATCAGTACAGCACTGTGTGTTACTATTAATCGGGTTTTTTTCTACTGTCAAATGACTGTTACATGCAAAAGTAGTTATGTGCCAAGTCAATCTGACAATACTTTGCAGAAAGACACATATCCATCTTCTTGTGCTTGATTGATTTGTCAGTGTTGCCAGAAAACCTAGTTTTAGATCAGATATGAATCATGGTATATTTAAGAACAATAGAAAATTTCAGTTCTCCTTTCTAAAAGCTTTGAGTTTGAGAATCATTAATTTCAAATATGGCATTTATAATTTTATTTGGATTTTTTTTAGTGTAAGTAGCTTTTTTATATATGCTCATGACTGTTAACGAAACATGGGATTTCATGCAGTTTAAAAATTACTATTCCTTTAATCAAAATGGTATAGGATTGGATAATCTGTTTTGAGTGAGTTTATGTAAACTAAAATACAAGGTATTGAATTCGTTCTTTATTTTTAATGTGTTGTATGCTCAATTTCTTTATTTTAACAGACTGATAGTTGTTTAATGTGATACATTTTTCACAGATAGTTACTTCTGAAACTTGTTAACACGCAGAAAGGAGAGACATAAAAATAAAATAAGAAATATTATATTGACACACTGATATGGAGTAAATAAATCTGTCTCATTGTTGAGTAGCATTAAACTGCTGGAAAGTTAAAACAAAGTTTAACACTTTCTATATTCCCTTTCAAGTCCAATGTATTTTGTGCACATTTTGTAGCAAGGATTTTGTCAAAAATATTTCCTTCCTTTTTCAGAGCACATTCAAATTTAAATCTGAGAGTGACATTCATCTGGCTGAGCACCATAAACAAGTGCTATATGATGGGAAGCTTGCAAGTAGCATTGCTTTTACTTATAATGCGAAGGCTACAGATGCTCAACTATGCCTTGAGTCCTCACCAAAGGAAAATCCTTCAATTTTTGTACACTCCCCCCATGCTCTTATGCTTCAGGTTTGTGATAGATGTTCTGTGATTACTGTTAGCTCAACATCATTGGATAATAAGAGGATTTGTATGCTAGTGTACAAAAAGATCGCTAGTTTGTTTTATTTCAGCTCTTAATAAACCTATCACTTTAACTGTTCTTTCTTTGTTCACTTTCTAGACCAAAAAATTATTATTTCTTTGTTAGGAAATACATACTTCATAGCATAAGGCACAGTTTGCCATGATACTCAAGCTTTTCTATTTAATGTTTCTTTTTAACTGTAGTGACTGTAATTGAAACATAAATAATTAAAATAAGTGAAGACAAGTCTGATTTAGTTTGCATTCAATTCATTGTTAAAGTGTTTCCAAGTTATGTTTGTAACTATCCTTTGAAATTGAGATTAACTGAGGGTTTTTTCCTTTTATTTATTTATTTTGTTAATTTAGGACGTGAAAGCTATCGTAACCCACTCCATTCACAGCGCAATTCATTCCATTGGAGGGATTCAAGTTCTTTTTCCTCTGTTTGCCCAGTTAGACAATCGACAGCTGCATGACAGTCAGGTGGAAACAACAGTTTGGTAAGCTTCTTTCAAGCAAGATAAAAAATAAATTAAGCTAAGAATATTTTCAGTTTTGTTGTGAGACCGATTTGTTTTCTTTTGTACGTGCTGTGACTTATATTTTATCCTTATTCTCTGAAAATAATATTTTTTGAAAAATAGTTTACTGTAGAGATGTGTAAATTACACTAATCTGATGATTCCAAAGGGAACTAGCATAAAAATGGTTGGTTTAAATAATGAATGCAAATCACTCTAGAGTCTTTAAGGATAGTATTGTGACAATTTTTAATATTTCTTAAAGAAACCATTGGTCTTTTACTTGACAGTGCAGTGTTGTGAACTTTCTCAAAGTCTGTGTCATTTTAATTCATACATAATAACATTCAAAACTAAGGAAAGATATCTTCTTCTATATGAATACATGATCAGAAAGTCACAGAGCTATGATCAGTTATTTTGAAGACATTACCATTACATCAGTGACTGGGGACACACCAAGAGAGTTTTAAACGTGAAGTCTTTGCTCTGATTCTACGGAAGTAACGCCTTAGGTTGAAGAACCTGCACAGACATTAGATGAATGCTCTGTGTGTAGCCTGTGTCAGTACCCACGCTGAATTGTTCGAAGCTAGCTCAGCTGTACTTATATTTACAAAGAAGATGTCTTGCCACCTGCTCATCAAGGCAGATTCTTATTCTGGTGGCAACACAAGGTATCTAAACTTGTCAGAACAAATTATGTGGCCTGAACCTTTGGAGGCAACAAAAGTGAAAAGGTAATGCTGAAAACCTGGTTCTGTGTTTCACAGTAGGATGGCATGTAACAAAAACTTGCTAGAAAACAGTATTTAGCATAAATGGACTCCTGTATTTGAATATATTTACAAAACAGATTCATAATACAGAGTACCTGTCTTATTTTACTGCTTAGAATACTCTTCTGTTAATTCTATTTCTTACTGCATTAGATAGTTCAGTAATAAATTAGTTAACTGAAAAATAATTAAATAATACTGAAATTGCCAATGACTTTGAAAAATTTGACAGTGATACACTGGTATAACTTTTCATGAAAGATCACTTGTCTCAATCAAATTTAAGAAATCAATCAATTTTTTGAAGTTTTGTCAGTCTGCTGTTTTCCCCTTTGGTAACTCAAATATATGTAGCTAAAACAGCTGCTGATTTTTATTTGTTTCTGTACTGTGACAGATTAATGTATTTCATGAGAATATTTTATCATCTTAGAAGTAATACTGCAGTCTTAAAAATAATGAATTTACTTTCAAGTAGTATACTGGTGCAAATTATTTCATTCAGTATAAAAGACAGAAAAGGTGGTTGTTGCGTTGGTTCATGTGGGATATTTACTTTTTTGTAGTCTGTTTTCAAGTATGTACTTTTCATTGAAGCATTGTGAAATAAGGGGAATAGAAAAAACAACATTTGGTTTGAAATAAATTTGGAAAAAAAATCCCTGTATGTTTTAATTTCCTGGCACAGCCGTAGGCAAAAATGCTTTATTCCAATTTAAGGAAGATTATGTGTGTATGTACCCATATATATGAATAAAATATATGTTAAATTCTTTAGATAGCTGAGTCTGTAATAAATGATAAGGCAATAATTAGGTCTGTTTAGGTTTAGAAGTCAAGATAAAGGCTGATTCTTCCCAAGTGTGTGGTCTTTCCAGTTAGCGTAAACATTCACAAAGTTCAATTTAAAATGTACAGAACATTTCCGGAGTTAGTGGAATTGTAAGTAGGAATTGAACATACTGTAAGTAGAATTGTAAATACTGAGTCCTATCATTCTTTACCCTTGTTTTTTAGACTATTCCCTATTTGTTTCTTTTTAAAATGCAGTTGTTGAACTGTCTGATACTTGTTTATATCTTCTTACTTATGAAAATCTAGCTACAACAGCAACAGAGCACTGCACCGCTTCTTCCTGAAAGGTAGTTGGCATTCAGCAACTACATTCTACGTATTTTTATAAGCAGATAAGCTTTATGTCCCTTGGCCAAAAAAAGAAAAGAAAAGGTCCAGATGGTGCTCGATGACAGTTGACCATTATGTTTGCAAAGACTTGTTATCTTACTGTGGCTGTAGAATTTGCTTCTTTCTGCTGGCTAAGTGAGGGGACTCTAAAGTTCTCCTTTAAATAGCTGTGCTGCCTTTTGTCTCAATGTGTTCCTGGGTGGTGGGAAGTATAAGTAGCTTGATAGCCCAGTGTAAATGTCCTAGGTTTCCAGACTACTTTTCTGAGTCCTTCTCCTTCTCTCCTGCATGTATCAAAATCTGTTTAGTAGGTTTAAGGCTCTCAATTATTTAATTGGGTTTTTTAAACATTAGAATAGTTTTGTTAACAGGACTATGAGGGAACATTGTCTTGATCTACTTACAAGTTTAATCTTTTGTAAATTAATAGATTCATAGTAAATAAAACTATAAATTATGAAGCAGGGCAGTATGAATAAAACAAATTTGTTGTTTAATGGTATTTTTTGTAAATGTTCATTATTTCTGTAATGTGTATATCCCTGTGTGTCTTATCTACATCCTCCATGAGACCAAGTATTGAAATAACATACAATTCTGCTTTTGAGCACAGTACAGGTTGTTATGCTCTCAAACACTGAAATGAAAAGAATGTAAACTGAGTTCATGTCTTAAGTAAGTTTTCTGAGATTAAGTGCTGCACATATTGTTCAGGAGAGGGGTCCCTCAACATGACTGCCAAGACTGCTACTTTTCATCCTGCCTTTCAGTACTCTGATTATAATTGGAAATGTAGCAGTTTAGGTCAATAAGGTGTTTATGTAATAAAAAGAAATAGAGTGCTTTTTTCTGTTGTTCTTACCTTTGATTGCACTATTTGGGTAATACGATGGGAAGGACTTGCTTTGTTCACTTGTGGACTTTCATGCATGGTTTTGAATTCATTTGGGTCTGCTGATCACTGACACACAGGCTGATTCTGACAAGGTATTGGGGTCTTTGGCACTGACTACGTTACATCACAGAATAAATTACAAATGTTAATTAAGATGAGATTGTTGCTTTTACTGTACCATATTGGGCAAATATTTGAAAGTAGAAGGAGCTGTAGCTGTTTGCTTAAATAGGTGAAGTCATTCCAAGAATTCTTTTATATTCTTATTCTTTTATATTCTTATTCTAGAAGTTATGAACTGGATTTGCTAGATCGCATACACCATCCAATAAAAACTAAAACTACTTTTACTGCTTATCATGCTAATTAAATGCATTGCCTAGACCCACCTTAACTTTCTTAAAGGTGATATATACACCCACCTAGAATTTGTAGCAAAGTAAATGTAGGCATCTTTTCAGTCAGTTTAATTACTGACAGTATTTTTACTCTTTAATATAATATCCCTGCTACAGAGTATATTACCCACCTATTGTAAGTCCATGAAATGGTAACGTTGGTGAGGAGGGCAACAATTATATTTCAAATCCTGTTATTCATCTTCTTCTGTAAATGTTTAGTGTGTTTTGCTTTGATAATTAATATCTTGTACTCTTTTTTAGTATTTTTTGTATTCAGATGATGAGGTTTCAGCTTCCTGTCTGTAATTAGCAGTGTTGCTACATCTGCTTTTTGCTAGATGAGAAATTTGATAGGAAGTAAGGAGTCTTCCCATCAGCTTCCACATATATGAAACAGCACAGCTTGATAGGTAATACAATTCAATGTCTTGAGAATTTTATTTTACTTTATGAAAAATCTGTGAGTTTCCAATTATTCTTAATAATGGCATGAGTTTAATTGAATTTAAGGTCATGGTAGCAAATAAGATGAATGCCAAGTGGTATCCTACCTACCTAAGCTGTCCTGTCCTACTGTCTTTCAAGAATTTTCTCATTTACAACAGCTGGCCCAGGTATGTAAACTTGAGAGTAAATAAAAAAGTCATCTTTTCTGAGGTCATTACATTTACCTTTGTGCCTCTGATGGAGCGCCAAGTCCCAGTCGATAGCTACCTCCAGTCTACAATTTAGAGTTTGCAGAGTCGGTTGCTGATAACCCTTTCCTCGTGTGTTATGAAGGGAAGAAGGCTGGGTATCGCACCTGAAATTTCACATCTCTAGCATAACCTAGCTGTGTTCAGATGAAATGAGTTGTAGTGGAATCTGCCCAAACTCTGACAGCAGGAGCGTGACTTGCCAAATCAGAGTGCCTGGACAATAGTTTATAATTAAAGTACAGTCACTGTATCATGTGGTAGCAATCCTTTGTAAACACCCAAACTGCAGTCCCTCCACAGAGTCCAGAAGATCCAGGAGCTATTAAGTGTGACTAACTTATGACTGGAGTCTGTATAACAAAATGTTATGCCTGTAAGCAGTGGTGTGTAATGACTTGCCTCTAGTTCTCTAACACAACACCTATTTATCTGAGTCATGTTTAGTGGCATGAGTTGGGATGAAATATGTTTAGTAGTCTTCCCTTATTGTCCTTATCATATAAGAAAAATAAGTGGAAAAGGGAAAAGAAAGAAGTAGTTTCCCCTTTCTCTCCAACAAGCTTACAGAAAGAGAAAACATAGTAAAACTGGAAGCTAGGGAAGCACTTCAGAGAGCTTCCATACCTGTAGCTCATGGGAACTTTCCATCCCCACCCCCGTCCGGATCTCTTGTGCTCTGAGTTTCTCTTACCTCCAGCTTGGTTAGGGGAACCCTTCCTGGCTTCGCACAACACAGACTTTAGTGGCCATGACTGACTAACTAAGAATGAACGAACATGAGTAATTAGTAATATAGTAGCAGAGCAATTGATTGTGTTCAGTCATGCACAAGTGTTTGTTTGATTTCATGCTTTAGCAGTGAATATACCTTGATGAAAATCCTTTTTTGTATTCCCAACCTGTATTATAAGTGCAGTCAAAACAGCTTCTGAAATCCATGCTTACCCTTTCTGCTATGATTTCCTTCCTGAAGGAATGAAGTAAGGAAGTGGAGAACATCTCACATCTGCTGTGCTAATATATTGCTAATGCTTCTCCCTGAGGCTTTCTGAGTCCGTGCTATGAAACATGTAGTAAATATTCTGGTGAAGTAACAAATTACTTAATGAATCAGCCAAACTAATTTAAAACTTTTGAAAACTGTTAATAATCATCATAATAACAAGAATTGTAGTTCTTGATTATTATATATACTTATTATGTTTTATTGCTTTTATTAAAAATATTATTTATATCAATACAGCCAGTATTGCAATTTGAACTGAAGTTAAGGGGGAAGTACTTTAGGATTATTTTTTGTTTAGAAACAAAACTGTTTGTTTACAAACCAGTAATTGTTGATGTATGGTTTTTCTTAATACCATTTTATCTGTTTATGCTAAGATTAGTTTTGAAGTCATCATATTAACAGCCTATGATGTAGTTAATTATACAGTCCTTTTGTCTTATTTTGGAGAACCTGGAAATGCAAATGCCATTAGTTTATAAAGGATCCTTCCCAAAGATAATCAGACAGAACAAATAACATGCATCATTCTCTTTTACATAGCCTCTTAAGTTAAATCATCCGTTATTAATCAACATACTTAAATCCTTATAGCTACATGCCAAGTATAATTATAGGTGCATTTTGTAATGCACAATCCTATATGAAACTTAAAGTAATTAGGGTAAATTTTTCAGAGAAAAGTACCATAGAATCATGGAACCATAGAATGGCTTTGGTTGGAAGGGGCCTTAAAGACCATCTGTTTCCAACCCCCCTGCCATGGGCAGGGACACCCTCCACTAGACCAGGTTGCTCAAAGCATCATCCAGCCTGGCCTTGACGACAGCCAGGGATGGGGCAGCCACAACTTCTCTGGGCAACTTGTTTCTGGGCAACAGATTTCACTTTTATCTCAGTGGAGCAAATTCCTGACTTCTACGGCTTTCCTTATTCCTCCAAATCCTTTGTTACCTGCACTTATTTGAAAACATGGCTGGTGTTCCTAATAGGGTGCTTCATTTGTAAGTGAAGTCATAGAAACTCGTTTCATAATTTATCTAAATTGTCCTTTATTTTGACTCCATAAAACAATAACAAATCACAAAACAATTATAATTGTTCTCTTAGTGGAAACTACCAGACAATTTAGAATTTGACAAATGCTGCCCTTTCTTGTTCAACAATTGCCATGGCATAAGGAGTTCGTAACTCTGAGATTTCTACTGTGAACTTCTTTTACAAGTAATATGAAAAGATTCTTTAAAATTCCCATACATATAAATGGGTAGAGATAATGAAATATTTATTTACGTGTGTAATTATTCTTATTTTTAATGAAGAAAGAAGTGTCATATTTTGGAATTTTGAAGACTTATTTAGAGAAGCCGTTGGTTTCGTGAATATCTGTAGTATATTTTTAGTTAAGGAGTAACCCTGCATGATTACTGACTGAGGACTCTGATGCTGAAACATTGTAATGTTGAAACGCAATGATGAATTATTGTTGTAATAGTAGTTATTTATATTATGTCTATATATTTGGATGAAGGAAATAAGCTACGTGGTATTTGCAACTTCACAGCGCATGTCGTAAGAATAACTGTCTGAATTATAAAGGTAGGGACCTCACAAATATGATAAATATGGATAGGCATGAAAGCATCCCTCAGAACATGTTCCCATCAACATATGCTGTGAACACCAATTCTGAGCTCCTGGGTTTTTTTTTTTAAGTCTTCACAAGGGACATGTATGTTTGAAGGGAAAATCAGGCAATGCTGTAACAATGTAATTAATCTTTATTTTTTTACGTAACAGTATTTCAGAGACCTAATGTCTCTATAATGTGCTATAGAATAAGCAGAATCATAACCATTGGAAATAAAGCATCTTCATATTTTGGTCTGCAAGCTTTTTTTGAGTGTTTCTTAGTAACGGAAAACTCTTTGGAAAATTTTGCCCTGAAATTAATTATATTTTCAGTAGATATAATAATGCTGTCTGATTTAGTGTTGGTTGACATATGTACTTTTGTTGTGTTTCTGTATCTTAGCTGCACTGCAGAGCAACTGATCTGATCTAGGCAGGGTGTGGTGTAGAGAAGACGTAGGAATGGGCTGAAGTATCCTTTATATTTGCCTTTGTATCTAGGGGAGTTGAAAATAGGCAAGAATGGAGAGAAATTTTGTGTGGCAGTGCACAGAATTTTGCAAGTGTAATGTGGGTCCTGCAGCAATCCGATGCATTTTAGTTACTGGTAAGTTTGTTAAATTCTGTTTGAAAAATTGTTCATCTTAGAAGACCAATATTCTTCTTCTAACCAATATTATTTCCCCTGTGTCAACAGCAGCCTTTGTAAAAGCGTAATTTTGGCAACCTGGTTCTGCTGATATATATTTTTATATTTAAAATCTTTGGGTATAATTTATTTTCAGCTGCTAAGATGACCTCATAAATTGACTGTCCTTAGAAATATGTTAGAAGTTCTGGATACAGTCTTTTAAATTAGGCAGTCAGTTCTCTAGAAGACTAAATTCTTAAAATGCAATATTGAGGAGAAAAGATGTCAGTATGGATTTATATACACACGTGCGCACACACGCTTAAATGTTTGCTTGAGGTCAGTCTGAACATGTGGCAAAAGGGAATTTTTAAGGACATTGGGAAAGCTTATCTGAGAATTGTTAACTGTTGAGTCTTCTCAGGCAGATTGAATGCTGTCTAGGATAAAGTATAGGACAGGTAACGTAACTTAAAAACAGCGTTTTGTACAACAAGCTGTTATCTAGTGCAGTTTTGTTCCCTCCTTTCTCCTCCAAAAATAATACATTTCACCTGAAATGAGTGTAAGCAAGATATCTGGGAAAAAAATTAGAATAAGCATGTAATCTGTTTTCTGTCTGTCTCTGATAATCATCTTCAGGTAGTAATAGCTTCAGTTCTGTAGTGAGAATTTTAAAAACGCTTCCATTTTGATTTTACAGTTCTTCTATCAGTTAAAATATCACAGAGCTTGTAATTGCTTCATTGCCTGCATAATGATGTGGACAAACTGCTAGTTACATTTAATTATGGGGCTAATTTTCATCAGTACCGTGGTTCTATACACCTCAAACTTCTTTGTGCCTCTGTGTGACTGCCAGGTGGTTCTCCTTAACTGCTGCTTTTTCTGGTACTTGGAATTTTTTATGTGCGCGAAGGTGTAAAGTGTAATGATGCATTCACATGTGCTATCCCAAGATTTGAATTACCATATACTACAGCTAAGTCCATTATTTATGGAGGCAATCTTGGATAATGCAGAAGGATTAGAAGCTAGAGTTACTGCTCTCAGACCGAAGCTGACTCTGCAGAGCTGGCTTGTGAAGGCTTTATGTGTCTGCTTCAATAGATGTTAAAAGCTGTTTTGGATTTAGGAAGGGGCATAGCTCATTCACAAAAGTATTGGCTGAATTAATACGTTTTCCTGGAACTAGAAACATTGACATCATTTTGCTGTGACAGCTAAGGTAGCTCTTTGCAGAGCTAATGTGGGCAGGCAGGATGAATCAGTTCACCAGTACCCAGCATAAAGATGATTAACATCTCAAAAGTGATATTTGGGCTCTGTCTGTAGCTGAATTAATAAACACTTGATTCAGTCTTTTTTGCACAGAACCAGCTTGTATGTTTCTGTGTCTGTGGCATGGTTAAATATTAACTGGCCACTGGTGATTTCTACATTGACTGGTGTGTTTTATGTGTACTTTAAGAAGAAAAGAGGGGAAAATCATTATTGTTAGGGTGTCAGTGTGTCTTATAACTTGTATTCAGAGCCCTATCAGATTTTCTAACAATTGTGTAGTGTTTATATTAATATGAGATAAGGATAACTCCAGCCTGTGAGTTTACATCTAAGTTCATAGAATGGACAAATAGGCTGCAATACAAAGAAAAAGGCTTTTGATAAATTACTTATAGAAGTGGAAGTAGAACCTTTTAAACTTGTCTGGTGCCATGTTCGTGATACAACAATCTTTTAAATCCATTTTAACAATGGTTTTTTTTTACTTTTCAATGTAATATTGATAGTATTTCTTATTGTAATTTAGGTCCTAATCCTGCAAAGATGCATACTGTTTCTTAACTCCAGGCAAAATGGGGTTTCCTCCTAAGTCATAAGGTTACTCATAAAGGATGGTAGTAAGCACCATCTATATGGAGTGTTTTTTGATGTATTCATTTTTTCAAAATAAAGACTTTCTGAATATGAAACTTCAACCCTTTACATGAGCTTCTTATGGATTTTCATGGAGTAAAAATGATGAGTATCTTATTTTAAATGACAAATACAATAGAATCTTTCAGTAGGGGTAAGAAAAAAATGGATGCATATAACCTGGTTTGAAATTGATGTGACAGCTTGACAGGTTGTTTTGATAAAAGCTTTGGAGTACTGTAAATGGATATTATCTGTGTTCATTTACTGCCGACACTCTGTGGAGCATTCTGTATGTGATTTTAGCCTGATTATTGTGACCATTCAACAATGAAGCAAGACAAGGCACTATTTCATGTTCACAACATGTACTTTGACTACACTGTGTACTTTTCGCATGGCAGCCTTGCTCACCAAATAGAATAAATTTTGTTTTCCTCAGCACATTGGTTCTTTTTTGGTGCTGTCATGGATTAACCAATCTCAACATTTACTTCAAAGTAAAAGATTGTATTTGGAGAGCAAGCGACCCTTTAGCTGACCAGATACTGTAAGTTGAAAATTACAAACTGCAGATTGGATATTTCCTTCAATTCACTTTTTCATAGCTGCAAAAGCCACAATTTTCACCCTTACCTGTGTGAAAACTTTCATGATTGCAGATATTTGTACAGCTAGGAACTGTTATACCCATTTTATTTTTAGAAAAAGAATAATGACTGTGTGTGCATTGTATACACAGTACAATGCATTCTGTCACCTAACTTTTTGAGACATTTGAAAAATAATTTTAAACATTTCCTGTCATAAATGGTTTTGTTTCTTTCTTTTTCTTCCTTTCCGCTGGGATTTTCAGCAACATATGAGTGTATTTTTGTTTCCCTCTCACCACCCAAGGGTCAATTGCAATTTTTTTCCCATGGTACATTGATCTGTCATATATTTTTGTTGTTTCCCTTTCTTGCTGAGTCTGTCTCCTGAAGTCTTTCATATCTCTTCTGTTTCTAAACTGCAACCTTTTCTGAACACTTCTTTTCCCTCCCTGTGCTATCTGAGTGCTTTCATAGGGATGCTACTGGGCTAGGCTGCTGGGTGATTTCCTTGTGGCCTCTGGAATCTCTCTGTGCTTTTCTAACTGGTTGAAAGTGATTCTCAACCTTTATTTGGTCAGTCCTAGGCATTATTCTCATGTTTGGTCTGGAGGAAGTATGAAGGAAGTTCTCCACCCTGGTGTTGTTCCACTGTGATTCACGGTGGGCATCACTGCCCACGTGCATGTTCAGCCATTGTGTGCCTCATTTCTGTGGTAGTAGTGACTCTAGGGACTGAAAGCGTGGAATGATGATACACCTAGTGGTTGCAAATTTTGCTGTTTAGTCTGGATGGTAAAATGGTTGACACAACCCCTGCCTGCACAGTCAGCTGGATCTCACTCATCATCTCCTGCCTCTTCCAACTGCAAAACCTTTGGCTAGAACTGCAAGCCGCAGGACTGGATATTGAAATCCTGGAATAGTCCTGGTCAAATGAGTAGAGCTGATAAAATGATTTTGTACTTCTGTTTGCATATGAACTCCCACTCCTACCATTATTAATAGGTGAACAATCATTGGAGAAATTTGTCAACAGAAAAAGTAAGATTTGTATTGTTTTGAGGAATTGTTCACCGCCTTCAAGCCTTTTTCTTTTCATTTAATAGCTGGTTAATTTTGAGAAGGTAACAGATTGACTTTTCTACATTTCTAATCTGAAAAAATGCTTGTTCTTTATGTGCAGTGCTACCCTATTGGCTTTCTTGGTTGAGCTTCTTAAGAGTTCAGTAGCCATGCAAGAACAAATGCTTGGTGGAAAAGGCTTTCTAGTAATTGGCTACCTCCTTGAAAAGGTATGTTTGGAGGGGGTTTTATCTTTGTTCTTAGTATTTCTAGTGTCATTGTGGTATTTTCAATCACTTAGCTCAAAGGAGTGGTGGAATACAATATATTTGTGATATAATATATTTTTATTTGTAATACTTACAAGTTGTCTACAGGAGTCTTTTCATCTTTCTTATACTCTTATATGCCAGTATTCGAAGAATCCATTTTCTGGAGTTGATTCTGTTTGTCTAATTTATGTGTTTACTTTAGATATGTTTGTGAATCCCTTCAATGTATTTTCACTTGTGTTTTTCCACTGCTATGCCCCAAACACTCGTTTAGGAAAGTTCTCTTGTTCCCAGTTTCTACAAATTTATCACAGATATGTCGTAATTTAGGTTTACATTTCTTTTTTTGTGTATGTTAATAAAAATTAAGTTAATCCTCTGTGGCTCAGTTATGAAACTGTTGAAATAGCTGCTCTGTGTCTTGAAGAAGAAAAAAATATAAAATAATTTCATTTCTGAAGAAGCAGTTGCAAGGGGCATTTCCTTTACTTGCTCATTTTCAGACATGATGAGCAGTTTTCACAAAACTGAGACTCAGTTCAGATGCTTGTCTGAGGAATGGTACCTGCCTCCTGGCCCAAAGCCAACATGAAACCCTGTTACTGTGCTTTAATAAACTGAAAACAAACTACCCTCAGCTGTACTAAGATAGTAATACTCTCACGATTGAATCTCATGGCTCTGACATTCTGGAACGTCTGCTACTCTATTTTTCATTAGCATGTAGTCAGCATAGCAATCGTATGAGAAGTTACGATCAGGGCTTTGTGTTTTCTGATGGTGACATTAAATAGCAATAATCTCACCTTGAAAAATATACTGAATTTTGAAGAAGAATGATAAATATTTTCTCTCATTCTGCCTCCTATGTTATTTTCAGGTAGGTAAATACATTCTTGTAGTAGAAAAACTTTACCTTCATTGAAGTAATACCTAAAAGCATATCTTCTATGCTTCTCTTTTCTATACCAGGCAAGTGTGAATTAGAATCTTGAAGGACTAGTCTAAGGTGTTTGTTTTGGGGTTTTTTTTCCAATATTAGGTTTTCTTGTCACATAACCAGAATGAATTTATGTAGCTCTTAGTTCCAGTTGTGTAAGTTATATACAGGCAGACTAGTGAGCCCTCATGGAGTCCCTTTCTCTTGGACAGAGCACTGTGGATTGCGCATATTGAATACATCCAGTTAGAATGATGTACATTAAATAAAAAAAAAAATAAAATTTCTAATTAACACCTGCTACAATCATTAAACTCAGGGTATGTGAATATTTAAGGATTTTGATTGATTTCTGTCACAACATAATTCTTCCAGCATATGCTGTTTTCTGGGGGTTTTTTATGCTATATTCTCCTTAGTTGTAGTTTTTCAAAAGGATATATTTTATTTTTTCAGTATATGCTTATATTCAGTTGGCACACACACCGAAGGAAAAATCCTTTTGTTTCCTAGCCAGGCTCAATTTTATTATTTGTACATTATCTGTTGTTCATTTGCATGTGATCAAATACTTCAGAGAGGACAGAAAGCTTTTTATTTTCTGACTTGAACTTCAAAATAACATTTTTGTTCTTATTAGTTGCAGACTATTTATTGTGAATTGTGATGTACATGCCAAAGGAAACTCTGCATCCAGGCTGAACTTGTATTACTGACAAATTGAATTCCCTTCTAAAAATAACAAATCTGCATATTCTCAGACTGTACTTAGAGCATTAAAAGTAAATGGAACATTTTGTAGAGAAGGCAAGGAGAAAGATGTTTAGTGGTTTTTCATATTAGGTCCTTTTGTTAACTTAGTATATGAAGAAGTTTGTCAAAGTCCCCATGCTATGTTACTGCACAGGAGCAGGTCTCAACAGTCATTTTATAGCTATGAAACTGAAGGACTCTCTTGAAATTTGAGGAAACCTTGAGGCCAGCTCCTTCAAATACCTACTTATGTTTGGGGAACAAAAGCAAGTCTACCAGTCATGTGTGTTTACATACTGAGGAACTCAATTTCAGTATGACAAATAATTAACTTAAGAAGAGTTAAGGAATTTAGATGAAGTTTTCAAGGCACTGTGCTATAAAATGTCGACTTGTGACTAGATTACAATAAGAAAAAAAAAAAAACAACAAAAAAGTCAAATTAAAAAAAAAAAGGAAAAGGGATTTAACCTCAGGTATTCATGAATATTTTTAACTTCTTAAATGTAGTCCTTAGAAAGACAGTGAATATTATTAGAAAGTATAAGCTGGTGATAATTTGTTTCTGACTTTCATAATCAACGACATGAAAATATATCAGGTATTTAGTAATGATAAGCCTGGTAAAAATGTCACTTCATATTTCTACTGTAAGTATATTAAGGAAGAAGTTTTTTCTTTATGTTTGTTCTTTCTGTTTATTTTTCTCCAGTCATCTAGAGTTCATATAACCAGAGCAGTTCTGGAACAGTTTTTATCATTTGCAAAATATTTGGATGGGTTGTCTCATGGAGCACCTCTACTGAAGCAATTATGTGACCACATCCTTTTTAATCCTGCTATCTGGATACATACCCCTGCAAAGGTAATTGGACACTTGAATGTTACGATGCTCCTAAAATGAAGGGAAATACTAGTTTTCTTTTATATTATGGTAATAGCAAAGATTTTTTTAGATCATGCCATCTATGCCATGCGACACTGTATTCTCCAATGTCTTTTTTAAGTAAGTTCCTTAAAGCATTTACATTATTGCCTAAGGTTCTGACTGATTCTATTAAAAGACTTTTCCCAGAAACCCAGCCCATTTCTCAGTGGTTGCATTACATTGTGTTCCTAAAGGTTAAGTTTAAAAATATATATTCTTAATTGTAGCAAAAGGTGAGATATCTTTTGTTACACATTCACACAAGCTTTCATTTGAATTTGAATTATGTATTTGGGTTTCATAAAAACTATGAGAAGTTATTGTTCCTCTCTGGTAATAATGAATTAGTTTTTTTCGTAAATAATCACAGTTGAGGAATGTGGACCAAAGTGAAAAGTGGCATGGTCCTAAAAACTGAAAATAGATACTTTTAGTATAAAAAACCAGGATAGAAACCAAACCATTACATTTATCATGACTTAAATCATGGAATCACATAAAATTTAGCTTGGATGGGACCTCTAGAGGTCATTCCAGTGTCAGCCTGCCCTAAATAAAGTTCTAATTAAATTTTAGCTTTTTGTATCATATCCAAAGTAAATCCCCAAAATAATACAGGTTAAGGTTACTAATACAGAACTTACATTTATTTGGATATCTATTTCATTTTCAGGTGCAGCTGTCTTTGTATACCTACTTGTCAGCTGAATTCATTGGAACTGCTACAATCTATAACACTATTCGCAGAGTAGGAACAGTACTGCAGTTAATGCACACACTGAAATACTACTACTGGGTGGTTAATCCTGCTGATAGCAGCGGCATTACTCCTAAAGGATTAGGTAAGTTCAATGTGTAAGAAAGATGATATGAGCATTTCGTGTATAGGAAGATTTATGATGTAGAGGTGTGAAAGCTCCTTGGATCTGTAGACACGGAGGTAAGTAAATGGCAATCATTGGTACCAGTGGTCAACAGTAGAACGACTGCGCAAGTACTTTTGGTGTGTCACAAGCCTCTGATGATAATTCCTTATGTTTATATGTATTATCAGTAGATTCCAACTTTGGTCTTCACTTGCATAACATATACTTATGTGGGCATACATTAAGAAACATGTTAAAATCACTGATTTTTCTTCTTCCGTTGCAAAGAAGAAATATTAAGTGTATTTCGTATGCCAAATAAAGCTTTCTGGGGCTTGAATAATTGATAGTGTTAGGTGACCTTGAAAACAGAGTGGAAACTTCTGGTTCTCACTGCTGGGATCTCTGAAGCTATATTTCCAGTTTAATAATATTTTTTCTCAGCCCTTATAAAATAGAGATTGATTTAACTTTGCCTACAGTCATGAGTTTAGCTTAGCTCAGGAAGAATTGAATGACAGCAACAACAAAATACAATAATAATACCCGCTAAACGCTGCATGTAACAGATGTGTATTAACCAAAGCATCAAATCGTTCTAATCCTATACACTCCAGCTGTAATGTCATTACATTTAGCTGACTACTTGTGCAAAGTAGGGAGGATTTGGCTGAAAGTCTCTTAAAAATTAATTGATGTAGGAGAACTTATTAATTATCTTTATTCTGAAACTATTACTGTCATGCTGAGAAACTGAATAATTTGGGAATGTTTCAGTGCTGTCATTTATCCAAATATTTAAGAATGTGAGATATAGAACATATGTAAGTTACTGGACAATTCTTCTTTTGTGAGTTGTATGCAAAGTTTTTTTATCAATTATTTTTTTAATAAATAAAAATTGAAAGAAAAAATCTTATCCTAGATTAGGTATCCTAATCCTACTCCAAGTTATAATTGTTGAGGCTCACCGAAAAAGCTGCTGTTGGAGGTGGGACCTCATTCGTAGTTCTCTTACTGTATAATATTAGATGAACTATATTCTTCATAAAATTATTAAAATACAAGAAGCTGAGTGGAGACTCAACCAGGAGAGCTGACCTAAACTGACCAAAGGGATATTTCATGCTGTAAGATGTCATGCTTAGTATATAAACTGGGGGAGGTTTGGGGGGAGTGGTCACTGCTCAGGTACTGGCTGAACATCTGTCATTGTTATTATTAGTAACAGTAGTATAATTATTTTATTTCAATTATTGAACTGTTCTTATCTCAACCCACGAGGGAAGAACAAAGGAAGGCAGGGACATTTGGTGTTATGCTGTTTGTCTTCCAAAGTAAATGTTACATTTGATGGAGCCTTGTTTTCATGGAGATGGCTGAACACCTGCCTGTTGATGGGAATTGGTGAATGAATTCCTTGTTTTGCTTTGCTTGCATGTGTGGCTTTTGCTTTACCTGTTAAACTGTCTTTATCTCAATCCATGAGTTTTCTCACTTTTACACTTCTGATTGTCTCCCTCTTCCTGTCGTGAGGAGGGAGGGAGTGAGCGGCTGTGTGGTGCTTAATTGCTAGCTGCGGTTAAACCACATCAGTCCTTTTAGGCACCTAAACATAGCCTCATATTAGCCCCTGTCAAGAAAATGAACTCTGTTCCCAGCCAAAACCCGCAAACTGTTGAATGACCAGCTGTCACGAGGTAAGGTTCGCAGGTGTCAACTATATTTGCACCTAGACAGAGACCTGGAAAATTGCTTAACTAGCTTGAGATTGTAAGTTTGATAATACTGTCTACTTACTATTACTGTAATTATTTTTTTTCTTTTTTGGGGTGGTGTTTTTTTTTAATTAAAGAATTTCTGTACTTCTGTGTCATGATACTAATACCGTACACCACTTTGAAAATGTATTGCAAATTACAGACTTCCCTCTGGCTAGGCTTGCTCTTTCGTGGAAACAGTGTGACATTTCTTCCTGGTGGAGCTATGGCTTCTTTTTATCTTTCCCAGATCTGCCTCTCTGCTGTTAGCTGTATTTTTGGAGTATTTGTATGTGTAATGCCAGCTGAATAGCTACAGAAAACCCATAATGTATTCATCAAAATCTGAGCAGAAGGCATGGGTGCACAAGGACACAAAATTAGGAATGAGAAATGAATCAGTTAACTCTAAATTAACATACATATGGTTGTTTTATTTCCCTGCCTTTTATTTCATTCTTACCTATTTTAAGGATATAGTACATTCTTTTCTCATTTGTGTCAATTCCAGACAATATTCTGTTTTTCTCAGGAAGGTAACCAAATAGTGCAAATTCCTGGTTATTTGGTGTAGCAGTGTGACAGCCAAAATAACAAGTACTAAGGTCTTCATACAGTAGTTGGCAAGGGCTTTGGTAAACTATGAGGCCATTCACATTTTCATAATACATCTTATTATCCATTCTATATGAATTCTCTCCTTTTTTTTTCTTTAGTTATTTTTATAGATAAACTTGACTTTTTTTGTTAATCTCAACTTTCTTTCTTGTGCCTTACCCTCTTCCTTCCTCCCTGTTGCTTCAACTGCAGAAAGTCCCACGTAATAGATACAACTGTAAGAAACTATTTTGTAGTTTTCTCTTTCCTCTCTGTAAAAATGGCTTTCCTTGTGTTGAGTTGAAGAATGACAGCTTATCGGGGAGGAAGATCAGTGACCTAGCGATGGATGTGCAAATCCAGCATAGCTATGGAATTTCCTCCATGCAAATCAGAACTAGGACTTTTTTTGCTATTATTTCACAGTCAGCTTCTGCTTCTGACTAATACAGCTTAATAACTGTGGTGATTTGCAAGCAAATGACTGTGGAAATATAATAATTGCTGATGGGTTGCTAAGTTTCATTTCATATTAACTTAATTTCATATTAGTTTTTTTATCAAATTCACATTAACTACTTTTAACTGACAAAATTTCTGAAAACTTTTCAAAATGTTTAATCACCTGGCTATTGCATCACTTCACCAGATGCTCTTTCTTTTAACATTAAGTGCAATCTGTCAATTTGATACTCAGGTCTGGCTGATTCAGGCTTACAGTCTTAGGATACTATAAGTAGCTGTAGTTAATATACTTAATGCATTTTTCTTTCCACCTCTGTTTTCAGCAACATCTAACTTAACTGATCCTAGCATTTAAAAATGTAACTGTTCCAGGATTTTGGGGTTTGATTTATTTTTATTAGCCTGCATACAGCCACTACTGCCACATGTAGCTTGCAAGTTCGTAATTTGTTAGAATGCAGAATAATATGTAAAGAAAAGTTTGTAAAAGTAAGAAAAATACACTATAAAAATACAATTATGTAAATGTTAGATTGCTGCATTTTAAAATAGCATTCGATATTTCAAAATGGAAGAGTAGAACCCGTTGTACTATAAACAGTAATTTTACTGTAAGAAACAGAAATATGTCATAATGTGAGAAAATGGCATATGAGATTCCCTTATCAGAGGCAACTGAAACTTTAAGCTAACTTGATATCAGGCTTTTCAGATCTGAAGAAGAGTTTAATGGAAAACTTGCCAATATTTGAAATTTGACTGTATGTGTTACAGTGCCTTCAAATAATTTGCTGTCATATATAGAAAGTAATCCTATTCATGCAGACATTTTTGTAGTGTGATGCTTTCTTGTCTTCTAGGCATATAATTTTTTATGCAGCGATACTGAAACACTTTTTAATATTAGCAGTTTGATTTATTATTACTTGCAGACAGTTAGTCTGCTTCAAGGTTTTATTGTCTTTCCCTGTCTTGATAAAGCACAACGTGAATGAGTTTTCTGTACTGCCAGTTTAGTATACTGTCTTTAAAGCCAAAGTGGCTCAATATTGAAGCTTGCATTTGGCTATTGCTGTTTTCTTATAAAATGAAAGTTTTCCCCTTGCTTCTTCTGGTACTCAGCTTATAAAATAGGAGGCATACATGTTTTGAAATATTTAAAAGGCTCAATTTTGGGTTGTTATCTTCTCTTTCATTATTGCTTTACTGTTTCAGGTTGGTATTTCTTGGATTCACACACATTCACAGAGTGTTTGGGGTTGGAAGGGACCTCTAGAGATCATCTAGTCCAACCCCCAGTTGGACTAAATTCAGTATACTAAATTCATATTTTTCTGGTTTTTTTCTGAAGTATTAGAAACACTTTTTTAAAATGTATACTTATCAGCTTGCTTGATAATTATTCTTAGTAGATTTTACATTTTAGATACAGATCCACATAGTGGAGGCAAGTTTTCTGCTTCCAAATTATAAGTTTACATTTCTTTTTTTGTGTTGGGGTTTTTTTGTATTAAATTAGCAGTTATAATTAAGTGGCAAGACAAAAGTGACTTGTGTTTTATTAAGACTATATTATAAGTAAACTTGTAAAATAATTCTTATGTCAGGAAGAGCAGAAAAAGTCAAACCATTTTCCAGACGAAAGAATCTCTAAACTTTATTATATTTAACATTTTACACCTGAACTATGGTTACAGCTATTCACTTGATTTGCCACATGTGCATGCCTTTAACATTTTGTTAAATCATACAGAGTAAGATGTGAAGGTGGGAGAAGATCGTAGGTTGCCCAACAGTTGCAGCATCTAAAGACACAGTGCAGCAGGCAATTGAGTAAAAATTATTTAAAATGATGTTACTTCTTTCTGTAATTATTTGCTTTTGTGGATTTTGGGAATGAGTAAGAGGATAAGTGGGGAGAGATTTAACTCTCTCTTGCTATGGTGGATGGTGTATTTCAATGATAATACTTTAAGCTGCCAGAGATGTCTTAGCATTATGTTACCAGCCTTTGTTCTTCTCTGATGCTTCATCTTTTCCAAATATATACTAGACTGACATTTAAGGAAAAGACAAGCTGTGATTGTCTTTCAGAAGGGGCACAAGGCACATATTTTTTATTATCAGAGCAACAGAAAAATTTAAATACACTGTTTTCATCTTTGGATGTCTGCTAAGTGTTGTATAGTTTGATATATTTTTTAACATTTTAAAAGAAAAATTATTATTTACTTAAAAAAAAAATCTCCACATTGATAAATTAATTTGATGTATACTTTCTGTAAATTTAAGAAACATCTTATTACAACCAACCAGGATATTTATGCCTCCAAAAATCTTTGTTGGAATTACTTACCAACTGCATGGGATTCTGAAAATACTGATGGACCAACAATGGTGAAGTAATGAGAAAGCATAAAATGAAGGCAATAACGTTAACATAAACCAAATATTGTGGAGTTTTTCCCCTAAGAAAAAATTACTTATGATACTCAATGTTTACTCTCAGAAATGTATTGTGCTAAATTGTAATTTTGGAGCCTCTTGTGGAGCTTCCTTATGAAATACTTGCAGCTTCATAGTTTTATGAGAGAAATACGCATTTCTGTTCCAGACTACTGAGTAGTGTAGTTCATTCTTGAGCAGCTGGCCAAGCATCTCTTTCTCTCTACTAGTGCTTCCTTGTGTGCTTCCCAGCTCTTACTCTGAATGGACCTTTATGAGCAGTATCTTGCCTCCTGCTAGGGAACGCACTGTTGTTAATGTCTAAGTGAACTCATGTTAAATAGGATTTTCAAGAACACTTTTCATGTCCAGTATTTTTGAACATGAGCTAGAAAAATGGGAATTATGTAAATTATTATAAAAAGAAAGTAACTATAATATTTCTTTTTGTGGATAAAGTTGTACAGAATTATTTGAAGGGCTGTGTTGGAATGGAACTCGGTTCTCCTTAGCTTTGCAACAGTAGGATTAAAAGTAGGTCCTTCTGCAATCCACATAACATGATGTTATTTATACATGTGTGGAGATCAGATTCTGCTCTCTGTATCATGTTTTATTAATTTAAGGAGTAGAAAAATCATGCTTTTTACATATAACAAAGCCAGATGGAAGAATGAATAGTGTTTGTACTTTTGATTGTACCTTTGATTGCTTGTAGAACTTAAAACATAATGTTTTATTTCCAAAGACAGGATTAGAAATCATTATTTTTGTTATTCAAATCTCCCAATCAGTTTTTGTACATCAGTACTGATTGTACTTTACTCTGAATCTGTTTACTTATTCACTCTTAATTAGTTCTGGTTTATGCCCCTATAATTGCTCTGTGCTGCAAGGATGAATTGGATACACTTTTTTCATTTATTTTTGTCTGGATAAAGCTGGCTAATTCTCATTATGAGTGTATATTTAAAAAAATCTCATGCAAATCATGTGCTATCTGCAATAAATACATACATAAAGAATCTAAAAGCAGGAAATGATTTAGTGACTCATCCTGGTGTGGGAAAAGGGAGGCATTCTTTCTCTTTGCCATTTAGCAAGAATATTGCTATTTTGTATTAGGATGGTATGGTTGCTGTACCAGATCTAAATGAATTATCTTTGTTGTTGATTTGGTTTGGGTTTGGTTCTAGTCTTTAGCAGTGCTGTTGATCAGTTTGGGAGTGGTGGTGACACTAATTGTCTGTATCCAGTGATTGGCACAAAAATCGACAGTGAAGAAAACTTCTTTTCAATGTTTGAGTTGAAAAACAGATCTACATGTCTCTTTTTACCTCACTATATGTGTCTATAACTTGTATGTTTTAATTACAGAATTATTTGCTATTGACCATTGACTCTTAATAATGCAAATATTTTAATAAATATCCAACTAGTAATGAAGGTTTTCCACTAGTAATGAAGCTAAAAATTGTGTTAACATAAAAATTATGGTGGCAAATCCATTTTATGTAGCTTTGGAGGTTCCCAGATTAATTCATTCCAATCAGTCTGTATCAGATGACTGTCACATTACTATTACTATTCCTTTATTCCACCCTGTAGTTGCCTGCTGGTTACCTACCCTCCAGTTTCCCCACCCTCTCTTATTTTTCTCTACCATTCCTCTTTTGATATTTCAGACTCATAAAGTCTTTTGGGTAGAGGCTGTCCCTTTTCTCTGATTCTAATGCAGTGAAGCTTCAAGACACAACCAAAATACAGGGAATAAATACTAATGGACGACTGAAGAAAAAAGCACCAGTTTGCCTTCTTGGCATATAACCTGCAAGCAACAACTCTTTGGGGGTTTTTTGCATGTTGAAGAACACTTTTCAGGTTTCTCACACATCTCCGGAAAACCAGTGGGTATAGGAATAAGAAGTATGAAACTCAGGTCTCTTTGAACAGGTTCCCAGTTAATTTGGGATATCTTTTTAATCCTTCCTTGCAATTTCTTTTGCAGAAATGCTTTGTAGAGCTCCTCATTGCCTTAGTGTTCTGTTTTCTGTGTCCTTAATTACAGTATTCCCGAAAAGACAAAATGCCTCAGTTTTTAGGCCTGGTTTTCAGATACCATTTGATATTGAATCCCAATAAAGTGTAGGAGGGAAGAGGGTGTGCAAAGAAACAGATTTCTGTGATGCAGTTAGAGGAGTTAAATCTGCATTTGAAGTAGGGGAAAAAATAGCTGTTGGTAGAAGCACATCATTGCCATAAAAACACATGCTGAATTTAATGTGGTTGCATCCAGTACCAAAAAACCCAACTTACTTCTGTTTATACAATGGGAAATAGATAATATTTCATGGTGCCATTAGAACGTATGGATAGAAAGCTGTTCCTGTGTCTTTGAAAACTGATAGGTTTTTTAACAATATCTTTACTGTTTTTACATGTGGTGATGGGGAGAGGTTGAGAATTATTTGCTGCTTTCTGAAAAGTACCCAGTTCTCCTCTCTTCACTTCTGAACAGGGAAGAAAACTCTTTTTGTTCCTGATAGTCAAACACATATAACTTTTCAGTTTTGCTCTTGTTGCAAACTTGAATTACTGTGCACACCGTGTGTATATCACTGGCTTCACTTCAAAGAGTGACACTGGAGACTATAAAAGAATCTTCATTAAAAGGTTGCATTCATCTGGATTGGAAATAACACTGAGACATAGAATCTTATTAAGCTTTGATATGAGTTTATCAGCATAAGATGAAATGGTTTCTGAAAAAAATAAATTAGACTGCATTTATTTTCACATTTAAGATGGTCTAAGGCACGCTTTGTTTGCAAAGTAGGAACTTAACAAAAGAATTTCCAGTTCAACCTTAAATATTTATGAAAGGGGAGAATGGAAAATACAATAGAGGAAGTTTCTAGTGAATATAGTTCAGGCTCTGTATCTTATTCTTTTTTAGATGCTTATTATTTTTGCTGGTTTAAATTTAATATTTTCTTCAGATGGTAATTTCTCTTTGGTTAAATAGCTTCAGTTTCTGCTACAGATAATGGCCACCGCCACTTCATTAATCCTTTCTCAGTTGGTTTTCATTCAGATGGTATTTAACGTAGCGACTTAGTTATTCCAAGCTGTTAGCACATATTTTAGGTAAGTCAACTTTCTATTCAGACCCTTTCAAGTTTTTATGTCACAGTGTGGCTTCTGCTATGGATTTTCAGTGGAATTCAACTCAATGTAGTCAATAAAACTAGTAAACTTTATTCTGAATTGGGCACTGACATTGGGTTTGGTTAAGTAGATCTAGTCAATAAAGAGAGTAGTGTCACGAAAGGGAGCTATGCTGAGTGGTTTAGGCCACTTAAAAGATCAGCATCACAAATATTAGGGGAAAAGCTAATATTTTTTATATGAATGCGAGAAGCATGACAGAATTCGATGGCAAGGTCCCCTCTACTACTTATTCAACATGGAAAAGCATACAAAGGCAAAATCAAATTAGCAACAGATTAAAGTAGTTGGTACATGAATTAAAAATTATTTACAGAGTCAGGGAAATCAAGGCAGGATTGTATTGTTGTGACATGGATTAAGGAAAAGAGGCAAAGAATTTCCTCCCATTCGGTCACGAGGTTCAGAGTGGACCCCCTTGCTTTCTAAACTCCTCTAAAGAGAAGTCTAGGTACAGCTGAATCCACCCCTAGTCCCAGACCTGGTCAATGGTTTATGTCTAAGAAAGCAGGGAAAGGATCAGAGTGTGTGGAGTTTGTGCTTTGTGCAAAACTTTGGGACAGCAACAATTTGGAATAGCATCAATTCCAAATTCCTAGTCCCAGACCTGGACAACAGTTTATGCCTAAGGAGTCAGGAAAAAGGGGAATGATTTAAGGAGAGAGGATGAGGGAATTTTTTCCTGTTCCATCATGCAGTTTAGAGTGGACCCCCTTGCTTTCTAAACTCCTCAAAGGAGAAGTCTAGGTGTGGCTGAATCCACCCCTAGTCCCAGACCTGGTCAATGGTTTATGCCTAAGGAATTGGGGAAAGGATCAGAGTGTGTGAAGTTTCGTGCTTGGTGTGAAACTTGGGGATAGCAACAATGCGGGGCAGCAATAATTCAAAATTCCTTAACACTATTCGGATATGTCACACAATTACTCAGCAGGACTTAACTTTCAACAAATCAGTACAGTAACTTAATCAAAGACTGAACAAGGTTATCAACATAAAGCTGGATGCATACACTCACACAGATAGAGAAATAGAGGTAGATATACATATATTTGTATGAAGGTACCTGTTAAAATTTCCCCTAGAGTTAGGTGAAAATATTCATATTGGATGTCTGTGCATCTCTCAACGGGTGAAGAATTGAGCCTCAGGGAGGGTTTATTCAGCCCAGTTTGTGTCGACTGTTCTCTGATGTCACAAACTTGAGAGTTTACGAACTCTGAGAGGCATCCTACTCAGAGGAAGATGCTGAATGCAGCCCACTGCAGTCCAGGAGAGCTCAAAGGGTCATCCTTGGAACCACTATTTATAGAGTCACGAAATAATTGACTTTAGGCATAAATAGTTATTTTACATCCTGACCTTAATTGGGGCAGGTGGTCATTGGAATTCACAGCTGGTACCAATCTACCCAGACTGCAATAAGGTTCAGGGCTGACAGGGGATGATTTCACTCTCATCCCACACTGCAACCAGCCAACTGACCCCTAGTATGGCCATTCCCCACCTTGGCAATGCAAGAGTGTTTTGATATGATAAGGGTTGCTCAACCACCAAACTCCCTGCACAATGGCCAAGGGTTGACAGGAATCTCCAAGGCCATAAAACTTTCCAGGAGTGAAGAGGGGAAGAAATGCACCACCAGAAGTAGTTACTTATATTGGGATTTCAAATTGCTGGCTCATACGAAGACACCCACAGAACATATACCTTAATTTAGTTGTGTGAGTCTACACCTGATTGCTATCTTTCATCTTGCTTTGTCTTTGTTTAAATATATATATATATATGTATGCATGGATTTCTTTTTTTCCAAATGAAACATCACTTGTGTATATTGGTGTTGTAAATGTGATTCTGAAAGGTTATAAATGATATCACTTGCAAATATGAACTTTTATATAATGAATAGATTACTAAATCTGATGTAGGAACTGTAATTTCCTTAAGAAGCTGCAGTCATTAAAGGCATTAGTTTATATTTAAAAGTAGTATATTTTTCTTCTTCCAGATGGTCCTCGGCCCTCACAGAAAGAAATCATATCACTAAGGGCATTTATGCTTCTGTTTTTGAAACAACTTATATTGAAGGTAAATCAGTCTATTCCAGATGGAAAACATAAAGATCTGATATATGCATGTAAGAGGATCTTTTATAGTTGTAAATATGTAATACCTGCCAGGTATTCTATCCATTTCTAGTTAATTTTAATGTTCATGCACATACTTCTAATCAACATAAAGGTAGTAGATCCATACAATATTTCATATTAACCTCACCAAACTATGCCATATATATTTTATTAAATGTATTGCAGAAATAGTATATGACACTACAGAACCTTTCAGGTATTTGTACTTTTTTTTTTTTTTTGGTGATAGTAGATGGTTGCTTGATTGATCAAATGAAAAAGTTATTGCTTTATCCTTTTTTGTGTGTGTTTTGGTTCTACCACTGATTGAAATGGTCTAGGACTTTTTCTCTCTGTTACAGCTGAACCCTGGTCTTTGAGGTATAATCTGCCATTTGAGACTAGACTGAAAACCTGTATTTTCTGGCCTGGCTTATTCCTCCTGTTTTTTCTCTTCTGTCTCAGGCACTGGAGGAGTGACAGTAATAGTTTATAGTATCTGAGGGCTCACAGTGTAAGAATCCTTTCTAGCAGGAATAGAGGGCTGACTTCATACTTTTTGGAATTGTCAGTGTAATAAGGAAAAGCAAGGGAATGAACGAGGGAGTTTAGTTTTTTAAGTAGAAAAACATGTCGCATTATTTGACTTAGTCCAAATTTTCTTGAGCCAAACTTACATACCACCTCTCCCTTTTTTTTTTTAGGATCGAGGAGTGAAAGAAGATGAACTGCAGAGCATATTAAATTACTTATTAACAATGCATGAGGTACATTTCTGTAATTACCTTTTGCTGTAATCAATTGTACCAACTCTATAGGAAGCCCGTTGTTGAGGTTAGTTTGTAGAATAACATTGTGCTTGTCATACAGGATGAAAATATTCATGATGTGCTGCAGCTCCTAGTGGCACTAATGTCCGAACATCCAGCATCCATGATACCTGCCTTTGATCAAAGAAATGGGATACGGTAAGACAGTGAAGTGAGAAAATATCTTAAAAGTCGTTCCGGTATCATCACTCTCCAGATTGCTTCTTTTTCACATAAGTATCACACGTGCTGATCCTTCAAACTACAATTTTATTAACTTAGGGTATATTTTTTGACGAACAGTGGTTTTGATAACTTGGAGGAAAAAATTTTCAGCTTAAGGTTATCATTATGATATTTGACTGTAAATGTACCATACTTGCATTTCAATCTCATATAGAATATGTAATAAACAAGATGCCTAAAACAGCCAATTATCTATCTCAGAATAATGTTGAATATTCTGTCTTCAAATGTTTGACACAATATGGAGGGAAGAAGAGGAAAACAGGAGAAATTGTGCCCTAACCTCTCAAATTCTCTTTGAAAAGATTAAAAAGATTCATATGTTTATCTGTTTGACAGTAAAATTAATAATTGATAATTCCAGAGAGCAATATTCTTGTTCCTTTCTCACATCTAATTTGGTAAAGCGATTTTTTTAAAGGTTAATTTTCATGTTAATAATATAGTATTTAGTATTTTATTTTGTGCTGTTTTGAAAATACTTTGGAAAATGCACGTGTTTGTAAAACGGGGGAAAAAATAGACAAAACATCTACTGCCTGGTAAATTAAAGCTTCATTTTGCCAAAATAGTAAGATCTTTGTACAAATTCTTGTACTTAAAACTGTCTGAATGACAATGCTAGTTAAAGCAAAGACTCATTGTAGGCATAGTTAGGATTTATTTTTTTCTGCCTATAGTTGTCTGTGTTCAGATAGAAGAATTCTATTTGTGACACCTTCTGAAGAAGCGTAAGACTGATCTAGAGGATTTAAGAAATCTTTGTGTAACTTTTGTGACACCAGTATTAAAATTTTTCATGGTGCAGTCTCTGTGTTTAAAAGTTTGTCTTGAAAAAGTGGAGGGAATACACAGAATTGCAACATTTAAGTATTAAAAAAAAACCAAAACCGAAAAAACCAAACCAACCAAACAAACAAAAAACCCCCCCCACAAAAAAACATTACATAGAATTAGGGGTTTGTCTGCTTAGGTTGTTTGATAATGGCATTAAGTCCTTTCAAAATAGGAAGATATTGTCTGCTAAAGTGCTATTTAGTGGAGAAAGACTAAAAAGACCTAAAAGCTGAAGCTCAGCTAATTCAAATGGGAAACTAAAATATAAATTAAAAGACATGTTGAAGAACAGTCCAGAGAAAGGGTAATGTTTTCTATCTCTTGGTGTCTTCAAATCAAGACTGGTTTCCTTTCTGCAAGACTGTAGAATCTGTGCTTAAACCAATCATATTAATTAAATAAGTAATAAATGAGTTAAATTTTGAGGACTTTTTTACCCAGGATTTAAACCCAGAGGGTGCGGTTTTATTCTACTTCGAATTTTGATGCAACAAGGATGTAGCTTCATAGATGTACATGGGATTTTGTATAACAAATTGCTCTATTTTAACAAATGAGATTTCGATACAAACATCCTGTGATTAAATGCAGGTCCCTGTCCTGTGTAGAAAGGATATTGAGTAGGATTTTTAGGAATGAAAAAAATTTTCAGTAGCATCTAAGTACTCCAAAAACCTTCAGGACTTGACCTTATGTGCTCCAATCTGCTCCTCTTAGCTTAAGCTACAACTGTTCAGACTGTCTTTTATTTGATTGTTCTGAGGTAGAAGTATGAGAGAAGGTTGTCGCTTTCTGTTATAAAACATTAAACTGAACCAAAAGACACCATGTCTTTAGCATAAAGAATTCATAATCCATCTCTTGTGCTGTGCTTGGTACTTTCAGTATATCCTTCCATTTAATGTAAATTGCCATTTTTATAGTTTTATTTATTATATATGTGATATTTATTAAAAACTGGAAAAAATGTTGAATTTTTTTTCTTTTTTAGAGTAATCTATAAATTATTGGCTTCCAAAAGTGAGAGTATATGGGTGCAAGCTTTGAAGGTCCTTGGATATTTTCTTAAACACTTGGGTCATAAGTAAGTGTAGTTTTAAAATTGTTATAATTGTGTATGTAAGTTCACAATTTTTCTTTTATATTTGTCATGATTACTGATTATTATTTGAAAGTTTTTAGAAATTGCTTAAAATGGGTTTCTGATTAATAATTTGCACCTTTATACGTTGGGATAAAATTAATTTTCCAGTTATCATGTTACTACTGTGATGTTTGAAAAGATACAGTGATTGTCAAATATATGATATGCTGAAATTCAAGTCTTAAAACAATTGAAAAATGTTTTCAAAAAACGCAATTTATAAATACATATTATGTGTTCAGCTAAGGATAATAGGAAACATGAGGGTCATCAAATCTTTGTTGCTGGAATTTTCAGTGTCATTGCAATAAAAGTTTCAGGGCAGTACTTTTAAAAATAGCTTCAAAATTATGGGAAAAATGAAATAGAAGAATATGTTATTCGCATGGGAAAGTTTCAGAAGGAAAAGCAAACAGACTAAGTAAATTATAATGAAAAAAGGAGATAAGGACATACATCTATGTAAGAAATAGCCACATATAAAATGTGGCAGCCAGAAATATTCACATTTTAAAAGAACTGGCGTCATGAAATAGATGTGTTTAGTCTCATCTTCCAAGTTTTGATGTTAAGGAGGAATTAAGAAGCATGCAACGCTGTGTAATCTGCTGCTGCTCACTTTTACCCTTGTATATGTGGTACTTAACTGTCTGCCAGCGTTAACCCACCACAGTATTCCAGTGGGAGACTGTGCAGTATCAAAATTAACTGGGTGCTTCATAAGAGACTCTGTCACGTAAAACCTCCTTAGAAGGGAAAGGAGCTAAGAGTCCAGCCAGAGTACAATATTGCTAGGCATGCTTTTCTCGGTAAGATCAATAAAGTATGACTCTGTAATTGAGAGACAGTTAGCTGAGAATATGCTCCTAAATGGGATTTTTCTTTTGGGATCCAGCAAGCCAAATGGTGTTGTGGGAATTAATAAAGCAAATTGATAGTCCACTCAAGAATCTCCAAGGGCTTTTTGAACATTACTTACTAAAAATCATTCACATTGATAGGAGTTGGATTAAGTAAGATACACCAGATGAAGGTTTGGCTTGTACAGAAGCCTGGTTGTGTCCAAATAAGTACATTTGTTTAAAATATTTATTGCTTATCCAGTAAATCAAGTAGCAAACTCTGTCAGTGGAACATTACAGATAAAGTGAGATTTTTCAGAAGCTGAAATTTCATTTCCTTGTCTTTAGCATCTACTTGTAATTATGGATGTATCACTATAGTTGCCATTGTTAAGTAAAAGTGCTTAGCACAAAATTAAATAACTTCATTTTTCATGTAATCAGAGTCATTTAAATCCACTTGCATATTCTGTGCAAATTTCAGAGTGTTTTTTTTTTTTAATTTTCAGACCTTTGAACATCTATAAATGTTCACATTTTATGTAGATTTAAGCAAGTAAAAATACCCCCTCCATGTTTCTGTCTTACAGCTAGCGCGTATGAGGTGGGCCTATTTATGCACATCCATATGTGTGCATACACAGGATTTTATAAAAATGTACTCGATTAAAGGAAACTCTAAGCAATTATAAAATTATAAACTACATAAAGTTATAAAGCACTTAAATTTCTGTTTCACAGTACAGGAAACAGGCATTGTATTTTAATACACCAAAGCAGAGTTTCATAAAGACGTTATAATGTAATTTTTGAAATCTGAACCAATACAATAACAAATGTGTAGGTACAAAACCGATTACCATTGCTCTAGTTCATATATATTCATCACAGATTAAGCTACAGAGTGCAGGTAAATGATTCTTAGAAGTGACCAGTAGTAATGTGTTAGATGGCAGCCTGAATAACTTCATTTATTTTTATTTGTGATCTGTAATGATTGATGATTTGTCTAACCTAACAGTTGGCAAAATCCTGTTCTTTTCTCTCTCCTGCCATTCTTGACTCTTTCTAGGCCACCACTGAAATTATACTCTATTACTGACTTTTGGTTTCTTTCTGCAATTTTAAATGCATTTTCATTGCTGTGTGCTATATCATAGCGCACAAGGTTGAATAATTGTAGTTTTCCTCGTAAGTAACTTGGGAATTCCCTTCTGTACACAGAAGAGTACACAATTACAAGTTGTTGCCACTTTCTTTTGTAGTTATTTGAAAACGGTAATACAATGTATTAATTTCAAAAATACTAGAATTAGTGTATTTAACTTAAACCTGTGTTATTGTCATCAGTAATCATAAATAGGGAGTTTTGTAGCTTTTTTTAATTGTAAAATTTTACAGAAACATTACTGCATTTTACCTTATTTTGTATTTTTCTGCAAAAATAATTAAAAATTAATTAATTTTATAACATTTTTAATTACAGATTCATTGCAGTAGTAGATAAATTTAATGATGCAGTTTATGAGAAGTACTCTGTTTACTTCTGATGTTATACCCAGTTTTTAAAGAATAGTGTTTTGGGACAGATGGAATTCACTGGTGTGAGCTTCTTTCTTCTCCGCTTTTAAGGAGAAGTTTGTGATCCTAGTTATACAATTCACTTCAACCACTTGGAGTTTCATAACTTTTTAGCATTTTATTTCCTTTGCATTGTAACATATGTTATTCCAGAGTTTAATTATTTTGGCCACATGAGAGAATGCTATAGAAAGAGAATAGCAGTACTGATAAATCTATATGTGTTAGTATTTATATTGGAAGATCTGAGTTTGGATTGTCCTGGGTCCATGAAGAGCAACAAAAGATATGTTCTGTAGTGTTCACATTTTAGCCAGCCTGTGAACCTCTTGAACTCCCTCAGCCTGACTGAGATAGAAAGAGATTCCTTTGTCTTTTTCCACTGTGAAAATCATGGAGGGTGAGAATGGTGTGTCATTTGTTTTAAACAAAACCCATCCCAAAACCAGCATTGCATTCTGAGAACCTTTGTCTAATACTGTAGTTAAATTCATATCAGAAAATATCTTAAATTATGTTTAATCCATCATATTTACAGAATAACAAGTTTTATGACTTTTTAGAATAACATCAATATATTTGGCTTTTGCATTTTTATTTTCTCTTCCAGGCGAAAGGTTGAAATCATGCATACTCACAGTCTTTTCACTCTTCTTGGAGAAAGGTTGATGCTGCATACAAATACGGTGACTGTTACAACATATAACACGCTTTATGAGGTAAAAATTATTAAACATAGAGATTGTCACCTCATTTATAAAAATTGTGGCTTAATTATCTTGTGACTCTGTGCTTTACAATATCCTGACTCTCAAGGCTTTTGACAAATTTTTACATAAAATTTTATGAAAGGATTTCTTGGTTCAGAATGTATTTTTCCATGCTTTGGATATCTTTATTAACAATGTCATAATTTTTACATAGACTCTATAAAACATTCCACTTACAGCATTGCAAAGGATGAGATGCTGCTATTTAAGATGTTCATCACTTAAAAAGAAGTTACTGCAGACCTGAATTGCTCTTACTCCTCCATTGCAATGGGAAGTGCTGGAGCACTTTGGAGATGTCTCCTTTTCTTTTTTGTGCCATTCCTTTCAAGTTTACAAAATTTTGAAAAGAGCTGTTTGGTTTTTTTAACTAGTAATGCTGATCGTGTGCCAAAATGATAACTGAACACAGTCACTTTTGCGCAACAGATACTGCTTGAGGCAAATATGATCTCAAACCATTCAACTGTTCTACCACGTTCTTGTAGAAACTTCAGTGTTGATCATGAGCAATTTTGTTAAAGCAAAATATTGTCAACATCAAGTTAGTCAAAACCCATGTCCTCATGCCTGCAAATACATAAAGATCATGTCCAATCTTCAATTATTTTAAAAATGGTGACTTAGAACTGAACTTTTTGCAATTTCTGAGGACTTTATGCATGAGAACGATATTTTTTTTAATTATGCCATTCATGTTTTTTCAGTCACAAATGTAAGTCCAGTGTAATGGCTGGATACTGAGGACTGATTCCAGAAAAGACACAGAAGACTAAAGTAGTGCTCGATATTTAGAAATCTAAGTGATGTAGAACACATTCTCCTATGATTCTAAAAACCTTAACATCATCTATTTGCCAATGAATTACTCATATGTTAAGTTCTTCTTTATTGCACGTATCTAAGCTTACCCTGTGTGGTTTGACCACTTGGGTCTCACAGTCTAGATGCCGCTGCATTCAGATTTCTGAGAGCTTCTGTGGTTGATATTCTCAGAAAACACATAACTCAGTGACAAAATTAAAGTCCTCATGGAGTCCAGCATACACAGACATTTACATTAGAATAAATAGAAGATGAGAAAAAGGAGTTAAGTGACAGAAATACAAAAGATGTGCCAAGGAACTGCTGCAGGTATTTTCCATGTTCTCCCATAAAAAGCAAAGGCATGTTTGCATTCTGTTTTAAATACCGGTAGGTGAAGATCCATTCAAAGATACTGCGTTTACAACTGACATTAGTTTGATTATTGATTAATGAATGAGGTAAAGTTCTACTTTAAAATAAATAAGAATTACTAGTGAAATGATTCTGATTTGAAATGCATTTGTTTGAATATACTTATTGAGAATCCTGAGATAATATCATTAAATTTGTAGCTTTTTCTTAAAAATAAAGTTGGATACATAGAACCTGTGACAGGTAGCCCTGTGTCAAAGGTCTGTGGTGTTGCCTCAGTACGGAATAATTAATCTCTCAGGTACAATTCATGAAACAGGAGAATGATCTGTCTTGCTCATTATGTGAAGCTCCAGGATTATTCCTATGGAATACTGTCAATAAGTGTTTCTTTTTCCTAGCGGGGTAAAACCAAACCCACTTTTAAAAAATATTGGGTTTGGTTATGGATGGAATGTGTGAGAATACCTTTTGATGTACAGTGCTCATCAAAGAATTTTTAACCTTTGAATGTATAACACTGAGGAATATGAATGAAATATCTTTAAAACACCATTATTTTATATTTTGTCAGTTAACTAAAAGGTTAGTTAAGCAGCAACTGTACATGCATGAAAATCGTGATCTGTGTTTAGAGGAATTGCTTATTTCCATCCTTCAAGAACAAAAATATTTAATGAAAATGTTTTATATGAAGTTACAGTTTGGACATGGTAAATGTTCCTAACAAATTTAAAAATTAAAAAAGGAATGCTGTAGTGTTTAATTAAAAATGATAAAAGGAACTTAATATTCTGTTTTAGATTTTGACAGAACAAGTATGCACTCAAGTTGTTCATAAACCGCATCCAGAGCCAGATTCTACAGTGAAAATTCAGAATCCAAGTAAGGACAATATATTGTGTTTCGATAAGGAATGTCTTGCCTACAGCTTGTGGGGTTTTTTGAAAGAATATGGTTCACAAAGCCAGAAAAATTCTTTACTGTATCTCAAATACATATGGGTTTCAGTTACTACCTACATTAGCAACCTTTTTTTAAAAATGTTTTTAAAATGTGTTATGTAACTAATTTATTCTTTCAAAGTGATTCTTAAGGTGGTGGCAACGCTGTTAAAAAACTCCACTCCAAGTGCAGAGCTGATGGAAGTTCGACGTTTGTTCTTATCTGATATGATAAAACTCTTTAGTAATAGCCGTGAAAACAGAAGGTATGTCACTACAAAGTGTTTTCTTGTCCTTGAGTTGTGGATGATAGCAATTGATTGTACTCTTTGTAGAGTTTTATACTTACAGATTTTTTATATTAAATGGATATATAAAGATTATATCATTTGTAATAAATTTATTATATTATTTATAATAAATTCACATTAAATTGAATATATTGAAATTCATTGAATAGGTCTATGGTAACTTTTCTTAGTCCAGCAACCAATATTTGGTTCTTCTGTTTAGAATATTCTTTAAGTTTTTGTTCATCATGAAGTGTTTTTAAGTTACTTCCCACCATTGGATTGATTTGCATAGGAGATATACCATATTATTTTCCTTCTATTTTAACCATCATAATGTTAAAATAAATAAGCTTTATTTGGATACATTTTGACCTAATTATTTCACTTTAGATGTTTACTTCAGTGTTCAGTGTGGCAGGACTGGATGTTTTCTCTGGGATACATTAATCCCAAGAACTCTGAAGAGCAGAAGATCACCGAGATGGTTTACAACATTTTCCGTATTCTCTTGTATCATGCAATAAAATATGAATGGGGAGGCTGGAGAGTGTGGGTGGATACTCTTTCTATAGCTCATTCCAAGGTAAGAAATGGCTCGTGGATGTTTTTTTAATAGTGGTAACTCCCCCAGAGGCACTAGCACTATAGTAAGATGAGATGTAAAGTGATTGAGTGCCATCTTGTGGCTGTCCCCATATATGTCAAGGTGGCATTTTTCGACATCCTGCGTCCTTTGCTGTGAAACAATTTGTAGTCTGTATGTGATATTTTGTTAAGAGTCTTGTTAGCTTTATCCAAGTTCGTGTAGCATATATTCATCCACATAACCTGTTCTTTTCTTTTGAAGGTCACATATGAGGCTCACAAGGAGTATCTAGCAAAAATGTATGAAGAGTATCAAAGGCAAGAGGAAGAAAACATAAAAAAGGGGAAGAAGGGGAATGTGAGCACCATCTCAGGTCTTTCCTCTCAGACAACAGGAGCAAAAGGTGGAATGGAAATTCGAGAGATAGAGGACCTTTCACAAAGCCAAAGTCCAGAGAGTGAAACAGACTACCCTGTCAGTACAGATACGAGGGACTTGCTCATGGCTACAAAGGTGTCAGATGATGTGCTTGGAAGTGCTGAGAGACCGGGAGGAGGAGTGCATGTGGAAGTTCATGACCTTCTAGTTGATATAAAAGCTGAAAAGGTAGAAGCTACTGAAGTAAAACTTGATGATATGGATTTATCCCCAGAGACACTGGTAACCGGAGAAAACGGTGCACTTGTAGAAGTAGAATCTCTTCTAGATAATGTATATAGCGCTGCTGTTGAGAAGCTCCAAAACAATGTTCATGGAAGTGTGGGTATTATTAAGAAGAATGAGGAAAAAGATAATGGTCCATTAATAACTCTGGCTGATGAAAAAGATGAACCTTCGACTAATAATACCTCATTTCTCTTTGATAAAATACCTAGTCAGGAGGAGAAACTTCTACCTGAACTTTCAAGTAATCACATTTCTATTCCAAATGTGCAAGAGACACAGATGCATCTTGGTGTAAATGATGATTTGGGATTGCTTGCACATATGACGGGTAGTGTAGATATAACATGTGCTTCAAGTATAATAGAGGACAAGGAGTTCAAGATTCATACAACTTCAGATGGAATGAGTAGCATTTCTGAGAGGGAGTTGGCTTCATCATCTAAAGGATTAGAATATGCTGAAATGACTGCCACAACTCTTGAAACAGAGTCTTCTGGTAGCAAAACTGTACCTAGTGTAGATGCAGGAAGCATAATATCAGATACAGAAAGATCTGATGATGGTAAGGAAGCAGGAAAGGAGATACGGAAAATACAGACAACTACCACAACCCAGGTAAGTTTTCAGTGCTGTAGCCTTGTAGGTGTCTGATGTAATCCTGTATGAATTAAAAGTATGAGATCTGAGAGATATTTGAAGTTTATGTCTTTAATTATATGAAAGTTGTCCATCCTCCAGGCCTATTTGCTTGGAAAATATCACGTGTAAGGGTTGTGAAGTCTTTCATGTCAGCATAGAAAATATGTAATGCAATTCTGGGTGCTTTAGTTTAAAAAGCACAATTGTTTAGCTCCATTTTCCATTTCTTCTGAACAGTTTAACTGATACTCTTCAAATTCTGCTTTAGGCTTTCTTGTTAGTGTGTCTTAAGAATAGAAATACGTTTATTTTACTATGAAATACACATTGAATTGTTTTTTAGTCTTGCTGTACCTTTCTCAAAGTAGTCATACAACATTTAAGAACGCTGTCTTTCTTTGTGCATTGGAATGCTGGCTTAATTAATCTCTATATTTGACCCTAACACAAGAAAAGGTATAGATTAGGGATAATAGAAGAAAAAACTGCAACTTGTATTCCAGGCTAGGAATTATTAATAAAAATATCTACTTTCTTCTTGGAGATCCTTCCTTGTCAATGTCCCCCTCTGAAAAATCAGTGTGTAACTACCCGAATTGTTGTTATCTCCTAATCTTTGTGCTTTTTGAAATACCTTAAGAACTGTAAGCTGTCCATAGTTAAATCTTTTCTGTTTAGATGAAGCTCACATTAATAAAAAAAGATGGAAGTATTTATTAAATAAATCATAAATCAAACTTTATTGTTTTCATGAGTAAAGAGCAATGTTAAAATTAATACATCTACAGTGGAGCAGGAGGTTGGAGTTTTTATTGCAGCATGTGTGGGAACTGCCACGTTAGATTTGATCTCTTTGAGTACACTGGAAATGCTGAAAGTGACTTTAAGACTGGCCACCCATGTGTAGATAGTTGAGTTGCATGGATGCAATGCACATCAAAGAGTATTCTTGCAAATACAGTATTATTGGCTAGATAAAAGCTCTCCTGGTATGGTACATTTATGATACCTTTACTGCTGCTGACCTGACAACTACCTGTAGTTGTACCCAAAAGAGAACAAGTGGCATGTGAATGGAATTGCTAACCTTGACTTCTCTAAAAACAGATTTATAGCCAGCTCCCCACATTATCAGTAAGAAGTAAGCTGTCTTGTTCAAATGGACTGAAAGGAAGCAACAAATAGCAGAATAAAGTGGAAATGGGAACTCCTGAATTCTAAGAAGAGTTAATGCCTGTATCAATAGTAGATCAAATATTGAAGAATATAAAATTAAGTCTTCCCTATGGTCCCAACTAGGAAAGACTGAGAATTGAAAGCACTATACAGAAGATTCATGCAAGAAATTAAAATATTAGAGAAGTCTAAGAAAAAAAGAAAATAATAATTTAAAGATAACATCAAGAAAAAAATAGGAATTGAAAGCAATAGTAACAAATTTGATCCCCAGAGGTCATATTGAAGGAAGGAAACCTGCCCTGCTCTCAAAATGCTGGCTACAGGAGATCAAAATCAGACTGAAAGTCTAAGAAGCTTTCCAGCTCAACTCCAATGCCATGTACATTTTTACATTCCTAGCACAAATATTTTGTAAATGTCTTTTTGCTTTTAAATGTCCAGATTTAAAACAGTATGGTAGATCAGGAAATGAATATGTGAGCCAACTATATTTTCTATCTTGCCAGTTTTAAGATGATTTAAAGTCATTTTAAAATAATTTCAAGGATCAAACTTTGTATTTCTTCCTTTCAGAGATGTTGATAAGTAATTCCGTTGTTATGAATATTTGCCTCAAATTCAGTCAAAATGTTTGTTGTTAACCACTTCTTCCTTCAGGGTGTTCTCCATCATATCTTCCATGTGTATCTTTTGTCTTTAATCACCAAGTGGAAACAGTCATAACTGTGTAGATATTGAAAGGGAATGAAATTTGCATCCACCTCCTGTTGTGAGAATGTACTGAGGATCCATAAAACTGTTAACCAATTAACAAAGTGTGGCAAAATTGGGAAAATTTTATTTGGGAGACTAGACTTGATTCTCTAATGAACCAGCTAAAAAAGACCTAATAATTAAATCAGTCTTGGAAAATGAGGTGCTGTCTAAAAGTACACTGATTCCTTGAAGCTATCACTGTGTGGTTTGTCAATGTTTTGAGTCAAATATTCAAAGAAACTCATCAGCACAGAAGAATAGTTGTTCGCTATAAACTGTCTTGTCACTACTGACCTTGTACTTGCTGCATTTGCACTTTTCTGTAATACTTGAAGAACCTGAGTGTAAAACATTGGTGAACAGCTGAAAGGAAGGTCAGCCGTAGCCCCTCAGTGCTGATTGATTTGAATTGGAGCCCCCCTTTACTGAAGCATACTGCCTGCCTTGGAATATCAATGTTTCCTGTAATTTGTGGTCGACTCCAGTTTTTGCCCATCCTTTCTCAAATTCTGTGATCCATTCAAAAATATGTTACAAAACGTTAACATGATTTTTGAACTTCTTGTTGATGTAGGCAGTACAGGGTCGATCTATCACCCAGCAAGACCGGGATTTACGTGTTGACTTGGGATTTCGAGGAATGCCAATGACGGAAGAGCAGCGACGGCAGTTTAGTCCAGGCCCACGCACAACTATGTTTCGTATTCCAGAGTTTAAATGGTCTCCCATGCACCAGCGACTCCTGACAGACTTGCTTTTTGCACTAGAAACAGATGTACATGTTTGGAGAAGGTAGGTGGTTGTTTCTTTTTTAACTCCTGCTTTGCGTTTCCATCAACAAGAGAAGCCTTGATGTGTTGTAGAGGGGGTGTTACTGGGATAGTGGAAAGAAGGGAAGGAGCTGGTGTTAGCTGAAGTGCCCTTCTGTATCTCATATCTTCCTTTTTCACCCAGCCTGCAACAGCTCTATTTCACAGGTCACAATTTCTGTTTACTTGAGGGTTGTATAACTCATATATACCTAACTAACCTGAGCTGTGCTTTCAGTTTATGTTTAGCGTTAGAATCTGCTGCTTCTGATTCAGGAAGGAAATCTTCATGAGGAAGACTTGTGTGTCTGCTAATGGCCATTTTTTTCCAACTGATCAGTTAAAGGAGAGCTTCTGTACCTGCAAGCCTAATGAATAAAAACTCTTTCCTATAACATTTTCTAAGGAATCACTATTTCTCGTTGACAATTTTTTTTTTGCATGCCATGTCCAGGTAGTTAGCCTTGATGGTTGTATTTTATGACAGCAATGTGATTTCCTAAGTTTTTTGTACACTTTAACAGAGATACTTAGTAAGTTACTGTTATCAGAGCCCTTAGGTATAACAGATACTAATATATCTGTGAATCTAATATTCAGAGCAGAATAGTTAATTTTCAGAAACTTGAACATAGTTATATCTAAAGACCAATTCATATTGCATTTGATTTCCAGTTTGTTGGACTGTTCTGTGATAAGTCATAGGACACAGAAAATTTCAATTATTTTTTTTTTCAAGTGTGTGGGACGGGATTTAACTTTATGTTAAGGTAATGCTTGGAGATTAAACGTCAGTTTGTATATTTTCCATTGAACCCTTTAATTTTTTGTTGACTGGCTGGTAACAATGTTGCTTTGGGAAAAGACTGTACCTATGGACTGAGTATTTCTCAATATTTCCAGTGTTTTATATTTTTGGGGCGTGCTGTTTCTTGGGACAATTTCTCACCAATTAAGAGTTGCTGAATTTCAGCTAATACAAGCATTTTTGGATTACAAAGCTATTGCTTATGCTAACTTTAATATTAGTTAATAAAGTTAATATTTTATCTAGGTATCACCATATTATCAAGTTTCTCCTTTAAAACACTAGCAGGTGTTATCATTAAATGTTATCAAAGGTGCTTCAAATGGCAGTGGTGTAGTATGGTGAACTATTAATATACTAATAACGTTCATGCTGCAGAAATAACCTCACTGCTTTCAGCAGAACTACTGTGAGGTAGTGGTTGATGGGAGTGAAAGACATTCAAAGTCTCGTTGCGAAGAATAAATTTATCCAAACTTTTATTTTCACTGTTTGTTTTTAATCCATTCTTTTTTGTGTTCTTGCAGTCACTCCACGAAGTCTGTCATGGACTTTGTCAATAGCAATGAAAATATTATTTTTGTACACAACACAATACACCTCATTTCCCAGATGGTAGACAATATTATTATTGCTTGTGGAGGAATTTTACCATTGCTGTCAGCAGCCACGTCCCCAACTGTAAGTACAATATTTCCACCTAGTGGTCATATTAGAAATTGTTTTTACTAATACAAACTATTTGCAGCTGACTTTTCTTCTTTAGGGACTCCTGTCCCCTCTCTGCTACTTCCTTTAAAATATTTAAATTCATAATTGAAACTGTTGAGATTTGATATACAGAGTGTTTATAATATCTTTCTTTTCAAATGCTAATCTTATTAGAGAAGTAATAGTAAGAATGATATTTCATAGATATTTAATATTTTGTTTGAAAGAGAAGACCATTAGAATCATGGAAACAAATCATGATTACTGTAACAAAATTACATGCTTTGTGATGGCTAGTCATTGGTATTCATAAATCTGTTTTGCATGGCCACCATTTGTTTGCATGTCAAATGATACCAGAATACATCCCTTCACTACTCTGTTTACTTCTGCCTTCAATAGGTCCTGACCTTCATTTTCTTTTCTTTTTTAATCTTGTATTTAAATAGGCTAATATTTTTATCCATTCCAATGTTCTTAGTAATTTGTAATTTCTTAGATGATCACAGTTCAGGCAGGCAGAGTAGTCTAATAGAATGCTTTATGAAAAGGGAGAAATATTTTATAATTATTGCATTATTGTCATAGTAATTACAGTATTTGAATGTGATGCTTGGTCTGTGCATAATATCTGTAATTATTTCTTTCATACGAAATGTTTTATCTTGAACATGCTGTAAGAAACTGCAGTTAGTCTTTAAAAGGGGAGAAAATGAGACAGAGAAAGGACAAAGAGGCTTCTCTGTAGTAACGTGGCTAGTAGGCACTGGAGGCCACAAATGCAGTAAAAGATCAATTCCTTGTTCTAGCCATCCAGCAATTGAGATTACTTTCCTTTGCCTCTACTATAATTTCTAGTTAGCTAGGGAAAAAACTGTTTTGCACAATTTTTTCTGAAAGGTATGAAGGTATGGACTAGCAATTGGCTAAACATTAATATTACTTTCACGCAGGCAATTAATCGTTAAATGCTGTGTATTTACTATTTTCACTGTGTTAAATGGTAAAATATTCTCTATAAGCAAAAGTGTAAGACTCACAGGAAAGATTTTAGTTCTTTATAGTCCCAAGAATGACGTCAGTGTTGCTGAATAAAAGACTTTGCAAGTGCTTCATTGTAAATATTGACAAGGATGAGAGAAGGCACACCAAGCCACCTCGAGTTGCAGGCTGTGTACTATCAGTCTTTAGATAAAAGGACATTGGGAGATATTTTTTAAAATAAACCTTTTAGACATGGTTTGAAAATGAAGATTTTTTTTTTTTTCATCTTTTATATAAAAACATAAAACAGGCACAACGTTAATTAGGCTGCAATTCCACTGAATGGTCTTGGTGATTTTTAGCTCTTATCCTGGTTTATGACACAGCAGAGCTGTTCTGTAGAATAATTTTACAGCTCACCATCTCACTCTATTCTGGATAATAAATACATATGTGTGTGCGTATAGATAGGTAACTGATAGAGCTGTATAAGTTACACATCCATTTGTTAAAATATTGCGTGTTGCTTCAATAGCGGCGATTTTCATGAACTGATACAAAAGGCTACGTTTTCAAATCTGTATATTATGCATGCATTTATCCACTAAATGGGGTCTGTGTTTATTACTATAAATGCTCAATTTTTCCATCTGTTTAGGGTAATAAAATTAAAATAAATTATGAAATAAACTAATTCACTCAAAGATCAGTAGCTGGCTTCAAACTGAATTAATCCTACTCTGTCAAATTAAAAAAAAGTGATTACTTTTGCCCCAGGTGTACAGAGAGGATGGGGAGAAATAATTGACAAAATCACAAATTAACTTCACCTGGAAATAGGTTATCATCTAGATGGTGATTTCATAATCACTTCCACCTATCAGAGAGCTTCTTCCCTCACATTCAACTCCATTCCTGTTGCTTGTCCCTAGTCATTAATAGGAATGTGGATTTATTCATCACTGTGACAGATACAAAGAGCCCAGCAAATCCTTCCTCCTTCTTAGAGAAGGTGCTGTCCCTCAGTGGTGTTCTGAATTGCAGTTGTGAAGGGACCAAATGCCTTGTTGGGCATCAGACCACTTCTGAGTATCCGTCATATGATGAATGAAGTTTCATGCTGATTCTCAGATTTCTAATACTCTTGCATCCTTGAACTGCTGTGGAGAAAGCAGATGGACTGCTGGTTAGGAATGTATTTCTTCTCAGTCTTGAAAGGGCAAAATTGTCCAGTGCTTACAGTCAGTACAAGGGACTCTGTCTCACTCTCCTCCTTCCAAGAGCTGCTAATTAGAAAAGAGAAGAGATCCAAAACTGGAAGATTAATATAATGTCTCCACTGCATAAAACCGCTTATGGCAGGCCTTCTAGTGACATTTTATCCCACAGTAACTTTTAAGGAAGGAAAGACCCAATACTCTTTTTCCCTCATCGATTTAAAGAATCACAGGATCACCAAACGGCTGGAAGGCACCTCTGGAGGTCACCTGGTCCAACCCACCTGCTCGAACAGGGCCCCGTGAGGCCAGTTGCCCAGGACAGTACCCAGATGGCTTTTGAGTATCTCCGAGGATGGAGACTCCACCACATCCCTGGGCAATCTGTGCCAGTGCAGAGTCACTGTCACAGCAAAAAAGTGATTCTTGATTTTCAGAGGGAACCTGCTGTATTTTACATAATTACATTAATGAATGTCAGTTTTTTTCACAAGATACACAGGCCAAATTTTGTGTTGCATCACATGAATTATTTCCAAACTCAACTGTCATGTAATTTGAAGTGGGCATGGTGAGAAGTCCAGTCGAGCAGTACTGCATTACTCTTACAAAAGCAAGCTCTCCATATGTTACATAAGCTGCCTTACTGGGTCAGACCAATGGCCCAGTTGGTTTCACGTCCTGCCTCCAACAGTGACTGGTTGCAGCCTAATTCAAAATACAGGAGTCTGAGCAAGCATATTGATTGCTCTCATGTTACTTCGTTTCAGTATTTAGGATTTTAACAGCTAGAGAGGGTGTCTGGGCTGTCACTTTTAATAACTACTGGGGAATTTATCCTTCTAGACTTTATCTAATCTTTTTTGAAGCTACTTACGCTTTTAGCCTCCATAATATCCTATGGCACTGAGTCTGACAAAGTAATTATATAACCTTTGAAGCACTTCTTGTCTTTGTTTTTTTAAGCCTGCTTAAATGTATAAAGTCACTATGTGCCTTACTGTTTATACTATGAAAGGAGTGGTTAATCGCATCTTTATTCACCTCCATATCACTGACGACTTGTAGGCTTGTGTCATATCTCCTGGTGTGCCTATTTGAATCCATAGAGTCTTCGTCTTATTTAGTCTGTCTGTCTTTGTATGCCTCTGATCCTCCATATCTCTATTCTGTGGAGCTTTTCTAGGGTGTCACATTCTGTAGATCCTGTAGAATACATATATTCAGTTTATCAACAAGGATGAGCTTCTTTTACTTCATTTCATTCTTTTTCACTTTTGTGAATGGTGACACTCAAATGTTCCCTTCGGGCCCATATTGAAATTTGCTTACTTATTTCCTCCTAGTGTGTTGTATTTGTAGCATAGTACACATAACTTACATCTAACTCTAAAAATTGATTTACTTTTTGGTTTGGAATAATGAAATACAAGAGCAAAAATGATGATACTTTGGGATGCTAAAACAAGATGGAATTCAGGAAGAGAATAGGGTAAACTTAGGTATTGACCTGAAGCACGTACATGTGGACTTGATTTCTAGCCAATGGAGATCTACTCAGTAGAATTAAACGATTCAGCTCTACTGTGATGTAGACATCTAGTAGCCGGTTAGCCAGATCCCTGTAGGGTCCATCAACTGCAATGATTGTTAACCTGGAGCTAAATCCAGCTTTTTATGAGGTAGCTTACTTGTTTTTTAATGGAGAAGTTGACAGACAGAAACACATCGTTCTTTTATTGATCTCAGCCCTACTCATCCACAGTTCTTTGATTTCAGTGTGTCAGTCTGAGTTCAAGTGAGGCCTCATCCTGGGCTGCTGGTTCTTTAACAGTCTTAAATGTCTGTTACAGAACTCTCTTCTGAACAATCTGCGATAGAGTTAGTTTTTATTACATGTGTCCATTGCCTGTAATTTTTTAAAGGCATTTCACTTTTCTCGTTAGTAGAATAGATACTGCATATTGGATGCTTGAATTAATTAAGGCTATATGCAGAAAAGAACTAAGAGATAAATTTAGCAAAATTACTTTCAGAATATTGGAGGAATTGCAGATATTCTTTTCCTTTTTACAACAGATTCTGTACTGTGTTCCCTCCCTTGCTGAAAAAGCAATACTGTCACTGTTCCTTTATAAAGATGAATATTTGGGGAATTTCCCATTTCAAAAAGACTTTTTCCTCTGCATAGTTAGGATTTGTAGTGAAATGGCAATTCTTCTGGGCTGGGTTGAAAATTACTCCATGATCCCTTCTTTACTGTAGAACAGGCAAATTATGGAATTTCCTCACTACTGAAGTCTTTCACTACAGAAATTTGCCTTTTGCCATGCTTTTTTTTAATCCAGACTAAGATGATCCACACAATGCTGTGAACAGGAGCCTTTAAATATGAATAGGAAGAAGAAAAGAAAAACAATGCATTATCTGTGAAAACAAAGCACTCACAAATCCGTGAGCAACTGAGAATAGAATGAAGGTTATGCATTTGTATGGAATACAGTGGAAATTTTACTGTAATTCACAGTAATCTATTCCCACATGTTTTGATATTTCCGTTCATTTCAGTTCTATACTACCGCAGTCTCAGGGTCTGTACAAAGACTTGCTTCAAGTGCTGGTGTTTTTAAAGGGCTGTCAATTGTATACATGAAATAGTTTGAAGTGGAAGCAAATATAAACAAAAAATACAACCAGTTTTGTTATTTTACGATATAAACTGGAGTGTGTTCCACTGTTGATTTTGATGTCTTATTAAATATGGGGCTATTAGTTAACTCTGCCAATATTATGGGGAGGCCATAAAATATAAAATATAAAATACTTTCCTTTCCGGGTGGGGAGGTCTTTAAGAATAATTTTTTTTTAATTAGAGCTGTAAGGAAGACATTTTTAAGATGGTGAACAGGTGTGAATAAAGCATGTATGGGGAGCTGTAGGGAAAAAGGTTTGCAGAAGATCCTTGCTGTTAATAGCCACTGGTTGATAGAAACAAAACAGTGTAAAAGCTAGGAACTTTAATCATTGCTACAAGGGTAGCAGCTGTGACAAGGACTTGAGGACATGGAATGAGACAAAAGAAATTTGAGGAGTTGAAATATATGTTACAATTCAGAGTAAATTTCCAGAGCCCTTCCATCCAGTTTGGTTTTCCACTTAGTTGATGAAGTCTTTAATTGTAATTCTTGCTTGCAGTATTTAAAACAACAGCTCTCAAATTGTGATCTGGGGGTTGCTGGTGTATATGAATGGCTGTCTGCAAAACTCAATTAAACATTTAAAGAAAGCCTTACTAGGTCTGTGGATTAAAAGATAAATTGAGATATTTTTCTGTATGTCCTGTGTTTAGTGTTAACATTATCATGGTCATGGTTCATGATGCCATAGGTGCTGTAGGATCTATAACAATTCTGACAGTCTGTGGTGACACACTGAGGTAAAAATTGTCAGCTAGTAAGCAAGAGAAAATAGCCATAATTCTCAAGGTGCATCCAGCTACAAAAGAGGAAGACACATTTAAAAATTTGTTGAACATGGTATCTTCTGTTTCAAAGGGAAAGAAAGCAGTTTGTTTCAACTTGTTTTTCTTTGTGTTAGATTACTTTTTTCCCACTATTTAAATGACAAATATACCAACATATGCTTAAAAATTCAGTTTCTTTCTCCTTTTAATACATAACTAGTGAAAACTTAAGGATTAAGAGAGAAAGTGCTTCTACCTAAAATTAAACCATAAAAATTTTACACAGTTTTTTAATTGTGAACACAGAAATTTGAACACTAACTCAGTCCCAGGGGCTTAGTGATTATATTTTTTTCCCCTGTGGTTCAAAAGTATTCAAATATCCAGTAGGATATTGGTTTAGATTGACGAAATCACTCCCAAATGCAATATACATAACAAGCTATGTGTTACTTCAAAAGAAGGAACTAAATGCATAAAGAACCAGTTTGCTTTTTGTGATTAATCTTTGTATGAGGAGGCAAATATATTTTAAATGCTTTGACTAAACAAATGTTAACTACTTTATTACTTTTCAGTTAATGGCTTGTTGTAAAATGCTCATTTTATTTCTATATAATCAGTGAAAACATTACTTTGGTTTACATTGCTTTATAAAATTGCTCTATGTACTATATAAAAGATGTACATTGGTTTGGAAGAATCAGTGTTTACATGAACTCCATAACAATACAAGATTTACAATTTTCCTGGTGCATAGCTCTCTCTTAGAAGACTTCGTTTTCAAATGTTCATGCTGAGTTGAAATGTTTGCTGTTCTAATTATAAATTAAACAAATGTATAATTCCAAAATACTGATTTGTTTCAATTTTACATTGTATTTTTAGTTAACTTTAATAATTTTCTTTTTCTTTTATTGTTGTGATCTGTTGTCTGTTTTGTCTGTTGCATGTCCAGGGTTCTAAGGTTAGTATTGCTGCTGTAAGTTTCAGTTTTTTGCATTTTCAATAATATCTTATTTTTGATCATTTAATATTTCTGCTTTTTTATTATTGTTATTATTTTCATATATCATATAGTAGGATGTGACTAGGAACATATTGAGTGTAATCATTAACATGTTTCCCTTGAGTAACTTAACACATTGTCAAGTATGATGCTTACTGATAGCTACTGGACTGAACATAGGCAGGCCCATGAGCTAATTTATGTTATAAATGTTGTTGTCATAAAAACTCTTCAGACTCTGAATATGTTAGTTGTATAGGAGACTTGTTCCTGCTCTTAAAGTACCTTGATTAGTCATGAAATGGTGATCAGTTCACTTTTTAAAGGGTTTTTGAGCTACACCTATCTAAAATAATGCTAATACCTGAAGGTAACTTGGCCAGCAATGGTTGGTTATTCTAAACATTATTAGAATATCAATGTTCTATATTTAAAAGGTAGAAATGACGGTAAGTTTTGCTGTAAAAAAAAAAAAAACCACACCACCAAAAAATGCCAGTCTTTTATTTCTTCCATCCAGGAGAATTTTAGGGAGATTTATAAAAGAGATTTTTTTATTAATATTTAAAGTTTGCAAAAATCTTGGCAAATCTTATGTAAAAATGAATTTATTGCATAACTTGCAAAAAAAGACAAAGCGATAGATATTCTGAGAAGGTTTAAGGCTATGATTGATGCAATACAGTTGAAGCTTGCGAAAAATCAAGAGCAGGCAGTCAATTGGCTGCTAACAAGCCTGATGTTATTTCAAGCACGAGTTCAAAGTTCAAATTCCTATAACCACCTACGAGTTTTTCTAGCAGGCTGTTATGGCTATAGGTTTTTGCAAATAGATTTTCTTTGGATGATTGCTTTCAAAAATGATGCTCCAGTCTCGTAAAAATACAGCAAACTATTTTTCCAAAAGGTAGGAACTAAGCAGGGCAGAGCTGGCTAAAGAAAATAGGTTGCAAATCATCCTTCTGACACTTGTCGTTTTCCCATTTTTCTGATATTATCGGGCAGATCAGGCAGATGACAGCCCTTCCCAAATCACTCATGTAACCGACATGTTACATCCTTAAGAGCAATTAAATGAAGTGGTATCTATCATTGTGGTGACACATGCCACATTATATCCTTCATTTTTCACAACAGTTGTTTCCTTACAACTGTTTGGCACAGTTTGTGCTTTTATAATTTTGGCTGAAAAGTATTCTGGAAAGTGACTCATGAGTGAGGATACTAATATTTTAGAAGTATGGAAATAAAAGATTTTTTTTTTTATTTTGCTGTATTTCTTTTCCTTTGAAGGGTAATGGCCTTAAGAGCACAAAACATTTTTTTTTTTTTTTATAGATCTCAGCAAATTAAGTAAAATAAACACAACAAAAGTCATACTTTTCAGAAGGACTGAACTCTGTGTTCAGAATCTTGTTGACAATCAATAAGAATCAGCCATCTGTAAACAATTTTTAAATGCCTTTTTACTTAGGCATATAAATATGGACACAGTCAAATACTAAATCCCGTTTTCAGTTTTGCCTAGCTCCAGAGGTAGAAGTGTTTAAACATATTTTTTGGTTTTTAAAATTAATCTTACGGTAGAAGTGTTTAAACATATTTTTTGGTTTTTAAAATTAATCTTACGGTTTCCTCACCTATCTGCTTTGTTAAACACTTGAATCATTTGGAAACATGACTCTGGACATCTAAGTATATTTTGGGATGACCTTTTAGATTTTGGAAATAGTGACCTCATTCAGGATTTTTCTGTGGATTCCCATTAAGGATAGTCCAACACTACAGTAGAAGATAAATGGCCATTCTCTTGGAATGCGATCTGCGCACCATATAACTTGTCGCTGTTTTACTTCCCCCCGTTCCTGTTGTGAGGGAGTAAACGTACCCTCTTCTGATCTCCAGGAGAATTGAATTCTGTCAGGTTCTGTCTGTAAAGCCTTCCCAGGGAGAATCAATGCATGGAAACAGGGCAAAACTGTTTTTTCCCACTCCACTCCTCACATTTACTTGTTTATCTAAAGGAATGTACAAGTTATACAGACAGTAATTACCTTCATCTGTTACCTGTCAATTTGCTTAGCCTATGGAAAAATGTAAGAGTGCGTTGCACCCTTATATAGTGTGCATTGTTTTACTATCTGGCAACACTTTCATGTAATTGCTAATAAAATTCTCATTTATAGTAGACTTCTTCTTGTCTATTACAGCATGTAGATATAAATAATTTCCTCACTCTTCATGCTCTTTTACTTTGAATTTCACTCACAGTTTATGTTAATGGTAATAGGAGATTTTTAAATAACTTTTCAATGTATTTGTCATTAAGTAGCACATTTTAGATTTGTATGTGTACATTGACTTTATATTTCAGTTGTGTTCAAACTGTTTAATTCAACTATCTCCTTTTAAAGACTGAATTGGAAAATATTGAAGTGACGCAAGGAATGTCAGCGGAGACAGCAGTAACTTTTCTCAGCCGTCTGATGGCAATGGTTGATGTACTAGTGTTTGCCAGTTCTCTAAATTTTAGTGAGATTGAAGCTGAAAAAAACATGTCTTCTGGAGGTCTGATGCGACAGTGCCTAAGGCTTGGTAAGTCGGCAGACAGTATGTATTAAATAATTACTTACAGATCAATGAGTTACGGATGGATCAAATAGTGACACATGTAGGAAAGGACTTGTACTATGATGTGATAAAATAAAAATCCCGTTTATTATTGATTTTCTACAGTTTTAATATTGATTTGATACAGCTTGATTCAATTTAGGCACAAGAAAACGTTGAAATGACGTCTGAAATTATTCTTTCATACGTGTTTCGAATTGTGTATATTTTGGGGGAGTAAAAATATTAAATATGCATAAGTAAACAAAGAAATTTTTTTTTTCTTAAAAGTGCTTTGCTGCCTGCATGTGGCAGATTTCCTTATCCAACTCTCCATGGATTTGGAAGGCTACATATAGGCTATGTAAGATTAAAACTATGGGATGCATGTGCAGACTTTGCAGACCTTAATATATGGTGCAACAGTCTTGCACTTCCCTTCATTTTTTACTGTTTCTATATATTATTACTAGATTCAGAAATCTAAAAATTAATTAATAACTCCAACTATTTTCTCAAACTATATCACTTTATCCTTGTGAATATTACATTTTGACTGTCAACATGCATGATGCTGTTTTGCTAATGTTATCCCACATACTTTTTCATCTCTCAAAGGATGAATAATTTTGATGCTGATTTTTTGCCGTTATTATTCATACCACTTATTAGGTCATTGCTAATTATACTGTTCCTGGTATAAAACTTATGGTTTGTTCTCAATGATGAATTTTCATCAAATTCTAAATTACTCCCTACTTTTTTTTTTTTCCTGTTCTATCTGTACATAAATACTTTCAGATTTTAAGTGTTGATAACTGATCAATAGCATATGCAAGCTCCATTTCAAGGAGTAGAAATTTTGAAATTTTAATATAGTGACATAGCAGTTATATAAAATACCTGGTTGTTCAACTAAAAAATGAAATTAATCAGCCTCTGTAATTTAATACTGATAGAGTCTAAGGTGAAAACTATGTTGCACTATTTGGAAATGGTTATTGACATATCAAACTAGATATACAGGCTGCTAATTGATGTTCTGAATAATAATGAGAAAATATTTAATTTGTAACATTTTCATAACTTCTTTCCAGTTTGTTGTGTGGCTGTGAGAAACTGCTTAGAATGTCGACAGAGGCAGAGAGAGAGAGTGAACAAGACATCATTAATCAGCAGCAAAACTCAAGATGCTCTTCAGGGTGTAACTGCATCAGCAGCAACCAAGGTAACCCCGTCTTCAGTTACCAACAGTAGTGACAAGTCTGTATCACTGCTTATAGGTTCAGAAAATAATTGTAACTGTCATCTCAAATATTTGGCAAAAGTTTAGGGTTTTGCTATTAACTGGTTTAAAGTAAAAATGTGTGAGGGGGTTTATTTGAAACAAGAAAATGTTAATGCAGTAGTATGACTGGAGCAATTTTAAACAGCTTTTTCACTCTTGCTTGGTGTACTTTGAAGAGCAAGTCTGCTTACTCACTTCTGTCACATATACCTGCATAGCTTTTTTCGGTCCATCAGGGCACTTTCAGTTTTGATGAAATCCTGCAATCACATCTTTGTTGCTGGAACTTCTGAGTCCTGGTAGTTTGAACAAACCTTTGTATGCATTTTCTGTCTGATTTTAGGAATGAAACTTGTTTAATATTCAATTGCAGCTCAGTTCTTCCAGTTTCATTAATTCTTTGTTCACCTTTATTTTTTTTAACTTATAGCTTTAAGACTCTGGGAGTCCTGAAACCAAAATCTCAAAGAATTTTGCACAGCCCATGACTAAAGTACATCGCTTTGTATGACGTAAAGGATTCCATGTTTCCTTTTCTAAAGACTTTTTCAGATACCATTTACAGACTCAGCTCCTTTCACAATATTATTTCATTAAATCTCACAAAAACATTACATTTCTCCATGTTACCGCATTCAATGCAAAGCAAAGCAGTATAAGGAGAATTGTAGTTGTTTAGACATCGTTTGTAACACATTATTATTTTTTAAAGGAAGCATACTACTCTATGCCTTTTTAATAAGAGCAGTTATTTTGTAGTCTGTAATAACTCTCAGTAAAATGAACATAAACTTTTTAGAATATTTCTTGTCATCATTTTTTAATTTAACACACTTAGAAATTTATTGTACTACTATGAAACAACTGTAATTTGAAATAACCTTTTGTGTGCCAATTCTTATCTTAACTCTGGGAAGAGATACAGTTGTTCAGAGGTACTAGGAAGATGTAACAGTTTATAACTAAATAGTATTAAGACAATAATTCAAAACATTGCTTTATTTCTAGAACTCTTGTCTGAGTGTTATATTGGGAATATACTGGTAGTAAAAAAAAAATCATCTAAGATTGATGCAGTATCTAAAAAAGGTGTCAAATTAAGGTTCTAACATAAATGCTTTGGTATTTGGGGAGGGGGAAAAATCTATCTCACTGCTTTTTATTTTTAGACTCCCCTTGAAAATGTCCCTGGCAATCTTTCTCCCATAAAAGACCCTGATAGGCTTCTTCAGGATGTTGATATTAATCGTCTACGAGCAGTTGTTTTTCGTGATGTGGTGAGTAATACGTGCTGTAATTCTTTCTTCCGCAAAATCATCACTTATATTTTGAAAGAGATTTTGACTGTACCAGAAATAAAAATATTCTTCATGTGTTACACTTTGTATATTATCTGCAAACCATCTGCTTGTGGCTTTGTAACTACCGGCCGCTTTCTGCACTTAAAAATCATACTGCAAGCTCTTTCAGATTAGTAGAAAACTGTGTTTAATGGTTAGACTTGATCTTATATTAGCCAAATAGTAACAGCTAGAATAAATAAGTTATTAGCTGTGTTGATTAAAACTGTATTACTAAAAGTGTCAGCTATTTGTCCAACCTGGGTAGGAAGAAGATTTATTATATGTATTACAGAGCTGCAGCGATTTGATTTATAAAGACAATTTTTACTTCTGCTAAAGATATACATACAAATACTGTATATAAACATATATTAATATGTTTTTCAGGTTTGTTTGCAACTGGTTTTAGCATAAAACTGCACCAAAATGTGTTTGTTTTTGAAAGTAGTACAATAGAAATTATTATATATACACAAATAGATATGTTTAAACTTCTCCAACCTAAGTTTGAGTGGATTGAAGTTGGAAATGGCTTTAAAAAGAAGGAATTTGACACCAAAAAAATTATCTGTCAGGATGACCTGATCATCTTGAAAAGGCAAAGTTGAATTTGGGTGGAGATCTTCTGTCGGCTACTTTTCTTAAGTAAAGGAGAAGGGAATAGAAGAAATACCATTTCTGGCATTTTAATAAGAGGATTTGTAATTATTTTAAGAATTGCAAAGACATGCAGCCAAAACAAACAACTCCCAGAAAACATGGAAAGCAAACACTGGCTTTGTAATAAAATAATGCGTGCTTGTGGAATTGAGACAAGATGAAACCATTATAAGAGTAGATAGAGGCTGAAGTCTTAATTCTACCATGATGGGTTTTACACCATAATAATAATAAAGGACATTTCAGTTGAACTAGAGCAACTTAAGCTCAGTCAGGAGGATACCTGAGCCACAGGTGGTAGGTGCCATAGAACAGCAGACTACGTGGGTTGAGAAGAAAAGATGACAGCAAAGTTGTTGTGGTCCTGGAATTTACTTGAATCAGAGTCCTGGGAAAGTAGGGTTGCTGCTGAAAATCCTGTTGAAGGAGAAGTCAGAATGTACCAGCTGGGATTTATTGCTGGAAGCAAAACAATGGTCATATCCCTTCTGCTTTTACATGTTACCAGAAGCCGTTATGCGTGCTTGTGCATCCAGTGTTAGCCAGAAAAGCATCAGCAAGCTTAGTTTTCTGTCTCAGCACTAATACCCCTTACCCTCTTGTGGCAGGAGCTTTTGGAGTCTCATCCTTGAGGCAGCAAGTCAGTTTGGGAAGCCTTGAAAGCACTGTCAGTGCTGAGCCAGGCCTCTGTTCTGAAAAACCTGTTGGCTCCACAGTCCCAGAGATTTGTGTAGTTGCCAAATTACCTGTAAAATTCAGAACTTAATACACGATGTGTGCATAGTACTCCACTGAAAATCCATTAAATCGTCTACGACATCCATTTGCTATTATGCTAACAGATACAACATTTCAGAAAGGTATTATTTATTAAGCCTTGTGATGATATTGTGTGAAAATTCTGTGGAAATGTCCGATATTATAGATCTGTTCCTTTTCCTCCAACACAGGATGACAGCAAACAAGCTCAGTTCTTAGCTTTGGCAGTAGTCTACTTTATTTCCGTTCTGATGGTCTCCAAATATCGCGATATATTAGAACCACAAAGAGAAACTGCAAGGTCTGGGAGCCAGGCAGGTAGAAATATCAGACAAGAAATAAATTCACCAACAAGTACAGGTACATTTGTTTTCTTCAAATGTATTGAATTTTTTTTTTTTTTTAGAACTGTAATTATTTTCCTACAAAATATTTTTAGTGTGCAGATTAAGACCCTAATAGGAAATTACTTGCTGCTTTCTTCCTCTGTAATCATTTGGTTCTTTAACATAGATTGGCAGACTTCAGTTATTCTGTACATTTGCTTATAGGGTATAAATAATTTTCATTTGCAAATAGCTTTTTTTATTCCTTTTTTTTTTTTTTAATTTGAAAATAATTAAAAAGAAACAGGGTGCTGGATGGAGTTAAAGCTGTAAAGTGCAAGATAGTTGATCAGCACAACTTCCTGAATCTGTTATTTGTTAGGAAGACAGATATCTTTAACTCTTATACCATGAAATATATAAACAGCAAACACAGCTGTTTGCCCATGTGAACTTCTTTTGTCTGAGTGAGGGGATTTGTGAAAGAGTAGTGGTGGAGGGCTGAATACTTTCTTGGAGTCCTGCTGTGTTGGTGCCTGCATTTAAAAGCTGATGGAAACAATATAATGAAAAGGAAATATTTCTATTGCCTTCTTTGACTGAACTGTTTGTGATTTTTATTAGTAGTAGTGGTTTTTACTAACATGTGTTCTTCAGCCTCAGAGGGAGGGAGCCTGTTAGCTGTCAGAACCCATCAGAAATTAGGGATCCAAACTTTGCTCTACTTTGTTCGAAATATTTTACGCTGTCAGTTCAGTAGACTTTTTCAATTCTGATTGGATTGATTATAACTGTACCTTCTGTGTTAAAAGAGCTGAAAACAGTAACTGATTTTTTCCATGAAGCTCTTTATGTATTTTTTTTCTTCTTGTTTTGATTTTTATTTACTTTCTTCATTTATGGAGTTGTTTATTTTCATTCTTCATAGAATTTATCTTCCAATTTGTGTCATATTTACATTTAGTCTGTATTTTCTGTTTCATTATGGTGCTTTAATCTACTACTTATACATTATTTTTGAAGTGCATGTGCCTGTAGCGTTTCCATTTTAAATATACTACATGAACGAAATCAGGTATGAGAAAGCATAATTTTTTCTGCCTTCCTTATTATATGTTGTGGTTCTGCACTAAGAAACTGCTAAGTTCAGTGAACTATTTCATCCATGATTGTCTTGCCTGTGTGTGTGTATATATCTATCTATCTATATCTATCTGTGTCTCTTTTCCCCATGAATGTTGCTCCTGAAGTGCCCAAATAATAGGTATGCTGTTTCCTATCTCTTGATACAGAACTTTTCTTCCTATAGAAATGCATTTTTTTTTGTTGGTAATACCATATTTGCATGTTTCAGTGAGATAGGATATCTGTCATGGATCCACAGTGGACCAGACCACACATGAATATTAGCTGGCTCACATTTGATTCCATGATTTTCTCCACAGTTGTGGTCATACCATCTATCCCTCACCCAAGTTTGAACCATGGATTCCTTGCCAAGTTAATTCCTGAGCAGAGCTTTGCCCACTCATTTTACAAAGGTAATATTAACATCATCTCCTAACCTGTTTGGGTGTTCTTATTTAATGTAATGTAATTCAAGAACTAACTGTGATGTAATTGTTGATAAATAAGTATACGCCTCAGGTTACATGGAGATCAGACGTGATGACACCTTTAAAACTTTTAACTTCCTGCCTACCTTTCTCTAGGAAATCTCTTTCCCACTTTTACTACCATTTATAAACTTTACTTATTATGAAATAAATAAAATATTAAAAAAAAAAGTCAGGAGCAAGGAATGGATGCAGAAAATTTTAAATGTTTTTGGTTTGTGGTTATTCTGCTGCAATATTAGGTCCTAAAAATAAAATAAGGCCTATTTTTAAAATATTGCATAACACATAAAATATGTAGTAGTTTTGTAGTATTCCCTTTTCCCATATATTTTCCTGTTCTTTTGCCTTCCTTTCTCACTTTTTTTCTTGCCTTCTTGATGGTATGTAAACCTCTGATATTGTATGTATTGTGAATGATTTTCTGCCTGTTATTTAATGTGCTGTGCTGTGCTTTTTTTGAAGGAAACTGCTTTTGTGACCAGAGCAACTATTATATGTTTTGGGCCTGATTTGTTTTGTTTGTTCGTTTGTTTGAAAAGATACTACTATAGCTACTACTATGTAATGTAGGGAATATATTTTCAGATGTCATTACTTGATAAAGAGAGCATTACCTAAGCGTAACTTGAGCCAAGTTTGCGTCTACATTTCCCCATTTATTTGCATGCACTGAACTGTCAATACAGAAATGTAAAGTAAGTTCAAAATTTTAATCTGATGAAAAATTTCTTGGTATAATTTTGAAAACTCTCAATGGGTAAAAGGATTGATTTATAAAAAAAAGCCTAAGATTTAAAATTTTATCCTGTTGATAAAGAACAGAGATAGTTAACTTCCTACTTCAGTAATAATGCAACTTATGTTTATCATACAATGTTCTGGGAGCATTATGTTAAAATACTCATTACATCAATTACATCAAGCTATCACTATGTTAATCTGGCATTTCTTAAACTTTGGTGTGTGCACGGATGCATATTATAAATTGCTTTAAATTCTAACAGCTAGTAATCAAGGGTTTGTGATTTTGATTAATAAGACTATTGTCTACCATTCAAAAAAAAAAAATTTGGATCATTCAATTTGCTGATGTAATCATCTTTGCTGTGACATCGTTGCATTTATATGAATTAATCCATCGTCGATAAAAAAAGGAATAATTTGCTCTTCAGTATTCTGTGGTACTACAGAATAAACCCTTTAAACTTCATTAAATATTGCTTTCTCCTTTTTTTTTTTTTTTTTTTTGCATTTATAGCATGTTTCTGTATATCAGTCATAGGATATTTTATTTTTAATGACCTTTTCTTGAAAATTGGGATTGATTGGGCCTGCCTCAAAACAGTTTTTTAATTTTAAATTTTATTAAATTTAGTAAATAAAAATAAATTATGCAACGTGAATGAGATTACATTGCTCTTTGTACAAAGTTTGACGTTTGATATAATGGGTGGCAAAAGGAGGGGAAAACCAAATGCTTTTGTCTTCTTATCCACTGCCATGATTTAGGCCCAGCCAGCAACTAAGCGCCACACAGCTGCTCGCTCACTGCTCCCTCCCCCACACCCCATTGGGATGAGGAGGAGAAAATATAAGGAAAAGTTTATGCGTCAAGGCGAGGACGTGGGGGATCACTTACCCATTTTGGTCAGGGGTAAAATAGAAGAAAAATAGATTTGGTGAAGAAAAAAAATAGATTAATTTAGTTACCAATCAAATCAGAGTAGGATAATGAGAGATAAAACCAGATCTTAAAATACCTTCCCCCCACCCCTCCCTTCTCCCCAGGCTCAGCTTTGCTCTCCATTTCTCTGCCTCCTCTCCAGCAGCGGCACAGGGGCACACGGAATGGAAATTGTGGTCAGCCCATCACACACAAAAAAAAAAGTGTTTTGGCTTTGGAAACAAATTATTCAATGAAGGAAATGTTACTGGTAGTTAGTGATTTTATCTGTTGATATCATCACATCCTTTGGGGTTTTAATTCTTTGAGGTCTCAGTCTTAGAAGAACACAACTTCTTCACCTATTAGAGAAGAAAAATGTTTCTGCTTTTTATAGTCTGAATCCAGTTACTCAGTTTTGAACGACATTAGCAGGAAGTGAAATGAAAAAAAAATTGCCCACACTGTCAGAAAAGGCTAAAAGTCAAAACCTATTTTGTCTTTTCAAGAATCTTTTGTTCCAATGGCTAAGCCAATTGGTTTCCTTTTAGTGATCTGACATGCTTTCAGATGTTGGCAGCAAGCATGTAATATTTGAATATTATTTTAAATTTTAAGGTATTTTAACATATTATAGAGTGGTTTAATGTAGCATTTAGAAGTAAATACCTATTTTTAAAGTAAAATCCCATTTATTAAAAAATTGATTCTGTTGTTACATGGAAGTAAAGCCTCTTTTATTCGTTCCATATGACATTACGTGAGTAAAAAGGATTTGTTCTTTGTCACTCCAATTTTCAATACAGCAAATTGTCTCATTATTGTTAGATCTGTACGAGACTTCTTTGGGACAGATCTCTGTGAATTAAGGGAGAGAGACTGGCTTCTTGAAAGAGAACTATTTTTAGTAGATGGCATCTAATTATCTGACCAGGAAACTTGTGTGTGGTAGCATAAGATTAGGAGTAGGTACGTTAGTGGTATTTAAGTAAGATAATGATTTTATTCTTACTGATGCTTCTTTTTTTTTTTCTTTACATGGGACCATACCTTTAGTTAAAATACAATTAAGGCTGTGTAAGACCCTGTTTGTCTCCAGCCCGTTACAGTACGTGATCGGTGTCTGCTGCTTATCAGTAACTGCAGCTGGTGTTGAGTGCAAGTTACACGAATGTTAAACATCATTGTACTTGTCATGAATCTTTCAGGTTCTCATCATATGCAATGTTGACCTTTGCCTAGTTTATCGATGATATTATACACGAATAAAACATAGTATTGAAACAAAAAACTTTAAAATATGCTTAACAGGGAAGTATATTCTACCTTCACTTGCGAATGTAGGTGGTAAAATTTAGTTTCTTTTACTGTTAATCAAATATTGTTCACGAGCTATATGTTATCTTATGGTGGTTAAAGGAGAAAGGACACACCCATGAAGGAAAAAAATAAGCAGATGATGTCTGTAACTACCATTTAACAATAAAAATATGTATTTCTTTATAATGTTCTATACTTCTATGTGTTTTTTTCTTTCTAAGCTGATCCATGGGGAGGAGAAAATTCTGCCTCTATCTTTAGATTTACACCTTGTCATAGGTTTCTCACTTGCGTTTCTCCTACTATTTTCCGGTAACTTTAAAGGGTCTGCAGTCTAAAGTAGTCTGTGCTTAGTCAGACAAAGTAGAACTTGTAAAATGAAAAGAAAGCTTCATCTCTTTTCAATTTAGATCTTATTGCTCTTTGGAGTAATTTATTATCACAGTCTCAAGGATAATAGCAGATCAGAACTATTCTGTTGCGTCTGCGGGATGTCTGAGAAACACAGTCCTAAAAAAGCAAATGTCACCAGTTCACAGTACTGAAGAATTAGAGTCTTTTGAGATGTCATAGGGCTCAGTTTCTCTGCATTTGTGAAGATTTCAAAATGGGGACTTTAAACCAAGATTATTTAAATGGAAGAGCCTGTCAAGTGTTCTAAAAAGGTGCCTGGCCTACAGACCTTTTGGTTCATCAGATTTCTTCAGCTGACTGTGATGGAGAGAATTTTTTCAACATAATTGAATTATGAAGGTGTAGTAAAGATGGGAATAGCATTAAAAATGTCTTTGCCAGAAGGGGAGAGTTTTTTTCACTTGACTCATCACAGATGACACCAACTTTCTTTATCATTCTCACCATTTCTGTGACTGTGGATACTGCAGTATGACCAAAAGCTCTGTACTAGATTTTCAGTTTTTATCTTGAAATCATCAGTCATGTGTGAGTTGCACTTTCTGGAAAACATTAGTAGTGAATCAATGTCTGAGCTAGTCATCCTGGACTGTCTTTGTAATAGCTGGAGAGAAGTTAGGGTACATTTAGGGTACAATTCATCAGGCCTGCTTTAGAGATCTACTTACAAGAGAGATAAATTGGACACTAGAAATCCCTATCTCTTTCTATTCACTATAGATGTCATTGCAGACCTCAGTCAGATTAATCGTAACTCCTTTGACTAGGCTTAACTGAACTCCAGACACAAAACTTGCTTTATGACAAAAGCTGGCATGAAATTCTTTGATCTTGGGCACTTAATCCAGTCTAATGTCATTATGTGCCTTACTAATATCCCCATTCCATAGATAGCTATAATTTGTTACATACATGTTCATAGATTACATATTCTTTATGAATACTACATATATATGCTTTGAAAGTAAGAACTTTTTATCTGTCTAAACAATTACATAATGTCTTCAACTTAGTGATTGGCAGGCATGTTCCCTTTGTACCTGGCATCAAATAAATCTGAGCAACGCATATCATTCTCCCTCCAATAGCCCCTTATTTCATCTCTGTCTAGTCTATGTAACAGCGTGCATTGCCACTCATCTGCACCTCTCTCCATTGTAAAGTATTTTTGAATTTGTTTCATATGGTTGAGGGGATTTTAATTTTGTTCTTTTGTTCTTTTGTTTCTAAGTATTCAAGTCTCCTTTTTTTTTGCCTGCTGAGTGCTTGAGATCCTCGAGGGAGACTATTCCTTGCAGTTTGAAGTACTAGCAAACCCCTTTCTAAAAATCTTTGCCTTTCATCTTTAGCAACATCTTCCACAAAGACCTTGTGTAAGAAGTCCTAGCTGTGTTACGTTTAACAGGGAAGCGGTACTAGAGCAGAATCTCTACTCATAGTGATGGGAGATGATTTCAAGTCCTTTGAAAAGCTTCCTGTCAAAATCAGTAGAATGAAGGTGGTCCCAGTAAGCACAGTTACTTCCCATGGAAGGCAGACGAGCTTTTTCTGTCTTATTTTACAAGCAAATACATGAAATTAATCTCAACATCAGAGGAGGTTCAGGTCTTTGTAGAAGGATTATCAAGACTCTTGTAAGGCATCTAACTTAATGGCACGTTCTGAAAGTGGAACTTTCTGGTTCCCACAGCCACTGTAAGATAAAATGGTATTAGTTGAGCCATCATTAGTGGTCTTTACCTTTGTCCCTTTGGTCAGACAGAGCTACCCTTGTGAACAGGGCATAAAATGCAGAAATCGGTATTTCTGGAATGGCAACAATTGGAATAGTTTAGGAAATAATGTTTTGTTCTCAGTTGATTTCTCTGATAAGATAGGGATATTTTCCCAAAATTGGTATGCAGATATCTTTATTATGTCTGGAAGGTGTGGAATTCAAGACTAAAAAAGTTACAGTAGCCCTTTCTCTTACCAGATAGAGGGTAATCAGTACATCTTTGAAGAGCAAAAATATCTTGTCATTGCAGTAAGATGCAGGAGTAATAGAGGAGCATGGTAGCATAATAGCTAATCAGCCTTATTATGTAAAACCAAGTAACCTCTTTAAATTACAGCTATGAATTTGAAGTAGTTATAGCTAAAATGGTCAGGATCACTTAAGTTTTCGGAGCTCTGGTCATTATTGAAGCTATCCTTTCTAACCTTGAAGGTTTATTGGACTGTTTCTTTCAGCAGTGCTTCCACATCTCTAGCAGTGTAAAAGTGTGAATAATCTTTTTTTACACTTCAGCTGGCAGCTTGTTAATGACTGAGAACACAATTAATGTTACTCAAATAATGGAAAGATATTTTCAGTTGAAAATTGATGTTTCTACTTAGCATTATTCAGAAGTGTTTTAGAAATGAAAGCATTGCAACGGTGCAATTCACCTTATAACCTGTTGTGGGAAGAAAATCAGTATGTAGCTTACCACATTTTGTCAAAAATGTATTGGCCTTTCAACTCCCTTGGTATCACTGTCTGTTATTTTTCCCAAAGCACTGTAAATGAACAGATTTCTTAGAGGTATGTGTGGTGGATGGACTGAAAGCTATTGATTTTTTTTTTTTTTTTTTCTTGAGAGAATGAACTATATTAAGTTGCAGAAATAGCTTTTTTTCTTTGAAGACAAGTCAAGCATTAAGTTTTTCTGGTCTCGTAGCCATACAGTATTCTGGGTATTGTACATTGCTACACTGGTGTTTGTATTCCTTATGTAGCAGCACAGAGATTTCCAGTCTATTTTTAAAGTAAGTATTTTGCATAAGGGTAGCTATGCAAAGTGGACTAATTTCCATTGCCTGTCAAAATATCCTTTGCCTCCACAAAATCCTAACAAAATTCATGACTCCGTCTTCCTCAAAATCTAGTTATACTTAAGTTTTCAACAAATTCAGTGAAATGTTATAAGGGACAGGGATGAGAATCATAAAAGTCAAATTCTACTGAATTTCTGCCTGCTGCTCAAATTTCCTGATGAGGTATGTATTGCCTATTACAACTGCCTCTGAGACTGTGTACATTTCAAGATCATGGGATAGTAATAAATGTGTCTTGATCTAATATTTATTGCCCTTCACCAACTACTTAAGACATCAGAAGAGGTTTACACACATATTTCATTATTAATTTATCCATCATTATATATGCCTGAAGCAGTTGTAATGGTGGGGTTTTTTGTAAAGTAACAATAATTATATTCATTGTTTGTAGAAGTTACTGATGTTTGATTTTTTCAAAGTAGTGCTTAATATCAAACACTTTAGTATAAGTTTTGTCATATCTATGGATCATACTCTACGCTTCACCGTTAACTTTTGTGACTGGATGGTGTAACCTAGGGACCTATTTTGCTTCTTTTTTACCTTTTCAAGAAATTTCTAACATCATCTTTCTCAGAGTGGTTCAGAAATACAGACATTACCACAGATAACTGCCAACTAATCAATTTTTTTCATTCTATGTTTTTTGAATTTATGTAATACAAACATATAAAAATAAATAAAAAATAGAAACTGACAAAAGATAGGAAAATTCACCCAGAAGAAATACATATTACCATATTTTTCCTAATTTATATTTCAGTTTTACTTCAAATGTACTCTGAAGCTGACATTTCTTTAATAGAACTTACCTTTTTCTTAAATCTGTTTTATCGTAAGGCTTCTTTTAGTTAATGCCTTGATAATGCATTGTTTTAAGACTGCTGACATTTTGTTTGGCAACCAGGTAATCATTCAGGCTGATGTACAAGTGCCTTATCTATCAAGCACTGAGTGAAAGGGGTTTGATTAGAAAGACATTGATCAAAGACATTGACTAAACAGATCAAGAGTTACGTCTGTCGTAAGTGGCTCTTTTAATATTCTTTCTTTGGCAAGGTTGGAAGGACCTGCCCTGTCTGTCTGCCTGAGTCCAGGTGTGATTGTGGGGAAAGAAGCAAATGCTAAGACTTCTGAGGAATGTGAGCGAATAGAAGCAATTTCCAGTGAAAAAACAAGAAGATGTACTTACTGATGTCTAGCTGCAAAAAAAATGGTTGATAATTCTGTTCCTTGCCATGCAGGCTCTTCGTCACTTCCCAACCTGGATTTTCCTTCCCTAAATCTCTCCTGGTCCATTTCTCTCCCATTTCAGAGTCTCTCTATTTTTCCTGCTCCAGAGCTACCTCCATCCTCCTCACAAATATGCTCTGGTTAAAGGGAAGCTGCCAACCCTCTGCTTCAATCCCGTGTCTCAAGATCTGCGCCCTTGCTATTGCCAAGCCACCACACTCTTTCATATCTGACCTTCCCCCGTTTCTCAGTCTTGAGCTTGGCTCCCCCTGCCCTCAGCCGTTCATGTCAGAGCCTGGGCTATCTTCACTTGTGGCTTTCATTCTTCCCAGCCAGTTGCTGCCATGGCGTGCACTCTGCCTCCACCTCTTTATGTGCACAGTTACTGGTGCAGGAGTTCTATGACATGGTATGAATTTCCATTGCAACACTATGTTACTCCCTTCAGTGTACTTCTAAATCGGACCACTACTACTCTTTGATTCTGTCCCCATACTTAGTTTCTCATCTCAATTTAATTGTGCTGCTTTTCATATATGAAAACTAGTAGATTGATATTGCTATGAAGTATTTTTACCTTTCTTTTTATAGCCTAGAGCTTAGGAATTGATTAATTGACTCTGCCACCTATGGAGGAAACTGTATTATCTCTGCCGGTTTGGACAAGCATTTACAGCTTGTAATGTACCATCCCTGAAAGTTTGTAGAATACTACAAAGGGATCTGTAAAAGGCATCTAATAGGTTTATTATCAATGCTTAAGATAAGTACACGGAAAACAACTCCTGGATTTTCCAGTTCACATGCAGCCTGAAAGGTGGCAGCAAGTCCTATATCAAGATTGCCCCAAACCTTCCTTTACCAAATGTTGCTATGTTGTTGGCAGCTGAAATTTGACACTGATTTGGGATAGAATGACTTTCAAATAGATTTTCAGCCATATTGAAGGCAGTTAAAAGTAATAATTTTAATACCTTTTTTACTTTTGAAAATTTTCAGCTGACTTTTATCTAGCAGGGGAGTTTAATCAAATGACAAAGAGAGAAGACAGTAGGAATATACACACAATTTCCCCTTTTTTTCAGAGTAAATAAGTTTTAAAAGCAGAATATTTTGTGTTGTCTTTTTCTTATAAAGACAAATATTTATATATTTACCACAGACATGAAACGTGTCATTATTTAGGTAATAAGCGTGGGGGTGGGGAGTTATATTTTTGGGCATTTGAAAGTAGTGCAAGAACTATTAGGTAACTCAGTAGGTTAAAATAATTACAGTACACTTCATAAATCACAAGCAAACAAGATATTTTAGGGAAGGAGTGTGACAGATGAGGTCACTAGATATACAATATGTCATTTAGTTAACTTAAGCCCATATTTTTCCCATAATGTAGTAGATGAACTCATTAGTTACAATGAAAAACAGTGAGGAGGAGGCATCTGGCTTCCAACTGCCTGTTTCTGACAGGGTTAAGATCGCTAGGTCTAGTAATGTTTCTGCTTTGTCTACTGCCATGGCCTTGTGCTGCAGAAAACTGATGAGGTTGGCTGAAAATTTACAGGCGTACTGTCACAATGTTATTAGGCAGATGCAATTAGTTATATTTTTGCTTATGTTCATGTTTATCATTTTGCTAAGTTGTTTAAAGTATTTTGGAATTTTGTAGAAGCATATGCATTAATGGTATAAGATTTTTAGTAAATAACATTATGAATCAGTATTCGGTACTGATTTGTTATTCCTGAATTCTGAAGGCTACAGAAGTGCTATGACACCATATAAATGAACATAGAATAAAATTTGTGAATATTCAGTAGTGTAATTATAATTGATTGGGTTTTGTGACCCATGCTCAGGAATTTATAATTTACCTAAAATAGTACTGCTAATAATGCTGATCTAGAAGGCCTTATGTCTTTTCGGACATATTTATCTGAATTTCACAAATACTAATTTATTAGTATTCCTCTTTGAGAGGCAATTATTAGTTTTATCTGTTCTGAATATATTTTCCTTTGATTTACAAGAAGTATGTTGGATCTTTTAATCCCTTGTTCATTTATTGTGCTTGATGATTTAAAATCAAGAGTTAAAGCATTGAAATTAGGTAGTTTTTCAAGGCTGGTGTTCATGGTGGTGAATCAGAATAAGCTTAATTGATTTACTGCAGTGTATTCATCTAGATATTCAAGACACAATAAGAAAACTAAATGTACAAGTCTGGTTTCTGTGGAAATAAAGTATTCATACACCTACCTGCATATACGAACCTTCCCTTGATATTTTTTCCTAAATAATTTTAATTACTCTTATGTATTGTATAGTGTGTCATATCTAAATTCTGTATCCACAAATTAAAGTTTTCTTCCATTTTTATCTTCAAATGGTGCAGTCCTCTAGGCATTTTAATCTTATTTGGGAAAAAGGATTACAAGGCACCTGCAGACTAATTAAGTACAGCCGTATTTATAGGGTCTTGAAATTAGTACTGATTCTTGAACTTGCTACTGTAACTGGAAGGCTGTTCCAGAACCTTAATTCCATAGTGAGGGCTGCCACTTCTCAATCTAAATCTATTCCTTGTGAGTTTGCACTCAGTTTTTCTCATGCCACCTCTTCCATTTAGCTTAGATCCTTTTTCTGGAGTTTGCATCCTGAAAATATATGTATAATAATGTATAATAGCTATTGTATGCCCTCTCAGTATTAGTTTGGCCAGACTGTATATGCCAAATCCTTTATTCTGCTCTGGTTGATCACTGTGGATCTCCACAGTGGCACTTCCATCTTCCTGAAAAACAGCAGCATACACAGTATTCTGTAATGAACCCTACCAAATGGCCTTCCCTAATGCCATTAATAGTGAACTGTTGCAGGAGCTATTTCTTCAGATGTTTGGAGTCACATTTGCCTTTTCCATGGCAGTGTCCTATGAGTAACCCGTGATTGATGTATCCAGGCCCTTCCCTTCAGCTGATGAATTCCAACTATAATGGGGATCTCTGTTAGTCACCGGACACGTAGCTTTTCATTATAAATGTAATTTGCAGTTCTGTCATAATGCCTTCTTAAAATCATCCTTCCGTGCATCAATTGTACCTTGTAACTTTGTCATCAGCAAATTTCACCAGAATATTTTCACTTTTTCACCTGAAATCTTTATCTAAATTGTAAATGAGGTAACTCCCCTGGTAGTTTTCCTCAGTTTGATGTTTTTTTCTTTTGAAACTGTCTGATGGCTCCTTCTTAGCCAGTTTCTTTTCCCACCCTATATGAATTTCCATGTTTTCCTGACTTAAACAACTATCTGTTTTGACAATCCCAGCTTTACTGAATTTTATTACATTGGCCCTTATTTTCTTGTAGCAATAAATATTTTAAAAGCTTTTTTTAGCAAAGGCATGTTGTAATCTATCTCATTCCATTCCATTACTATTCTTTACTCCAAAATAAATGCTGAAATCATGCTTACTATTGAAGGCTTGTAGTTGCCCAGATAATTTTTCCCCTCTTCTTAAAAAGAGAACGTGTGATTTTCTTTAGTCGTATGGTGCTGTCTCCTTTTACCTGTTTGACACAAATACTTGCTACTAGATCAATGTTTTCATAGACTGTCTCCTTCAAACTTGGCTTGGAGTAAGTTCGTTCCCACGATTTTAATATATTAAAATCTTTCTTCTGGTTTTATTTGAATTTCTATAACCGTAATTTCATTAGCTTTCTTGTCTTTAGTTTTGTGTTCAGCATTGTTGACCTTAATGAAGGTTAGGTGTACTCGTAACTTTACCATGTAGTGGACCGTCTTCTTTTTCAGTGTCCTCATTTACATAATAATGGAGCCTTATCCTATTTTACTTACCATACATTACAAGGGCAACACTCTGACTCGCAGTCCGGTCCTGCTCTTCCCTTCAGTTGAGGATTGTTGTCTTTGTATGGGTGAAGTTTAAATGACAAAACAAGCAGAAAATTCATTAGGACCATTCTGTGGATCAGATGTCCTTCTGTGCCAAATATAGGCCGTACTAAGTAGATATGGATTTTTCTGCTTCCTGACCTGGCAGATGCTAAGTGCATTTTATGCAGCTCATAAATCCAGTTTCTACTTCCTGCTTCACAAAGCAAGGCTCATATCTATTTGATAAGATGTGCTTAAGGCACTTAAGAGAATAAGGAAGTAGCTTCAGCATTTATGGTTGCTAAAAGAAGAAAACAATACTCCTTATAATGGTTTATTCTGCTTTGTATTTTTAAAAGCCTCTTCTATCTATATCTGTTAATGCTTGTACACTTGAAGAGGTATACCCTACCATTAGTTGAAAGACATACAGAGTTTTTTATGTGGATGTGCATACACACACACTTATGCTCGTGGTAAATAAGTAAATATTTTATACCTGACTGTATGAAACAATTGGTGATAAGTTATTTAATTGTTATTAAAGTTACATTGCTGAAGCATGTTTTGTTTGGAATAGTCAGAAGAGCAGAGCTTCGTTTACGTATGTTGTAAAATATTTTCCATAATGTCGAAACTGCTATATTGGAACAAAAAAAAAAAAAAAATTCATACATAGGCCAGCTAAATTTACAAATAAGGTAGTTTGAAAATAAATTGAAAAATCAGTTTCAGTGAAATCTTTTTGTCATTAAAAATAGTCCCAGTATGTTGCTCTAAAAAAATGTAGCCAAAATGATGAATATGGAAGTTATTCACAACTCTAGCTAACTTTCCACTAAGCACAGCAAATTATTCTTGTTTAATGAAGTTCTGTCTGTTTCATTGAAATAATTAATAGAAGGATGCTTTTCTCGGTTACAAGATGTTGTAGAGTCCATTTCAATCTGGAAATGTTCCAAACTCAACAGATTTCACTCGCCTGTCTCTATAAAGCTGTGTTTAATTTGTTCTTAATATTTGCCTGAAAAAAATGCAAAATTCTACCTTTTGTGGGTTGGGAGGAGTTATCTAATGAACCAACAATAACACTTCTTTTTTTCATTCACGTATAAATAAATTTGTATTCAATGTAATATGTGTGTAAAAATGTATAATACACATTTTAAACAAAAGACAAAGCAAACAAAGGTCTAGCAGTTTTCTCTTGAATGCAAGCTTAATATTTGTTGACAGACAGACATAAAAAGGCTAAATTTTATAGTAATCCTAAAGCATTGTCGTCTTCCAATAGTCTCACAGGTCATACAGATATGCAGTCTATAGGTTATAATTTTTAATGTTGGTATTGCTGGCAGTATTTTGGTGTTTGATTGCTGTGTAAGCAGTGGGATGTAATTTCTAAATGTCACTGAGCTTGCCTAATGCAACTTTGGGCTCCCTCTTCCAAGCCTTTATAAATGCCAAACAACTGTAGAAAGCAAAATGTTTTGTATGTAAAATGAGTTTTTAAGGTTTAAACTACTAAGATTTGTGGGCTTTCTAACACATTTCTGTCTTGTAAAACCCTATAATTTTATTTTTAGGAAAAAAAGTCAAACTAAGTTATAAATATTGTTCATAATCTGTATTTCACTGCAGAGACACCAACTGTATTTCCAGAAAATATCAAAGATAAAGAAGCACCAACACCAGTTGAAGATATTCAGCTGGAAAGCTCTATTCCTCATACAGATTCTGGAATTGGAGATGAACAGATGCCCAGTATTTTGAATGGGACAGACTTGGAGACCAGCACAGGCCCTGATGCTATGAGTGAGCTGTTGTCTACTTTGTCTTCGGAAGTGAAGAAATCTCAGGAGAGCTTAACAGAAAGCCCCAGTGAAATCCTGAAACCCGCATCATCGATATCCAGTATCAGCCAAAGTAAAGGCATCAATGTCAAGGAAATACTGAAAAGTCTTGTGGCAGCCCCTGTGGAAATTGCAGAATGTGGTCCGGATCCGATCCCTTACCCAGATCCTGCACTGAAGAGAGAAGCTCAGGCTATTCTTCCCATGCAGTTTCACTCATTTGACAGGTACATGGCTGGATTCATTATTTTACACTGATGTAATTCAGAAGTTTTAAGGATTTTTCCTTTTTAAACTTGCTTATTCTTCTATTGGTTGGTATTAGACTATTTTAAAAAACAGCTGCGTTACTTCTCCTTTTCTGTGTTACCAAAATGTATAGTATAGACAAAAGTAATTCCCCTTGGTTTTCTCTGTCAGCAGTGAATAAAACTCTATGAGGTACTTGGAAAACAAGCCTGTTGTAAAGAAATATTTCTACAGTAAAATCTTTTTCCCTTTAAAAGAGCATTTTAGTGAGAAGTGGTAATACCTGCTGATATAAAACAGACTGTGCAGAAATTCAGTTGAATATATTTTCAAAGGCTGAAGTCTTAATTGGATCCACTGTTGCACTGGGTTTGGTACTTCAACAATGGCAAATTGTTTGCAAGGACATGATGGAAACCCATTCCATTGTAGGTCTTTAAACAGACAATACGCTCAAAAGTTAGTGTTTAAAAATAAACTGCTGAACGTTTCCACAGAGAGTCCTTTGTTTCTCTTTTTAGGTTGTAACTTCCCAGTTTCTAATGAATATACTTTTCTTTAAATGTCCAATCCATCTCAGTTATCCTGAACATAGAAGCTATGATAAAATGTACAATTGACAATGCCCTCCCAGAAGAAGGGTAACCTGATCTTTTGTGGATTCAGTGCAAAAAGCTAACTTTTGTGAGTTTTGACTTGTTTACATTTTCCAGTGTGACAAGATCCCTGCAGTTTCTGCATCAAAATATTTTGAAAAAGTAAAAAATGGAATCAAGACTTAAAGATATGGTAAAACATGTCTCAAAATTTTAAGCTAACTTGTAGAAATATATTATTTCATCATGCAGGTACAGGAATTAAAATTCTGCAGGAAATAAAAAATAAAATGTCTATGTTGTGATTTGTGAGATAAATCTATCTGCATTTACAGAAAACTTACAAAAATGTCTTCATGAAAGTCGAGAAAAACAATATGCAACCAATATTTTCAGTGTCAGTAAAGTGCAAACAGATAAATGAGAATTTTAGAATCAAAGTGAAGGATCAGTTTTTCATTATGAATTCCACAGAAAAGCTGATGCCTTCTTTTCTGTATGTGTATATTAGTACTGAGGCTCCTTTTCTGAAATAATTGATAAACAATCAGCATCTGTTGTAACAAAGATTAAATCAAGACAGGAAAAGATAAATGTACTTTAGAAACACTGAACCTTTCTAATAGTATTTTAGGTCTTAAGGCTCATTTAGCAACTGAGTCATAATGAAAATATTTTTTTGTTTATCAATCTGCAAGTTTTGATTTTTAGTAATTTTTAGTAATTTCAGTGTGAAGTGAAAGATTTTTTTTCCCTATAGTTAAGAATTTATCTTCTGTGAGGAGCAATCATATTCCAGAATACATTCTTGTATATTAAGCAGTACAAAAATTTGTGCTGTGTGTAGAATTAATAGCACCTAACTGTAAGTACTGAAAGGGTGCTTTAGTTGAACCTATTCAGCTACATTTCTACCTGGTTCAGTTAAGAAAATGACTTAATTGAGACAGTTGTTGTTAATTCACAAAGTGCTAGACATGTAAATTAAAATGCAACAAGTCACTTCATGAGTTGTCTTTGTCATTGTTAGAGAGAACATCAAGGTAATTGAAGAGATGAGTTTTATTCTGCATTTCTAAATTATAGCTTTGTAAAAAAAAGCATTAAAAACTCTAAAGGTCTGAAGTAGGTTGGCCAAAACCTGTATTTAGTGTGAGCACCTCTGTTAGATTCTTCTTGCAACAGTGTGACTGCTTGTACACTTTGAACATCATTAATAGTAGTTGCTAGTACAGAATTATGGAATTATTTGAAACCTGCTGCATATCTAGAGCTTATAGATTTTGATAGGCATTTCATACTTAATAAGTTTGCTTGGGAACTAGAGGGTTTAGTGCAGGGAGATTTCCCTATCCTGGTACCTTTGTGACCAAGTTGTGATTCCATGATCTCCTGTACAAAGGGTACAGCTGTGTACACTGTATCTTGGTAGCATATGTTGCACCATGTCAGTCCTCGGCATTGTTTACTTCTTCAGAAAAAAAAAAATGGTAATGGTTGAAGTTTAGGCAAAAGAAGACCCATTTACATCAATTTTGTTGGGATATTTTGTTTCTCTTAAGTAGATGATCCTGCTATCAGATTTTGGTGAGTGAAGCAGATCATGCTTTTTAATGTAACCAACAACTCTGAAGGGAAAAATGGCAGGTTCAGGCAGGTCCCAACCAAATCAGGAAATGTTAAATTATTTCCTCCAACTAAATGGATGTTATCGAACTGTGGGCATCTTGATAACAATACTGATGTTCTTAGCCCACGGGACCTCAACTGTCTGGTTGCACCTTGTGGCTACATTACTGAATAATGACCAGTGTTCAGGCAAATACTTCTCTGTGCAGTCTGTTCATATTTTCAAAGTACTTGACCAGAGTGGCAATCTTTGGAGCAAAAGATGGGTGGTGGTGTCACGTTTCTTTTTCAAATTACAAAGGAGGAGCAGATTGAGATCCTGACTGTATAACTTTTCATGGGGTTGAAACAAAGATTCGAGGGGAAAACCTTGAATAGTATATTGAAATAATTTTAGAACTGATTAAAACATTGAGAAAGCAACATGAATTTTAGCTTGTGGTGGTTTATGAACATTTTGCGTTGCCTACAGTAGCCCAGTCCCAAAGAACTGAAAAAGATTACGGCATGATTGTTTTTCTATATTGGCTCATGTAGATATAATTGTCTTAACTGATATAAAATAGAAATTAAATAATATACACTGCGTGTTTTTTAAAAGCCAGCTATGCCTGTGTACCATCTTTCTGTAGAATCTTCTGTTGCTGTAGTTTATGCAGCTCTTGGTGCTTCACTGAACAATGTGGCTATTGGTCATGTTTATTCTCTCACGGGAGAATCATGAGCAATGGAGTGTATTGTTTTGTCAAGTTTCATTTGTTTCAGTTTTATAAAGCATACGCAGTGATTCCATATTTATACGCAAATCGAGGTTAGAGAAATGTATTTTTCACTTCAATCAAAAGATATCCTTAGTCGTTGTGAGGCTACTTTCTTATTTCAGTTGTGCATTTGGATGGCTGAGCGCCTTGTAAAAGAAGACTTGAAGTAAAAAGTAATTAGTCAAAAAAATAGCTATCTTTCTTTTTTGAAAGATATGTCTTTAAATATAATGACTGATCTTATATGCACGTAAATGCCATATGAAGCAAACTGTGCTTTCCTGTAAACAGAATTGAAGTTAAGAATTCTAATTATCATTTAATATGATGTGTATTGCTCTGCATTTTCTTTTAATTGTACATTACTAATATATTCAAGATTCATTGTGTGATAGGCTATGGTGTATTCTTCCATAGAATTTCTGCAGTTATAAATGAAATATAAAAGCAGAAAATGTGTCCAACATGTTTTATCAAACAGGACTTGTGTGTAGTTAATGTATGCAGCAGTTCAAGTACTATCGAATGTAAATGATGAGGTGATATTGATGAAAGGAGGGGATTGAGGTCTCGGGGGGCGCTGATGACGGATTGAACAGAAGCGGCCTCGCACCGCACGTAACTCAAGTCTGTCGTCTTCACCGCTCAAAGCCGTAATGGGAGGTGGCAGTCTGAAATGAGTTGCCACGGCAAAGAGTATTATTTTTGAAATGCTTTCACACAAATCACTAGGCCCTGCATACAACTTAGTTTCATGCTTTAATGTCATCAGGAGGCACAAATTGGTGTGTCTAATTGTTTGCCACCTGCCAGCAAAATGAGCTGCCAGCCAGCCAGACGGGTTTGATTGTCTGTCAGCTCTTCAATAGATTGAGAGTGACAACATCAAAAATTTCACTTCAAACTCTGAAGCTTTGAGCAGCTTTTCAGAGACCTCTTCCCCACAAGTGCTTCTGGACAACTGCATTTTTCAATTAGTTTTCAATATATCGCTGCCTTCTGCCTCATCTGTCTTAAGGTAGCTGTAATTACATTATGAGCTATATAAACAGATTTCTGGGACACTGGAGCCTGGATCCTCAAAGTTATGTCATGTCTTTTAACATCAGACTGAATCCCTTGAAAATGGCATCCAGGATGACATTTTCAGAAGCAAACAGAAAGGGTTATTTCACCTAGATTTGCAACTAATGGAGCATAACTCACCAATAATTCCTTTTTGCCTTCTCATCTTTTGTCTGACAAAAATAAGTCTCTGTTATTGATTTTTAGGGTTTGGGCATTTCTTGTTTCTGGTTTTTGTCAATTTGCATTGCACAAGACACGACCTAGACCATTAACGTTTGTGAATGTGTTTGTGATTCCACCCAGTACTGCAATCTGAAGCTTACGTCTGTTTCACTCTATGTTTTTGTATTACAGTTTTTTCAGTGGTGCTACTACTGAAATTGAGAGTGCTCTTGGTTTGTGTCTGGTTTTTTATTTGGTCAAAGAGACAGAATTTACATTATTTTTTGTAATAAGCAATTTTTTTGGTGCTATTAAATACCTTATTCCTTTTTAATCCATTATCACTTCATAAATTGGAATGCTGTGGGTTTGCATAGTTTAAATGCTTAATGAAGTCTTTATGAATTTAATTTGAAGTATTTTGAAGGACATGCTTTTGAAGTATTTTTGTCATCTTTTTTCTTTATTTTCCCCTCATGTAAGGTCCTTGAGGCCAGTCTTAAAGGTACTTATATGCTAGAGAAGGTGAACATCTTGTGAAATCCAATCAGGTCTGATAAATATCCTGCCAGTTAGTACAGAGAAATAAGGTTTTAAAAAGTATATTTAGATGAAAACCTATGGTTTATGTATGTAGGATCTATTTACGGCCACTACTCAGACTCTCTATGTGTTAGTAGAATAAACTTTCTTTTGGTTTCTTTTTACTGTTTGTCAGAATGGGAAAAAGACAAGAACTATGAGAAAAGATACACTGAAAGCTCAAATAGAGAGGTTCAACATTTGTCTGTTCCATTACTGCACACCTTTGGGCCATCACTGATATGCATACTTCTACACAGCCATTTAAATAAAATAGCTAAATTAGGAAATTACATTCCTGTTATGTTCATTAGATTTTCCAAAAGATGATTGCTGAAAAATGTTTTATTTTCATGAAAACTTAAGAAAAATGAGTTACAAATAAATGTTTTAGTCTTTTCCCAGCAGAAAAGATGATTTTTTAATGTTCACAATGAAAAATAGTTGGAGAAAACAAAGCACCTTTCCCATGAATCAAGAAGGGAGAGATGAAGGTGGTCTTTATGCTTAGTTATTGCATTCCTCATTACTGTGGGTATCACAGTAATTTGTGAATATGCGAATGAAAAAACTAATCAGTAATATGGAAATTCAGTGACTCATCTGGGGTACCTGTTCACTCTCAATAATTCTTCTGATGTTTGTGCAGTAGATTTTGTAGTCCAAAGGAAAAACTTGAGAACTCTTCTCTCTAGAATCTCTTTTCTAAGATAGCAGTTAAAATACACTCCAGAGAACGGGAGGTATGGTTTCAGATCCTGTTAAACAGAGTAGGGAGCTGAAGTTGCATTATCTGTATTCCTAGAGAGTGTCTTATCTACTCCTTTACTAAACAAAATGGGGGACAAGATGGAAGAGCACCTCCCCCTAAAACTGGGTATATTAACCCTCAGTTTTTCCATTAAGTTGTAATCGTAATCCCCTTTGTCCATCATTTAGCAATCTGTACACAGGTAGCTTCAAAACTCTTCTCATAACCTGTGTGATGTGCGTCTTCTCATATTCATACGCATGGAATTGTAGCTATATCTTAGTTGAAGTTTCTGCATGTTTTATCTTGGGAAACCAGCATCTCTCTGCTCTTTAATATGATTCACTGGATATAGAAAATTATACTGGATTTTTGTCTTGCTTTTTTACTCCAATAGACCTCAGTAAAATCACTATTAAAACTGTATTGATTTTTATAGGACTACTGCTTTTTTAACTTTGTTTTGGGTTGTTTGTTTTTTTTTTTTGCATCATAGATACAGGATTAGGTTCCTCACCTGTCCCCTCCATACCTCATAATGTGTTTTTTTTCTTTAATCAATTATGGTTTTGGCATTTAATATGTGACATTTTCACTCATATTCTATCTTCAAACTCATTAGATTTTCAGTATTTCCACTTTTGCTGTTCAGACAAGACCATTCATCTTTCTTGATAGTTACCTTTTTAATCTCTTACGTTTTTTCCTTGTTTCTTGTCAATATTTTAGATTATTTTAGATGCTCAGCTAATTTATTCTGAATGCAAAGGAGGTACTACTGACTGGGAATTTCACTGTGGGTAGATACTCTCCTGCTTCATCTGGGAGCAAAGATCAGTGATCTTCATGTCCTTGTCCTAAAACTACACCTAAGATAATTTGCTTTCTTCTATTTAGAAACAAGTAATTTTTGATTAGTAGCTTGGGATCCTTTTATCTACTTTATGATTTGGATGCTTTGATGAATGTATAGTATCAAATGATTAAAACCATTCATAATAGCTGGACATTCAGCACTAAGTTTTCATTTGCATGGGTCTCAAAAACTATATCCTTCTTGAGCTTTCCATATCTCTTCAGCATACGTCACACCTCTTTTATCCAGTTTTTCTTCTCCATGACTGTTGACTCTGAGTTATGTCTTTTCTCCTTGGTTTCAGATTAATCTTATCTTAATACAGTCAGCCTAACAGAAGGTTGTCTAAAGTAGGATTCAAAACCTGTTGTTAATACATCCTAACCATCACTTATTACAGACTGAACTCATGATCTGGGGCCAAAATCAGACAGAATGAGCAATATACCTGTTTCATAAAGGACTGGACATGTACATATGTATGGAGAATATGAATAACTTTCAGAGAAGAAATACTAAGCTTTCTTTTCAGAAATTAATCTACCTGTGGGGCAAGGTAACATGTACTATACCATATATAGCAGGCAAATCGTCTGCCATTTTCAACTGTGATTTCTTCCAAAATATCTTGCAGAAGTTCCTGTCTCACACAGCGTACTTACGTGAAAAATTTGCCTGAAGTCTGTACTGCATTTTGAAGAGCACTTCATGAAAATGCTTTCTGCTGCTGTGGGGGAGGAAGGGAGGAATGAGAATTTTAATTCAGCCTTAAGAGGTTTCACATATCCCAGAAGAGTGTAAAGTGATTCTAATTTAATTGCTGCTGCTGAGATAGGTAGCACAAGACATCCAGTATTCGAGGCTTATCTCTGACCTTTTGATTGACCAGAGTGATTAGGTTGGAAGGCCTGCAGATTTTAAAATGGAGAAGAGATACAGAAAAAATGGAGAAGAGATCACAGAGAAAGAGAGAGGGAAATATAGTGCTGCATAACCTGATTTGTCTCTCACCAGCACTGGGTAGCTAAATCTTTAAGGGAAGTTATTTTGAGAAAGTTGTTTTTTTTTTTTTTAATTTCCATTTTCTTCTTTTGCAGTTCAACACATTGACAGTATTATTGTCAATCCAGTTATTTCATGCAAATTACTAAACCCCAGAAGAATCCTGTAGCCATTTGATGAGGTTATTTAATGAACCTGTAGTGCAGGTTGAACCAACAACACTCATCTTAAGCATGATGAGAATGATGATGAATTCAGGCTTAGGTTTACATTTTGAAAAGGACACTCACAGAGCAACAAAACAGTAGTTACAATTCTGAAAATAATTGTAAACCACCCGATGAACAGAGAAATAAATTCAGCTGCTACAGCCAATTGCTACTAAGCTTTTGCTGACTAAATCATTGGGGATCATTTGGGACCCTGATGATGTAATTCACAAAAATGTGGACCAGTTGGGAACATTTAGGAAGTCTAAAATACATTGTATAAAACAAGGCCTAAAATGTAATGACAGAAGTGTATACAAACATTCTCTTCTAGTCTGTAGATTTCAGTTCCTCCAGAAAAGAAATACCTGAATGCCTGACAGACATACACGTAGGGCATCTATCACATTAAATTCATTCTTCCATTCATATTATGCCCAGGTAAATAACTGCTTCTTTCATAAACCTGTTTTGTTTTGATTTGCCTGTTCTTTTCACCACATGTACTGTTGCAGTGGTTTGAGGGGATAAAAGGGGGGTTTGTTACTTGAAAGTGGTCAGTCTTCCTCTTCCACCTTTCTTGTTCTGCTGCTGCTCTGGTTGTTTTGTACATTTTTGACCACTCTATTGTGTTGTTTGTATAGTTTCTTAGTCTCCTTCAGCTGGATGTCATTCTGTATTCACTCACTGTATTTTGTTTTATCAGAAGGAATGAAACATTTTGACAGGGTCACCATGTACGACATGTCAGAAAGCTGCATTTCTTTCAGTCTGGGGTGATAATGTTTCACTGATTTTACCTGTTCCTGTGGTAGAGATGCTTCTCATAATGCTTCTTGATAATCTCCAATTTAATAACACCTGACCTACATTAATGTCCTGATTCAGACCTATAAAAGAATGTCAAACATATGTAGAGTGTTGGTATCTGGAATATCGGGAGGATTGTCCTTTCTTCCTATGGGAGATGATTTTCAGCCTTAAACTATACCCTTTCAAGAGTCCTGTAAACGTTGCCTTTTATGGAGGCCAGTACATTGTGTGTGAGGAGTGAAGTTGGCATATGTGGTCTTTGCTTTGTAAAGTTAGGTGATCTTTTGGATACTCAGAATGACCACTGAGCTGTCTGAAGATACAGATGAAGACCTTTGGAGAAGTAATAGGAAAGTAGAAAATACTTTTGCAACAATTATATCAGCAATTTAGCAGATTTTTACCAGACATTATAGGAGGAAAAAAGTCTACTTAAAATAAAAACACAAGCAAAACAGATCTCACTCACACTTGTTCTCATATTTGCAAGCACTAGAATGGGTGTGTGTCTGAGGAATATGTCCAGCACTCGGGCACCCACCATGCTTGCATCCAGGATCTGCTGCAATCACATGGAGAGCATGGGATGCCAGCTATCAAGTCTTCCTCACATCTCCTGGGTTCTTCATAGGTTGTCAACTATTTTCAGTTGGATATATTTTTTCTTACCCTTATGGAACTGTCAGCAGTCTCTCTGTCCTTCCCTGCCTCTTTGAGTCATCACCATTCACTGTGTTTTGTCTCCAAGGTCTGGTTATCTTGTGAAGCTACACACATGCATGTGGGCTTCATGCCCTGATAATCTATGTGCCATTAGCGTAGCCCAGTCTAAGATGCCTCTTTTTTGCTGAGTCTTTCCTTCTTGTGCCTCAGCACCCAAATATTCCTATTCAGTCTTAATTCATACCAGTTTTAGTCATTCTATTGCAGTTCTCTACAAAGATGCTGTAGGTAGTGATTGTAGTTTGCTTATGAAATTAATACAGTCGAGAGATGCTCCCACCTAAGATACAAGTCCTAATTTCTTCTTGATTTTCTACGGCACTACAGGGACTTTGTTCTTGAGTATGTACTCAGTATCCCTGAACACCCAGAACTCAAGTATTTGATTCAAGTATTAATCGAGCTAGAGATCTTTGTGTGTGGATAGGAGCTAATTTTAGGAAATTTCACAGTGTTATGGAGCAGATTAATCTACCCATGTAGACCCAGTTTTGTTCACCTGTATCTGCTGCTGTGTAAATACTTGATATCAGCAATGGTTGTAAGAGATTATTAACTACAGAAAAAAGCAATTATTTTGGGGTCACGTATCTTATTCAAAGCTATTGCATTCTGCAAACTCATCTTCTCCAAATGTAAATGAAAGGAGACAGAAAACAATCAGTATGCCCAGAATTACCTTTCTAATACTACATGCTTCAAGGTAGTGGTAAAACTGTTTGCAGAATGCAGAGGCATCAACTGGCACTGTTATCTCTCTAAAGAGTGTGAGAAAAAAAATTGCTTACAGATTATTTTGTACACTGACATCATGTAAGAGGAGATGACAAAAGATAACACTTGTATATAAGTGTCACAACGGCATCATCAATACAATTTGCTTCACCAGTCTTTAAAATCCAGGAAGACTGAGGATCTAGAGACATATGATCAAACTGCATTACTGTAAAAAATTGTTCTGCACCTTCTGATCCACCATGTGCCAGCATATTTGCACAGCAGTGTAACCAAAGGAACTTCTAGAACAAAATGTGGCCATATTGTCCTAAATAGCTGCATTTTCTTGCTCTTTTATTTGATCGTGATCAATATTAAAGAAAAGTGTGTCTGCTTAATCAGAAAATGTGTGTATGATGATGAAAATATATGTTTTAACATTCAAAAATATATTTTGTTTCAGGTGTGATTTTCACCCAGGTTTTCTGTATAAATAGACTCTATAGGAGCAGGTTTTTTAATAGATAAATGGAAGTATTAAATGGAAAAATGTAAATACAGTTGTCTGCACTATGACAGCTGACCAGTGTTGAAAAAAATTTAATTAAATGTCTCTGATATTTTTCTTCTTCTTTCCATTTAACACATACAGCAAGTCTTTTAGTTCTGAGATTTGAAAAAAGGTTTAAGATTCGGTGAGAATGTGTTTGGTTTAATGCAATATTGTCTCTATATATCTGATATGTCAAATTTTTTTTGTATGAAAGCCTAGTTCTCTTCTTAAAGGCTTCAAAATCTCAAGACTGCTTTTTAAAACTTTTTTTTAAATGGATATGATAGCCATATTGTGAAAGCAAATATTTACTGTGCTAAATGAGTATGTAAAGTTTTCCAGAGGACTGAGTTCAAAATTATGTTTGTTAGTCAACTATATTTGCAAGATCAGTATGTGAATGGTACTGAATAATCAACTCCTGTATTCAAATGTTCAGATGACTGGGAAAAAAAATTACCATCTTAGATAACTTCAGTAAAATCTACAAATTAACATACTCATTAAGCCTGCATGCATATAGACGGCTAGTATGCTGGCATCGTTTCCAACACTGAGCGTTGCAACTCTGGAACACAGGTGATAGTGGTGTTGAGTACATATCAATGAGGTGGTGGGGTCTTTCGATTTTATGAGCACTGAAAGACACATTAAGTTTCTGAGAATCACGTGACTCTGCAGACAAAGTATAGGAGTATGGTATTAGGGTGAGTTCACGTAGTCTTAACCTATTTCAGAAGGGTTAAAAAAATTGACATTGTTGCATGTTCCTCAGCAAGGGCATATTAACACAGTGTAGTCCCATCATAAACAAAAACTTTTGCTGACTCTGTTGTGCAGTTTTAGTAATCTGTTTCTTTTTCCACAGGAGTGTGGTTGTACCAGTAAAGAAACCCCCTCCAGGTAGTCTGGCTGTTACCACAGTTGGAGCTGCTACAGCTGGGAGTGGACTGCCACCGGGTAGTACACCTAATATATTTGCTGCAACAGGAGCTACACCAAAAAGTATGATTAATACAACAGGTATTGTCCTTAAATATTTTTGTGACCCCCATTTTTTCTTGTTTGTTTTTTGTTTTGTTACTTTTAGTGGTGTTTTGTTTTTTAATCATCTTTTTTGTTACTGTTTTTGTACTTCTAAAATAAAAACCTTGAATTATTAAATCTTGGCCTTTATTAGAGCCAATGTTTTCTCTTCAGGTATGTTTATAATCTTTGATAGTGCACATTGGACTTGTACACCCTTAAATAAATTAATAAATAACCTTAATACTGTTTTATAAGTGTAGTTTAGCATTGAAATAAGCTAACTTCTCCAGTGCTCTGCAGTAGATGTTTATATGATGTACAGCAACTAATCCCTCCTTATCCATCAAAGTGAAGAAAACTAGCTACTTCATAAGTATATTGGACATGGTGGAGAGTTAATATTTTGGAAAATTACTATTTGTCAATGAAAATTATGCTATGATTTTTGGAAGGTTTTTCAGTAAGAACCTACCTAATTTAACGGTCTTGTCTTATCAGTAGTTGTTGTGACCTGTAGGAGGAGGACAAGACCTTCTTTTTTAATTATAAATTATAGTTATAATGGGATTGTCTATCATAAATGAGCATGTTGATCATGGAGACTGGTTTCCATTCAGAAATTAATCCTTACAGAGAGCAACTGATGTTCACTTAAACTCATTTGAAATGTCTGGTCTGTTTTCTTTCTAAACGAAGCAAAAGCACTTGAGAGAAGAGCTCTCTTCAAGGATATCACAACTTTAGTCAAGTGTTGAGAAAATGAAAATCTCCCTGGGGTTGCAGAAAGTGGAGGGGGAAGCTTTTGGCATCCTTCTGCTTTACGGAATAATATGAAGGCACACTCATTTTGTTTTCTTTCCTTTTGCAGATTACCTTTAATACCTGGTAATAGACCTTTGATTTTTCTAAGGATAAAAAAAAAAAAATCTTAAAAATCTATTTATCCTGAGGCAGATGGGAGGAATGTATGCTCTGAATAATGTTATCACTTCTATGAACAGTTCCGTTTGTGTAGCCACTTCTGTTAATCTTGAATGGATTTCCTTTTAGGTACTCATGTCATGCAAAAAATATCCTACATTGGAAACCTTGTTTTCCATATGATACTGAATAGTGTAAGCTTTTCATTCTTCTCACTGATTAAAGATGTGAACTGTTTTGGCTGGAATGTAGTAGCCCTTCTTTGTAAGTAATTGCATTTTAAAATCAGTCATTTCCCCAATACTGTCCTTAATAGAGGACAGTATTGCAGATACCATGGTGCATTCACTTTGGATAAAGGCTGCTTTTTTTTTTGATAGGTCTTATAGCTTTTTTTTTTTAATGCAACTGGTTTTGTCTCCTAGTCTATGGATAAGCTTGATTAAAGGAAAATTATTGATTCAACGGAATTTCAGCAAGTATCAAATTTAATTAGAACTATATGTGTCCTGAACTTCTTTAGTGATCTGATTTGGTAAAGCCTTTTATGCGTGAATTCATCTGACTGAACTTTATTGATGAATTCTCTTAAAAAATAATATGAAAAGTCCTTCCTCTCCAACTTTTTTAAAATATTTGAATTGAATATCAGCAGTTTAAAAACATTAAACATATTAATGACACTTTAAAAAGTATCACATTCAAAACATATTAATATATAGTAGATTAAAATGCTCATTTTGCTATTTTTAAATAAGCTATGGCTATGACAGTTAAAACAGCGATCATGTATGTCAGTTTTTGAGATATATACATGAAGTATCCAGATACTTTCTGGTTTATATACTTGTAGAGTCTGTGAAATTATCTATGTTATTAATGATTTTAAAGTAGTGTACAAAATTTCATTAAACAGCACTGTGGTAAAAAGAAATGGTATACAAATTTTTAGAAACACTAGATGTCCCCCCAGACCTTCTATTTACAGTTGTTTTTACAGTATGTCACAGATACTCTAGAAATACAGTTTTTTCTTTGAGGTATATTCTGTGCTGGACTTGTGAGAAAGGTGGGGTTTTTTTTCAGTTATTCATGGATTGCAGTCGGTGTTTACATTCCATCTGCCATCGCTGTTGTAGTCAATGTCATTGTCATGATGTAATGAAATGTATGTTACTGAAGTCCTTTTAGTGCTTTAAATGTATCTTCTGGGACACAGGTTTCCTTCCTTCATCTCTTTATCTAAGAATCTGGTTTTATAGGTTTTACATTGGATTTTTGTAATTCATATCCTGATTTTCACTCCTAGGTTAATCCAGTAGTTCCAAATCTATTTGGCCTTCTAGGAGCCTAGCTAAATTAAATAACTTAGTAACTACTTTTTTAGATAAAAGTCTGAATGAAAATAATTTGTCTGTGGAAGGAAAAGAGGAAGAAGCAATAAAAGTATTTTACCCATGTAGGTATAAATATGTATGTACATAACATAAATTCCATAAGTAATATAAATATGTGTGTGCACACACATACACATCTACATGAAGCCTTATCTTTGAATGCAAGGTTTTTTCAGCTCTCCTATTCCCAACTAAGTTGCTGTGATTCCTATACTGGGAGAGATGGCTACCTTATATTTTTGTGTTTCCTTGTCAGTGTGTTTGGGTATGTTTACAGTTTGCATTTAGTCCAAATGAGAATCCACGGTATAAACCAAAACCCTCCTCCCACTCACATTATTAGGCTAAATCAGTTCCTAGTCTAAATTCTGAACCTAACCACTTACTCTAGTGTCAGCAAGCGCAGCAAATCCTGCTGTTTTGAATGTAAATTTTCTTAAATGAGCCAGTCAAAATTCTGATTTCTGCTTTAAACTTTTATGAGTAAAAATTAGTTAAAGACAAATGAAAAAAACCCCATCATCTGTGCTGCAAGAGAATTTTTCACCATTACCAGCATTTGACCTCTGCTTCACTGTCAGCTGGCTGCTTAAGCAGTTAAGAAAATATAACTGCTTTGTAGAACTTTGCAGGAAACTTGAAAATAATATATACCTGTGTGATGTAAAGAACAATATTTATCAACTGCTAAAAATGACCAGCAACAGGGAGTTACCAGTTATCATTTTAAAAAATCGGCAGAATAACGCCATTGATCTCTAAACTGGGGTTCTCCACCCCTTGTTGCTAGGTTGGATAAATGTTGTTGCCTGTCACCCTTGTCTCTGGCAGCGTTGCAGTCCCTAAGGCTTTGAACTCCAGCTCCAAGGCTATTCGTTGCTACCTCTCTTGCAGTGATGTGTTGCACAAGGACCGTGCAGCAGAACAGGGCCAGCATTTATCACAGTGTTCTCACTACTGTTCATGGCCACTCTGAGCCTTTGCTGGTTTGCTTCAGAGAGGCTGAACTCACAGTGCCATTTCAGCGAACATGATAGATTGGCATTTAGAGTCTAAGTTTAGCCCTTTGCTCTGACCCAGATCACATAAAGTATAAATGTATGCTCTGTCTGCATCTTTCTCCTCGGCAGCTGTTCACAACCCATTGAAATGATTCCCCCACTGCCCTCCTTACTTTTAAGATCTTAAAATTCTCCTTGACTCAAGGAAGGAAACAGAAGAAGTAAAATTAAGAGCCTTAATTCTCCTCAGACACTAGTTTCTCGCATTACTTCCTGAAGGAATATACATTTTCGATCTTCTCTGTCATTTTTTAATTTGTATTTTATTTTCTGCCTGTAGTTGTAACTGGGCAGCCAAGAAGTGTGTGCATATATGTATTTTTTAAAAAATAGATAAACTTCTATTCTCCACTCAAGCTCATCTTAAATATACCTTTGTTTTAGAAAGATCTTGCTTTACAGGATGATGTAAAAATGTTTTCATCTTTGGAATATAATTTGGGAATAATGAAAATGAGGTAAGGATTTATTTTGCCTAATTTTCAATAGCCTTGTAAGCTTATTATTTTTATACTAGCAAAGTAAGGTATTAATTTATATGATAAGCATATGGAATGGTTTTAATTGTTTTAGAATAAATAATATGATTTCCTTACTTAAAACTAGATTAATAAGACAAGGACTGTATTAAAATTTTCTGAAAGTTACCTTTCTTCAAACTAAATTAAGACCTGTATTTTTTGGGGGACAGGTGCAGTAGACTCAGGATCTTCTTCTTCCTCTTCGTCATCCAGCTTTGTGAATGGTGCTACCAGCAAAAACCTCCCAGCTGTCCAAACTGTTGCTCCAATGCCAGAGGATTCAGCTGAAAACATGAGGTACACAACTTCTGTCTTTTAATATTAATTATAATTTCTCCTCCCACAACAACTTCATACATAAAAAATAATATAAATAGAAAAAGATATATAAATGAATTTTAGCTCATTTAATGTTAGTTATTAATGTAGTATAATATGTATTTGTGTACTTTTTTGGTACTAAAATAACATTACAACAAGCAATCCCAGACACTAAAACTTCATTAAAAGTAGTTTTTTAGTTGGCCAGCTTTTTACGTGGCTCAGTAATGACAGTAAGAATTGGAACTCAAGCACAACTTGGCAATAGGGCACTAGCAAGTGGAAAGAGAGACACGACCTCTTCTGAGCAAACAAAAGCCCTATTTAATCTGGAGAGGAGGAAACCAGGCAGATACTCATGCAGCTAACTAAACGGTGCACCAGATCTCAGTTGGTGTTGCAAGAGACACATACCACAGGATAGCTAATACCCTTTGTACAGCCAGGAAAGTGCCCTCTGAAATCCCTATAAAATATCTTTGCATAATAGATTATTATTTTGTGAAGTTATTCAGTTGTGCCGCAGCACACTTCAAAGACAAATTTTTGACCTTTTCAAGGTGCACATCTGTCTGCCCTAAAAAGCTGACACAGCGTATAGTAAGGAGTTGGCAAGTGTCCCTTAGTTGGCCAGCCACTTGGAGGTATCGTTTAAAGAAGTTTAGAGTGGAGACAGCAACTAAGCTTGCTGTTGATCAGCTTACAAGATCATGAACAAGAGGATTTCATTCCTTAATGAAATAGAAAGGAAATAAACTTAAATCAAGGGCCCTAAGTAACCTGTGAAAAGTACTGGTGATGCAGTGATTTAACACACAGTGCAAAAAATGCCTTTTTTTGCTGGTCCGATCTGAAGGGTCAGGTGAGTGTGAGTGGTGTAGGTGGAGTCACAGCAATGGGTGCCAGCCCAGGCTGGAAGTGGGAGGGCTGTTGGCTCCACTCCAAAAAGGTGCAAATGATCAAGGAGAGAATGACCATTTGTATGGCCTTATTTATTGCTTGACAGCATTACAAGACAAGTTAATAAAATTGTGACATAATTCAACCACTCCTTTTGCTTCCTGTCCCCTTCGTATATTAGGAGAGTGCTTTGATGTGGGTGAAATCTTCTTTAAAATTTAGATACTGAGGTATGTTAAAATTAAACTGAATCACTAGTCAGTGTATTTTTCAGTTATTTCAACTAATGCAATGTTCTTAGTTTTTTTCACAAGCATTTTGAAAGTTTCTGTCCTGTCATCAAAGATTCAGGACAATTGCAAAATCTAGAATTCAAATTTTGAACTCAGAAATGGTTGTAGTCTGAGGAATAACTGAAATTAGCGACTGAAAACACTTATGTGGAGGACAATATCAGAACTGTAGATCAAGACAAGCTAATCAAGACAAAAATGTCTTTTGGGCTTTTTTCACTTCCCTCACACCCAACCCCCAAGAAACAACTAAAACTTTATTTTTATAATAGATAAGTTTTGGTTTTCTCATTGTGAATTCACTGTGCTTCAACTTTTATGAGATTGAAAATTAGAGTTGTCTGTGGGGTCAGAGACCGTGATGTGAAAGGTAATTTACCTAAGCCTTCCCTTATAGCAGCTGCATGGGAAAAGAGCTGCTTGTGGCTGGAGACTGAGCAGAGGAAAGTGAGCAGGAGCATGATCTTGGACTTTTAGACATAGTCTTGATTTGCAGGTAGAGGTTTGGCCTGGAATGAGGTTGGGCAGGTAGCATTTTTGGGACTGGGACAGTGTGTGCCCCCACCTCTTGTTGCACTTCCTTGTGTCCAGTTCAAACACTGGGTAGTAAGAACCGTCCACAGGATCGTTTGGTCTCCTTGCTCACAGTTTAAAAGTATTTCTTTTAATCTGATATTGCCTCTGTGTTCTTTCAATCCTTCCTGTCCCATTTAATTACCTTCATATATATAGAAATTATACGTATCTATATATAATATAGATTATTTATTTTCTGATATGTGTTGCCTTTAAGCTGCAAAATAAATAAGCTTATATTTGGAAGCTATTAATAATTTATTTGCCTGGAATATTCAGAAATGGACAGGAAAAAATAAAATATTCATTCTTTACAAAAAAAAACCCTAAAATCTCCTCGTTCGGTCATGACAACTAGTTAGACTAACCCCCACAGGGAGTTCCCTGATGATTGCAGGATATGTTATAAGGTATAATAGATGTTAGAAACAGCTGTAGAATCAGATTGGTCTCTCTCCTCTTTTGCTGCTCTGTGTGTGTGTGTACAGGAAAGGCAGTAGATGGGCCACCTACTTCCCTGAAACATTTTTGGTGTCTCTGTGTATTCTTTGTTCCTAATTTTGCTTGTTCTTTTTGAACCTGAAGAACCAGAACTCCAGTCAGTTTTCGACATGTAAATGCACCAAAAATTTGTATGAAGGAAAAAGGATTTCTTTTTTCTCTATTTAAATATTAATTTCTGTCCTTTGAGATGCATTTTTAAACAGTGCTAAACTTTGATCTCACATTTTCACGGAATACTATTGCCAGTTGCCCATGAATGGATCCATAATATAAAAGAACCATCGGCTGTCCGTTTGATAACAAGGTGTTTATTAATAGCTCAAGCAAATTGTTGATTAATAGCACATCCACACCTCCCATGTTACTGGATTCTTAAAAGAAATTGACCTTAATTTAAAAACTTTTGAACTTGAAATGTTTTCAATTGTATGTAAAGTTTTCAGTGTTAAATGAACTCTAAAATTAGGCCTTTTAAAACAATATACAGTCAAAGCATATTTTAAAACATGGTTTTGAGAAGTCTGGATTAGCCTCTCTGTCAACAAAAGCTTGGGGTAGATTCATGTTGCAAATTAAGAACTCAAAGCTAGTTTCCTGCATTTCAAGTACAATCAGTAGAGGCTTTAGCATAATCATCTAAAACAAATGCTGGTGATATTAATCCATCCTTTCGAATATTAGAAAACTAATATCTGTATTTGAAAAGGGAAAGCAGCACATTGAAAGAAAATAAGCTGTAGGAATTCAGTGTAATAATTTTAAGCCAATGAAGGAAAACTTCCAATGTGTTTATAATGTCAGTTTTCCTTTTAAATGTAGGGATCATCATGTGATCAGAATTAAAAATTCCGCATTTATTTAGTGTTTATAGATAGTAGATACAGTATAAAAATTAAATGTCACCATTCTTTTAGATTCTGTCAATAAATGTAACTGCTTCCTATAACTGTGCTTTTAAATGCCAGTAGTATTTTGGTGCCGTAACTCAAGCACAAAGAAAATCCCTTCAGCCACCAGCAGATTGAAAAAGAACAGCAAAAATTCTTGGTAGACCAGAATATGTATGTAATTTCATTTATATTTTAAAGTAATAGTTTCCTTCTTTAACATAATGCAGCACGTTTTTAAAAGGAAGACTCTTAAGGGTTACAATCCTTAGCACACTGCTGATACTTGCATGCTATTGCTAGGTTTGTATCCTCAGACAAAGGAATATTATTTCTGGTATTTAAGAAGCAAATAGACCTCACAACACCTTCTCATTGTACAAGTAGAAATTAAGGAACACTCCATGCTTCAAAGAGTGTGTAGTCTCAGCAGACAGAAAAGTATAAATGCAAAGGCAAAGTCATTTACCTGGGACCATGTTCCCTCAAAGCTGAAGAGAAGAATATTGGTTTTCATTATACCTGTGCCAGAACACTTCCTCATACACTCTCTTGTCTAGCATTTCAGTGCCAGATGTTGTTATTTCAAACCCTGAACAAAAAAAAGCAAGTTACTTGTGATTGTGTTGCGTGCATAAAATCTTCTCTTTTCAAGCTTTCAAATGTATATAAAATTATAAGATGCATGCAAGCTGAGATAGGTGAAATATAGACTTACACTTGAATATGTGGCATACTTCTTATCATGTTTGAAAATGAGAATACAGATTTTAATTTTTCTGGAGTACTGTGTAAATGCTGTAGAATTGATGAGGCTGCCACACTTCTGACTATGACAGGACATTTGCATTTACCTAAATCCATTTAACACTGTAAAGTTTAATCAAATTATGATCATCCTCTTTTCTAAAGAAGCTTACAGCAACTTTTAAAAACAGGTATGACTTGACATCATCTCACTTCTGTTGTTAAGTGTTCTTCCAATCACGGTGTCTGTTTTTCCACAGTATCACTGCAAAGCTTGAAAGAGCCTTAGAAAAGGTGGCCCCTCTCCTGCGAGAAATTTTTGTTGATTTTGCCCCTTTCCTATCCCGAACATTGCTGGGCAGCCATGGACAAGAGCTGTTGATTGAAGGTACTGTTTCTGTTCTAAGATTATATTATTTTAGCTATTAGTCATTTGATATGAACAGTTTTTCATTTTCACTAGTTTTTATATAACTATTTTTGATAAATGAATCAGTTGTTAATATGTTGTGACATCACTTCCTTGCATTTAATTTCATTTACAGAAATTAAAAGTGATAGGTCTTGTACTCCTTTTTTTCCCTCTAAATGAGATGCAGTGTAAAGATACGTCCTGTCATCTTGGAATGCAAAAACCCCTCTATAGTTTGCCTTTTCTTCCACAGAATAATTATGTGTTTCAGCCTGACTTTGAGAACCTAGTGGAAAATACAATTTAAAAGTGTAATCAATTCCCATAGAAGAAAGTAAATTGAAGACTGTGCTCCAACATTGTTGACAAGTATATCTATATTTGGTAGGGACACTATTTGCTCAGGTAGGTTGGTTGGATTCACATAGGCAGATAAAGAGTTGTCCCTAGAGGAGAATAAAAAGTGATGATTTTTTAAAGGAAACTATCCTTGAATTAAAGAATTTTTATGGGGGTTTATGTATTGTGTTTACTACTTCATAGTTACAGAAATTGCCTCATAAGTGAGGCAGTATGTAATGTATAAATTATGCAGAAAGTGCAAATACGACAAGCTCATGCAGAAAGTAATGAATGAGTGCTAATGCAGTTAAAATAGTAATGGAGAAATTTGCATGAACATGCACTGCTCCTGCATCCTATATCCTGAATCCATCCTATATTCAGCCAAGTAAACTTTCCTTCCAGAATTGTTCTTACAGACAGTATTGTGTTTATCAAGGGGAAGAACTCATTGAGGCAAAGTTTATAATGTGTAAAGAACTGTGCAGAAAAAAACACAACTTGGTGTTCAAATTCCAAAACTCCTTCTATTATACATGCATTTTATCTAAATACTAGTATACAGTCTTTCTATGGTCGCTGTTATTTCTTCCCACAATGTTGGCTCTCTTTTACTCTTAATCCTAGAAATATTTGTAGCTTAAAACAGAAATCTTTTAAATAGCTTTTTCCATTTTTTGTCTAATTGTTGTTTAATATTGTTGCTTAATACTACCAAGGAACAGTATAGTAGCTTAGTAATTCTCAGAAGTTTCAGGTATTTGATACCATTTTTTTTACACCTATGAGTAACTTGCAGTTCTCCCTTAGTGACACCTGAAGTCACTAAGACTGAGATGCTCATGAAGACTCATGACTGTAAGATGTTTGACGGATTCCATTATTAAGCCTCTTATTTCAGTGAAGTTGATTGCAGAATTTGCAGCAGTGTTATCCTTTTCTGTTTGACAACTGATTAATTACACTATAGTTTTTATACGGTACAAATAAAATTGTCTTGGTTTCACCTGAGCTCTTTTATAGATTAAAAAACTTCTTCACTGATGCTGTTCTGATTTTATCTTTTGGTCAAATTCATAACGTAAAAAAGGCTACAACAGTTCCCAGCATACAACAAAGACTGAAAAGTTGGAGGCCACAAGAACCTCACAACTATACGTCAGTATGAGTTTATCTCATTGTTGTCCAGAGAGAGACATGGTTTAGTTGGCTGTAGCATTCTTTCGATACCCACTTGGACTGCTGTTCCAAATTTTGTCCCATCCTCAGCCACCCAATTCAGGAATCATTGTTTATGAACCAAACACCCAGTTCCAAAATAAGGACTGTCCTTCCCATCACTTTTCCTTAATGTTATGTTTAACCTTCTCTTCAATCACTCTCTCATTCCTGATCTCTAAAAAACAGTCCTGTCTTCCCAAGATATTGAAATAGCAATCTGTAAAGACAAAATCCAAGCACACCTTAGATTTTTACATTGCAGGACTTGAATTTCTGTTTGCTTCCTCTAAAATATTTGGGCTTTTTTTCTTCTTAACAGAGAACTCAGCTGCTTTGATAGTCATTTTGTACTTCTTGTATTTTCCTTCATTATTGCCTATATGAGACCCTTGATCTCAACTAAACTGAATTCTTACCTAGTTAAATTGCCTTTAAAAGAGAATTCTAAATTCTCTCTTAGTCTGATACTTGATTACTTTGAGGAATTTCCTGTCATTGTTTACTGTAAACCAGTGGTGGTCCTTGTAGTGCTTGAAAGTGCTCTCCATGGAATGACTGCAAAATAGAGGGGTTTAGTGGCATTATGCAATATGTGTGAGTACACAGAATTCCTGTGGGGCTTGATACTTTAAATCTGATTCTTTTACAGGCAAGCAGTAATTATCTTGACAGTTTTATATGAAATAGTTTCATTTGTTGCTTTATGTGTAAAGGTTTTAGTTATAACAATCAAAAAGGAGAAAATAAACATTATTAAATAATGTCTGAGGGTGCTGTCTGTTTTTCACATTGATCACCATAAAAGTATCATCTGCTGCATTCTATAAAGCATGTCCTTTTCTTCTGATTATTCAAGCTTGAAACATAAAAATTACTTCCCTCCTCTTGCTGTCTTTCCAAACCTCCTTATGATATGCAGTCTTTCCCCTATCAGATTTTGCTAAAATCTGAATACCTTCAGGCATCCTTGATGGTGCATGCTCTTTTCCTGAATCTCTCTCTAGTGCTCTTGTGCTCATGTGTAAGAATTACTAAATCATTTCAGGCTTATATCCACAGGTTTTTGGCTGCCGTTTTGCATGCTGAAGAGAGGGCACAAAAGAAAATGGAACAGGAAAAAACATTCATTTTCATACTTCTATTACTTCTGAAACAGGTTAATCATGCAATGTGTCAGAACATCTGATGCTTTGAGATAGGTGCTGTTAATATGTATTTTGAAATGTATATACAACTTAGTTATGATTTCACCTTTTGGTAGTAGCTGAGCTGTCTCGAACTTTTGGTGAAATATCTTGCAGTCATACCATACCACCTCACTTTCCTTTAGCTTGTGTCATCATTCGGTCCCATGGAAGACTGGACGATTTATTGTTTGAGTGGAAATGAACAGGCTGCAATGATGGGGTCAGTCTAGAACAAGAACTTGGACCACTTATAGTCAAAATTGTTAATTTTTCTTGTTTGTTCATGTAAATTCCCAAATGCGACTTGTAGCAATCTGACACAGCAGAATATATTTCTTGGTAAAATTCATCATCTGTTTACTTACTGAAATAGGACTCATTTTTGCAAAACCAGTTCTTTCTTCAAAAAGTTATCTTACACTCAACTGAATTTCAAATGTTTTAGCAATTCACCAGAATATTTTATAAGTGGAAATTGTCCTCAATTATAGGTTAAAAAGGACTGATTTGCATTTGAATGCAAATAACTTAGGAGTGTACCGAAACCAGCCCAACACTACTGTGGTTCATCAACAGAGGTTCTTTCAATGCCTCAGAGAACAGAAGTTGCAAAGGTTAGAATTGTCCATATAGAATCTAATTGGAAACAAACATGCAGTATGTGTAGGTCACATATTTGAGCTTAGCAGTGCTCATTGTGGAGTTCCATTTAACACTTGCACAGATATGTTTTCACTAACTCTAGTTTCCATCTGGTCTGCAAATTCCTTCCATGTAAAATGCATTACAACATTCTAGCTTTTAGGTGAAAATGTTACAGGCAAGTGTAATCTGATCTGTATCTGAAAGTTATATCCTCTTTTTGTCAAGCACAGATGGGTAAAAATATTTTCACTACAGCTATTCTTGGAGAGTCGTGAACTGTAACAATAGGTCCAAGATTGAAACATTGTCACATACAAAGCTTTCTCTTTTTGTGAGATACCAGACATTGAGGAGCTCCTGGACAAACTCAAACACAAAAAGGAAGCCTACAGAGAGTGGAAGCAAGGACAAGTAGCCTGGGAAGAATACAGAGAAATTGTTCAAGGAGCCAGGGATCAGGTTGGGAAACCTAAAGCCCTGATAGAATTACATCTGGCCGGGAACGTCAAGGGCAACAAGAAGGGCTAGGTACATGAGCAATAAAAGGAAGACTAGGGAAGATGTGGGCACTCTCCAGAAAGAAATGAAGGACCTGGCCACCTGGGATGTGGAGAAGGCTGAGGTAGCCAATGAATTTTTGCCTCAGTCCACCAGCAAGTGCTCAAGCCGCACTGCCCACGTGGCAGAAGGCAAAGGTAGGGACTGGGAGAATGAACAACCCGCTGGCTGTAGAAGATTAGGTTTGAGTCCACCTCAGGAACCTGAAGGTGCACAAGTCCATGGGACCTGATGAGATGCATCCAGGGGTCCTGAGGGAACTGGTTCCCTCAGGAACCTTAAGAACTGAAGTTCTTAAGCCACTATCCATCATATTCAAGATGTCATGGCAGCCTGGTGAAGTTCCCACTGACTGGAAAAGGGGAAACATAACCCTCATTTTTAAAAAAGGAAAAAAAGGACCTGGGAAACTACAGGCCAGTCAGTCTCATCTCTGTGCCTAGCAAGATCATGGAGCAGATCCTCCTGGAAGCTGTGCTAAGGCACATGAGAAATAATGAGGTGATTAGTGACAGGCAACATTGCTCAACCAAGGGCAAATAATGCCTGACAAATTTGGAGGCCTTCTATGATGGGGTTACAGCATTGGTGGGTAAGGGTAGAGCAACTGATGTCATCTACATGGACTTGTGCAAAGCATTTGACACTGTCCCACACAATATTCTTGTGCTAAATTGGAGAGACATGGATTTGAGGAGTGGACCACTCAGTGGATAAGGAATCGGCTGGATGGTTGCACTCAAAGGGTTGTGGTCAACAGCTCAATGTCCAAGTAGACACCAGTGACAAGCGGCATTCCTCAAGGGTCAGTAATGGGACCAGTGCTGTTTATCATCTTTGTCAGTGACATGGATAGTGGCATTGAGTGCACCCTCAGCAAGTTTGCCGATGACACCAAGCTGTGTGGTGCAGTCGACATGCTGGAAGGAAGGGATGGCATCCAGAGGGACCTTAACAGGCTGGAAAGGTGGGCCACTGCCAACCTCATTAAATTCAACAAGGCAAGTGCAAGGTCCTACATGTGGGTCAAGGCAATCCCAAGCTCAAATACAGGCAGGATGGAGAATGGATTGAGAGCAGCCCTGAGGGCTTGGGGGCACGGTGGATGAAAAGCTGGACATGAGCCAGCAGTGTGCACTGGCAAACAGAAAGACAATTGTACCCTGGGCTGTAACAGGAGAAGTGTGGCCAGCAGGTCGAGGGAGGTGATGCTGGCCCTGTACTCCGCCTTCATGAGACCCCACCTGTAGTGCTGCATTCAGCTCTGGGACCCCCAACATAAGAAAAATATCAACCGGTTGGAGGGAGTCCAGAGGAGGGCCACGAAGATGATCAGAGGGTTGGAGCACCTCTCCTGTGAAGAAATTAATTGAAAAAGCAGGACTGAGAGAGTGAACAGTAGGAACTCAACCCTATAAGACAGGAGAGAATCCCTGTTAGAAATCAAGATGAATGTTAAAAATGTTTCTATACGGAGGTCAGGCTAGTGTCATTTGCAGTGTGTGTCTCACTGGACACGATCACTCTGGTCAGTCAGGGTCAGGAATCTTGTGGATTGTTTGGTTTGTACTGGGGCAGGAACTCTGAATTAGTTTTCAAGGCTAAGGAGTTCATAATATATTTCTTCTCTACCATGACACCTCCCACTCCTTTTTCTCCCTTGTGCCCTCAGTGTCTCAGTGTACAGTCTTCTATGTCTGCTAAGAGATGGTGATGCAGGCTTAGCACAGTGCAGTTTGAAGCCAGTGAATTGCCTGATCCAATCTTCTGGAAGACAGATTTCCTTAATTTGTGGTCATAGGACTCCTTTTCATAGATTTCTTTTTATCTTTCTCTGTAAACACTTGCAGAAAGATCCTAGTGAAATCACATGAAAAAGAAAGAAGCCCTGTTTAGATAATGAGAGTGCAACAATAATGAGTTCCAGATAATGCTTTTTTTCAGTAAGTTTAAAAGCATTCATCATCACTAACAAAACATTGAATAACTTTATGTTGTTACAACCTTTGAAAATTGGTTTGCCCTATGAGGGTGTTTTTTATGTATTTTCCTTTTTTATTTTATGAATTTCTGCAAGTAATTTGCAAGATTTGTTTTTTACCATGAAGAAAACAATAGGTGATTTTGAAACAGGGTGCAAAACCCCTTGAAATCCAGCAATGGATATAATTAAAATGATGATGATGATGATCGAAATCCTGCCTGCACATGTTGTAATCCCTTCATAAACAGGAAAAAGAATTTCAAACTGCTATTTAAAGGCTTTTAAGAAATGTGTTGTAAGAAATTCTCTGTCTATGATTAGCTCTTAGTGACTTACTGAAAGGCTCTACAGTATGTTCATGTTTCTCCAAACACTTTGGAACTGAAAGTGTTTCTTACTAAAAAACATTGATGAGTGAGATGCACAAGGAGACAGAAAACCGATTTCCCAGAAATCTGGATGGTAGGAACAAAGAAATGATGAAAGATTAAACAGATATTCAAACCTGCCTATTTATTTACATGTACTCCAGCAGAGTCAAGGTTCACAGCTTTGCTGGATCCACACTTTTTAAGAATGCTGCTAGTGTCAAGACAGATCCCAATACTGACATTCAGAGGAAGAACTGAAGAGCAGGTGCCACAGCAGAAGTCTGTTATTTATCCACAGTGAAAGCTTCAAACTATAATGACCCCCACACCAGTTACAGAACATTTTTCTTTCACATACTATTCCTTTATGATGTCTTTAAAGGGATATCATTACAAACACCAGAAAGTGAAGAGGATACACACATTCATTCAATTTTGAAGATTTAACTCTTGAATTACTGAAGTCCCTGGGTGCAGAAGTATGTTCTGAACAGATGTTTAACATAGCAGGAAACATATAGATCAGAGATCCAGATAGCAACTGGGAAATGCATAGCATCTGGCACCTTTTTGAAAGTAAACCTGCCAATAATTAATTACACATATGAACCACTCTGTCCCTGTCTAATGAATTGGACACTTACTAAGATGTATTAGACTATGTAACAGAGGTTAACTGCTCATGCCCTCTCCTTTGTTTTTGGCTTGTGTGGTCCCAGTGTAACTTAAGGGTAGAAACTGTTGTTGGCACACAGGTTGTATGTCCATGATTATATTATTGTTATATTAATTAATAATCATGACATCTTTACAACCCAAAATGTATGAAGTTGCCATTAAGCAGAAATTGAGGTGGTTCTATTGCTTTGCCAATGGAGAAAAACTGACTGAAAATGTGAGACTAATTGTAAAGTTTATAGTGAACTACATATCGAACAGAAGGGGTTAAGAGAGTGCAGCAGTAAAAAAAAAAAATGCTCTCAGGAAAACAAAAGCCGGTAGCAGTGTTTAGTCAGGTTTGCTGAAAAGAAGCTCTGAAGGTTATCCTTGAAAATACAGAATCCACTAGATGTTTGAAGTTACTAAATTACTGTTGAAATTGCTACTATAAAAGTATATTATTAGAAGTCAATCAATACCAATTGCTATTCTTTTGAAGCACATAAAGAAAATTAAAGCACGAAAAGAAATTTTAAAGCACATATTAGTGGAGCCCTTAAAGAGTGAGAAAAGGAGTTGTTTGTGGTCCTGAGGTCCCGTTTACCTTCTAGCAGTATTGGACACTTTCTCACAACTGTCTTTTTCAATCTAGTAGCCTGTATTCCAGTTGCAAGCCGTAAGGCATGGAAAAGGCTGGTCTTTTTGCCTTATAGAAGAGTACCCTCCTGATGACTTCATACTCTTTCCTTGTCCTGATATCATCCAGGTCAGATGTCCCTCTGTCTTCCTTCTTGTTCTAACTTTCAGCTTTCATGGAAAATATTTTTTCCCCCTTTTTTTTTTAAGAAAATAGCAAGAGAGCTATTTATTGTTATTTCAGATAAGTAATTTCTGAAAGGTCCTTGAGAAAGTTCTTCACACATACAGGCACTACTGTAACATAGCCTGTAGGTGGACTCATCATATCAGGTATACAGCAGTGCTGCATGCCAACACTGGACTAGGTTGTACAATTCGTTTTTTTAGAACAGCCACCTTTTTTCCCCTTATTATTTTCTCCTCTACTGTCCAGGTCCAAAGAAAAACGAGGTGGTATGCCAAAAAGGTATTCAGTATCTACAGGATGTTCATGCTGTGACTGAAGCTCCCCACAGGCAGAGGTTCTCTGGTTCTTATTCTACTTAATTTATCATTCAGAACTCAGCAGGGGACTCTGCCTGATTTTGGACTTGAAACAGTTAGGCTGGTATTTGCCCCACCCTTTGACCTCTAAAGACTTAAAAATGGTATCAATCTACTTTATTATCCCAGCAGTGTTTTGCAGAGAACTACCTAACTGATAAACTATAGGGTGCAAATAACATCTCTGTATCAGATTTTCCCCTGAAAGATGTAGTTCTCATGAGGCACAGTCAAATAATCCTTTTCTGCCGTAGCCTGAGCTCTGTGTCCAGGTTCTTTACAAAACTAATCTCGTTATGGTTGATCCCAGTTTCTCTTTCTATATTCCTTAACTCTGTGTCTACTTATCACCTGCTCTTATGACCCAGACTGAAATCTTTTAATCAGTGACAACGTTTAATAAAACTCCCTTACTTGTCCAGATTTAAGGAAACTTCTACAGTTCATCCTATTGGATATAGATGTGCTTATTTCCGTGCCTTCAAGGCATAAACAAAGAATATTCCACAAAAACTCTCGAATCAAGTAATTTGAGAAACTACTATGCTTAAATCGTAAAAATACAAATTTTTATAGGGCCATGTGTTTTTGACAGGAAAAAAAAATGTTAACAATAGTATAAACATTAATGAACCCTCAAGCTTGATGTATCTAGATATTAACGGACTCCCTACAGACCTGGGATAATTTTTACATGGACTGAGAGAATGTATATTTACTGTGTTCAGTTTATGTTCAAATTTACCTCCCACAAAAAAAACCCAAACCTGCTAACTGTATATTGTCTTATATCATGTCTTATTTTTCTCAGTTGGTATGTGGAATTTTATGATCCAATCTTTTTATATTAATAATGATGTTGTCCGTGGAGATTTTCTTGCAATAGGAAACCCTCATGCTGACTGAACTTGTCAGACAACAGAGAGAGTTGTGGTATGTCAAATTAAGATGCCAAAGTGATGTCAAAACAGGTCTAGGGAGAGCCCATAACACTGTTACTGTCAAGTAAATATAGAAGACTGAAACACAAGAAATAATACAAGTTATTTGAAGAGGTCTATGACTTTGGTATGGTTCTCTGTTTTGAGAGACACTGTTTTAGAATGATTACCATTTGTCAGTAGGGCTTCAGGATAGGAGCAAGATCTGATTGCTGCCAACTAAGGTCAGCAAAGTTCAGTGTAGAAACTGGGATTTTTTTTTTCCTTGTTATGAAATTCTCAGAAAACCGTTACCATCTAAACAAAACATTAGTTCACAAAGAGTTTGCTCAACTAAGTATAAAAATCAGCTGGTGCGTTATGCATCTCAGGAGGTCCCACCTGCTTAAAATAACCATCATCTTGACCTTAAAAATTTAGGAAGCTGCATGAGTTCTTTGGTATTTTGTTATATTTCCTGTTTGTAGCTGCACTCGTTCACTCACTAATCTCTCAGTATGGCCCAAGGTTGCCAAAGAGAAGAAATATATGGAAGTAAAGAGGACCAGTAAAGAGTAAGTGGGTTTACTGCTGTGCAGCCTGTTATGTTCTCTCTTTCCTTATTCGTCATTCACCATACACACATTTCAGTTGTGTCACATCATGATGATAATATTTCCCCTAATAATAGGAAAGAATGTGACAAAGGACTAGAAGGTAGTAGTAGAAAGAAGGAAGCAAAAGGCAATTTCTATGTTTAATAGCAGAGAAACAAAAATGAATAAATAAGTGTAGAAAATAGGGCATCAAATAGGAATAAGTTATAGACTGAAGCTAAGGAAAAGTTGATAAATTTTAGGAGAAAAATAAAATCTCATACCTAAGGAAAAAATAACATTAATGCATTTGAATGATATTCCTCATTGCATTTTCAGGAAAGCATGATATTCTAGAGACTGTCATTTGGGATCATGGTTATGATCCATCTTTTCCAGGCTGTCACTTTTGACAGCTTCAAAAAGAACTGGAATAGGTTTTTGAGATGAAGAGAAAGCATCTTAGGTGTCATGAAGGTATAAATATTTGTATGTGTTAGTGAATTAAATGAATGTTCTGATTTCTGCTTGTATACTTCTTTGAAAATAATTCATTGTTGAGGTAATTCTTCTGAAAACTATTTCCTGTAACACAGATTTGAGAGGAGGTCAAGGACTGAGAAAAAAAGAAAGGAGGGGTAGATGTTTCCTAATTTAAATAAGAAGATTGTGAGGCATCAGTAGAACATAAATCATAGAATCATAGAATGGTTTGGGTTGGAAGGGACCTGGAAGACCATATAGTTCCAACACCCCTGCCATGGGCAGGGACACCCTCCACTAGACCAGGTTGCTCAAAACCTCATCCAGCCTGGCCTTGAAGACAGCCAGGGATGGGGCATCCCCAGCTTCTCTGGGCAACCTGTTCCAGTGCCTCACCACCCTCTCCAGGAAGAACTTCTTTCTGATGTCCAATCTAAATCTACCCACTTTCAATTTAAACCCATTACCCCTTGTCCTGTCACTACAGGCCCTTGTAAAAAGTCTCCCTCCAGCTTCCTTGTAGCCCCCCTTCAGGTACTGGAAGGCTGCAATAAGGTTTCCCCAGAGCCTTCTCTTCTCCAGGCTGAACAAACCCAATTCTCTCAGACTTTTTTCATAGGAGAGGTGCTTCAGCCCTCTGAGCATCTTCATGGCCCTCTCTGGGCTCGTTCCAACCGGTCAATATCCTTCTTATGCTGAGGGCTCCACAGCTGGACACAGTACTCCAGGTGGGGTCTCACAAGAGCAGAGTAGAGGGGGAGAATCTCCTCCCTCGACCGCTGGCCACACTTCTCCTCATACAGCCCAGGATCTGGTTGGCTTTCGGGGCTGCCAGCGCACACTGCTGGCTCATGTCCAGCTTCTCATCCACTAGTACCCCCACGTCCTTCTCCTCAGGGCTGCTCTCAATCCATTCTCCACCCAGCCTGTACTTGTGCTTGGGATTGCCCTGACCCAGTTGCAGGACTGTGCACTTGGCCTTGTTGAACTCCATGAGGTTGGCAGTGGCCCATCTCTCCAGCCTGTCAAGGTCCCTCTGGATGCCATCCCTTCCCTCCAGCGTGTTGACCGCACCACACAGCTTGGTGTCATCAGCAAACTTGCTGAGGGTGCACTCGATGCCATCATCCAAGTCACTGACAAAGATGCTAAACAGCACCAGTCCCAACACCGACCCCTGTGGAACGCCGCTCGTCACTGGTCTCCACTCAGGCACTGAGCCATTGACCACAGCTCTCTGAGTGCAACCATCAAACCAGTTCCAAATCCACCATGAAATCTTAGAATAGGATGTTTTTCCCAGATCTGTTGAATATGAGACAACTCTTTTGGTATCGGTTGTTTTCATTTAGTAATTTTTTTACAAATTTAATCACAAAAATAGCAACTTGATCAGGAAAGGAATGGCATCTTGAGAAAATTTCACAAAACTTGAAAAATCTTTTAAGTTTTCACATTTTAAATTAATTTTAAATGGATTTTTCAATTAATTTTTTACTGACTCCATTGATAGAAATAAAATATACAGAGAAGCACCTTTGGCAGAAATTTAGTGACAAGTTTGAGCTGCATATTTGAATAATATGGTAGGATAAAGGGGGAAATCAGAAGACTTTCAGGATCATATTTTAATTTTCACAGTGGACTGTTGGGTGTTTGGGAAAAAAAAAAGGAACGGTTTTCACTGAGATTCTTTCTAGAAAAATATGGCATTTGGATTTTCCAGAACGTCTATGTATTTTATTTTTAAGTTTTTCCAGCCATCCACCAAAATAAAACATTTATAAGTTACTCAAGTCTACCTGAAACTGAAGTAGACTTCCACAAGGAAGCAGTAGTTTGATTTTAAAGACATTTTCAAGATTAGAGATGTTTTAATTTGATGAGCTTGCAGTGCGGTGTGATCACTGGCTTGATAGTTTCAACCCATTGTCTAGAATGGGACTTTAGAAAAAAGGAAACACATTTTGTTTCCAAATTGAATTCTAGTATATGATTAGTAACATATTGTTCCCAAAAATTCTGCTTCACTTAAATTTAACAGAAAATTGTTTTCTTATAATTAACATTTCTGTTGTATTCTTTTATATGAAAAGGCTAATTTTCTTCTTTTAGTGCTAATTAGAATGATTTCTCAATTGTTACATGATAGATTGATAAAGACTTTAGATGTGTCCTGGTATAACAATTAGATAAGCATATTATTTACTACATCACAACAGATATTTGAGCAGAGATCTGTCCAAAGGGTTACTGATTTAAGAGAAGGTCAGAGAAACACAAATGCATATATTGAGTAAATTCCTATGGACCATTGGCCAAGGAAAAATTACCACAGGTGCTAAATGAAAAACTCAATCGGTTTTGAAAATCTTCAGTGAGCTATTAAACTGAAAAGTGGTAATGGATTTTATTTTTTAGATTAAGTGAGCCTCTCATTTGATGAATAAGAATTTGTGCATCCTGTTAACACTAATGGAAAATTGACAAAAATTCCATACGTTGGTGTAAGGCTAGATTCTTCAGAATAATATGGCACCAGCATCAGTTTTGTCAATATCGTTACAGCTCGTGGGTTCACTGTACAAAGGTCCATAACTTTAAAAAGTAAATCATGTATACATTGTAATAAATGCTCTCTCTGTGGGTATGCTCTCAAGTTTTTTACCATTCTGTGATTCCATCTGAATATTTTATAGTCCTCATTTGGATTCTTTTTTAGCAACTGCAGTGGTGAAAACATACAGGTTTTCTTACTATAATACAATAATTCAATAAACTTACATAGCATTCAAATTTTTTTAAATATTATCCTAGTATTAAGATATGGTTTATTTTACACATCTGACTAGAAAGGCCAAACCATGAGTGGGTTTGAACAGATTAGAATCTACTTTTTTATGTTTACCTATCAGTGTTTATTTGAGGTATTTAGTTTAATGTATGAGTTCTAAAGATTCCTGATAATATTTTAAGGGTATTTCATTTGGTAATGATACCTTTTCATAGATTTTGGGGTACCAGACAGAAAGAATGTTACATCTGTTGTGCAGCGTCTTTCATCTTAACAAAATATCATGTAAGAAGTATAACTGCCTTGGTCAACTACAAAGGCACTTAATCAAATTCATATTCATCATGTTTTTCTGTGTCATCCTTTGGCTCTGTAAAGGAGATCTACCCATACAAATATGGTCTAGAGTACCAATACAGCCATCCTTCATGGTCCCAGGAGTTGGTGGTAATGTTGTGTTCTCCCAGTCAAGGCTGCTGAAGGGAATTGTTAAATCCATAACCCTGACTTTGTTATTTTATTGAGTATATGTTTTTTGGAATAAAATTTCCTTTCATCCAGTAAAAGTGGAGTAGTAATTATTTTGCAACATGGCTGTGATTTCCATCTGCAGAATTTGTGCAATTCCTGAATATTTGCCAACCTTTACTTTCCCTAAATTAAGACCATTAGTGTAGTTTAAATGTCTACATTACATCCTGTTTAATACAAATCTTGCTTTTTTTTTTTTCCTAATAATTTCTTTGGTTGGAATAAGAATATCTGTCATTTCAGTTCATAGTTTTATGTATTTAGTATTAACTTTGAAACTTTTCACCGATCTTTAATTTTCCCTCCATACTCTCTTTTCATTTCTGTAGTGAACTCAACAGCAACTTGATAATTGATTAAAATCATCAGTTTGAATCTAGGTTCCTCTGTATGACAGTGCATGGTAGAGGGGGAATAATGTAGATTTAAGCTATCAAATTAATTTTAATTAATGGACAAAAAGAAATTCTAAGTTTATTTCTTTGATTCTAAGTTGGATTTAGCAAGAAAACATTTGCCGTAAGATTTTGCTGGCAGAAGAAAGACACTTTGCAAAAATAAATAAACTTGAATGAAAACTTGCATTTCCAACCAAAATGTCACCATCATTTTTTGCCTAGTTCTACCAGAGCCAAGACATGCTTTACTTTTTGTCACCAGTATGAAATGTCCTTGAAAATTTGTTGTGCCATCCATAATAAATGTTGAACAGTGTATAAGGGAATGGTCCATCAAAAACTGAGACACAATTTTAGAGTCATAATTACTGGTGGAATATTCCTATTCTGTCTCTTGCCGCAGAATTCAGTGAGGATTATGGGAAGAAATTCCATGGTATAAATTACCAGTAGTTATAGAGAACAATTTGAAACAATACAGTTTCATTTAAAGTACATTGAAAACTCTATCAGTTGGAAATAGAAGATAGCTGACCTTGCAAAAGTGCAAGTTAAAAAGGAGAATTCTATTATTTCTGATTTTTTATTTGTTCTAGTTTTAGGGCCTTATGCTCATTTCTAAGTAAGTTTTATGCACTTCTTTATTTTAATAAAATAATGCGTATGATAGCATGTCTTTATTTTGTCATAAGCATTTTTTCCTATACAAAGCTCCTGTAGTTTGGATAACATGCTGTAAAGGAGTAATAAAGATCAAGTTTTCTCTGTGAACTGGGTTAAATGGATTAAACTTTCTCAAGCTTTCTATTTTGCCATACCTGAGACTTTCAGATAAGCAGAAACTACAATTGAATGAAAGATTTCTGCAGTCTCTAAAGTATAGTTAAATGCATCTTTTTTTCTAAGTTCAACGTAAGATATAAAAACACTTAACTTTTGTTTTTGCTAATATTACAATTGATTCCAGCTCCAATAAGGTTTTGAGTTGACACAAAGGAAAATCATGGAAAGAAAATGCAGGCAAACCTTGATAAAGACCAGATGAAATTATGGTGGTATTCAGTTAGACTCATACACACATTGTATTAATAATAATAAAAAGAAGTTCAAAACCATTATCTTATTTCATAAGGATTTTTTATAAATTGATTTTATCAGCCTATGTTAGATTTCTTCAGAACAGAAATTCACACTGACTAGTTCAGCATGGTGACTTCGAGGTTTTGAACCCATGACTTCATTAATGCCACGGGCATGACTAAAATAGTATAGTTGAAATTAATCTTTTTTTAGACATTAATAAGTCATAGTGAAAAGAAATAATTAGCATATCTTTGGGCCAACAGAAGAACATTGAAAAAGAAGTCAAGTAAACCAGAGCATTTCAAGATAATTGCCAGGCATACATGATTTATTCCAGATTAGCTAAGGTCACGCACTTGATGCTCCGTTTTTGCATCCATATATGTGGTCATTGTTGCCATCAAATTGCTGAATTTTGATGGCTATATTTAATGGACTGAGAATAGACCATGAAGAAAAGTACTAAGAACAGCAAATATAAAAAGCACGTACTCCATTCAGTTAATCAATGACCTCTTTAACCTTGCTGTATGCAGGAAATATCCACTTGTATTTTAGTAATTGCATTAGCTTCCTTAATGGCATTTGATGCAGATGGCATAGGAAGAACTTGCCTGCATTCTTCAGCTGCAGATAACAGTTTTAGTTTGAATTGCAAGTACTTTTCTCATTGGAGTTAAGTGGGGTAAAGAGAACTGAAAATAAATTGGTGTGCTCTCGATCAGAGAAGCCATTATTTTTCAAAGCTTATTATCATTTTTTGTTAAAAATTAATTTTCTGTTAAAATTAATAAAATTTTGTACATTCTTAAAATCTCTGTGAAATCCTACAAAACTATACAGTGGAAGAATAAATGAAGGTGTTAGTGCATTTGGGGCTTAGGAATTCGACCTTTATTCTAATTCTTGCTACAAATTCTATTTCTGATTTTGAGAAGATCCCTCAATCAGTTTGTGCCTTCTCTTGTGTCTGAAACGTGGGAGAAGAACACTTTCTTCCTCCTCTTTTTTTATATAATTTCTGCTGAAGGAAATTCTTTTAGTGTCTCTACCAAGCCAAAAGCAGTGAGGTAGTTCACACAGGCTGGACTTCCTAGAACAGAGGCTTGCACAAATTTAAAATCCAAGAGGTTATTAAAATTATCTTTTTTTCTGGTCTATGTAAAATAAGTTCAGTAAAACGGGGATGATGATTCTTCCTTAACTTCTCCTACAGCTTTTGATTATGTGGAATCTTCATAAACCAGAGATTGCATTTTGACAGTTTTTCCTAATGGGCAGAAATGGATCTGTCCTCCATTAGCTCTGATCTGGTTTTATCGTTGTCTGCTATTGACTCCACAACAGCTCTGACAATAAACTCTGAAGATTAATCGTGTTCCGCCTAACAGGAAGAAAAAAATCTTTATTTATTTCAAATATTTCCTGCTTAATCAGGAATAAGTGAAAATGGGAAGAAGCACAAGGGACACAAAAACAGAGCCCTTGGCAGCTAGGAAGGAGGAAATGGAGCATATAATGGAGGGCACACACTTTCCCTCATATGATTTGAGTGAAAGGAGTCCCTGAAGTGGGAGTAGGAGGCTGATAAGCAAGAAACTTATAATGTGAAATGGTGGCCGTGCTATGAAGGTTTCACATTCCTGTATTCTTTTTTACTTCAAGGAATGTGTGGTATGAATACTTGAATGTGAATAGAAACTATTTCTATTTTCCTCTTCCTACCCATGAAGATGCATGGGATTCCTCTTTTTCTGTTATGGCTAATGCTGTTGGTGCTTATTTTTAACCACTGCTGCATACTTGAGCTCTCTGCAAAGAGTGTTCCTTGAATCCACCTTTGACACTATGAACTTCCTTTATGTGGCCTTCCTATCTCCCTCTGTATTTTCACATGTGGAAAGTGCTACTAGTCTCTAAGATAGTTACGTGTTTCTTCTTGACATGAAAACCAGCCTCATAGAACATCGAGTTTGGTTATGAGAGGTGTTAATGGCTATTATCAATGGTTGCTTAATCAGCATGCAATTACAGAGCTGATTACAACTAATAAGTGTGCTGATGTACTAACCAGATGTCACTTCTGTATCCTCCTTATTCTTAATTTTACCAAAATCAGTTTGATTCTCCTTTCCGGTGCTAGAATGCTACATCCATTCAATTAGATGTGATACACAAAGGGTTACCAAGTGGACTCCATACAAATAGAAAAAAGACGTCAGTTTTAGGTCAGAAGACAATTTTACTCAAGCCCATAGAATCATCAGACTTTTAAAAATTATAGTGTATAAAAATTCCTATTATTGTAAGCAGAAGATTTTGCACTGGGATAATTGTCACTTCTTTCAAACAGAGTCTTGTTTTATTATATGTACAGCATTTGTGTCATTAAGACTCGTCATTATCTGGATAATGATCGTGAGTACTTATCCTAGTCTTGTGTCATTTTAGGCACGTTTATTTTGATCCGTGCTCCAAACTTTCTTTCATATCATTTGATGCTACACAGTTGGATAAGAATCACCAACTATCTTTGGAAGCTACAAACGTGTAATTTAATGAATTAAGCCAGGAAATACTCATTATGTGTTTCTCTTTAAAGTATATATTTTGCACTGAGTTTTCTATTCTTTTTGGAAAGCTGGTGAAGATACAAAGAAATTAATGCTGATGTATAAACATTATATAATTTAATTGTGGTGGGGTTTTTTCATAACTGTATGATGAAGATGTTTGTTCTTTTAATGTAAAATCAGAAGATAAAGTCGTACAAATTTAAAGACTGTAGCATGGGAATGTGTTTCTAAAGGCATTTTGACTCAATCATGTTTTAATACAGCTGAGGTCTGATTTTGAGAGAAGATAAGTGAGCATGTGACAGAAAAGATGGTTTTAGTTTTACAGAATGTGGAGTGGATTCATATTAAACCAGAGAACATTCTATGATAAAGTATTTGGTATGTCTGTGCTACCTGCACTGGCTTAACTGTAGAATTCAGTCTTCTGTTTGGATTTTCTTTGTCAGTTTTCAAACAGTGGAGGTAGCCTGCAGGTGATAAGTATCCCATTAATCTTTCTGATCCTCTAGCACTTGAGCCTGAGAATAGCTGATCAATTACAGCAATTGTCTCCCTAAATGAGCTTTGCACATCTGCCTCTTATTTCATTAGTTAACTGTCTGCCCATATATCTGATAGAATGGAATCCTAGTGGCTTCTTACAGCTTGTTCTGTGTTACTGTACAATAAGGATGGGGTTGTTAGCAAAATGGGCACAAAAGAGTATTTATCCACTACCCACAATAAATATACGTGCTATTGTGTAGGAGTGCTTTTGTCTCTAATCGCTGTTTGTAGAAACCTACTTAAAGCACATCAGTTTGCTTTTCAGCTTCCTGTTGGGTCCTTAGTTGTAAGCTTTATATTTGTAAATTTATCATATTTATAACACAACCGAAGTATTTCCATAACCTAAACCATCATATTGTCTATGTGATTTTAGATAACAGGATCTACCATATATAAAGCGTAGAAGTGTAATTTCTTCCTTGTCTTTTTACAATGCATCTTTTAAATACTTATATATTATAACCTCTCAGAAAGTAAATGTGCATTTTCAAAGCTGCAAATAAGTATTTACAATAATGGCAATCTTATTGGGTATTGATTATTTAAATTAAGTACAAAACAATAAGTAACAGTTACACTGCATAATTCAAGGTCTGTTTCAGGAAACACGGCCTACAATTCATAGGTTATAATTTTAATAAAAACAAGATTTCACATGAATGCCTCTTTCATTAATACTCAAATTTTCAGTTACAGGAAAATCAGTTACTAGATGAAAGTGAAAATAATTTCTAAGCAGCAGCCTTATTCTCTACCTGTTAATATTGGATCAGTTCATTCTTAATAATTTACAGGATTTAATGTTCCAAGGTTGTTTTCTGTTGTTTATCGTATATGAAATTGCTCTGGATTATATAGATAGGTATTTATTTATTTATTTAAGTAAACAGTGAACTAAGCTAAACGCCAGAAAGACTTAATTAAAAAAATATTCTGTCCTGAACCTGGTATAGATTGTTCCAGGTGATTCTTTGATGCTTTCCCAACATCTAAGGATGTTTGAATCTGAAATTCTTAGATAATTGTGCTTGATAGTTGTTTCAGTGAATTTGAGTGATAAACAATATACATTACAGATATTCTATGGAATTTCTGAAACCACAGAGCTACAATAACTAAATATCACCGATCTTTTAAATTCCATGTTGACTATTTGTTGCAGGTCTTGTTTGTATGAAGTCGAGTACTTCAGTGGTTGAACTTGTTATGCTGCTTTGTTCACAGGTAAGGCATTCTCTGGTTTTAAATGTATTAGTTTCTTTGCATAGTGCTTGATTACTGCCAGCCTAAGAATTCTGTCTTGCTGTTTATTTCATTCTTCTGTTTCAGGATAAGAAAATACAAATTAATCTCTTCTGGTATCATATAGATTGTTTGGCGTTTTTTTAAATATTTTCCATAGTTTCTTTGTGTTCACAGGGTTTACAATGTATATTTGTATTTGTTTTGTAAAAGTGTATGGTTGTATATTATGCACTTCTTCTGTCTTTGAACTTTCTTTCAAGTCAGTTCTTATCTAGAATACACAAATAGGATACTATTGTCATAATTTTATGTTGAAATCTGTCATTGAATTAGTAATTTTTAAAACCTTTTGGTGTCTTTATTACTTTTGATATACATGACATAATTTACTGGATATTTTATATAGCTGTCAGTATATAAAAAGCAGGGGAAGAGGGCTTAGGTAGTTCTCAAGAACTGACAGAAGCAGAATGCTTCTATTTCAAAAATGCTGCGGTTTACTGTTGGTTTTTAGCATATCAGTAATGGCTTTCTCAGAAATCAATGAATCAATTAACATTTTGAATTGCTTTCACAAGTAAAAGATTCAAAACTAAAATAATTCCTCATACTGTTTAGATTATTTCTGTCTCGATTTTACTTTTACTTGTTTTGACAGAAGTGTTATTGGCTAATTTCATATATATAGCCTTTTACTTTAAATGGCCAGTAATAAGTTATCAACAAACATTTCAGAAGTTTGCTCCTTTTGTAAAATATAAGAAAAATGCAATGGCCTAACAGATCCAAACAGCTTCTGAAGTTTTTACACTTCTCTAAAGACTTCCTAACAGTGTGTCATTTACCAAGTTCCCCAAGGATTTATAATACCAGTTAAACCCAAACCAAGTAAGTATATAAAATGCCCAGGTTAACTTGTGATATTATTACCAAGGAAAATTAATTATAGCTTTACTTGAGCACTCACTGCTGCACATTGAGAACATGCACCAAAAATGGACTGAAAACAAATGAGTTTTTAGGAGTAATTGAAATGAAGATCGACTTTTGAGGAATCTATCTGAAAATAATTAATTTACAACTGATTTTGAGGGAGCGGGTTCCAACTTACCTGCTTATCGCCAGTCCGTAGGTTGCATTTCTTCAAGATTGTGCCATAAGGAAATCATTACATCTTGTTTTCTTTTTTTTTTTTTTTTTCCCCTCTCTCTTCCTTTTCTTTCTTCCTCTTTTAGCCAGGGTGGATATTGGTTAGAGAAAAGTAAAAGAAAAATACATCCCTGGCAGGAATCCTCTGTGGGGTTTGAACTTCAAACCTTCTCCAGCAGGGCACTTGAAAAATTTGTTACCTAATGGTGAAGTCCTGGGTTCCAGGAAAATTCCAAAACATCCATTAAGGCTTTAAAGCTCTATGTTCATGTCATGCAACTTTTTTTTTTTTTTTAACTTATTTTTATCAGCTTTTGAAACGTTTTCTTGAGGGAAGGAGTAACTTAAAATCCTTTCTTCCCTAGCCTTTGGTTTTACTGCAGTTCTCAGTAATAAAGTGGAATGTAGCATTAGGGTCTAGTGTCTTTGATGGCCTCATCATCTAATCATAGGTTTAACATTACTCATTTGCTGGCTCCAAGAATTCCTGCCATTAAGGGCCCTAGAGATGAAACTTTGCCTCAAATATTGATTGAAAGGAAGAGAGAGAAATTTAAGCTCTTTCTGCAATGCTTTTTCTTTAGACATCCCAGTAAAGCTATGTTAGAAATGCAGCTAAATCAATTTGTTAGTTCAATTACTATTATGCATGTTATTTATTATTTCAAAATATTTGACCATTTTAAAAATAAGCTTCATTTTATACCTAAAACACAATGAAGAGCTTAATCATTTTGAAATTTTGAACATTTATTCATTTTCTTCAATGTTTGCTTGGGAGAGCTGTTTTGCATCTACCCAATCACTTGCGGAAATTGCAAGCTTTTTGGTTTTATACTCCATCTGATACTTTATCTTCTAACTTAAGAAGGTTTTGTATCCTGATGTCCATTTATTCCTAAGTACTGCAGAAGCTAATGCTGTCGTGTTTGTTGGATGTTAAATGTTTCTACAGGAGTTGGTCAACAGGGGGCTGTAGTGATGCGAATTGCATTCTCCTCCCCTCATCTTCCTAACACCAAAAGTATTGCTTCTGTAAATTGCATCTGCACAAATGTGCTAAACAATCAGGTCTGTAATTCTACACATCTGCAGAAAAAAAAGAAAATATTTTTTTTCATTTACATTTTAAAACTATTTGTCCAAAAAAACCATGAGGTAAATGTTATAAAAATACAGATATCTAAGGCTGCTAGAAGAAAATGGCAGACAGACAAATACTGTAATCCAGCCTATAGCTCAGACAACTTGGAATTAGCATTTTAGGAGATGTTGTCCACAAGAAATGAGGTTAACTCATCTCTACAAAAAAACCAGATCATGCTACCTGTGCTTTTCCATACGATAAATAGATTAATAAGGACTGGAAAGATGATATAAAGTACTGCTGGTTTTAATAGTCCTAATGTAACTAGGACTTTTCTTCCTAACATGGGTAAATCCTCCATATTCAAATGGAATGACATTTTACAGATTATGTGGAGAAGTTTGAAATGTGTCAGTTGAAAGATAGATGACGATACTAAAAACCTTTGAAAAACACAATTTTGTTAGCACAGAACAGAGTAACTTTAGACATTGAAGAGGAAAAGGAAATGCAAAGTTTGTTTTCCTTTCATTTGCTACAGCAAATTAGATGCTTTTATGCTCTTTATGTTGGAAATTCCATGTTAACGACTGCAGATTAGCAAGGATGTCAGATTTTTTTTTCTTATCTGAGCTCCTGAATAAAATCAACATTGCCAGCGGCTCACGTCCAAGGTATGGTCTAAATTTACATGAAATATCACATTACAAATGTCTGAAGGTACATGTCATGGATAATTCAGTTCATATGGGCAGCCTTTTAGACTCTGAGGGATATGCAATCAAGCCTTTCCCCCATAGGAATTCAGAGTTTCTGTGAAAAATACATTTTAAGTTTTAAAGGAACTCCTGTAGGGTTAATGCATCATTTGTGGGTTTGGGGAAGAACAAGAAGTTCTACTCTTTGTATTTTCAGAATTCCTCTTATACTGTAACTTTCTTCTCTGCACCCATTTTATTTTTCCTTGTATCACCTACTTCAACAGATTAAAATTTAGGTTAATCTGAAGGCATAATTTTCTTTATTTCTTATATAAACCAAAAGCATACAACCAAGTACTTGAAATGCATTTTTTCTAGATAATGTGTAATGAACATATAGTGATTGTCACTTTTCATAAAACAGGCATTTTCATTGGGATTTAGTCTATTTTAACATAAAACGGATGAAGATGTGTTATGTTTGACAAGATCTGTGCTTGATTAGCTAGTCTTTGTTCCCTCAGCCTGGTTGAGCATGTCACAGCTGTATTGCTGTTGAAGTGGCAGATTTCTTCAATAAACCATACAATTTTTTTAAAAAATACATTATTTTCTGCAGTGTAGTTCCTTCTTCAATCAGATTTAGATTTCAACTACTTTTTTCTTATTCTTTTCTTTTTTTTTTTTTTCCTTGCCAAAACACTACAATAGCTTCTAATTACTTCCAGATCTTTTTCAAATTTTCCTCTTCAGGGATACAGCTTCTGCAGAAACTGAATGATGTTATCCCAAAGGACTTTCATCTCACACCACTTGTATTTTTCTGTATCTTATCTATTAACAGGGAAAATTTATTTTCTTAAATAGAAAGTACGGCCTTAGTATTTAAGACATCTTGCTACTTGACCTGATTAAAAATATATTATAGTGGGTAAATTGTTACTTTAGGAAAAACATTCTGTGTCTTTTGTGATTGTAGAATATGTGTAGAATATCTGACAAATTTCAGGGTTTTGTAGTTTTCAATACATCATTCATTCTGTTGATTTCCCCTCCCCCATGTAGGGAGTTTTATCCAGACTGTAATTCAGGAGCCTCCAAATATCACAATAGAATGAAAGTAATCCACTTCTATGTCACTGTGTTAAGGAAAAAGATTTTTCTTTTAGATACTATCCCTTGTAAATAGGCTTTTATTAGAAAAGCTGTATGAGGAGTGAGGAAAAGGATATACATAACAAAGAAGTACTTTATTAAAACTGGCAATTAAAACCTGTTAGGAGATTCTCAAATAAATGATAAGATATGGTCCCTCTTACAATTAACCTGTAAGTATATTCTGTAAAGCATTTGCTTTTATGAAAAACTATAGAACTTCATGTGCCTTAAATAAAGCAAACTATACCAAGACTATATCCATAGCTCGACAAACTCCAATATGTAATTAATGGGTAAACTGAACATCCGCTAAGCCTTTCAAACACTGATTAACAGTGTGAGCCTCATAAATGAGTTGTGTCTGTCCACATTGTCTTATCTATTAACCCGGAAACTTAGAAGTTGTTTGGGCTGAATGCAGACTGTCTCCATATCACAGGCAGCCATTCAGTACATACTTAATCAAAAAAGATCTGTGAAGGATCTGCTCCCATGCGGCACAGTCCATAAAACACTTTCCAGCCATTTGACACATGTAAAACATAGTAGTTGTATACTACTATATATACTGTAGCAATCAAAACTATAAAGTGGCAGAAGGCAAATGAGTGCACTGGCTGTTGTTCTAAGTGGCAGGAAAGAATTTTTAAAAACATAAAAAAATTAAACCCACTCCAAGGAGAGCTGGAAAAACAACCAATCCATTCACCCCACCCACCCAAAAAAGCACAAGTGCCTTGCCAGTGCAAATTCAAAGGAAATTCTCACTGAGTAAATTTGGTGATAGGCTTTGAGAATATAGGAAGGCCTATGAACCAGGCACTGGAGAGATTGAAGTCTGGAATCTAAATGTGCATTCTGCCTCAAAGTACGCAGTAACTCTTGGGCTTCAGAAAGTGGCGGCTGCCCAACACAGAAACAGAGCAGGAAAAGAAATCCTTTGTGGTCCCTGTAGCTGACCAGAAGAAGCCATAAAATGTGGGACTCATGTAATAGAAGTACAATCCATGCTTCTTGATATTAAACATACTCTGTTCAGGTTTTCTAGAAAAGTTTAAGTAGGAATTCTCCAGCGCTGCCATACAATGCCGTCTTATCAAGCACCATAGTCACAGGTATCTTACCAGGCTTCATCTTAAGACAGTTAGCTTTATTTCTGTACTACACTATATGTATGTCTATTTTACATTTTAATACTATGCATTATTAGAAACCTTTTGATTTTCATTATAGATTCATTTATAACAATCTTTCATGCATTTACTCCTGTTGCCAGTATTAGATTCAACTTTAATTACGCTTATTGGTCCTTATTTATTCCCTCCAAAGATATTCCTAGAGTTCTCATACTCCTTAGTTTTTGTTTGATAAGTGATAGCTCTTTCATAGTAACTGTGATGGTAGCACACTAACAGAAGTGTGTGCTATTTCTCTCTTCGACACCAACTACAGTGTGAAGGCTGAAGGGAAGTTAAATAATTACTTCTCTGAAAAATCTAAAGAACAATAAACCTGGGACTTAATCTACTTAGGAAATTAAGTCTGATATAACTTCAGTGGTGAAATTAAGGTTGGTTATACAAATTCTTATGGAGATGTAATTTTTTTAATCTCATTTTTTCCCAATCATGAAGCAAGTTGAATATTTTACCTTTGGCCTTGTTTTTCCCATTTGTCGTGTTGGATTATCCACTGTCTCTGTATTTGTATCAATGTGATTAGAAGGAGATAGTGCTGCATATCACTACAAAAGTCTGAATTAAAATTTGATGTAGAAGGGAAGGACACATAGAAACACACATGCAAGCATACAGAAACTCATTTTAATCATCTGTTTTTACAGAATATCTTGCAAAGAGTTATCCTAACCAAGTTCTGGATCTGCTACACTGCTTCTGTCCTTCAGCTCCTCTGCTAGCACCACTTTTGTCTTTCATACCAGTGCTGATATTCACAGACACAAACACATCTGAAAACTGTTCGGACATTTGTTTCCTGGTTTAGTGGGTTAAGCTGGCTGAGACCCTAGTTCAAAAACCATCAGAGCTACTCAGAGAGAAGGATTCAGTGTTGAAAATCTGGGAGCACAAAGAGTGAAAACGCCACTTGTGTTTTCGTGGCAGCAAACTGTAAATTCAGAATCATACTCTTCGGCTGCAGTTTCAGTGCTCAGCCTAGGTCCAGATCACACTGGCAGAGGTATCTTATCTTTTCCATGCCTAGCTCCATGCAATGATGGAAACAGTCACATCAAAATAAAAAGTAACTGTGGATAAAATAGTAATTTTTAACTGATTGTATTTCTGTAGCATCCGTGAAAGCAATAACTCATAGCAGGTGGCAGGTAGGATGGATGAGGCTGTAGGAAAGAAAGACTGGCCCTTTGACAGTCAAGAAAAAAGAAAGTAATTTTGGCATTTGATGGGAGAGAAATAAGTTACAAGCAAAAAAAAATCCCACAGACTGTTATGCACTGTCCAAAGCATTAGAAAGGTATATGAAAATGTCAGTCACGTAGCTCCAACCTCAGGGCTTATAACTTCACTTTTTATCATAGACTCAAATTTAAGTTCAATAAATAAAGTCTTCATAGCTGAAGCAAGTACTTTCTCTAATATTGGAATCCTATTTGGACTGTATAAAGGTCCAGCAAGAGAGAAAAACATTTCTACTGTGTCCTTACCCATTATCAAATACAGTACAGTTTAAACATGTGCTTATGTTCTGGTGTTATTTGAGGCTCTTCATAGTGCAGAACATGGCCTATACACATATCGTTGATATACACACAGTGCAATTTCCAAAACCAGAAATGAACTTCAGTACAACGTACAGGGGAAGCAGAAAACCCTATCCTTTGTATTGTTTTGCTCTAGAAATTAAATGGTTTGTTAGGGGGAGGAGGGATGAGGGTGAGGTGGAGTTTGTTGTTGTTCTCCCTGGCCCAGTGTTTCTCATTTGCTTTATAGAATTCTGGAAATTTTCCAAAAGATCATCACTTTGCTTTCTTTTTTTTTTTTTTTTTTTTTACGCTAAAGGTGTGTCAGAAAATTTTCTTGCATTAATTCCTTGTCCATGTGTGGATTGTCTTCCAGCCCAATCTCAGTCTACATCCCTTGACCATCTGCTTCTGATAACGTAACTTCCAAATGGAAACCATCAGTGTATTCTTTCCTATTTCTTGGGCAATTTTACTTGCTTGATTATTCTGTGAGATGTCTTTCTAGATCCCTGTACACTCAGAAAAATAATTCTGCATTTTACCTTTAGTAACAAGCAGAATCTCTTGTTCACCATGTTTCTTACACGAGTCATCATGGCGCTTCTGGTCCTTTCTGTTTCCTGTCCTTGTCAGAGTATTTTTGTCAAAAAATGTCAAAGACTACAGTTATTACACATCAGTGAGATGCTCATCTGAACCTCTTCTAGATTCATGGCAAAACAGGCAGGATCAGAAAACTGTAAGAATTACTTTCCCCATATTCTAATATGACAGTGTGCCTTTTCTATTAAACTGCCTGCAACTGAGAAGGATCTTAGATCAGAGGAAAACACTGAGAAAGTCAGAAAGTGTCAGCTGGTATATCTTAAAGTGCTAAGAAAGTGTGCAAAATCTCATTATCAGAGGCCATCATTATTAACAAATATACCATAGTTTTGGAAGGTTTCATTATATATATAATAGAAACAATGTAAGGAGTAATTTTCTGTTCATCAAAAAGTTTTCTCTTTAATGATGTGTTTTGAAAGACTTCCAATTAGTTATCCACCTCTAACATCAAAGATTGGTTGAGTAATAAGTGGACCAGCTTTTAGAATTAATAGCCATACACAGCAACACATGTTGTTAACAGCAATTTTAGTGTCTCTTAAATGAAGAACTATTTTTCCAGTCAGGTAGGCAGCTCTGGAAGCTGTGGACATGTCTGTGTCTTCTAGCACCTATCTTCTGTCTGCATTAGAAGACATGCAAAATTTCTACAAGGTGCTTAAGGTTGTTAATGTTGCATCATCTAAATAAATTTGGCCTTTTCCATAGCATTGTTTAGACAATGTAAATATTTTTGCAGTTGTGGATTTTTTTTTTTTTTCTTCTAAGATACCAATGAAATGTTCCTCTGGGAACATTTGACTTCATTTCCAAGATAAATTTGGCAATTACCACAGGTGATCAGAAGGGCAATGGGTCTATGTGTTTCCAAGAAAGTGAAAAATTAACGTATTACTCCAAGTCAAGAAAATAAAGGAAAAATGCGACTTTGGCCTTGTGAAAGTGAAGTTTGAAACTTCCTATTACCTTTGCTGCATTGTTAAAGTCACATTCACATAAATAGTGTTGTGAAAGTTTCACATTTTTTTCTTTTCTGTGATTTGGCCAGAAGCCCAGTATATTTCAATACTTTTGAGTTTGCCTTCCAGAAGGATGTCGTCAGTCATTCTGCAACTTCCTTATTGTGGGAAATAGTTGCTTTTGTAAGGGATGACCTATCATTAAATCCTAGAATTGATCCCAAATTTACGTGAAAGAGTAAACCAAAAATATATTTTATATATCATCGATCAGCAGTATATATGAGTGTGAGAGAAGGACAAAGGCAATAAAATTGGAATCCTTAGATCTGATTCGTATTCCAAACAATAATGGAAGGTTTTAAGACTCCAATATCTTTAGCCCAATTCTTCTAGGAACTATAGGGACAGTCCTACAATCTTATAAACTGTATAATCTTCTCAAAAATTTATGAGTAATCTGATCAAAAATTTATGGGGCTGTATCTTGAAATCAGTTGAGGTTTCTGTTTCTACCAACTTCTAATGGACATGGGTTTCTGCCATAAAGAAACATTTCCTTCAATCTTGTATCATTTCCTTTGGATCTTTCCTCTTAAATGAAGTAAAGCAAGTTATTGATGATTTTAGAAGGTAACTTCACAACATGGAGTTCAAACTCATGCTAAATTACTTGCATGTTGTGAATTGCAAACACATTTTTATAAAATTTCCCCTTCCTTATCCTGATAAAAAGTAGCACCTGTTCAGCTCTGTACAAGACTCTTCTCCAAACTTATTGAAGAAAATAAAGTCCAGAAAGAAGAGTCAGTATAACAGCATTTCATCTGTCTCAAGAAGTTATGATATAAATACATTGATTGAAGAACTGAGCTGTTAATACTCTAGGGTAGAAAATTCAATAAATATTAATTATGACAAAAAGAAAAAAAAATTGATCTGATTAGTTGATTAGATGTGGGGAAGAGAGAATTCCAAAGAAGCTACAAGTGATTGAGACAGTGGCACCTTTGGTGGAAAGAGAATTGTGGGGTAATTGCAGTTTGTTGAGAAACTTGTAATTTGTGACGAAATTGGAGAAGGTGAGAGCTCTCATGTAAATTATGAAAACTCTGAGAATCATAGAATGGTTTGGGTTGGAAGGGACCTTAAAGATCATCTAGTTCCAACCCCCCTGCCATGGGCAGGGACACCCTCCACTAGACCAGGTTGCTCCAAGCCTCATCCAGCCTGGCCTTGAACACTTCCCAGGGATGGGGTATCCACAGCTTCTCTGGGCAACCTGTTCCAGGGACTCACCACTCTCTCCTTGAAGAATTTCTTCTTTATATCTAATCTATACATACAGCTTAGTGTCATCTGCATCATTGTTGTCATCATCATGGAAGCACTATTCCTTTATTTAATAAAGATATTATGACAGATTTGTTATTTAATTTTTAACACTATCACAAGATTTTTTTAAATAAATTTTTTATCATCATGAATAAAAGCTTAAAAATTATTGTAAGCAAAGGTTGATTTGGAAAGAAGCCTTTCTGCACTGACCTTGCCTGGTTTTCTCTGTCACGTCCCACTCCTCTCTACATGCTGATTCTCTCTGACACTCTTTTGCTTCCACTGCTACTCTTTTTGTCTTTTCCACTCCAAAACATGTTAATTTACAGAGGCACTGACAGGCTTGTCCATGGCCAGCAGTTGGTCTGACTTGGAGCTGGGGGAGCTTTTCTCAAAATTTCTCACACGAGCCATCCCTGTGGCCCTTCCCCCGCTGCCAAAACTCCCCACCACAGAACTACTCCAAAACCACCTGTGACGTAGTGTAGTCATTCAGGCACTTAGCCGCTATTAACAAAACATCTACGCTATGATTCTGCTCACCTACAGCATAAATTTTCCAACCACTGTCAGTGTGTCCATTACATTTGGTGTTTTATCTTCCTGCTTCTTGCATCTTGAGGGTGAGAAGGATTTTCTGTGGAATCTGAGATCATGTAAAAAAAAAAAACCCTGGACGTTCTTTGAGCATATAACTCCACACCTTAAACCAGCTCTTAAAGTGCATGCAGTGATCTGAATGGCCATTGCAAAGGCGACTGCAAGGCTGGTATTTCTAAGTATTTCAGTTTATTGTTCGAGTCTTTTAAAAAGAAACTGAAAAAAAGAAAAGCAGATGCCTCTTCACAAGTACAGTTCACCTCTCAGGATCATATATCTGTTATGTTAAATTATGCCTAAAACCGAGAAGAAATTATAGGAGTAATAATTATTCCCTTATTTGTGGATAAAGGGAGGGTTGGGAGTTTGTAGTAATGAGTGTGTAGTGAAGCAATGTATGAACTGCATGAATCCTGGTTTCTCTCTGGTTCTGCATCATTGTTTTCCACTAGTTTTTGGTAGACGGTAAAGTTTCACACATTTTTATCATCAATAATATTTTTGATAAATTGATGAGATATTTCTACCTATGGAGGCATAAGAAAAGATTTGTTTGCTCCCACATAGACATCTAATGGCTTTTTAGGTACCTTAAGGTATCTCATAAAATCCAGTTAGCCATTTTGGATATCCTGCTGTATCTGAAACATTGACACTGAGCAGGAAGATCTGACAAAAGACTTGCAAGAATCTCTTGGTCTTTTGCAGACACAGGTAGGCCCTCTGTCTCTCTTTAAAAATTTAATTAGCATGCTTGCTTCTAGCTGTCTTAGGAAGCCTTTTTTCTTTTGTCTTCTCTCTTTTCAACTTCTTTCCTCAATTGTAGTCACACCAGTTCTGCCTTCCTGACTGCAGGAAATTCTGTACCTGTGGTGCAGAAAAGCATCTGCAAAGAAAATGCTAATAGGGGTTTTTATAGTGTACAGTTGAATACTGGGTTAAAAAAACAAAAAAGAAAGCTACACTTCAAATACTATCTCTAACCCAGACTATTGCTTCTTAAAATGGCACTAGGTGCTTATGTTTAGACAATGCAGTCCTTTCCTTCTTAGTTTTTCAGTCCTATACCAAGGCGATTTAATTGCTTCCAAAAATTAGGTCATTAGGCTTGCTTCAGTTATTGGATTTTGAAAAGGATGAAATAACTGCACTGAAGAAAGGACCTGTTAAAATGGTTTTCTAGCCCATAAGTTAGAGGCTTCAGTGCTGATACTTCATCTTCCTTAATCAGGTCTTATATTTTCAGTAATAGGTTATGTTCATTATTTGGATATTTTTGTAGCTTGCTTCTTATAAAACCTGTTATGAGTAAAAGATTATTGTTGTTAGACCCTTTTTTTAAGATGCGTGACTTGGTTAAATCTGTGAATTTTCGTAGGATTGGTAAGAAGCGCCTTGATGATTAGTGACTAGTTTTCACAACTATTCTTTGAGAAAATTTCTTTATCTGTGCAGTGCTATCTTTTTTTCCCTCGTCTGGAAACAAGCACTGGGCATTTCTGCCTAAATTTTTAGTCCTGGGAGAAAGGAAATATAAAGCAGAATAGTTCTGTAACTTTCTCTACCCATTTTTGTTTATAACATGAAGTCTCAGACCAGAAAATTTCTCTTTGAACTGTAATCCAGCTAATATAGTTTGATTTTTTTTTTTTTTAATATATGATGAAAAGGAAATATTTATTGTACTTAAAGAAAAGTTTTAAGGAATTATCCAAAAGGAATCAATCTTTACTTGCTAGAGATATCTCGACCTTTTTTCATCTCAAGTATCAGAAGCCTGTTGGTGTGATAGAGGCAGTGGGCTGTATGGCAAAAAGCCATATGTAATATATTGTTATCTTTTCATATGTATTAAGTGGTTTAAATCAGTTTCAAAAGTTAATCATGGAAATACATGATAATAGTGAAAGAATTTTAAAAAATCAGTATGTTATTAGCAACCACTTTTGTTTTCACTTTTTTATGGGGAAGAAGCAAAGATGGAACTCAAGGAGGGATGGATGGTACAAAGATTACTGCCTGCCCTATATGATAAAATGTACAAGGTATAACAGTGAAGCAAAGCGAAGGAACTACTGCTGCCATACTTGTTGCACTTTAATATGTTCATTGGGCAGCAGTATAAAACAGATAAACAAGATGTGGTTTGCTGTTCTCTAAACAAGGAAATTAAAGCTTGCTTAAGGGTGAAACTGAAAACATGACCGCCTAAAATTTATTTGAAAATCAGAATTAATTACAATTTTTGAACAATCAGGTCATTCTTCTTAAGGGGAAAGAAAAAAAGAAGAAGAAGAAGAAAAAGAAAAAGAGAAGTATTAAATTAAGAACTTCAGCCTAAATTCAAGCTCCTTAAGAAGTCATCAGAGTCAGATTCAGAAATGTGGTTTAAAATACTTGGGTTTTGATCATGTTATATTTTATCTCCTTAGGAATGGCAAAATTCTATTCAGAAGAATGCAGGACTTGCATTTATTGAGCTCATCAATGAAGGAAGGTAATTAATTTTAAAGCTTTTGAACAAAAAGTCATTTTGCATTTATTCCATTGAGTGATAATACTTCCTCACCATCTGTTCCAAAAAGATTGTGAAAAGGCCATTTTAATTAACAGATTTATTGTATATATGCTATATATAGTAAATATTTAATTTGAAAATATGTAATTTCTGGATATTTTGTTTATTGAAAGAAGGAAATAGAGCTCCCATGAACTGTATATAGTTTTGGGTTTGTTTGAGAATTGAACCACCCTTTTCCAGAGCAGCAAGGTTGTTTTACCCAGATAGTCCAGGGAGCCCGATCTGTAAACCCATCTGCTACTCCATCTGTTTTAGGAGCACAGCATTCACATTACAGATGCACTTCTCTATACTATCAGTTCATGAGGAATTATTTTGTCTAGAATTTCTGGTTCAATCTGAGTTCTATAAAACACACAGAACATTATGTTTAGAAAAGCTTCCTTGCTTTTGCAAATTGTTAAGATACTTTATTATTAATCCTCAATTATAATGCTGTATCTTTTTATACTCTCTGCAATTTTTGTCAGTCCTTTCAGCCAACAAGCTGGGCCACTAAAGGGGACTATTTGGCCTTCCTGGTAGTGGAATGCCAAAGACAAATGTAGCCACTTGTGTAATGTGTGTGACTAGTATTGGCCAGTACATTAAATCCTTTTCAATCTGGATGTCATGATATGTGCAATTGAAAAAAGAAAAAAAAGAAAAAAGTAATACACCTGTTGAAGAAATTTTGTCATTTTATGTGTGGTTTCTTTTCTTCACCGATAGTATGTCATTACCAATAGTTAAGTATCAAATCTCCTCTTTATTATGGGATATTTTTTGTCTAGCTGGTATTTCAGTCGTTAAATCATGTATTCATTTAAAAGGAAGGCTAGGAAGCATCAGATAAGAATATAGAAACATTAGTATCTGGAAAACAGAAGCATGTAGCTTTGTTACAATTTCTTGTTTGGTGTACATTCTCTGAAGGCACACAAAGTTACACTGCAACATAGCAGTCGGAAATGTAGTCCTATCGTTGGAAATTCTTCTTTCTACAAAGTAGCAATATGAGTTTGCACCATAATACGGCTCACTTGAGTGGGTCATGTACTGCACATTATACAATAAATCTTACTTGGTAATATACTGAATAATTATAGTAAGCTTATGTTCTCAGATAGTACTACAGAATCTCATTTGGAACCTTTTTATTTTCTCAACCAGGCAAGTGGATTCAGATACTACCACATGCTTGCTATTGGTAAAATGTTCACTCTGAACAAATCCTACATCTGCATACTTTTAGCAGTCAGGTATTAAGATACGAGTAGACCCTCTACTCCCCCTAACAATAACTTTTCAAACCAAAGTACTGTTTAAGAATTGCTGCTTAAATCCAATCAAAGGAATGTCTAATCAAACTGCTCTTAGACACATGTTCCTCCATATACTTTTGTCAGAAAGATGGTTTAGAACAAGTCTGTGTGCATTACTAGAATGCTCTTCTTTGCAATCAGCTCATCCGTTTTTAATTTAGCCTTTTGGGTATAAAGATAACAATCCTTTAACTGGAAATTGTTATAAATATTTATTCTGCTTAATAGCTAAACTTGTGAATGCAATTCATCAATCATAGCTAGAGAATGCAATTGTGCAGTTGTCAACAATTAACAGGACATAAACAGTTGATGAATGTGCAGCTGAATTAAAGTGCTCCCTAGGATAACCTGAAATTATAAACTGGATCATTTAAAAGAATCTAACAAAGGATCTTTATAATTAAAACAAAGCAGGGTTAATGGGATGTAAAATTGCATATAATCGCTGTGCAATAATGATTGAATTTTAAATTATTAAAAGCAAAATGAAGACTTAAGAATGTTTTGAAGGACTTTCTGGGTAAGATTTTGAGAGACCTGAGTAATAAATCAACAGTTTTGAAAAAACGTTTTCTTTTGAGCATGGAGGCTTAGATGTAATGCAGAGAATTATAGTTTTTAACCTTTGGATGTGGGGATCTTAAAGGTCTTTTTCAATCTAAATGATTCTACGATTCTATATCTATCTCTTTTAACATACGGATGCTATAAGATGATTTTCTGCACACCTACCATTTGTTGCTTCTGCTTGAAATAATTTGAGTGCCTTTCTGATCTTTGACTTTATTAGAAATGTTTTGAAAAGAATATTTCAGTTTAGTTGTATTTGAAAATTTAAAAATCTCTATTCCCATCACTTTAATAAATTTTCATTTTAAATCAGTTGATGTAAGGTGTTTGGTTTTGTTTTTTCCTGTTTTAGATAACGTTTTGCTAGGAAAGTTTAAATGACACATATTTGTATAATTCAGTGTACAAACACTGTGATACAGCAGTCTAAAAATATGAACTGTTATAACAGTTTTTAGTATAACAAGAATATCTGACTATAGATTTAAATTAGTACTTTCAGTGAAAACATAAGCAAAGTTATTTAATTTGGAAGTGTACACTCTCTATAATATACCTGAAAGATTTTGAGATATCTTGGTTATGATCTTGAACTTTATACTTCTTTTTCATCAGTCTCATGCTATGAATATGTGATATTCAGGGTATCACACATGTTAAGAGCTTTACTTATATCAGCTTAGGATTTCAGATTTACGTTAGGGTACGTACATACACATAAGTAGGCTTCTTAATTTAAGAGCTGGATGCATTTGCAATGTTGGCTGTAAAAGGGGACATGAACAGAGTTCTTTAGGAATTATGTGGGAGGGAGATTAGAACCCACATTAAAGAGGGGTGGTGATTGATGAGGTCAAAATAAAATGGTGCAGGGTGAAAACAAGAAGAAATAAGATAGGAGCACCCACCTCAAGTAAATATACATAAATGCATACAGCGTGGGAAACTAGCACTAGAAATTACTCCACTTACAATCGTGAAACTATGACATCAAGGGACATCAAGGCTAACAAGAAAGGCTTCTACAGGTACATCAGGGATAAAAATATGATCAGGGAAAATGTGGGCCCTCTGCAGAAGGAAACAGGAGAGCTTTTTTCCCAGGATATGGAGAAGGCTGAGGTATTCAATGCTTTTTTTGCCTCGGTCTTCACTGTCAGTGGCGCAAGCCGTACCCCCAGAGTCATGGAAGACAAGGGCAAGAACTGGGGGAATGGAGAGCCACCCATGGTCAGTGAGGATCAGGTTCAGAAACACCTGAGGAACCTGAAAGTGCACAAATCCATGGGACCTGATGGAATGCATCCACGGGTCCTGAAAGAACTGGCAGATGGGGCTGCGAAACTCTATCCATCAGATTCAAAAAGTTGTGGCAGACTGGTGAAGTTCCCGTTGACTGGAAAAGGGGAAACATAACCCCCGTCTTTAAAAAGGGAAAAAAGGAGGATCCAGAGAACTACAGGCCAGTCAGTCTCACCTGTGTGCCTGGCAAGATCATGGAGCAGATCCTCCTGGAAATCATGCTAAGGGACATGGAAAATGAGGAGGTGAATGGTGACAGCCAACACGGCTTCACCAAGGGCAGATCATGCCTGACAAATTTGGTGACCTTCTATGATGGGGTCACGACCTTGGTGGATAGAGGACAGCCAACTGATGTCATCTGCCTGGACTTGTGCAAAGCATTCAATACCGTCTCACACGACATCCTTGTCTCTAAACTGGAGAGGCATGGATTTGACGGATGGACCGCTCGATGGATAAAGAACTGGCTGGCTGGTCGCACTCACAGAGTTGTGGTCAACGTCTCAGTGTCTGAGTGGATACCAGTGACGAGCGGCGTTCCACAGGGGTCGGTGTTGGGACTGGTGCTGTTTAGCATCTTTGTCAGTGACTTGGATGATGGCATCGAGTGCACCCTCAGCAGGTTTGCTGATGACACCAAGCTGTGTGGTGCGGTCGACACGCTGGAGGGAAGGGATGGCATCCAGAGGGACCTTGACAGGCTGGAGAGATGGGCCACTGCCAACCTCATGGAGTTCAACAAGGCCAAGTGCAGGGTCCTGCAACTGGGTCAGGGCAATCCCAAGCACAAGTACAGGCTGGGTGGAGAATGGATTGAGAGCAGCCCTGAGGAGAAGGACGTGAGGGTACTAGTGGATGAGAAGCTGGACATGAGCCGGCAGCATGCACTGACAGCCCAGAAAGCCAACTGTATCCTGGGCTGTATCCAGAGAAGCGTGGCCAGCAGGTCGAGGGAGGGGATTCTCCCCCTCTACTCTGCTCTTGTGAGACCCCACCTGGAGTACTGTGTCCAGCTGTGAAGCCCTCAGCATAAGAAGGATATCGACCAGTTGGATCAAGTCCAGAGGAGGTCCATGAAGATGCTCAGAGGGCTGGAGCACCTCTCCTATGAAGAAAGTCTGAGAGAATTGGGTTTGTTCAGCCTGGAGAAGAGAAGGCTCTGGGGAAACCTTATAGCAGCCTTCCAGTACCTGAGGGGGGCCTACAAGGAAGCTGGAGGGAGACTTTTTACAAGGGCCTGTAGTGACAGGACAAGGGATAATGGGTTTAAACTGAAAGTGGGTAGATTTAGATTGGACATCAGGAAGAAGTTCTTCCCAGAGAGGGTGGTGAGGCACTGGAACAGGTTGCTCAGAGAAACTGTGGATGGCCCCCCCATCCCTGGAAGTGTTCAAGGCCAGGCTGGATGAGGCTTTGAGCAACCTGGTCCAGTGGAGGGTGTCCCTGCCCATGACAGGGGTGTTGGAACTAGATGGTCTTTAAGGTCCCTTCCAACCCAAACCGTTCTGTGATTCTGTGACATGACTGGAATGGATGAGATTTGCTGCGACTCTATGCACTGCATGACAGAAGTGTTGCGATGAACAGATAAAAGTTCCTCAGGAAAGATAGGCAGAGAAAGCAAGGAGGGAGTGTTGCCTTCTCTGTGAATGAGCAACTCAACTGTATGGAGCTCTTCAGTGGTATGTATGACAGTCTGGTTGAACAACTTGAAGGACAGGATGAGAGGAGAATCCAGTAAGGGTGATGTCAGGGTGAAAGAAAGGAAGAAGTATTCCTTAAACAATTTGAGAAAGTATGTGGATCACAAACCCTGGTTCTCATGGGGATCTTTATCCTTCCTGACATCCTCTGGAAGTGCGACAAGGTGGGATGCATGCAGTCAAGATGATTTCTGGAGGGTGCTGGGAATGATTTCTTGTTACAGGATGAACCAACTAAAAGTGAGAAACAGCTGGATCTGCTGTTCACTATCAAGCAAGAATTGGTTTTGGATGTAGTATTTAATATCATCTTTGACTGTAATTGCAGTGAAGTCATGGAGTTGAAGATCCTGAAGGAAGTGAGGATGGAGAGTAGCAGAGTACAGGCTTCATGAGTTCAGATTTTAGCTTATTCAAGAAACTGATAGGTAGGATCCTGTGGGAGGAAGATGTGGAAGTCAGAGTTGCTCTGGAAAGGTGGCAGATCTTTAAGTACAGCATCATCCAAGTACAAGAACAGGAAAAAAAAAAGCAGATGTATCAAGAGACTGGTTTGGCTAATCAAGGAAATGATAGTAAAGTTCTGGTGCAAAAAGAAAGTACAAAGGAGGTAGAGGTAGAAGCAGGCTAGAAAGGAGGAATTTAGAGGCATTGCTTGAGTATGTAAGGAGTATTGTCAGGAAGGCCAACACTCACTTGGAAATGAGACTTGAAAGAGATATCAAGGAGAAAAAGAGCTTCTACCAGTTCATTACCAGTAAAAGGCTGCCCAAGGAAACGTATCCTGTTGCAGAATGTGATGGATGATTCAGTGACAGATAAGACTGAGGTGCTCAATGCCTTGTTTGCCTCAGTCTTCACCAAGGTTTCTCAAGGCTCTGTCTTTAGTGAAAGCGTTTAAGAAGAACTACATGCAGGGGATGAGGATTGAGTCAAGGATTCCTTAAGAAGGCTTGTCCCACACAAATCTATAATACCTGATGGGGTACATATGATAGTAGTGAAAGTCCTTGCAAGGCTCATCACTGTTACCTCTGAAAGGTCAAGGAAATTGTGGCAGGTCACAGATGCCTGGAGAAAGGCAAATATTGCACCCATCTTTAAAATAGTCAAAAAAAGCCAGAGAACTATAAGCTGGTCAGCTTTTCTTCTGTCCCTTGGAAAACCATGTAGCAAGTCATTTTGGAAAACATTCTCTGACTGAGAAGGTAAGTGAGAACAGCCAACATGGATTTACAAAAGCTAAACGATCACTGACCAACCTGTTTGCTTTCAGTGCTAAAATAACTAGATTTGTGGGCACAGGGAGAGCAGTGAACATCATTTACCTTAACTTTGGTAATGTTTCCACAGTGTCCCACAATACTCATGTGTCAGAGTTAGAACACTGGATTTTGTATGGATGGACAAGTAAATATGTAGAAAACTGGCTAGGTAATGGGGCTTCAAGGGTTGTGGTTAATTGGTCATATTCTACCTTGATGCCTTTGACAAGTACAGTATCTCAGGGGTCTGTCTCAGAGATGGATGTTAAAGATCATTATCTATTAGCCTTTCAGAATTGGAATACTTTCCTCACCTTCTGTTTCCTTCCTCCTTTATGTTTTCACAACACTAGCCTCTTTAAAGAAATGACCTTGTCCTTTCATTAAATTCCTTTATTTTTTACAGAATTTCCTCAATTTAAGCAGTACTCTGATCATAATATAAATCTGAGGAAATATGAGACTATATTTCATCTCACATTTAAAATTGTAATCTATGTTTCCGTAATTTCATCTCCGTACCTAAGTCTGCGTTCTGCCTTCAGCCATGAAAATATATACTTTTGCATATCCACCTACCTGGACCTCCAAACATACTTAAAATCTATAGGAAGTCTTTTAACCCATGTTTTGTTGAGAGTTTTCACTAATTTCCTGGAAAGAGTAGCAGAATGATTAAATAGACTGGAAATTTGTGTTTGTTTAAATTTAGATGAACTGCTGATTAAATCCTGAAAGGAAGCTAATAAAGACTTACATTCTTTCCATGTTACCTCAACTAGGATTCTTGGGTGACTGTAGCAAATTTTCTTTTGGACATCCTCTGTTGCAGTTTTGCAGTTCTGTTGTGTTTGGTTCGTGGTAAATGAGCTCACAGTCATTTTTCACTGTCTGCAATACTTAAATGTTCAAGCCCTGCATTAAAAGCTGTATCTATGGTGCCATTTGCCATGTTTGATTTATGACATGCATTTACAGTTGGATCCCTAGACACCCCTTGAAGAACTCGTTTAGTAGTTGGGTCCAAGAAGGATGGAGAAAGGATGCTGTTTCTGTCTTGACTATGAACTTGATCACAGGAACCTTGAGGTCAGCATGGGGAGCTCACCTGAGCCATCCAGGAATGCAAGATACTTGGTCTTCAGCTGTCACGAATATTATGTAGCTGAGGGCTACCAGGACAACTTGAAAAGGGTTCCAGTGTGATTTTTCCAGGCAGAAATTAGCACTGAGGAAGTGGTAGCACTCACAATATATATAACACAGTATATAAGTAAAAACAAAGGTACCTAATTACTCTGGGTTTGATAGATGTAACCAAATTCTGTTGCTGTATTATCATCCTCCCCAGTTGCACCTTTTTATTGGAGGAATCTTTTATCAACTGTGAGTGGCTGTTTTATGAACATTTATCCTAAATGTCATCTTCCTCTCATAGATATTTCTGTGAAACATTTCTGCTTCAGCTGAGACATGAGCTTGAGCTCCCTATAGATGTGGGGTTTTATAATGTCATACATTTTACTACAGCTGTCCTTGCTCTATCTCCAGACTGTCAGTTTGTGTTAGACAAAGTATGTATTGTTATGTTACCACCTATCTTAGGGTCAGTACAGCTGGAGTCCTTGGATCTGTTTGAGGCTTTGAGGCATACTTTCACCTTCTAACCTTGCTTGATCTGGTCATATCTCAAAGCTGAGGCTGATTCTGAGATGCTGGCCATCTCAGTTGTAACTGCTGGTCTTGGACATGTACTGAATGGTCACTATTTCAAAGAGACAGATTCTTCTTGGTTTAGAAAATTTTTATACAAAATAGAAAATCTTTGTGAGGAGTGGAATAGATTCTTTGTAGTGAAGTTGAGTCTCACTGAGTCTGTTACAGCTTTTGTGGCACTTCTGAAACAATAATAGTTACCCTTCGTGTAGTTTATCTTGCCAACGTGTTTATGTTGTAGTCCAGTAGCCAGTCTTTGTATGCTGTAGTTTCAAACTTTTCTCTAGTAAGTTCTTCATCATTGCCCTTTTGCTAGAAATTAGACCCCTGTGTTAGATATTACTCTCTAAAGTTTATAGGAATTTCCTTTCAAAGTATTTATGGCAGTACAGCATCTTGCAGATCTTCAAACTCTTCAAGTTAGACCAGTTTATGAATCCTATTATAGATACCAAGTGCTACGATAGGTTTCATTTTTTATGAATGCCATTAAGGATAAAAATTGTCAAAACAACTGTGTTTGGTGAAAAAGTGGCATATTTCCAGGCTGTTTCTTGGAAAAATTAAGCTATGGGCATCTGATGAAAGTAAGTCAGAGAAACATCTGTTTCCCTGGACATGTGAGTTGGCAGAACTTCAGGAATGAGTAGAGGAAGCAAGACCTTAGCTAAATTATAACAAATGTTCATTTTGTAATCTGTTTTGAAAATTGTTCCTTGGGAATTATCTGCTTTTTTATTTTATCCCAAATGAAAGAAGGATTGGGTAACATAAGCACAATTGTTTTATCTAGCAGCGTAACATCTACAAACCCTCTTTCTCTCTGTGTGATATTATTGCTAGATAGAACTGACTGCAGGATAGAAAAGTCAGTTTAGAATAGTTAGTGAGATATGAGTTTTCATCCTTCAGCTCTGATAGGTGTACAAACAGCACTGTATGTCACAACCTATCCCAATCCACAAATAAATGTGTTGCAAACATGTTAGGGTTTTCTGGCTGTTTACCTGAATGACTTCTTGGAATGTGGAAGCCTACAATCCAGCCTCTTTAAACTCCAGTATCTGAAAAACAGGTGCTTCTGGTTCATTAAATGTACTTTTTCACAGCTTCCTTTAACCTGTAAGCACTCTGGACTTCTAAAGTAACCTTGCTAAGGACAGAATGCAGGAAAGCAAGCCACATGGATTTAAAATAACTTCTTCCCTACTCCCACACAACATCTGCAAATAATTAATGCTTGTTAATTGGGGTGTTCTGAGACGTGTTCTCACTCCTAAGTCTGAGACTCTTCGATTTTTTGGTACGAGAGCCTGCCATTTACTCTTATTCCTACAGATACATAAGCCCAGTCATGCAGATTTTAAAGTATCAGCATATCTTAATTCTAGTTTTTACTTCCATTTACTACATGTTCAGCTGGAAAATTCACAACCATCTGTACTGAAAGCTCATTTCCCCATAGAAGTGTACCAGGAACTGAGTAACGATTGATTTCAGACTGTTGTGTTGGTGGATTCCTTACTGGAAGTCCTTTGATTCAGTCTAAAAACAAAACAAATCCATTTCCTAGTAAGGGAACTTTAACTGTAGTTCATAAATTTGTGGGCATTAATAGAAATCGAACTTGTCTTGGTAAAGAGAAACTATAAGTTACTAAGTCCCTGTTTAATTTCTACCTTATGTGGTAAGAATTGCCACTCAAAGAGAAGATTTTTGCTTGTTTTCAGTTCCTGGTTGAGATCAGATCAGCTGAGGAAGGACACAGCAGCACATTTGGCTTCTAATTCTGATAGGAGTTTCAGTGGGATAACTGAAGAAATGGTCACATAGGATAAAGCCAAATGTTATTCTAAGTTCATGTCACAAATTACTGGCAAACAGCATAAAAAGTACAGCAAGCATGTGATGACCCATTTCAGACAAGTCCTTAGCCCTGTGGGAGGACTACTTGTGCAGAGATTAATAAGTAACCCAAACCCCTGATTCATCGCTGTCTCAACATCACTCTGTCTGCTAGGTCTTTTGAGAGTGGTGCTTGCTAAGGCAGGATGAGGATTTACAAGGGTGCATGACAGCAGTGATTATAATTCAGTCACAAGAAATGCTCAGTTGTCAGTGAGGAGATCTCACTAAAGACCGTGTCTTATTTCCAAAGGAGATTAAAAATGGTGCTGCCCTCAAATTTCAGTTCTTCTCTCTGTTTAGCAAGTATATATGCATTCTGGGTGTCAAGCTCCTTCTTACTTGAATTGGTCACTCCAGCACAGGATGGTGGTTTGGGAAAGATGCAGAGAACAGACTTTTCCCCAAAAAGGAGTGCTCTGTAAAAATCTGGCGATGGGAAGCATAGTTGGGCAGATGACTGAAATATTAATCAGGATGTATTAGGTAGGTTTCAAACCTACATTAATATAAATATTACACAACGTAATATGTTATGTAAATATTTTATAACATAACAGTGGATGGAGTTCACATTCTTGAGAATACATGCTAGAGACTGTTAGTTTGTCTTTTGGAAATGTCTAAGGAAATTAAAGACCAGTATATCACTGAAATTTTCTTGTGAAAAATCATAGTATATAGGGCTAAGAAGAAGGAAAAAACAGTTCTAGAATTGCATCATAAAGGGTATTTCCATTGGAATAAGGCAGCATTAATGTTACTATGTAAATAGTGACTGGAACTCGTCTAGAATACTGTTGACAGTTCATGCACTTGCAGAAAAGGTTGTATCAGTGTATGAAAGTTGTGAAAACCCCAAAGGCAATATTTTACTGTTTTGCCATACAAGAAAAGTTAGAGAGGTGACTTACTTAGCTTAGTAAAATAGGGATAGATGGAATATCAGAAGGTCAACAGAAGGCAGAAGGGTTGTGTAAACCAAAGGGTGACATTTGCATGAAATTAAATGGTAAAGACTGCTGAAGAATACATTTGCACTGGAAAGTTTTAAACTTCAGAAGACCTTCCCACGCTGTGCTGGAGGCAAGCAATTCAATCACATTTTCATAAACTGAAGACACATTTCATCAGCTAGATTTCATGAAAATGCCTTTCATAAATTAAAGGTAGTTTATGACAAGAGTTTGTATGACGTAACTGCATGTTGCAGTGAAGGAGTGAATTTGCTGACCTAGAGGTCCTTGTTCCTTTCTCTTATTTACAGTGCATGAAGGGAGATTTTTTTGATGTATTGGCATTTCTATTGTTTTTTCTAAGGGAATACAGAAGATAGTTGTAAGCGCTTTTTCTCATGCCAGAAAAGCATGAGGTTTCTTTTTTGGGGTTTGTTTTTGGGGGTTTTTTTAATCTTATGCCGTGCATGTGATTGAGTCAGTAAATTGGAGTCAGTAAATTAGATAAATTGGAAAGTATTCAAAGGATGACGACATTACCCTGCATGTTCATTGGGTGCAACCCAGTTAGGACAGTATGCTGAGTTGTGCTGTGTCTATATGAATTTGAGATTCCGTCAGAGTTAGCTGGCTACGATTTAATCCAGATATGACAGTAATAAAACTTTTGCCATCTTTTGCTTAGTAAAAATATAGTTTGAGAATACAGGATAATTTCCCATTACAACTAAAATCAGTACCAAAGAATTATTTTTAAATAGTGTTTTTAAATTTCAAAAACTAACAAGTTTCCTTGAACAAGTACAGCAAGCACATAAGCAAAAACCTTTGCAAAAACCTCTGTAAGGCATTGCTTCCCTGACCTTGTAGTAGTTGGTTTTTTGAGGTATAAAAACTATGTCCAGATGTCCCAAATAATAAACCCAGTGGATCAAATTTAGTCTCAATCTTTTCTCACCAAATTCTTGATGTCAGGGAGTGTCTGAGAAACCTATAGATTTCACCTAAAGTCATTTGGGACTAGAAATACTACCTGGACCACAGATGACTCAAAGATACTGAATTTGCACAGTGTACCATTTATTCAATAGTTTACTCATTCAGGAAGGGATGTGCAGTTAGTAAATATTTGAAATCTGTGTGTTCAGTTTTGAAATCCTAGCTAGTTGCTTCCAGGTCGTTAATGTCATATTGAAGTTCAGGAAGACCTGTGATGCACAATTTCATTGAAGATGTTAAACACTCACTTCTAGGTTTTTTTGGTTTAGAGAAGCTTGTTAAAGTCTTGAGGCTCCCTGCTGATTCATATCTGAGGGCAGTTCTATACTTACATCTTGATAAAAATCTGAACACTTAACAGTGATAAAATGCTAAAGCATATCTTCCAGCAGGGTAGAATAAAAAAATAAAGCTAAATTTTGAAGGCTACAATGGAGGCAACTGTAGTCTGTCAGCCTGTAGTTTGACAAAAACCTTTGCTTTCAAGTATAGTAAGGAGTTAAATATAATAAAAAGGTTTATTAAATCATGAATATCCACTGTGAAAACTTGATCTGAACTCATTGGTCTTTATCCCTAAACAGAGGTCCCAACATTTATGTCTTCCCATGCCACACATCCATATTAAATATTAGTTCAGGGTAAGTGATTTTCTTCCATCACAGATGGTAGAATACACCAAAGGAGGCAAAAATAGAGTTCAGATCTTTCCATCTTAGAGGTGCAAGGTCTAGTAATCATGGCTTTCATTTCTAATAATCATGGCTTTCATTTAGGCTGCTTCTAGGCACCAAACACCAACTTTAGGGTGGAATTTGCTGGAAATTTCACATTTTTAATATAAGAATCATTGAAATAAAATGTGTTTCCCTGATGCTGTAAGAAGGAAAATCCCAGACTGCCAATTTGACACAAAGACAAGCAGTTCTTTCTGATCCTAAACAGACAGTCCTGTCAGATCTTTGCAGCCTGAAAGATATTTCCTCCCTGCTGATAAGAAGAGCAAAGCAATTTTTAATACAATGGGTAACCTTAGATATGAACTATAGGGACAAGAAATCAGTTGCTTCCATTCTTCCTGCCCAATAAGATATAAGCATTATTAACAACACAGTATCTTTATGCTGCAACTCTATTATGTATATCATGGTATTTGGTGGTTTTTACAGGTGTCAGTTTAAGGTGTCTGATTGACATCCTCAATCTCAAACCATTTTAAATCTATTTTTTCCTTCTTTTTAAGTAAGGTTTGTCTAGTTCTGATGCCAGGAAAACTTGGAAGCATGATGCACTTTTCACTCCAATGTTTAAAAACATAGAAGAGATATTATTTTGCAAATTTAATAGAATTTAAAATCTTCAGTAATTTCATGATTTTTTAAGACTTTGACATTGGAACATTTCTGTGTAATGATATAATAGTATCAATAAATACAAGCTTAAGCAGTTGTCTGATTTTTTTTAAAGATGGTATATTATTTATATTCATAATGAGACTGCTATTAATAACATACTAGAAATATAATACTTCCATAAATAACTTTTTCTTTGATTATAAATAGCAAGCTTTTTCCCAATAACATCATTAGTTTATGCTTTCACAAATGCAGAAAATTTTGGATAAAATTAAATTTTTCATGTCAACTACAAGTTACATTACAGTAGTTTCATTACTTTTAATTTTTTCCATTTTCAGTAAATCTATTGAAATAATTTATGTGAAGAACATCAGATACAAAGGTTGATTTCAATTTTTCTTATCTTAGATTATTATGTCATGCCATGAAAGACCATATAGTGCGTGTTGCAAATGAAGCAGAATTTATTTTGAATCGACAAAGAGCTGAGGATGTCCACAAGCATGCTGAGTTTGAGGTAAGCCTGAGAGTTTCTGTTTCTCTGTTTTCACTCAGTTGTCACCTAGACTGTAACCCCATACAATAAAGATTTTTTTTCTTCCATGAAAGAATTTTACATTGAAGACATTTCAAAACTAGTTTTTAAAAGCTTTGGTAAATGTCAAACATAAGGAACTGGTTTAATTTCCCAACTCCTTACTGAAATTCATGAAAACATTTACAGCTTGAAGAAATCCCTTAATCAGAATGTCTGCTAAACTGATAAGACAGACCCTTCATCTTTACAAAGAATTTTTCTGATTTATTTCAAATAGTAATACAAATCACATTAAAATTGTTTTTGTTGAATTTAATCAACAATATATACGAGTTCAATAAGAAATGAAATTAATACACTTAAGGTACTTAATGAACAATAAGAAATATAAATGTTTTGTTAAACAGAATTAGTATTTTAAGATAATTTGGTTAGAATATTTTGCTTTTTGGAACACTTTAAAACACTTACTTGCTAAAATCTATGTATTGAAACATGATATTACATATTTCTCCTGCTAGTTAGAAATTAGTAACTACTGACAGTAAGGTTGTGTTTAAAATGTCTTTTTTTTTTTTAAGTATTGAAAGAAGTAGCAGGGCAGCTGAATCACATAACTCTTTAATATCTGTAATTCTTACTCCTGAAGGAAGTCAACATTGACTTACATCTTTTCATCAATCAGTCTTTCAGTATGCAACTTAAATTACATTGCTTGAAAATTATGCAAATATGAAAAAAAAGTTAGTCTTTAGAATGTGTTCACTTTAACAGGACTTTATTGTTTCTTCAGGACTAATTTGGTTACTATTCAAAAAATTTTCATGCAAAGGTGATAAAGTTAAAATTTCATTTGTGAATAACTTTATCAAATATGCTGTTGCATTTTTGTGGTGTTTTATACAATATTTCAGCATCACTTTTTATTATTTCCAAATCTGCCTGTGCTTGCATAAATTTGTGTATATGTAAGTGTATATGAACATACATTTCCACATATTTTAATGCTCAAGTGACCTCCCATTAGGATAAAGGTAGACTGACATAGTACTGATGATAATAAATAGCTACATCAACTTATTCATCTGTCAGAAAATGTCAACAAGCACCTGGTGGATAGAAATAGGATACAGTAATCTTAGTTTTGATGAGGTTTTTATCTCCTTGAAACAGATCTCTTAAATGTGCACTTTGATGTACTAGTTCTTGTGCTCCTTGACCTGGCTGGAAAGTGTGAGATACAGAGATATCTGTTGTCATTTTGAATACACCTAACCTTTACTTCATTTTGTCAGGGTAGACAGCAGAAACTTGTCATATGGGATTGCAACAACTTTATTACCAAGCACATACTGGATATTTTGAACTTAGATAAAATCGCATTTGCAATTAAGTGTGTGTCAGAGTGAAGTTTCATATTGCCTCAACAATAAATAACATTTGATATTTATCAGAGCATCATGCAGTAACCTAAGATGACAATAGAAGATTGAGTTATCTTCTCTTTGAAGAATACAATGAGGTATAAGATCTGTCAGAACTCTCAACAAAATGAGAATATTCAATTAACTTCCAGCTTCTGTTAGCAAATAGGATTTAGAATATTAACTAAATTCCCTAAAGGAATAGCCTTAAGTCGGTCTTATTGTCTGGTAAAGAAACCAAAACATTTTTCATATATGAAAATTTTCATTATATTTGTCACATGAAAAACTTCAGCTACACGTTTTAGATAAGTAAGATAAAATCTGCAAGTTGTAAAAGAAAATTATTAAATGTAGCCTGTGTTAAATATGAAACTCAGATGTGCTTAAATAAGGTGATGGTTAAAGTCTGAAAGAATGTTTTATATATTGTCTTTAATAATGGTAGGTATATAACTGAACATTTTATTATTCATCCTACTTGAAAGTAGTAGAGACAAAGAGACTTCTGGTAGTTTTCTGTTGCATAATTGTAAATCTGTCATTTTGCTTTAATATGCTGTATCGGTATATGTTCTAGGGTTTAGTACATGTTAATCATTGCTCTCAGCAAGAGAAATGAGTGGCTATTTTATTTTTACCTTTTAAACATTAATTGAATCATTATGGGTGAAATTATTTGGCCCAAGCCGCACCAAGTTACTGTGTCGCCTGCACAGTGGGGAGGCCATGGACCAGCATATAAATGTAATCCTACGACTCCAGTTGCAGTCAGGGCCAGGGAAATTCCTCCCAGAATGGATGCTTCACAGTTAACTTTCATTTTGTTAACCTTTGTAATTGTTCAAGAAGAAAAATGAAAATTTAATTTTACTGTCCAATGAGCTGGTGAAATATTAACCTCATTACTAAGGCAGATCATTGTACTAATTGGTGCTTCCCTGTACAAGAAGATAAATTGAAAAATGAATTAACCCTTTATGAATTAGTGTAATGATTGTTCTTTTCAAGATAGATTACTTGAAATAATGGGTGTAATGCAGTGAAAAGACCACTCTTAAAATCTTACTGAATGCTAATGTGATCTGTAGTAAAAAGGTAGTGTGCAGAAATATGAAGAATAAAATAAAATATAGTATGCAGTTAATTTTAATTGCTCTTTTGAATACTAGAAAATAGGATTTTGTTCAGCATTGTGTTACAGCGTTTGAGTGTTAGTTAACCGTTCTAAAATGGTGCATAATAACTGTGCGTGCAAAAATGTCTCTTAAAAGGTGATTTTAAAATTAGATGGTCTGAGAATAATCTGTCCTTTGTAATTTATACCTAGATGCTTTTAATGGATTTATTTCAATTAGTATGGCCACTTTTGCTTTGTTGAGACATTTTGAAAGGATCTTTACTAGGAGGAGGAATTTAATTTGAACTTAACATGATTTTGAGAAAAGAAACGGAGAAAATATATTGTGCTTATTATACATAAAGAAAGGATTTATCAAAACTAAAATACACTGCAGAGTTTTGACAATTTCAGAAACAAATTTGCATGAAGGTCAATAACCACAGCGTTTATTTTAGAGGTAGTTACCTTTGAAAGGAAACATGATGAAAATATCACATCTTTTTCAGTTTAAAAGTTAAACCATAAGGGTTTTTAGAAGTGGTAGCATGTTATGAAAACTTTTCATGTTGTTATAAGAAATGGAAAATATGCTCCTTAATTTCATGGTTAAGGGAGTTTCTCTTTAGCATCCATAATAGCAAAATTAGCAAATGGATTTCAGTTGTAGGTTTCATCATTGCCATTTAAAAATCAAAACTAGTGTACGTAATTTTTCCTGTATATTATGTATGTTCACCTGTATTTTATACCTGATAACACATTATAAACTTTTATATATTAAGACCAACTTTTAAGGCATATCTGTGGTCACACATACACACACAGAGATGTATAGCTAAATGTTTTTAATTGCGATTCTGTTGCCAGTGCCCCTGATATTTCAATTATTGCATGTTCTAACTGAGTGCTTTATCATGGGTAATATATAGTAGAACAACCATTTCAACTGAACAGCATGTCCTATTCCTTTAAAAGTATGTTAATTGGTTCTTGTTGTATTTACAAAGTTTTGGTAAATAATCATTTTAAGATGAATCTAAATAGCCTATCTTTTATCAAGATGTACTTTCATTCCTAGTCACAGTGTGCTCAGTATGCTGCTGACAGAAGAGAGGAGGAGAAGATGTGTGATCATCTTATCAGTGCTGCTAAGCATCGAGACCATGTTACAGCCAATCAGCTGAAACAGAAGATACTCAACATATTAACAAATAAACATGGTGCCTGGGGAGCTGTTTCTCACAGGTAAGCTGCAAATGTAAAATGTGTGGGTTTTAATTGGTGCTTTCAAAGTTTAAGAAAAATAGCCATTGTATAACTGAAATATGAATGTATTAGGAGCTAGTATTGCTACAATACATTTCCTCTTAGTCTTTTCTTCAGCTGTTCTTGAGAAGCCCTCTTCACTAAAGATTCAAAGATCAAACTCCTTTATCAACTGAAAACATAATATTTTACTATATTTGTAATAAATTATAATGGTTATTCATTGATTTTAATGCAATTTTACTGTTAGTATATCAGTAGGTTTTGAGGCTCATACCAGAATAAGAATGAGTGAAGTGTTCTGAACGAGATATTGAGAGATGTAGAGATTTCCATAGAGATATCTATAGAGGAAGCCTGAAATAAAGGGGTCAAAATGACTTGTCCAGCATTATAGAGTAAGTCGATAGAATAACCAGCAGAACCAGGTCACTTGATTCATCTACTTCTTATAGATGTTTAGATTCTGTGCAAGTAACGAACTGATAAGATCCACATGTAAATCTTAACTTTCCTACAACAGAACTGTAGTCAGGGCCAGCCATGGACTATCAAACACTGTATGCTTAGGGGAAAACTTACATTGTAGTTAAATGTAGCATGTGCGAAGCTGAACATAACCAAAATGCAGCTCAATTCTACAGTTACTCCTGTTAATAAAATAAAAAATAAAAACACATGATCCAAAATATAGAATCCTTACTGTATGCAAGTGATAATACAGTATTTGAGGCATTAATCAGAGTTGTGTTCAATACTGTTTTGAAAAGTTCATTCTAATGAACATAGGGGTTAAATTAAATATTTTCATATATCATGCAAAAAACCCCTGAGCCTTGCTCTTCTGAATCACAAAAATAGCCAGTGGCTAAGGTGCTGACCCTCATATGGAAGACTTGAGCTCAAATTGCTCCTTTCCTTCACTCAGAGCAAGGTCTTGAACCTGGGTCTGCCATGTGAGTGCCCTGTCTGCAAAAGTAGCGACTGCTAAGTCTCTCTCATTTGTGCATTCTAGCCACAAATATTTGATTATTTATTCAAAGCAGAACAGCTCAAACAAGAGAAATCAAGGAAGTTCTGCTTCCAAATATCCAAATTTTTATGGTTTTTTTTCTACTTAAATCCTGTTTAAATCTGCTGAGTCAGGCAGAGCACATCAGAAAGTTCATTTCAGTTCTGAAAAACCTTTTCAGCAAACTCTAGTTGAGACTGATAGACTAATACAAAATTTTCTCTTTTCTTTTTTTTTTTCCAAAAAATCTATTTGAATGTAGCTTGAATACATATCTAGGGCTTATGCTTATCAGAAAAATTGTCAAGTAATAAATTTGACGTATCAGTAATAATGTTTAATAAATACCACATATACTGTTCATTCTTTTTGTCACTCTGTCTAGCTGGTTCTTGCAGTTATATGGTGTTAAAAATGTAATTTTTCAAGTTCATAATTCTTACATCATTATATCTTCCAAAGAAATCACCATTTCCTGGATGATGATGGAGATGTATTTATTTTTTAAGGCGGTAGAAAATGTAGAAATTCAGTCTTTTCTGGTGAAAATGACATGTAGAAGATTGTGATATGGCTAGTTCAAAACAGCCTTAGTCTATAATGGACACCCGTGTTATCTCTAGTTGAGGCTTAAAGCTGTGTATCTGGAGACCTGAGGCTGATGAAAATAAGTGCAATTTTCAGTCCTTTTAATGTCTTTGAATTTTTTGATAATGTTCTTGCTCAAGTTCATGAATGGCTGGAGATTTAGGTAGTTCCTTGTCACTAACTTTTCAGGACACCATCTCTTCTTTGGGCCAGTTATCTTTCCTCACCTGGATTGTTGATGGCATCCTAAATGTCAGCAGGACACTGCTGCAGCATTTTTTTTTTTCTCTTCAGCCCATGATTGGTTTTGATGGGCCATGAAAGGGCTTGACACCTGTGACAAACGTATCAACTTTCTTACCTCAAGCAAAAGAAACTTATTTTATTCCTGTCATGCCACTTTCCTAGTGTGCTTGCTTCTTAATTATTTGTAATGCCACTTTCCCATTTTCATACTCACCATGTTAGGTGTCTGGTTGAATTTTAGCTGCAGGCTACTGGTGAAGAGGGGACATGGTGACAACACGAGATCTCCAAGTGGGGTTCCTCATTTGCAGGATCCGATCATGAGGCAAATGGCCTTGCACTGTAGGTCTCACCACGTGTACCATGGCAGTTGTGTGATCCACCACACAAGTGCACCTTCCGTCATGAGACCTAGTGGAGTGTGAATGGAAAGTCCTAGAATGGCAGCAGGTAGGGGGAGATGTGCAGTGGGAAAACCTCCACACCTTGTTACGAACCAAGGTCACTGGTTCTCACTGAGCTGATTTAGAAGGCTTCAAGTGCAGAAAGTGGAGGGGTCTCATTAAACTGCTTGAGCACAGAAGGCAAACCCTGTTGTTAATTAGGTAGTTCCTTCAACACACTTTATATGATGGAAATTGGGATGGGTTCTATAATTGTACATACTTCTGGTCTTGGCCAGCAGAAGGCATAATAGGCCTTAAGTCTCCATTTGTAGTTCCTGATAAACAGTTACAGCATCAGCTGTCTCTTTATAAACTGTTGATTGTCTGTGCCCCAGGAGATACAGCCACACTGGAATACTGGGTTACTCACAAGAAAATAGGTTGACACCCCAGACCTCTAGACATCTGTAGTATTGTAAGTCTCCTAGGAAGAAAGGCTGAGAGAATGGGGCTTGTTCAGCCTGGAGAAGAGAAGGCTCCAGGGAGACCTTCCAGTACCTGAAGGGGGACGACAAGTAAGCTGGAGGGGGACTTTTTACAAGGGCTTGTAGTGATAGAACAAGGGGTAATGGGTTTAAGTTGAAAGTGGAGAGATTTAGATTACATATCAGGAAGAAATTCTTCACGGAGAGGGTGGTGAGGCACTGGACAAGTTGCCCAGAGAAGCTGTGGGTGCCCCATCCCTGGAAGTGTTCAAGGCCAGGCTGGATGAGGCTTGGAGCAACCTGGTCTAGTGGAGGGTGTCCCTGCCTATGGCAGGGGGGTTGGAACTGGATGATCTTTAAGGTCCCTTCCAACCCAAACCATTCTATGATTCTATGATTCTAACCAATCAGTACAGTTTGAGTTGGTCTGGAAGCCTGTTTACTCTTTCATCTCCTTCTGTCTAAAAATGGTAAATAACAGTTTTGAAAAAAACTTTATTTTGTATTGCTCATCAGTGTTAACTTCTCTCCCCTTTCACAAATATTTTCCCTTCAGCTCTTAAAGTGAAAACCAAAGTTCTTTTCCTCAAAATCTTGCAGGTGTGAGCATCAACTCCTCTACAACAAAAGGAAATTATTGAATCATCTTATTTTCTCCTACATATCTCAGACAAAGAATAATAGTTTTCAAAATAAATCTCATTAGTTTGTTACAAATCCTGTTTGTGCCCTTAAACCAAACTAATTAAGTTTTCCTCATTTTGGCAGTTTGACACTTTTATGTATCTTCATAACAGCTTACACTTAGCAAACTAGTTTTCCCATGTTTAATTTCAACATTAAACCAAAAGGAGAATTCTGCAGGTTTTTCCCATTCAGATGAAAAATTGATGAGTTGGTTATTTCTTTGATGCATTGCCACTTATTGAGAGTGAATATGCAACATCCTATTTCCTTGAACTCAGGAAGAATCAAGCAGGGTGTTTCATAGCTTAGCGTTCAAAGCTTCTTTAAGCCAGCACTTACCCTTAGCTTTTTTCAGGGTTATAGTCTTCATGTCACAACATATGCTTCCTTCTGTCTTCTCTGTCAGCTTCATATGGTGCTTCTCTTCCTCCCCATCTGCTTCTCTCCCCATACACATCTTTCTCAATAAATAAATAAATAAATACATAGTGAAACTTCTCTATACACACAGTTCAAATTCCTTATCAGCCATATGCATGCCAGTGTTTTGGGTCATAATCTGTTACTGTGTTTGTTTGGAGTGTTCTCTAATTTTAGCTTCTTGGTTTAATCAGATATCTCAACTTTTCAAAAACTTTTATTCAAGAATACTGTATATATAGCTCTGTAGTTTCCATAGGCTTAAGGCAATACAAAGGGTTCTGAGTTCCAGTTTGTGTTCTAAATCTCAATATGAAATACTTGTCATAAATATTTTCATACGATCTGTTTTGATATACACAGGAGGATTACTATAATGAGAAAAATGACATTTAAAAATGAGACTAGTTTCTCTAGCTTTCCGTGATTTGACGAAGGAAGTTCCACCTACATTAAAGCAGCTTTACCAAATAGCAAGTATACAAGGGCTTTTTCTGTTCAAAACCATCTTTGGTTAAACTAGACACCCATAACAAATTAATCATTCATGGTGGAGGGCAGAGCTGTCAAACTCATTCTGTGGTGAAGACCAAATTCGTCTGGGGAGACAGGCTGGAAATAAAAAGTTTCTTGCCAGACAGCTAGTTCTGCCTCTCACTACACCATGTGCTTCTGCAGAGATTGGGTTCTGCTGGGGGCCATGGGGGAGAGCGGAAAGAGAACTCCCCTTTTCTGAGCCTATGGGGCTTGGCAGTTAAATAAGTTGATTCTGGGATGACACAGCTTCTAAACCAAATGTTTCCAGTTTACAGCAAGGGAGACCAGAACACAGGAATTTAGTAAGAAGGAGTTTCCCTTACAGTCAGTCTTTGGCATGCTCTGACTCCATCACTATACTAGCTGCTGTCTTAGGAAGTTCGGAGAGACACAGAACCTATCCTGTCCCCCACTGCAAATCAACTTCATCTGGTTTAGCTATTCATTCATTTCTGGCTCATTTTAACTGCTAGACATAAATTACAAAGGGAGCTTTAGAACAGTGGAAAAGATGTAGGACCAGATCCCATCTACTGTATCCAGCAGTGTGTTCGACATGCCTGTTGTTAGAGCGTCTGTTAAAGTTCTGCATTTTTCCACATACTCTGTAAGAGCTATGAATTTTCTGTGTTTCTGGAGTTGGTGGAATCGTTACTCTTTGCAAAATAGATCCTTCCAGACTGATCTGATGAAACCTGCATATTAATTAGTTATCCCGATTACAAGTCCCAAGTATTTAGTTCTGAGATGATTTCATTACAACAAAACATTAAGAAAATGCATTTCTGTCTTCAGATGTTTTTACTTAACTGTACTACTTGAGATACCTGGAGATCAGCAAATGTGTTAGCATTATTCACATTTTAGGTCCAGTATCAGTCATGGTTCAGTAGCAGGTGTTAAACATAAGTGTGAGTGAGACTGTTTTTCTAATTTGATGATGCTTTACTAGTATTTTACTATTTCAATCCCTTTCTTACTATGCTTTCAACTTTGTACTGCTCCTGCTGCTCTGCACCCATTGTATACCATCCCCTACCCATTGTATACCATCTTCCTTCTCACTCCTTGATTGCATACTGCTGTGGTGGAAGGCAAAGACTATCTGAAGGAGCTCTTGCTAATGGTGCTGTGGCATTTGACAAGCACGATGGGAAAAGGGTGATAGAGGAGGAATTCTGTATAATTTTCTAATAATAGGAAGTTAGATGTAGGATGCTATTTGCAGCATAGCGATGCCTGCCAAGAAAAGAGCATTGTGTAACTGGAGACGGGCTGTACGAGTGAGCGCACGGTTTCTTCATGTGAGATTTATTCAGTTCCGTATTTCTGCAGGGTTACGCAGTTGTTTGGAACTGTGGTGCTGTTCACTATGGGGGTTTTTTCCCACAGCTGGAAGAAACCTCTGAAGAAAATATTTTCTTTGGAAAGAGGTAGCATTTCCCTATGTTGAGAAATGCATGGTATTCAGGGAAAATTTGTTCAGCTCTGTAGAAAGACTTGTTATCTCTAGAAGTATAGCGCACTGAGTTTCATATTAAAGAAGGAAGGCTTCTACCTTTTCTTTCACATTATTATTTCTGCAGTAAGGGAATTATTTTTCTTCTTTACTCTGTTGTTGGGGTTTTTTCTCTTCTCTTCAATATATTCTCTGATTCTGCCTAAATTTTATTTTTCCCCTTTTGCTTCATGGCAAACACAAGAGAAAAGTTTTGGCAATGTTGTTTTTCTTTAAGCTTTAGAAGCAACAGATCTTTAGATGTCAGTAGAGTCTTTAACTGGAACAGCAATCAGAATGCATATCCAATTTGGATACAGCCAACTTACTAGATATAATTTCAGAGTAGTAGCGACAAGGGAATTTTAAATATATATATTAAGAGGAAGGCCAACCTTAACAAACTGAGAGGGACTTCTGCTTATTCTTAAGTCTAGCTGTAGAGCTAGCATGTGCACATGCAGCCAGTCATTAGCTTCCATGATACCAGTCACAACAATAGCCATAATGGTGTAGACCAGCAGTCCATCTAGCCCTGTAACCTATCTTCAGCTGTAAGTGAATGCTTAAGAAACAAAAAGATAGGACAAGTAGACATGATAGGTCCATCTAATACTCACTCAGACTCCTTGAATTTTCAAGTCAGGGTTTCCTGAGGAATCTCAATTTCAGTCAGTCTCGATTTTGATATTTCCACATCTCAGTAGGGCTCCCAAGTCCAGCTGCCTTTCTTCATGTTTTCCTCCTAGTATCTGCAGGGGAAAAGACTCTGCAGTGGGTATCAGCAGGCTGGACTAACCGTTGCTGGTATTGTACAGTGTTTCTAGCATCTGTGCTTATTTCCCTGCTTCCAATTTAGATACAGGTGGAAACTCAGTAGTAACCATGAAGGAAGAATTTCTCATTAGGCAATAACACTTCTGTTATGTGATTTTCACTTTAAATCCTGTGTCTGTCTAGTAATGCCTATGCAATATAGCATGGATTTCCCATTTTCTCCATAGGTAAGAATAGAAAGCAAAGAATAAAAAAAGGAATGAAAGCCATAGATTAGAAGATTCTGAAAAAGTTATATCTTTCTAGGAAGGCCTTTATTTCCCCAGATATTAAAATTCTTTGATTTATTCTTTATTTTGTGACATAAAATGGGCGAGAAACATCATATTTTTAAGTCACAGTTAGTTGTTGTAGTACCATTATACTCCAGGATTCTTTCCTATGTGATGCTTCAATTAGATTACAGAAGATAAATGTAAAGCTATAGAAAATGTTTTTTTCTAAGAGAAACATCTGTATTGTTATGACAGACTTCTCAGCCATTTTTGTTGGAAGCATCAGAAATGCAAAGTTTAATCAGAAATGAAAACCCAGTGGAGAGTGTCCCTGCCCATGGAAGGGGAGTTGAAACTAGGTGATCTTTAAGGTGCCTTCCAACCCAAACCAGCCTATGATTCTCGTCTTCTCAAAAAATTAATGTCTTGTACTTTTTTATTTGAAATACATTTATGTTGAACCATATGTTTGTAAAATAATTTGAGAGATTCAGAGCAGGGTCTGGAAAGGAACTGAAGATTAAATCTTCCTCAGGCAATGAGGCAGGCGTAGTTTGAACATCCCCTTTGAATCCTGGTTTCAAAGCTAGCCCTTCTCAAGGTCTATGGAAGCTGATACTGTCTGTTCAGGCTATTGAGTTCCAGACTAGAAAAACAGTTTTTCACTCTTCCTTTGCTGATAAAATTATCTATATCTTGTATAATTTTGGTGGCTTGCTTTAAATTCCATGCAGTTTGCCTACACCTTCCTTAGAAAGAGGTACTGCAATGTGGATGCTTGATTGCAGGTGAACTCTCCTCAGTGCATAACTCTATTTCAGTTTATTTCACACTACAGCTTTACTGATGCATCCTAAAATGAGATTGTAAACTCAGTCAATACTTCCCAGAACAATTCTGCATGGTCTTACTCCCTTCTACTAATTGGCTATCACTTGCTGCTTTGTATCTGCTTCTAATTGGTTTTAAGACTGTTGTCTCTCACAGCTTGTTGTCACATCAGGTTTTATTGTGAGTTTCTCTGCTTCTTCATCAAAGTTGATAATTAATTGTTTAATACAGCAGAATTCAGAAAACAACTCGTACAGTCTCCCACTTGTAAACATTCCCAGTCTTGCCATGAGACTTTGATACTTGCTGTAAAAAATCCAGGGTTTAACCTTGTAGTATACTTCATCTTCTTTCCACATCTGAATATTTTGGCATTGTGTATATAATTTTGGGTTTAGAAATTGTAGCAGGTTTATTTTAATGGGATTTTATCCCCTAGTTTCCTGAAATTTTCTAAATTTGGGGGATTTAATCTTATTTGTTCTGTAGCTTTAACGTTTTTCCGTGGAAGTAGGAGACCACTGTTTCCGTGATTATTTTCACTCTCTATATATTACTCTTAGATATCCTAATAAAGAAATCTTGAACTTGTCAGAATCAAATCTAAAAGACCTTATTGGTCTTAAGCTACTTTTCAATCTGTCATACACGTACATAATACATACATCTTTTTTTAACTTCTTTTTTTTAAGATTTATTGTTTAAATAAATGAGCCCTATGCCACCAAGTTTGGTCTTTTGTCAGCTAGTTGTTTTAAAAAAATAAAATTAAATATTTCATGTCTTCATCCTCTTTCAGAGCTGGTGATAGAGATTTTTCTGTTATATCTCAAAGTGAACTACTACCTTTCTTTTCCTTTTAACGTTACCCAGATTTTCAGTAAGTATGTTTCATGCCTGTTTCTGAACTTCAGAGGAAGTAAACTAATATGTGCTGAACAAAAAGTACTTGTTTCGTATTTTCCACAGGAACAAACACTGATTTGTCTTGGCAAGCTTCTGTGGTGCCAGCTTAAGTTTTATCTTCTGGATACCAAGAATTCTTGCTTCCTATATTTCTGGTTTCCTCATTGCAATCTATAATCAGCTAAAATATGTACTGTACTGATCCATTTTTTCTTGTCTCAGCTAGGTTTCTTTTCTCCTCCCTCTCTTACCCTGGGGAAAAAAATAATCAACCTTTGCAATGATTTTTTTTTTCCCATTTTTACTTCTCTGTGATACAACATCATCATCCTTCAAACTGATTTGGAGTTTTCCTAAGTCAATCTGTCAATCATATAGGTCATCTGATGATAAAGAGAAAATCTTTTATCTCTGCATAACAGGTTATTGTTTCAGTTCATAGTCCCATGTTTGAGGAAATCAGGTATCTCCTTTCAGCAGTATCTGTCCTGTCCTTATCATCTGAAGCCCTCATCTATCCCTACCTTTTCCATCGACCAGAAATACTCTGTGTTTGTGTCTGTTTCATTTTATCTCCTCTTGCTCTGTCTGCAGTAATTTCTAATCTGTTTGGAATTGTATCTTGCAATATTACTACTGGGGAGTGATAGGCAAGTCACTGTGCAATTGCTGCTCCCAAGTGCCACGTAAGAGGTCCTGTTTTCAGGTGTACAGGAGGAGCATGGTTTGTTGGACACAGAGGCCAGCAACCAGGGCCTTGTCCCTTCCTCCTTCTCTTAATGTAGCTTGGCAGGAGAGTTCCTTGGGTTTGGTGTTTCTGTATGCATTTTGTCAGCACAGTCTGTATATTCTCAAATATTAAACTAATTCCTGAAAAACATTCCCAAAAGACATTTATCTTTCAATTGATCACTTCTGGGGTTGGGGTGTTATTTGGGTTTTGGTTTTTTTTTTTTTGGTTGGTTTGGGTGTTTTGGTTTGGTTTGGGTTTAGTTTTGTGGTGGTTTTTTTTTAATTTTGCCTTTTTTAAACAGTGAAAGAATAAATTTGCACAAGTTTATTTTGACTGACACAGGAACACCATGTTTGTCATAGATTTCACACAACTTGGAGGTTGCTTTGCTTGATTATACTGCTTTCCTCAGTGATAAAATAGATACGGTAATGCACAGTATACTTCTAAAGAGTAATTAAATCATTCAAGTTGGTAATGAAACTACTGTGTAGGTTTGGTTTAATTTTCTTTTTTTACATGGCTAGTATAGATTTGTGATTATACAATTTGGTTTTTTCTATATAACTATTTTTTTTAGCCTGTCAGGTCTGGTTTTTTTTCAGCAGTAATATCTGTTCACATAGAACTGGCATATATGTAGATACGTTTCTTGTACACTTACAGACATAAAATATCTGACATTGACAGATTGCAAGGTTCTTCCAATATTTGTGCTCGTCAGCATATTGATATCTGTTATCAATAATATAGGCCATTGGTTAGGTTGTAAAGCTCCATTGCTCAAGAGTGTTATATTTTGAAGTCATCTGTCATGGATGTGTTGTAGAGATAGGAGATTATTTATGTTTATGGCATTTTAAGTAACTCGGTAAGACCCTTTAGAATATACAGAAAAGGCTTGTTTACTGTCATCACTGCTCACTTAATCCTGTGACCTTGACATGATAGTATGCCCATAAGGCTCCCTGTGGGTAGTTCAATAAAATAGATGAACATTAGAGTCTAATGATTGTTTCAGCTTCAAAAATATACTGCCTTATGCCATAAATATTTCTTAAACATTCAATAGTGCTGAACCATTTTAAAACCCAATAATGTAACAAACTATCCAGTTGTCTAGATTATTAGAAAATCCACAAAAGCATGTGTGTATAAGCCACGTGTAATTCTGCTGTTTGAGAATGTTAACCACTGTTTAAAAATATATTCTGTATACAGAATGCCAATAGACTAAAATTAAAATGAAGTTATTTCTTAAAAATTAAGTGTGCTGATTTTTCAGATTCATGTTATTTTTTCTAATCTCCTGATAGCAAATTATATTTATGGGGTGGGAATGCTTTTTAGTTTTGTTACAGTCACAATCTGAATCTAGGAGAGGTAAATGTGTAAGAAATTTCTTTTGATGATTTACTAGAAGTTATGATTGCACTAATGGTAGGAAGCAATAAAAACGTACATAGAGAGGAAGCTAAATTGGATGTCTCTTAGGCCCAATTTAGAAATACTACTGAAGCCTTTGGGATACTTTGCCATGAGAGGGCCTTAATTTTTATGCACAATATATCTTGTGCTATGTGAAAACATAGGGGAAAGTAAAGCATGATATATTTGCCTCGTGGTGAGTGGAAGTGTTGTTTTGTTATTATTAAAAAAAATGTTCATTTTCAATTTTTTTTAATGTATAGATATTCAAGTTTCTAATTTCTTTTAGCTGAAATGCATGACTTTCAGATACATGGTAGTCTTTTACACTGAATAGTACGCCAACCTCGTGTTTCCTTGATTAAAAAGTGATGCTTCCAAAGTTGATGACAGCTTAATAGTAGAGAAAATTTATTTAGTGAACTTCAGACCATATTTTCAGTTGTAGAGTTTCATACTGAACTGTTGAGCTAAAGATCCATGAAAATGAATTGAGAAAAACGTGTCAGGAAAGAAGAGCTGGAGCTGGATGAGATATGTATCCACCAGAACAAAATGGAATCTGTTATCCTTTCTGATTTAACTTCAATTAAGTACCATTGAGAAGCATGAGAGAAAATTAAGAAATGGCTAAATGCCAGGCAAGATCAAATAAGAAAAAAAAGTTTCTTTTGTAATAGTCTTTCCATTTGAGATCATCATGAAGAGTTAATGCAAATCTCTATATTCTTAGAGGACACAGACAGATGACTTGTTTAACTGTTCCCCAAATATACGTTACTTTTAATCTTTAAGTCTTGGAATTAAAAACATAGAAAAACTGTGATAGCAAACTTGTGGGAATGGCCACTTATTTTATCTGATAATGGCCTCAAAGAAAACTATACTGTCTATTACATTTTATCAAAGAAGATGTTCTAAAGGTTTGAGGCTGGATAGAACAAAACAAAGTATTAAAATCAGTATGAAAGAACGGAATTTATGTACAATTCAGTGCTGTTAGAAGAATATTACCAATTATCTTTAAAGACAGGGAAGTTACTTTTTACTTTCAAATTATGTTTTTTCATTAGTGTAAATGGTCCTTTAGTGTATCAGATGTACTCAAGCTTATTTTTCGACTTAATTTTCGGACTAATGATACTGTGTATATTACTGCTTTTGTTTGGTGATGAATATACTCTCTTCCCTAGAAAGAAACAAGGCGTTTCTTTCTGAATGCACATCGGTGGAGACCAGGTGCATCAATTTTTCTAATGTGTGTGTTGCAGAAGCTAACTCTCCAAGTCATGTGTTGGGTTTTGGCTATGGTATTCTGTGTATATCTGGATCATTTGATGATCTTTAGCCAAGCTATGAGCTGAGCTTCCCTGTCAACTGTGCAAGGAGGTTCAAAAGGTTCTGCTGGACACCACTAAATTTTAAAGAGACCTTTTCTTGGGAATGTTCTTTTCTGAAAATACTAGTAGAAGCTCCTTTGTTTCAGTGACATAGTACTTTGAAAAGTACTGCTGGTGCTTTTTCAGCTAGAAATTCATAGCTAATATCGTCACAGACACTAGAGAACCACAACGGTCAGTGAATGATATAATTGGCATATGTGTAAGTGAATGATGATATCAGTTCCAGAAATTGCAGTCGCTTAGACACCTAGAGCAGAAGAATAAAGGTAGGGAGAAGAAGATTTTTATACTACCTGACAAATACTGTCTGACTGAGAAGCAGTTGTAGGTGTAACTGAAGAGTCATTTTGTAAAACCTTTGAGTTGAGAACTGACAGACAACCAAATTTGGAAAGATCTGAAAGTAGTGGTCCTTACTTGACAGTTTTATTCTCAAGTCAACAGAGAAACTATAAAGTATAAGTCAAGCATTTGTGTTACTTTTTGAGCTGCCTGAATTTCATTTTTTTTTTAATTAATGATTTTTTATTACTATGAGAGCAGAAAAGAAAGGGGTGAATCTTCTCCCTTTCCATAACCGTGCTCACCACTCTACTTTGTTCTTCTTCTGATGGCAAAAAAAAGCAATCAGCAACAAAATCAAAGTTTTACTAGTCCAACATCAATGCAGAAACATTAAAGTCCTTTATGAGCTGGAATAATTTTCAGGAATTCCAGGAAGGACTCATTTCCTTAATGGATATTCTACACTCTGATATGTCTTAACATTTTACAGTTTGCATCAAGAAGGAGAAAAACTTAGGATCATTTCCTGAACTTATGAAGGACGGAAAGATTGCTGGTGTATTCCAACATTTACTCTATATTTATATATCAACTTCCTGTCTTTTACTTTTCTAATCTTTTCTAAATCTGGAATTAAAAGTTAAAGAATACTATAAAATGCTGTTTCGTTTCGTGTACTGCATTAAGTGATTTTTCTCTTGCATACATTTGTACCATAGTATGCATTGTCACAGCGTATGAGTTTTTCTTCATCACTGTTGCTTAATTATTTTTAGTTTTGTGGTTTAATCATTTACTTGAATTTCCTGTCGTGCAAATTATATGCTTGGGCTTATTTCTTAAGCAACTGAATAATGCAGGAATATTTTGCATGTGATTTTGAGGATCGGTGAGAGTTGGTTTTCTGTGGGTCAAGAAAGCAATAGGAGTGAAAAAATGATGTGTTATTTTCATGAACTAAATGTTCTGCAGCAGTAGCAGCAGCTGAGCAACTCACTGTTATTCAATGCTACATTAACTTTTCCATTAATGCTGGTGCTGTAAAATATGAAGCCCTTAAGCACTGTGAAGTTGCTGTCTGATGTTTGTTCCTTTACACGGCTGCTGTATATTTGCATGTTGCAACCATTATATGGCTAATCACCATCATTACTTTTTCGAAGGTCATTCTCTTCTTATTCTGAATATAGTTAGATAAAGAAAAGCATTAATGGAAGAAAGGGTCTTTAAACATATTTACTACAAATGCTGTCTTTTTAATTATTTGCTACTATGATTATATGATGGCAGCCCAAATGTCAAGAAGATATTTTGCTACTAGGCTTTTCTTTTTTCATTAAATAAAAAACAAACCCAAATATAACCCAAGAAAACTAACTAGAGACCATGTAAGACCTATTTTTTCCACAAAAAGAGAAACATAACAGTCTTATTAAGGGGCAAAATTGTATTTCAGAATTTATTAAATGTTATTTTGCACAGAGATAGATTTTTTTTATGTAAACATAATTATATTTTTTAACTGGATAATATATGAAGATTGGAATTATGGTTATTCAGATTGCAGTTTTTAAATCTTTGTTGAAAATATACATATTTATAAGAATAGGGGATTTAATAACTGCCATTGACAAATCAGAGTAGCAATTCATGGCACTTCTGACCAAGACATACCAACCATAACACCTGCTCTCCCCTTCAGAATTCACTTCATATGGGAAAGCAAGATTCTTCAGCTATGAAAGCAGTCATTTTATACCCTAAATAATGAAGTTATAATCTTGGTGGTGCATGTGAGGTGACACCTCAACACTAAATAAATAATTTCATCTTTATCTATCATCTGCCTCATTTTCCCCATAACAATACATGAATTATGATACTTTGCTAACAGTGATTTGAGATCTATTGATGGAAAAAAAAAGCCCTAAAAGTAGTGCTTAATTAATATTTTAAGAGAAAAGTTTTAAATATGTAGTGCTGCTTTGCTTTAATTTTAAATACACTTTAGTTGTGTAGTTCTTGTGAGTTTTTGCTATGCATCAGATCCACTTTGTTCACTGTTTTGATGATTGAAGTCATCAGCATCTGAATAATAACAGGATGAGCCTATCAGATGGCTCATATAGAGTCCTTTCTAGCTGCATGTAGCCATTGCCATTGCACTTAAAATCTGTTTCTGACGTTTTTGAAACAGGATGAAAAGGCACATCTGATTTGACTAGCAGTCCTTAGTTCTATATTCTGTAGAACTGTTTTGTTTATTTTCCATGGTTTTCTCTGCCACCTGTCTATCTTACAGAATTTTTGTGATCCTATTTTTTTTTTTTTAAATTCAGATACTTTGATGTTGATATTATTTGATTTCAGGTAGATTAAATTAGTAGCCAAATGCTAGAAATAACATTCTGTAGTCCATAAATAGACTATCCATATTGGCCCCTAAGTCTAAAAAGAAATTCTACCCTGGTTTCATGACACTACATTTACAAGAAAATTTAGAATTTATTATATTCCTTCCAGTATGAAAATATTGCTTTTATTTCAGGAATTTTACTTAGTGTCCAACCATAATTTAGGGATTTTTCATAGTCCTGTTTAATAATCACTAATCTGAATGGCATTGTGTTACCAGCACTTGTTCTGTGTATGTACTTGCTAATCTAAAGCCTCCTGGGTGTTGCTTGAATCTCAGCCCTGGACTGTGTCCTTCAAAGACAGGATTATGAATTTTCCCGTTCATTTTTCATATGCTGCTGAGAAAATCCATTTACAATTTTATCCAGGATGTATTTCTTCCTAAAACCTGTTCATTGTCTTTTCTGTACTGATGCTCTGGCTATGTAGTGTATCTGTACTTACCAGCAGCAATATGGCACTCAAAAATGTTTGTGTTCTGTTTAAGCAGTTCATAAAGGGGCTTTTTGGGAATGGGAAAGAAGAGGGTAAAGAAAGTCATTGTTTCAAACTTGTAAATAATTTTTAAACTTTTTTAAAAATTGAATAAGATACTTGGGATTAATGAAATAATTTAACATGAGAAAAGTTGTACAAATAAAAATTGTCTTACAAAATCACACCATTTTTTAAATTAATTTAGTATTTATATCAGTTTGAACGGGCTGTTACAAAAATGAGTAACTATATAAAGGCAAAGTAACTTATCAAAACTGTATGTTTTGAATACTGAGGAACAACAGAGCTCTTAGATAATACAAAAAGCAGATTAGAAAATCCTAAAGTGGATAAAACCCAACATGTTTGTGTAACTAGTATTGTTGTATAAATATAGGATAAATATTTTTGTTTCATAAAATAGATGTTTCTACTTTAAGAATTTGTTTTTTCTTTGATATCTGGGAGAAAAAAATCCTCCTCCCTGAAGCACTAAGTGGTCTAGGTTTGGGAAACAACTTAGTGTAAGAATTAAGTATTTGCTGTAACTGAATATTTTAACTTGAAGTTCTAGTTTGTCTTCCCATTCATTAGAACTGGAAAGAATCTCAAGCTACTTGATCAGAAAACAAAGGGAAGTTTTATGATCTTCCTGTGTATGAATCCAGTTCCAGGATTAACAGTGTAAGTCAGACTCTGAAATGAAAAGGCAAAAATATATTACTCAAAATATCATTGTAACAGTGATTAGCTGCTATCTGGAAAAACAGATTTCACTGCATTCAGTAGAACGTTATATTTTGTTGACATTCAAAGTTTACAAAATAAATTTCAATATTTTTTAGTATGGCAGGTGATGAATGTTCTCCCACAGAGGTTATATCAGAAAATCAATATTTGTAAAATTGAAACAGTATAGGTTTGTATTGATCCATGTGGCTAAATCAAAATGAAAGGCTTTGTAACAGCTTTCTTAGACAGCCTGCTACCCAGTAATGGCAAACTATCAATTTTCGCTTTCTACTGATAAATCAGCTTGAAAATTGGATGTCAAATTTTTTTTTTTACTGAAGTAGTGATTTTTTTTCTGCCCTCTAACCTTTTTTGATGTGTTAGATTGGTTTATACGACTAAGCTCTGCCTTTTTGAAAGCAGTTGTCAAAACTGACATTTCGATATATTTTGAAACAAAACCTAAACTCTTAAAGCCTAATTTTGTCTGCTAGCTGGCTGCCTGGTAATCCAGTGTGTAATCCATCTCTGCAAACAAACATGAATATATGTTTAATACTGAAAATGACATTGATTTAATATTTCAGGTATATACATTTCTTTCTTTTCTGATCTCTGGAGTTCACAAAGGTCAGGTCTTCAACTGCAGCTTTTAGAAACTAATGCTCCAGAAACTATTTTAGCTTTCAGTGGATGGGAAGATTGATTTTTCTTTAATTGATTGATTTTCTTTTTTATTTTGTGTTAAGTGAGAGTTTATGAAATGATAACAAGAACATCAGTTTCAGCTGCAGGTTGCAACATACCCTGAAAACCTGCATGGCTACTCATTGTTTTGAATGATAGAGAAAAGACAATACATTTGCTTTTGCCCTGAAAAATAGCAAAATCCTTTATAATGGTGGGGGGAACCCTTTCATCTGCGTCAAATGCAGTAGTTTTCAGTGACAGTTGACTTCATGTCTGTACAGCAGAATATAAGTTAGCTCGAGTAAGTATTGATTGTGAAGTTTGCTGTTGTATAATTACTTTTGGCTGTGGAAAAATGTGGTGTGTATTGATCTCGATGGAAGCATTTGACTAGCAGTTTCCCTTGGCTAACAGTGAGTGTCATCTTTCAGCCATGATAAATGGTAACACTCTGGGTCAGCATAATTACTTGGTGGTGAAATGAACCTCCTGTACCCTTCTCTCTCACACCAAGGAACCACCATAATCATCTTTACCTGAAAGCCATGATTTACTGAACTAACCAGCCCCTTAATAAAGTCCTTTACCCCCTCCCCGCAGTATGCATCGGCTTGAATTGTAGCTCTATACTATTATTTTAAAAACTGTTCTGTCCTGCATCCACAAGTATGATTGGTTTATTATTTTTTTTCCCCAACCCCCATCAGTCCACCTAGACTCGCAGGAGGCCAGCTCTTGTGACAATCTTTTAATCTTTATGTTTAGTGTTTATGTAGGAAAAGGAGAAAGATTAAGGTGTTCATCATTTTGACACACTGCTTTTTAAGTCTTGGAATCAAACTTTATTAGCCCACTGGTAAATTATTAGTGTGATGCAATGAAAATTGCCATATGAACTCATTGTCAGTAACCCTTTAATTTTACAGAGTAATGTACATGCTGGATGTGCTGTCCTATGAGAACAGATGGGGATATCTTTTCACAATAAGCTGCTAGAACACCTTCATTTACAATAATTTTGACCCTTCATTTAAGAACAGTTTTAAATATATATATTTTTTAAGTATTAGCCATTTTTCTGTTTTCTTGTACATCTAATAGGTGACAAATATTTTATCAGAAATAAGAAAATTGTATTTATTGCTAGAACAGAAAACTATGATGATTTGTATTGTTTGGCAGCTTTTAAATGGGGAGTTTTCAATTTGTTATCAATATTTCATTAAAACTTCATAGCGTGTTGTTGAAAATGGATTTGTGTTTACTTGCCAGTAGTGTAATATGGCCCTGGGGTAATGACTTTTTGTTAAGTAATGTTAGTTAAAGAAAATCTGGCAATAGTTTTAGATCATTTTAAGACAGCTGTGAAGGGTTTGGATAAAGGTCATTTTCAATGATTGTGCTTAGTTAAATAAATGTGAAGGGTTTCACAATGGGAATCTTGCTTTTCAGTATGCTGTCATAAATTTCCCTTTAACACATCTGGGAATACAAAGTAAAACGTAGTTGTTTCTGCCTTGAAGGCAACGTATTTTATATTTTCCTTGCTTTGTTTGTTTTCCACTTATAATGCTGTTTATTCACATAACTAGAGTTCAGAGGTTTTACTTTGACATAAATTAAATCTTCTGTTCTCTGACAGTTTGTGGGACCCGCTGGATATAATTTTAAATGCTTGTAACTCCAAGATTTTTTGCTGAGATTTAGTCATTAAAAGTGTTAAATTTTCTGACAACTCAGCCTCTATTGTGACCCTGGTTCATTGCTTGCTCTCTCCCTTGGCCACAGCTGGCCTCTTGCTGTTCACAGCTGAAAAGTGAAATCAATGCTGGGTCTAACAAAATGCAGATGAAAGCCATTCTGATCATATATAGTCATTTCCCGTAATTTTATCAGCCTTCAGTTTCTTAAATGATCTCTGGAAATCATTGTTTGTTCATGTGAATACAATATCGGATTTTGTGATAAAATGTCCTGTCTTTCTGAAAAGTAATACTTTCTTAAGTGTTAGTAGTGGTATACAACTCACATTGCCATAGCACAACTTTTTAAAATACCAGTCTGCTCCTTCTCCCGTTCCCTGCTGAAGGGAAGCACTGCGTACCAAATCCCTTCCAAGAGCCGTTGGCTGAATCCTGCCGGCTTTGAGCCCTTGGAATCTTGCAAATTGAGGTTTTTATGTTCTACAAGGCTCAGAGCTGGAAAGTAAGAACTCTTACCATGTGTCAATCCACATTGCCATTGATCTCTCATCCTTTTTATTTTTATTTGAGCAAGATTGGTAGGAAAACTATGTTGCAGTTAGAGGTGGCAGCTTATGATGTAGCTTAATGCTCCAAAGGTCACAGAACTACAATGAGTTTGATGGAAAACAGCCTTTCTCCTTATTTTAAATGGTTCCTGCTTCGATTACAGGCATTTATTATAATTATCAAGAGATTAGTCTGTTGTTATAGAATCCTTGTAATGGAACCATTTAAAAGGAATATAATGGCAGTTTATTGGATTTTGCAAAGGAAAAGAGAACAGATAAAGTGGTGGTTTTTAAATGGATCAACTGCTGCCCTAAGCATACTGATTTTTTTTCTTTTGTTTAACTTCATGTTTCTTTTTGTTTCACAGTTTTTAGTTACATACTAAAGTCATTCATCTTATTTCAAGTTTTGAAGATTATTTATAAAATTTTCATCTGTCTAGCCCCACACAATTTAGTTGTTAGACATTCCTTCCATAAATGATCTTAAACTATACATACCATAGAATGTGTACTTATACAACTGCTTTGTGATTTTATCCCCATTTTAAAAAACAGCAACAAAAAAGTATTACTGATCAAAAATAATATATAAAAGAAAATGCTAATTTTATATTTTATCAGTTGAAGTGCAGCTAGGGTGATTTCTGTGTTAGCAAAATGCCATAATATTGATGAAGCTTGGTGAATTTCATGTTTATATTAATTTGCCCTACTTAACAGTTTACAGTTATATTTACTGTACTTATTCCAAAAGAATAAATGTTAAGTTTATAAATCAGGCAGGTTATTAAATGTTATATAATACTATTTGTGACCTGGCAGTAAACATAAGTACTAGATAACATTTTAAAAAATTAAAACCTTACAAAATGAGGATTTTCTTATACTAGATACTAGTTCTTATTTCAAGACCAATTAATTTTTCACCATACCTGTAAGTATGTCATATCCTTTGTATGAACACCTTCAAAGGTTTAGGCCAAATCTATATTCTTCTAAAGTGGAATTACAGAACCTAAGTCCTCCTGCTGAGTATGTGCTGTCCTAGGCTTGTTTGCTGAGCAGTGGCATGAGTTAGTACTGCTGTTAACCTGAAAGTTAATTGGCTCTAACTTAGTTGATATGGGGCTATTTTGATGGCACTGGGGAATCAGCCCCAAAATAATAGTAGAAAATGATAGAACAGCAAACTACAAGAATCAGATTACAAGTCTGCTACTCCAATATCTGTTGGTTGCCAGCAGAGGAGGCCTAGGGAGAAGTGTAGTATTTCCCTGTGTGACTTTGTCATGATACTCCCCCAGCATATCCTCCCAGCTTTCAGCAAATTGTAGCTCAGGGACTTCCTGAGCCTGAGGTGATATCCTTGAGTTTAATAACTTTTGTTGGGTTTTTTCCCTCCTCTGTGACAGGAAATGTCTAATATGTTTAAGAACTCATGTGAACTTCTGCTGTCCATGATATGGCATAGTACTGAGTTCCAAACCTTGAGTATGTTGTCTGAGAAATTCATGCAAAGTTCCCTTTTCCTTTGCTGTGAACTTACTGCTTGATAACTGTATGTTCTGCCTAGGTCTTTTCTTACAAAAAACAGCAAGCCCTTGCCAATTCACTGTATTGATGCCATTCATAACATCAAAGATCACTATCATCCCTCTCAGTTATGGCTCTGTTCTTTGGCTGGGGAGATCTGAAATGGCTTTGTCCACCTTTCTGGAGGCTCCCCTAGCAGGCTGTAGCTTACTCTGGAGTAGATCTCTGCTAATCCCTCCAGCTGGAGCTATTTTGCTTCGTGTAACAGCCAGAGAGAAGAGAATGACATACACATGTACTGCTTCTCTCTCATTCCCACCCACCCTCCCCCATCTGTGATGTGCCAGGTTGGAGCTTTATTGCCATTAGGAAGCTAACTAGGAATGACTAAAGCTTCCTCAACCAAATCCACACATCTACACTGACTCAATGTTTTCAAAAAAGGAGAAACAGTAAAGGCTTGGGTTTTCAATCAGAGCAATGTGGCAAGAGATGAGCCTGCGCCTGAGCTGTATCGATGTGGTCTTTTCATTCTCCATTCCAATTAATGTTTTACTAGTGTAAAATGAGATAGCATCATCAGAAAAGGCTGAGTGTTCCATTCCACAAAACTTTGGTGATTCATGGGGGAAGCATGTTGTGTCTGTCATAGCTTTTCTTGTACAACTGTATTTATCTTAACCCAGGGGCTGTAACAGTCTAGGCACAAACTATTATTGGTGTACACATTTGAGAGAGAAGCAGTTCATTGGCAAAGCCTGAAAAAAAAAAAAAAAAACCAAAAACATTTTGATTTGCTATCACAGGCTTTCAGAGTACCTCAGGAAGACTGCAAGCATAGCATAATGTTGTACAGTGAATTGCATTCTGGTGCCTTTGGATGTTGGTGAAGTTAGAGTGTGTATGTATGTCACAGTGCTGAATAATTGTGTCTCTAATTTTTGATGTAATGTACAAATTAAATACACTTTCTTTGCAAGTTTAACTTGAGAATTAGGGAGAGAGACCATGATTGTTCCCCTAGTGCATACACCTTGAGCACTGAATGACATTTAGTGACTCTTGGGAAAAAAATTATCTGGGGAGTAGAGCATACCCCCAAAGTAGGGTAGAGATTCCTCTTCATCTTTCAGAAAGTTTCCTCATAGTCTTAGCGCTGGGTCTACTGCTGCTGTAGGATCATTGGGCATTATGACTGTATTATGCTCTTTGTTGTTATTTTGGTATGCTGCCAACATTGTCCTATGGAACAGAAGTAGAACACAGAAGTAAAACACATTTTTTTCAACAAATGTATCTCTCATGCCAGAAAAACAATTAATATCAGAAAGAGCAATGCTTTAATCTGATTATACTGCCTGTTTGGAAGGTAATATTGCTGGTATCAGGAATTAATTTTTAACACAATGTTGTAAGTGTGGTGGAGGGTAGAGCAAGACTGTTTTCATAGCATGTAGGTGTCACAGTACAGTGTCATTTTCCTAACCTCTCCCTGAAGCTAAATAATGGAAGTATTACATCTTTTTTCAAAGGATAAGATAAACTGAAGAAGAACGCTTTTTTGCTGTGAACAAGAACACATTTTTGTTGGGGTTTGGGGTTTTTTTTTTAATAAACACAAGGAACTTTTGGCAGATTCAGTGTTAAACAAGAAAGAGCAGCTGGCTTTCTAGTCCATAATTTAGCCTTACTACTCCCTGGGAGGATACTGCTATTAAAAAAATAGTAGATCTGTTATATATTGTGCCTTGGTTTGTATGTGTAGTTTAGAACCACATCACTAACTGCAGGGATTGCAGAACATCTACAGAAAGAAAAGAACGTTTCAAGTCAGTGATAATATGAGTATGACTAAATCAACTTAGTTTAGGTAGCTTGAAAAAAAGAAAGACTCATGGAAGGTCTTAATCTATAAATACCCATCAGCAAAATAATATAGAGGAGAGAGATTAACTATGTGGTCTTCTGCTGGTAGGACAAGGAGCTATAGCCTTATGCTAGTTCAATTGAACATTAGGAAAAAATAACACTGCTTTTGATGTGTGTATTTGTGCATCTAGACCCATGTTGCATTGGTTGCTTAAATAAAACATGAGATGCTAGACAAAAAGTATTCCAGTCCTGTATTAAAAGTTCTTTATTTAATGAAAAGTCCTATAAAGCATGAGATGAAAATAGAATCTACATTCATTTTCTGTATAAAAGATTAATAATCTTTCAGAGTGATTTAGTAGCATTTCACACTGGTGCCGATTCAATTCATTTCTTCATGCTGGCAGCTTTTCACTAGTTTGTTTTTTCAGTTTGATTTTTGCTTCTTAGGAAAAAAAAGCTGGTTTAGAAAGCAGAAAAAAGTTAACAAAATAACCTCAACTAAAGATTTACTTGTATGTAATAAATAGCAATTTCTATATATCTTTGCCTACCTGTGTTCAATCTGTAGTGTAAAAAAATACATTGATATTCTACTAGTAGCTTAAAGCATCTTCTTAAATATTGGTGGAATTAAGCCCCTAACACATGTCCTGAAACAGGTCACATTTTAAACATGTTGACTTTAATGGGATTTCTCATAGGCTTATACTTAAACAAACTCATATTTCTTTTTAGAATTGGGCCTAAATTTTTTTTTGTCTTTAAAAATATGTATATACTACACCACAGATTCCAATTCCACCCTCCAAAATAATGTTGCTGATTTGCAGCCCAGAAAACCAGTTGGCTTTCTGGGCTGCAAATGCACACTGGTGGCTCATGTTGTGTTTCTCATCAACCACCACCCCAAAGTCCTTCTCCTCAGCGCTACTCTCAATCAGTTCTCCACCCAGCCTGTATTTGTGCTTAAGGTTGCCCTGACCCAGTTGCAGGACCGTGCACTTGACCTTGTTGAACTCCATGAGGTTGGCAGTGGCCCACCTGTCCAGCCTGTCAAAGTCCCTCTGGATGGCATCCCTTCCCTCCAGCATGTCAACTGCACCACACAGCTTGGTGTCATCGGCAAACTTGCTGAGGGTCCACTCTGTCCCACCGTCCATGTCACTGACAAATATGATGAACAGCGCTGTTCCCTATACCGACCCCTGAGGAGTGCCACCCATCACTGATCTCCACTTGGACATCAAGCTGTTGACCACAACTCTTTGAGTGTGACCATCCAGCCAATTAGTTATCCACCAAGTGGTCCATTTGTCAAATCCATGCCTCCACAATTTAGAGACAAGCATGTAATGTGGGACAGTGTCAAATGCTTTGCACAAGTCCACGTAGATGGTCAGTTGTTCTTCCCTTACCCACCAATGCTGTAACCCCATCGTAGAAGCTCACCAAATTTGTCAGGCATGATTTACCCTTAGTGAAGCCATGTTGGTTGCTACCAGTCACTTCCTTAGTTTCCGTGTGCCTTAGCATAGTTTCCAGGAGCATCTGCTCCATCACCTTGCTGGGCACAGAGTTCAGACTAACTGGCCTGTAGTTCCTCGGGTCTTCCTTTTTCCACTTTTTAAAAATAAGGGTTATGTTTCCCCTTTTTTGGTTAGGATGAACTTTACTGGACTGCCACAATTTCTCAAATATGATGGATGGTGACATAGCAACTTCACCTGCCAGCTCACTCAGGACCCCTGGATGCATCTCATCAGGTCCCAAGGACTTGTGCACCTTCAGGTTCCTTAGATGGTCTCAAAACTGATCTTCTACAGTTGATGGTTCTTCGTTCTCCCAGTCCCTGTCTTTGTCTTCTGTGACTTAGGCAGTGTGGCTGGAGCTCTTGCCAGCGAAAACTGAGGGGAAAAAAGTCGTTAAGTACCTCAGCCTTCTCCACATCCCAGGTGACCATGTCTCTCATTTCCTTATGGATAGGGCCCACATTTTCCCTAGTCCTCCTTTTGTCACTATCATTCCTATACAAACTTTTCTTTTTGCCCTTGACGTCCCTGGCCAGATTTAATTCCATCAGGGCTATAGCTTTCCTAACCTGATCCCTGGGTGCTCCGACACTTTTCCTGTATTTCTCCCAGACTATCTGTCCTTGCTTCCACCTACTGTAGTTTTTTGTTTCATCTTTCTTTTTGTCCAGGAGCTCCCTATTCATCTATGCAGGCCTCCGGGTGTTTTTGCCCAACTTTCTCATTGTTGGGATGCATTGCTCCTCAGATTGGAGGAGGTGATCCTTGAATATTAACCAGCCTTCTTGGGCCCTTCTTCCCTCCAGGGCTTCATCCCATGGTATTCTACAAAGCAGATCCCTGCTCTCATGAAGTCCAGGATGGTGAGCTTGCTTTGCTCACTGCCATAAGGATTTTCAGTGCCACCATTTCATGGTCGCTGCAACCAAGGCTGCCCTCCTGGATTGCTTGTGCCCTGCTGTGTTGTCACTCCAACAGTATCAGGGTGGTTGAATTCCTGCATGAGGTTCAGGGCTTGTGAGCATGAGACTGCTCCTACCTGTCTATGGAGGGCCTCATCCTCTCATTCTTCCTGGTCAGGTGGCCTGTAGCAGACCCTCACCATACTGTCACCTGTCCCTACCCTCCCTTTAATCCTGACCCATAAATTCTCTGGTGGCTCCTCATCCATCCCCAGGCAGAACTCCACGCACTCCAGCTGGTCATTGACAGAGAGGGCGACACCCCCTCGTCATGTTCCCTGCCTGTCCTTCCTAAAGAGCCTGATTCTTTCCATTCCAACATTCCACTCCTAGGAGCCATCTCACCAGGTCTCCATGAGTCCAGTAAGATCATTGCCCTGCTGGCATGTGCACACATCTAAGTCCTCCTCTTTATTCCCCACGCTGTGTGCATTTGCATAGAGGCATTATATTATGCAAAATAGAGTATTCTGGTTTTAAGTATTTAACTATTAGGCTTTCTTAATTGTTTTAATAATGTAGTCTGTTTTTCAAGAAGTGTCAGCTTTTTTTTTTGTTGTTGTTGCTTGAATTTATATGGGTTTTGTTTCCTGAATGTAAATAATTTTATGTTCATTATTTTGGACCAGTTTGGGTCAGAAATTTGTTTCCAATAAAGCATTTACAGTCTGAATATGAGGATTTTGAGTGCTGACCCTCTGATTCAGTCACTATTGCTGTTTTATAGCAATAATATCATAACCTTGTTCTTTAAAAGAGGAACTGAATTTTTTTATTATTATTTACACACAGATGATTTCTGTGGTTTTTGTCTATTGTATATTTCAAGATTCCCTTTAGCGGGTCATTCGGGTGATGAAAAGACACCTCTGTGTAACTTTTACTTGCAGTAATAGAAGACTGGGACAAGTCAATCGACCACTTTCTCCAATTCTCTCATGTAACGGGATCCATATAGCCTATAATTCTCATTTTTCTCTATCGTGCCTCTTACATTTCGCGCAGTCATGTGAATTCTTTGACCTGATCCTTCCCTTGACAATTCAACACAAGTGTTAGATGGCAGATTCTTTTGTGAGAACCCCCGATTTTCACTTTCTTTAATGTTGAGACCTTTGTTATTTGAGACGGGCAGTAGGATTCCCATCACCCAACATTTCCCAAGGTGGGAATATTTCTCTCCGTCACCTATGGAATAGGTCTGGGTTGATTAGTTAAATGTCAGTAATGTTGACATCGTAAGTTTGGTAAAAGAAATTCAACTGAGCTATCATTTGGCATAATTTGACAACCTTAATCTTCCAGCAAATTACAACTGTTAATTATTTCACAGTAATAACTGTGCCTTCCAGATTGCAAGAATGGAAAACAAATTCTACCAGGTCATAGGCAATTTGATTCCTTTAGGAAAAGCAGTTTCCAAAAGTAAGATGATAGTCAACCTCACAGCATCTTCAAACATAGTTTCTGTTGAGCTACACAGAGGAGATCTGCAGTAGCTAATTGAAGCATGAGGTTCCAAAAGAATGAAGTTGATGAAGAAGGGAAAGAGCAGATCATATTTTCCCCCAAGTTGGTCATTAAAAATTGGAGAACCTCGGAGACTGGCATAACCTGCTCCATGAATTTAAAGCCACATGTGACTTTTCAGCACTTCAAGAGCAACTCTTTCCCAAGGCCTGTGTAACAAAGAGCTTTGGGAGAAAATATTCTGGATTATCCAGATTCGCAGCTCTGAGAACGTAAGCCAAAAAATACCATCACCAAATTGCCTTCAAATACAGGTACAGACTGAGTCCAGCTCCATTTTGTCTTACTTTTCCCCCTTTTGAACTGCTCCCAGAATGTCTCTTCTCAACTTATAGCTTGTATTTCAGAGTCATGTGACATTTTTGATTTTCGCTTTCTTGGATCAGGAAATTTGGCTACCCTTGCTCTGAAGTGAGAGCAATTATTCCTTCTCCTATTAATTGTCTGCCTCAGTACTGTCCAGTCAGTAAGCTGTCATTTCTGGTGTAATAATAAATGGGATCAAATTCCTGTTCTCATTTCTGATCTTCCATGCAAACTATGGCAATAAAGTCTTTAAAAAATCCTGCAGTTAACATGTAAAGGATGAAATCAGCTTAATTAGCAAGGTTGAGGATTATAATTCCTCATGGTGATTCTATACAGAAAAGCAGTGGGGTTTTGTATAACTTTATTAAACTGCTGCTACTGATTTTTCTTTAACTATAGTATTCATTTAAGAACATAGTGCTACAGAGAGCCAAATATGCATTCTATATTATATTTGTAAAGCATATCACTATAGGAAATCATACTATATAATATTAACTGAACTATGAAAATTACATGAAAAATGCAGAAGATACATGTGATCATGTCCCAGTTTTTTCAAGAGAGAAAACAAATTTCTAATACTGTCGGGTTTTTTTTTTCAATGATGTCATGTGTGCTTCTTCTCCCATTAATTTTGCAGAGCCAAAAATAAATCATTAGGTCATGCTGATATATTTTGGGATGTTTTATAGAATACTGCTTCTATACTTCTAAAGAACCTTTTGATTGTCACAAATAAAGTATAAATAGAACATTTTTTATTTACTGGCCAAGATGGTTTCTTAGCTTTTACAAAAATTCCCAAGAAGAAAAAAATTCAGAGTTAAGATTACTTCAGCATTTATTTGATATTATTGTAAACATGGTCTCTTAAAAATTCTGTAGCATTCATGACTATGCCCCTTGGCAAATGTTTATTTCATCAATACAAGTTGCATTTGTGAATAGGAATAATTGTTTATACACCAGTCAAAACCTATCCACTAATTGGGCCAGCATGTCTTGGTTTCAGTTCTTAAGAGCAATATTAGGTTTAAAGCTAGATGTGTGCTTTGGTTTAACTTATGCTGTGCTTCCAGATGATACGTAGGAGAAAATGAAATCTGTCCCAAAAATTTGTAGAAAGTGTAAAACTTCAGACATCTATAAATTTTGAGTTCAAATATTTCAAATTACCAAGCTTGAAACAGCATTTTGCAAAAACAATCATTATGATAAAATGGTGTATTATATTAGACTTGCATTTTAATAAACAGCTCTGCGTGATGGAAATTAAAATAATTGCCTAGGTTCAAGTTTATTATTTATTTATTAGATTTTGATTACTGTTGCTGTTCATTGATAGGCCTCAAGGAAGCTAATTATTTCCTCTCAATGCCAGTTTTATGTTAGCTGTCTTTAAACAGTTGCAGTTTGAATAATTTATAAGGTTTGAAACAGTAATTCATTATGGGTTTTTAAGAAAGAATATTTAAAAAAAGAAAAAAAGCTGTGTGTCTTAGTTTTAGAATAACACTTGAAAAATATTTAGATAATATTTTTCTTTTCTTCTAATTAAAGGTTTTGAGAGACAAAATTTCTATTCCTGGGTATCATAGACTTTGAGCTGTGACTTAGAAACAGGAGTAACTAATGAGATAACCAGTCCTAGGTGTCAACTTCAACCCTGCCATTTATGTTAAAAGTACAACTCTGGACTGTAATGCTCAGTCGTTTCTTCAGTAGTTCTTTCACAAGAAATTCAGACACCTTAATCAGAGCATCTGGAATGGAGCAAATGGCTGAGGCAGCATTCTCACCAGCAGTCGCATATGTTAACCCTACTTACAAGTATGAGCCGTTAGTGTTTAACCTTTAAAATGAGGCACCGAAGTTTTCAACAGCTTCCACAAGCTCTCTTACTTTGGATGCCCACTTTGAAAACTTGGGATTGTTTTTTCAGTTGTTCAAGCACAGTAACCCTAACTGAAGCAACTTTTAGCTGGTGTTTAACTCTTATGGAGTTAAGTCACAAAAGATAAGTCACAAACGCCTAGATTTTTTTGAGAAGCTAGGACCCTGTTTTCCCTAGTTACATATTTAATATGATAGATAACAATATTGAAATACAGAGTAAGTTGTTTTTCTTGTAAAAGGTTCCTGCTACATCAGCACATTTGCAAAATCTGAGAACTTCTGCAACGTGCTGATGTAGGCTCTATGGGGGTAACATTTACAACAAGCTGAAGAGGATCCCTAACTTCCATCTTTGCTTATCTGAATTTCTTAATGCAGTGGTATTGTTTCCATTCAAAATTCAAAGGGAAAATGGACCTTTTTTTTTTCTCTTCAGAAAAAGTAGAAAAAGCTACCTAAAAAATCTAATGGTGTTGGTTTCACTCAGGAGCAAAATATCCTATCATTTACATAAGTAGAGAAGGTAGCGCTCATGCAGAAGGCAAAAGAGGAGGGTGTCTTTGTGAGTTTGAATAAAGTTGTTCTCTCTGTCTTTCCTTTTTTTAATACTACACCAGTACCAAGCAAATAACTAAAAAAAAAAAAAAACAGATGGGCAACAGTTGGGTTTTAGGGAGTTCGGTTTTGTTTTTTTAAAAACTAATTTCAGTGAAAGAAGGGAGTCAGATGATAAGATGCTATACTAGAGACAAAGCATAACTACAAGAGTTTTTGTACTTTCCATTGGCCAGAACTCCAGTTGATTTGTTTTATCTGTAAACAGTGGTTCACCTTCCCAAGGCAGAATTGAGTCACCATGCTTCTGAATCAAGTGCACTTTGATATTCTTGGCTGAAAAACTGAACAGAAGTAGTGAGCTATATTATCAGAAATATGCTGTCTAGAAAATTCTTGCTGGAAGAACATTTAATGTTTGAAGCTCAAGAGATAAATTACATAGAATACTTGATTTTTTTTTTTTTTTTCTAAAAGGACTTAATTCTGTAAATGGCTTAGATAGTATCATAAGAACTTTATCTGTTAAGGTTAAGCTTGCTCAAAAACCAGCATCTTTATGGAAAAAATAAATAAATCAGCCTTTTAATTTGTTAAAATTAAGAAAAATAAGTTCTTTTCTGAAATGTTTATCTGTTTTCTTATGGATTATAGCTGTAAAATGACACAATACGTTTCAGACGATGTAGCCAAAAAGTTGTACTATTTCATGAGGATTCCTATTTGTTATGTTCAGAGGGCACCCACTTTTCTTCTTGTTTTAATTTGACACACACGGTGCTTAAGAAGCAAAATAATATTGCTACCAGCAGGTGGTATACTTGTACAAACAGAAGAAGTTGAATGGAAATTGTTTTTTAAAACTTTTTTTAATCTGAAAGCAGTATTTTTGTTAAATATTTTTGTGAAAAATTATAACAACATAAGTTTCTGTGAAAATACCTGAGTTTTCCCCTTTCATTTTCCTAAATTAATAAAAACTTTAAAATTTTTTTATTTTAAAATTCTATTTTATTTTCGTGTTGTATTTTTTTACAGCAGCATTGTGTAAGCTGATGTCATGGTACCTGTTTCTGATGTAACGTTATAACAAACTTAATAGTAAAAATGTAATTATTTTTTTCTTTAAATTGAAAGATCATTTGCTAGATAGTTCAGTTTTTGTGTCAGTGAAACTTTAAGGTGTTTCTATATTTTGAATAAGAAAATCTGCACACTTAGCATGGAATACATTTTACCTAATTTTAACCATCTGCAATTATGCCATTCTGTATGTCTCTTTTTTGACTCAGCTAAGAAAGAAATAGGCAACCTCAATACGCCGTTCCTTCCGTCTTGGAGTTTGTTATACTGTGGCACCATGGTAGTACTTATGAAATCTTACCACATACACCACTGTGCTGAGATGGCATGACATTTTAAAAAAGCATTAAAAATGAAAATGTCCTAAAATACTGTATATTCATCCAAGACCTTTTCCAAAAGTGAATTTTACCCAAATTTTCATTTGTTTAAAAAGGCTTTTTAGGTTTTCAGAGTTTGTTTGGAGAAATGACAACACATTCTGAAAGAGAAGAAAGGTTCCAAACTAGAAATCTGATTTAAACCAGAGTATCATTCCAAGCACTTTTTCTTCCTTTTCTTCAGAGATAGTATTACTGTATGTCTTAATTTTTAGTAACCTTAACATTTGTTGCATTTTAGTGTTTCTAGGGATACAATTTAGTATCCCTAGAATTTCATGGGCTTGCATTCTGTTGCACTGATATTTTGTTACTATAAAACCCTGTTGTGATTCTGGTGAGTCAAACACTGACAATTTATATATCCACTTTTTATGTTGCCTCAGTTGTTCATTCAGTGTCATTGGATTAACTAAACCTTCAGGAAATTGTATTTTTACATTTAGCTGTACTACATGTAGCGTAGGATCACTGGAACTGCTGCACAAACTGAAGGCATATAACAGGCTTTTTAACCAGAGAAACAAGAATGCAGGGAGCTGGGACAGCTTTTGTCTGAAAACCAAATCATACAATGCTTCTTTGTAGTAGGCAAAGAGATATGGGATGTTACCCATCCTGAAAGACAGTCCTCAAGATAACTGAAATCTTCCTGTCCTAGTCTAATAAGGTATACGTCCTATTCTGTATTTGAAAATACTTATGCCAGGGAAGACATAAAATCATTGACAAGAAAAGTACACTCTTGCTGTACTAATTCCAAATATATTCTGTAAACTGCATTGAGATTTTGAGATTGCAGACTCCTCCTGGCATTTTAGCTGCAGAAGAAAAGAAATATTCTTGGCCTCTTTTCTTACACATCAGTGTAAGCACAAGCATAAAGGCAGTCCTCACACTGTACAGTATCATCCTGACATCAAACCTGTCTAGGCTGACCTACCACAATCAAGATGATCAATGTTCAATCTTGTCTTAATTTGCACATTAGTATTTGCATATTAAAAAAATCTAGTCCATCAGGATAACTGTTAGTCCTTCTTTATGTGTCTGTTACCAGTTTGTTACTTCAGACTCTATGCAATATACTAAAATCTCCAATCCCTATACATATTGTCTGTGTTTTATAAAAATTTTCCTGAAGATCAGAAGCAAGTTATCAGACCATAGAATATAATCTGGGAATTAACTACCTTAAAAGTTTGTGTTTAATGTACTACCTTAGCCAAAAGGAACATCTCTGTGGCCACAGCGTCCCTTTCACATCTACTGGCATTACTCTCCTTTCTGATGTATCATGTAACTGAAGATTAATACATCTGGAGCATTTCCGTTTTCAGCTTCCCCTTTCTATTTTTCATCTTTTGAACTTCAGTGTCCTCAATTTCTTTTCACCTAAATTAAATCATAAAAGTCTCAGGAGTTGGAGGGTTTCCTTAAGACTCTGTATTAACTATACCTTTTTCCAGTGCCTCAAGAAGAGAATAAAAGCCACATAAATCACCTCCCTCTTTTCTGACAAGCATGCTACACTTTAAAACAATTCTTAGGAAATTCTTTGCTGGATTGTGATAGAACTTTTTTCATTAGTCATCTTCTGATATTTTTGCTCTCTTTTAATTTGTAGCCAATTCTCTGTTCCTCTCAGCTTTGTCCATTATTAATGCAAGACCAATAATAACATGATAGTAGTAGAGAAACTGTGTTGGCAGTTTTCTTTTTGCTTTACAAAGGTGACTGCTTTGCTACTGTTCTGATGATCAGTGGTAGCATTTTCTGTTAGAGTTCCTCCGTGCTTTATTTCACCCTTATTTCAAAGCCCACATAAAAACCCTTCCCTTCCATCCAAGCCTTGCAAAGCTACAACACACAAATACCGGTCTCTGTAAAAGTTTGCAGGTTGATGAATTGCATTCATCCTTCACAAGTGTAAATGACTTCAATACTTTTTTCTTTCCTATTTCAATATCTTTTGCCATTCTCCAGTCTCTAGGGGAAACCTGTGGGTCAACTTGTATGTAATCTGCTGGTAATTTGTGCTGCATGTATTATCAGTTGTGTTAAAATTAACAATTTTTTCCCTTTTTCTTTTCATGAAGTAATCCAGGAACCCCACAGGTCAGCCCTAAACTTCACAGATTTCTGGAGTTCACTGCCTTAAACAAAAGTAGCTTAAATTCGCAAGTCTCAGAATATTATAGATTATCTAGTAGATATTCTTGATAACCCAATATTTATCCATTTATCCATCCATAATTGTTCACATGAATTTCTTTCTCTTCCCATCCACTTACACAGTTATTTCTCTTCCACTAGTTTCCATAGGCATTGGTTTTCTTCTCACATCTCTGTTCATTACAAACTTCCTACTTCATTTTTTACAGCTTAGTGTTGCTTTTCCTGCACCAGTCAATAATTACATTTCAAACCTTTCATCTATGCTTTTAAATTACTTTGCCTCCCAATCTGTTGTCTTTATGGTTTTCCATTTCCCATTATCATGGAAAATAGGAAGAAGCTGTCCCTCGGTTTCACACCCACTCCAATGAAATTATTCCAATGAATATTATGTATTGGTTAGCCACTATTAGTTTTCTTTTTTAATTCCTCACTACCTAACTCTAGACTTTTTTATCAAGTTCTTTTTTATTTTTAAGGCTCTGACTTGGGCTACACTTCTCAAATTTCACTAATCATTCCTGTCTTACGTCTCATTTTAATTTTTCATATTTCAGCAGCCATGCACAGGAGGTACAAAAATACCTCTCATGTCACTTCGGAATACAACAGTGCTGGCATGCCTTCTAGCCATGCTCTTAGGATCATCTACCTGGACTGCTGTGTCTCCATACCACCTCCTCCATCCATCGTTGGCCAGGACACTAACTGCTTAACCAAATTCTCAGGGAACCCCTTTGCCTTCTCTCTCACTTCTACCCATTCTAGTTTGCTCCGCTAATTACAAATACAACATAAAGTGGAGAAAAAGCTAGTGGTCACTGGCTGTCCAGCCATCTCCCAGGAAATGCTATCCCTAACCAACAGCCTAGGCATCCCTTGCTTGCCTATTGTCACAACCTTACCTTCATCACCACAGTATTTATTGCCAGTGCCCTTTCCAGAAGCTTCTTAGTTCTTCTTCATGACCTGTCTTCCTGCTGTGGTCACCTCACCGGTTTGTGAACATAACTTCATCGTATTGTACTGACACCCTAAGCCTTGTAGTCCTCCTTCCAGCAATCCATATATCATCCACGTGACTTCCCTAAGACGCATCTGCCCAACTTCTTTCAAAAATTACATTATGAAACTGCTCATGCAAGAATTCAACATCATATTCATAAAAGAAGATTAAATATTACTTAAATTTCCATGAGTATTCAGCATCCTTCTATTTAAATGGCTTTTTCTTGGCCTTTTTCCCTTCTGCCCTGAACCTCTGCCAAATATACTCCTGCTGTTTAGCAATAGTAAATTTTGTGCATGTGTACTTAAGGGGAAAAAAAATGTTGCTGTTTATAAGAAAGCCTAAAGACTTTTTAAACTCCTATTTATATGTTTACCATTTTTTCAATTTGCATTGCATTTGATGTGTCTCAGGTTCATTGACATCTTTACTCCCTGCGTTTTAGTATTACTGGTATTATTTGCTCAGTATTATTCTTAGATTTCAGTATTCCTATTTCTGAAATTCTCTAGCATGTTCTTTGGAAGAACATAATGGAGCTTTGTGATTTTTATAACTAAAAAGCTGTATTAGTTATGTTAATTAAGCTTCTGCTGTTTGTTTCTGTTCATGTACAACAAGGCATTGTAATGTGGGATGTGATTTTTGCATGCCTGTCTCACCATCTTGATAAATCCAGCAGTCACCATTTCTGTTTCAAGCACAGTCAGGAGCACCTTCACTCTGATGCATTTATTGTATCTGTTGCTATACCACTTCTGAACGTTATTTACTCTTTCATTGTTACAGAAGACTTTTACTACTTAGATGTTCTGCCAAATAGGTTTATATTTTGGGTTGCACTTTTTAACTGTAATAAATATTGCATAAGTAATAAATTGTATTTTTTGTATTTCAGGTTTTCTTTTTTTTTTTTTTAATGTTACAAATTTTCTCATCGTCATATTACTTTAGGGAAATGCTTTCTACTTTTCAATAGATATTTTTTCTTTTCTCAAAACTTAGGCATAATTCCACACTGTGAAAAGAACTGTTCTTCCTTTATAAAATATGTTACATAAAAATAACCAAGACCAATTCTTAAAATTACATATCATCAATTCCTTGCCATTTTCAATGCAGTTTCCCAGTATTACAGACTACGGATTCTCTGACATCCTTCCAGTTCTGTGGCCCACCTCTTTTTCCGAACTTTTTCCCCTTCCCCCATGCCTGCGGGCTTGTTCCTCTTCATTAACATATTCGAACTTAATCTCTTCCATCTGGCAGTCCATCCTTTGGGCTGCGGTCAGAGGATCTTTTATGGACATTTGTACTGCCACTCGCCACTATTTGCATTGGCCTGTAGTTGCTGAAGCTGTAGGTGACATACAGCAAACTGCACTGGTGCGTGAACAGGGACCGGGTTTCACAGCCCTGGGGCTGTTGTCATGGATGCTGACTGCCCACAGGATGGACAAAGGCTTGCTGTTTAGGGCAGCTAATATTCATAAGTAAAAGAAAAAACCCTTCCCATACACTTCTCCGGAGCTGTGGCTGAAGAAGTGATCACAAAATCTTTCCAAAGGTTGTCTTTAAAAAGCCTGAGCTACAGAGATGTGAAAAGGCAGGGAGGACTTTGCTGTGCAGGCTGGCTTGATATTCTTCTAAATTGTTTCGGTGGCAGAGAGTTACACAAACTCTCCACTAAGAGGGTAATAGATTGGGCTACTTGAAATGCTTTGTCTCCAAATACAAGTGGTGTGTGTGGAACAGCAGCAAAGAGTATTATACAGAATTCTGGGCAGTTCTGAGTTTGAGTGTAACCTGCCCTTGGGAGACTTCAAAGCTACTTGCTCTTACTTATCAAAGTCCACCTTGGCTATCTGGATAGCACGAAACCACTTTGCCTTTCCATCCCATGCTGGCCTTTAACAAGATAAAATGCTGTTTGAAGTAGGAGAATGTACACAGCGATCTGCTGAGCGGGCACCAATCATGACAGTGGCAGTGAAACAGAATGTATAATCCTTCAATATCTGTAATGAACTAGGGCTGGTTCAATCAAAACATGAACATTCTGTGTCCATATTAACTATATGAAATGCCACACATCTGAAATTATGGATTAAGTTAGCAAAATTCACACCACTCCAAATAAAATTTCTCATTGTTAGTAACCTTGTATTATCACTAGTTTCGTACTAGCCTGCATTATAACAAGGATGAGAAGGTTTTATATTGGATTATGTTACAGTTTGCAAGGAAATTATATTGACAGTTAAAATTCATGGTGCAGAATTCTTTGGGTCATGTGTTTTAGAGTGCATTTTAAATAGTTGTTCAGATAAAGTGATAGAGATATGTTTCTTTTTTGAAGTATATAGGAATATCTAGCTCATGAATGATGCTATGAACTTTTAGTTCTTAAAAAAATATCATTACAGTATGCTTAATATGCACTTCTTCATTCAAACAAGCCTGATTCAAAATGTCACTTAACTTGTATAAGGTACAGGGAAATGAGAAATCGCATGTAATCTAGTTGGCTGTGGAAATAAGCATTATTAATAATATACATTATTAAGAAAAGTAAAGCTTACTGAAATATTGGACTTGTCACAAAAATAAATTATTAAAAATTAGTTGATTTAGTCAAGTCACTTCTAGGAAAAAGACTTGGATGATTTGCAGGCATGCTCTCTTCTAGGACTGACATGTGCCTAGTACAGCATTAGGAAGTGTAGTTCTGTTTGATTTGCAGCCATCATTTACAGCTACCTAAAGCTACCTAAATTCCTGAAAAGTCTTACAACCTGAGTAATATCCACAGGATTAGAATATAAGTATTTCTAAAGTGTTGTAATCTAGGGGCTAGACAACTTAATACTGATTCAGTCTGAAGCTCTGGACTTCTAAAGCAGGTTACATTTTTAATTTTAGGCTGGAGTTTATGGCCACAGTCTTTTACTTACTGCTATTTTTAATTTAATCCAAAAATGTAATAATTTATATTTTTTAGGAAAATTCCACACATTTATCTATATATATAATACAAGTAATGAGACTCAAGCATTCAGAACTTTCTGTGATTATAGTCATCAGCTTTTCAGGCGTCTGCTTTCTTGCTGGCAAAAGGGTAGGAGAAAGTGTCTTGTCTTTTTATTAAAGATGTTGCTCAAAGACTCAAACCTGAAAGCAACTGGTTAAGATTCAGAAACCTTTTCTTTAGGGTTCAGATACTGTCTTCCACTATCTGGAAATACATAATGATGTTGTGGATTCCTGACTAACACTCTAGGAATAAACTTGTGTTTTAAAAAGTCACATAATTTGTTATTAGGGATCAGGTGTGTGTTCTATTATTTTAAATTTTTTATTTTGCACAGTTATTATGTATTTCAGCCTTCAGCCCTGGTTAACTTTTAATCTTTTTTTGGATCCCCAAAACAGACTTTATCCTCTAACAATTTCATCAGTTCTGCACTTAGCACTTCATTAAAATAGTAACATTAAAGTCTGCTTTACTTTCAGCTAAGAATATATAGTATTCTTCAGACTGATTAATGAAATTAATGGAATACCAGATTAAACACAGAACAAATTACAAATGTAATATTTTTAGTCTTTGAATATTTCTTCATTACATAAATGATTTTTAATTATTATATGGGTGTATTGTTCTTATCAACCTAACAGTCTTTTATTATTGTGGAAACAAATGCCATTTCAGAGAACTCTTGTGTTTAAAAGTGTTTTCATTAATATCTTTACTCCTGTTTCATCATGACTTAATCTTAGATGGAGGTAAAAAGGGAAAATTTATTTCCTTCTGAAAAAAACATTATCATAAAAAGCCTTTAGGATTGTCTTTGATGTAATCAGTTTAAAACATAGACTAGGAGTGCACAAGGAGTTGTTAAGCTTTGTCTGTTAAACTGTGGGACAGTTGTCTGCCCATTTTAGCATTCATATCACATAAGAGTCAAGGGGATTTAGCAGTCTCAATGAAATTATTCAGTGCTCAGAGTAGGAGGAGAAATGATGGACCAACACTTCAGGCTAACGTGACATCTGTGAGCAAAAACCGTATCATAGTGCAAAACCGAAGTAGGCTATTTTACTTCAGCAAAAGTTAATTTTTACTCAAGATAGTAAGTTATTTCTGTCTCATAGCATGCAGGCCAGGCCATTAATGCTGTGTCTTCTCACCGTAGCAGCTCAGAGTCCCTGCCTCACCTTTACGCAAAATGCTCTGAATTGCTCTCGTTGAGGAAGCAGAATTCCTGGTGTTGCCTCTTCACTGCAGATGAGTAAAATGCCTGTTCTGCAAGGCACCAGTGAAAGTGGCACTTTCATGCACACTCAAGAAGCACATAGTGAAAATGTCATACAGAATGCAATAAAAACCAAAATTGAATAAAAATTATGGTGTGCTGCTTCTAAAAATTTGCAAGTGGCTAGAAGGTGCGCTGCTATATCCACTCCCCTTGGTGCTGTGCCCTCCAGAACTGATCCAGGTCTCATGACAGCAGTTCGTAAAGTTGGACAAGAACTAATGCAAGTATGAAATTTAGTGGTTCAGTGGACTGCAAAAAATAAAAGGGTCTGGTTTACATTAGCATATTTCTGCATTTCCTCTGGAAATGGCTACCAGTGCATAGCTTCCCAAAAAAAAAGATAAAATAGAAAACAGTGGCTGAAGGTACGCCTAGAAAAATCCCGCAAAGATGTAGCCCATAGTCGTGAATTGAAAAGCATTTTCTTTTTTTTCATCTGCCTTTTGTCCATCCACCTGCAGGGTTCTGCAGATAGATTGAAAATGACTGGTTTAAAGCAATGGCTCCCTAGTTATGGCCTGCAAGGTCATGATCTGCAGAATCCTTTTAAGTGTATAGCGTGTTCAGTTACGAGTTTGATGATAAGGATGCATCCACAAACATTTTGGGTATTTGATAGTGAGCCAAAAGGGTTTTTTAAAGGTTGGCTTCAATACAGCTTTGCCCAAATATCTCACAGCATACTTACAAAATTGATGTGGGTGATGTTTGTGTTGATAAGTTCAAGAAGTTGTCTGAACATGGAGTGGTCATTTCATTACAACCGAAGTTGAATACCAGATGATTATGTATGTGTATGTTTTGACTTGATTATAGATTAACAATGGTTTATATCACTCTACAGAACTTCAGTACTGCTTTTGCATGTTAAAAGGCAACGTAACGCAAAGATGGCCATGGTTGTTAATGGCTTGTATTAGCTGGAAGCTATAAAATCATCCTAGTACTCTGTTAGTGCTGGAATAATAATTTACCAAGACAATTACCACATGGTGGAATTTTTTTCTTGCTCTAATTCAGTGTTATTAATAATGAATAAAATTGCAATTTTCTCAGGTTGCTAGGGGCAGTGGGGAATTATTTCAATGAATATTTCAGCACATTAGTTTAATCATAGTTCCACAAAATTCAAGTGGGCAATATTTTATACTTCTAAGTTCAGTCTGCTAAGGGACCATAGTCATTAAATTGCAAACTATTTGCACTGAGGTCCATTCTATGATTTACAAGCCTTGTTAAAAACACTGTAAAAGAAAGCAAGCTGTGCCATTAATACTTGTAATTTGATGCTGCATTTGTTAATGGGCTCAGTGTGATTAATGTTTTAAGCAGCAGGCAGAACATTTTGAGACAGACAGTGCTGAGGTTTATAATACAGAAATGCATGTAAAGAAACATTAGAATATTGTAAGATTTAGTAATATATGTTTTTACAAGATTGTATTCCTGAAATAGGAAAGCAGCAGTGAAATTATAGTATAATGTATGTAAATACAGTTCAGGCTGTGGTAGCTGCTGATGTGTGTGTTCTTCATTCCATAGCCAACTGCATGACTTCTGGCGCTTGGATTACTGGGAAGATGATTTGCGCCGGCGGAGGCGATTTGTTCGCAATGCTTTTGGGTCTACTCATGCTGATGCCCTCCTAAAAGCTGCTTTGGAATATGGTCAGTACTAACTCCTGCTTAAAAATACAGCTTATGATGGTTTCTTGATATCCGTGAATCCCTGAGAGTCATGTCCCTTCTTTTCTAAGGACAGTACTGAGAATTTCTAGGACAACGTATTCTTAAAAAAGGAGTTCTTTCAATTCTTACACTTTCAATGAACCAGAAGACTTGAGTTTGTGGCTGTTAAATTCTCTGATCCCCAAGGGATTCACATTATACCCCTCTAACATTCCCAGACACTAATTTTGAGACACTGGTAAAAGTAACTGAACTTGTCTCTCCGGAGTGACAGAACGAAACTGTTAGGCCATCAAACTAATGTGTTGTAATAGTTCCATTGGAGACCTTTCATGAATGAGGAATTGACTGATTTCAAAAATATCAGAAGTTTTATCCTGGCATGCATAATCTCAGCAAGAACTATTTTATTCTGCAAATCATGAAATACGTAAGAACTTGTTTACAATGATCATTTTAAGGATACTTGTGATTAGAATACTGAACTGACTACATAGGAGCTTTGGATTAGGTGATTTTTTATTTTCATGGAGAGGTAGCTGGAGTATAAAAGAGGAAGGAGGAACATGCTTACAAATTTCCTTATATCATCTGAAAGTCTCATATGTTTAATGATGCTGTACAGCAGACTGAACCAGAATACACCAAAAGTCTAAAGCAAATTCACTTCTAGGGTTTAAGCTGGGGTACCTCTCTATGGGAACAAGGACAGGAATTTTTTTTAAAGAATATTAAGTTGGCTTTTTGTCTTTTTTTTTTTTTTTTAATCTGTAATACTGAAAAACAGAAAAAAATCCTGGGATTCTTTAGCATTTCAGAGTAAAAAATGGAAGTAATTATCCACAAAGCCAGTTGAACATTTTAGCTGATGTGTAGCCAAAGGCTAATGTTGCCACAAGTTCTGAATATGATAGATATAAAGCTAACTCTGTGTGACCTACACATTTCACCAACTTTGCAGGTTGTTGAGGCAAATACCTGAGATTCAAACAAGGTTCGACATATCAATGAATATCTGTGTGCAGTTACACTAGCTAGTGTAATTTAATACTTATTTAAATGTGAAGGCTATCATGTGCAGGACTTCAGGTCATAAACTGTTCATAAGCTGGGTGAAAGAAGAGCAGTAGTGTATGGTATTGCGTATTTGACAAAGGTCATTCTTCCAAAATGTCAAAATAGAGATCTTATGAGAGGCAGATGCAAAAGTGTGCTAATTGCTGTGTTGCTTTTATAAGGCAAATAATCATCAAAACCCCAGACTTTATGCATTATACAGGTATAAGAACACTTTAAAATATTCTTAGTGATTAATATTTTAATTTTGGATATTAAATTAGCATTAAAACTGGAAAAAATCTGATTTATAAACTATTGAAAAGTTTTAAGCCTTACATTGTCCTGGTTTTTTTAAATAACAGGATCCTTCCATTTATTTAAATGGAATGTGTTTCATGCCTTTATAACAGGAATATTATATCTTTGGGGTATGATTGTACTCAGAGGATGCTGGAAATTGGGGGGGAGAGTTTATGAGATCTATAATATAAATGAGATCTTTAATACACTTAAACAGTTACAGCATCTTGCAGAGATTTCCTCCATTCATGTAGTTTCTGTGTTCTAATATTTTAGTGCAGGTGACACCCACCTGGTAGTAGTAGAGCCAGCCTGCAAGACACAGCTACAATCAAAAGAAACAGAAAAAAATGTAGTTAGAGTTTCATATTGGATTGGTTCTGTACAATTTCACACTACTCTCCTTTTAGTGTATTCAACATATAGGAAAATTAATCCTCAGGTTTGTTTAGAGGAGGTACACACCAAATTTAGCAGTTCATTAAAAATTACAATGGACTGAAGTTGTCCTGTTTGCAGAATTACAATAAATACTTCTAATTTTTCACATAGATATTAAAATTAACATGTGGAATTTTAAATCAACGTGCATTAAAGATATAATTCATGGATTCTGTCTAGATTTACTTACTTTTCAGAGGCCTTAGCCTTTGGATTTTAGTACTGAAACTTTTAGCTGACCTTTCTCTGTAAGAAAACATCCTTAACACTGATGTTATTTTTATGCCTCTTGGTGTTACTAATGAGTTGAATAATTTATGAGATTGTCATGTGAAAAGGATTTGGTGCAGTTTGATGTAGCCTCTGGTGTTGGAATGTGATAAAGAGCTGGAGGCAGATTTTTTTTCCGTAGGGCTTAACTTCCATTGTATTTTTTTTTATTATTAGCTTTGTTTTGATAATTTTGTTTGGAACAGTTTGATAGTAAAATGCCCCTAGCTTCCAAAACTGAGCTTGATATCACACTACAGAAAGAATTTAAAACATTTAAAAAAAATCATACTGCATAGTTTTCCAGTAACAGATTTTTCCTGACCTCAGATACTTTGTTTGTGAGAAATCAACTATTCATCAAAGCAAAATTTGTTGGGCTTTTGTTATATTAATGGCAATTTTTCTTCTTGACTGATACCTCTAGCACAAGTGAAGTTATTTTGAGCATCAGTAAAATAGTGGAAAGATCTTACAAGTTTTTGTTATCTACATTGACTGTCAGTTATCATTTAGGATTTTGTGCATAAATATTGCAGTGGAGGAATGTTTAGTCAAAGCCTAAGTCAGCAAGCTCCTCAGTGTCTGCGATCAAAGGCATCAACTTAAATAGGTCTGATCAGGCATTGCAGAAGAGGGCAGGCAGTTTCAGCTGAGCAAAAATCACAGAGCAAAGATGACAAAATTAATCAGTCATTTTTTTGGCAGTAAATAATAAGATACGCTGAGGATTGCAGATGAGAGAATTTCCAGATTCCTTGGAGATGTGCCTGCTTAACACCTGATTTATCTAAGCTTGTGCAGCCATCGAGATATGACCTTGATAAATAAAAAAGTGCTCTACAGCTACTCCAGTATGAAATCAGAGTTGATGTTGGATATATGGATACAGTAATTATATAACACTTGCAGTCATCAAGGAATAGAAGAGTTTTAGAAATTAAAACTATGACTGTGGTCTATATGTTCGTTTTAGAGAAGTAACAAGAAATGTTAAATTCTACCTGGAAGACCTAAAAAAAGTGTTAATTTTAGCTGATAAGTGACTTCTTACTGTAGGAAATATTATATATTATCTACTACTGGGAAACATTACTCTCTCAAGCAATTTCTGCTACAAGGAAATGGGCAAAGCTTCTATTTAACTGCAGTCAGTCAGCCATTGTATGCATGTTCAGATGCCTGGTTTTGATAAAATCTAATATGCAAACATATATGTGTGTGTGTGCATAAATGTTCAAAGTATGTGGCAAGTAAAAAATATTTTAAAACTATGTGAAAAATGATAACATATTCCTGTGGCTATATGCTTAGTTGTCCTTTGAAACAGTAGGTATGTCAGAGTCATAGCAGCATTTACAGGAGACAGACTGGAGAATTTTTCCCTTCACATTGGTCTCTCCCATTTCTAAGTTTTTAATATTAGGGATTGGATTTGTTTGTGAAGTGCTAAAACAACTCTGGATTTAAGAATCTGGATTTAAAATTCAACCATAATTATTTCAGCATTTTATCTCCTGTGCCCTTTTGTTTCAGTTAAATTCTTACTTGAATAGAAACACAGATTCATTTCTCCCTTTTGGGAAGCTGAACGGATACTACTTACTGCAGTATCAAAGTGCAAGCTACAAAATGGGATTTTGAAATATCTGTAAACTTTTAGCAGAGTTTTCATTTTACAGTATCAATGGATTTCAAACAATTCTAATTTTATGTTTAGCTGCAGTTTCAGTGTAATTGATTACATTGTAGACTGAAAAAAAGGTGGAAAAAAAGAATTGTGTAAATGATTATAAACTCTACTTGTCTTCCTCAGATTTTACTACCAATAAATGCATGAAATATGCAGATATGACCCAATTCACACTGATTTGGTACATGTGGTGAATGAACTGTTTCTTCCAGTTAATCACCTTCAGTTTACATTACAGTCTTTGGAGATTGGTACAGATGAAACACTACTGTACCACCCTGGACAGTGAAACAGAATACTGCTCCACAGAGGTCACCTTAAGAGCAAAATAGTTAATTTATTGAGCTTTGGTCATTCAGTCTTTAAAGATTGTGATCCACAAACCATTTGCACATGAAAGTGGTCCAAGAAAGGCCACATTTTCTAGTGTAGGAAATGGACACGAATAACTCAGTGCCCATGTTCTAAACACATACATGTAAGCTGATCAAATATTTCTAGTGTCTGTGCTCAAGAATGTTAACGGCCTGTTAAGCCAATTATCGTGACAGATCCTAAATGCTTAGAATGAAAAAGAGAGGAAAAAACAAAACCCCAAAACTTCAAAATACAATATGTATATAATAATATTCATGTTTGGAAACAAATTTACAGATCTGTCTTATATGTGCAATATGGCACTTGCTTTTGAACTTGCATATTTTAAGTTACCCATTCTAGTACGTATTTGGACGTCCAATTAGCGATCTTATTTCAAGAGTGGTTCTAGCTGAAGCAGACTGTGTATGGCTCCTTCTGGGACTTGTCGTTATTGCTCTGAGATTCAGCAAATGCTGTGTGTGCTCATCAGAAATACAGTTTCATTATACAAACAGAATTAAAAAGCATCAGGTTTTGAAATCTGAAATGTTCCAATCTGAAATCTACTTCCATGAAAGCAGCTGGATTTTGATAGAATTTCAAAGAATTGCAGGCAGGATTCCTTGAGGCTGCTGAAGGATTTGCATCCCCAGAACATTTGGCTTCAAACAAGCACTACCTTAAAAGAAGGACTGTGTGGGAACTGGGAGTCTGAAATCCATGGGAACCAGGAACTGTCTTCAGAACAGGGGTTCTGGGTCTCCCATGGACCCTAAAGGAAGATTCCCTTTTTGAGGGTCACAATACTAAAGAAAAATGTACCAAGATGAGCTTTCAGTAACTGTAGCTCAGTGCTGACAAGTCCAGAGCAGTTGATTCCCACAGCTCCAGAATTCCATCTCCTGTACTGCTAGGCTCCCTGCCTTCTGCAGTCAATGTTAGAACAAGATAGAGGGAGGAGATTCCAGAGAAACTGGCAAGAAGCTGTTTTCATTTGGGATGTGCCAAATGTTCCAGAAAAATAAGTCAGTATTTTGCAAACAAACTTACCTTGACATTTTGAGAAATCAAACTGTCCCATGAACTCGAAATGCTCAATTTCATCATCTCTAATCAGAAGCTTTGCTGTAAAATCAAATTTCTTATTCTAGGAAGTCTTAACACCCACCTACAAGTTAGTCTTTGTTTCCAGACATCCTGCATTTTGGGTTCTGCACTTTGATATATGAGGTTCTTGACACTAATGGTATTGCTAGCAACCTAGAGGTGTCTTTTGTTGGTCAAAATACCACCATTGTTTACAGTAAATTCAAGACTGTCTATCAAAGTTACTGCGTACACTGCATATTTTTGAAAACATTAATTTACTTTTTCTCAGCTTTATAAAGTCCTCTGACTTCATTATCTTCAACCTATCCTTTGTCTGTGCTTATTGAAAAGGCCTACCATGTTTCCATAACAGTTTCAACAGCACTAATTTCAGTAATCTTTAAGAAAGCAGTATTTTTTTAGTAACTAATGCTAAACTGAGAGCAAGTGAAGAGAACTGATACTGGATCATCAGTTATCAAGGTTTTGTTAGCGGGCCCATTAGATGCGTAAACCCCAGTTACTTTTCTAGGTATATCTGCAGTGAGAGCATTCTATATGTACCATGCAAGGAATTAAAGACCAAATTAGGCTTTCAGTTTTGTCTATGAAATACTGCAGTCTATACTATATATATATGAACAGCTTTGTTCTCAGGGTTGAGGTTTTAGCTCTTTTTATAGACTTCTTTTACAGTTACTTTTACTTCTAAACCAATCCAGATATTCATTAGATATTCTTTGTTTAGTTCAGTGGAGAGAACGCTCAAGGGGGCCATATAGTTTTGTATAAATACCTGTTGGGATAGAATAAAGAATATGGTGTCAGACTCTTCTCGGTGGTGCCCAGTGACAGGACAAGAGGCAACAGGCACGAACTGAAATGCAGAACATTCTATTTTAAACATAAGTAAAAATGTGTTTTTACTGTACTGGTGGTCAGACAATGAAACAGGTTATCCAGAGAACTTGTGTAGTCTCCAACCTTGGAAACACTGAATATCTGGCTTGCCAAGATCCTGGGCAGCCTGCTTTAACTCATTCTGCCTTGGGCATAGAGTTGTACTAGGCAATCTCCAGAGATGCCTTCCAACCTCAAGGATTCTGTGATTCTTATAATGGAACCAGAGTAGATGGTTACCAGAACTTAGTCTTCAGTAATACTTGTCAGCAACATGGAAGGTGGGATCGAGTGCACCCTCAGCAAATTTCCTGATAACAGCAAGCTGTGCAGTGCAGTCAACACGCTGGAGGGAAGGGATGCCATTCAGACGGACCTCAGCAGGCTGGAGAGGTGGACCACTGCCAACCTCATGAAATTCAACAAGACCAAGTGCAAGGTCCTGCACATGGATTGGGGCAATCCCAAGCACAAGTACAGGCTGGGCACAGAATGGATTGAGAGCAGCCCTGAGGAGAAGGACTTCGGGGCACTGGTGGATGAAAAGCTGGACATGAGCCGGCAGTGTGTGCTGGCAGCCCAGAAAGCCAACCAGATCCTGGGCTGTATCCAGAGAAGCATGGCCAGCAGGTCAAGGGAGGGGATTCTCCCCCTTTACTCTGCTCTCGTGAGACCCCACCTGGAGTGCTGTGTCCAGCTGTGGAGCCCTCAGCATAAGAAGGATATCGACCCATTGGAGCGAGTCCAGAGGAGTCCACGAAGATGATTAGAGGGCTGGAGCACCTCTCCTTTAGGGACAGGCTGAGAAAGTTGGGCATGTTCAGCCTGGAGAAGAGAAGGCTCTGGGGAGACCTTATAGCAGCTTCCAGTGCCTGAAGGGGCTACAAGAAAGCTGGAGGGGGACTTCTTACAAGAACCTGTAGTGACAGGGCAAGGTGTAATGGGTTTAAACTGAAAGCAGGGAGATTTAGGTTAGATATCAGGAAAAAATTCTTCACGGTGCGGTTGGTGATGCACAGGAACAGGTTGCCCAGAGAAGCTGTGGGTGCCCCATCCCTAGAAGTGTTCAAGGCCAGGCTGGATGAGGTTTGGAGCAACCTGGTCTAGTGGAGGGTGTCCCTGACCATGGCAGGGGGTTTGAAACTAGATGGTCTTTAAGGTCCCTTCCAACCTAAACCATTTTATGATTCTATGTTTTTAAAACCCTACGTTATTTATATCTTGATGTTCAAGGATGATCTTCTTATGTAATTTCTCATGAACTCAAAAACAAAACAGAGCAGAAACACTTGATTGATACTAGAAAAGCAGCCCTTGACAATGCATTACTTTAATCTTCATAAAACTTTTCTTAAGAAATGGAGGCTTACATATCACAGAATTACAGAATGGTTGAGGCTGGAAGGGACCTGCTCAAACAGGGCCACCTAGAGGAGGTATCCCAGTACCATGTCCAGACAACTTTTAAATACCTCCGAAGATGGAGACTCCACAGCCTCCCTGGGCAACTTGTGCCAGTGGTTGGTCACCATCAGAGCCAAGAAGTGTTTCCTAGTGTTCAGAGGGAACATTCTTTCTTTCAGTTTTTGCCCATTGCCTCTTGTCTGAAAGGAACCTGGCCCTATCCTCTTCGCACCTTCCCTGCAGGTACTTACCTACATTGGTAAGATCCACCCCTGAACCTTCTCTTCTTGAGGCTTAACAGTCCCACCTCTCTCAGCCATTCCTCATATGAGAGTCACTTCGGTCCCTTAATCATGTCTGTTAGGCTCTCTCCAGTATGTCCATATCTCGCTTGTACTGGGGAGCCCGATACTGGACACAGCACTGCAGGTGTGGCCACACCAGTGCTGAGTAGAGAGAAAGCATTCAGCTCCCTCAGTCTGCTGGCAATAATTTGTCTAATGCATCCCAGGATGCCATTAACCTTTGCGGCAGGGGCACATTTGCTGGCTCACGTTCAGCTTGGTGTCCACCAGGACCCCTAGGTTCTCCTTTTGCAGAGCTGCTTTCTGGCTGGGTGTCACACAGCATGTACTGGTGCCTGGGGTTGTTTCTCCCCATGTGCAGGATTTTTCAGTTTCCCATGTTGAACATCATGAGATTCCTGTCAGCCCATTTCTCCAGCCTGTCAAGGTCCATCTGGATGGCAGCACAACCCTCTGGCATATCAGCCACTCTTCCCATTTTGGTGTCATATGCAAACTTGCTGAGGGGACACTCTGCCCCGTCATCCAGATCATTAATGAAGATATTGAATGGGTATGGATCATCGTAAAATGTTTTTAATATCAATTTTCTCATGGACAGTATAATATTTCTTATTACTGAAACCGAGTTTGTTGTGACTACATGAATCTCTTTTTTTCTTACTTAGTTAATGCACTATCCTGAAAACTGCGTAACATACAGAGTATCATAACATGAATTGTTCTGGGAAAATGCAGGTGATGACCCTTATCTAAGATAACTTCCCAAACCAATATTTATTTAAATAGTATCTTAACTATGAATGCAAAAGAGAAAGTGAAGAACAGAAGCCCTTGACTAAAAAGAAACCCTGTTTCCTCGCCCCATTCATGCACACTTAGTTTTCATCTGTAAGTAAACACAGGTTGACAATCAATTGTGAGCAGTTTTAAGAAATAGCATCCACTATATGGACAGAAAACACATGTATGTTACTAGATGTTTAGTGGTAGGCATTTTAAGAATACGTATGCAGTCATTAAATTAATCCATAACAATACTTCCACGTGTCATCAAGTCCTCCACGTTCTTCAGTCCAAACGTCATCATGCTGCAGTGTGAGACAAGCGTGTAAACCATCCAGCTTCACTTGGAGCACCTAAAATAATACTGCGATGACACAACTTCCTTTCAGTATATGAACTAACTTCCACACCTGATTGTGAAATGTCCAGTGCACTCTGAATGAGTTTACATTTGAACTGTGCACCTGAAGGAGTCATGAAAACCTGTGTATGTTTTTAAGCATAGCAATTTAAGATTTGCTTCTACAGTCATAACTGTGGCCCAACAGTGCCATCCACTGCTTCTCCAAATAAACTTCCAAATATTTCATCCTCATAGAGTTTTAGGAAAAATATGACATGATAATTGCCTCCTCTTCATATTTTACCTGGTAATTGTTAGATACAAATTAAAATTAAACTTGTTTAATGAAAATCCAGGAATATCAGCTTCCATTAGGTATAACTAGAAGGATCTGCAAAGCAAAATACTAAATGTAAGATTTAATCTACGATACTAGATTTAACTTGGTCTTCTTTCTAGGACTTCTTAGCCCCTTCCCCAGTCATAAATATATTCTCATTGCATACATCTACTATTATAATGATTCTCATTCATATAACCCACTGTAATGTAATGACAGACACCTTCAAGGTGTAAACTGTAACAGAATTTCCTTAGGGAGAGTACTGAACACTATTGAATTGTATTGAACACTGGGTGTCTGAGCTTCTGCTGTCTGACTAGGTGAAATGAGTTGCAATTGCATCCTAACAGACCTTTGCAATCTCTAAATATCTGCTCCCTGTTATAGCTATTAGGAATTTTCATAGCAGCTTTATTATGTTTTAAGAACAGATTCATGAAATAGTTGGGGGTTTTTTCTAATTATTTCCTCAAATTTGGGGTGTTAGCATCTCTACCTTGATTCTGATTCAAGCTTTCCATAGAGCCAAATAGGATATGAAAATTTTTTCCCCCTCAAAACTTCTGTGCTGTGTTTAAAATGCCTTTTATCTGAGGTTTTCAGGTTATCTGGCATGACCTGGATTTTAGCTGCTATTATAGGTCTGAGCAAATAAATTTTACTGAAGAACTTTCTGGCTTTTTACCAGCAGTTAACATTACTACTTCTGTTTCTCACTGCTTCATCTGAAAGCGTATAACTCCAGAATGGTCTTGAAGTAATCAAATTGGCCTGCAAAGCCATTCCTAAAACCTAAAAATCCCAACCATTGCCAGTCTTAGAATTGTAGCTGCATTTTTCTCCCTTCCACTGTTGTATTTTCATGTGAAAAGAATACACGATATCTGTCTGTTCTGCCAAATGAAAGTCATTTACTTACCAAAACCAGTAAGTTACTATGATGTGAAATGTTTTCAAACCCGTGTGAAGGGTGTATTTGTTCTATTAATGCAGTTCTATCACTAATTGACAAAGGAATAGAAGTTATTGACCCATGTGTATTCCGTGCCTCTCATAGAAACATTTTGTAAAAACATTCTGTCAGTGAAAGTCTAATAGTAGTCTTCAGGACAACTTTCACAGCTGGGTGAATATAGCTCTTGGGACTCAGGTTTTACTATGTGCTTTTCCTACCTCCAATTTTCTATGCTCTAAGACTCCATTTTAAGGGGTAACAGCACTCTAAATCTTCTTCAGCTATAGTTAAAAGCACAAAATATTCCATTTTTAAATTTTCTCCACTCTTCTTATTCTTGATATCTTCTTGACTGCAGGACTCTGTTCTCCACTTTGTATGTAAGTACAAATACGTATAATTTGTTAAGGGAAAAAAGGTGTTTAATAACACCAGTAACTGAGTAAAGAAGCCAGAGCTGGACCAAATGGGGCTAAAAATGCAAGATGAAGTTACACTTCTGCCTGAATGGAGGAAGGTGTTTTCTGAAGACCTGGCTAGGACTGCCTGCCAAACACATGACTTGAACGGAGGGCCATTATTTCAGCTGTCCTGCAACCATTGCAGCCTAGAGTTAGAAGACTGTAATATATATTTAAAAAGACTTTACTCTCCCACTCTTTCTGATAGCCAGAAGGAGGCATGACAGGCTTTCAGGCAATGGGCTCAGGCTTCTTAGAGCCTCTGGACTACTTGCAAGATAAAGATGGTTTGACAGAGGGAGATTGCAGGAATCTCTTCAATGTAAAGTGATTTCTTGTCTTTCACAAAGCAAATGGAATTGCTATGTATAGATTACAGAAATAAAGGAATTCGTTTCCAGGGACAATATATCTTTTAATATAACAGTATTTTTTCTCATCTTTTCCATTGCACTGTTTTACATTTATCACAGAAAATAGATTTCTACTATATCACATTAAAATTATTGTAGAGTTTTTATGTATATAGTAAGACTTGTACACAAGAAACGAAGACTTATGTATGTGTGCACTGGTTATTCCATATCCCTACAAGTTCAGCGAGTTCTTCAATACCACTTACTTTATGTGTAACTTGTTTTATAGTGTTAGTTTGAAACACTGAAACAGTGAAACAAACTGAAAGGTTTTATGAGTTTCAGCATTGTGCAAGGTACAAGCAGGGATGCAGAAACACCTAGTGAAATCAGTGTATTAAAAGCCAAACGCGTGTTATAGAATAGTTCTCAGATACACCAGTCACCAGCATGACAAGGAAGACACCTTGTGAAGAATTCTATCAGCCAGTGCTTTATGCATGTATGTTCACAGTTATGTATTTTTTTTTCATATCATACATGCTACATCATGACGTGACTTTTTTCTTATCCTTATTGTATGCCTAAAGAGTGTACCTCCGGTGTATTTATGTAAAGCCCTGTTCATCTGCAGTAGATATACTTTCCCAGCTGAAAGAACTATGCATAATGCTTGAAGTGTTTTCTTGGTGTCTCTATTGCCATATAAGTCATTCAATCCCATGCCTTCAAAAAAGATGGTCATGTTATCTAAATAATATCTCCATCTCCCATATGAATGGAAAGTAGTATTGCCAGTGCTTGGAAATATAAACATAACAATTTTGCAAGTATCCCTGCAGTTGCATGGAAGGTTTGCGCTCTCTTGTGATATTTGTGTAGCAGAATGAAAGACGTCACAGACATCACATGGCAGCTTAACAAAATGTGAAATAGAATACTGCTTTCCTTTTTTCTTTATTGCTGACTGTTGCTAAGATTTCTGCGAGTTAGCTCTCCTTAATATACACACAGGCTTTCTACCTGGGACAGTGATTACCATTCACCTATTTCCCAGAAAGAATAGTGAATATCTTGTCCATTATCTCATCAAGCTGTTTTAATAATAAACCATCAGAATCTGCTTTATCTCAATGATATCTTCATATCTTGTGTACTGCTACTGTTTTGCTTTTTATCTGCTAGATGGCATGAAACAGTAAGGCTTTAGAACTGCAGCTATTTTTGTTAAAAACAAACAAACAAACAAAAAACACAGATAAAATCTGGCCCCAAATTAAGCAATTAGAAAAGCTTTAATTTTAATTTGATAGATCACTGCATTTTAGGTTCAGGGACTAGGAGCTTATGTGTTTGCAACAGCCTGGCCCAAAGAGAAGTGCCGTCTGTTGCTACTAGATCATAATCCCTTAGTAGAGCTAAAATTTAAACACAAATATCCCAATGTGAGGGCCACACTGCTGTCTCACAAATGTGTATATCCTGTGGGTGCTGCCCTTTGTATGGTGTTGCTATAGGCATTGATCTACAAAGAAATAGAAATGGTTCCTCCCACCAGTTACTGTTGCTGCTGAAGTGAATATGATGTATACCAGTTCTAAAGATGTGCTGATCTATATGAGGATGAAATGAAATTTGTACAGAAAAAAACCCACAGTGCCGCACACTGAGCCAGTTGGAACTGCACAGTGTAAAAGACAGTATAATGGAGTGTAAATCTAGATGTTCCAATGACATTACTATATTGACAAATTTATTATTTATAATGGGGAAAATCCTTTTAAGAAACAGTTACAGGAGATATTATGTCATGTATAGGAGATTTTGCGTATATAAAGACTGCATAAAATGTTCCTTCTGTATGTCTCAAAAAGGCAGAATTTAATTTGTAAAAATTACCATCCCAGAAAGCAAAAATCTTTTCAGACATGTTGGCAAATGAGTCTCTGCAAGCACTGATCACGAGCTGTTGAGGCTTTCTTCTGTAAATATGGAGTCTTGATAGAAATTAAAATAGTTACCTAACTACTGGGATTATAATAGCTACTATAAAATGATTTTAAACTTACTTCCTACACCTTCATTCCCTGCACTAGAGAATGGATTTTTTAGCTGTCCTGTTATATGTCTGTACAGTGGCTTTTTCCAAAGAGCTGATCTTCTTTGAATCTGATAGTAACAGCTTAAGTGGTGAGGGGCAAAATTACCTTCTAGCAAAGATATAATTGCCCGTGCTTTGGCCACAGAAAGGGAGAATTCAGAAATTAGAAGGCACACCACAATACTACAGATATATCTTTCTTTTTAAAAATACTGGGGTTTGGACCAATCTCATGGTTTGGAGGCTCTAATTTTTAAATGTTAGGTAAGAGTTAGAAATGTTGGTGTAGAATACTCCAGTGCAGGAGGTAAGATCACGTTCCTCACATGCCACTGTATTATCATTGGGCTGTTAGCATACACCAAGTGTTTGTATTTCCAAAGAGCGTTTCATTTCTTCCCAAGGTTTAATCATTATTAGCCTTTTCAGTTGGAATTTTTTGTGAGCAGGAAGCAAAATTGAGGCTATCATATGTGGGCACAATTCCTCACTATGGGGTGTGCCTCTTTAGAAGTCTGACAACTTTGATCCTGTCTTTAGGCTCTGCAAGCAGATAGAGTCAGAACATGGCTTTTCCTGGAGAATGTGTGCTTGGGTTAAGTATTTCAAACTCTGAACTAATCTACAACTTTCCAGACATACTCCAGACCTGAATGTTAAGACATGATGTGTTTTTCACTTGTATGTTATCTTAAAAACATTTTATCAGATGCTATTTCAAACGCATAGAATGCCTCATTGAGCAGATTTCTTTCATTATTTCATTATCATGTCATATATATTTAAATTCAGTCACCTTTTGCTTCTCACCTAACTAATTACATTTTTCTATTGAAATAGTTTGATTACCCCCTTCAGTAGCCTGTCTTAAGAAACTTTTGCTTACATGTGAATATTTTGAATTAAGGATAAATGAAATTCCTTTTTGCTGCCAAAACCAAATTGTGAAAATGCATTGCATGGCTTTGAAAATCAGTACACTCTATTAGCAGACCTGTCAATATAAAAAGTGCATTCCGTTTCCACCTCTTGCTCTAATAACCTTTTCTATGTTACTCAGAGGCAGTTCACATAATCAGAGTATATTGTCAGCTTACTGGAGTTGGGGAAGCATGAAATGAAAATCGCGTTAATATTGATCCAATTCTCTTACTTGCAAGTGTCCTTGATGTCCTTTCCACTGAGCAATAACTGTTGGTGTGATGTAGTTATTTTCCTCCCAGCTATTACTGTACCTCTGTAAAATGGATGGAAACATAGTTAGGAAAATTCTACTGCTCTTAATTATTTCTCTTGTGTATTCTCTTTGCCTGTTTAAGTGATCCACAGCATATCAGAGAATTCCGGTTCTTTCTGCAATTTATCAAGCTACAGTATACACCGAGAGGCTGCATTTCAAACTGACAGGGATTTGTAAAGGTCATCAGTCATGAAATATGAATCCATTCTTGTGTGTACAGGTTACAGTGGCAAACTACATCTTAATCCCAATATAAACATTTGACTGTTTTAAGTTCCTGTTAGAATGACGACTTCTGGTTCCAGTCAGAATGAAGCCTGCCCTTCAGGAGCCTGACAGTGCCTTGTGACATTTGCTGGACTGGGCATAGCTGACTCTGTCACCCACTGACTGTTTATGGTCGGTGCTGAATCAGAGCAGGATTCTTTCTCACATGCTCAGAACACCTGACATCTCAAATAAATATAATGATAATATTGGCAACTTCTAGAAATATATTTCATATCCACTCTGAACCACAGTTTTCCTATCTATAAACAACAAAAATTATGAGTGTCCAACATCGTAACTTCATCTTTATTTTGTGTAGGACCTTTCTTATTAATATACAACACTCTGACTTTAACTACAAGTATTTGTTGTTTAAAAAGCCCTCAACCTCATCTGAGAAACCTGTTCTTTTTGGTCTTGGCCACATTCTGTCTCCTCTTTGGTATAATTTAGGTCAGTCTCATTTTTACAATGCAAAACATCTGAGAACTTTTAAGAGGAAAATGTATACAACAGTATTTATTTACAAATTACGTGCATAAAGATCATTTAGTCAGATAGTAGGTATTAAAACTGGAGAAAAATGCCTGGAATGTCTATTATTACATTTTCAGGTATTTATCTATTATAGAAAACAAAAACATGATAGAAGTGATTTCCCATAAAAATGTATGAAATTTTTAATTTCTGTGCAATTTTCATCGTTTTTCTCCCTCATTTCTTCAAAGATTCTTAATAATGAAAATATGATTTAGATTCCTCTGGCTTTTATTAAATCTATTAAAACCAGCCTTCCTTTAATAGCAGTCACTTCTCTGATTCTCTAGGGAAACTAAATTATATGCCAGTCAAAGCTGCCAGTTCCAAAACACATTGCAATTTAAATAATAACTTGAGCAGACACAGGTGGGGTCAGTTCATCACGATATGCCAGCACCGGTCTGCTACCCAAAGCCAGGCGGCCAGTCTCTTGAGCAGAGCCAGGGATACCTGGTGCACGTTTCCCATGGAGTGAACGCACTCCTAGGAGGGCTGGCTCTGTTGCCGTGCGGAAAGATACTCGGCTGGGGTGGAGTGGTCACCCTGTCGATGATTTAATCTTACTGGGTTTTCTAGAGGTCAGTTCACAGACTCCTAAGCAGCTGCTCTCCATAACTGTGACCGCTGCAAGGGTCCCGGTGCCTAATCAAGTTATCCAGGATTAGAAATGAAAGCGGGGGTTTCAACTGTTAGAATATATAAAGCAGGAAGATTGTCTCATGAAGCTCTTTTATAAGTATTTTCAACTGTTAATAATGTTGAATGAACAAAAAAGGTAAATAATAGTGTTGCTTTTTAATTCTGTGCACACATGAGCTTGATTCTTCCTGTAAAAATTACAGTTTGTACAATAAACGAACAAAAAATCTCTTCCAAGAAAAAGCTTAGCTCTTTCAAACTCTGTTCATAAATTATGTTTTACCTGTGATATAATTTCATGGCTCACATCATGACCTATCAGGTAGCCTCTTGTGAGGAAATAATTCTGAATTCCTTTATTTAATAAAATATTAAAAACTACCTTAGGTGATTAAAATTTGGCAACAAAAGCAGCGTTCTACAGAGCAGTACATACCAGTGATCTGTAAGGAGGAAAAAGCAACTTTACCCTTAAAAATTTCTAAGGAGAGCTAAGCTTCAAAAAATCCCTGTACTTTAGTTGCTATAAAAGAGAGTTTTTAATTAAATGCAGCATTTTACTGTAAAGAGAACAGACTTCACTTATGTCAAAACTCTCCTTTAGAAGCCACATAAAACTGTAAAAGACAATATATGAAAAAGCTTTCTTATAGAAAAGAAGAACACCATCCCATGAAGCAGATTTCCAGATGTTTGGAAACATTAGAATTTCCTGTCAGTATATTTAGGTAACATTAAAATAAGGTTAACTTTCCATTCTGCCATCTCTCTTCAAAGATCAAAGAGCACTCACTGCATAAATTGCCTTATCGGTAATTCGTGGAAGTAAACTATGGAAACAACTTTATAAGAAGCAGTAGTCTTCTTTTGTTGGCTACAGTATGACCAAGCAAACTTTTCTTAAAATTAGACTTATTTTTAACCTCTTTTTATATTATATACAAAGAGAAAATTTTTAAATGCTATATTTACATATATACTAAATGGTTAGAAGTAAAGAGAGACCTGAAAACTCTCTGTGTTCAACTAAATCATAGTAATTGGTGTCATGTCTAATAAAGTAAGTGTATGTAAACGCAAAGGTAATCAACAATATGTTTGTTCAGCTAATTTTAAATTTTTATTTAGGGACAGTTTTGTGCGTTTGGACACTTACAGTATCTTTGAAATTTAAACTGCATCCCAGAACCCAACAGGGAATTTATTGATTTAACTGAAAATATCAAGGCAAAAATTCAGATATTACAATAAGCCCCCCAAAGATTGTTTAAATATCTAGAGGGTGTAGCTGTTAAAATAACATGAAATTCCACTGATTTTAGGAAATTATTAGGGAGGGGGATGGGGGGAGGGGGTTTAGGTTTTGTCTGCTTAATAGTTTCTGTTTAAGGAAAAATAATACTACTGGAAGAGAGCTTAGTAAATTTTTGGCAGTACTGTACAAGTTTACTGTTCAGCTCATATAACCTTTCAGACATGCCCTTTAATGGAAGTTGGCATTTTGTAGAGGGGTGCTTGTTGGTTTCTTTAATTTCTTTCAAAGATGACCTCTTTTTTGTTATCCTGAAGCTACTGTAGTAAGCCAGTTTTTAATACACACATTTAAAAGAATTATCAAAATTATAGCAGGTGTAACAAAAGATGGATTTTTTTTGTTTATCTGGTCTTATATATACATTCTCTTGAAATATCTTTAAGACAGAGCCTTCAAAATTCAAGAAATTAATGCACCAACTACAGCTAGACATCAACGTGAGCTAAGTGGCTTATTTCCTTTAACTTCTTTGCAAATCGTACTTTTAATAAATACTTAGCTGCTTATTACAAGACTTCTTTCCAAATGCCATTCTAGAAAAATATCTCTTAAGAAGGACTTTGATAAGGGCAAGAACTGATAGCATCTGCTAGTTTCAGTTCTGTGCACCCCAACGTCAAAATATTGCTTTCTCAAAATTATATCTAGTTTCATTGTATTTTTTTCCAATTTTAATGGATTTGAAACATGTTCTAATTAGATTTAGGAACTGACATTAATACAATTCCGTATGTGCCTTTAAAATACAAACTCCTTGTGTCCTAAAAAGAATTTTAAATTAAATATATGGAAATTAGTTTCATTTCATAGTAATTTTGCTGGAGCTTTGAAAAAATAATTTCACTTTTCATTTTTTTTCAAACATGCTGAGATATCAAGTATTCATTTATTCATCTCTCCTTTTTATATCATTGTTAACAATACTAGACATAGTTTTATGTCATATAATTTTTTATTCAGTTTGTTGTCTGGTTTTAAAGAGACAAGTTGTTTTTCTTTTTCCCCTTATTTGGAGAGGTTCTCTTATTTTAATACCTTTTTGAAGTTGTCTTGAAATATAAAAATAGAACATCTGTGACAGATCTGTTTTGAACATATTTCACATTTCAGGATCCAAGGAGATCTGGTGGTCTGTGGTATTCGCTTGTTAATTTCTTGATGAATGGGTAGAAAGGCCACAAAGTGCACTCAGTACAGCACGTCTTCCGAAGATAGATGATCTCAAATAAATTCTATTCCCAATCAGTTTTTGATTTGTTAGGTGTTAAACCATTTCTTTGTAAGGACAGTGTTTACAAGCCTTGTAATGAGACAGCCCTGTGAGACCTTACTCTTCTTGCTGTAATTTTGATAAATGGAACTCTAATTCATAAAGGATATAGTGATTGAAGGGCAACTCTGGGTCTAGTACACTTTCATTTAGATAAATGTTTGGTACAGTACGGCAAAACTGAGGTGCACTCAACAAAGTGATAAATTTAAACAACAGTCGAACCAGAGCTTTTTTCCATCAAGACAAAGAAGCACCATTTACTATATTTGTTTTAGATAAATGTATGTTTAATATTATAAACCAGAATGGATTGCAGAAACATTTATCTTGTTGCTAAGCTCCAAATTTGCCCAACTAGTTTAATGCCTTCTATTCTACCGTGTTTCTTACACTGGTGTGTGGTAATGCTTCTGTAATCTGCTAACTGGAACCTTCATCACAAGGGATTTAAAATACACTAAATTTCAGGTTCTTCTTATGAATTTTAAGTGTTAGTAGTAATTTGGGGCTTGGAATATTTTTCTCTTGTAATTTTAAAACCACATCTTCATGCATAAATAATTTTAAAGAACTGTCACTAATCGAATCAGTTACTACAGAAATGGTTGACTACGATTACTCCAGATTAGTACTTTTGAAGTTATTCATTTGAAGATTATCACATTTTTATAAAGCTCAGAAACTTTCATAACATTCACTAGAACAACCAAAAAGGAAAAGAACACTATTTTCATGCTTCCTTCCTCCACCATGTTAGTCCATCTCGAGCCTGGTCTCCTTTAGTGTCAAATGCCTCACAGCAGGAGCTATTACTTTTGTCAAATGACACTAAACTCCCTTGTAGTAAACACAAGTGTAACAAGGTCCTGATCTAGTGATTAAATACTCAGAACAATTCTGATGTAATAAAACTGAAAGTCTGTTACAGCACATTACTCCTTTGTGTTTTTCCAAACTCCTACAGTTCTTGCTCTTTTTTGTGAATTAGGAAGAAAAAGTAAACAAATAACAAACAAAATCCCAAACCAAACAAAAAAACCCAAAAGCTTAGACGTAACACTGAATTTTTTTCCCAACTGTTAGTTGCTTGATTCAATTCTAAACTGGGTGAATAGTTACGGTTAGTTGTACTAAGTAGTGAGCTGTGCAAGTGAGGTAATGATCACAGCCTAGTAATGAACACAGCGAAACACAGTGTATGTATCGGCGTCAGTATTGTCTTAATTGCTATCAGTATGGTCCTAATGGAGACAGCAACAAATACGAAGATTAGCGATGCTGTCCTTAATTTGGGACTTGGTGGAAAAAATAGGGGGTTGCTTACTTTTTTGTCTTTACCTGCTCTGTAGTTTCAGAAATAGCAATTGGGATAATAGCAGTAGTATAGAAAAGGTTAATACTAGGCAATGTAACATATGAGGTTGTCTCAGCCTGTGTTGGAGTCCGATATCAAGTGGCATGCTAATAGTGATGTTCAGAGCAAACACACTAACAGAAAAATACGCCTCCAGCATTTTCATTTACATGATGTGACTCTCCTGTGCACAAACTAATTAAAAGACTCTTATATGAGTAGGAGATAAAATCACAACACCTTCCCCACTGTTTGTAGTAACAAAACGGCCTGACACAGCAGTTCCATTCCGTGCATGTATCTTAACTAACCTGTCTGCTTACTATATTCCTCATAGTTGTCCGGTATTAATATGAGGCCATGAGTCTCATATTGGGCTTTACCTCATTATTTTACATCTGCCATAATAGTATTCATCATGTGAAGTTCAGGCATTGCAGAAGACAAACAAAATCCACACGTGCCCGGGTTTGCTTAGATTTCACTCATTGCTCTGTAGCTCAGTAGTAAGCAAATTTCCAAATTGTCATACAGAAAGGAGAGATTAGGTTTGGGGTTTATTTCTTGGTTGGAAGAACTGGAGATGTCCCTGTCTTGTATGGTCCAAAGTGAAGATGCAGGGGTTTCTGTTTAGGAAAACAACAGAAGGCTTTCTCTCCTAAGGCTACTATGAGTCTGTAGTACTGCAAAGAAACCTAACCTCCCCCATCTAAGGAAGAAACACCATGTACAACAGTACATGAAAACTATTATTGATACAAAAGCTGCTGTCATTTGACCAAACTAAATTAATTTCTTACATCATGTGAATAAACTCTGGCAAGTGCTAGTAGGACTTTTCTGAAATGTAAGATGGTGTATCTCCTGCCATAAGGAACTGTGCGTCTGAATAGATAAAGTCAGTTGTAGGTATGAAGAAAGGGTAAGAGATTCCTGTGAAGTCTTTTGAGGTAATTGGCCCATGTCCATAAACCAACATTTTTATTGTATTCCCTAAAAACACACACACAGATGAACACCAGTGTTTCCTCACTGCGCTCGTCCTTTTCTAGTCTTTTCTGAATCTCTGCATAGCCTACCTCGTCGTTAATCTGTACTGAGATAACCCATCTCCTACTTCACCATCCTGTACCTCCTATCTCCAAGATGAAAATCATGACAGATTTTGAATTCACAAAAGCAACTCTTTTATTTAGAGTAGGTGGTTTGAGCTCTCAGAGGTCAGTCAGAATCAGGACACCAGGAACCCAAGAGTAAGTCATGCTGAATTTCTTGCAGGCGGAAAATTCATGGAACAACACTGAACATAAAGCAAGTAGCAGTTATTAAAAGCAGAACTGTCTTTGTGAAACAGTTTGTATTTTATTCGAGATATATTCTGAAAGACAGAATAAGGCTGCATATTTTGTAAACATTGATAAAGTTTTTGAAAATGTTCCTTCCCTTTTTCATTAAAGATTATTTATACTGTGTTTTTTTACTACTTGACTGTGGTTGTTTTATATTTAAAATACTATTCAGCTAAATTCACAACATTTGTAACTTTTTTAGGCACTGAAGAGGATGTAGTGAAGTCAAAGAAAACTTTCCGAAGTCAAGCTGTGGTAAATCAGAATGCAGAAACAGAGCTTATGCTGGAAGGAGATGATGATGCTGTTAGCCTGCTCCAGGAGAAAGAGATTGACAACCTTGCAGGTAATTATATTTTTCATTACAACTAAGATATGAGCCAAAAGTCTCTTTTAAAATTGTTAATTCTTAACCTTTCTGGTTAATGTCTTAATATTGACAGCTAAGTATACAATTACAGTGCCGATTCTTTGTGTTCCAGACTTAATATGATGTCCTACTTCCATGAACTAGGGGAATTGATAACAATGCATGTGCCCATTGCAGTCTTTCAGCAGAGAAGAGAAATAGCAATACCTCAAGTGCTTTTATTACTGCCTCTGACTTCTTGTTGAAATTTCTGTAAAATCACTGTGGGAACATCTCCTTATTTTATAGTTAAAATGGAAGCGTGGACTAATTCTGTAACTCAGAGTTTTGTGAGTCAGAGCGTGGTTGTGCACGCTCATGACCTGATCCCAAGTGCCACGCAGCTTGTGGAGAGACACCTGCGCTCCTGCTGGCACCCGCTTCTCTCACTGATGGAGTCGGGGGGATCTGCAGTATCTCAACCCATCTGTCATAGCGAGGGGAAAAGTTGCCTGTTGTAAACAGGGTCTAAGAAGGAATGAAACTGTAACCAAGCTATGAATTTTGTTAGTTAACAGATGAGCTGGGAATGGATCCTCTGTAAAAATGTACGAGAGATCCTTTCTGGTCCTTTCTCACTGTGTGAAGGTGTGCAGTGAGGTCTCAGTTTTATCCATCTTCTAGCAGGTTCTGTTACAGTTCTGTCTGCAACATTACCTTTCCTGGGGACGCAGTCTGGAAAGAAAGGCATGTTGAAATTTGAAAATGCACTCTCCTATCAGACGAGATAAAAATGTGAGAATGGTGAAAGGCAGTATGAAATCTTCATATTTTTAAAACACTTTTATTAAATTATTCCACTAAGGGGAAGTTTTATGGTATCTCGGGGGGGGGGGGGGGGGTTCTGCATAATTCCATTTCTAAAATAGCTGCTTTTGCTCCTGCACTCTCTTCTGATGGCAAAGTGGAAATTTAAAGCAAAGATAAGATCATAAATGGATGGTAAAACCAAACCAAACAAACAAAACCAAAAAATGCCTACATAAAGGTTGATCTCATACTTTGAAACTAGAGCAGAGCTGAGGGGGGAAGTAAATGCTTTTATTTGGGAGCAGCCTTCACTATATGATTATCACAGTTAATAGGTCAATCCGCTTGCTTTCTCAATCTGCAGCTAACCATTGCTGAGACATTGTTGTCTTAAGTCAATAAAAGAGTTCATCAAGCCGGACCATTATTGGGATAATGTAATCAATGTCCTTTTCTCCTTTAGAAGAAAAACTTGACACTGCTTTGCCTAAGTTCTTAGATATAAGAATAGTGCTTCTAACTAAATATGCATACAGTTGATACAGTTTAAAGGCTGCAATATGCAATTACATTGAAATATTAATTAGAACTGCAAAGTGGACATGAAAAATTCTTGCCTACTCTGGCAAATCTCGTAGTAAGCTATGAAATTCTTATATATAGCCCAGCACTGCCATTTCATTCAAATACACCGATGCAATACAATCACTATAGCTACACCCCTCTGCAAAAAATAAATGGTATTTCAGTGTGTCCTTAAGTATTTATGTGTAATGTATCCTTTTACTATAGTTCACTACATATGGAACATCCCCTGCTCCTTCAGGACATGGCACAGCAATTCTAGTCCTTTCCTTTTAGAGTTTGTAGAAATTGGGAGATACTGTTGATGGTCAAAAAAAAGAAATTATAGATACTGAAACAAATTACCTTTTGAAATACTGACAGGACATCTGTCCTAACAAAAACTACCCTATCAACACTAGCAGGGCAAGCAAGGCACCTCCAGACATGGTGAGGTGATATGGTAAGGGTGCTATATGCATACCAAAACCTCTGAACCTCTCAAAAAGAACTCACATTCCACTACCTCATTTTTACTTTTAGATTAACTGTAGCTTTTGCTACTCGATCCTTGCTCATTTTTGGAGCTGATACGGTTTTGAGAGGTGAAGGTCACACACAATATCATATGTGTCTTCTGTAAATTTTAAAAATCAGTGAAAAAAAAATTAGTCCCTCCATGCCCTCCGTTTTGCCTCATGATTTTGCATATAATGATGCAATTGCTTTCCATGGTTTTCACTTTATATAATATGACTCTGAAACTTGAATCCAGTAACTGAAATCAAGAAAAGCAGTAAGCAAGGAAGGTGGATTTTATACTCAAGGAGGTTAGTACAACCTCTGACAGCTATGAAGAGCTGGTCCCAGTGAAGCCATACTGTCCATTCTAGTCTAATTTTAAGAGTTATGTAGATTCAGTGTATGTGATCTGGAAATCTTTGAGACATATCAAGTTATGGTATATCACAGCATTATTTATATCTAGTTACTGTTCAGAGTGGAGTGATACATAGGAATTTCTATAGTCAGATATGCCTCCAGTTTAACTTTAAAGCTTAAATCAATTCAAACCTGGTTTACAACGATTTAGATTGTCTCAGTAAGGAATAAGAATTAAACAAAATCATTATAAACCAGGTTTAAATTGATTTAAGATTGTCCACATTTAACTAAAACAACTTAACATTGCTTACTTCATGAAACTAAGGTACCTTTTAAGAAGACAGGACCTTAGGTTTTAGAAAACTTTTAACTAAGAGAATATTACAATATTTTGATTTGTGAAGTTACAACTAAAGAAAGGGAAAGTTTGAAACAGATTCGTACAAGGTTATCTGTGCATACCTTTTGTTCCAGAGACTCTTTATAGTTTTTCATCAGCCATGTGGCACAAATCAATGTAAAGTTCACTTTGATAAATTACATATGGAATGGAGAATTTTAAAAACTTATAGTCTGAATATTTTTATTATATGATCTTAGTATTCCATATGTTGCAACAGCAGTTGTTCAGAGTTCATTGTATTAAGTAGCATTTTAATAAAATATAAAAATCAGATTCCATGTTATTATGGTCTTAGAATTACGACTTCTAAGTTTGCATCAAGATTTTTAGCTAAAGCAGTATTTTAACTGTCTTACAGTATGACTTATCAAAAGATTATGTTATTGTTTTAGCATTTACGTATTAAAATATTTTACATTTTTCTGTTTCAGTTTTAGCCCCTTTTCTTCCCCGACTGTTCACTTCAAGAGGCAAGTCACATCTCTGTTAGAACTAATAATTGAGATAGCCCAGTGAATTCTAACAGTTTTCTAATACATTGTAAATCTGTGGGTAATACAATCAAATCCATTGTAGTAAGCTGATATTACTAATTCTTCTCCTTTTCCTTTTTGATTTTGTAATGCTGCAGTGGGCTCTTAAATACTTACCTTTTCCCTTAAGAGCCTGAGAATGCAAATTTGCTAACAGTTTGTCTTCTGCTTAGTAGGTGATTTTTTTCAAAATGAAAAATATGTGGAAATATTCTAATATCATAAGCTGACATTCTCAAAGGGAAACTTGTTTTAATAGATAATTAGTATTCTTGCCTTTTTTTTTAAGCACTTATCTTGCGCTAAAATAGGTCATTAAAAAAAAAAAAACCCTAATAAATGTTGAACCACTCCGGTTTAATCAATTTTACATTTTAAAATGTAAAGAAGAAATATGTTCTCTTCTTTTTATTGTGAAGTTGCAGCTGACTTGCTGAGAATTGTTTGTGTGCATCCGAGAGCAGAATTTAGCTTTAATGACATTTTTTGAAAGTTGCCTGTAACTGGAGCACATTTCATCTATTGTCCGACGACTGGTGGCAACAGCAAATAGGCCCCAGCCCTGATAAAGTCTTCCGTATTCCCTAAAGAGTAGATTTTAGAAAGAAAAATGAAATAAAGATAGGAGGATATGAGGTTTTGGGTTATTTTAGGAAGACAGAAGGCTTTGGCAGGCATCTGTCTGGTTCCTTGCATGGGCTCAATCAACTCAGAATCTGACTTCCTCATAAGTCATGGTGAATTACAGCCTCACAACAGTCTTGCAAGAATAAATATATATTACTCGATCCATTATATGAGGAGATTGAGCAACTCATCCACATAAACCCAAGGAAAGCCATTAACTGCCTTTAATGCATCTTAGTCTTAACGTATCTTAACCTTCACTGCAGAATCTCCCCTTCTTCTTGGACAGCTGTCTCTAGGTGGAAGGAAACCCCCCACAATGCAAATGTGCCAGGAAGGTTTGAGTCAGATGCAGCATCCCAGCACTGCCCTAACTTTTAGCAACCCTGAACTTCAATGTAGAAATATTTCTAGAAAGCAGGATTACTAGTGATAAACAAGAGATGATCTTCCGTTCAAGCCAGCATGGGTAGCTAGTCCACATTGGCTTGAGGACTGAACGTGATAAGCCCTCTATCCAGACTTCTTGGTAGTGTGCTGAGTGTATTGACTTACTGCCCTGTGCTAAGGAACACACTGGGTCATGAGGATTTGACAGCTTGTATTATTATTAATGAGATGTAAGACCTTCCACTTCCAGGTCACCTGTTTGAAGTCCAGACAAGACTGGTGGTAACCAAACATTATCAACATCTGGTGTGTGCCCTATGCAAAATAAGCCTTTTGTCTCATTTCAGACGAACTAACAGAAACCATCATGATTTTGAGCAATTTCCAATTGAAAAAATATTTCATGCTGTTGTTAGAGGAGATTGAAGTAATGCCAGAAGTTACATTTAAAATAGTATAACAGTACCTAAAAACAAAAAGTAAATCATTCAGGCCGTAAGGAAACTACATATTCCAGGTTCTAACAAAGGAATCATTTACATTTCTGAAATTATTTTGAAGCCTTGCATAGGGCCAGATGCAGTAATAAGAACATGCCAAGGAACTGCATCTAAAGCCACAAAAAGCTCACACAAAATAAGTATACGGGATGGAAAACTTCATACAATTGACTCATCTTTATATATATAATATGCATTTAATATTTATACATATGTATGTGTAGTTACAGTAACATTTCTTATGGTCTAAATCTGAGACTGAATTTTCTTTGCAAGAGTTGGGCAATCTCTGGTAAGCAAAGCTGTTTGCAACTTTTTCTTACCTATTCTGAAGGAGTAATTGAGGGGCACATTTTCTTTTTTCTTCTCTGTTGCCATCACAAAATGATTTTAAAGTGTATAGGATCATTTAGTTAATGGAGTTAGACAAGCTTTTCTTAATTAAAGAAGAGAGAGGAGAGGAGAGGAGAGGAGAGGAGAGGAGAGGAGAGGAGAGGAGAGGAGAGGAGAGGAGAGGAATCAGCATCCATCTCAACTGCTGGAGGGCAAAGCAGGTTTCGTCTTCTCTCTCTAGCTGTTCTCCTCTCTCCCTGGTGTGTCCCCTCCTGCAAGGCTGAGAGCACCCTACCAACCATTACACACTCTCCTTCCACTAAGGCAGTCGCCAGCCGTATGCCAGTGCCTCTGAATGGCACTGGTGGTCTAGGGGGGTCGCATGGAGGCAGAAAGCAGCAACCATGGGGGAAGCCCAGAAAGGGCTGTATGCTATGATGCTTCCTAATAATTCTTTCTCAGTATCCAACTGCTTGCACCTCTAGGACTTCCAGAGTCAGAGGTAGTTCCTCTCATTCTCTTTTTCCCATTTTCTTTCTCTTGCCTGCCCCTTGCGTTCTCTTTCTCTCACTCTCATTTTCTCTGTCTGGAGCTAGCTATATCTTAAGCTTATATTTACAATTTTTTTCTTCAAGACAATAAGTATGCACACACAAATACATCAGATAAATAACAAAATGTCAAAGTCTCATTAGAAAACACTAAAATAAGTGTTGCTGTTTCTTCTAGTTTTTCAAGCTTCTCAATGGAAACTACTAACTGAATTCAGCATACACTCCTGAGTAGTTTTCTCTCCTCAGACTCCATTTTACTTGCAAATTAGTGTGCAAGACAGGAATTTCACTGGGGGGGTTGCTTATTTGAGGAAAGGACAGGAATGTGAAAGAAGTATGATTCTTTTTCCCTTTTTATGGTAGACACATAATCACACAAGCCTGATGCTTCCAAACATGGAAATCTAATTCAGTCAGATTTCCATAGTTTCTGCTTATTATATATTCAGATTTTGATCCTCAAGTCTAAGTATAAAATAGAAAAACATTTTTATGAGTTTAATTTAGAGTATAGATTCAGGCATAAACTGAAAACAGTTATACTTTTGATATGTAGTTGGCTTTCACATTGAAAACAAAAAAAAAAGGCCCACGGTTTCTGTAACATACTATTTTTAGACATCTCAGTGTTTATTCTAATAATTTTTTCCACATTGCTATCCAAAATAGCTTAATATTTTATAAGGTGTTTGTCAGTCACATGGTAGTGCTCCTAAGCACAGCTTTGAAGAGCTCTTCTCTTTAGACCTTATTACACCCCATTCTATGCCTGAGCATCTTCGACTTTTAAAATGGCAGCCGAGTTTCCTGCTTTCCAAGCTTTAAAATTAAATCTCTTCAAACTTTGTTATTTTGTGTTTATGGAAGGCTCTGAGAGTGCTTCATGTGCTTTTATTGCCCACTCTATACCAGTCAAATTACTTTTATTTTTCCCCATAACTTGCAAAACTCTTTCCATTTGAAAGTTCTAAGGCTGCAGAATTAACCTACAGTGGAGCCTACAAGTGCAGATTTGCCTAGTGCATACGTCTGTAGCTTCTCCCTTGTCCTGAAGTACCACAACCTGGATGGAACTCGTTAGCTGATCAAAGGTCAGGCTGATGAGTTACCCAATACAGAGGAGAGAAAAACAGGCCTAGACATAAGGGGCCAGTCTTCACAGTTGTGCACCTTATTTCATCTTCACTACACAGTTGACTTCCATATTCACAGATTCACAGAGCGTTAGGGGTTGGAAGGGACCTCTAGAGATCATCTAGTCGAAGCCACCTGCCAGAGCAGGATCACCTAGAGCAGATCACACAGGAAATATGAAAATCCCTGCTCTACAAAATCTTCATAAGACCCTATAGGGACAGACCTACATAGATTAGTGGTAGGAGTGTTTCAAAAACTTTCACTACCCTAGGTACAGGGTTTTGTTCTTGTTGTTGTTGTTTTGGCATTTGTGTTACAGAAGCAAGGTAAAAAGTCAGTCAAGAAACAATTTGGTTAGTCTTGGTTTCATTGGCCAGAACATGTATTAGAGGCAGCCTCATCCACTGTATTTGCATGGTCCTCACTGGTAGCTTGTTACATGAGTGCGTTTAGCTTGGCTTTCCAAAGAAACAAGGTTTATGTGAGCATTGTCTGTCAGCCTCTGCCTTTGTAGCTTCTTGTCATGGTTTAAGCCCAACTGGCAACTAAGCACCACACAGCTGCTTGATCACTCCCCCACTGGTGGGATGGGGAGAGAATCAGAAGGGTAAAAGTGAGAAAACTCATGGCTTGAGATAAAGACAGTTTAATATGTAAAGCAAAAGCCACGCACACAAGGAAAACAAGGAATTCATTCATCACTTCCCATGGGCAGGCAGGTGTTCAGCCATCCCCAGGGAAGCAGGGCTCCATCATGCATAACAGTGACTTGCAAAGACAAATGCCGTCACACTGAATGTCCCCTCCTTCCTTCTTCCCCCAGCTTTATATGCTGAGCATGACATCATATGGTATGGAATATCATAGAATCATAGAATGGTTTGGGTTGGAAGGGACCTTAAAGACCATCCAGTTCCACCCCCCTGCCATGGGCAGGCACACCCTCCACTAGACCAGGTTGCTCAAAGTCTCATCCAGCCTGGCCTTGAACACTTCCAGGGATGGGGCATCCCCAGCTTCTCTGGGCAACCTGTTCCAGTGCCTCACCACCCTCTCTGGGAAGAACTTCTTCCTGATATCTAATCTAAAAATCCCTTTTGTCAGGTGTCCCAGCTGTGTCCCCTCCCAGCTTCTTGTGCACCCCCAGCCCACCCGCTGGTGGGGTGGTGTGAGAGGCCGAAAAGGCCTTGACTCTGTGTAAGCACTGCTCAGCAATAACTAAAACATCCCTGTGTTACCACTATTTCCAGCACAAATCCAAAACATAGCCCCATAGTAGCTATTAGGAAGAAAATTAACTCTATCCTATCCAAAATCAGCACACTTCTGAACCTGGAAGCCATTTTGAACAAACTGTGACACAGGAGGAAGGATTTCAGAAGCAATAAAATTCCTGCAGTGATATCAGGTTGTTAAGGAAGAAAGCCTACATGACAGAGCCTGCTGCATTGGCTCTCCTTATATTAAGTACTAGAGAATCTTTGTGGGACAGTCTTCTGAAGCTGCCCAACTGTGGGAAAGCAAGATATGCAGGCAACCAGTAGACACAGTTAACTCAAAAACATTCTTTATTCATTCTGGTGTTGCTTAGAGATACTCATATTTTCAGAAAATTTGGAAGCTACAGCTATTGAATCTTAGATGATTCTTCCAAACATACCTACCAAGTTACATGCTGATTCAACAACTTCTTTCTTTCTTCCCACACATGTATAGGAGTTGCAAATAAGTGAACTTTAAAATATCACAAGCTATCTGAACATAACACTTTCCTTCACTACAGCCTCAGGAAGTATAAAGCTTACAGTTTATCCTGAAAAGCTTTTCCAGAATGGAGACTAGAAAAAAAAAGCTGAGGGCTCACATCTTTCATTTCATTTCTAATCAATTGAGCTCTATTGGCATGACAAGGTACACAAGCTGGACTGTGTAAGATACCTGTCAAGTGTGGTTTACTCAGATTTACAACTGGGATCTGATCCCTCGTGTTCCTGACTCATTACAATGAGTTCCTCTTTCAGTGGTATATGGCTATAGCAGGATGCTATCTCTGCTTTCTCCTTTCTTCTTTCAACTTTAAATATGGTTTTCTAAGGTGTGTTTTCTTCCATTACATATTTATTAAATAGACAGCTATAGTGGTTCCCTCAGAGAAACTGTCACTTACGTGGGCATGTTCAGCATCACTTAAGGTTTTCTGAGTTGAAAAGAAGTACCTTAAATTTTACCTGAAAATGAGGAGGAAGCTGGTGCAGGTCATAGTGCATCAGTGTGGTATACTCACATCTGTATGCACTGCTTAACAATCAAATTCTTAGTTTCTAAACCAGCTTAAATTACTCAGTCCTTCCAAGGTATAGCTTCAGGCAGAGCACACTATATGAATCTAATTTTGAAGTGGCAAATGTATGCATTGCAGTAGTGAGGTCCCTGTCCCAAACATTTAAGTTTCTGGACAGCTGTAAATCATTAAGGGGAGTCTTGATTATTATTAATACCTGACCATCTGGCAGGTTGGTGCTCGAACACGTCCTGGAACAATACTAAACCCACGTAAGCCACTCAGAACTTGAGCACAGTTCAGACGTTCTCATGTATGCCACAGATCAAATCAGACTTTACTTGCAACGGGGGGCACAAGTTGTTTCTCTGAGTTGTTTTAGGCTGATAGACACAGCTAATTGTTCCGTGGTGAGAAGATACCTGATAAGATTGCCTATGGTATGGTATTGAGTTTGCCTCTCCATATTCTGTAACTATTCTATTAAGTGGTTGCTTGCTATCACACTTTGAACAATATAAAGAGATACTAAGACTATTGTGAAATAGGTTTTCTCTTGGGAAGAAGTACTATTTTATATTTTTCTTTCATTGTGACCAGGAAGGTATGGAATTCAAATAATAATAATTTACCTGTGGAGGTGCATATGTCACTTAATTCAAGTGTATGGAAAGTATGTATATATTTGAGAGAAAATTACTTTTTTTCCTTAAGCAACACTTTAACTATTTTCACAATCTCATCAAAAACATGTATTTATTACTTAGTATTTATTCACAGTTGTAATACGTAAGATTATTTTTATTTACATTTACTTTGTAATCAAACACACTTGTTTCCTGTTATGGCACCACTTAAGAGAATTGAGCTGCTGTAATTGTTTAGTTGCTGTTGTTGAAAAAGACTGTTGAAGTTGATCTTTGATGTTAGTAGCAGTGTAACATCCTTTATGGAGGGAAGGGGATAAAGTGGGGAAAATTTTGGGTATCGGGGCCTATCCACACTGGAAATGACATTTAAACAAACAATAAAAATCAATCCCTCCCTCCCAATATGAAACATATGATTGTTAAGAGTAAAAAGCCAACAAAGTAAGTTTGGACATCTCTGAAAACAGGGGAAAGGGATTGGAGTGGTTATTCAGTAGGGGAGGAGAAAAACAAGATTATAGTCATGTTTAGACTTAGATTCTGGTTTTTGCAATCAAAAAGTTGTGCAAATTATTCTCTTTATTGATACTGTTGAAAGTGATACGTAAAGGGAGCTGTATATATACTTTCTTATAAAAGCCTTGGCTTGAGTGAAGGAGTTACTCCCTGTATCATCTATAGTGGAGAACAAATTGGGGGCAACCATGCTCATGTAAGTTCAATATATTTACTGCAGAAGTCTTTTTAAATGGTAGTTTGGGTCAGATTTATGACAACAGTAGGAACAAAAAAAAAGACAATTCTGTGAACTGTTTTTTAGGAATCTCACTGATTACTTGCAATTTACATGGCGGTGCATGTATTAGATTAATGACGTTAATTGGCTGAAATATTTTCCTGACTACAGAGCTTTTCCTAGAGGCTTCTGGTGCCTATACTTTTTTCTGCTTGTATGTTGCATGATTTATATTACACAACTGAAGTTTTTCTGTGCATGAGTGTACATTACGTATAAATTGTTTCGAGTATAAGGATTTGTAGTCATTTTAAATGCAAGGCAGTGTCAGATACACTTGGCTTTAAACAGCTAAGGGAATTTCAGTTGTCTTATTTCAGGTACATTGTGAGTGATTTTTAATAATTATTCTTAATATTTAAAGTTCTTGTTTAAGTATCAGATCAAATTACAAATTGTAGATTATGCAAACTCTTTTACACAGTAGAGCTACTAGTTTCAGCTAATCTTTTTGTATGTTCTGTGTTAAACAGTATATGAAAAAAGATTAAGATTTTTTTTCTTTTAAAACCATGTCACCTACAAATTAAACATGAGAATATTCACCACCTTTTTTTTCAGAATAATTACCTGTAGATTGTAAAATTAAATTGGTCTAGGTGATTAGATACATTTTGAAAATATTTGTCCCAGCTACTGTTTTTTGGTCTATAAATAATCACCAAAATTTTAATTTAAAAGTCAGACTTTTAAGTCTGCAGCAGGTAAATTGCTTGTTTTCATAATTCAGCATATAAAAGCATCTATCTTATCCTACTTAGGAGTAATTATGCCCAGTCATCTTAGCCAATATACCTCCGGTGTAATTTTCAGGCTCATAAATGTAACACATCTTTAGCTCTTACAGTTAAAATTGACGGTTTATGAAAAGGAAAATGTTTGAGACAGCAGTTCAAAATACCACTCTCTCGGAGCTTTACTTAAGAGGCGTAATTTTACTGGTACTGCTTTAGCAGACAGCAAACCCTTTCACCTGACAGAACTTTCCACTTGCACTGACTTACTTTGCTTGGACGTGAAAAATACAAGAGCCAAATGCAAGGACTAAAGTCTCTGTTTAACAGAAATTAACAGGAGAGAGATTACATTCTGCTTTAATTCACTGGGACCTTCTAATCCCACAATCATTTACTTTTGGAAAGGAAATATTATTTTTAAAATGTATGCGCGCGGTAGCGTTTATTTTAGAAATGTAAATCACATGTGCAGACCACAGGGATCAGGCAAAGCGGAAAATTCTCCATTTGAACAGATTACAAGACTTGTGGATCTGAAGTGATTTCTGGTCTGCTTTTAAGGCCAGAACTTCTTTGTTAGGGTCACTGCCGCTCTGCTGCGGGCCGCCCCGGTCGCTTCAGAGAGGTTGGCAAGACGCAACGAAACGATCCTTCAAAAAGAGATGCTCTTGCTTAGAGTCCCGGCAGCTGAGAAGCGCTCTAGACGCGTGTCCTCTCCACAGCCCCTAAGCCGTTTGGTGAAGGGGAGCATCCACAGGTTGGCTTTTCCCCGGGAGCTGGAAGCGAAGTGCTGCCGGCGGTGTTTGGGAGCGCCCGGCAGCATCCCCGTGTGGCGGTACCCCGTGTGGCGGTGCCCCGCGTGGCGGTGCCCCGGGCAGCGCGGCCCCGGGCGCGGGCAGCGCCCGCTGCGCTGCGCTCCTCGACGGCTGCAGCCGCCCTGAGGGGGGAATATTTACAGCCCCTGCGAAAGCGCGGCTCGCCGCCCCCGCCGCAGAGGGGCCGAGTGACGCTGGTAGCCGGAGCTCGTTATCTTTTCCGCATGCGAATGAGCCCGTCCCGCGGCTCTTGGCTCAGGTGTGCCCGGCTTTTGTTTTATTGGATTAACAATTGGGTTTGGGAGCAGGACCCAAAGCTTCCCGATAGCTCGGTGCCATATGGAAACTCTGCAGTATTTTGATTATGCTCTATGTAAACATTTTAATATCGGATCCTTAAAATCCAGGGACTGTCCCAAAGGGGATTAAAACATAATCCTCTCTCTATATAGCTGTAGTGGATTAATTTCGTATTCTCTCAGTGGCTGGCTTGCTCCCTGAAGGCTACCACAAAAAGACTCAGCGCTCCTTAAACATGCTATGGAATTGGAAGTTGTAATTGGAGATTTCCAAAGGACAAGTGTAAAAATGACATACTGCTAATACCGAATATTTTTTTTTTCATGTTGTGCTTTCAGGAGGAAAAAAAAAAAATCTGCGACGCTTTTTTTAACTTAGTTTGAACACCCCCTCCCCCGACATCCCGTAATTTGACCACTGTTTATTATGCTTTCTGCTTCTTTTTTTGCCAAAAGAGAAAAGAAAAAGGGGAGAACAAAATCACAAGCGAACGTTTTCTCGTCTGGGAAGTAGAATAACGCTTATTCCTTGTCGCATTTTAATACGTCTAACATGTTTACATTGCAACAAATCTAGGGTGTCGTTTGAGGGCAGATGCCAGGGCACCCGTCTGGGAGCTCGGAGCCTTTTTCTCGGGAGGAGAAGGAGGAAGGCAGAAATCCCTCACTTGCCCTGCATTCAGTAGCGGGCTAAGAAGTGCGTGTCCCATTTCCCCCCACATCCACCCCCCGCTTTTGCAGCTCTGCCCCCTCCTCCAGTGCATTCCGCTGGCACACCCGCTAGCCGGGGTGCACCTATTGTCTTCTCCTGGATGTCAGATTATAGGTTTTGGCCTTTTGACCATTAAACAGCGGTGGCTTTATTTTTATTTTAGCCACACAACACCAGGGAAAAGGAGGTAATTGGATTAAATTGATGGTCTTTCTTCTGGGATTCAGCAAAGCCCACAAACGCCTCCTTAAAATGATAGAATATCGGGTCGTTTCCAGGACGCATCTTCCGAAGGCGCTTTTCTTTCCGCACAAAGGGCCCGGGAGCCCATCACCGTGCGCCGGGCCAAGGGGAGGGCTGGGACGCTCTGCTGGAGAGGGCAAGTGCTTCTGCAGGGCAGGGAGCCACTGTCTGCCCAGACCCCCCTTCTGTAAACACAAAGAAAGGGGGCCTGGGGAATAGAAACCCAAATCCACTTGTAATCGTACAAGAGAATCGGGCGTAATTACTTGAGCAACCTAGATGAAGATTGATGAGGCTTTAAAGCGGCGTTTCGGATCGATCACCCTGCCCTTTGGAGCCTGCAGCCGGGCTTCCCCGGCTCGGCTCGGCTCGGCTCGGCTCGGCTCCTTTCTCACCGCGAAGGGAGGGAGAGAAGATGGAGGCGAGACGGGGAGAGCAGCAGAGCAAGCCCGGCGCATGTGATTCCGATCAGCTGACTCGGGTCAAGAGGCTACCCCGGTTTATTAGGAGATGGAAAACAATAAAATGAAAGAAAATAGAGTTTGTATCAATATTATGCAGCCTGCCACGCTGGGCTGCTGAAAGCTGTCACTGGAGCTGTGCGGCTTAGCTTCCCCTTGTACACACAGTAACCCGTGCCTTCCTCTTTATTTATTTTGCAGCGTAAATGACAAAACACTGAGCAATACGGGCTCACATGGGGTGTTACAGTAAAGTAAAGCATTAGCAACGTGACAGTTAGATGCGCCGATACAGGACTAACTCGGGCTAAGTGAGGAATCTGAAGTGTTGCTTGCAAGGTCTGGTAGTAAAGCGTGCGTGCGATACGGGGGGAGGAGGAAAGGTCGCATCCCTGCCCGTTAGCCCGGGTGCGAACTGGGCTTGCCTCCGCCGCGCCAGGCCCTCCGAGCGGGCGCTGCCTTCGTCCCCAGAGAGGCGAGTGTCGGGGGACGGCAGCTGGAAGCGTATCTCGGCAAGGTCTTCCTTACTGCACGCAAGATCTGAAGTGCCTGAAACGACCCAAACCCCTTGTAGCGTTCAGTGGGATGAGCAGTTTCCAAGAGGCGCGCCAGTCGGATGGATGCTGTGCCCAGTTTCTCAGGACTGAAGGGTTTATGATTTGTATGTCAGATGCGTGTTTGTGCGTGCGTGTGGGGGTGTGTGTTTATATACGTGTATACAAATTACCCTGCACGCTTTAGTGGTTAAATCTAGAAGAATGGTTTATATTTAATCTTTTAATTAGAGCAAGTGCGTTTCCTACACACCAACACCGTCAGTTTTAGCAGTAGATTGCAGTATTGAAGATAAGATGGTGAAAAAGTGATCCCTGGTTGTCATTTGCATTAAAGCAGAACTTTTTTTTCCTGAATTAAAACCTAACAAGGCTGCCTTTTATAACAGGTTTTCCCCATCCCATCTTTTCAGAGCCCGTGCAGGCATCTCGTTAAGGAGTATATTTGAGCGCAATGTTGTTACAGTAATTTTAGCAGGATTAGGTGACAGCAAGTTGAAATAATAACGATCTTGCCGTAAATATATTTAACGATGCTAGCTTTTGTCTGCGTGTGGTATTGAAGTGGGTGGGGGGAAAAAAACCAAACATACCACAATCTTTCGCGATACTTTCGGAGTTGAAGTCTGGACCCAGAGTTAATAATGCCCCCAAGCTTGGCAGGGCCGGTGTGGTGGGCAGAGGCTGGGGGCTGTTCTGCCGCCCACCCGCCCGGCCCGGCCCGGCCGCCGTGGGTCCGGCCGCCGCGGGGATCCCGCGGTGCCAGGTCGATGCTGTGTGTAAGGAGTGGCCGCTATCGCACATAAACAGCGATAGTGTTAACGAGGAGCAAAAGGGCATGAAAAGAAAAGGGACCTACTTCTAAGAGGCAGCTATTTTTCACTCTAACCCCTCTGAATTTTGCTGCCGGCTGATTTATCTCGCAAGCCCGGAGCTCACAAACTCGCTTCTGTCCTGACTGCGGAGTTCAAAGCGCTGACCGCGGGCAGGAGGGGAATAAACACGGCGGTTTACAAACAGGGTTTATTAGGGGTCTCGCCGGGCGCTCTCTTGGCGGAGGGAAGGGGAAGGGCCACCGGGGATGGGCCGGCCGGGCGCCTCCAACCTGACGCCGCTGCCCTTGCCTTGCAGGCCCCGTGGTCCTCAGCACGCCGGCACAGCTCATCGCCCCCGTGGTGGTGGCCAAGGGGACGCTCTCCATCACCACCACGGAAATCTACTTCGAGGTGGACGAGGATGACCCCGCCTTCAAGAAGATCGACCCCAAGGTGAGTGCGGCGGGCGGGCGGACGGACGGCCCCGGTCCTCGATCCCGGTTCCCGGTCCCGTCTCACGTGCGCCGGAGCCGCCCCCTCCCTCCCATCTCGGCTCCCGTCTGCCGCCTCTCGCTGCGTTTTATCAAAAAAAAAAAAAAAAAAAAAAGCCAAGCGCGATGTGTTAATGATGTTAAATCCTCTATTACGGCAGCGTGCGCGTTTTCCAACAGCCTTTCGCTCGGTGCCTTTGTATGAACGTGGTCAGATTTAGTAGTTAAGCCAATTGCTCTGAAATCCCTGGAGGGAGCAGCAGTCCCAGCCCGCAGCCTTCCCGAGGCGCAGCGGAGGGTTTTACCCCTTCCGAGGATATCGCAGAATCCCGTTATTTAAAGAACGTTAGTTTCCATGTAAGAAATTACGGCACATTTGAGTAAACACTGCTGAAATGAAAGCTAATACTTATTTTCTGGGGAAAAAAAAAAAAAAAAAAAAAAAAAAAGAAAATAGGCATGTACCCAAGACTTGATTCCTGGGAAAGCTCCGTTTTTTTCTGAAGTCATTTACTACTACCAATTCCCCAGCGCCGCCTCCCCCCCTCCCTCCCCTCCGCGAAAACCTCCAGCCCAGCCGCAACAGAGCAGGGGTGCGTGACTTGAGCAGAAGCCTTTGCGTGGCTTCCTCCCCGCGGGAACGGAGCGGGGGGCTGCCACCGGGGGGGAAGAGGGGGCAAACGGAAGGGACGTGTGTTACAGGGCGCTCCTCTCGCCTGCGTCTCTTTTTATTCGTATCACTGTTGCTTTATTTTTTTGTTATTGTGCTGGAAAATGTCAGAAGAGAGAAAATAGGGGAGGTACTTTTGCAGAGACCTTGGGTTGGTTTGGTTTTTTCTTTTCCTGCAGAAATATCATAAATAATTTCCAAGAAAAATGCTAGCGACCTCGTCTGAGTACGTTTGCAATAAGGTGATTTTTCTTTGACGAATAATTTCTCAAACTCGGAACTTTCTTCGCAGTGCTGGGGGGAAAATATATATATATATTCTGTCACAATCGCTGGGTATAACGGTTTCGTTAAAGTGCACCCACTGGAAATAGTTGCTAGTGGGTGTTACACAGGCGATCGGCCTCTTTCAGCACTTGTTGACTGTTAGGATAGTAAACAAAATCCGCGTTGTTACTCTGCGTTTTGCTCCTAAAGCCGCTTTGAGGAAATGCACACTGAAAGGACCAGGCGTTGCGCTACGGATAGGCAGTTTTGGATCGCTTGCAGTTTTGTAGGCACGCACATGTTATTCCCTCTGAATGCCCTGGGAGGGCAGGGGCTTGATTTCTGGGAGTGCAACTGGCGATCTTATCACATTCATAACGGATTTGTAGGTCAGAAGTAATATTGTTGTTCACTTTATTGGTGCCGGCTCGAACCTTTCACCTATAAATTTTATTTTCTTCTTTATTACTCCTCGCGCCAAAATGCTAGTTTTATCAGGCTCACTCCTCAGTACACTGACTGCTTCAGGGATATGTTGTGATTCCTCTGCTTTGTTCCAAACCGAGCAGAAACACATCAGCGCCGTATAGTAAACCATTCGAAAATAGATTTCTTTTCTGACGGCTGAAACAGTGTTACTGCATTAATAACTACATCGGTGTCTGACAGTTGCTGATGGTCCTCTGGAGCTAAATTCTGATATTTCCCTGTTCTACAAAACTATGCAAAATGCAAATCCAGGCGGCTGCCCTTAAGTTTTCTGCTTTACAGGTTTTAAGCAGCTGTCAACAGAAAGGCAAAATTCACAAACCATAGCTACCTCTGTTTTTTTCAAGTAGAAAACTTGATCCGGTATTGAAACGCTTACCCATATGCATTTTACTTCATTTATTAGCTTGTAATTAAATAAATCAGCAACAGAAATTAAAATCTAAATCACAAAAGGTAATTATCCAGTGTATTTCAAGTGCATTTTCAAATATATAATTCCAATATTCAAGCGTTATTATATAAGCAGAATCCAAATTTCTTTTGAATATATTTAAATAACATTTCAAGTATATTTATGGAATGTTAGAAATAGAACAAGCAATATATATGAAACGAAAAATGTAAACTTGTTAAGTTCAGACACTTCAAAAGACAATTAACAAAAGTACCATGATAAAATCTACCTTTTTCAATGGTATCTCCTCTTTAGCAGAAAATGTCCTTGAAGTATCCAAAAATGGCAATTTAACTTCTGTTCACCAGATCACAAAACACCAACATCCACAATTTCAAAGACAATGTGAGATCACAATATTTGATACAAATTAAAAGGTACATTAGGGTTTGTTCAGGTGGCATATCCAAATAGCTTTTACTCACAGAAGGTTTACATAAAAATACCGTGGGGGTTGTTATAATCCGTTGGTACCGTTTCTAGGCAGAATGGTCACAAACATGTTAAATTACGGCCAATTTTGCTTTCAGGGTAACAGACTTCCGTTTTTTCTTTTTTTTTTTCTTTTTTTTTTTTTTTCTTTCCACGGGAAACTGCAAAACTGCGACGGAGATAAGAGGAACGATACTTGCTGTTCTTATTTGCTTTTCTTTGCGAAGAGCCTAAGCTATATTCCTTTTTTTTTAAAAGAGAATATTATTTGCATTGTCAGGTGGAAATATTTGACTTTTCCAACAGGCAGCTTAAACTTCATCGGGAAATAAGCAGATTTATCGGTCAGGCCGGTTTTATAGTTACCCTCTAAAGTTTCTCCAAACTTTTCGGGTTGGTAAGTATTTCCCTAGCCAGTCGCCACGTTTGTTTGGCCGCGTTTTCCAGGGCCGAGTGAGGTTTGCCCTGAAAGAGGTCTAAGTTGGGCAAGAAGTAATGCGGGCACCTCCTGCACTGGAGGCAGGAGATGAGCTGCAGTAAAATCCCGTTGAGCCGGTCCCCCAGGCACGACTCGTCCCAGTCCGATTCGCGGGGATGCTTTTCGCATTCGTATGAAACCAGAGTCTTCATGTGATAATTATTCAGGGGCTGGCCCGGCAGCTCCAGGTGACGGTCCCGTAAGGTTTTGAGGATAGAGAGGCATTTCTTCCTGCAGCCGCCCATCTGCAGTCTGTTCTCGGCTTCCGCGAACTGCAGCACCCAGGCATCGCTCTCGGCCGAGCTCTGCTTGCCGGCCAGAGAGTGGCACTCCTTGGATAAGAGGTTGAAGCCTTCCGCCTTGACCTCGGCCACCCTGTTGGGTCCCGGCCAGGGGATGTGGGGAAGCGGCCAGTGGGCAGCACTCCGCGGCCAGATCCCCGTGCATTTGAACGCCGGGGTGATTTGCACGACGTACCTATCCCTGATCCTCAGCTTCACTTCGCTGGTGTCCGCCACCATCTTTACCACGTCTCTGTAACTGCACTTATCCACGGCTTGAGCCACCAGAGTCTGAAATCTGGACCGGATTTTGCGAGCGGAGAGGTAGCCAGACGCCGTGATGAACTCCACCCAGAGGGACATACTCCTCTTGCGCCCGTCGCTTAACTTTAACACAGCGCAGCCCGGCAAGGAGCCGTCGTCCACGAAGTTGAAAACCCCCATTTGGTTCAGATAGAGCACGACTTCAAACTCCGTGGGGGAGATGACTTCCAACCCCTCGTAGCGATTGTCCATCTCGTTCAAGGAACTGATGAAGCGAGGCTCCTGCACCTCCACCTCCTTCAGCACGTCCGACACCACTTTGCAGACTTCTCGGATCGTTTTGGCGATGGCAGCTTTCCTGGCTTGGCATTTCTCGTTGTAGTATTTATTCAGATGATACACCAGCTTGGCCTGGGCCGCGATCATGTTGGGGCAGAGATCCGGATTGTATACCGGAGTCTCGCAGTAGGCTGTGGGATCCAATGCGGCTGCTAAGGCTGGAGCCAACTTCAGAGGAGAAACAGGCTGCCGCACTCTGAAACGTAACAAATGTTTTTTCAAAATGCGCTGGGGCTGCTGCTCCTCAGATGCTCTCTTCCTGCTTTTTTAGATCAGCCGTCTTGAAGTGTGTGTGGCGGGAGGGGGGGTGGAGGGGGTGGGGGTGGGGGGGCCGGGCGGGGGACTGGAGGGGGCGATATTTTTTCCTCCCCCTTTTTTTAAAGGGTCCGTGAGTGAGAGGAAAGCATGGAGAGCTGCACCTTCCCCAGCAGCTAGAAAAAAAAAAAAAAAAGCCCAGAAGTTGCACCGAGACACAGCGAGGCTTCCAGTAGTCAAAACAATAAAACCTCTTCGTATTTATTTATGTTTTCCCGTAGTAATCACCGTGTGTGCGCAAGGTGGTTAATCAGACGGTGGAAAAAAGTGCCGTGTGTGTGTGTGTATATGTCAGAAGAAGCTGGCTGTTGGTTTGTATAAGAGCCCAGATGCACTCGTGTGGAAATTATAAAGGCAGGGCCAGGCAGGCGGGCGGCCAATCGCCACTGGGCTCGTCACTGCAGCCTCTTTCAGCTCAAACCCGGCTAATTAATCCCTCTCTAGGAGATAGATATGTATACACAGACACACACACGCGCGCGCGCACACACACGCAGGCACATATAGAAAGGTAGAATGTTACTGGCAGAAAACCCGCCCCGGTCATCTGTACGCTCGGAAATCAAGAGAAATCGCTTTCCTTTGGGGTGTAACTTGAAGGGTATTGACGTTTCGAAAGGACTTGGCAAAACTGTGCCGCTCCGCACCGAATCCCTGCGTGCCTCCCCACGGCCGAGACGGGAATGCAGGTGTATTAATGGGCATCCATCAGCTAGGGAGCTACCGACCGGGCTCGCTCTTGCGGGAGCAGAGGCGTAAATTCATTAACTCACGCTTGGCGTCACATCACGCTGTCCTTTCCTCCTGATGTCTGTAACTGCAAGCGAGAAGTTTGCCTTTTTTTTTTTTTTTTTTTTAATTACTATTGTTATTTTTTTTCCTCGTGAACCGGCCGGTGAACAAGGCAGCAGATTCACGGCAAATTTAGTGCCCTTTGGAATAAAATATTACGCAAAAGTCCGCGCTATGTATTGTTTTAAAAGATTTCCTAACGGGCTCTAATCGATTTGGAGGTTTAATGCACTTCGGCATTGTCTCTGACTTCGTTTTCGTGTTTGTACCTTATGACGGGAGAATCAATCGCTAAACGTACCTGTCAGGTCTTTTTCACGTTCCCTCCAGAAATCGAGTAGGAGCTATGAACGGTAAATCTCATTTGCCAATTCTTAGCTTCGTTTTTATATGCCGCCCAGCGCTCCAATATGCTGCGAGGAGTGGATGTTCAGCTGCTTTTTGAGGCGCACTAGAAGTATCTATTAATTTCAAACCTGGACGGTTTATCGTAGAGCCAGCTCTGCTAGCAAGCTGCGTTTAGTAAATGTGCACACGGGAGGGATGCTAGCGACTGCAAACATGCTGGCATGCTACTCATCTGACAGTTTGGGGTTTCGCGTGTGTGATGTGTAATTAGCAAATTTCTCCTTCGGTACCTTACGTGTTAGTAATCGAGACCTTTATTTGCAAATAAGCTGGAGTGGCAAAGTCTTCTGCTTTGCCGCATTTACTGAGCTTCCCTTCAAGAGAACCCTAAATTATGATTTTTAAGGAAAAAAAAAAAAAAAGGCAGCAAAGCTTTTAATCGCTTGGAATCTTTAATCTACTGCCCGATTAGTAATTCTTCAAGTAACTGTCACAGGCATATCCATCGCTAAGGAGCAGTCGTAACACAAAGAACCTCTCACGACATTTATTGAACGTGTTAATGCGACCGATTTCACTGCACACAGCGAAGAATTTCTGACTTTGTGCTTGGCTCGCTCGGTCTGGCGTTTCTACGGGTGCTCCCCGCGCCGCTTCCTAGGAGGAAGCTGATGCGGGAATCATTTTCTGCCCATTAGGAAAACAGAGCTAGGGCTGTTTTGGGGCGCCTCGCTGAAAAACTGCAGGTGACAGGTCGTCCCGAAGCAGCTTTTCCTCTTCTGGCCGACGGCGGGGGGCGGCCGCTTTCTGGCTGTGTCTGCCGAAGGGGAGCTACTTTCCTCCCGGCTTTTCTCCCTCGTTCGGGTAGTTTCCCGGGCGGGCGGCGGGCGGGACACGCGTGGCTCCCCCCGGCCACAGCGCGCCCGGTCCCGGCGCCTCCCCAGCCGCCCCCGAGGAGCGCAGCCGCTGCCCTCGGCCGGGGTCCGGGGCTGCCGCCTCCTCCCCCGCGGGGCGGCGGCGTGCTCGGCTGCGGGCTCCGGGGGCCGGTTTCCCCCTGCCTCCCCCGAGCAGGCACTTACAGGCGTCCTCGCTGGGTCCGAGAGGAGAGGCGGGCGCCGCCCTGCCCCCGCCGTCCCCCGCTGCTCTTACCGGCGGCCGCCCCCGGGTGCGCGGGGAACCTGCCGCGGCGGCGGGGCCGGGGGCCGTCCTTCGCCCCTCTTCCGCGGGGCTGCAGGCGCGCCACGCAGCCATCTCGGCAGCACCGCCGCGGGCCCCGGCGGCGGGCGGGGAGGGGGAGGCACCTCGCCGGGCCGGTACATCCCGCCCTGCTGCCCCCGCGGATGGGGTCCGGGACGACACCCCCACCACCCCCCTCCTTCCGTCCCTCGGGGTCGGGGGCGATGCGGGTCGCGCCCTGCCCTCAGGCACGGGTGCGGCGTGGGCCGGAGCAAGGCACGGCTGTACGGAGGGAAGGAAAGCGGCGAAGTTGGGTCCAACTCCGGCGGGCGGGTCCCGAGTGCCGCCTGGGGCGGGGGAAGGCCCGCGGCGGTGCTGGCCCTCGTCCCCGCCCCGGCGCGGCCGGCGGCGACCGTTCGACCCCGGAGCCGGCCGGCGCGAACCCCCCGACCCTGCCTCGTCGGGGGCGGCTTCTTTGCGATTTAAATAAGAAAGAGCTCCTTCCCCGTGAGGTTACATACCAGCGCCGTGTAAAAACGAAAGTTAAAGCGGGCGGACAAAAGGTTGTCCCTTCCTCCCGGCTCCGCCAAGGGGAGCAGCCCTTTCCTGCGGAGGGGGCACCCCGGCCCCGCGCCAACTTCTCATCGCATCAGCTGCATCCGAGCTACGCGTTAAAGATGGGAATGTTTCGCCGAGGTTTTGTTTGGTTTTGCCCCCCTGGGTTTTAGCTCAGTAAATCAAGTTTCGAAAGGCGAAAGGCGATAGGTCGTACCTTTAAGCTGTCAATAGTCTTAATTGTCATAATGTGGCAGAATTAATTTAAATAAAAATCACTTCTTAAATCCTAAATCGGAGATTTCAATATATAATGCTGAGATTAACATATGATATCAAGTTAATGCAGGTTATACGTATTTATTGTATCGTGGTGGCTCTGGGAAATATTAGCCTTAGCCTTGGCTTAGCACTAACGCGCTATTAACTTTGCTACATCATTTCGTTTCACACATACACAATGAAGATTTGAGAGTTTGAAAATGGGTACATTTAGGCATCGCTGACACCAGTCAGCCACTGAAATGTAACAGCTAAGGTGACCCTAGCATTCACCATGGCAAGAAGTCGGTGGTTTGGTTTAGATTCCCAAAATTATTATCTATCTGACTACAGATGATACAAAATATAATTTTTTCAAAGCTTCTGACCACTTACTGCCATTAGGTTTTCTCTATAATTATTAATGTGTCCTTCATAAATTATAAAAGGAAGGAACACCTTTTCATCACTGAGTTTTATTTTTATATGTATTGAGTTGTTCTGGAAAATTGAGATTAAAATCACCTCATTAAAATGATGATTGATCATTTGTCATGGTAATAGTACCATATGATATTGGTGACTTTTACCAAATTACTGTTTTCTAGAAATTTTCCCCTAATTTGAGGGTACTACAGCAGCATTTGTTGAACTCTGCTTGTTATTTCAGATCCTTCAAACTACACTGCCTTGTCACCTAGTGCTCGTGTTAGCCCAAAAGCCAAATGGTATTGAAAATCTTTGACTGCAGGTACTTGCGCACGCCCCCAAAATGTAGGTTTTTTGGGAAAAAAAAGGAAGTCACCATATATAAATTTCACCAATAATTCCTTTTCATATGGTGAAAAGTGTGAGTTAAAATGCGCATGCATATACACACAAAGTGCTTGCATTGATATCACTTTGTATTTCTTATTATATAGTAATAGTTCTTCCACATACAACTGCTCATGAATTTTAAAGTTTTATTTTTTAATATCTGCCTGTTGTGCTAGGGAGCGGGGAAAAAAATGAAGCTGAGTTGATTAAATTATTTATCCCTACTGCTGAAGTGAGTTTGAAGGCTCATTGAATGTATTGGATTTCTTGGCTCCTCTTTCTCCCCTTCCCCCCCCCCCCCCCCTCAATTCATCCTGGTTATTTCATCCATATCATCCTGCCAGCAACAATAAAATTACTTTTTTTCAAGTAGGAAAACTAAAGACAGATATTTGTGCCAGGTTTGCTTTAAACGTCACATTATATAAAATAGGCAGCAGCATTTTTTTTGTGATAGAAGTTGATGGTACCTGGAATTTTCTGTATTATTTTTGACTACACTTTCAAATTTAGGAACAAATTAAAAGTTAAGTTCAAATGTAAGTTGCTGTAGTTTTTGCAAAAGTGCAATTTTAATGAACTTATACACTCCATTACTTAGATTTTTAGGTATAAATTTCTGTATAATTAGGTGTGCAAACATTTTTTCTTCTGTTATCTACAGTTTTCTGCAAATGTTTTTTACTTTTTTGAAAAAATGTCACGTACCATCTTTATACAGTACACAATTAGCAATCATTAGTGCTAAGCTTAACACCAGTATGTATTCTCTTCCCATTAAGAATTAAAAAACCCCACCAACATGAAAAGAGTTTGCATTACTGTTGGACTTGGTCATCCTAGGTCATAGGGATGAACTGTCAATGCTTTAAATTCCTCTAATCTGCAATCTGTTAAGGGAAAAAGCAGTAATTGATTTGTTTTCTTTAAAATGTTACATCTCAAAAGTAAACATCAAGCTTGCACAACTGTAGTTTTAGCTAGAACTGCAGAAACATTCAAGCAGGAAAAAAATGCATTGAATTATTCATTTGGTTCAGTTCTCCATCAGCTTCTCCAAAGCCAGACATTCCTTAAAGTACACCATTTTATTTAAGCAGTCCAACACTGGGGTTTTTTTTTAAAGATCTCCTGCTCGGGGAATGCTCTTTTCTGCTGAACTGTGAGAGGAGTGTGGAATCAGTGGGGATTAGCGCCTTTTAATCTACTACATCTGTAGTGGGTCATCCATCGCTGCAGAACTCTCATTACTCTCTCATGCTGTATGTGATTAAATGACTGAAAATATTCAACGTTGACCTTGAAAATAAAGCTGTATGTGTTGGATGAGCAGCTTCCGAAGACTTCATGTCTAAACTAACCTTTCCCCTTGGTAACTTCTGGCCCTGGAACACGTCGTCTGAGAGGAATAGCACGTTAGAAAATGGAAATAGAAACTGAAGTGTGGGAGCATTTGGAATGCATCGTTCTGTAAATTATGGCATCACTTAGCTTGTTGATGCTGTGTTTTATGGGTAACCCAACATCTTACCAGCCCATTTGAAATGGGAGGGTGGTATGTCTTGAACATACTTTCTGCAAGCTGGTTTCATATCGATGAGCAAACTAAGCTACATCAGCTTGTAGGTTGCTGCTAGCGCTGTTGAAATCAGCAGAAAGCATGTTGCTTAACATCTCTGAACACTAGCCTATATGAAACTGTAAGCACGCACCATCTTTTCATACATGTTTTGTCATGTTATGTGTTTATGGCTAATTTTCATGCTGTCAATAGTTTGGGCATGTTAAGTCCCCCTAACTCAAAATGAAACTTGTCCTGTCCCCTTTCAGTGACATGGGTATGGTAAATTACCTGTGTAACTCACTTTATCTTGATTTAGTTATAATCGTGCCTATAGATATGCCTAGCATATTTCAGTGCAGACTTCTATTTTTTAATGTAGTGTATAGCTTTCTGATATTTTCTTTCCAAATAACGGTGAAGGAAGGAATTGAGTGAGTTGGTCATGAGTGATTAATACGTTTCATTGAACCCTATGAAGGCCCAGATCCTGCCAATGCACACATGGTTAGCGAAACGTTCAGCTGGTTCTGGTGAGGTCAGGGGCTTCTTTAGGCTCACAGTGAAGTGCACGGGCAGTTATTTGCAGGATCAGGGTCAGAGTGAGGTAACACTTGAAGGTGAACAATATGAAATACAGTGTGTCTTTGAAATATCTGAAGAATCAAATAGTACATTGGTGAGGAAATATATTTTTGGCCCAAACATCTACTCTTCTGTCAAGCAGAACTTCCCTAATATGTTCATTGTGTTTTGGCAATAATGTGAAATTAGCTTCTTGAGGAAGGACAGTGCTGTTTTGTCTGTATTTTAGCAAGATGCTCCCACAAAAATACTTTCCCAAATCTGCTCTAAAGCCTTTCTGAGGAGGGTGAGGTTATTCAGAGAAATAAGTGAAATATTATGCTTTCAAAATCTCAAAACTTTATTTTTCATGTGCTTTTGCATATTCGGGACAATTCTATAACTCCCAAAAGGTACAGAATCTTTTAACAGTCTTAAATGTAAGCAACCTACTTGCTAAGAACACTTACTCATTGTTCCTAAAAATATACTAGCTATAACTGTAATATAAACATGTCAACCAATTTATTATTTAATGAAAAAGGAGAGATCTCTTCAGGAAAATCTCGATGTTAAGATTTCTTGGCCTTTAAAATGTATTGATTTTCCCACCACCACTGTGAATATTTTTTTCTTAACTGGTGGAATATTGTCATTGTAGAGTGTAATATTTTATCTAGGAGAGAACTGGGTCTCTTATTAAGAGCAGCAAATCACTCTAGTTCTCCTCTTCCTTGGGTTTGAAACTTTAATCTAGATCACCCACCATCATTCCTACTTTTCCCTACTATTTTGTCAGCCCAGCTCTAGGGCAGAATATAGAGAACTGGGTCCTTTGTGGCATAGTACCAGTGTCATTGAAGCGAGAAAGACTGCAGGAGTAACATGTAGTCTTGTAATTCCGTACATCTCCAACACAATTGTTGAAAAACAAATACGAGATGCTTATGGAAATATCTGTTTATCTTAAAGGAATATTAGTATTGATTTTTCTTAATAGTAGAAATAGATTTTGCCATTTGGGCATGTTATTGTTTATAATGTATTAGTGCCATTGAAAAGAAGAAAAAAATTACGGTGTATCTGTTAGGGTGGTGACAATGATCTGTCTTGAGTCTCCTTAGTTTTAGATATGGGAAAGGGGATCTCAATTAGTTCATCTGCCTAAATCTTCTTTATTTACAATGTCAGCTGTTACAGAATAATGGTTTTGTAAAATCAAAGGAAACTTTCAGGAAAAAAATTGACCAGCGGTCAACACTGGTTTTACTGGGGTGGATTCATGTTGTGTGACGTACTCAAGATACATGTCAAAAATGGATTGTAAATATATTCTTTATTATTTTTTATTTGATCATTACAGTGGTAATTTTAGAGTTCTGCAGTGTGTATAGGCCTATTAAGAGAGAATTTACTGCAATCAATATGAATCTGTCTTACTTTCAGCAAATGTTTTACTATCTCCATTTCTTGTTTTCTTCTGCAAACTATTTCCAGGAATGAACTGGATATTTTTGGCTTCATTTTTTTTTAAATAAACTTACAAAAAGGAAGAATTAATGAGTACAGAACTCATACTAGCACTCTGAAGCACACGGGTGTATCATGTGTGCTAGGTTGTGCCGTAATGCTTGCAATTTTCAGCCACACTTCAAGAAATTGCCTCTTTAAGTAGGTAAAAATGATACCAACCATGTTGGACAACAGTTTTCTCATTATATTCTGTGAGTGCATTCATTATGTATTATTAATCCTTGATTGTGAAGGTGAAATAATATAACCATTCATCTTGGCAAACCCATTATTTATAATCTGTACAAAATTGTGTGGATCTGTGTGGATGTTGTCTTCTACATGTGCTATTTAGATTTTTGACATAGGGCATGAGAAAAAACTTTTCAGGTTAAATTTACAACTAACCTAATCCACTCTTGGTAGGCAAACTGCGTATGCTGATGGGGTAAAAGAAGTCCTCTCTCCCTCCCCCCCTCCCGAAATTCAGTTCTTCATTTGTTTTGTTCACCACGCTGCATTAACACAGTTTTCCCTTGTGTGCATCTGCCAGTGTACAATTTAGCCACGGGCATCTGTAGACCTTGTGGTGATCAGTATTGCAGGCAAAAGCCATATGTGTTTAAATAAAAAAAAAATCTCTTTATTTCATTTGCTGTTTTAACTGGATGGATAACTTTTGTGCCTCAAGACAGAGGAAGAGAAAATACAGAAATAATTAATTGCCTCTATTCTTGAGGCAGTTTCATTTTCCCTCTCCAATATGGAATGCTTGTCAGCTTTCCTGATAAATGACTGCATGTATTTGCATAGATTTTACATTAACACAAAAATTAGTTTTATTTGTGAAAAACTAGTTTACATAATAATGCAAAATATAGCATTATGGATTATGTTTCCAAATTTGAGAGACTGTGAAGAAGTCATTTTTTTTCCTTCTTTTTCAAAAAATCTTGTTTGTTCTTGGTTGGGTGTGGTGTTTTTTTTGTTTTGTTTTGTTTTTAATGTCAAGACGTAGTTTTTGGCTTTGTATTTTGTTTCTATAAAATTAACCAGATCAGAGTCTTTAATGCTTGTAAAACATTTCTTCCGCCTTTCATAGACTGAATAATTGATGGTAGTATGTACACGACTTCTTCCATAAACTTTTACACATTACATTTATTGAATAGACTCTTAAATATGAATACATTTGCACAATCTCATGTGGCTGTTTTGAAAAAAAAAATTGTGGCAAACTTAACTGTTAAATGCTCTAAGAATATACTGCTGCTATCAAAATAGTGCTCCATCAGGTATTCTTTCAAAGCATTAACCTACTGCATTAGCTTGCATGCCAGTGTAGGACTATTTTTTTCCCTATATCTAATAACCTGTCTGTTTTAAGTAATTAGGCATTCCTAGCTTGAAGTGACAGTACTAAACCTCTAGTTAAAAACTGTGTTTTATTCACAATTTGTCATGTCCATAAATAAAATTTACAAATCAATCAGCCTGAGATATCTTTGAAGGAAAATATACTGCCCTAATTTTAAGCCAATTGTGGTTATTTTCCAGTGACATGAATTGGATGTTTGCTCATATAATAAACCTGGTGTCTGGTTGTCTAAGGGCAACTGCTAATTGTATATCAGCCAAAGAAAATACAGATGCATTCACTGCTGTTATTTCATGCTGTATAACAAAAAGAAAATATTGCTCCTCATGAAGCACCACTATACTTCATGGCAACTTAAGGTAAAAGAGTGCTTTTGCCACTTCTTGAATCTGGGACACCCTAGGTGCCAGCTGTCACTGCTCAGCTAATGATGACAAATGCCCCTCTCTATGCAGATTGCAGAGCTTGCAGGCTGCTATGAAAGGCAGCCAGATTACCTTTCTTCAGATAGTAACTTAACCTTTTAAACTCAAGTGTCAGAATGAAATTATTAGCTGGGATACTTTCAGTATCTGTTTCTTTAAAAAAAGAAGAAAAGAAGGCAGAGACTTCAAATAATACCGTAGCAGCTCACATTCACAAATTGTTCATGCTTCTCTGATGTTTTAAAAATGGGAAATTGCTGCCACTGTGCCTGTGAGCGCTGTATGGAGTTTGCTGGCGTTGAATACATGAATACTGAAGCTGACCTCTTGGTTGCAGTACACGGAAATGGGGCCAGGCGGGCCAAATCCTGTCCTTGCTTACATCCACGTAGTGTTACTGATGCACAGATGTGACAGATCACAGGTTAACTGATGCTATTTATAATAGACCTTAATTGATCTTACATATTGTGGATATACTCCGTTCTCTCCATGAGAGTTCATGTTACCACTCCACATCTTTGAACCTTGGATAGGGTCCACTCTGTCAGAATGGGGTGTTTACTTCGTGGGTATGAGCGGTTTTAGGGAACTCAGTGTCACGTGTTTAACGTTAAGTTACTAATTTAAATGTATTCTTCAGTCAGTGTTTTGGAGTAACTTTCTGGATTGTCTTGGAAGTAGCTAACAGATGTGAGGGTATTACATAGTTCCTTAATTGCATGTCAGAAATGTAACGCGGTGCAAGAACTGTATATGGCACCTAAAAGTGTACGGTGCTTTTTGAGTGTGTACACATAGGTGTTTCCCTATTTTTATGAGTGTGTAAGTGTTTGTACACTTGAATATAGAAGTAGATAGACACATGGGCTTTCATATCAAGATGTGTACACATGCACTGGCCTACACATGTAACATCCAAACAAACAATACCTGTTTCTGTGTTTATATTAAAATACTGACATACATGAGCATGTTCAATTTTCACATTATATTTGCCATTAAATCAGTCTGTACCGTGAATTGTATATGAATAACAGTTTCCTGAGTAAAGCATAGGTTTAGTACAGTAAGCAAGTACTTACTTATCTCCGATATTTTCACATGATACCATCTCCGTAGCATTGGGCAATAATAGAAAACTACAGAAAAGATGTGGAAAGACATTTAATGAGAAGGCCAGGAACACCATGGCATATGGATGCAAGGAAGTAAACAACAAGAATAGGAGGTTAAAAATGTGCATTTGGTATGAGATTGGAATGTCCCAGACAGAAAATAGTTACTAAGATTGGCAGAAAGTACAGGAGGCAGCAAAAAATGAGCAAGTTTCGAGAGCAAAGTTAAGATGAGATCAATCTTACAATAATTGTAACGTGGCTGGTTCTGTAGTAATCATTAAAGGAAAGGTAATCTGATCCATGAACATAATGTGAATTGATATACTTTTCTCCAGAAAAGAATAGATCTGATTGCTGATACGTGTGCTTTCAAAAAGCTTCAGTTAGTGCTTGCCCCTTTTGGTAATAGGATGTATGAAAGGGAGATGCTGTTTAATATTGAATTAAAAATGTTTCCTTTTAAAGTTTAGGGAAGAGTGTTTGGTTTTGCCTGTGCATAAGTATGTTAAATTTAACCTTTTGTTTTGTTTCGCTTTGCTTTGTTTTTTCTTAAGCCATTATGTTCAAAGTATTTTAAACTGTATGTTTCATTATTTTGAGCAAGTGTAGCACAATCTGGGAAATAAAAAAGACAAAGATCTAGTGTTTCATACTCAGCTTTCCCAGCTTGTTGGTTGAATAGGCATCAAATGAAGTCCAATGCCTATACAAAAGAAATGTTCCTTGTTTGGATTTGCCCCATCTGTGTCATCTGGTGGCTTATGCAATAGGAGGTGTTATCACATGAATCCAAATGCACAAGCCAGTTGTTTTATGGACTCTTTCTGTGCTTGGAGGAGTTTATAAGTTGCCCACTCTATTGTGTGTCACTCCCAGATGACACGTGTGCATTCTGCTGAGCATATTTTGGGGGTAATTATAACTAATGAAGCCTGGTACACAGCTTGTTCGCAGAGTGATTTATTCTGCTCCTGTCTGATTCCTAAGAGTTCTGTAAAATGGTTATATTGTGCCTTCCACTTTGGACATGTATGGGAGCATGTGGTATTGAGTTCATCTGAGAAAATTTGCTATTCAGTGTACCACAGTCTAATTACAAAGATATTGGCTATGTACATCTGTTTAAAAATATAGGGACGAACTGAAATAATAAATGCAATCTGTAACTTTAGGGATATTGACTTTAGTATGGCTCTTGTTTAGTTGTTTACTCTTCCCAGACTTGCAGTAACCCACTTAGATGTATTGCTGTGAAATGGCTCAGAGTTCCTCTGAACCCCCTAAGTTAAAGATTCCCTTCATACCTTTTAGCAAAGCAGATTTTGTTTTGCAATTTGAGTTCTGATAACTGATGATATTTTGTGGAAAGATGGATTTAAAAGTCGTGAAGGAAATACCTTGTAGCTTTGCAGGTGTCAGAAAGGAAGAAAAAAAAATCGTTACTGAAGCCTGAGCGTCAACCTTTATTTAACCTCAGATGTACTGTTCTCATCCTAATTTGTCTTGACTTACCAGTCTCTCAGGCAAGTAAATCCACTGACATTACTGGGACCCATCCTCTGTACTAGAACTACTCATACATTATTTTGCCAGGATAGTTTTAAAAATCTTTTTTTCCGAGACGTTAACATACCTCTGAAGTCATGAAGTAATGGAGTGCACAGAAGCTGCAGGGTGTGTCACTTCATCTACCAGATTCACAGATATCCAAGCAGGGTCCATGCTTTTACAAGTATCTCAGCATCAGTATTCAGTAATAATAGTCTTCAATTATACCTGTCTTCAGTTATATCAACTTCTCCCATCTTCATCCTCTAACTCTGTATCCAGATTTGAAAAACTTTTGCATCTTCTTTTTTCAGTGCTTAAACAAAATTTTCCTTCACAGAAAAAAGAGAGGTTAAAAGCTATAGTACTGCTTGTAGAGATGAGACGAAAGATAAATACTTATTTTGATACACATTTCATAAAAAGCATTATGTAAGGTTGGAAAACATCTGCTTAGAAAATATAGTTCACATCCTTCCTACTAGCTGCATGGGTAGAAAAATAGTTTTACTGAAAATGAATTATTGTTTTCATCTGTTTTTGTGAAAACAACCCAAGGTGTGCTCAAGACAGCATTAGCAACATAATGGGTAAGAAGGTATCACTAGTTCTCAGAAATGAATCATACAAGAGATGCCTCAGCTAGCATGTTGCACAAGAGGATGTGGTCAGCAGCAGACCTGAAGTTTACCTGTGCTCGAACCTGTCCTAGCAGTGAAGATCACGGTTTTAATAGCATTTATCAGAATCAGTACTATCACTAGGAAAGAAAAGGAAACAACATTTCAATCTCATTTTTATCTTCCTAAGTATGAAGATAAAAGTGGACAGAAGGTCTGGCAGTGACTTCATTCTTGCTCCTGAATTTGCATGGGGCATGTTCTCCTAGTAAGGGTTTGCAGTGTTATATACCCAGGATGATAAGCATCAGAAGATAAGAGTGTTGGAGAAAAGTGGTGTGTAATGGGTGTGAATATACCTGTATAGAATGTGTGTGGAGAAACATACAATTTGAAAACTGACTAGTTTGCTGAGAGCAGCTGTATCATAATGTAGCAGTTACGCTTATGTTGTTTTAAATAAACAGGATTTGGTTTTGGACTGTGGCAATAAGGCTATTTAGCTTTGTGCTTTGTTCTGGATTTTGTTCATATACAAAAGCATGTTCTGAGGACAATTTTTACACGACCATTTACAATGGTATGAAATCTGACCTGGCTTTGGGTTTGCCGATGATACAGTTGTGATAGGTTTTGGCTTTTGGGATAATGCATGTATTACCTACTTACCATGCCAGATATTACAAGAGGCTTGCTAAATTGACAACACATACTTAAAACTGAAATCCTTAGGTAGGATACACCTCACAGATGAAAACCAGAATTTTGCGCATTTTATAAGTTTTTCTGGTGATTTGTTTGTTCTTTGTTAAGGGACCATGAAAAACTACAATGACTAGTACATTAGACAATGCCTAAAAATGAGCAGTTGTTTTCCTTGGAGAAAGATTGTCACATATTTAAAGAATAGTTAGCTAGAATTATATTTTTCTGCTATTAAAACATTGCAGTTGTTAGGCATAGTTTTATTTGCTGAGTAATCTGCTCATGATTAGTCAGAGTACATTCTATATAATTTTAAACATTTCATAAAATATTTAAGACTAATGGTCCAAACCAAGCACTAGCTAAAATGATGACACTAATTACATTAGATGTGGCTGAGTCAGTGAAGCTTAAATGTCATTCTTCTGCACTGACCAAACTTTTTTTGCATGAACTCATGTCTCATTTCAGTCAGCCTTTACAAGTGCACCAGAACAGTGTGTGGCCTTCTGAAAGCTGAGAGTTACAGCTGTAGTTTCATCATCTCTGCTACTTTCCTTTCTTCTGTAAGCTGCATTCATTTTATTCATTTCCATTCCTTTGCAACTTTACATGCCATTTTGTGGCAGGAACAACTATTTAAGTCATCTTGAACCTAGAAACGTATTTATGGCCATGCTAAAGCTGGTGCATATGATATGCTTATCAGTTATGGGTAAGGGAATATCATTTTTTGTATGAGTATCTAGAAAACAGTAGTAAAATAGTACTCATTAGTACCTACAATGAGAACCATTCGGTAGAAATTGGAACCAAGAAGCTGAGTTGCTTTTTGGGCACTAAGTTCTAACTTGTTAAGCTCATGGGTGTTTGCAGCAGACTTTCCTTTCTTCTGGTAAGCCATGTCCTTCCATTTTCCCTGGTAGTTTCCCAGATTTGTGGGGCCAGGCTTCCTAGCTGGACTGTCTTTTTTGTAGAAATTCTGAAAAAACCTTAACAGAAGAGTGTTTGCCATATTCCATATGTGCCAATCAGTCATACACTCGACATGCCGGACTACTTGTAAAGCAAATGCTGGCACGTTTGAGTTTAGTGAACGGATAAGGAATTTGAACTCCAACCTCACGCTGACTCTGTGCTACAGTATGTGATGATCAGTTGTGCAGGTAAAATGATAATAATTCAGTTAAACCCCCAATTTTTACATTCGTTTAGTTAAGTTTATACAGTGTTGTGGAATAGGAGAAATAAATGACAAACAAGAATACAACCCAAAAATATGCAGTGCTTGGGTTAGAAAAAAGTGACTGGATGGTCTGAAGATAACGGCAAAAAGATCAAAGAGAATTAATTTCTCTTTTTGGAATTAAAGTGGAAACATGTATCTTCATATAAAGGTAGATACCACACTAAACAGAAATCCCAACTTTAAGGAATCTCTACCAGTGCACCTGATTATGGTTGGCCCATGTGGTGACTCTCATGTTGTGAATCCCAAGCACAAATCCAGGCTGGGTGGAGGATGGATTGAGAAGAGCCCTGAAAAGGACTGCACAGTGTTGGTTGATGAGAAGCTCAAGGTAAGCCATCAGTGGGTGCTTGCAGCCCAGAAAGCCAAACGTGTCCTGGGCTGCAGCAAAAGAAGCGTGACTGGCAGATCAAGGAAGATGATTCTCCTCCTCTACTCTACCTCTTGTGAGAACCCACATGGAATATGCATTCAGCACTGTGGCCCCCAACATGAGAAGGACATGGACTGGTTGGAGTGAGTCCAGAGGAGGCCACGAAGATGCTCAGAGGGCTGAAGCACCTGTGCTATGGGGACAGACTGAGAGAGTTGGGCTTGTTCAGCCTGGAGAAGAGAAGGCTACAGGGAGACCTTATCACACCTTCCAGTGCCTGAAGGGGCTACAAGAAAGCTGGAGCAGAACTTTTTCCAAGGGCCTGAAGTGAAAGGACAAGGGGTAACGGGTTTAAATTGAAAGTGGGGAGATTTAGATTGGATATCAGGAAGAAATTCTTCCCAGAGAGGGTGGTGAGGCACTGGCACAGGTTGCCCAGAGAAGTTGTGGATGCCCCATCCATAGAAGTTTTGAAGGCCAGGCTAGGTGAGGCTTTGAGCAACCTGGTGTAGTGGAGGGTGTCCCTGCCCATGGCAGGGGGTTGGAACTGGATGGTCTTTAAAGTCACTTTCATCCCAAACCATTCTATGATGTTATTATGAACATTTCCCGTGTTTACTCTCAGCTGTGCTTAAACTGACGCAGTCTCAATGTAATTCCTGCTTTTGTGGGCAGAAGTCATTGCTTTGTGAAAGTGAATAAGGTGGTTCTCCAAGAGCTGCTCTCCAGAGCCCCAGACAGCACAGCCACCCTTTCAGCATCTGTCACTGACCTAGAGGTTAACCAATACAGAGGCTTATGCAATCTATGCTGTAAGGGAAAACTTTAGTAGGATAGGAAACAGGATATGTTTGAGAAGAGGGAGAGAAAAGAGAATTTCCAGAAGTTGAGAAGGAACATGTATAATAAAATGCATGGCACATCTTTAAAAATGTAGATAATTATATTGACACCTTGGCCAGTATTTCTTTACTTTGTAAATTAAGTCCTAATGAGTAGGACTGAACGAGGCCTTTTTGGATGCACAAACTGCTGAACTCGCTTGTATTGCGTGGTAGTGTATGTTCTTAGGTTAACATCACTAAACAGGGGACTTAGGAGGCCTTAATTCATAAGCCTACATTATTTGTTGTTGGACTTGTTTAATATTTATAGAGTGACACACATTTCCATCTTGCTTTAGAGGAATAAAAATTAGGTGATTCTGGCCTCATTTCTCAGTCTGATTTTGGCAAATGCCAGCAATTTTGGAAAAAAAAATAGAAGAGGTAGTGGAAAAGGTAAAACGTTTGTAATAAATAATGCTTGCTACCATATTATATGGGAAGTTTGTATACCTGATTTTTTTTAAAGCCAGTATAAAATAGAATTTCTAAAAGGACAGTGATGTAGGAAAGAAGCTCTGTCTATGGGTGAGGACTGGGAGAAGCAACAGTTGAAAGGCAAAGATAGAAGGTGTGATAATTCGATTTCCATTTGATGTGAGTTTGTTCAGGTTGGTTGAGGCTGCTGAGAATTCATTCAGAGGGGTTTCAATGAGGTGCAGTGCCTGGTACAGGTAGGGACATTTCGCTGTCCTTGCTTCCAGGGGGATGAGTTGAAGACCAAAGAGTAGGCAAGCTGCCTGTTGCTGCCTGCTAAGTAAGCTAACCGAGCCGAACACTAGCGGGGGTGTCAAGGTTTCCCGGAAGTGTGCAGTTCAGCGCCTGAACACAAAACGTTCAGCTGCAAAATTTAGGTGGATGGGAACGTGGGCTCAATTTCCTGCCCAAGAAAACCCAACAAAAAAATCTTGGCAGTCCCCGGCAGGAGGATGATGACATTAGAATCATAGCATCATTTAGGTTGGAAAAGACCTTTAAGATCATCAAGTCCAACAGTACATGATACAGCATTGGTATAACACGATATGTTATTTTTCAGACAGGGCTGCAGTAATGCATCACATCACCTTGTTGCAATACTGGGCAAATAATATTACTTTCTTGCTCCTTTTGATGAAACCAGTGCTAACATGGCTCCTCAGCTTTGAGAGGTGGGGTGCTATATATCTCAGTCTTCCTTTTGTGTGTCTTCGTGGACCATTTTAATCAAATACTACCATGCTAGTGTTGTGTTTCACTGATACTCGGTGCTACATCAGAAAGTTCACACATATTTTATGGGGTGTTGAATGAAAGAATCATTCATCTTTTCAGTCATATAGCCAGCAAAGTGTTTAGAGCACTTATAAATGTTAGGGTGATGTTCTATCTAGTATATCTCTGTTAACACAGAAGCACAAAATCAATTATTTCTACGTCTAGACTGGTTAAAAGAAGTGTTCTTAGGTACAAATTTGTTCCTTTAACAGCAAAAAGTATAATATTGGAGTGGAAAATCTAAATATCTAATTATAATAATCAGACAAAAGTCCCCACAAAGATTGAAGTATAAAATATCTGTATAAATGGATGAAATCTTGGCATAAAACCTGACCGTTTTTAGGGCTTTTGTGTGAAATTCATGGTAATAATATGTTGCACATAGAATATAATCAGTTTTGCATAACTATGATTTATTTTGTTTGGGGTCCCTGCTTAGCTGCCTGGTAGTAAAAATATGCAAACTCTTTTTTTTTTTTTTTTTTTAATACGCATGAAGCAAATATGTTGCAGTGGCCATAATTCCTGTTATTAAACCCTGTTCATTTATTAACGTTAATTATTAGGTGGTCAGTCGTTATCCTGGCTAAAAAGACACGCAAAGAAAAGAGCTTTGTTATGAGAAAGCAGCTTTGTCTTGAATAAGGGAATGTGGATGTAATGCTCTGCACAGTACATTTTACAGAAGCGCATAGGATCTGTTTACCTGGTTGAAATTCAAATTGTTTTATTATGGTGTCAATTCTTTGGTTTTGGCAGCACTTCTAAAGTGTCTATACACAAAAGGACTACCACAGTGAATGAATGCTAGTGTTGACACCACCTAACAAGCAGGGATTATGTGTTTACAGAAGAAGTAATATGATAGGTCAAGTATAAGAGGCACTTCTCAAGAGCACTTCACCACATAATGAGTGACTGACTAGAAAGTGCGGAGCTGCCACTCTTTGGCTTCGTTTCGGTGTTGATGCCTGCCTCTCTCCTCCAAAGCCCTCTTGATCATGTTCAGCTGCTCTGTTCTCATGTGGTGAATAATAGTAGAGTAAAGCTGCTTTTCTGTCTCATTTTTCTTGCTAATTTACACATTCAAGCCATTTTTTGTTTGCTATCCTTATTTGCTATTCCCTTTTGTCAAGGCACTGTTCTCTTTTTTGCCTCAGGCCTAGGAACTAATTTGAGCTTCTATAATTACTTCATGTTTTACACCTGTCTGCATATCATGCATCCCTTGTCTCTGTACTTAAGCTGTATATTTCCTTGGAAGGAAGAAAAAAAAAAAAAAAGAGGCTAGTTTTCATACACAAGGAATCCCCAAGTTTCTCCTCTCAGTCTTCCTACAGGAGAAACACAATTAAACTGTTGAGATGTTCTCAGCAATGCAGCTGACCTTTTGGGTTCATGAAGGACAAATGAATGCTGTCTGTTCAGACAGTTTGTGTTAAGACATTGTTGAGCAAAGAGCCCTGAGCTTTGTTCCTCTTGAATGAAGCAATGGTTGTAGTCATTTTAAAATCATTAAGAGCCTGAATGCATGGTATCATTCTACAGTGTTTGCTCTACAGCTGCTCTTCTGCTTTAATAGCAGCTTATTAAATTTGGGTCAAGCGCACTCTGAAGAGTATCACAATGAAGAAACTGTTCAAAAAGTTACCTGTTTAAAAAAAAGGCAATTGATTAGATTTTTAACTTAAGTGACAGCTGCAATTCATTGCCTGTTCTTTGTGGTGTCCTGCAGCCAGAGTGGAAGCCTTTTGTAATTTGGTCTTCATTTTGTAAAAGCTTTCTTGAATAATCCAGGGTTGCTTTCCACTCTGAGACCGCCTCAATCCAATTAGGAGTTTAACAAGGGTCAAATTAAGGAGACTTTACACTTCATGTTTGCATCATTAGCCGTAAGACTGTTCTGTGTGTGCATGACTGTGTGTCGAGGGAGGAGGGGAGTCTGCAAGAGGGGGCAGACAGAAAGCTGTCATCCACCATGTGGTGCATCCCGTCGCTGAATGGAGGCACAGCAGGCTAGGAACAACATTTCCAGTTGTCTTTTGGGGCTGTCGTCATGTGGATTTCAGCTGGTACATAGTTGTTTGGAGGTTACAGGTGCTAGCTAGAGCCAAGGAAGAAGAGCACGCTCTGCGCCTAGTCTTTTCTCTCCTGGTAGCCTATTGTTATCGGACAAATGACTGGGAAGAGATGAAGTTAGAAATCTCTTGAGCATTCATTATTTTTGATGAGATGACAACTACCCCAGTTCCTTGTTCTTTCTACTCATGCTGTTTCCTGTTATTTTTTGAAAACATAATTTTTCTGCCTGTTAAGTGTATCGTACAGTGTGAACTTTTTTTTATGCAAGTAGTTTGTTAGCAGGCTTTCGATAATCACGTGTGCGTGTGGAAGACTACAAACGCACAGTTGTATTTTCTACAATAACAAGTAAATCTTCTAAAGACGGCACCGGTTTACTTATGCAGTTTTTGACTACGACTACATTTTTCTAATGAATTATTTATAGAAATTGTTGGAAATTAAAGAGAAAACCATAAGACCCTCTTTTCTATGTAAGATTGTTCTTAATGACAAGAAAAATTCTCCTGCTAATCAGTGTTTAGATGTGTGGGATATTGCTGGAGAACTGTTTCGGTGTCTCTTTAGCAAATGCTTTGTGCTGCTACATACAAAGTAACGATTTATCTAAAAATAACACTTTCATTGTTCCTCCCCCCCTAAACCCATTAATAGGTACTTTAGTATCATGCGAGTTTTCATAGTTTAATCCCTTTTCAAAAGCTTTTCAGAATAAAAGCTCTAAATGGTCCTCAGTATTAATTTGATGTGACTTCTGTACAATATGGTTTGAAACTCTCAGAAGCACATTTTTACAGCTTACCCTTTTTCACTGGATCAGTGTGTGGAAAATACCAGCTAAATGTTTCATGGAGTCTCTGCTGTAAGCCTTTTTTGTTGTCTTGCAGATGCTATAGCTTTCTAGTGATTTTTATTTAGTACCGTCATTATTAGCTAATACTTAAGCCAGATCAAAAACTCTACATATATTATTGTTCATTGAATTTAAGTTTTAGGAAATGCCACTTCAAACATAATTTTGAAAAAAGTTTTGACCTGTCTCTTGAATCTCATTTGATGAGAATGTAGGTTCAACAGTAAACTGTGCATAATAAATGGTGATTGACTTTAATGTAGTCTGTGTTTGTAGTCAATCAGATCTTTGTTTACATTTAGACAGGAATAGCTGGCTTTAGGGCTTTGGACACCCATAAATAATTACATTTTTTAAATGCTCAGCTCTCAGTGAAATATTAATATGATGTGTCTGATGGAAGTAACACGAAATAATTTAAAACTTGTTCTGTCAACTTCTTTATCAAAATGGGAATGTGTTTTCTCTCTGGATTGCAGTATGCACAGTGACTGGTGAAATAAAAATCTTGAGTATCCAATTCTTTTCATAATGCATGTGTCCTGTGCGGATATTTTTTTCCCTCAAAAACAGTGCGTAACTGTGGAATAAGAGAGTTACAATAGTAATAAATTTGGTTTGTGTGTGTACTTGTTTTGTTGTGTTTTTTCCTTAGTTACCCCAACTTTAAGGCTTTTGCATAAATTGATATCACAAATGAATGAAGTGAATGCAAATTGTATGCTATAAGCCTGTTTGAAGATGTTCAGGCTGTTATGAGCTCCAGATATCCGAGAGGATCAGAATGAGATTCACAGTGTTCTGATTTTGCTTCTTTACTCAGTTTCTTTAGTCCAAGGAGAACCCAGCCACTTGACTATAGAAGTCCAGGTACTGTTTGCCATGTCCAGATAAAATAGGGTATCAACAGCTATTTTTGTGCTTAAGAAAGCTTCTGTCACTGATTTGTGGTATGCTGTCTTTCTGACTGACCATTACATGGATATATTCAACTCATACCAGTTTATTTTTTTTTTTTAACCTGACTACGTATAGGAAAGTATTTCATTTTATAATTTCAGCGTCCTGGAGAGATGGCCTTTACAAAATTATAACAAACTGAAATGAAGAATCATGATTATGAAGTAACTCCCATAAGATATTTTTTATAGTCTGATATTTTGTGATTGATGATAGGCTGAAAAGCGCTTTATTATTTCTTTAAAATTAAACTTGTGAACGCCTTCCTATGCTGAGTAATAGTCCCCTTTACCTTACTGCTAGATCCTTTTTTTATGGTGTTTTTTGGTTTTTTTTTTCCACTTTGTATGCTCTGGAGTATACGTGGTCTGCAAAAAAAAAAAAAAAAAAAAAGGATTTCACAACTACAATGGCAGAATTTACAGGTTGAAGGAAAAGTGAGTTACAATCGGTGAACATTAGCAGTCATTAGTTTCTATTTACCTACTGGAAAACACAGTGACAGAAAAAGTATTTCAGTTCTGTATTTCAGTAGGGTGTTTTTCAAATATACATATGGACACTTGTATGTAAATTAGATACAACCTTTGAGCTCTTGAGAAGTTATCAGAATGGACCTTAGTGTCACAAGCCTTCTGCCGTCTCTACCAAGATTTATATAACCATAAGACAAAAGACAACAGCATGATTTATGCATCCATGTAAGTTTCTGGAAGATCACCCAGTCACCATTTCGTGCCAGTGTCACAAAGATCTGAAGGTGTGAATGGTAATCAGGCTGTTCAAGTAATGCCTAAAAATTTCTGTCAGCTACAAAGGTTGGAATTTTAGACAAACAGATTTAGAACCTACATAATGTAAGGAATTAAATATTTCTTCTCAATTACAGTAAGACTGTACTGCATATATTCTTAAAAGCAATGAAGCTTTAAAGGCTGCTAGTCTAAACTTGGAGATTTCCTGCACTGGTGTGTACATTTTCACTACTATTTAGTGTCATATAGATGTTTTTCTCATTTTAAAATTTATATTTTCTTCTGTTTGTGTGTTGGTGTAAAACATAATGTCTATTTATATTAAAATACAAAGTTACTTGAATTCCTGTTGTAACAAAGTCACCATATACCTTGTTTTGTTTAATTTTCCTTCTTCTAACATGCAAAACATTTGCTAAACCTGGTTTTACTGTCAAAGCAACTTCAGTATAAAATTGATTACATAGTTATCCAGAGGAGGATCAGATGCCAGCTTTATTCCTTTTAGAAGAGCTATCTACACTTTTTGAGTATAATGAATTTAGTTCTCTTGAAAGATGCTGGATTGACAGCCCTGAAGACCAAAGTCCTTTATTTATGCATGAGCAGCACTGGTTCTGCCTTTCCCACACTGCCCTCCTGATATGCTTCACCCATGACCTGAAGGATCCCCCTTAGGGGTGACAGCTTAGTAGCCTTCATACCCATTCACTCCTCCAGTCCTCTGCTGCGGGTGCCAACAAGAATGCCAGCGTGGTGATGCCTTTTCCTTGTGAAAGTTTCAGAACTGCCTTTCAGGTCACAGTGGACATCTCATTTTTCCATAGATTATTGAACAGCAGTCCAAGGGTGATAACTTTCAGGCTCTTTGGGGTAATGGCAAAGCAAAGGTCTTAGGGTAATTAAAGGCAAGGCCAGGATTTGGTTCAATTATTGTATATAGTCTAGTAAATTAGAGTCAAGTTTTCTACCCCATTACCAATTTCCTGAATGAGCTAGTCCTCCAGGACTTTTTGCAGCACTACTAATGTTCCTCAGCCCCTCTTCTTTTACTCACTGAAAGAAAAGAATGCTTTCTGCAAGCACAAGTCAGAAATAGCCCAATTTTCTTCTGGCTTACAAAATGCAAAGCATAACTAATTTGATAGTGGATTGTACCAAGTTTGATTTGACTCAAAAACCTTATGGGCTAATTGAGTATGTTTCTGATCTCATTTATGCTAAAGTAAATTTAAATTCCATTTGAGTTACACTAGATATGCATGTGGGCATTAAGCGTAATGCTTGGTTCCTTGTGTATAACGCACGTACTGGTTGTATGTAATTAGTCCTTTATGAGACGTAAGATACAAATGTACATGCAGACTTATAAGGGATCAAATAGTATAGTGCTAGCAGAAGCTCTAACTTTTTCCCTGCAGTAAATTTATTCATCATATTTTGCATCACCGATACATTTATATTGGAAATACACACACAGTGCATCTGAGCTCAGTTCAGTTGCCCACTTTCATATGTATTTTGAGAAAAATGTACCAGGAGTTTGATTTTATGTTTCTAGTCATTCCAGAAAGTAACACATACATGCGTTAAAAAAAAAAAAAAAAAAATTACGTTAGAAAAAGAAGGAAAAGAAGTAACTGTTGTGTTATGCTATATGGGCGTATTTTCAGTATTCAGTGAATTTCAGAATTCAGAATATTGCAATATTCTAAGCTCTAAATAGGAATACACAAGCCTGTGCATATGGAGAGCTCCACATATGTATTTATTTTAGGATCCTTAATGGATGATTTAAGTGTTTGAATAGTAAGGTAATTCAGTTATGTGTACATTAAAATCATTAAATGAAAAACATGTTTCTATATTTCAGAATATGAGAACCTACATTGTATGCGCACAGCTATATGCAATGCCCTCATCATGTTGCTAAAGGTTATCCATGGCTCCTGGGGGGAAAAAAACTTATTTCAGCCCAATTGTTTCATATTTGTCAAAATGATTGTGTTCTTAACAACCCGTATTTAAAACAAGCCCAAGTTTAAAAGGAAATATTTTTAAACAATCCCATTCAAGTTTGGAGAATATTTTTCATTCACCTAAAATATTTTAAAACAACAGCCAATCTCTTTATGGAAAAGTTATTCAGCTAGAAAAAAATAGGAAAAAAAATCCCAAAATAATTATCTCAAGGGGTACAACCTCCTGAAAAACACATTTAATTTGAGAACATTACTTCATAAAGTTGTTTACAATAATGAATTATTTGAGGAAAAGTGTAGGATCTTAACATAATAATGAAACCACATGTCAGTATTATAGTGACCATAAGTTATTTTTCTCTCCCCTATGCTCATTAATAAAAAAACTGGGTGAAAATCTAGGGGAAAAAAAAAATCTTTGGTTTCTGGACTCTGCATTGCAGGAAGGAAATAAATAAGAAAAAAGTAGATTTTAATTTTATATCAAAGAAACCCTTGAGGTGGAAAGCTAGGGAAAGCTGCATGGGTTTGTAGCACACAAAATGTCGCTTGAATTTTGCTGCTCAGTAGTTTGATATACTCATTTGCTGATGCGAAATGACGAGGGCTTAGAAAGCAGGGTTTTGTTTTTTAGCTGTCTGTAGACCTAGTGGGGCCTTACAGAACCCAGTCAGCAGGTCATTAACTCTGGAGAAAACAGCTTGCATTAATATGCTCTAATCCGGTATAATTAGTCAAATTACTGCACGCCGACCGGCTTGTCATGTGTTGTCAGATTTGGCATGCAGGCAGGATCGCCAGGGTCCCTCTGGAATGCCACCCTGGATCAGGAAGAAGGGCTCGTTTGTAGTACTGCGGATTTCTTGATGAGGAAAGCAAACGGAATCAGCAGCCATAGCCGTACAGAAAAGAAAAGAAAAACAAAACAAACAAACCCAACCAAAAACCTGATCTGTTTTTATTTTGTTGAGAAATAGGAAATTCATGTTGTGGGAACTATTTACGGTTGATACCTACTGTTAGAAGCTGTTCAGTTGCTTCTTAAAATTACTAGGTATCTTAACAAAACTGGAGATCCGCTGTACAATATAAGATTAGCATTCATAAAAAGATTTAAAATAAATAATTACAAGAGGATCAGCTACAAATTACCTACCACACTGTGACACAGATTATTCAACTACCAGCGTGTGCGAGTGCGTGTGTGTGTGTATGTGTGTGCTCGTGCGTGTGCATATGCCCCTTTTTCCAGTAGGGGAGGAGGTTATTAAACTATAAAAGGGCCATATTAGCATAAATTTACAAGAGCTCTTGTTCTGGCGGCATGATAAAAACCTGTGTTACCTTTGCATTAACACTGAATTGCTTGTTGTGCTTTTGGCAATGACAGATAAGTCAGTGTAATTCCCCATCGCAACGGAAATGATGCTCCAGATTCCAAACGCATCCTGAAGATGTCACTGACAATAATCTTCAAAGAACGGCCAGTGAAAGTGGGCTGTATGTTTGCAGGATGATATACTGCAAATGACAGGAAGAATTATGTGAGTGAAGACGAATCTGTAACATATTATTAAGCAATTTCACGAGAATAACAGGGATAAAAGGATAATGGATGAGGGTGTCATTATTACCTTCATGTAGAGGGAAAGCAAAAGCAAAGGTAGAGAGACAAGATTAATTGAGGATGGGTGAAGCATTCATTGCTCATCAGCTCTTTTGTACTCTCTGCTCCTGAAATTCCAGACAAAAAAAAAAAAAAAAAAAAATTGCTCAGGGCTGCATTTTAATGCAGCTGGCAAGACAGAGCCGAAAACTGACAGGGCAGTTTTTAGTCACCTCCCTGTTTCCATAAACACACAACGAATGGCGCTTACTCCTGGAGTCTTCCTGTGGACAGAACTGTAAACTGGTGGGATATTCTGTTTTGGGTTTGGTTTTTTTTCCTTTTTTTTTATTGCAGCTACTCTTTTTAATTGTGGTTCTGAACTCGGCAGTTTTATCTGTTGATGGTGCGGAACTGAACGGGTCGATCCTTATGCATTGTTTGCGTTGCACAGTTGCAAATGTAAGCGGACTGTACATAATAGATGTCAGCAGAAGGGCTTCATCCGAACGGAAGGGCAAACTGGAGTGTCCTGTAACGTTAGTGACAATATAAAATTATGTCAGTGTATCAAGGTTTTACTGGCTTTTAATATACAAGATGAAGAAACAGGAAGTCATTTGGCAATTGTGCAGACCAATCCTGTACTGTTAACTCAAGTATAATTCCTGTCAAAGTCAAGTTTTGCTTACTCAGAGAGTTATCACTGGGTCAATAATTTCAATTACCGTCCTTTTTTTCTGTGCATTCTCCAACTAGCACCTGATTTTACTGCAAAATATAGTTTTAAAATATTCCATATACTTTAAATATCTTAGTATATAATAAATTTAAAAAAAAAATTAAATATTGTATAAATATAGAATGTTACATCATGATAATGACATTTTCTCTATGTACATTTTCATTTTGAAAGGAATGTCAGGGACCTGGATAGTTAGGAACATATAACTATATTCAGAGAGTGGATCCTGGGTTTTAAGCCCTCTTAGATTTAAAAAAAGTATTTAACTTTCTTGATTTTTTTTTTCTGTGCTTATTTCAGATAAGGAGGGGTTCTGATGTAGTAAACAGAGTTTTGTTTCTGTTTGGGTTTTTTTTAACTGATAATTATTCCAAACTTTTGACACCAGAAGAAAGGGAACAAAATTAATTTATCAGCTGCTTTCTGTAGGTGAAAAAAAGGATGTTTTTTAAGGAACTTTAGTACTGAAAGGGAGACAGATGAAAACCTGCAATTTGATAAGGAAAAAAAAGAGTGGTGAATATGCCTCAATTGGTTGTGTTATTCTAGTAGTGAAAATTTGGGTTGATTTCATAAAGTGTATTTCTTAAAGGGCTCACATACAGTAAAGGGCGTATACAGGATTTCAGAAAGCAAGCTGAGATCAACAGCACAGGCTCATTCACTGACAGAGTCTGAAACCAGGACACTGGGGGAGAAGGATTTTTTTCTGCCACCTCACGTGTAATAGCAAGATAAACAGGGAGGAGTTCCGGAGGACAGAAGGAGGTTGGGCGCTGGGTTAGGTTGGGAGGGGGCTGCACTTTATTGCAGTATGTTTATCGATCATCGGTAAATATGTGTGCGAGAATATTAGATAGCAATTTTGTTCAGTATTATGCTTTTATATTAGCACAAGAATATGAGAAGGTTGTTTCAGCAGAGCAAATGCTGTGCTGCCCAGGAATCAAATGAAAAGCCTCACAGGGCCAGAGGGCTCTGTTCAGATTCATTACAAAGGTTTTCTTAGTAATCTACAGGGTCTCATGCTTACATCTATCACAATATCTATGACAATATCTATAACAATAATCTACTTGAACACTGTAATTTAGAAACTGAGTCATCCTACAGGTAGAACACATTTCTGTGCTTGATAATTCGCATCATGCTCTTTTTTGTGGATCTTACTTGTTCATAGTATATAGTATCGTTGTTATCTTTAAAAATCTAAGATCACTGCCATTATCAATAAATACCAATGGGTTATGGTAGTGATCTGATAGCCCTTGTGAATTTTGCTATTTATGTTCAAAGCAGTTGTTGCTAAAAAAGTTCAGACTGCACAAGATCTGACTACAGAGATTCATTTCAGTTATGTATCTTATATTTTAAATTTAAATAAAAATTTGTATTGACATAGTGTGTTGATTTAACCACAGTGCTAGTGGTTAGACTGGTTAACATCGGCAGCATCTTTTTCCCAGAACACATGGTAAATTTTTGGCTCTATGGGTGGATGGGAAGGTTCTGGTCCTAATACCCATCTCTCTTGCCCCAGGAGAGAGAAGTCGGTCAGTCCATTGGCCCTACTTTTCCCCTAGGTTGGCTTATTCTGTTTCAGTATTCAGCAGTGTAATGTCTTGAAATAAAACCCTGCAGAACTGACCAAGAATCACGGGGAAAGTGGGAATCTAATTGTGTTCTCCTTGTCCCCTCACTGTTCAGTGTAAGAAAGGGGAAGAAAGTAGAAAGAGAGCATTTTACCTCCAGAGATTATATTTTGCTGTGACTAGTGAGCACGGTGGAATTTTTCATGACTTTGTCTTTAACCTAAGCCACCCAGAAATGTATTTAGCTTTGCAGGTAAAATGCAAACAAAACCAAGTTTTCTTTTTTTTCTATACCGGTTTGACATACCAGTCTACTGAAAATGCTGTACACCTCAATTTTACAATGTCAACATGTGCCATACGCCTCAGTTGACTTACAGTTACTGGTGATTATGTGCAACCAGGAAAGAATCCAGCTTGACAATGAGGTTCTCAGCTGAGTTTGAGTGACTCATCGTTATAGAAGAAATCTCATTCTTTTACACCCAAACTGTTCATACATGGCCTGAACTGAGCAGGGTGGAACACAGCCCGCCTGCAAAACTAGCTTTATAGAAAGTTTTGGACAAATATCTGAACTGATGTGTTCATGCTAAACCAAAGAGTACTTATTGCCCAGGGAACGAGAGGTATGTCCTGACAAGACACAGTGATGCCTTCATTGTGCGACATCACCACCTTTCAGTGTGTGTTTACTGAACACAGTGATATAGCGAAAGATCAGGATATTAAGGTTTATTTTGTCTGTCCAGTGTCCCCTCTTGTTCTTTTACTTCCTAATCATTGAGTGATGTGTTCACTTTCTTTCTCACTCTCCCTTTTGTTGTGCTTAGTGCTGCTCCCCCCACTTTTTAATAATGTTTCTGCAATCAGTTTCTTTCAGTCCAAAACTACTGAAATCAGTGGAAACACCTGGAATTATTTAAGTGGGTTTTGGATAAGGCTCAGTCCTTCTAAAATCACACAGATCTGCAATTCCAATCAAAGCTTTTGTAATTTAATGTCCATAAAAATCCTTAGACATTAGTGGATTCCAGAGAGGCATACAGTACTGCCATGCTCATCCGAACAGGGTCATTTATCATGGAGGAAAACTCAGATAGTTGATGAATAGAGGTTCCAGCTAACTTAATTGTGTTCCTATTATGTTATTGTTTATATGATCTGGACTTTTACTTGAAATATTTGTTGAAGTAAGTGATGTTTCGGTTCAATATTTTTATTTCCCACCTCTTTGCCCTCTAGTGGTCAGACGACCTCATTATGGCCAGAGCCCGACACATCTGGGACAGCACTGCCTGCCCAGAAGCAGGTTTTCTTCTTAGATGAAGTATGTTTTCAAGTAAAATAGGTCTTGGATTGTTTGTTTTTTGGTTTGTTTTTTTTTTTTTTTTGGTTGGGATCTATTTAGTTTATCTGTATTGAGGTAGGAAAATGTTACTTTCTGGTGTTATTTGGTGTAAGCTTATTAAAAATTGGAATCTTTTTAGGAGTATTTTGCTCTGTATCATAAATAAGATCCCAGCAGGACGAGGTTGGATCTTCCCATATTGTAAGTTTTTAATAATAAATTTGAAAAGTCCTATTTGTTGATTCATTCCACTATAAAATGACAAAAAGTGTTTCGAGTGTTTGGGTTTTTATAGAACTAGTTGACATTTTCCATTGTGAAAAATTTATGTTTTTTCATAAATATTAAAAATACCCAAAGTTTTCCTGCTGCTAGAGAAAGCTGTTCCAACAGCAGCCAACTGATTTTTAAAAAGCTCTTCCAAGAATAATGCTCTCTGTAGATTTTGTTTTTTGAAGTACAGCTTGACTACCTTATTCTCTTATGGCGAATATGCTGCACCATAGTGATGCAGGAGACTCATGTCAGCAATGTACAGTTGCATGGGAAGATTAAAATGGCCAAAGAGTGTGTCACTGTTTTAATTCACTGAGGTATTTCACAAATTATTGTGGCCTTGTTTTGTTTATGTTTTTCAATCTTTTAAATGAATGATACCATGGACTCTTAAGTAATAGCAGCCAAGATCAGGAAGGAGAAATGTACACATCTCGTCCTCCACTTGAAGCAAATAGGTGTTTCTTCTCAGCAGTTCCTTATATATGGCTGAAACACTCAACCATGGGAAGAGCAAGTCAGGCCACTCTACAGGTTCCTGATAGTGGGCACTTGCATGTAAAACCAAATTTGGACTCTGAAGTACTTCCATCTTCTATTTCAAAATTCCAAAGGTAACAGCTGTTCAGAGCACTCAACATTTTTTGCAAACAAGTCCAATATCAGCATTAATATTTATAATAGCTAATGTATCTTATTTAGATGCTGCTTCTAGAGAGACAATGTAAAATTTTCTCTTATTTTCTGTGGTGCTAAAGTTTTAAATTATTTATAGTAATTTATATAAAATGGATTATTCTGTCAGCAACACTGATACAACTCATGCAATTAGTTTAGTGGAATAGCATCAAAATAATGTAGGAAAAAAAATCCCTCCAGTTCAGGCTTCCTCTCTTTAATTCTGCTATATCTTCATTTTGCCTAATGATTTTTGGCAGAAAAGGCAGGCAAGCGATTGTGATTATTTTGCAGTGCTCTCTGTTTTGGAAGTGTATCCTCAGTCTTGTCTCAGTTTCCTGTTCTTTCAAAGGACAAACACATCTTTTAGCTTACATTTTAGAGTACAAAATGGAAAAAATGCAAATACTCAAAGAAATAATGCTTTTTAAAGGTGATTGTGCAATTTTGGCATGTGCACAAGTGCTACTACATTCCAAGAGGATGTATAGATTTAAATTACTTTTGTGTGCTTGACAGAGGTAGCTAAAAGTGAACATAACATTACAATAAGATACGGTGATTAACATTGGATTTGGATAGAAGAAAGTTGGATGCTTATCATGATAGGAAAAAGGTTAATATTTTAAAGTGAGGCTAAAGGTTGACAGGAGAAAAATTGAGTTAGTTTGCAAAAAAGAAATTTGTTTCTTTAAGTGAAAATTGGGGTCAAGAGGCCAGAGCGCTCTGCTTCAACATGAACGAAATAAATTAAATAATACCACCGTAAAGCAGCAGTGTATAAGCTAATGATAAAATAGTACATGATGGTTTTGAGAAAGATACTGTCTATGAGAAAACAATCTGTAGAAATGCTGTTTCAAATCAGTAGGTTTAGATTTTTTTTATTATTATTTCTACCATTGTTTTAAAATAGAATAGATTTTTTTCAGGTGGAGGCTTTTAAATGTATGCAATACCTTTAATTATTAACAAAGGTGGTAAAGCTGATGTTTAGAGAAAATTACAATTTTAATAGTTACATTCTGTTTAGAAGAAATTTCTGGCATTTCAGATGGGTGCACTATTCTATACCACTTTGGAACCTAACTGGTGTGTGATATTAGATGATATTTCCTCATCTTAAATCAACAGGAGTTGATTGCATTTCTTTATCAATGTGTAATAATTCCTGTGTATGTCATTAAAGACAAAATGTTGCATCAGTCTGTAACTACTCATATGAAAATACCAAATATGAGAAAAGAAATCTATCAGTATCACTGTCCTTCATCATGTCAATCTATACCTTTGACAGACAGAGCTGGGCAGCTAGTTTTCTGTCATTATTACCAGTATGGCATACCTTTGTTTCTCTAATAAGAATATTTTTCTCAATTCTCATTATTAAATTATTTTTTAAAAATCCTGAAAAAAAAAAAGAGAAAAAACCCTAACAGGTTTCTTATTTCCTGCTTTCTAAAGATTTCTTTTCAATCTAGGTAGCTTATGTATCAAAATACTAACAGGTTTTGTGACAGTACTTGCTTGTACAGTCCCATTTTTCAGATTTCAGAGATGGTTAGGAGGTTGTATGTCGAAGTATGTTTAAATTTGTACCTAGATTCCTTGTAGAAGTGTATTCGCAACTAGACTGCTCACAGAAGATGCTTCCATTTGTATGTATGCAGTGAGCCACTTTTGTGTGAGTTTTTCCTCTCAAGTCTACAGATAGGTTTTGAGTAATGGTCAGCTCCGCTATGTATCCTCCTGCAAGAGTTTTGCAAGCTGGGTCCCTGATGTGGAGTTTCAGACTTTGCTGGAAGGTCGAGGGTCACTACTTCTCCCTGGCATTGGCAATGGTGACTGCATCCCGTCTCAATTTCTCTTTTTTGCAGCTCTAGCCATAGTATTTATATTGTGAAAGAGATGATTCCTTCTCTCTTCCCAGGAAAGTAAGATGATGCCTAACTGAATGCCTAATATCTCAAAATGGGGGAAAAAAGAGAGAAATCTCATTAGTCTTCAGGTTAAATAAAAAAAGCATCTTGCTTGTTTGAACCATATCATCCATACAGAAACATCAGGGTGGCCATGGTTATAGTGAACTTGTATTTGGCAGCTGAATCTAGATATTACCCTTCCATCTGGGGTCATAGTTTGTTTTAAAAGAGTTATGTATGAATTTTCTCTAAATCATAGCAGAAGGTCATGAATTAGTGTCTAAATGTGGGCTTGACAAGATTATTATAGTCTCTGTTTCATGCCAGAAACAAAGATGAATAGAGATAGCAAGCTTTTAAACAGAGTTTCTGACATCTATAATGTCAGCAGAGAGTGAATGAATGGCAGGATGCAATAACAAATCTTCATTTTTTTATTATTTTATAGGGATTAGAAGGACCTACAGTCATTCATAATTTCTTCCTAAAATAATTACTAAGTACTACATGAACCAGTCATTTTCCGTCTTAGTTACCTTCCAAATCATGCAAATTGTTTACTAAGATGTACATATTAAGATACATACACTAGAAGCTAAATAAACTTTAATTTGCATTTAGAAGTAGATAAGATACATTTAGTTAACACTTTGCACTGTCATTTCAGCTAAACATGTATTTTTAAGTAACTTTCTTTATGTCTAGACCTAATAATTTGTTTTCATGCTTGTTGGGGGAACTACATTTTTGCTTTTTTCAAATTAATAATTTTAAGTTCTCTTTCTGTGGGTTTACTGGCTATTAGATTTCTGAAGTAGAGATCGATGTTAGCAATTTTTGATTATTAAATTTGAGTGGAGATCTGTGTTGGCAATTTTTGAACGAGAAAGACAGGTTGCCTACCAGGATACTACTGCCTTTTCAAAGATATATGTTCAAGATTTTAATTTTTGTTTATTCTTAGTCTGTGAGTAAATCAGAAAGAACCACCTATGTTGAAGCCATGGAGTCTAATACTTTTTTTTTCTCCCAGATTGTTATTCCTATGTATGAATATTCATTTCCATTTTGGGAGCACAACCAACCTCACCATTAGTACTTTGGCAGCTTTTGCCTAAATGATAATACAAACCCTAGAGTGATGGCTATGAAGAGGTAAAATATTCAGTGAACCCAACCTCTTTGAAATAAGAAAAAACACATACCGTTTATTCATACATTTTTGTAAGTTTAGCTCCACAAATGGGTGCAGGTATATTTATGTCTAAAAGGAAAAGAACGTGTATACATAGCAATAAACATAGCAAAAGCTTATCCATGCACTGCAAATACTGTCTCATTTTCACTTCTGTAACTGCTGGCGTTAGTGTTTTTATTGGTTTTCTGTTTGTTAAAGGAAAGACATAAACAGTTCTGCTGATGGAAACCAGCATGAAGAGCTAGTAGCTTTTAAAAATGTAATTCCCCCCCCCCCCCACCCCCCCCCCCCCCCAAGGTATGTAATTGAAACAAAAAGCATTGTTTCCATCCTAATTTTTTTTTCCCCTTTTTCTTTTCCTTGAGCCCATCCTGTCAGGCTGCAAGCGTGAAAGTTATTTTCTGGTGGTGTGATTAGATTGGGGCTGAACTCTCCAGCTGGCAGGCCTGTCTGTGACTGGCGGCGGCCTGTCCCCAGTGCTTGTCATCTCCTGACATGCCTGACAGGATGGGGACAGCAGCCCCAGACAGGTTCATTAGATGGTGTTTTCTACAGCTGGGCTAAAAATAAAAAAAAATAATAATAAAGTAAAAAAAAAGGCCATGCTTTGTCAAGGCCCAAGCTGTAGGGGCCCTTCTTGTTGGTTTAAACCAAGGCCTTGTTTTGACAAATTCTGATCTGTGCGGTTTTTAGATTTTCTGACACATTTTTGTTTTCTTCCCCTTTGGCCTGTGCTCTTTGCACTCTGCCTTGTTGCTGCTTCAAAATCCTAACACCGACTTCCCAGGAGAGCAGAGAGGATGCTTGCGGAGGGCTTGGAAGAAAAATAGAGCACTACAGTGAAACAGCAATAAGTGTTCATTTCCGTGGTGATCAGCCCAATGGCACAAAAAACAACCTTGGGACTCTCAATAAGCCAATTACAAGAAAGGTTAAGAGTTTTATAGTGCCAGAAACATGCCATCCACATGAGAAAATAGTATCATTACTAGCAATCTATGCTGTTAAATACGTTGCTGTCTGGTGCTGCCAGAAATGTAAGCTGTTTATGTTATTTTGGGTTTTTTGGAAGCTGCCAGAGTTTTCTGGTGGTATTGTCAGACTTTGATGCACTGTATAAAAAAATCTACATGATTGTAGATTATAAAAGAGTTAAAACCAGTTATAAAGCCATTTGAAAGTGTTGGGCACATTGAATGTCACAATGTTAACTAAATGGGTTCAAACTCCAAGCTTCTTAGAGATTTGTATCAGATCTTTGCTTTAGGTTTTTATCATAAAGACAAAGGATTTGTACATTGTAGGTAATTAAATAATCTATTGTAAAATATTTTTAAAAGGAAAAAAACCACTCAGTACCTTATTTTTTCTATTGCAATTATAAAGTACCTATTGATTCCTTTACTTTACAGACTGGTGACTGTAGTTTGACTTGGGGGTTACCTGCTGTTTTTCTTAGGGAGCATCACTTGATTCTGGGTATTTTAGGAAGCTACAACATGTTGGTGTAGAAAATACTCTTCTAGCTACTGGCAAAAATAAGAAAAGGTTTACTATTTCTCTTACTTTGTCCCTCTGCTCAGGAGTGTGGAGGGCATTACAGCCTTTTATGTTTTCTGCATTTAGCTGCTTGCACTGTGAGCACTGCGGCTGGAAACCAAGCCCTTCATTCACAGAAATCCTACCACTTACCTTTCCTTTGTATTGTTAGTTACTGCTGCTTTAGTTCATGGTCTCTATGACAACTGTTTAAATTGGGATGGGCAACTGTCATCTGGAGTATTACTGAAAGAAAAGTGTTAGTGAGCACACAGTTCCATAGATAGAGCATTTCAATATAATCCAATTTTAATTGAGCTCCAGAGACTTTGATGTGCTGCTGAAGGTTGGGAGAGAGCTATTCCAGGGAGAAATTAAAGCAGCCCAGCAAGGCTTCACTACTCCAGACTGTCACCATTTTAAATAAGCATTAGCATCAGACTTAACCTTCCCCTATGAAACATCTCACTTTTTTTTTTTTTCCCCCAGCTTTTTGCCTTTTTTTTTTTTTTTTGCAATACATATAAAGGCAAAGGCACTTTCATCTCTTTATATACATTTCTATATTCCCTTGATTAATTTTGAAAAGCATGTACTGGACCTGTGAGGCTGTCTATTGGACCTTGCATTTCAGTTCATAGAAAGAAATAGAAGCAGAGTGAGGATTAGTTTGCAACAGTCAAATGGCATGTGTTGGATTTTCTCTCTAAGACTGCTCTAAAAGTAACCCGTCCTTGTGCTAAAAAGTTGAGCGGGGACTTATTTTAGCTTGTTTTCATCATTAATTGCCTTTAATGTAAACAAAGAAGAGCAAATGTTTCATTGTAGACTCCTTTACTAACAAAATTAGTTTCTATTCTATAGCTATGTGTCCATTGACTGGGGGGTTTTTTGTTGTTGTTTTGTGCATACTAACCAAAAATTGTCGTATAACAATTACAGTAACAATTAGAAGTCTTATCTCTCTTTTTGCATAGTGAGGAGATTAGAAGGTGACGCTCAACTTCTGAACTGTTGAATTAAAATCTCTTATGATTGCTTCATTTAATTAAAATGTGATCTTTTGGTACCGTTTTCTTTTTCTCTCACGTGAGATGTATTTTTGCATGTATACAAACTAAAAACTTCTAAAATGAAAGAACTTCATAATAATAAAGCAAAACTGAGGATAACTATATTTTCCAATATTTCAATAAGCATTGCACAGCATTGCATGTTAGAGAGATGACACATTTTAACATGATATATTTTCCTGTGATTTTTTTTGTTTGTTTGTTTTTAATTTTTCCTCTTTTATATCTACTTTGTTGGCTTTCAATGAAAGAAAAGCAAATTTACAAGATGCTAAGCTCTCTTTCTGGATGTTTAGTACTCTGAGCTTCTGCTCCAAACAGTAGGAGTTGAGATGCTCAGCTGCAAAAATGCATCTTGCAAAATTGAGTCTATCAGAGATAGGCTCTTACATAGGATGCTTGTATTCCTTAGAAGGAATGTGATATGCATCAAGTCCAGACTTAATGGCAGTAGAAATGGAACCAATCACAGTACAGGCAGTAATCTCTCTATACAAGTTAATAGGGTTTATTGTCTACTAAAGCAATTAGCCTATTACCCACATAAAAGAAAGGTAAGAATCTAGATTAATAGGAGAATTTGAATAGTCGGCTGTTGTAATCTATTAAAAAGGTGGAAATATCAAATCTCTTTGTAAAACTTGAGGTAAATTCAATTTTTTTCTTTAATTAAAAAAATGTTAAGAATAAATTAATTAGGGCTCTATGAGGGAACCCTCTTCGACTGGGATCGGCACACTTTTTCATAGTCACATAGTACCCAGAAGTCCATAAAATCTAAATAGCTTCTGTGGTGGAGCAGCTTGTAGTGGATAAAAACAGAGGCACATTCACACAAAGTATCTCTACATGCTGACAGGTGTTGCAGTAATTTCATATTGGGATCCTGGGGTTCACCACAGGAAAGCCTGTGAGTATGCCCAAATTTATGACATGCACGTTTGCATTCCAGTTGGCTAGAAATCCAAAGAGGAGGGAACTGTATATTAAATCTGCTATAGCACTTCTTCCCCTAGCTATTGCAGACATCTATGACTATATGTGTGCCCCAGAATCCATTTTTGGTAGCCAGCTGAGTAGACTCTTAATATTCCTCACTAGTTTCATAAGAATTTTTTTTGGCAGGATTAGACCCCAGAAAAAGTTATATTTATCTATGATTTTGACCTTTACATTGTTCAGATTAAACAAGCTGATAGTTAAATACGTGAAAGTACACACAGAATATACAGAGTGCTCATACTAAAAATATAGTGTAAATGTGACTCCAATTATTGAAATAAATATAAAAATAATTTATGGTGTTTTTATATGTAGTTTATGTTTGATACATGTTAATTTTTGCAGATTTTATATTTTGTTCAGATTTATTTTTCAGTGCTTAAATACTGTATCCGATAAAAAAAAAGTTCCTTAAAGTAAGTATAGAATGCGTAGGTATTTTTTCCATAATATTAAAGCAAAATAAGTGTAATGAAATGCAAACTAATTAAATAATTATTTAGTTACAGTTGCAAGCACTCCAAGGTAAAATTTGTAGAAGAGACATTGCTACTCTTTCCTTGCATAGACTTAGTAATATTAGATAATGTTCCATATATAAAAATAAAAAGTATAGTAGAATTTTGGTTGCTATTGGAGCTGTGGGTTAGGTTTTTCCTTCTCTTCTCCAACAGTGCAAAAGAAAGCTCATCTTAAGTTGGTGTGCTGGGTTCAGTCAGGAAAGAGTTAACTCTCTTTACGGTGGCTGCTGTGAAGCTGTGTTCCTGGATACTGAGAAGTACTGATAAGGTCTTAGCTTGTGCTGGGGAGTTCCTGCATTGAATTCAAGGTCTTTCTCCGCTTCTGATACTGCAGCTGCATTCCCAGCTCTTGCTGTCTCGTTACAGGCGGTGAAGGGGACACACAGTTCAGACAGCTGACCCAGACTGACCAAGGGAGTATTTCATTCCGTAGTACGCCATGCTTGGGGCATAGGCAGGGAGAGGGTCTGTGAGCCATTACTCTCTCCCTTACTCTCTTGCTCATTTACTCCCAGGCACTTGTTAACACTCCCCCTGACTCCTGCGTTAGCTGCTTTGCGAACTCCTGTGCTGGCTCACTCGTGAGGGAGTTGGTGAGTTTGTTTAATTTTCCTGGTTGTGCTATCGCTGATAGGGTTTGCTCGGAATCTGCTGTGACAGTTCTCGGGCTCTGGCCCTCAGGCTGCGGCTCTCGGGCTGCGATCGCTCTCGGGCTGCGGCTCTCGGGCTCTCTGCCTCTGAGTTTCAGTACTCAGCACCTGGTTGTGCATTGGTCAGTGAGTGGTGAGCAACTGTGTCATAACTGTATCATATTATATCATATGTTTTATTTTCTATTATTTTAATTATCTATTATTAGTACTATTTGTATATATTCATTTAGATTCAATTAGTAAATAGTTCTTACCTCAATTTTACGAGCTTCCTTGTCTTTTTCCTCCGATTCTCCCCCTCCACCAGAGGAGGGGAGGGGGAATTTGAGAGAGCAGCTTTGTGGTATTTTGCTAGATGGAGTTAAATCACGACAGTGAGTTAATAAAGAATCAGTTGGTATGGCAATGTATTAGGAAGATGAAGATATATTGATGTATGTTCACCATAATTCTCAGCCAGTATAATTGTTCTTTAGAAATTGGAAGTTGACATAGCATAGAGTAGTCATGAATCTGCTCTAAATTCCAACACCAAACAAACTCCAGACCCAACACTTTTAGACACAGCTGAGCGTGTGGCAGCTGTAGAATTTTGAATTACTTGAGGATTGTTCTTGTCTGTTACAAACTGTAATACAGAAAGTTTGGGGATGGTGAGGATATTGTAGATGTATATCTATCACTTTATAAATCCACACATACCTTTTTGCTTATAAAAATAAATTGTAAATGATTTGCTAAAATTTTGGCCGTAGAAATTACTCCAATCATATTCGTAAATGTCAGGATTAATGAAACAGCTTTTGTATATGAAGTTAACAACAAAATATGTTATGATCGTGTTTATGATCAATTATATAGGAAGAGATATTAGGAACAGAAACGTAAAAAAATTAAGCTCCATAGTAGAAAAAATGTTGTCTTCTACTTGGTTTTATAGATCTTAGGTCATATGCTTTCTGCACTAAATAAATAAAATGTGAAACTGTTAAAATCCAAGATGCTTGCACATATCTCATTGAGTTCACATCTGTAAAAAGAGGGATATAACCCTATCTTTCTACCTGTCATTTGGTGGAAGTGGATGATGTTTAACAATACTCAATATTTACACTTTTCTTAAGACCAATTATAGTGCCTTTAGTTATTAGAATGTTAAGGATTTGCATCATGGTAAATTTGAGTCTTTAATGATTTTTACTGCATTGCATTTCTTAATAAACATATCAGTATGCAAGTTCTGAAAAAGGCCCTGAGGATTTTATGATGGCTTTGTTCTTGGGAAAGAATACATCACATTCTCGTGGATACCATACGTTGTTTATTCTTCAGTTTATTTCTACAGTTTTTGCTTTTCCTGAGTCCTAAAATTTGATTGAGTTGCTTATCCTTAGTGGAAGCAAAAAAGTAATACTAAAAACTAAAAGCACAAGGATGAAGTAAGCACCTGAAGACACAATTTTAGAACGTAGAAGAACATGAGCTTCTTCTTGTCCTTTCTGCTAACTGGATGGCCAGGACATCCACCCTGAAACAAGGGAGTCTTGTGTCACTTCTTTCCTATTTTTGAATGGAGCAGGTTGCCTTGTATGTTGGCAAATTATGACCAGCGAGAAATGCTTGCTTTACAGTCCCTGCAGAAACATGAGAGGAGTCAGGGAGCTTCTCTTTCTATAGCTTAATCAGTCATATGTGTGTAGGAGCTTGCCAGGAACTGCTTGCCACTGTCTTTCCTTAGGACCACACACCACTGAGACAGCTGAGGCAGCTCACTCATGCCCTGTCCATCCTGGACCAGGGAGGAGCACTCATCCAGCGGTGAGCTGCTCATTGAGAACCCAAGAAGGGTGTCATTTGGGTTCACATACCTTTGAGACAGAGGGGAGCTGAAGCTGAGTGCCTATCCCAACTTCTTGCTTTGGACGACAGAGAACTTGTTTGTTTTCATGCTGTTGTTTGAATCTAGTCCCAAAACTTTTCTCAGCGAAAACTCTCACAGATTCTGTCAAATCCACCAATATTTCACATTTAGTAAGTTGCATTTTTCTGTCAAGTAACTAATGAACAAACGTCCAGCTTTGGTTTCAATTTAAAGCATTTATCAACACTGTCTTCTCCCTGGATTTGTGAATATTACAACTCCTTTCTTTCCATTGCTTTACTTTTGCCAAGGATGTCCAGAATGAACCAGTGGACAGAAAAACAAGCTCCATTTTTGATCCTGAAAAAACCCTATGGTTTTGCTCAGATCATATGAATTTTATGTTACTCTACTGAAAACGTAATTTGTGTGGTTCTAATTGAAAAAATGTGAATGCCTTTCACTGATTGTGGTGCTGGGGAGAATTGCTGAAGCAGTGAGATGACCACTCACCTGTTTGGATTAATTTCTAAGCATCTGTTAAGATTTCTCACTAGATTTGAGTCTGACATCCCATTGTTGCCAACATCAACACAAAATCCTCTTAAACTTGTGAGGTAACAGGCACAATCTGCTAATTGAGCTTCTCTGCTTCAGATTTTTCTCCCAGTATTTGTTTCCTCACCCTCCGTGTTTTGAGTTGGGCTGTGCTCTAATATGGCTTTCTATGGCCGACACCATCATCTTTATTTCCGCTCTTAGAATAATTAAATCAGATGAAACTTCTGCTTAAAACAGTAATTGTTGGAATTTAGTTTGAAAGTAGAGCCTAAAAAAAGGCCTCTGCCTACCTTTTCTAAGGCGTTAATGTCTAAATATGGTACCTCTTCCTGATGCTATTCTTCCCAAGGATTTCAGTCTGTTGCTGGCATTTCAGGAGTTGCTTAAACTGACTGTTTGCACATTACATAGAAAGGAAACCATGGAAAGGCACACAGATGTGTAACACCCATAACATGAATGATAAAAATAATTATTATTCAGAATTCTGTTTTTGCAAAGGTAATATTTTCCCATGTCAGGACTTATCCTTGTATTTAAAACTATGCATTGGTGTTTCACAAAAGCCGAGTTAGAAAAAATGCGTTTAGAATAGGTAAGATATTCTCTTTGGATTATTTTGATCCGGATGTTAACATTTAGCAACAGTGTTTCCATATCTAGTAGCAGGGGTTTTTTTACTGTAATAACCTTATTGTGGCTGCTTCTCAAGAAATCCCCATATCCTTTCCATTACTTTCCTTGAACACAAAATCATAACATGCAATACCATTTTACCAATGAAAAGTGGAAAATGGACTGAAAATGGGCCAACTTCAAATAATTTTTCAGATGACTGAAAATGAATGTGGGAATAACAGTGTCAGTGTCAGTTGAGTGGGCATTGTTTTAATGGATGCTGAAGCAGTATGCTGACCAGAAAAATCAAATTTAGAAAAGGTTGGGGTGAACAGAACCTCATGCTTCAAGAAAAGGGGCCTCTTGAAAGCTTAAAAAAACATTCAAAGTAGAAGTATAAGCTGAGAAAATTTGGCAAGGAAGTAAAGCCTAAAACCACAAAAATAATATCTGCATTTTTTAGATCCCTCAAGGAGGAGAAAAATGAAGCAGGAGTGCCAACATTTATTTAAAAAAAAAGGTTCTAAAAAAGATTTTTAGAACTGTTGTGAATGGAGAAATTATAATAGCACATAATACTCAGCTCATCCTGCAGAGCATAGTATCACAGGAGCTACTTGGAGGAAAGCTTTCAAGTCTTACAAATAAATAAGCATTTTATGCAGAAGCATGCTGTAAGGAAGGGAAAAGGAGACCTTAATGTAAAGAGAAATTGAGAACGTTTTACTAGACCAAAGTGTGCAAAGAAAAAATGGTAACATCTTATTTTTGTGAGTTTTTGGAAGTGTTTACTCTATGGGAATTGAGACAGACACTTCTTAAAGTGGCTTAAATGTATACAAAAATGTAGAAAGTAAGGAGTCAATGAAACACTAAGATATTAAAATAATTTGAATTGTCCTTCTTGTCTATTTACATTCTCAGTTTCCCATTTCTGAAAAGCAAAATACAAGATGTTTCATTATTTGAACTTACCTGTTGTTGGAATTTCTTAATAAATGTTTTCTTTATACATTTACATATCTTGACATAATGTATCCCTTGTTACAGTGTATGCGTATTTTTCCTGCTAAATATGAAAGTTGATCGTACTCAGTACTTTGTCAAACGTTTTGAAGTGATATACTGCTTACTCAATATGGTATTTCATAAACTCTTAGGAGTCTGGTTCCTTGCCATTAATGCCTGTCATTTAGATGTATTTAGCATACATGAAGCAATCGTGAAGTCTGCCATGTACTTGTAGTGAGCTCCGTGTTCTTATATTGTTCCGGAGAAGAAAGTTTGCTGTATGTGGATGGAAGTAATTTTTTTTAACCTATGAGGATCTGCATTCAGAATTTCACTTTCCTTGAAGCAAATGGAGATGCTAGCAAACACTTGAAAAAGGGAAATCCAAATCCCTGACAGGAGAGAATGATTTTCAGTAATTGTTTTCATGTGTTGGTAGCCTCTAAAAGTGTACAATGATGCTGAACTATTTTATGAATACCTATTGTGTAACTGGGTCAGGTGCACATGCACAGTTTGTAGCTGTCTCTAGACAGTTCTCTGATGAAATATCTATTTACTGTGATTTGTTTTTGTGAAGCATTCCATGTTTTATTGGAAGACATCTTGTCTTTAATTGCTGAGGTTGCAAAATTGGAAGCATCCCATAAGACACTGATCTAGAGAAGATACCAGATACATTCCATGAATTTTCTGTTTACCAGGCTGTTATGAAATGGTTAATATGAAATCATCTGCAGCTTTGTGACTGAAGCATAGTATTGCTAGCTATTTCAAATAAAACTATAAAGGATTGTAGCTTTTCCCACAATGATAATTTAATTTTTCTTCCTTTCCTTGGCATTTTTTCTTTTGTTTCCTGCCCATCCATATACAGAAGAAATTACCACAAATTTAGATTTTAGCTTTTTCATAATGATCCTGTTAGCTCACTTTGTACACATGGCAGGAGATACAGTTTCCACCAGACAACAGGAAGAAAAAAGATCCAGGCAGATCCTTTTGGATAGTTCATGCCCATCACAACTGTGTTTGGTTATTTTTCAGGAGGGTAGTGTCAGACTTAACAAAAATGTATCTTCTTTTTTTTTTTTTTTAAGTTTACAACTGAATTTAATTGTAAAAAACGCTTTTTCAACCTTAGGGAATATTAAATATTCATTTGACATGGATGGAAGAAGCAAATTCAGAGTTTCTCTTCTCTCCTTGGCAAGATTCACAGAAAAGTCTGTTATGAGAAACTATATGCAAGCTCCTGACCTGAAAACCTGGAACACCAAGGCTATTTTACTTTTGTTCATTTTGATAACGTAGGTGTAGGGACTGTAGTGTAACTGAAATGAAGCAATATTTCTTCTTCTTGTGTTTGTTCAAGGTTGGGACACATGAGATGATAGACTCATAGTTGGCTCCTGCAGGTAATCTCTCTTCCAAAAGCTGGTGATGGTGAATGAAAAATGAAATACAAACAAAAATCCTATTCAAACTAAAGTACCACTGTATGTGGGGTGACAAGGTCTTATTTTGTAATGGAAGAAACACATCTTTGCAAAAAAAGGACAAAGTACAGTATATAGTTACTGCCTAAATAAAATAGTTCTAGTTATAATTGCATGTGTTGAGGAAAACATGCTGATTCTGGTGAAAATTGTGGCACTGGACACAAAATTCACAAAAATTACAACACTAAAAAATAGAGAGACTTGAAAAAATATTGGAATGCTGGAGGGGTAGATTATGAATATACAATATGCTTTTATACCCGTCTTTAAACCTTTGAATCAAAAAGTTGAAGGGTTGCTTTGGGTTGGGCTACCAGGATGCAACAGCATCCCACTAGAACTTAATCAAGCAAGACAAATCTGTTCAAATGCAGAGTGAATATTTTTTGAAATGTAAAATAGTAAAGTTGAAGAAGTAGGAGAGAGAAATTTACAAGGATGAAATAAATGTTTCCTTATATCCAATCTCAACCTCCCCCAGTGCAATTTGAGGCCGTTTCCTCTTTTCTTATCACTTGTCACTTGGGAGAAGAGACTAACACCCACCTCTCTGCAACCTCGTTTCAGGTAGCTGTAGAGAGCAATATGGTCTGCCCTCAGCCTCCTTTTCTCCAGGCTGAACAACCACAGCTCCCTCAGCCGCTTCTGACAGGACTCTCAAGCAGGTCAACACTCACACCTAACTTGGTGTCATTTGCAAACTGACTGAGGGTGAACTTGATCCCCTTGTCCAGATCATTGATAAAGATATTCAAGAGAATGGGCCCCAGTACTGGGGGAACACCATCCCTGGGGAACACCACCTGTAACCGGCCGCCAACTGGATTGAACTCCATTCACCACAAGTCTTAGGGCCTGGCCATCCAGCCAGTTTTTTACCCAGTGAAGACTACACCCACGCAAGCCATGAACAGCCAGTTTCACCAGGAGAATGCTGTGGAAAACAGTGTCAAAGGCTTTACTAAAGTCTAGGTAGACAACATCTACAGCCTTTCCCTCATCTACTAAGTGGGTCACCTTGTCATAGAAGGAGAACATGTTAGTCAAGCAGGACATGCCTTTCATAATCCTGTGTTTGACTGGGCCTGATCACCTGGTTGTCCTGTACGTGCTGTGTGATGGCAGTCAAGATGATCTGACCATAATCTTCCCTGGCACCAAGCTCAGACTGACAGGCCTGTAGTTCCCCAGATCCTCCTTCAGACTTTCTTTTAGGGGGGCATCACATTGGCTAACCTCCAGTCAACTGGGACCTCCCCAGCTAGCCAGCACTGCTGATAGATGATGGAAAGTGGCTTGGTGAGCACTTCTGCCCAGCTTCCTTAGTACCCTTGGGTGGATCCCATCTGACCACATAAACCTGTGTGTGTCTAAATGGTGTAGCAGGTCATTAAACTTTTCCCCTTGGATTGTGGGGGCATCATTCTGCTCCCCATTCCTGTCTACCATTACAGAGGGCTGGATACAGAGAGAACAACTGGTATTACTGTTAAAGACTGAGGTAAAAGAAGGCATTAAGTGCCTCAGCCTTTTACTCATCCTCATCCTGGGGGAAAAAAAAAAAGTATAAACCTTTTAAAGGATCCAAATTCAGAAAAATAAAATTATTTTGGCTCTTATAACAACAATAAGAAAGAATCCTGCAACAATGTAAGTAATTTCTGCTGTAAACTGTAGATACCTAATAACGGAAGTTTTAATGCATTGCTTGAAAATAGTGTTAGGTGAATGTTATGAAGGGTTACAAAAGTGGGTAGTATATCTTGGGCAGGAAAACAATACAACAGAAATACCGAAATAATTGAGATGATTTGATATCAACATGATAATCTGATATTTGTAGGACTAATAGACAGTTAAGAAGAGCGTAATTGAGGTTAATAATTGTATTATGGACTCCTTCCTTTCCTACAATTTCCTATCCTTTCTACTGGTTTATTGGAGTGCTATCCTAAGTCATTCATTTCATAGTGGGGTGAATGTACCTCTATGAAGTTATGATTGCTTTATACTTCAGTAAGAAGAGGAGGAAGAAAAAGGTAACCAGCGTATGGTTGGTATAAAATATGCTTTTAGTGTTGATCTGTAATAACTAAGCTGTGGTACATATCAAGAAATTGTAAACGTATTACTGTGAATCATCTAAAGTGTTAATACGTAGGATATAAACAGTATTAAACATTTTTCCTCAGAAAAAATATAGGATATATAGAAACATTTTTGAAACAAAAAAGTGAATTCCTGAAGCATGGTGTTTTGCCAAGGAACTAATTATTTGGAAAATCTGCTGGCTGCTGTAGATCTGGTTACAGCTATATACATTTCAAACTCCTCTCTCTGGGAGTCTGTTCTCATCTTCTAGCTTTTTAAATGTGTTTTCCTCCTTATTTCCTCTCTGTATCTCAAGACCCTGTGTATTTACAAAAATTATGTATCAGATAGCAGCAGAATACATTCAAAGAAGAAGGTGCTGGAGTCTTCACAAACATTGTTCTTAACCATCTGAATTTCACACACACGATACTAGCTGTATCCTAGCATCTGATCTCAGTGAGAGACTGAAGGAAAATTTGGTTTCTTTAGCTTATCACAGAGAAAGCTAAGCAGTAACTGGATCACAGTCTGTAATTACTGACACAAGGAAAAATTTTCTGATACTAGAAGACTCCCTAATCTCACAGAGAAAGGTGTCATGAGATCTAGTGGCTAGAAGCTGAAGTCAACAGAGTTCAAAGTAAAAATGAGGTGCAGACTTTTAACATGAAGGCTAATTCACCATTGCAAGAACTTAACATTTCAGGTAGCAGTTCCACAGCTGGCCTGCAACTGAAGGGAGGGAGCATGCAGTCTCTTGCGTGTGTCTGGGAGACCTCCAAATCAAATCCTTTCCCTTCTTCAAGGCTGTGTTTAGTTAGTGTGGAGAGCTGAGCTGAATGAAACAGTGCCATCTGCCACAGTGTTGCTCTAAGTCTTGTCTGCAGCTTCCCATGTAGCAGTACAGGAGGCTGACTGTGTTCCGCTCTCCAGTTTCTATCAGACAGAACTAACATCTCAGTGCTCTTCAGTGTGCTGAAGCACATTTGTTTGGTTGCTATTGTTACCGTCATCTCTGAAATAGACTCACTATGGTTATGAGAAAAAAGTTATGGAGAACAAATTAACAAAAATCCATGGAGCTCTTTTAACACAAAGTGTACAAACTTAAATTAGCTCTTTCATATATGAAGACATGTTACTAACTTGAAGCTACATCAGTGAAAAAACCTGAAGGAATATAATTCCCATTACCTCAAGCATGAAGAATCATTGACAGCAGCAACATATGGTCTCCCTAACATTTCCCTATTCAGAAGTTTGGAGAGGTCATGATTACAGAAAGCAAAGACTCAGCTGAGTGTGTAAAGCACTGCAAGCTGGTATACCAATGGTTTCTATGTACCTAATAGAGAGCAGATTACTATCTCCAGTCTGAAACCTTCTTTTCTTGCATTTCCCTTTATTGAAGGTGTTTGTCATATTTCTGGGCTGCAACTCTCTTGGCACCTGCAGCCTAGAGGAAGGCACAGTCTACAGAGCCGGGGAAATGCAGTTGGGTGTATTGAGGGGATGGTCCCCATCCCAAACGAGTGACTCCTCTTAGGATGAAGTGTCAGGGTCTTAGGTATGGAATGAGCCCACCTGAGCAGAGGTCGAGTGCTGAAGTCAGCCTTCCAGATGATGGAAATGATTGGGAAAGGGTTGCTCTACAACACATGATAGCGCTGGAATGAAGAACCACAGATGAAAGAAACTAATAAAGATAATACCTAATTAAATTGTGTCTTTTTTGTCTGTTTTCCTGTATATCCAGAACAGTGAAGGTGGAGTGAAAAAAATTATTTAGGTTTTAATGTCTAGTCTTAGAGCAATACCTTCAATTGTGAAATTGAAAAATTGGAAAAGCAATGGTAATTTTTAGCTATTTTAAAATGTTTTGACAATTTAAAAAAAAAAAAACAAACAATTTTTTTTTTTTTTCATGGTTTGGAATATTGGAAGCACTTAACTTCAGAAAAATTATTGTGTCAGTATATTGTTCTAGCTAATTTCTGTATTTATTACTGGAATGGAGGGATTTCTAATTTATGACCCTGAAATGGATGTTAATAGAAAGTTATAATATTTTGGTTGCGTCTTGCACAAGATAGCCTCAGAAGTACGTCTGTTATCTGATACATAACTGACAACTGTGTCAGGCACGCTGTTGGAAGAAAATACGGCTAAGCATAATTACAACTGTGTCCGTTACCCTGTGCTTGCTTGTAGCATTTGGACTAGGTGAGATGGTTGGACTAGATGATCTTATAGGTCTTTTCCAGCCTTAGTGATTCTGTGATTCTGTGATTTTCTGAAGAAAATAAGTTGATGTGACTCATGAGAAATAGATCTTACAAGTGTTAGGTTATGGTACTTACTGATATTCTTCTAACAGCTATAACTCATGCAATTTAAAAAAAAAAGAGTTCATATTTTAACTCACAGTTCTTAATTGTTGAAGAGATACGATTAACTTAAATGCAATTCATTGATGGGTAAAATTTACTATGTTCTTAAGCAATATTGTAATGAAAAACTCCTGCTAATAACAATCACCTTGACTTTCTTTAAAGGTCCTTGCCTATACAGAAGGTCTTCATGGAAAATGGATGTTCAGTGAGATTCGGGCAGTTTTTTCAAGACGTTATCTTCTGCAGAACACAGCTTTGGAAGTGTTTATGGCAAACAGAAGTATGTGTTTGTTTACTTTGTAGCATAAAAATGTTCTAGTAGTTATTTCGTGTGTTATTTCTGTGCAGCAGTGAGATGTGTTTATAAAAACAGATCATTGCAATTGGTAAATTCTTCAAATTTTTGATAGGAAATTTGCTTTTTCTGTGATACCACCCCTCTCCTCCATTTCCTGTAAATATTTTGTGAAATATCCGAAAGGATATTTCCTTTTCTAATTATATACTGAGTTAAAGTAAAAAGGAAGAGATCAATAAATGGATCCACTCAGTTTTCTGTGTATACTACTCTGAATTAAAGTTGAGTGGTTGGTGAAGTGTGTCAGTAGTCTTTTTCCCTGAGGAGCTCTGATGTAAGTTTTGATTTCTACTGGAGAGGGAATTAAACAGTTTCTGGTCCTGTGTGTTTTGATGCACCAGTTAGAAACCAAACGCCATGCCAACTACTGAACAGATTCTCAGCCTGGTAAGAGGTTATAGGAGTTAATGGTAAGCTGTGATTCCTCTGAAGTATATCTCACTCAGGTCTTCTGCAAAATGGCAAAGTGCCAAAATGCTAATAAGCTAATGCTACATAGGTATGAAGTATCCCAGGAGTTTCTGTTCTGACTTGGAGCTGGAGGAGGATAAAAGTGGAACTGACTTCCCAAATTAAAAAAAAACCCAACAAACATTTTAAAAATATGTGTGGGTGGGGAAACAGACTTCTGCAAATGGTTTACAGTCTGTATTTTCTCTTCTTCATTTAGCTTCTGTTATGTTTAATTTTCCTGACCAAGCAACAGTGAAGAAAGTTGTGTACAGCTTACCACGTGTTGGAGTAGGAACCAGCTATGGTTTGCCACAAGCCAGGTAATTTAATTAAAGTTGTTTGTATATCTTATGTTTATTAAATTAACAAATGATATATTCAAAAATATTAATAGTAAAATATTATTCCTGTCATGAAATGCTGTATTTTCCCTTTCCTCAGATTAGTTTGAGAAACAATACCCTTTACCTACTATATGGCCCGTTATTATGGAAGAGAAGTAAAAGTATTGTAAATTTTTTTTTTTTTTAATTATTACACAAAATAAGTATATTCCAGTGAAGGACCAGAAAATATCTTATACATTATCTCTTCAAAGTCTGGTTTTCAGTCAGGTTTTATACAAACATTCATTTTTGTTATTGTTCTGCAGGACATGGACCTAAACTTGATTAGATTTTGGGTTTGTTGAATGAAAATGATTTTTTTATATATATATGTCTTCTCACTTGCCTTTTATATGAATATGTGTGGGTTTCACTTCATTGCTCATCAGTATAGTGGCTATTTTGCAATTTCCAAATTTCTTTCATTCATTAGGATAATGCATTATTCTTCTTCTGTTTCCAAAATTAAGGAGGATATATATTTTGGAAAATTCTGACTAAGATTCAGTTTTAGAGATTTTCAAATACTATGGACAGAGTTCTTCTTATCTCATCACCATCAATATTAAATCAGCCTATGGTCAGATCCTGTACTATAAAAGTGTTCCTATTTCGGTGGTGGGTAAGATGATCTTCACTGAATTCCACGGGCAACATAGTAATGTTTTTTTCTAAATATTTTGTTTAGAAATGTTTGTTCAGGCCTAAAATTGGTTTTGGGGGTGTATTACCAGAAGTTTGGTGAAAAATGTTTAGGTTCAGGGTAAATTTCTAGTCAAAATGAAAGAACAATAAATAAATATAAGGAGGTGAGGAAACACTAGGAAGTTCACAAAATATGGTGCTTCGGGTTTAGATCTCCATTTAGCTTGACTTGGCCAAAAGCCAACGACTTAGTGTCTGGGATGTATCTTTCTATAAGCCATTTTCTACAGATGAAAACTTCATATTGTCCTTGTTTTATCCTAGTGCAGAATGTGGAAATACTCTGAAGTGTCAAAGCATTTGTAGGACTGGAGGACTATTTCATTCTCAGCTGAACATCATTCCCTGTCATGAGCTCGAGTCTCATGGTGCCTAAGGCTTGATCTCCTGAGTGTGCTGAAGTTCTTAGGCAAACTGCCAAATTTCTCAAGTTTTCACTGAGATCAAGGGGAATTTGGGGCATTTATTTGGTGGTGCATCTTGTTAATATTTGCATTGCTCTTCCAAATACTCTAATTAAAGGAATTGCTGTCTCTAAATGGAAAGTAATGGTATTCTTTTCTGAAATAAAAATGGCCACATGTTCTAGAACAAACAAAATGCAAATTTCTCAATCAGAATTTCATATCCACAGTGACATTTTTACTTTTGAAATTCATATCCTTTGTGCATTATTCAGTGAATAATTGTGTGAAAAAGTTTGTTGATACATAATTATTTAGAAAAGTTTCAGATTCAATATTATATGCAGTTATTTCCATACCTTTCTGATTAAAGTTCAATTTGAATCGAAAATGAGCTTGTTAGCCTTCAGAATAAATCTGGCATAAGGTAGTGAAGTTGTTTTTCTTTCTTGTTTTTGTGTAATCATATGATTTATGCACATTACAGACCCTGTAATCATGGTTTTTTCCTTTTTTTCTGTCTACATATCCTTATTGTCTTCAGTAGGATTGCAATGGAGTCACTGGGGGAAAAATCTGGTTCTGTAACTGCTCTGAGTTAATATTTTGTTGATGTTAGAATACAGCTTCCATTCCCATGAATATGTTGGCTCTGGAATGCTAATTTTTAAAATTAGGCTTATTTGTATAACTAACAGAAGGAGAAATTGTGCTGAATAACCAAAAAGATCTGCTGCGCCGAGTAAAATGTTATCATTTTTTTATCACCAATTTTCCAGATTAAGCTGTACTTTAAAATATTTTAACAACAGCAGATTTTTCTGGTTGTTTTGCTTAAGTTCTTTATTTTTTTAATTAGTATTTTCTCTGTGATGCTACTCTGATAAAAATTTCATCTAAAGTTAATTACATTATCACAAAGAATTGCACTTCACAGTGGAAATGTTCTGAAGGAGTAAATAACGTTTAATGAAGTACGTGGACTTTAAGTGCATTTCTGTTTTCATGGAGAAACCTGCAATTAACAAAGATGGAAGGAAACAGCAGGAAAAAGCAATATTTATGATTTTCTAATGGCACAAAGGATTAGAAGCAGGCAAAGTGGTATCTCTTCCCAAGACTATTACAGACCTGCTGTTCTGAGCAAGTCTCCAGTTTGCCTCCTTGCTACCTTTCCTAACAGCCTGTTTAATGCTTTGAATCAACACAGCATTCAAATCAGTGCTTAATGTTACAAAGAAGTAATTACATTCTTAAAATCAGTCACATGTTCAAGAGTTTGGCCTGATTTGATAATCAAATTCATCTGTCTTGGATAAATGCATTTTCACTGTTCCTGAAACATGTTGCATTGATTGTAGTTTCCTTATGACCTTGCCATATGATACAACTGGGCAGACAGTACTGTGCCTTTTGTTTAACTTATTTCTACAGCTCCGTATGATTCTACACAGGTAGAGTGATATCTGCATTTTTACAATGCTATTAGCAGACCACTTTTTAGGGTTCTAAAACCTCTGGTGCAATTTACTGATGTATCTTTATTGAGGGTAACATGACAGCTTAGGAACCAACGGTGAGCTGCCTGACGGTTTTGTAAGCATACAGACATCAAAGAATTGGTAGAAGATACCATAGAAGATACGATGATACTGTATCATACTTCACCACTAAACATGTGCTAGCACCTTCCACTGAAATTTTGTGGGCTATCAATGCATTAGATAAAACAGTGGATCCAGTTATTACAGCTAAGAAATAGAAATGATGAGCTTTTTTGCTGAAAGAAAACATGTATTTTGGCTGGTACACTACCTATATTCAGTGTCAGGTCAGCTCTGCCACTTACTCCACATCAGTATCTTGGGCATGGATTTATGGATCTCAGTATAGCTGGTTTCAGAGGTTGGATTTTGGGAAGAGAGAGGGGTAGGAAAACTAAGATTTGATGTCATCAGAGTGTAAAACCCTTCTTAGAACTTTGATTAAAAGTGAATATTGATGAGTCTCTTGTCAGAAACCGGTTACTTTCTCAAGCCTTTTTTTTTTTCTTCCTGAAGCAACACATCACACAGGTGCTATGTTTTGAGAAGATACTTAAAGATTCTTTCTGTGAGATTGGATTGCAGCTAACCAAATTGATTGAGAAAGAGGGTGGGTCATGCTCCACACATGGGGATATATAACCTACATTCCTTCAACTAAATACCAAAAAGTGTTTTCTTAAACATATTTAAGCCATTTAAAACTTGAAGAAATGGATCATCCCCTTCTACATCAGAAGGTCTTCTGCAGTTTCCATTTTGAGTAGGTATTTGATGGTGCTCTAAAAGCAAAGGAAGCACATTCATTTGTACATCTTCTTATTGGTGATGGCATATCGAAGGAGAGAAATGGGTTGATCAAAGTTCGGTGGATTTAACAAAATACAGAACAGTGGGTCTTCCTGTGTTAACTGAAACAAGCAAGTGTGGGACCAATTTATCATGCATAATTTTTTCCAGTCTCTGCTGAAGTAACTGCAAGTCTTTCCAACACCTTAGATACAGAGTAAATAAGGAGATTTTTTAGTATATTTTGATTTCCTGTAGATATCGGTCAAATCAGGCATTCAAATGCAAAGTCCAGTACTTGACTGTTTAAAGATTTTTGAGACTCCCTGGGAGATTGTGGGTAAAGTCTAAAAGCAGCTACTAAGTTGTACTGATGCATAAATGTTGTTTTGTCATGGAAGGAACAGAAAGTCTGTGACAGAAATGCATTGTAAATTTAATGATCTCCTTAGCATTTTTATTTTCTGTATTTATTAATTTGTTTGAATTAGTCATAGTTTACTGGGAACAATATGTCTTGGAGAGTTCCACTGTAAATGTAATTGTTATCCTATAACATGCAATATAAAATGTGATTACATTCAGATAATTCTTTAGATAAATTGTTCAGAAGAAGCATAGTAGAAACAACTTAAAAAATTTTTGTGATGTGTCCTGTGTACTAGTAAAGTGTATTTACCATTGTCATCCTAGAGTCTACTGTAAAATAAGGCTGCCCAAGCTGGCAAGACCTTATATACTGCTATTTTGGGTAAATACAGAGATCAAAAAAAAAAAAAGAAGAAAGTCTACTTACACCTGCATGGTCATTTTTGTGTACCCATTTTCTAAGCCTAAGTATGGCAGACACTGACAACCTACACAGCAATTTAGGTGTGATAACTGTACACTCCAATTGTGTACCAATACTCATCCTTTCACTAGAGATACGGTTTAGTGCCTGTGTAGGAATATATACATATATCTTTATAAATTGTCCACATTTTTGTAATAGCTACACAATGTGATACCTTGTGTATGACTTTATTTTAAGAAAAAACTCAGCATTCAGAATCTAGAAACAATACACAGTGTGTTCAGTGTGCAACTGAAAGCTGAAGCATTGACTGTCCCTATTTACTCTGTAGATATATTCTTTAAATTCATTAATAGGCCACACATTGCAGATACTTTTTTTTTTTAACAGGTATAAACATTTTCTCTATTTTGACCCATTTATAGGATTTTAGTTTCTGTAAAAAAAAAAAAAAAAACAAAACCCAAACACCAAAAAAATGGCTTAGGAGATAAATCTTTTGCTCCTTCCAAAGATTTTCCTTGTCTTTTTTGTTCAACAAGGACTACTTTCTCTAGAAATTAGTTGTGAGCAGTGAGGCTATTTCTGATTGTTGCAGATTTTTTCTTTAATGCATCAGTCTAGACTGAATCTAGTCCCCTATATTTTACAAACCAGGGACAGTATATCCTGTGAGTAATTTGTAACTTGGTGCATGGTATTCGGTTATTGCGATGTTGTCAAATTGAAAATAGAAGAGCTGAAGTTTTCTGCTTTTCTCTTCCTTGGCTCAGTAGTTTGGTTCTTTCTCCCTTAACCAGTCATGTAAGTTTTAGAAAATGTGTGGAAATTGAAAAAAATTTTAGAAGCTTCTGCTTCTCTTCCAAATCTGACTCAAATGCAATTCAGAAGTTATTAAGGAGAGACAGGCAGATGGACATGTGAGCAGATAACTGAATAAACCTTGTTTCTTTCAGAAACCAGGCTATAAATAGAGATCTTGAAGCTTACTGTGGTATAGGAAGGGATCATGGGTAGCTGACCATGGAGGAGGTGCACAAACTGTGGAATAAATATCTTCAACCCATGTGCTGGAAATATATGGCACTTTAATCTATCACTCACTCACCTTAATGAACTTATCTCAATGTATCCTTTTGAAACAGGGAAATGGTATTCCTCTTTTATTCCTGCTGGACAAGCCAGGCACCACTAGGTCTGCAGTTTCGTTTACTTCTAGTCTTTTAGCAGATTCAGAATAAAATAAAAGATGAAATATATTATTCTGAATTATTACAATGCTGTAGTACTGGTAAAATAAAATAGAGAGCTTAACTTTAGTCATTTCTCAAATGAGGATAATGGTGTCTTCTTGACTTCATTAAGTGAAATAAAAAAGTCTCTGAGAGAATCTGAAATTAATCACACTAATAACATTGCCCTACATCTTAACATTTAATGAGGCTCTTAAAAAAAATCATTCTTTAAATGTATTTCCTAGGAGAATCTCTCTGGCCACTCCCCGACAACTTTATAAATCCTCCAACATGACTCAGCGCTGGCAGAGACGGGAGATATCTAACTTTGAATACTTGATGTTCCTGAACACTATAGCAGGTAAGGCTTCTGACTCTGTAATCCTTCATAATATGTTTATGTTTGTCAAAGTCATAAGCACCATGACTTGATAGAATACATTTGTCCCTCTAGAATTCAGCTGCAGCTTTATGATAGATTCTGAAACACACGCATTAAATTTTATCAGAAAATGCACAGCCTATCACTGAGGCTTTCGATTCATGTATTGTTGCGAAGGCTGTTCCTTGCTCCCCTTCTGCCATTTCCTCTGCTGACAGCTTTGTCTGAAGCTTTATTAGAGGCAACAAACCATTGCCAGAGAGTGTCTGGAAATAATAATGGGAAAATGTAATTTCGCTACTTCATCATTCTCAGGAACAGCAACTAGACAGCAGAATAACAACAGTATTCTGCCTAGTACAGATGTCACCTGGATTGTGGTATGATTAGATTACAGCATCTTTTCTCATTTAGTTCTTTGAGCTGAAATATAATATCAGATTAGGTATTTAAAATGAGGAATAACTGCCATAGACATCCATTCGTTACTGGCAAAAGAAGAGCTTCTCTGGCAATTGTCATTAATTAAACATTCACGACAGCATTACTCCTTTCACCTTTCCCTTTTCTATGTGTTAACTGCTGTGGTGATTTTAAGTGTAAAAAGCAGTGGTTTTCTACACCATATACAAAGATTTCCAGGAGGTTGTCTACTATTACAATTCCTGCCTGTAGCACACATGCTGCTTATGAACCTGCCTGCGGAGAGCCTTCCTCAGACATTTCAGTCCAGTGAGCTTTAATTTGAAACCCAAATGAAATTCCACCAGGCATCACTTCGTACTCCAGTGTTACAACCCTCATCTTTACTTGGTCCTGACTTTTATGCTTGAGGTTATCCTCAGGGCAGACATAAGACAAATGTAAGTGTGAAACCCAAAGGCAGCACTCGTTACGCTGACCTGGCTGAGGACAGTCACTGCGTTCTTCCCAGTAGGGCAGTGGCAGAATTCAGGAACTGTCAAACTCAGTCTTTGGACCTTTAGGCTTTTGCCTCTGTGCTTGTAAGGTAGGCATCTCCCGTGCATCTAGTCTTATGGACATTAATAAATGTGTCATCAAATTATCCCAGTGTGATACAGAAGTGCTACCACTGAACAGTTGGAAATCTGAGGGCGTGTTTTCCTTGTGCAGTGGAGCACAAAACAGAGTCCCTGAAGCTACCAGAGACCTGGGCTGGAAAGTCCATATGGTGCAGTCCAATGCAGGCTCACCAGCCTGCTTTCTGAGCATTATAGCCACAGTCCCACAGATCTCTGTCGAAGGAAGGAGCCCTGCTGAGCGTTTATTACCTCTGGCCCAGCACCACAAGAATGCCGCTATCCTGCTTCTGGACCTGGGCCTGCCTCCAGCTGCTCCACGTCTCTTGCACATCCGTCTGCTGATGAGGAAACACAGGCAGAGCCTCGCAGGCTCTCTGACCGTCTCACCTGACCTTGGAGGGTTTACTAGAGAGCTGGGAAGTTAGCCTAGGTCCCCTCAGTCCTTGTGCAATATATTATCGACAGAACTGTCCTTCACTTGTAATTTCCTTTTTATGTATTAATTTCTTCTGTAAGCAGTGTGTCTAAACTCTTTAAATGAGAGTAGACAAGAGCTGAGCCAATTTTTGATGAATTACTTTTCATTTTTAATCAGTTTAAAACTCCAAGGTCATTTATTTTTAGGTCAGCAACTAAGTTTCAGCCTGAAGAGATTCCTTCAGAGTATCTGAGAGGTCTCAAGAAAAGTGTGGTTTTGACCTGTTGTTTTATACTAGTACTGCTAGGCAGGCTTTATAGCCAAACAGCTGGGTGGTCTCGTGAAGGTTTCTCTTAAATGTCATCTGGTGTCATCCACATGCCTTACAATAAGATGGCTTGATATTTGCATTCCAGGTACCACCTACTATGCCAAAGGTTCGGATGACTACTGACTCTTTCGTGTGTGTGTGTCTATGAGCTTGTATTGTATTTGGAAAACCTTGCAACAGCTTGGTCTGTACCATAGTAGTACCTCTCTGACTGAAAGCACTTAATTTCTGGCAGATTTTTTGGTAATGGTCTCATACTGGTAAATCTCGTTTGTTGATGTAATCTCATTGTTGTTAATTGTATAAACTCACTTGCTTATTTTCACAGCACTCCCCACTGTCTTATGAAGTCTGTCAGCAGTGCATGATCAAATTCAGGTTCAAATTTAGGTAAAGGTTCTATTCCCCAGAAGAGAGGGAGGTAAATTTGAGTCTCTAGAAGAAATTCACTCTCTTTGGTTCCATCTTGTATTGACTAACTTATTTTGTAAAGTCATTCTTTTCAATGATGCTTTGAGGTCACATGGATCAACAAATGAATGTTTTCTGTAGGACATCCAGTAAGTTTTATATAAAGTTTTGTAAGTGACAAATATTGGGTAAATAAAAATCAATACCCGTGCACACTCTTCTGCTAAGATGTGAGCAAGGTGTTAAGTAACGTTTGGGGACTTTTTCTGTGTCACAATGAAATAAAAATCAGAGTAAGGAATATTCTAACTCCTCTGCATTGCTTGGGTTCTGCTACTGGGTCCTTACCAATCTATACATTTTCTGTTCTGTTTTCATTTTCCAGGAAGGGTAATAATCATCATGTTAGGTTGGGAAGAAAGTATTACTGTATGATCTCGTAAAAGATTTTGGAGGGATGCCTAAAGGCAACTGAGATTCCTGAGTGCTTTCCCTATCAGCAAGGGTGCTGTCATACCTGACAGTGTTCCAGCAGGATTAGTGGAATAAAGGGTCCTGCTGACATGAACTATGACTATTGCGTGTTAGAATGGCCTTCAATGCAAAGAGCTTGTAAGGAGGCATGATTGCATTGCTGTGTTACATGCTTTCCATTTCTACTTCTTCATATTTTTTTTTAAAGATTTTGAAGATTCATAGTCTCTATGAACACAGATAAGTAGATTTCAGTTGCTAATGATGTCATAACATCTGCACTCGATGAATTCTCATAGAAACCTGTGATGGTTTTTCTGAAAATGACAATGAAATTGACCCTTGATAGCTGAACTCCCTGCCAATGACACACACACAAATCCTTTTCTGAAAACAACATAAGAGAATTAAAACTGACTGAAACCCAACAGACAATAAACAATAAAATGACAGTAAACTTTTTATTCCAGTTTGGAACAAACTCTAAAATTTTCCAAATTTTTGACAGAAGCAAAAATCTACCAAAGTTATTTTCTGGACTATCAACCTGGTTTTGTAGTTTTAATGAAGTCTGTACTTTAACTAGGAAGCTAACTTCCAAAATCCCATAAAGAACTTCGGGGTATGGCAAAGAATCTTGTCATAAAGTTCCTGGCAAGCCAGAAACCCACCCACAATGGAGGGCATATGAGCTCCAAGTCCAAAGGCAACAGAGGAAGCTTCAAAACATAAATATATGTAAGAAAGCCAAGAAGTTTGGCCTTCACCATTGCATGGCACTGTCCTACCAGGGCCTGAGATCTGGGAAACCATGGGTTCGAGAGCTATGAGGCAGCCGAAGTAACACCACTGCTTTAACAGCTGTACCTGTATTTCTGTAAATCTTCTGTTGAAAGGTATTTCTACAAAATGTTTCCTTTACAACAAATAGATGTTTTCTGATGAAGCACTAAAAGAATTAATATCTCTACCAGAAATACAGTACTTGAAAGAAAATGCCTCTACTACATGTTGCCCTTGTTTTGATAACACTGAACAGATAACTTTCCAGTTACGTCTCTGTTAAAAACAAGCAGATCCTTATATTCACTGTAGACAGGACTCTCGACACTCAGAAGAAAACACAGGATTTTCTATTTTGTACAGAGCATTGAGTATATTCATGATCTCCTTTGCCAAGTAAACACAAGACGTATTTTATTTTCTTTCTTCATTGGGAATCAAATTTCAAATACATTTTTAATTATACTCTTTTGTAATGAGATCCCATAAGAAGTATTTCCTTAGAAGATACAACTTCTTTGCCAGTAATTGTTGGTGCAGACAGCAATGCCCTAGTTTTAAACTATAACTTTTTGTTTAACCAGCATCTTCTTTTCTAAGAATGTCATTGTTTTTAGCCATTGAGAAATATGTGCATCAAAATGTTTTTGTTCATGTTGCCCTACTGGCTTATTCAGCATAGCTGAGCCATAGCTTAGTGACTTAAGAAATATGGAGGCTTGGCACTTTGGAAATGTGAATTATCTTCTGATAAGTAATTGATACAGAGGTCCCTTAATTTTTTTGTTTTCCACTAATGAAGTTATGTCAATTCTTTGTAACCTCCTTTCTTCTTACAATGGTACTTAATTAGCATGTAGCCCTTTACAAAACAGTAAGAAATCACTCATTTTTTTTGTGATCCCTTTCTGAAATTATTCAAGTAACAGCACCCTTGGAAGAGAGACTTTCAGAAATGAGACTTCTGACACCAGCTCATTTCTTTCATTTGTGACATGCAACAGGGTCCTTTCCCACGAGAAGTCGTGGCCTTCTTGTTAATTTGGTTAATTACACAGACTTGTTGGTCTCTGTAGAACAGAACCAGTGAAATAATATACAAACATTTCCTTAAATCGCTCCCTGGTTTGCCAATATATCTGCCCTGACAAGCATGGCCCCTGGCTATTCTGTAAGTTCTTAATCAATGCTTGAAATAGTGAAGTGTCCCTTTGGAAAAAAATCCATTTTTCTAGGACTTTTTTTTTTTTCTTTTTTAACCTTTACATCACCCTGTTACCACCTCTGAAACATTGCCTGGCTTCATTTTCAGTTTAACAGTTTCTGTTGTGATTCGTACTCATGACTTAATAACTGTGTACTTCAACTATCATGGTTGTCTCTTCCTAGACCATTTCCTACCCAAGGATATATGATTACCATAACTTATACTGGCCTGACGACTCATTGCAGTTTCAGTTGAAAATCACTCTCCATTTTCAAAACTCTCTAAAATCTTGTTTCAACCTGTTTCTCTGTCCTTTTTGCCAACTATTTTCTCGTCTCTCTATTCTGTTTCCAAGGTGTTCACCTCTTTCTTGCCCTCTTTTCTAACTCGAGCATATTTTATCATGTTTACAGCTCTGGGTTTTTCTCCCAGAGGTAAACACTGCACTCTGCTACTTATCAATCAGTCTCTGTTATATTTTCTGTGCCCCTGGTTTTTGTCCTGGTTGTGTAGACATAAGCCTTCCTGGCCACCTTCCCCCTCCTCATACCTACTGCCTTCACATGGATGCTTTAGCTTCGAAGGTTGGGAAGCAAGTATGATTACACAAACTGTCCTTTCTTCAGGTGCCCAGGAAAAGGCCATATTGTGTGTGATCAGCATGTATGTCAACTGAACCCTCTGGATGATACAGGGAACAAGTGATTTTTACTATTCTCAGTTACAAGATTATTGAAAAAAGTATTTAAAAGTAATCCCATCACAGCAAAAGGAATCATGAGGAGTGGGAACAAGAAGTCATTTTGTAATATGGTTACAGTGTCCACTGTTTTACTTAGAAGTCTATTTTTCAAATCTATTTCTCAGTATATAACTGATTTTTGCTGGTTTTTTCCTTTTCAAATTGCAGTGCATTAAATGCGTGTTTGCATTTGTATTTATTGGAATTTGAATTATTTAAATCCTACCTGCCACAGCTTTTAAAAGAAGTGGAGAATAATTATATCCATAATATTTGTAAGCCATTTCTTATAGCGGACAGGGATTATTTTTAAAGGTTTGTGGAAAAAAATGACATCTTCAGTCAGGTAATAAATTCAGATGAACTTCTTCCCACTCCCTCTTTTTTTTTTTTTTTTTGCCTGTTTAGCATTTTCCACTTTTTTACTCTGTGATGTACAAGCCCTCACTGGTTAATTATGTATATATTTAGCTACTGCATGTGTTGGGCTTATTATTGTCATCTAATTAGATGTAACTCGAACTACTTGCTTCTAGAAAAATCATTAAAAATTCTTTCCTAATGACCTAGAGATGACAAAATGTCTGTAAAGTGTGAAGAAGCAGACAAGCACAGGAACATCGCTCTTAAAGAGTGTTAATCCAGATGCTGCAATCATCTAATTAAACAATATTTTGCTGTCATTAACATTTTCACCAAGGAATTGCAGTTATAATTTCTTTGTCAGCTGTCTCTAGCTCACTTTACCTTCCAAACTAAAGTGCCATATAAAAACATTAAATTGGATGGTTTAATTAAAAAGTTTTTTTTTAATGAAGAAACATATCCAGTATTTTTGAGATCTCATTTACTATGCCTCAGTTTTATTGTTCAAGTAGATTAGTGTCACAGGCTTGCAATATTTAATATTCAGCCTTTAATATTAATCTCTGTAAGCCTACTTGGGGGAAAATCTGAAGCTTCTGAAAAGGTATAGGGACTACCAATCATGGTAGAGGTTTACTTTTTATATTTATTTAACTAAAGAAAGAAACAAATAATTCTTGCTGGAAGTACAAGACAATTGATGAGATTGTGAAATATATTCATCTGCTGACTTTACTCTGGAAATCATCATTGTGCAGCCAGAAGTGATCAAGAAAGCACTCCTAATTAAGTTAAACCACTAATATTTATGCATGTTTAGAATTATGGATTTGTAATCCCATTATAGGCCTAGATCACTGTCTTCCACTCAGATAAGCACAGATGTGTGGTCTTATCTCATCATATAGGTTTGGTGTCTTTTCATAATTAAATCTATAGTTCATCTTCTTGAGTAATTTTTATTTGTTGGTACTAAAAAAAACCCTGTTGAATTGAGAAAAATAAATCACATTTTTTACTAAACAAATTAATAGCTATTATTAGTAGTTAATCTTAATAAATGTGTTTTCTAAATATTGAAATAGGAGAGATGTAAATACTTTATTTTTTAACAAGACTATGGTTATATTTATCAACAACATAATCATGAAGGCTCCATTTGTTTGTAAGATCCTACCTAAGCTGAGAGATAAGATGCTTCCAATTATTTCTCGCTGTGGGGTAAAAAAACACACTCAAGAGTTACTGCAGTGTCCTGACCTGAAGCTAATTTCACATGCTAATTTGTTCATCTGTCCATATTGTACGTACCCTATCAAAACCACACAGTAAAGGACAACTCCTGTACAGCAGCTAGGCTCAGGATTCCATTTTTCTTGTGCTATTCTTATGGTTATGATTTTACCAAGTAGAGTAGGAACCAAAACTCAAAATCTTGTTGACTGAACATTGAAATGGAAATGAAATGAATGAAATCAATATAAAAATTAAATAAAATCTCAATATGGAAAATCTTAATTTTGAGATAAAGTCAATTTGAATAACAGTAAATTTCCTTTCAAAATTTTGCAAGAGGTTGTTCTCACCTTTCCAAATATTTCTGTAAAGTGTTTTCAATTGAAGGTCTTTATTACTGTGAACTCTTTCAATAAAACATTTGACTCGGAAGAATTATCATCCTTGCTTATGCTTTGTAATAGACACCTTGGTCATTCTCTTTCTGAATCTCAAATTTTTTTTGTCTGCTGTCTACATAAGCATGAATGTATTTCTTTCATGGAACCTTTTACACAATTCTGTTAACTTATTTGAGGATTTTGATGGTGAGAAAAACATTTATTCTATAAAGGTGTAGTTTCATAAAGACCATATTTTACAGAATCATAAATGTGACAGCCACAAGAAATTTTACAAATCATATGTAATTAATCCCTTGCCAAGGAGGAAAATAATATTCTGATTTGACAGAAGTGGAAAATGAGGTGGAGTTGTCTTACTTGAAGACATATAGAGGATCTCGCCTCATACCCCCTCCGACAAAACCTAAAGCAATTAATATTCTGCCAAAGAGTACCTTTCCTTTTCCCCTGTCACATGGATAAATTCTGGTGTATTTCCTGATATAATTGTTTGATACATTCTCATTCTGTCCAAGAGCGGTTTCTGTTGATATTAAAGAAGTGGCTTTGTTTCTATCCGTCTTTGTTTGTGTGTGGCACACAAGGCTGGTATTGCTTTTTTAACGAAGTTGTATTTGCACCTCAATTATTGTTTTATATGACTGTGAACATCTCTGTGATCAAAATGTAAAAATGAGGACATGCGGTTGTTAGCAATATGCACTTTTCCTCTTTTCAGTGAAACTATGTACAAAATAGAAACATGCTTCTTGTTCATCAACTTCTATTGAAAAAATAAGGTGTTTGTAGAGCAGTGAAAGTTTCGTATTTCATTAAAGCAGAGCTCATTTTTGTGGAGAATTGCATATGCTACTCAGAACAAGGAAGCCTGTGTTTTCCTGTGCCGGGTTTTGTACCCCAGGAATCTGTCCAGAATCTGGAAGGAAGCAGTTAGTGAGACAGGGCTGTAAATCTGCCGCAGGACTGGGAATTGTTAACCTGGGTTATTTCAGTCTGCTAATTATATTATATAAATACACACACACACACACATATATTTATGACCTGATTTTGTTTTTTAAGACTCATGTTGCATATTGTGTGGTTCTCAGTAAATCAATATGGTGGATGGTTCTGTTCTAAGCAACTTCATTTGTCTTATCACTGAAATGTTAGATACTACTAAATACCAGCTGACACAGAAATAATAGCTTTTCCCAAACGCACTTTTCCTGGTGATGAATTCACAATTTTTAGTTCACTTTAGTTGCAGATTGTTCTTTATAAACTTTATCTAAAGATGGATTTTGCACATTTGAGCTGCTGGGATGGTAGTAATATTTCTTCTATTATGTTTGGAGAGAAAAGTGGCCTGGGGCAGTCAGCTCTGTCTTTTAGGGGGGAGAAAATGTTTTTTAATTTTTAAAGTGCTTACAAAATAGTGTTAGAGCAAACATGACTTCCTCTGCTTTGATTCCACTATTGCAGTGAAATCTCACCACTTCTTCAGTGAAGAAGAACCATGGGCAATAATGGATTAATATGGTCTAGGAAAGACCTAGATTTGCAAGTTCAAATTTAGATTTGCAAGTTCAAATTTAGCCCCTTGCTGTTTGGAGTCTCATTCAATCTTTGCCAGCTAATGATACTGCATAGAGTTGCTAAGAAAATAATAGTCTAGTGGTTTTAAATTTCAACATTCATGCTATGAAAATAGCTTCATGGAATATAAAAGAAAGAAATTGCATCTAGTGCGTTTTAGTTGCTCTTGAAAGAACTGTGCTTTTTATATTATGCCGATTTCTGTGTTGATTCAAGATAAGTGCATCTAAATAGCTACTTTTGCCTACAAGATTAATACCGGATTCTGTCAAGTGGTGAGAACTGGGAACATGTGATGCAACAAAAGTAACTCTGGGTTGTTTTCCAGCTGGAGAAGTAGACACTATTTCCTAATTCTAAAACCACTTTTTTTTTTTTTTCTTAATAGGACGAACATACAATGATCTGAACCAATACCCTGTATTTCCATGGGTTTTAACAAACTATGAATCTGAAGAGTTAGACCTGACCCTTCCAGGCAACTTCAGGGATCTTTCAAAGGTATGCTTCCATTCTGTTAAAGACAGTCAGCCATCTCTTTTAGGAAGACATTTTATTTTATATTTATAGTCTGGTTAAATTAGGTCTTTATCTTGAAGTCAGAAAAGTCTGAAATGTCCAAAAGTCCATTTTAGAATAATTTTATACTGAATCTCTACACTCTGCTACTTCCGTGTCCCTGACTGATCTGGTTCCAAGCCTGCACCTTCTCCGTACCTTCTGACTTGCGGATCATGAGTGAGTCAGACCACTTGATCTCACTAATTATCTCAGTTTATGAAAGCTGATTGATTGAAATTAAAAATCTTGGACTAATATTTCACTTCTTTTTGCAGTGAGCAATATAATAGCAACACCTGCTTTTGGTTTCATAATTCCTCAGTAAACATGTATTCTATATTTTAGACCCTGGAGTATACCTATCATTATTTGTGATGTTTTGTCCTCCAACTGGAATTGGGTAGTTGGTGTTTTATGATAATACAGTTCCTAGTATTTATTTCTCTAAGAGCCACACTACCATCTGTACCCAGCTCTGGTACTTGGATTGTGTCAACCAACTGGAGAGGTGTGTCGTGGCTGAGCATAGCAGAACCGTATGGAAGGGCTCCACTTCTGGCCAGCTGGAATAAAGACAAAACCGAGGGTTTGAAACTGGGTGGGAAGTGTCTTTCCTGGTTGCTATCAACTAAGAAAGTGCATGTACTTTCTTACTGGTGAAGGTGGGTAGCCTTGCAACATCTCCAGCGTGAGGTTGTCTGGGCATGGCAGCTTTCTTGCATCCTTGCCACAGTTCCTCAGCCAGGATGGAGAAGTTGCTTGTACAAGTTGAGTGAGGCTCAAAGCTGCAGGTGGCTGTCACTTGTTGACTTAAGGAATGAGGCTGGAGAGGAGAAAATTATTCCAAAGGCCTGTTCTGCAGCCCTGTACTGCAGCCCCTGCTTTCCCTTCTGCTGCTGGTCAGGGATGAGAGTTTCTGGGGCTTCTGCCTTTAAGTCCGCTTTTCTTTCCTCTTCCTGCAAGCACATATCCTGGGCAGCAATAGAAAGATCCCACCCTGGATATCCCAATCTCATATCCCTGCTGGAAAGAGTGTGCTTGCAATACTTCCAGATGTATTATAACTGCTCCTGGAAGACTGCTTTTGTGAGACTTCCAAAATCATTTGATTAGGACTTGATTGCATAATAGTGTATAGGGACATGTATGTTTCCTCTCTTTTTTCTTAGATAAATAAATAAGTAAATAAAGCCAGAAATCAAGCTACATTCACACTATGCTTCAAATATAAACAAATTTGTTGAGACTCTGCTTATATGTAAAACTTCTGACCTTCCACCATATTATAGGTACGTTTCACAAACGTGTTTTTCAATTCTGTAACACCATTGTAATCTGTGCCAGGAACAATAAAAGAAAATCCACAGACATGAGTTAAATAAATATCAGTGATCGTCTCGCACTGGCTTGTTCCCTAGCATGTATAAAAATATTGCTGTGTTGGAATTGTTTATAGTGATAAACTTTTCATTAAGATGCTTACACTTTTCAAAATCCCTCAGACCCTTCTTTCTAGCATTAATAGCACTGCATGTGGTGAAGTGCAACAACATTAGACAGCGTCTCGTGAGTCCTTCATTAGGTACTTAGTTTTGGTTGAATCCAAATTTTTATGGCAGCCTATTAAAGTATGTAATTGCTACAGGAAGTAGCATGATAGTTGAACAGATAGATTTTCCTCATGAGTTAGTAAAGACTCATTATGGAATTAGTGCTTGTATAGCTTATTAAGTATCACTGCATGCCTAGTAGTGCTCTCCCTTGAAAGGAAATGTAAAATCAAGACCCTGGTTATTTATGTTTCTTCAAGAATCTGTGCAATGTGCACAGCAGTGTTTTGCCTGAGGACCTTTTCTTACCCAATTTGATAACTGCATTCTCTTATTCAAAAGTGGTTTCCTCTGGAAAAGCTAGGTTTTTCACCACTACAAAAAAAGCCTATGCAGAAATAGTTAAGGAGAATGGTCTTTCCTTTCTGGCAAGATCTGGGCTGCATTTATCCCATGGATGTGTGAGAAAACACATGTGCAATCTGTAAAGTATTGTGGGATCCCTTAGGATAAAAGGGGTGTAATTGTCAAATTTTCCCAGTGTTTATTATAATAACATCTGATAGGTTTCATTTCACAATGGTTTTAAAAGGAAAAATAGATTAATGATTTTTTGTAAAAGGCAGTGGCCAGTTAATATGAAATGCCCTACTTTGTGTACTTTGGCTGTTACACATTACTTGCATCCTGTTTCAATTTGTGCATTATCAGTAAAAATCTTCAAAATCAAAATGTATCTGAAGTATTTCCTTGGCAATTCTGTTTTCATTTCAAAATTGTCCTTTATCTGTAAGTAAGCCCCCTCTTTCCTTGTTAGGGAGGTGAATCCTGAGTAGCTGAGTGCTTAAAAGCAGGAGTTAGTGATTTATTGTTCACATTATTGAACTGGGGTGTGCCATCAAGCCTCAGCCAGACCTCTGGGGCAGGCACACACAGTATCCTTTCCATGAGGAGCCAATTCCTTCTGTCACATTTTACCCTGCAATGGAGAAATGTTCCTGCAGATTTGGTGGCAAATCAGAACCTCCAGCTAAGCTGTTGATGGATAAAATCTCCTTTGTCAGTTCCCTGCAAGTTTGCCCTTCTTAGGTTCGACAAAGCCTCTGTTGTTAATATTTAGTAATTATTGCCCCTCAAACAATCTTTTAGAATTCTAATGCTATTACATATGTGGTAAAAAACCACAAAAGAAATGAAATTAAAAGAGAAACCACCTATCATGCTTTGGTTTGCTGGTTTAAAATAGTTTTGGTAGTTAAATATAGATGCTTAATCTAACTTCTTTAAAAATAATTAATTTGTGTATTATTACACAAAGTTCACACAAAGCTCCAGTGTCTATTATCATAATTGACAGTACTTATTTTGGAAGTTGTTAACCTTTGATTCCTAAGATTTCTGTATAAAATGTGATACATCGCCTTTGTGATATAACAGCTCCTAGGTGAACGTACACAACAAATGCAATTCAGATGTTTTGTGGAAATAAAATTGGATGTGTTTGGCCTGCTTACGATGTCAGTAACAGAGTAAAACATATGCCTTTAACATTTAGCTCAAACTTAAATATTTACATTTCTGCAGGGCCGTCTTGAACATGTAAGTTGTCCTTTCCTTCCATTCCATTTTACTCTGGTTTTATGTAGCACTCTTTATTGTGGTACTTTTACATTCAAATGTTGCTTGTTCTCTCAGAACAATTATATTTAAATATTAGTCTTCAAATTCCCCTGCCCTTTTTCTTTGAAGTGTTTGGAAATTGCTCTATTAGGGCTGTTTTTTCCTTTTTTTTTAATTTAAAAGCAGGGCCCATGGGCATGGAGGGTGCCATAGCAGTAGGATATATTGGACCTCTCATTTGATTAGACAGTGTAGGCTCAAGTTTTATTCATTACATATACAAGGTTAAAGGTTATATTTATTGTTTGACAGGATGAAAAGCTAATGAAAGAGGCTGTCATAGAGACATAGATTATCTTTTGACTATCAGACCACTAGGTGATCTGCTTATTTTCTCCTTTATTGAGATTTCCTTTGGAAGAATATCTGTGGTATTAAACATCAGTACGAGAAATGTGTATGCAGCCCTTATTGTACACTGAGTTTTTTGGGGATTCAACACACTTTAAATGTGATATGGTTTGTTTGTGCAAAATTCTTTGACTTTTGCTCCTAAATCGTAGTGAATGTGTGGGTTTGACATGCTGCATTGTCCCTGCTCATTAAAGTGTAAATGGGAATTTCTCCTCATTTACTTCCAGTCATACATCCTGTTAAATAAAATGATTTCTTCACCAGGCAAAGTAATACTAATATTGACATGTGTATGAAACATCACACGCCCATTCATTGAGTGGAAAAAATTATATTTTGTTAATATAGAAGGTGTTTGACTGACGGATGGTGATAAGCATAACTACTTTTCCTTATTACTGTGCCATTTCAAGAAAAGGAAGTGATAAAGCCCCAAGGCTTCTAAATGTAATAATGCAAATGAACACATCGAAGTGTGAATATTTCAAGGCAAACCACACTTAATACTTCCAAAAATGTGTATGCTGTGGAATGGGCTTATCGAGCCACTCTTACTGGAAAAATTAAATCAGTTCTGTAACTTAAACTTCTGTCTCTACCATACACAACTCTACCATCAGAAGAAAAATGAGTTTGATTCTCATTTGGTTTAAGCCACCCAATTAAACGTTTTCTTTTCTTAAATAAAAAGTTAATTTAGTGAGTGAAACTCTGGTACTTTGAATCTGCCAGAACTCTTGTATTTGGTAATGTTGATATTGATATGCTGAAGAAAAGCTGTTTACAAATTTGGATAAAATTAGAATGTAATTTTAAACTTTAAAGTACCATCCTAAGATGTCCTACTTAAAGGTTGTTGCTTGGTGTTTTTTTAATAAAAAAGGCAAGCATTCAGGAAAAGCTCAGTCGGTATTCAGCCAGAGCCAAATAAAGCCACACTGAAGATTTCTTTTGTACCCAGCAACAATTTTGCACAGCACATTGCAAAAAAAGAGATAAACAGATAAGGTGGCTGCTGCATGAATTAAAGTCAAGATAAGCAGAATATTTCAGTGGCAGGATAAATAGGATGCTACGTTCAGTTCTGCTCTCATGAGAGAATGTAGTTCTATGAAGATAGCTGGCAAAACAGTAAATATTACATGAGCTAACATAACATGTCCAGTGGATATAAACACTAGTTGTATTGACAATACACTGGTTCAAAGGCCAGATGTCTAAAGAGATTAGCCAGATAAAGAAGATTGACATGAATAACAGTGTGGTTTTTATTTTAAAGTAAATACTTACTTTATTTTTAAATGGAAAAAGAAGCACAAAATAAACTCAAACACCAGCTTTTAGTACATCAGCAGTGAAGTGGCTGAATAGGCATTGTCATATAGTGAGTTGTTTTGCTTGGTTGGATTAAAGAATATGTTATAAAACCATTTTATGAAAAGTTAATACTATGATATGAGTCTTTGCAGAGGATTATTTCTTTTTAATTAAAAGTGAAATGAAGTGTTTGGAAAAAGAATTTTATAAAACATTATGGAAAGAACTTTTTATTTAATGTTCAGAACAATTTGTTTGACTCAAATTCGGTTTCTGTACTAGTCTTGCAGTTAAGGTCCTGGGCTGAGATTGAGCTTTGTATTGTCTGTGCTAGCCATTTTAACTAGGTTGCACAGCAGTAAAATCTCATAGAAATGGAAATAAATTTTTTTTCCCATTACTTGGAGATACAGGGATGGATTAATAAATAAAATTTGTCTCTGTTTTGTAGCAATGGTATCAGATTAATAGTTGACTTTCTGGACTGAGAATGGCACAGTAATGCTACGGAAAAGTGACTAAAACTCCATACACCCTACACATTTCATAAGAAATGTGAGAGACTACCATTACTGTAGAACTTGTCATCTAGCAGGATACATCAGGGTAAAACTGGGTTAGGTGCTCGTTTGTACATCTGAGATAAAATCTTTGCAGAAAATGTATGTCTTCACTTAAAGATGAACTGCTACCATTTCTTTTAGTATTTTGCTATGTGGACATTAAAACACACTAAGGAAGCCAGTGGCAGACCTCTTTGAATTTACTCTATGCTATTTTATATACAGAAGTTTTCACTTCTAGAAAGTGCCTGGTAATTTGCTGCACACAAGGTGATCTATTTGTGGTTAATCAACGAGTTTTCAAATTACTCAACAAGAACAAGGGATTTGAGCACTTTCCACTGGCACTTTCAATGTGTATGGTTTCCTACATCAAGGCAGATATAAACCTGTTGAGTTAATGTGCAGAGTAATAATTCACATAGGGGTCTCCATTACTGCACAGAAAAGGAGAAAAAGATGTATTTCTTTGCACAGGCCAGAGATCATAGAACACTTCCAAGGATGGGGCATCCACAGCTTCTCTGGGCAACCTGTTCCAGTGCCTCACCACCCTCTCCGGGAAGAATTTGTTCCTGAGACCTAATCTAAATCTCCCTGCTTTCAGTTTAAACCCATTACCCCTTGTCCTGTCACTACAGGCCCTTGTAGAAAGTTCCACCCCCCCAGCTTTCCTGTAGGCCCCTTCAGGTACTGGAAGGTACTATAAGGTCTCCCCCGAGCCTTCTCTTCTCCAGGCTGAACAAGTCCAACTCTCTCAGCCTGTCCCCATAGCAGACGTGCTCCAGCCCTCTGAGCATCATCATGACCTCCTCTGGACTCGGTCCAACCAGTTGATATCCTTCGTATGTTGAGGGCCCCACAGCTGGACACAGCACTCCAGGTGGGGTCTCAATAGAGCAGAGTAGAGGGGGAGAATCTCCTCCCTCGACCTGCTGGCCACACTTCTCCTGATACAGCCCAGGATCCGGTTGGCTTTCTGGGCTGCCAGCACACACTGCCAGCTCATGTCCAGCTTTTCATCCCCCAGTACCCCCACGTCCTTCTCCTCAGTGCTGCTCTTGATCCATTCTCTGCCCAGCCTGTACCTGTAGTTGGGATTGCCCTGTCCCAGGTGCAGGACTGTGCACTTGGCCTTGTTGAACTCCATGAGGTTGGCAGTGGCCCATCTCTCTAGCCTGCTCAGGTCCCTCTGGATGGCATCCCTTCCCTCCAGAATGTCAACCGCACCACACAGCTTGGAGTCATTAGCAAACTTGCTGAGGGTGCACTCAATGCCACTGTCCATGTTGCTAACAAAGATTTAACTGATATAAGGCTGAACCAGAAGCTGCAGAGTTGTATGAGCATGGTGCAGCTCCCAGCTCTCCTCCCTGTGCAGTGCTGCCTTGACACAGCTGCACTATTTCTGAGATTCCAGTTGTCATCTCTGCTTAAATAGTACCATGTTTGCAGGCCAGCCCCTCTAGAGCTAGCTGAGGTATTTCTAGCACACCTTTGTGTTGCAGGCTATAGTCATACCTAAGTGTTTCCCTGGGAACACTTGAAGTATTTGCAGAATGACAGAAATGAACCTGTTCGTCCTGAATCCCAGGCTACCATCCAGGTCACTAGTTCACCCAGTCCAGGATCTGTCCCAAGAAATCGAGGTGATTCTTTCCAGCTGAAGACCAGCTTTACCTCACCCCCTCACTTCTTTCTTTCTTTCCTTCTCTCTGGTGCAAGGAAGAGTGGTTCACAGAAAAGATTCTTCCCAGAGGTTTTCACATGAAAATTTCCATACTATGAAAGAAGAGTGATGACTCTCATAATATTTCACTTAAAGAGTCCATTTTATTCAGCAGATATTTTGGGCATTTCAGCATTTTTCCTCAGATGAATCCTAAAGTAATTGAAAGAAAAATGGATTCTGACTCTGAAAAGAATTTTGATGAGGATGAAGGTAATCTTCAGAATACAGCTTTTTAGGTTTATCATTTAATAAATTGAACATGTGTCTTCTGAAAGTAGATTATTTTAGCTACTTTTGCAAGCATTTTTACATGAAAATAGGAATGCATCATTTTACAACCTTATATGTTTTATTTTTCAATTGAAATACCACTTCTCCCTGAAGAAGGTAGAAAACATGATTGTGTGTTTGCATTAGTATTTTGTGTGACTTGGGAAAACTATTGTCAGGTTCTTGAGAGGAAGTTCCTTTTTCATTAAATACAACTAGATATATATTTTTTTTTAAAGAAGAGTTATTTAAAACTATGGGTTAATCCATCATTAAAATTTTGCTGGTCTATAAAATAAAATACCTTGTAATTATTTTTGAGCATCAGTTGTGCTTCACAATTCTAGTTACTGTAATCAGTTTACAGTGAAGAATGATAGCACGTAGCTTATTTGATGAGAGATCCAATCATCTTCAAATACCTTTTGAAAGGGCTGAAGTTTGGATTTTCATACTTGCATTAATGACCATATCCCTTCTCTACCGCACCTTCAAACATATATGTACAATTATATGGTGACAGATGATGCCTCTGTCTCCATAGCCTCAGAATTCACGGCAGCATAGGGTAAGATGCACCTTCACAGTGGAGAGGAGATATTCTCAGGGTGTTTTTCCATTACAAAATATAATCTGAATGATTTGTCTGCCATTTTCTGTTTTCTTCTCAGAGGGGGTGAGTGTTTTCTGTTAACAGACCAGGGTGTGAATTATGGCTTTTGCTTTTGAAATGTGCAGTTGGGGACTGGAATTTGTTCTGCCAAAGTGGATGCACAGTACCTTGATGAGGGTGGTATCAGCAGTTCCCATGCAGTCCCCAAAGCAACCCACAGCCTTGATATAATTTAGCTAAGTGCACGTATATCTGCACAGTTTGTCAGTCTAAAAGGAAAAAACCCATCTTTTAATAAGTTACTCTTTCAAGAAAATGGTTGAACAACTGTTTTTGTATATTGGCAACTTATAGTCTATAATAATGCCAGTGTGTTTCCTGACAGCGGCAGGATGTATAACGAAACTGAGTATAACAAAACCGCAAATATTTAGTTTTTCTTTTCCTAGTAGTTGGGAAACAAGCCTGGAAAGTGTTAGGGAATGGCTCATACTTCTCTTTCAAGAATGTTTTGTGAGGTCTTGCAGTGCAATCTCTGTCAGATAACACTGATCCTTAGGGATTACTCATACATTTTACACGTATGAGTAAGCTATTAATGTCTCCATGACACAGCAAAGTACTAAGCCTCCAGAGTGTGTAATGTGAAAAATACTGAAATCATATTGTTTTAAAATGTGTTCATCAAACACTGCTATTTAAAAACAATATATATTTGCTTTAATATATAAAATTGGAAAATAGCACTTTCTATGTCAGCCTTTTTAACAGCCATCTCAAAATAACAACAGTGTTGAAGGAATAAAATGCTTGTAGCTTTAAAATTGTTTTTACATATGTAGTGTAGTGACACACACTGATTTGACCTTGTAATAGTATTTCCAATCCAAATGACTTCAGATTTTAACTCAGTAGAAAAATTGTGCTGTGGAATGAAATGCAAGAATACCTATTAGCACTTTGAAAAGGGTCAAAGTCCCTGAGTATATGTTCATTTTCAAGTTGTAATTCCCTTAACATTATCAATTCTAACTCTTAATTTTTGGTCAATACAAATCAAGTAATCATTTATAATTATAAGTAGTTTATACAATTCTTTGGTGTGGAAGTGTACTCTCCTTTAAGTATTAAACTGTGTATTTGACTGATTTACTACAAAAACTAAAATCTGAATTTTTTTTTGCAGATAGGTGGTAAATACACTACTACTATTTCATCTGGAAAACCAGATTTAAGATCACTTTTATATTTAAACATTTTATCTACTTTCTGTTGTATTTTCTTTATCCAGTGTTTTTTGTGTCACACAATAACCAAAATATTTTGGAAAAAAAAAAACCAAAAAAGAGATAGTGGCTTAAAAAAAACCCCCACACATAGAAAAGCATGTATCTCCTAAGCAGACACATCAAAACCAACAATTTCTACTACTGTCTTACCTGTATTTTGGTTTTTACCTGATTTGCCTAGATTGTCTGTTAAGTATGCTCAGAATGGAGTCTGAATTTGTGAATAATTTCCGAATTCTATTGTTTTTGAGTATAAAACTTGTTTGTTTCACTCAGTAAAACCTGGTTTTGTTCAGTCAGAAAGTAGATCATGCAGGACGATGCATGGTTTTTAAGTATTTCTGCTTAGGATCACCAGACACCATCAGGAGTTCCGCGTGAAATCTTTTCATCATGAACTGTGCATTACAAAGTATCCTGTGTGAGCAAAAGTCAGTTTTCATTAGCTGTGTGATTATGGTGAATGACAGCAACAGAAATATTAGTTTGGCCTCAATGCATTTAAAATGCAGTTTTAGAAGTCTATTTCCAGAACAATGTTACTGAATTAATTGGCAAACAACTCATACTTCAGGAAGGTTTTGAAAGTTTGCAGATGTGGATCACTTAAATTTGTCAATTAAAATAAAGAAAGTCATAAGACTTTTAGTACAAAAAGCCTTTGAAAAGAAATTCTACGATTGCAGCGATCTGAAGGAATTACTACAGCATGGAATGAGTTTGGTTGCAGAGTCTCCTATGCAGTGAATCTTAAAGCAGAAATAACCTGTGACATATCAGACATGCCACCCTTCAGCTGATAATATGTTTGACCTCTTATCCCTTTGCAGCCTATTGGTGCTTTGAACCCAAAGAGAGCAGTCTTCTATGCAGAACGGTATGAGACGTGGGAAGATGATCAGACTCCACCTTATCATTACAACACCCACTACTCCACATCTACTTCTACATTGGCTTGGCTTGTTCGTATTGTAAGTATTTCTGGATCCTGGTTTTCATTAATATCTTCATCTACAGCATCTCTTCTGTCACCACTATTTCAATACTTTTACTTTACTTTACTCAGAAGTACCTTTCTATCAAAATCTCATTGTTCTTCCCTAACCTTAAAATCTCAGAAATTCTCTAGTTACACTGCATGTAACCATTTGTAGTGAATCCTTCCTACCCAAATATCTGAAGTGTATTTAGACACAAAATTGTGGTGGTGTAAGGACACATATGATTAAGAAAATCCATCTAAAACTGATTCCATCTAAAAAAATGTCTCTAGGTGATACAGAAAGCTAATACTACTCATACAGTAATTTATTATTTTCAGCTAGGGACAGAGATATACAACATTAAAGAAAAACCTTTCATAAAAAGCACATGAAACAGTGTCAGATTGAGAGGGGAATTATAGAACCAGTTTTATATTAAAACAGTATGGAGTAAAATTTTATACAAATGAACTATGCTTCTCAATGAATTAATAACTTACCATTTTCAGAAATGTAAATATGTAGATTCTAACTTCAAACTACTTTTTCAGTTCTGGAAACCTCATGCTTAAATCCTCTCCTCAAAATCAGATCTAGGGAAGGGGGGCAAACTTCAAAGTTAGAATGAATCTGAATTTGGTTTGTGTGTTAAGACAATGAATTACAGAAAAAGGAGTGTTGGTGAGAGACTTGAGGTTTCACAGAGAAACCTGAATAAATGAAAAATTGAGTCACTGTGTAATTATTGAACTTAAACTACACTCTGCAAGTAAAAATCTGTCGCATGAGATGTATTCTAAGCATGTTGCACACACAACCAAGCAAAGCGGAGCTGCACAAAGCTAGAGATCTGCGTTTTCACTCATCTCTGCTTCCCTTAGACATGTCCTGGTTTTTTGCCTAGAAGAGAAGAATTCATATGTCTCTGAGTTCAGGATATAATTCTTCTTAACCCGTGGGAAACTAAGCGTTGATTACACTCCTATATGGGGTGATCACTGTACTCCTTTTAAATGTTGCTAAATTATTCATGTACTGTGAATTCATTTTATCGTTCACATGTGCTTCTTTGTTGCCTTAAAGTATATTACAACCAGTGGTTTTATTTGCATGTTTATCTATTAATTTTGGCTGCTATTCAACAACAGATCTCCTCATGCTAGTCAGCAAATACTTAGGACTGAAAGTCTGCTTACAGCCTGAATGTACAACACACCAAGGAGTATTCATTTCCTGTATTAGGCTAATGCTGTGTCATTTTTACTACTGTTGTTTATGTAGTACTGTAGGTGTTCTTGCTCTTTTTCTTTTCTGCCCTAAAAGAGTGAGAGAACAAGGTCTCTGCCTTGATGGCCTTGCAACATAGACCTGACAAATTACATTTGTTAAAGCAAACAATATAATAGAACACAGAAAAGGAAAAACAGTGTTTTCCATGGAAGAGATTGCTGAAAACAACAGGAGAATTTAAATATGGGGGCACACCAAGATATGTATTTTAAAGATTATTTAAATAGGAGTGACCAGCAAAGACAAGCAGTGACTAGTAGGAGGATACATCAGAAGTGAGAGAGAGACAGACTAGGGGAAAGTTTTAAAGCTCAGAAAAGGGATAATGTGATGAGATCGGATAGGGCTGTGATTGGAAACCCAAAATAAAGATTTGAAAATAAGTGTGTATAGAGATAGTGAAAGATTACAGCTATGGGAATTATAAAATTGTAGTGATCTTTAGATAAAGAGATACTTCTGGCTACAAAGTAGAGGATGCAAAATCCTAAGGGAGAAGATTATGCCAATGAAGTTGTTAAATAAGGCTAAGTCAGATTTCTGTAAGTTAAAGCAGGATGTCTTGGACGAGATTTTATTTTGAGCTAGGTTTTGGTATGAGTTTGTGAAGAATAATGTGTAAGAAAGAACATCTTATGAAAGGTAGATTACAGTCTAGTCCAGGAAGAGGAAGGTGACAATAAAGAGATGCAGAGATTCAGAGAAAAAAACGTGTTCAGTGTTTTAAGATGTTGGAGAAGATTCATGGAAAGAGATACGTTACAGTAGTGCTTTTGGTAGAAAATGACAACAAACTGAGAGTGACAAAGAGGAGTGGAAAGTAAAATCATGAGAGAAGACTCTGTAGACCAAAGAATAAAAGAAAAGGGAGAGAAAAAAAAGAGAGAAATGACAAGAAAACAAGAAAGCAAACAAACAAATGAGGTATGACAAAAAAATATACTGGAAATGAGATAGCCTAGATAGAAGCAGAACAAAACAGTGTAGAGTAATGGGGATCCAGGGGGAGAAACTACCTGCCTAGTCCTTTGTGTTGGAGGAAGCAGTAGTTGCAGTAGGAAAAGCAGTTTCAGCCACTCTGAAGTATGTATATATAGAGTTATGTAATTGCCAGAAAAACGTTAAAATTTTTTTGAATCTTGGGTTTTGGCTTTGACAGGTGCAATCTGGTTCCTGTCAGTTCTCTTCAAAACATTGCTTGTAATATCATATCATATTTCTGAGTCAATTCTGTGATAACCTACTTCCTACTGCCTTATATTTCTCTCTGTTGCTTTCCTTTATCTGACGTATCAGGCTACTTCTATAAAAGGTACTTTGTGCCTTAGCATCAATCCTCTTTAATTGATTTTGATATCATCAATCTCTGACTCCATTTTGTCATTAATAAATTTTTCACTGGTAGTAGTTTTGTCTTGAGTTCTCTTGTGTACTAAGAGAGTCCAGGAAAGTCTGTCTTTAAAAGTGACATATTTCATTATGTTTCTAAAAATATGACAGTGGCTTAGCATGTCGTAGGTTAATATGTTCAAGCTACTGATAATTACAGTAACTATAATGATTTTATTATTAATTCTTTGTTCTCCTGCCTTCCATAATACTTAGTAGAACTGGGTGTGATCCTTAAGATATGGACTACCAGTGCTTCTGGAAAACTCCTATTTATATTTTCTGTGAGCTGGTTTTACAAGTGTAGGTGTGCTCAATCCTCTGTGTAAGAACACTAGAAGGAAAATGAAGTCACTTTCAGGATCAGCAATGATTCACCCACATCAGGCTGTGTATCAGATTGGTTTTGGTCACTTTTGAGGGGTTATACAGCTGACCCTGAAACACTCCTAAAGCAAGACAATGCATTCACCCTCTTTCTGTACAGTGCCCCACCCCTACATGTGTGTACACACTCATAAAGGAGGTGAAATTACAATTCTTAATTAACCCTTACATCTGTGTTTAATCCATTGTACATTTCAGACCACTGCATCGTGCTAGAATTCTGTAAGATCAAGAAACAATCCTCTAACTACCTTCCCAAGAGGTTAACTGATCCATAGTCTAGAAATATTTAACGTTATAAATTACAGATTCCCGCATGGTCTCCAGAAATGTTATATTTATATCCAAAATCAACAGTTTCTTGAAAGTGATCAGCTTGCTTTCTAAATGGAGAGGTAAATTATTAAGGGTCAGATAACTACTTTACAGAGATAGATAATGAATGTGAAAACTACTTTACAGAGATAGATAATGAATGTGAAAGTCTACCTTATTCAGTCAGGTCAATAATGATGATAAAAACTAACAGAGAACACCATGATTTGTATAATATTGCCTCTCTGTCCTTTGATGTATTGCTGAAATAAAATCATGATTAAACATTTTTGAACATCACACTTCTTTAGAGCTAAATCTAAGAAATTCAACTTACCCCTTAGGAAATCTGAGCCAACATCACCACTGAAGCTCATCATCATGAGCTTCAATGCCAGCCTGAAAAGTAGACAGAAGAATTAATTCTGGCTTGAATGGGAATATCATCTTTGTTTTCACACTTTTAGGTAAAGTAGGCAAGAGCTATGCCACAATTGGATGCTCTTAGTAGTTGCTGTTGAGTTGTGTTTGCATGAATTAGTTACATCGTCATTGAAACAAAGACCAGTATTAGAGATTGTGATTCTTTAACATTGTGGTCCATAAGTTTTCAGGGAATAATTGATTTCCAGCTTCTGTTAACTAATAAGTAAGTACTTGTACAAGGTAGAAGAAATTCTGGATTTACTGAGTCAGGTCTGATTAAGACAAAAGTAGATTTTAGTGAGAATCAAAGGTGGGGAGGACTTGAAATCCTCCTCTAAACAAGTGAATCTGGGTCTCCTATTTGGTAGGTCTGGACAGGACAGTCATAGAGAAAAAGGTGTACATCACTCTGACAAAACCCTAAATAGTCTTTTTTTCTCTTCTTACAAATGGCTGAAAAGATACTTTTGTTTGACATAAGATGTCTCAAAATGACACATACCTTCCTCTCCCCTCCCCTATTCCCACCATAAATGATTCAAGTGGGACTAGTTACTGTTAAAAGGGGATGGAGGGAGGGAAGTGCTGTTGCATGGAAAAATTGTTCCCACAGCTCAAGCTTGTATTCGTCGTAATCAAGTACCGCACGAATTTCTCTTCTTCTTGGCAGTGAACAAGGCGTGAATTTTATTCAGAATATTAGGAACGAGTGAGATGGGGTTATAATGAAAACACTGTACAGCTTTATAGCTTTCACAGCAACAAAATCTTTACATGAAATGACAGTAATCGGTATCATAGAATAACAATATTTAAATGAGTATATTGAATACAGATATGAATTGTATTTATATAATATAAGCACTTGACTTTCCAGAGAATAGAAATTACCTTAAAATTATGTGAGAGGTCTGAGATAAAGCAAGTGAAGGCTCTGAATTTCTGCTAAGGATTAAAAATCCAAAAAGATAGGCACAACAGGTCATAGCAGGATAGCATAATAGGGCACCCTGTAGTGCTCAGCTATTAAAAGTATAATCCTTGATTATGAATTGTATTGCTTTTGTATATTTGTCTCAGATGCTTAAAATAATGTTGTCAAGGAATTTTGGATTAATATTTTTACATAATTTATTGTAATTACAACATTTTTCTGGCTTCTACTTTTTTTTTAAACCATCAACCGCTTGTGATTTCAGAACCTCAGTAGTGACCCACAGTCTGGTGCACAATGTTACTCACAACAAATTACACGTATCTTATAAAGAAAAAAAGTGATAGGTTGGCATTGGTAGAAGACAGAATTATTTGTATTCAGATCAACAACATATAAAGTTTGTCAGTATGGGTTAGCTAGAAAAATACCATAATTTACACATTGCTATTGCAAATATATACAAAGAATTGGAGGGTGAGAATTTAGTTAAAACCCAAATAATTCTAATGTTGAAAGAATTTAATGTACATTTAATGTTAAAATTATAATATTAATAGAATTTAAGACTAAATTAATATGATCCAGTTCCTATGCATATTGTTTTCAGTTTGTTAGCTCTGGGTCTCTATCATATGCTTTTTCATTTATATTTAACATAAAATTCACTGTATGAAGCAGTGTAAAATCTAGACATATAAAAACTTAATTTTTTTCTTTCAGTATTACAGTTCATTAGAATACTTTTCTGCTGTTCACCAAGTTGAGCTGCTGTTAAATTTTAATATCCTATTCAAATTCTAAACCTCTTCCTCCCTTGCCACACATTCTTTCAATATTCACGAGTGCAAACAAAGTCATTGTGAAATGGGAGATAGGGTACTCCAACAAGAAATTAAAGTGTGACTATTTTTTATTTAAATTAATTATTGTTAGTTAATTATTTAAAACACACATAGGTTGTCTGATGGGAATAAATTCACTAATGAAAATATATTTCTTAGATTGTTACCTATTTTTTTGAACTCACCTTTTTAATATAAATCCCCAGTGTTTTAAGAGAAAAAAAAAAGACATGGAAAAAATCCCTACTATTCAATTAGAAGTAGAATGTCTTGCATTATTATAATGAATGTATTTCCATATTTGCAATGACATACACTGAAAGTTAAGATGCTGTCCTTGGCTACCAAAAAATCCCCCCCAAAAAACAAAACACCCCCCCCCAAAACAATCAAAACACACACAAAAAATCTTCGTTCAAATATAAACAATTCCCTTAAGCTACTTCAAAGGTACCGTCGTACTATGATGACAATGAGAGACAGATCCCATTCCTTCTCCTTTGGAGAGAAATTTAGAGGTTTTCTCTGAAAGAATGTAGCCTGTGTTGACTGCTGTGTATGATAGAAAAGATTAATTGGGAAGACATGCAGAGTAGGATTAGAGAGGTAATGGTCTCTGGAAGTCTGAATTCCCTCTTTTATTTTCCTTCTCTTTTTGGATCCTTTCACTACCTTTGTATCCATGCTTTCCTTAAGTATATTTTAATTGCTCTTAAATGCTTTGGGAACTAAATTACTTCAATGCTCTTTAGTTGTCAGTAATTTAAACACAATGTGTAAAATGTGACATAATTCCCTCAAAATTTCTTTATTAATGGAGTTCTCTACTTTGTCCAAAAGTTTCAGAAAAGGAAATGAAGGATAGATAAAATAAAATTCAAATAGTAGATGGGTTATACTGTAATTAGAATTAGGATCTGGTAATTATGAACTGCCTTGATTAACAAAATGTCCAAATGTCCAGGAAGGGCAAATAAATTTGTGTATGAATTTAATAAGAGACACTTTTTCAAACATTTCAGATCAGACTTTGGTAAAGAGGAAGAAGTAGTTTCCATCCATATGGGCATATTGCCAAATATTAATTGAATCAGAGAGCTAATGGTGTGGCGCTGGAAAACCAGGGAGTTGGCAGTGATTTCAGTAATCAGGTTCTGCTGTCAAATTAAGGATTTGGTGCCCTGTTAACTCCTCCCCTGCAGTGGAATGCCGTGACATAAGAATGGGTTCTCCAGACTAAGACTTGAGCTTTTCCTACCCAAAAGTTAATAGCTGTTTCCATTTAGTAAGTAATTGGAGTGTGGTTTCAGATGCAATTAGCAAAAGTAATAACTCCAAATATTTCATCTCTGTACCTCTGCCCCAAAGTAACGCTGAACCGTAATCAGCGTCATAATGACCTTACAGCCATTCTGCCCACTGTGAGGCAAAATGGAACCTCCTGAGACCTTTTAAATGAAGTGAAAACTAAAGGAAAATCCAGGTGGGGGATTTTTAAAGATGTTATTTCATCAGACCATCTTACAGGAGGTAAACAAAGCCTGTCAATATAAATAACACAGAGTGTTTATGATAGTTGGAGTGAAGTAGGCAACTATCATGAACTGGAACTAAGCTATATAGGTTTGCCACTGATGGGTAATTAGTCTTATGGAAGAATGTTTATATAAAAAAGCCTTTCCTGACAGCACAAAATATTTATGTATGCAAAATATGTTAGTGCCAATAAATGTACAAAGATATGTGATGCCATATTTTCCTTTAATGCTGCAAAAGCCATTTGGATTTTGTTAGGAATCTGCTGCATGATTCCTTCTGCTGTTTTCTTAATCTGTCTTCATTTCATTTGCTACAGGAGCCCTTTACAACTTTCTTTCTAAATGCAAATGATGGCAAATTCGACCACCCAGATCGAACCTTCTCTTCAGTAGCCAGGTCTTGGAGGAACAGCCAAAGAGATACCTCAGATGTGAAGGTAACATATACATTACATAAATTGATACATGTGCATTTTCAGTTATGATATTTTGTTTTATGCAGGGATAAAGAGGGGTTTATATTTCATATCTTTATATTCAGGTACACTAGGCATAGTTAAATAAAACGTAGATGTTAATGATTATCGTTTTAACAGAAACAATTAAAGATTCTTTGAAGTTGAGTGGACAAAAGATGTTTTGTTTTTAGAGAAAAACAAACTAACTGATCTAATTTAGATCAGATAATCAGGAGATGGAGAAAAGCCCAATAAATTGTTCTTTCCTGCTGTTAACTCAATATTTGGCCCACTCCATAAAACACAGCAGGAATTGGATTTGACCTTAAAGTGTCATATTGTTATAGCTTGCCTAGCTCTGGGTTTGCATTGCCTGGGGCAATTAATAAAGCATTAATGACAAGACCCATTTAAAATGTTGGCTTTTCTGTACAGCATTAGCTTTTACTTGACTGTGCCTGGGGATATTATGCAACAATACGCATTAGATTAAAACAACTTCTACACAGTATACAGAAACAGCCGGAGAGCAGGGTGATTTTACTGTTGTTATTCCTTACCTATTGTTAAATACAAAGGGTTATTGTTCATATACATGGGACCTTATCAGAAAGAGCCCAAACTCTAATAATATTTTGAATAATATGGCCCTTTCTTGATTCTCATTTTTGAGTAATAAGGTTGCAGTATACCATTAGTTGCTCTTTTTTTAAACTTTATTTAGAGTGAATATATGTCTCTTCTATTTTGATACTGACACTCATACTAGGAAATGCTAAAGTCAAGGTCATATTACCCTTATTTTTTTTTTTACTTAAGTTGACAAAAGAAGATGATGTGAATTTGTTTCATGTTTATTTATGCTTTTCTGGAAGTCAGTAGTATTTTAAGTACTATCACTGTTACCTTTGTATGAAAAACAAGGGAAATTTCAGAACTTGGAAGGAATTGAAGTTAATATCTACTATATTTAACATGCAGCCATGTTTTCAGATTCAAAACACTGACATTTTGATTATTCCCTTTCAATGAAATTTGGTTTTCCTAGTATTCCACCAGAATATCTGGTAAAACTACATTCTAGGGTGGGACTGAAACAATAGATAAGGGTCTTAAACTGAGGAATAAGGGAAGACAGTTGGAAGTGACTGTAATCTTCTTATCTAGCATTAGTACACAGGAGGAGAGCAATTAGATACATGAAGGCATTGCAAAAGATAAAGGAATATCTGTGGACAGACAGAGGGACGGTATTCAACTAGAGTATGTAATTAGTGAAAGGATTCTTCCTAAGGTAGCAACTGAATGAGTTATCAGTAAAACAAAGTATTGAAATGTTTGTATGAAAATACCAGGAGTCCTGTGAACCTAATGGGGTAAATTAAAGTGGTGCTGCCAGCTACTGCAAGGATGTGGGAATTATGGAGAGATAACAGTTACAAAATGTATGTGTTAGATAAAAACCAAGTTTTTATCTAAAATAAAACTAAAATAAAACAAGTATTAAAAAGGTGCTCAGAACCAGGTACTCATCTTCAGGAAAGGAAAAACAAGGTGAAGATGTGGGGTAGCTATGTTCTTCAGTGTCATTGAATTTAAAAAAGAGAGTTAGGGATAACTTTGATAAAATAGTAAAAATTAAGGGTCAGAGTGGCAATAGAAGAAAGACTGTAAAATAATGTGTTCTAAAATACATTTGGGAGTCTGCCATAGAGCCCCAGAGTCAGATTTATATATATATACATTTCTGTTAGGCCATTAGAAAGAGAAATTCTAGTTGCAGCTAAGTCATTACAGAGAAACTAATATGGGAGGCACAGATGAGGCACGTTAGCCAATAAATGTTTTCTCCCGCTAATCCCTGACCTGTCTGGGTACCCCAGGGATACCTTAGGGATTAAAGATACTGTTTAAAATATGGTTTTGTTAATTAATGAAGATACAGGGAAGGTGGGTTGAGAAATTAACCTTGAATTAATTTGAGTTGATTCAGCTGAAAATAAAAGTAGATAAAAGCAGATTCAAAAATAAGCCAAATCTTTAAGGTATGCTAAAGCAAGTAGAAAAAGTTCATGAACTATCTAGATAAAATAAAAAAGTAAAAAAAAAAAAAAAAGGTAGAAATGAGAGCAGATTCTTGAATGTATTTAACACCACCATTTAATGTACTGCATCTTCAAATTAATTTATTATATATAGATACAAAGCCACTACTAGAATAAATCTATTGTGGTACTCTTCATAAATGTCAACACGTTGCTGTTTTGTGTTCAGTTTAACAAGGAAACTAGAAGATTAGCAGTATGGCAGAAAGTTCTGTTGAGACTGAAGCCATATCCTTAGCATTGTAACAACTAGAATATCTCAGGGCATCTAAATTCCATCTGAAATAGTCTGATTCATCATTTAGTTGCTTCAGAGCTCTTATGTTCTTAGAGAACACAAGTTTTTGGTTTTCCTTGTTCAATTGTCGGTATGTATTCCTGCTGGCTAAAGCAAATTCTTAGTGCTTCCTTTGCTGGGAACTAGCCAGTGGAAGGATATACCCGGACTGAAGGGAGCCAAAAGAATCCCAGCAAATGTGTTTAAGGAGTTGGATACAGGAAGAAAAATGAGTGTATGTGTGGGTTAGTTAATGTCTAAAAGTGAAGTTGTGATATCATAAATGCTATAAAATATGCAAACATATGAAAGGGAGAAGAATTGTTTGTCAAGGAAGAGAGGTGAAACTCAGAGGAAAGGGATCAGAGATGAGGAATGGTTACTTATCCAACAGAGTATGAAAAGGTAAAGCAGAATTGATTATTCTCTGAATTTGAATATCCTCACAAGGGGAAGTAGTGAAACCTTTATTTCTCTAGCTTCTTAGAAACGTAGACCAGTAAAACACTGGAAAAGCATCAGGGACAGTCATGAATTGGCAAGAGGATGCGCTAGTTGACCCTTTAGGCCCTTTCCATTTGTAGAGTCTGTCTTTCTTAGCGATAAATCAAGAATGAGTATAGCAGCTAATTGTTGCTGTTGTGTGTTGCTTAAGATCTTAATGAACTGCATTTCTCAATGCCATGACATCAGGGCCAACTTTTCCCTGAGGCCTTGGAGTTCATTCTGCAAAAGGATGGGAAAGTGAACTATTATTAATACTACAAATACCCCATTTTTTCAGATTAGCTGTGGTACTGTTTGGAATGCTTTGCAGGCTTTTAAAGCATTTTAATCAAGCTTTCAAGGACCGGAAAAGCAGTGAAGTTTGGGGAACCACCAAGAAACCCCCTCAAAATCTCTACCCATTTTGCCCACTTTTCTAAGAGCAGCAACCACTGTCTTGCACAACAAAAGACCTTCAGCTCTGAGAGTGTGAAACATCCAAAAATTCATGTTCAGCTGTCTGGTAACTTCTAATATTTATCTAGCAGTCCTGTGAGAAAGTAGATAGTGTGCAAGAGAGGATCTGTATAGAGGTTGCATGTGAGTACAAGATCTTAAAGCATGTTTTCTGTCAAAGTGTTATGGATATATGTATGGCTGCTTCTGGCTGTAAACAGTTACAAGCGGGGGTTTTTGGCAGTGTGGATTTCCGTGTGATATACAGGCTATAAGTTGTTTTCCAACCTTAAAGATTTTTTGAGTCTTTATAGTAAATAATAAGTTGTGTGGAATATGGACTATCCATCAAAGTAGCAAACTTTCCAAACTGTTAGGAATAGCAAGTGTTCATTATTCATGTATTCCTTATTATATATTTGAAATTCATCTGAGCTGCTTTAAGTAAATTTAATCTCTGATCTTGCTAATCTCATTAATTACTGTGGCACAGGTTATGAAATAATTTGAAAACAGCGTGTGTAATGAATTAATCTGACATCCTTCAATGCTGTGTATTGTAAGATGGCAATAGTTTTTGCTTTCAAGTACCATATTAAATAATGATATGAATTGCCTGAATTTTTTATTAGCAAGGTCTAATTAAAAAAGTCCTTTTAAAATTAATTTTTGTAGGAAAGTAAAATCTGTATTATGATTTTTGTTATCAGTTATTGTTTAAGAAAGAGGACTATGAGGTGCTTTATTCTTAAACACGTAAGTCACTTCTGAAGGGGATCGGTTTTAACTAGTAAATTGAGACTTTTTAAGCAGTGCAGATGCTTCCCACAACAATGGTCTTTTGTGGCCTCAATGTAATTTTAAAGGGAACATCCAAATAGCTTTTAAAAAATGCTGCCTTAAAATTTAAAAAAATAAATGCCCAACATTTGCAAAAGAATGTGTATCTCTTTAGGAAGCTGCAATTCTGTGGGTCAGTCTCCTTTTTTCACACGCATGTGTCCTCTCTGGCATTCTCTCTGTTTCTCCCTCTCTCCCTTTCCCCTTCCTTCTTCCCTCTCTCCATTTACAGATATGTACTCTCCTCTGGAATGAAATTGTTTCACATTGAGCTAATGAAAATAGGGCTGTGGCAGTAGTTTGATCAGTCTGAAAAACAGACCGTAATTGCTACATCTTGAACTGTGGTAAAAGGTACACCACCTTTGAAAAACCTAGCGAATGATAGATTATTGCTCAATGGATGATTAAGGATCTACTTAGACAATTTTGTTCCATACATTTGGGCTGTTTTGGTTCATTTTCAAAGAAATCTGTTCACCTACATTAGATGAAACAGGATTAATACTGTGTGTGTTATATTAGAGTGGTAACACACAAGGGAGAACCTGGATAACAGAGTTTATTTTATTGTGTCTCCCTTTATCAACATCGGCCTTCTCTCGAGATAATCAGTACAAGCTGGAGGAAGAATGAATGTTTGCAGAGTGACCTTGGAGGAAACAAGTTACCCGGAAATGACCATAACTTGGCCAGTCAGCATTCACATTTTTAACTTCCATCTCCCACCCCCACTCCAGTTTTTGGTAACATTGACTTCCCCAGAACCTCCTGTTCAGGCACTAATCTTTCCTAATGCCTCTCAAACTTGTTATATTACTTTCTGAATAGTGTGTTTAGAAGTTAGAAAGGTAGCTCTGACAAAATGTCAGTAAGGTGCCTTAGTGTGAATTAACGCAGTTAATGGAGGTACTCATGACTGACTCGTTGACCCAGTACTAGGCTCTTGTGGAATTAATGGATGCCAGGGGATCAACCTTTTGGGAGGCAAAAAAAAAGAAAGCAAAAGAAATGGCAGCTTTAAAACCTTGAAGTGAATTATATTAGAAAAGTGAAAACGTCTGGGTTGGATTTGATTTCATTGCGAGGCTGTAAAATAGTATACCCTTAGCAAAACATATTAAACAGAAATGTCAGATTTGATGCAAGTGGTCTACAATTATGATAGTGTTAATAGTGGTACTCTATCACCCCAAGACATATTTTTAAAGTTTAATTTCTCAGCAGCTTGGATTTGTCACAGACTTGTAAATTAGAAAATGCATTTGGGGATGTTTTTGTATGTGAAGACACAAGGCATATAATACTGTTAACTATACCTTGGGGTTTTAGTATAGTTGTTAAAATAAACTAGAAATCACATTTACAGACAAGAAATGTCTGTTATAATATTAATTTTACTTTTTTTTTTTTTTTTTTACACCCCTCAGTAGCTTTATTGCACTGTTCTTCATCTGAGGAGAGCCAGGCTTCTTGGGCAGTGTGAAAGGTAGCCGACTATTAAATGATAGAAAGCTAACCTGTCTTATTAGAAGTGTGAATGAAAGGGGGGCAGAGGAGGTTACCAGCTTGTGAAATGTCAAGGACAACTAGACAGAAATTACTGCAAATAGATTTAGATCACTAGAATCCCTATTTTTATTAACTCTTTGAACTCTAGATATTTATTGTGGTAAGAAATTACCCATGACAGGTTATGTAGTCGGAAAGATTTATTTAAAACCTTTGATATGTTTTGGCAAGAGTGAAGAAACCAATAAAGTTTACTGAATTGTATCAGTTAAGGAAAAATTATGTATCAGCTGAATGGCATACAATAACAATATGCATCTAAATTGCTTAATTGGTCTGTGAATATTTAAAAACCACCAGACTTTTAAAAAATATTGGTCATCTTTGCATTCCCTCATTTTATGCCTGCAAACTCGCGTAACTTCTGGGGAAGCTTTATTGTGTTATTTTTGCTGTTTCCCTTCATGTCTCCATTTACACTGGATGGCTCAATGTTTGTAGTGTAGGAAGATAATATTTTGAGATTTGTCTTTCATGAACGTTTTGAAACATGGTAGCTTCAAACAAGCATTCCTTTGAATAGACCTGGCTTTGCACTGACCTTTTACCACTAGTGCCACAGAAGGTGCAATAGGAGTTTTAAGGATCCTTACCAACTATTCTGTCTGTCAAGTGGAAAGCAGATTGGGAGACAGAAGGTTCTCTGTGTCCCATCCCCTGGTGTAAATACCATCACTGAGATACTACTTTATTTTTTTCCCCCCCCTTCTGATTTCTGAGTCTCCTTGCCCCTATCTTCAGGGTGAATTTAACAATGACCCTTCTAAAGTAAGAAGCTGCTGATTTGTAAGAAGCTGTGTTACATGGCAAATTACCCTGTGCATAAAAATGAATGAAAAATAGCAGATCCTGTCAGAAAAGTATGCAGTCTTAATCTCTGATCTAAAGACCACAGAGGTTGTTAAAAACATTTATTTTGGCTTCTGTGTGATGAACATGTGACAAAACATAATAAGGCCAAAATGTATATAGGAGTAAATTAAGTTATGCACTGATCAGGAATAATTCTATTAGCTAGTTTGAGGAGATAAAAAGAATATTTTACACATCTATAACTAAAACCTAAGCAGTGTAGCAATATGGAAGGTAAAATCATTGACCTTAATTTGGATTTTAGAAGCTGGAAGTCTGTAAAGCTGGTAGGATAATGCTTTCCAAACATGTAATAAACTAAGCAAAGAGAAAACAGTGATTTGTTCTCTGTATCCATGATAGATTGACAGGTAGGACAAGGGAAAATAAGCTTAGATTGTGTAACAAAAGATTCAGGCCAGGGATTAGGTAAAACTGTTCAGATGAAGAATACTGAAGTCAGTTGATGGAAAGAGTTGCTGTGACTCAAATTCTGAGACAAGAAGGTAGACAGGAATCTGGCAGGAAGGATGGTATAGCTAAACCTCTTCTGGAGTAGAGGACTGGGCAAGGTCACCTCTCCAAGTGTGATCCTGAAACAGGTATTTGAGGTATCTGTTCCCTGTCCTTAACAGGAATAGCACTGGAAGAGCTGTCTCTCTCTAGCCATAATCTTTCTTAGAATATGAACTGGCAGAAACCCAGTTACAAAACAAAGAAAAAACCCCAAACTCTGACTGAGAACAATGTAAATAGGTTTTGAAAATAACTCTAGCCCTTGCTAGTGTTATCCTTTCCTTCATTCCTGTGTTCGTTCTTGTAACTTCGAGTGGCTTCTTGGTTAAAGTAATTCTCTCTGGGTCTCAGTTGTCATTCATCCGTCTCTGCTGAGGTTCGCTCCTGTTTGCTCCTTCCTTTTCCCAGGAACCTCCCAGGTTTCATCCTTGATGACTGGCCTCTCCTTGCTAATCCTTCCTCTCTCTGCTTCTCCCAGCTTGTTCTTCTAGCAAAACATGCTCAGGGGCCCTGAGGAAGGGAGTATTTGCCTTTCCATCCTCACCTGGTACCTGCCATTGGCATGGTACCTTTTTCATTTTCTCGCAACAGAATAAACAGTGAACACATAAACCCAAACATTTCCATCGCACTTCTCTGAATTAGTTGTATGCTTCTAAGTAGCTAAATACACATTTCAGAGATTTTTCCAAATGTTAGCAAGTGCAAACTCACAGGGTGCCACAAGATTTCATAATGGGTCTGTGTTTTAGTACATATTCATTCATTCTCTAGAAATGAGAAGGGGATGGATTTGTCTGAGCTACGTTGAAGTGCTGTGGTTTCTTAGTCCAGCCAATAGCAGAGACAGCAAAATTACAAGAGAAATAATAAATGCCACCACAGAAAACTGAATGGTTAATGCAAAGTATGGGAAATATGTAAGTATCTGGGGAAAGTCACATGCAATGTTGTTCATATCTCAAGAAAAGATTAAATTAATACTAAATAGTACTCAAATAAGCAAATAAAGTTGTAGGCTGCACTAAAAATAACATCAAAGACAATGCTGAAATTCTGACACAGTGGGTTTATTAAATTTTTTTTAAAGACTACATTTAGTTTGGTTAGTTTGGCTAAAAAAAAATTACCACGAGATGTGTAACTGAAATGATTAGGGTTCTAGAGAGTATTATTTGAAGAGGACTTACAGGTCTGGCACTGATTAGTTTCCAGAGCATAGGAATAAGACAGGTCAAACTAAACATACACAACACAATAAATCTTATGAAGAAAGTTAATTGCAGGCTTTATTCTATATTCTAATATTTACTCTATTTTTATTTATGTTTTCTGCTGTACCAGACAAGGGAACATTAAATTACACTGAAAGCAAATAGCAACAAAGATAAAATTACTAAGTGGAAATACTATTAAAAATATTCAGTGACTAAACCCCTTTGTTTCAAGACACACCTGAAGTCAGAAGGTCAGTAGAATTCAGGCAAACACTAGATGTGTCTCTGGGTAGCACAAATCTTTCAGATACATTAGATGTGAAAGTTCACAATTAGATCCTAGGACATTTAAAACTGAAAAAGGAAATTTAAGAGTTAATGTATCTTTGGATTCAAAAACTTGCTTACTATCTGACATTACAGGTTAGTACACCACCATGTTGCACAAAACCTAGTAATAATTAAAAACAATGCTATGTGTTTCAAGGATTTTATACAAAATAAAAATTATTTTTTCTTACATTTTTCCTTTAATTATGTTTCTTTTTAATATTGACTTTTAATTTCATTTTGACTTAAATTCATAAGGACCTCAGAATGACAAAATATTATTTTCCTTTCTTTAAGGCAATACTCTTAGATTCTCAGTGATTTGTGTGATAGCATATGTGGGGTTGTGGCCAGCTCTTAGTCCCATATCAGCAGTAGTTTGTCAAGCTCTAGAAAGATTAGTGTCTAATTTTCTCCAACTGCAACGATCATTCATTCTCCTCTTGGCTTCATTAGAGAAAACCAAAGGGCCTCCTCAGGAACCTGAGAGTTGTTAGTGAATCATGTTTAGGGGAAGGGGAGGAAGTTTGCTTTTTGAAATACTCTGAGTAAATTAGAGGCATATAATCAAAATTAAGTTTGTCAGTAAAATAATCTTTTTTAGAATCATAGGATCGTTTAGGTTGGAAAAGACTTTTAGTACCATTAAGTCCAACTGTTAACCCAGAACTCCCAAGTCTACCACCAAACCACATCCCTAAGCACTACATTTACACTTCTTTTAAATACCTCCAGGGGTGATCCCTCAACCACCCTCCCTGGGCAGCCCATTCCAATGCCTGACAAGCCTTTGAGTGAAGAAATTTTTCCTAATATCCAATCTAAACCTTCCCTGGCACAACTTGAGGCCATTTCCTCTTGTCCTATCCCTTGTCACTTGGGAGAAGAGACCAACCCCCACCTCGCTGCACTCTCCTTTCAGGTAGCTGTAGAGAGTGATAAGGTCTCCCCTCAGCTTCCTCTTCTCCAGGCTGAACACCCGCAGCTCCCTCAGCTGCTCCTCACAGGACTTGTGCTCCAGACCCTTCCCCAGCTCCATTGCCCTTTTCTAGACAGACACATCCCAGCATCTCTTTCCATTAACCTTATAGGATATTAAGAATTGCTTTTAGTTGCTTTGCTTTAGTTGCTGGTTTATTATTTACTATGTGTAACATCTAAATATTTTTCTGCTTTTTGAAATTACAGCTCACTTCATAATGATCTAAGCAAGCTCAGGCATGTCTCACTTGGTTTTGCACTGGTTAGATAGTGACTGGCATTGCATTGTAGTCTAATCTGAATTCACACTGTTTGTAGTATATTCAAAATGATTTAAAGAAGCAAGTAAATTGCCTCCCTAAACATACTTAAAATTGTAGCATCAATATTATCTTTTTTTTTAAGTAATAAATTTTGAAAGAACCATCTATGCTTCAACTGCTCTATTCTCTATGGAGTTGCAGATCGGATTTAATTAGATAAGTTTGTGTCTGCAGTGATTTTGGGTTTTTATGCTACGCATGTCTGCAGCCTTTGAAAGGACCACAAAGAAGCTGTGGTTTCAGGTGCTGTGTCATCAGTTTTGATCATGTTATACAGTTGAATGCCATAATGCTTCTAACAATGCAATTTAGTGAATTTAATCCTTATCTGGATATTAGGAAAGAGAGAGTGGGCTTTAAAGCTTTTTTGTTATTGCGGTTACTTACTGCAACAAATAGCAATATTTATTATGTCAAAATGCATTTCCGTGTAACTACCCTGGAAATTGGGAAAAACTTTTCTCCCTAACTTATCTATAATATATTATACATCATATATGTATATTATATATGTATATGTATGTATATATGTGCAATATAACATTGTACACTGCAAATTATTGCTACTCGGTTATTGATCTTTCACAGTTTAAATATAATGTATTTTTGTGTTAGGGACATTTATTGTCTTGACATTTTTCTCTCCATGTATTTTTGAATTTTTCTTAAAGTAGAAACAGTCATTCACACTGAATTCTTTATATAGGTAATATAGGTAATCAAATTGCCACCTTTTCTTATACAGTTAAAGAATATAGAGAAAGTAACATCAAGACAGTGTTATATCAGCAACATTTTCCCTCTTTTAAGTAGTTTAGTTAAATAGTGATTAAAAAATCCAACATATTTATATTATTGAAGGCTTAGCATACAGATTCTTGTACTTGTTACTCAGAAGAGGTCCCATTTTGATATGTACTGCTTTTCCAAAGTTGTGATTTTCATAAAAATAGATATGAGAAAAATAGATTGACTATTTCATTATGAAAAATATGTTTAACAGTAAGTACAAAATAACAGATTATAAAATTTCTTAAAGAAGTGCACAGAAGCATATGCAAAACCAGGAATGCTTTAGTGTGTACGACAACAGTGCCTGAGTCTAGCTGCATTATTTATCATCTTTGCATTAATGTAAAGCCTTATTATGTGTTTTCTCCTTGCTAGGAGTTAATTCCAGAGTTTTACTACCTACCAGAGATGTTTGTCAACAGTAATGGCTACAATCTAGGAATCAGAGAAGATGAAGTTGTTGTGAATGACGTTGATCTCCCCCCATGGGCTAAGAAGCCTGAAGACTTTGTCCGTATCAACAGGATGGTAAGCTGCACTTTAGTTTAGCCTAAGTAAGGAGTTCTGTGTTTTAATGAGCTAACATAATGCTGGTTTTCATGTCATTAAAACTAGATGTATAGAAATAAAATAAAAAGTAAAGGAGAATTTACATTCTCTCTTGCTTGACAGAATCCTTTATTTTACAATGGATTTTCCTTCCATGTGCCCAAATAATAGAAAATTAAATTCAGTTATTTACTCTCTCATGAGAAAACATGAGATGGGCGTGAATTAGACATTACAGCATAGCCGGAAAAAATTAAGTTTGTTCCTCCTTACCACTTTCCTCATCAAAAAATGAAAGGTTATTTTAAATGCTGGTATCCAGCAAGATATGTTACATTCCTTACTTGACTGAACCTATGCACTTTCTTTCATCAGAGATGAGCTGGAAGTGTAGAAATGTGAACATAAGCCAACAACTGCAGTCACTGAAGAAATGTTACAAAATAATTGCTCTGATTTACATCACCATGAAGTCTGCAGAATTTAAGCATGAAAAACATTTATTGTTTTGTATTTTTTGCTTTAATTTGATAGATAACGATTTTATTAATGATAGAGTTAATATGTATGTATGCTTCTGGTTATTTCTAAGAAAGATGAGGTATATTCCAATGTTTTGACCAGCAATAGTTCAATTTATGGTTCTGTTTTGGAAACAGTTCTTTCTTAAAATGCATATTGCTTGTCTTGCTTATAGAATCAGGACTATAATTTCAATAAGCTATGGGTTTCCATACAGTTGCAGAAATGTTCAGCTTGTGCATTATTCCCTAATTAGTATTTTGGTGGTAGCACTGTAATTCTAGCAGTATTGGTTTTCTTCTAATCAGTTTGGCAATTTAATTTCAAGAACTGTCTATTTAAAGAAAATTGTTCTTCAGGAGTTGATAGAAAAAATAGGCATATGAAGTTCAAAAGAATAGAAGAGCAGTATAAAACCAAACTTATTCCTAGACATATATGATTAAGAAGTGTCCTCTGTTTAGAAGGGTAAATGGTTTGACATAGGTACAGCAGCGGTGGCAACCTCATCACTTGAGACATGCGAAATGCGCTACACAAAGCATGAGAAGTATGTTCCAGGGAATAGTCCTGCGTTGGCAGGAAGAATCTGAACAACGTTTTCCTTCTCTCTCTTGGCTGATTTCTCTTATACTGCCTATATTGTAATATTCTTCCTAAAAAAAACTAATTGTCACAGCTGGTGGCAATAAATTCCAGTGCAATTTTACTAGCAAAGAAGGAGGTGGCCTCAAAGGATCACTACACATCATCAGTATTCTCAAGTGTGGGATGCACAATCACAGGTACATGGCTCTGGAGTGCCCATGTTGCTGCATAGAGCCCAAACTGGGCCCAGGAGTGAGCACACTAAAGTTGACCAAGAGATTTGGTTTTGACATCTGTAAGAACAGAAGTGTGATAGTTTAGTGAAAAAGGATAATTGAGCTGCCACCTATTGGGGAATATAATGTGATGTGTATTTTTATGTCCCTTTGGGAAATCTTATAGACAGTGTTCCTTCTTGTATCCAAAGTTGTGTTTTCTCCATCTTTCCTTTCCACAGAGGTTGAATAATTCATAGGAGGATAAAAGGCACTATGTGATAAGAGATCACTTAAAGAAAAACTTTAGCTTTTGTTTATTGACTATTTTCATCCAATTTCTGCTTCTTAGAAAATAGTATAGGAGCTGTCTACAGAAAAGTTTTGTGCTGTTGAAGAAAACAGCTTCTTGCATTAATTTAGAGTATAGCATTTATGCCCCTTCAGGACTATACTTCCAAGAAAAGCTGATAGCTAAAAGCTGCAAATACTTTTTAACTATTAAGCTCTAATAGCACTAATGACTGATTTCATACATGTGTAATTATGCTTGGACTGCCAGGAGTCAGACAAACTAATGTGAAGATTAGAGTAGTTTTGGAATTACAGGCTTCAACTAACTGAGCACTTTGCAGGTTTCTAATATCAGAAATTATCTCACTTATGTATCATGCCCTTCATATACTGTCTTCCACCCCTATCCCCACAGATGTGAGCATCATTGCATTATAGAGCTTTGCCTGGAGGCAGTTTCTGCATGGCCTTTATTTATCCAGCATCTACTTCTAGATAGATATCTCTTTCTAATTAAAATTCAGTTATACAGAGATATATGCTATCTTCAAGTGAGCAGTCTGATGAAGTTTACAAATGATAATAAAGCTGGGAATTGTCTAGAAAACATGAGAAAGAGGCATAGATTTATTTGCATTATATGCAGAAAATACACTGAAAATCACCTTGGGAGGAACGCGTTAAAGATATTCAATAGGAAGCAGAAGTCTGGAAATAAAAATAGTGCCAAAAATAGAACAGTAGTAAGGGAAGGTTGACAATGAGCAGTAATTAAATTAGATAAAACTCTGTAATCCTGTATCCACCAAAAATAAGTGTATTTTGATGCCATCTATGGAGAATCATTGCATTACAGAGGATGTAAACAGTTGTACCTGTCTATGGTCCTTTTGAGACTGCACCTGGAATATTGGAATCACTTCTGGGTGATTGGTGACAGAAGTATTCACATTTGGATGGAGTTCAGATGGTAGAAACAAAGTGAATAACTTTGGGATGTTTAAGGAAGATATATGCATAGCTTTTTATAAAGCTTATCATAAACCAGCAAGAAGCTAAAGAAGGATAATCCCTTTCATGAAAATATGGATAGTATGTATAGTAAGAAGTAATGGAATTACATTTTGAAAGTATAATATTTTGAATGTGTAATAATTTTTCAGAAAAACTTCCTCACATAGGTTTTTATTAGTGCTTACAGTAAACTGTCAATACACTCTTTTTGGTCAAAAGAACGAGACTGGTCAAAGTAAGGAACTAATATAAAGGGATTGTGTGCTGGTTTTGGCTTGGATAGAGTTAATTTTATTAGTAATAGCTGGAATGTTACTGTGTTTTGGATTTGTGCTGGAAGTGGTGTTGGTAACACAGGGATGTTTTAGTTACTGCTGAGCAGTGCTTATAGAGAGTCAAGGCTTCTTACCCTCACTAGCGAGTGGGCTGGGGGTGCACAAGAAGTTGGGAGGGGACCTTAACAACTGACCTCAACTGACCAAAGAGATATTCCATACCGTATGACATCATGCTCAGCATATAAAGCTGGGGGAAGAAGGAAGGGGGCAAAATTCAGAGTGGTGGAGTTTGTCTTCCCAAGTTACCATTACCCATGATGGAGCCCTGCTTTCCTGGAGATGGCTGAACACCTGCCTGCTGATGGGCAGTGGTGAATGAATTCCTTGGTTTGCTTTGCTTGTGTGTGCAGCTTTTGCTTTACCTGTTAAAATGTCTTTGTCTCAACCCACGAATTTTCTCACTTTTACTCTTCTAATTCTCCCCCATCCCACCAGCAGGGGACTGAGCTGTGTGGTGCTTAGCTGCTGGCTGGGGTTAAACCACAACAGATTGGAAAGTTTGACATTCCCTACCTAATGTCTGTTTCCATGTTTTGAACTGGCCAGCAGATGCATTATTCAGTTAGGTCATCCCTGGGCCAAGTTTTGGCTGTTATACAAGAATCTATCTTAAGAAAAAAAAAAAAAAAAAAAATAGCCTGGGTGTGGTGCTGACGTGTAAAACACAGCAAGCTTGTGCAAGCCTGGAATTTCTACAGCAATTTACCAGAGCAAGTAGGGAACATGTTTACAGGAAAGCTACAGAAAATTGAGGAATATTTCAAGTAAGTGTTATCCTGATCCCTTGTCTAATGGGTTCAACCGTAGTCTTTTCATTTCAGTGGAAAGAATCCTATGTGATACTGTGTAATGTACACTGGGATCTTGTTTTTCCTTAGCTAACAATATTTTCTCCTGTTCATACTTTTTTGTTGTTGTTGTTGCTTCAGGCATATATGATGTGTAATTTTATGTGGGAGTAAATACAAATCCTTATATACAACCTACTTGCACATTTATGAATGTAAACATTTTCTTGAAATAACAGCAAGAATTCCAGCATTTCATCCTGAGTCTTACCAAAGCAAGTAGAGAACAGACTAGAAAACATCACAGAGGCACAGTGACATAAATCAACATAATTTAACCAGTTGGTTAACAAGCTTTACTAAAATTCTGTGCAAATTAACAAATTGCAGCCAGGGCTTTGGTGTTGATTGTCCAGCTGGGTGTTTTACACTTCTAACTAAACACAGAAATGAAAGTGGAAATGGTTTTCCATCAAAAGATTCCTTTAAACTTGTGAAAATTAGACATATTATAAAGACTGGAAAAGACATACAGTCAAGTTACTTTTAAGACCTATTACTGTAGCTTCTGAAAGCACTCTATATACATCAGGGATTGTTGTAGCATTTTTATTTATCCATACAAAGCTAGACTGATTACTACAGAGTTACTCATGAAACATTAATAAAGCACTATGTTCAATGCTAACATGATTATGGTCTGACCTCGGCGATGGCACAAAGGACAGAGGCAGAAAGTGTCCCTGATAACATTACCCTAATGCTGGGCTCATCAATCATAATCTCCCAGTTTACCAGCGAAAAAAAAAACCACGCATAAAACCTTCCACAGATGTGCATCTGTAGTCCTACTCAGCCTCTCAATCCCCACAGACTTTAGAGCAGTCCTGAGAGCCAGAAATAGAACAGATTCAGTCAGTAAGTCAAGCATGTTAAATCAAGGCAGGGAACACCACTGTGAAACACTGAAGCAGAGCTTTTCTAATAAGCATTCTTCAGTTTTGAAACAAAAGATGCAAGATTGTGTAATTCAAAGTTAATTATAATGATATTTTCATTATGTCTTATGCACATATTAAATTACAAATTACAGCATTGAGTAAAATGCATTCACTATAAATTACTTTTTTGAGAGACTAAGTGTCCTGTTTTTGTTATACATATTTTATTCCTATTACATAACTGTTACTAAGATTGAATTTTCTTTCTGTCTCTGAAATGATTTATTTGCGTTCTTCTGCTGCCAATTACATTTTTGTACAGTTCCCTGCCTATTCAGAAGCATGCATAGTATTTCATAATTAAAAAGCTTCTTGAATAGTCATTAGAAACATCTATTACAAAATCTCTGTGCTATGAGGATCTGGAAGATTTATCTTTTCTCCTCACCATTCAGCAGCAGTTGATATTCCTTTTTTGCCAGATAAGCAGTAGATAAGATTTGATATTGCTTCCTCAGTAGTAGCTTTGATTTTATTTTGTGTATTGCCAAGGTTTGTTCTCAATGCAATTAAAACTCATTCAGCTAACAGGGATTTCAATTTAATCTGGAAATGGCAGTGATTTTTTTTTAACTTTTTGTATCACCTAGGAATATTTACATCTTGAAGACGCTCACATAAAAGAACAGTGTCTGTGCAGACATCCCTGAATAACCCAAATCTGTAGGACGCATTTCTGTGTCACTTTTGTTAAAATATTACATTTTTTAAAATGAACATAACTAATTGCAGATATCAGTATTGTTTGTTTTATTTTATGACAAGAGTTAAAGATTTTACTCTGATAGTACAAGAAAGGTAAATGAGGCAGAGAAATACTAGGAGGAGAGAATCTGTATGTTCAATGGCTGCAGAGTGACACGGATGTAAGGGGAGAGAAGAAAACCAGCCCACAGGCTGAAACAGCTGATTGTCTGTTATTGAGTAGATCTACAAAACCAAAGTGTCAGGGAGTAGTTTTAAGAAAGTATTTTTAAATATACAGAATAGAAGTTAATACCAAGATACTGTGGTAGGAGTTCTTGGAGAGACAGACAGCATATAGCTATGGAGGGGAAGGAAACAAGGGAGGAACTGGAGGGCAGGGGCAGCTGTGGCCCAGACAGGGGGCAGTATCAGAGCTTAGTCTTCTCTGATGACACAAATTACCCACAAAATAACACAAGTTGTGTTAGAGGTTGGAATAGCATATTTTATAAATCTAGAACTTCTGATACTTTACACAGCACATAGTGTGCATTAAAACAAAAACCAGTGTCTCCTACTGGAATCTCTGTCAAAAATAATTGTAACATCAAATTAGAATGAGTGGAGAGGAAAGGGTGCAGCATTCATACTGTACAACAGTCTGAAAAGAGCTAGTGTGATTACTAGGCAGTAACTTATAGGCTTATATTAACATTGTTTAGCTTATACACAAACATAAACTTGCTAATACCTATTTATATTTTACAGCTACAGGTCTGGTTTTCAGCCTGTGGAACACGTGTGCATAGACTTGCTTACAAACAAAATACACAATACTTCTGCTTCAAAAGATGTATACACTAGATGTGTATACTGCTTGTGATTCACATATTAGCAATAAAAAGCACTGCATTGAAAACAGTAACATGCGAGACTCCTTCCTCAAAACAAAACCCATAAAAAAATACTGACTGGAATGGTGCTGTTCCAAAACTAACCCCTAATAACAATGGTTCAAACAAGTTCCATTTGAGAGTGCCTGAATAAAACCCTGTTTTCTGTACATTTTAATTATAATAGAAAACAAGCTGGATATTAGCTCATTTCTTCTTAACAGTAAGAATTGTTTAAATCCATAAATAACATCATATAATCATATACTAATTATTATTGCTTTTCTAAAAACATGTAATTGTTTCCTTATATTTCACATTGAAAGTATGCTCAAAATATTGAAGCCCCCAAAAATGCTTTAAAGTCAAAATGTTCTTGAAGAATGCTGCTCTTCAGGGCCATCACCAGCCTATTTTAAGGATATTATTGTTATCTTTTTCTGTATGTTATTCCTACTGTACCTACAAATTATTTTTTACGCAGAAAATGCCCTCACCCTATTCCCTACTGAGCATTGCATATTCTTGAGAAACCAAACGATGTACTGTTGACAGGGAACAGCTCATAAATTTTCAGGAGGCCCTTACATGAAGGGGGAGCAGCCTGTGCATTAGAGCAAATTAGGGAGAGGATTCTGCCAGTATCGCATGAGTAGCGTTGCAGAAGTACTTGGGAGAAACAGAAGCAAACCAGGTCAGACCTAATATGAGAACATTTCTCCTGAGTAAAACAAATACAGCTTGTAAAGCACAGATCAGGAGCCTTGTCTCCACTGAGGGCCAGGTAGGACTTGTAGCCTTTTGGTGGCCTGTTCTTGAGTGCACCCTACCTATTGTTCATGCCCAGCACCATACCTCACAGGAAACCCCGTTGCAGCCTGCAGCTGGAGGCTCATGCAGAGCCATTCTCCTTCACAGCTCCGGCTCCTCTCTTTGCCTTCCACTCTGATCTCTTCCCCAAATCCCCCACTACATCGATCTTCCACAACACTCTACTTGACAGGCACAGTGCTATTAGCCCCCTTGCTACCACCAATACCCTTCCAGACCCCCTGCCAGCAATTGTTCTGACTTCCAATTTTGTGTGGAATTCTGAAATACGTAGTTCAAAATAATTAAAATCACTCCTTGCAAATTTCCCCAAAGTTTCCCCAAGGAACTAAGGTTCTTCTCCAGGGAACTAAGGACCCCAAAGTTCTTTAAAGAACCATTTTACCTATAAACATAGTACAATAAATCTTCTTAAAGCATTGTAGGCAAAGACATGACATGCTGCTGTTAAAAAGTAGCTCATTTATTTAATAAGTTATTAAAGAGCCATTCATCCATGTGCAATAGAAGTTCTCCAAACCTGTCAGGGTCAGTAAGACCATCTCTGGAATGACAAGCTGCTGAGTAAGGGCTGGTCATGCAAGTAGAAACTGCCTCAGGGAAACATAGCATAGGCATTCAACTTGCCTAACTTTGAAAGTCAAAGAGAGTGTACCTGCCTTGATGCAAGACTGGCTGTGCTGGTTTTAGTTGGGACAGAGTTAACTTTCACAGTATGAGGCTATGTTGTGGATTTGTGCTGAGAAGAATGTTGAAAATAGTGATGTTTTAGTTGTTGCCAAGCAATGTTTATATTAAGCCATGGACTTTTTCAGTTTTTCATTCTGCATCTGTGTTCTGGTGGTGTGAAGCTGGGAGGAGACACAGCCAGGACTGCTGAGCCAAACTGACCAAAGGAATGTTTCATATCATAAAGTGTCATGCTCAGTATATATGTTGAGGGAAGTCAGCAGGGGAGCGCGCTCTTGCCCTCTGACTCTCCCTGCTTGGGGACAGGCTGGGTGTCAACTGGCAGGTGGTGAGCTGTTGTATCCCTTGGGGTTTTTTTCCCTATTGCTGTTTTCCTTCTCCTTATATATTATTGTTATTATTATTAGTATTATTTTCATTACATAGTAGTGGTAGTATAATAATTCATTTTCAATTATTAAACTGTTCTTATCTCAACCAATAAGTTTTCTTACCTTTTCCTCTCATTCTCTCCCCCATCCCACTGGGCAGGTGGGAGGTGAGTGAGCAGCTGTGTGGTGCTGAGTTGCTTATTGGGGTTAAATCACAACACTGGCAAACTAGTAACCATGGATGAGGAAAAGGCTGAGGTAATCAACAACTTTTTTTTCCTCAGTCTTCACTGGCAATCTCTCTTCCCACACCTCTTAAGTGAATGGACCACATGGTGGGGACTGGAGGAGCAAAGTCCCTCCCACTGTAAGAGAAGTTCAGGTTTGTGACCACCTGAGAAATTTGAACATACCAAAGTCTATGGGACCTGATGAGATGCATCTCAGAGTCCTGAGGGAATTGGCTGATGTAGTTGCAAAGCCACTCTGCATGATATTTGAAAATTCCTGGAAGTCAGGTTAAGTCCCTGGTAACTGAAAAAAGGGAAATATTGCACCAGTTTTTAGAAAGGGTAGACAGGAGGAACCCTCACCTCTGTGCCTGGGAAGATCATGGAACAGATCCTCTTAGAAGCTATGTTAAGATATAGGGAGATGATTTGAGACAGCCATCATGGCTTCACCAAGGGCAAGTCCTGCCTGACAAACCTAGTGACCTTCCATGATGGAGTGACTACATCAGTGGACAAGGGAAGAGCTACGAATGTCATCTATCTGGACTTCTGTAAGGCTTTTGACATGTTTCTTCACATCCTTCACTCTAAATGGGATGGAATATGAATTCGATGGGTGAACTGTTCAGTGGATCAGAAATTGGTTGGATGGCCAATGGGTCAATGTCCAGATGAAGAGTGGTAACAAGTGGTGTCCCTCAGTGGTCCATACTGGGTCCAGTACTGTTTAATTTCTGAATCAATTACATAGACAGTGGGATAGAGTGCACCCTGTTCCCAGTCAACACCAAGCTGAGTGGTGCAGTTGACACACCTGAGGCATGGGATGTCATCCAGAGGGACCTGGAGAAGCTCAAGAATTGAGCCCATATGAACCTCATGAGGTTCAGCGAGGCCAAATGCAAGGTCTGGAACAGTCTGGAGAATTAAAGGATTGACAGCAGTCCTGACGAGAAGGACTCTGGAGTGAGTACCAGACATGAGCTGTCACTATGTGCTTGGAGCATAGAAAGCCAACAGTATCCTGGGCTGCACCAAAAGAAGCACAGCCAGCAGGTTGAGGGAGGTGATTCTGCTCCTCTACTCTGCTAGGACCTCTCCACTCTGGTAGGACCTCACCTGCAGTACTGAGTCCAGCTCTGGAGCTCTCAGCACAGAAAGACAAGAACCTATTGGAGCAGGGCCACAAAAATGGTCAGAGGGATGGAACACCTCTGCTATGCAGACAAGCTGGGAGAGTTGGGGTTTTTCAGCCTGAAGAAGAGAAGGCTCCAGAGAGACCTTATTGTAGCCTTTCAGTCCTCAAAAGGGGGCTTATGAGAAAGATGAGGACAAACTTTTTAGGAGGTCCTGTTGTGATGGGACAAGGGGTAATGGCTTTAAACTAAAAGAGAGTAGATTTAGACTAGATATATGGAAGAATTTTTTTTTTTCAATGAGGGTAGCGAAACACTGGAACAGGTTGCTCAGAGAGATCATAGATGCTCCATCCCTGGAAATGTTCAAGGTCAGGTTGGACAGGGTTCTGAGCAACCTGATCTTCTTTTAGATGTCCCTGCTCACTGCAGGGAGGTTAGACTAGATTACCTTTAAAGGTCCCTTCCAACCCAAACTATTCTATGATTCTAACACCAGGGAGAGGATGTAAGAGGAAAAAACGTGTGAAATATGCTCATTTAACCCATTTATTTTTTTCAGATTTACTGTCCCATCTTTAAATAGTCAAAAACTTTTGTTTTTTCCTGAAATCATAGAATTTTTTAGGTTGAAAAAGACCTTTAAGATCATCAAGTGTTAAGCTAATCTAACCTAGATGCTCTCCATATTCTAGAAATAAAAATGCTATTTTTGACCAAAGCAAATGCCTAACAAGTTTTTTTTTGTTGTTGTTAATTATTTTTAAATAAGTAAATAATACATAGAGATGCAAATGAAACATAAATATGTAGAATTCAGAGAAGGAAGAGAACAGTTAGGCTGGTCACTCTAAATTGGTCAGAGGTGCTGTAAAGTGAACAAGCTTTAAATTCTGTTTTAGGTTATATTACATACAAAGGAAAATTAAAAGTTGAACATTTAAAAGTTAGGAAATGCTGTATTTATGGTTTCTGTGGCATAGTTAATCTGATCCTTGCATGCTAACATCATGAATGCTAAATGAGGTAAAAGTACTATGAAAAAGATTATATGGGTTGATAGAGTTGCTGACTATACCATGTTGCACATACACAATATAACATAGTTAAGGATTGGAATTTCTTAATAATTTATTGGGTGACATTCTTTGAAACCAAATAATATTGGTTTAATAATATTTTGTATGAAGAAGTATTAATGCTATTTAAATAATAGTAGTCCCCATTTGCATATAATGGCCTCTGATTTTGAAAAGAAAACAGCAGATTTTTATATGGTTCACTTGCAATATTTCTTTATAGCTCCTTATGGAATGCTGAACTTAAGCCCTTGAAAACTGAGCTACATATCAGCTATTAAGGCTGAGCCTTCCTGTCCATTTTCCTGAGAAATAACAGTCACTGGTTTTGATGTAAAAGGGTCCAGTTTTCCACTAAAGCGCAGAGGGTTCCTTTTCCATGTGGAGCATTACAGGGAGAATGTGTGAGGACCGATTGCTCCATTACCCAGGGAGCCAGACCTATGTGGCTTGCCCTGTCTGCGGGTATTCCTGTGTGTGGGGTGGTGGGCTGGGGGCTGCCGCCGGTGGGCAGGGCATAGCACAGTACTACTGTGTCCGATGATTATTTCTGAAGCAACCTTCTTTTGATGTAAATGAATAAAATGAAAACACATTTTTTCCAAAGTTTTATCTCCCTGTAAAATTTGTACTTTCATGGGGCAGACATGAAACTCTGTCCTAGCTGAAAGAGTTTGTGCTGAGTAGTGGCACTGTGCTAGAATCAATGGAGGAATTAAGATTTCTCAGGGGAAGAAAAAAAAAAGCCTCAATCTTTGATAATAAAAAGTATTAGGTAATGTAATATAGAGGAATTCTGCTAGCTCTGCATGTATGCAGTGAGTACTAGTAAGCTTGACATAGTATTAAGGCTGGTGGGTGTTTTTCAGAGCGAGCCAGGCTCACCATGGTGCCCAGTGACAGGAACAGAGTCTATGGTCACAGACTGAAACACAGAAAGTTCCCCCTGGACATCAGGAAACACTTTTTCACTGGGGTGTCTGAGCACTGGCACAGGTTGCCTGGAGATGTGGTGGAGTCTATCCTTGGAGATACTCAAAAGCCATCTGGGTACAGTTCTGGGCAGCCTGCTGTAGGTGGCCCTGCTTGAGCAAAGGATTTGGACCATCCTGTTCCCAGAGGTGCCTTCCAAACTCAGCCATTCTGTGACTCTGTAATTTGGTTTTTTTTTCTAACAAACTAATCTGAAGTTAGTTCCCAGATCTGAGGATTGAACAGCACTTGTTCTGATCGAAGGGAACTAGGTATATGATAATGTACAAAATCAGGACCGTGATGGAGTTAGGGCAAGGACACACGTAAAAACTTGGTCAGTGAACCATGAATTTTTATTTTAATACTAGTTTCTGTTTATCACAGTTCTTTTCTGAAGGTAATATTAGGAAAGAAGTAACAAGTATGCCAGGATGGCATCTTAAATACAGGATGAGTCTTTATAGAAAAATGATTTGTGTATCCAGGCTTATGGGAAACTAAGACAGGTAGTCTGGTAGAGGGGTGAGGATAAACTGTGTAATAACTTGAGCTTTCAAATGCTCCAGTTCAGGCAATTGTATCTACTAAGGGTATCAATCATGTCTGATAAAGGCACATTGGTTAGATGAGACTCAACAGTAATACTATAATTTTCCTCCATCTAGAGTTAATCTCTTTGCATGCACTGAGCAAAGGAATAGCAACCCCTGACCTCATTTTTAAACCAGTAGTCACAACCTGTGTTTTGTCTGGTGAAGCAACCTCATGTCAAAAATAAGTGTGAAAGATGCTTTACTCCTTTGAGAAATCAGTCACAATTCACACGTGGAATTCAGAACCCCATTTTGCTCATACAGCTTTTTAATCCTCAAGTTTCCATTTTAGATTTGACTAGAATTATTTAGAAAATGCGTTGGAAGATTGGGTTTTTGAAACTGTTTTCCCATTTTCATCAGTTTTTCTTGACAAATTACCTAATGTATTTGACAAGCAAAAAAATTTAATAATTAAAACCATCACTGCTAGAGGAAACCCAGTAGCTGAGAAGAAAATTAGGATGATATAAGGGTGAAGAAAAAAGAATATATTTTTTTGTGTTTCCCTCAATATAGTTAGTTCTGTTTTGCAATGTTTGAAGGATTTCAGATATATCAAATAAGCCTGAAGAGGATATGTAATGGTACCCATTATGTTTCCTCAGTTAATAGGGTAAGGTAGGAAGTAATTTAAGCATGAAATTGCAAGATGGAATTTACTTCCTAACTCTGAATGTCACTTGCAGGCCCTGGAAAGCGAGTTTGTATCATGTCAACTTCATCAGTGGATTGACCTTATATTTGGCTACAAGCAACGAGGACCAGAAGCAGTGCGTGCACTCAATGTTTTCCACTACCTAACATATGAAGGCTCTGTGAACCTGGACAGTATCACTGATCCTGTCCTCAGGGAGGTAGGTGTTTACTGCCATTTCATTCTAAAAACTGCTGTCATCTCACAAGAAACGGTACTTTTTCCATCTTTCACTGCTGGGGAAAATTGTTGTGTGTGACAATTCAGAACTTAGGCCCTAGGTGACTTTAGAAGCAAGTATTAATAAACTAGCAATAGAACAGATGTCCCAGAGAATTTTGTTTGCTTGAAGTTACTAATATATTTAGTGATCAGTTATGATATGGGGAATTATAATGTAACGTGTAGTCTGTAATATATATTCTGCTACTTTTTATATTTTACTTTAATTAAGTTTGCTTAGAACTGAAAAGCTGAAAGAAAAAACTACATCATAGTCATACAGAAAAAAATCTAACCCTTTCAGTCAAATAATGTTGGCGAGAATATGCATCTGAAATAGAATATATTTGCTGGAGCGACAGTAGCAATTATTCAGATTACATTTGTGTTAATCATGTAAAGTATAATCAAACTGTTACCAAAACAGAAAATGTTTGCTATTTGTTGTGCATACAAGTATTTATGTTTGTACATACGTATGCATGAAATATCTATACGTGTGCATATATACAAGTGAGAGTTTCAAATTTATCAGTAAATTTTAAAAAAATTGTACTAGCTATTCTGATACGTGTTTCCCTCCAGTGACTGTATTTGTTTTTAGTAAGACTATAAATTTGAATGATCATTTTCTAATATCATCCATTCATTGGCTAAAACAATTGAAATTTGGTGAAAAGTGTGAAGAAGCAACAGCTGCTAGATGAGTACCGCTGTGATGAAGCTGTACACACAATCTTCCATTCCCCCAGATAGCTGCCATCTGCTGTATGCAAAACAGTCATAATTTATACATTGCCAGGCGATGGGTTTTTGTTTGTTTGTTTGTTTTCTAATCTTGGAGGCAGAAATCTACAGATTTCAGAAAGAAATATATTCTAGAAGGCATTTGCATTCAGCTAAATATTGGGGTTTGACATGCTTACATTTGGTGCTTTTTGAGGAGCAGAACAAAGACCCATTCAGATCGCTAGCTTCCTAGAGCTGGATTTTCACACCATGCACTGCAAAGCATCTATTTGGTAAACAGATAGTATTTGCTTAGTTTTAAGAATGACCAGAATTTGCTCTGATCCCACTGCCTCCAATATTTAATGTTAACGTCTGCATAATGGTTTCTGGATTTAAAACTTTGATCACAGAAATAGTCAGTAAGGTACAAAACTGGAGATAGGAAGGAGATATGCTTTTAAAAGTATAAAACAGGTGTCAAGCACCATGAATACAAGGGATTTGCATGGCTGAAGGTTTTGATTTGCATGGGCAGACTCCTATGTCTTGACTTTAAGGATCTACTCCCACAGGGAAGCTTGTAGGATTGAGGTCTATCTGTCTGTCTGAGCACCTTATTTAACATCTTATGACATGATGAGACTCTTCAGCTCTCCTGTGGCTCTAGTTACATGCATAACTTGTCATTGGAAATTTCAAGAAATTCATGGAGATGTTTTTGTTCACTCACTTGTACACCTAACCCATGCCCTGTCAGTCAATAGCACATAAATCTCTTCTTAGGCTATTTAATCCATGTAAACTTCTAAAAGCACAACTTTATCTTCATTGCCACAAGTTAGATTAGTAAATAAAATTCATTGTTAGCAATGAGAAGGCAACATATCTAGAAAAAATTGAATCCTCTTAATTTTTGCTATATATAGATGCATAAAGTTGTATATAAGTACTAAAAAATAGTATTCTTTCTCCTCCAAGAGGTCACAGACATTTATCACTTGTGGTTTGCCATAAAAGTCTAAAACGACTTCTTATTTATTTTAATCAGAAATTACAATAAATGTGTAAATATGGACAGATCTAGAGGAATCTTCTGTTTCCCTGAGCTCTGTTTATGAAACTAGCAGACATTTTCTGGCCAGTAATAAAGCATTTGACACCTTGATGTTCTAGCATGTCAGGTATTTGGATGTCATGTTTCTGTTGCAAGTATACATTTTCTATATAGATTTTTTTATTGGCTTTTTTTTTAATTATTATTATTCTGACTTTTACAAGGTATTCCAGAAAATAAATTAAAAGCAAAAAGATCTTTTAAAAGCCACTTATAAGTCCAGAAATGTCAAGATAGGAACATTAGCACTAGTGACGACCACTGCTTACTATGTTTTCCAGTGGCAGGTGGTGGTGTCTGGCATCTTAACATAGAAACACTGCAATTTAAAATTAATTGAGCTTTTCAGGTATCCAGGAAAATTAATCTCTCAGTATCCAAATGCTCTTGTTGTTTGTTTTCTAAATAAACTTAATTTTTTTTTTCTGTCACACAGAAGATGGTGAATGTTCTCAATAAATGGCTGTAAAATAAGCCAATCAATACAACCTTATTGGCAGCAGCCATTATCAGACCGATGGGCTCAAATATGGCAATAGCCTCAAACTGTGGCTGTAACTAATTTCATAATGAGCTCAGTCCCAGCAGAACCTGTCCAGTGAAATAAGGCTCCGAATGATGAATCCTTTCATTTAGGTCTGAGCTGGATGAAAGGCATCATTTAAAAAGGCAGATCCCCTGACCTGCTTGTGGTATACCTTGTCCCTTTAAACCTTTATTTTGTACAGTTTCACCCTTTACTCAAGCACCTCACTTAACCACTGAGGAATATGTTGTTCTTACCTTTGTGTGAAGAATGGTAAAGGACTCACTTCAGTGGCCTTCTAACTGGAGCAAAAATATGTTCAGTGGTGGGATAACTCATCCCTGCCATTCTCTATGACTTTCTCACATGCATGGAGAAACCCTCTAAGAACTCTCTAGTGTTTAACACTGGGAAACGGGCTATCCGTGGTTTTTTTCTGGTTGGACCCATTTAGTGGGAAGACTCTCCATCTGGCTAGCTTTCTTCATTTTTTATTTTGCAAATTCGCAGTTGGTTAAACGGGAATAGTGGGATATCATTAACTTGTCGATTACTGAAGTCCATGAAATCACATATATCTGCCCCTGTAATAACTCTTCGGCAACTTAAAATCTGCACTGGGTGGATAAAATACACTGATTTCATTTCAACATACTGATGTTGGTTTTTCAAACAACTTGGTAATTTTATGATGCCACAAAAAATATTTGATCACTATACATTTCAAGTAATGATGAGGGCAGCTTGAAAGTCCTGACTTAAGTGCTCCACAGAATGTATAAAATTGAATTTTGTTGTTTAGATCCTTTATGATTAAGAATTGGGAAATTTTCCAGTTCTGTCAGTTCTAATGGTCCCTTTTATTCTGAACATTACAAAATTGTTTTCATATTGTAATAAGTAGGGGGAAAAAAAGTGTATCAAAATAAACAACCTTTTGCATTCTATTTGTAAATTCCTTTTTTTAAAGTAAAAGCAGTGAGGTGAAAGCTAAAACTTGAAGAACAGCTTAAGGATATTGATTCATTCTTACTTGACAGGTGAAATCATGGTTGCAGCACTAACCACAGCAATTACAGCATTAAAATGTCAAGAAATTAGAGGTCAGAATAACAGATAATTTTCTTCCTTTTGTCAGATTAAAAATTGACATTCTTTGACAGCACAGGATCTCTGGCTGGGAAAATTATGACAGCTTAACTCATCTTGCACTTGTAAAGCAGTAATTGATAATGAACTTTACCATGACAGTCTTCTCCTGTGGAGAAACATCCCTGGTACAAAGCCTGTATCTCTTTTTAATATGTAAACAGTAGTTATATTGGACATTAGATGTTATTTGGAATTGTCTTTACTCTTAGTTTACATCATAATCCAAATCCTTTCCACTGCACAGATTTGGCAGACTTCAGGAGGTTGATGCCGAGAATGCTAATGTATGAGGAACAATATCAGAAATGTAGTTTACTTATAGTGTTTCCATGTTGGTTCACTTCCTTAGGAAAACATAGTTCCTTCCCTGGTTTCTCCCAGAAGGTCTATAGATTTATGAGCATTATTTTTCTGAAATACCTGGAAATCTGGGCACTGAAAAATCAAGAGATGAGTTTTTTTCAAGTTAGGAACTTGTTTCTGTATGACTCAAAATATTGTGGCTGAAAGGGAACAGCACAGTTTTACCGGTCATTAGAAAACACAACAGAAGAGCTAAAATTACTTTCAGTACTATCTTGTATATTAAACAAAAAATAATTAAGTGTGCAATTAGTGCATAGTAGATTAATGACAGCACATCTAGTGTGCAGAAGATCAATATTTCAGGTTTTTTGTTTATTTGTTTAAAATAATATCCAGATCTCTATTCACTTTCTTTTCTTCCCCCCAATGTTCAGCTTGTTTGTGATTAGAAATGTTTTGAAAATTCAAGTGAAACATTGTGTTACACAGCTGTTGGTTTGCACTAGACTTTAGGCTAACTTTGTGTCACCCTTGTGTTCTACGTGAGTTGCAAATACAGCTTAACGGTGCTATACAGTCACTTTCTGCGACTGCCACATCTTTACCAAACGCTTGCGTCCCCCCAGTCTGACAGGAATTTCAAGTGCGTAGGAAAGCAAGGCAGTGTGAAGCTAGTGGGTTCAGGTATTCGTTCCGAGCAGCCACCTGTCAAAATACCTGAGCATACTCACAACTCACACAGCAAATTGAAAAATGATTAAAATTGCTAGCGTTTGACAGGCAGTTGCTGCGCCCGTAAACTAAGCCTAGCAGGGCAGTTTTGCTGGCAGCTAACAGAGCATATGGCCTATGCAATATTTATTTCTTTGGTGGTGACTTGATATTTAGCATATTTAAATAATTTGAAAAGTCATAATGATGCGGTAGTTTTGCAGTGCTTTTCAGTTACCCTCATTTCTGGGCTTTATTTTTCCTCTTATATTTTCTTCTGTTATCTCTTTCTTTGATCTGACAGGAATAACAAAGCATCCCTCTGGATCTGCTATAGTGAAATATGCCCACAGGAAGCAGAGCAGATCACATCAGTTTTCACTTCTTTTTTTTTAACTCCTTTCCTTTTTTCCCCCCTCCTTGCTGAAACACTCTTTGCTACTACAGAGGGCTGACATGATAGGGCTGTCAAGACTCAGCAAGATAGATATATCTTTAACAAAGGGAGCTGGAATGCTAGCCTTTCCCTGGTGACTGAACCTGGCAAATTTATGAGGAAAAAATTAACACGCTATTCTAACAGCACTATATAACGCTTTCAAGGTATCGCCAGCCCTTGCAACCATGTGCGTGTTCTTGCTTTCGCTTGGAGTTATTCTTATTTATTCCGATTTCATTTTTAACTTGTTAGATCTTTTTCTTCTGGGCGCCGTTTCTTTGATGTGACAAGAATATCAAAACCACCCCTATGGATCTGCTTGATTGAATTGTACTCACAGCACTGGCCACTTACGTGTTCAGTTGTACTTAATTGTCTCCATACAAGGGATGGTCTTCGCTTCCTTTCTAGGAGCAGTCCTGCTTAGGCATGAATACGGATAGTGGTGAAATAAGTAGGAAGCTGCAAGTACTACCAATATCCATTTTTTTCTGAGTTAACTGAAGGAATCTGTATAGCAAGAACAATTATTCAAGTAAAAGCCATCATCAAAGTAAACATTATTTTCTTAGATGCTAAGGGGTCTGTTCTTCTCTAAGAAATGTGGGCTTATATCCTGTTGATTTTTATCGAGAAGTCTATACTTCCTTCACTCCCAAATACTGTGTTTCCCAGACGTACCAAACGGAAGATTTTTCCAAATTCATATTGGTTTCGGGAAAAACGTCTTGATTATTTTATAGTATTTTTGGCCTGTGAGTCTGTTTTGTATGCATTAAGAGACTATCAACAGAAAACTAAATGGATTTTTATGTTTCACTCTGGGAATGTCTATGTATATAATAATTTGTATGTCTTTCCAGTGAGTTTCAGAGCTCAGTATCTCCTGTAAATGGGAAAGGAAGACTTTTTACTTGCTGTCACTTTGTTATGATAGCTCTCTGTAGATCAAGAAGAAAAACATAGGAGGTTTTTTGAGAGTAAGATGCTTATTTCTATAGGTAAAGATTCCCGCAGAAGACACTGAATGCAGGAGGAGACACCTTAAATTAGAATATTCAATAAGGAGTTAGTGTAAATTGCATGAGGTCAGTTACCACACAGTAATTGCCCAGTGTGTAGGCTTTTATTTTTAAATTAATGTGTGCTCTTTTACCTGTTTCTCATTCAGGGGAAAGGGCTTTCAGAAGGTGTTTACTGCAGAATAACTGAAACATTTAAACTATGTATCCAATTTTACTATGAAATAATTATTTGGAAGTATCTACCCTAAGTAACACGATAAGGGGTCAGAAATCATAATCTGATCCATAGGATTTCAAATTAAAAACATCCTTCTACCATTACTTAAAACAATAACCTACAGTTATATGAGTGATTGATCATAATAGATCCAGTTAATGAATGTATTAGAGATGATTGGGTAGTCAGTATTTTAGTGAATCTGTGCTGATCTGAGTTCATAACCATTCCTGGATTGTCCTGCTACAGGTTTATGGGAATTCAGAATCTTTTCATAGTCAAGAAAATACAGAGTTCCTGGAAATGATTGTGGCATAGAGGTGTTTTTTTGGTCCAGAATGTCATATTAGAAGTTTTGGGATTTGTTTATTATTCATTGTACTTATGATTAAAAAGCTCAGCATCCAGACATCCACTGCCACTCAACGTACATCACCAGCCATGCACTGAGCATTCCAGCTGAAGAACTGCCAATAACTTATTTGAGCTGATGGGACTTCAACCAACCTGTTTGATAAATATTTCATATAATTCATTCATCAAAGGAATATTAGGGTGAGTTTGTAGATAACTCATAGCCCAGAAAGATGTCTCAGTCCACTCTATTATTTGGAATAAATTGTTGGCCAGTTCTCATCTACGTTAGAAATTTCATATGCATTTTTGTCAGCACATTCTGGAGTCTTACCCAAGCCGAGTTTAATGTTTTGCCGATATAAAAAGTGCATCATGATCCACAATTACTCTCTTGTATTGCAGAAATATATAAAATATAGGTCTTGCACTTGAAAATTTCTTCTTTATTGTCTGGTTAGTTTGTTTTTCTCCATATGGATGACAGGTACCAATTACTGATTTTTAAAATTAGCAACAAGCATTTGAACATACATTTGAAGTAATATTTTATGTGAGAGAGACAGGGAGAGAGAGAGAGATGGGGTGAAAATTACTGCAGCTGATTGTAACAGAAATAGCTGGAAGGGGCTTCTTTTTTCCTATTAGCACAGATTTCTGTTATATTACACTGTCATTACCTCAGCATAAATTAACTATTATTCAAAACATTCCACACATAGCAGTTTATTGGAACAGATATTACTCAGTCTAAGCATCTAGTCATTCACTTAGAAAGATGCAAAACTGAGCTTTCTAAATGTTTTAAACATATTGATAATGTGCCTCTTTAATGCCATTTTGAAGCCTGTGTACAGTATATCTATATTATTGTTTTCAATTTATGTCAAGAACAAAGTGAAGTTTTGAAGAATGCGTTCTGGGAAATAATCCAAACAGAATTATTTCTGAAAATAACTGAGAGCATTTCTTTTAAATGTAACAGTATCACCTGTTTCCAAAACTGAAATTCTAATATACACTGAAGCTTACTGAACACTATATGTGAAACCTTTCAGTATGTATGTTTTACCTTCTTCACTGTCAGTTCTCTTTCAGCTTTTAGTTTTGAAGGTTTGCCTGTTTTCTGAGATAGTTCTTGTGTCCTGCAGTAGATAAATTGAAGGCTGGCAGATGGTTGGAGCCTCATCATAACCACAATTTGTAGTGAAGAGTATGTGCTTTGCAAATCTCAGAGCATCTTCTTAAGGTGGGAATAAGGCAGATAATTTGTGATAGAAAGATGAAGCTGAGAGCAAAGAGAAAAGCCAGTATTTAATTTCTGTTCAGATTAAAATTAAACCTACTAATGTTATATTATCTCATTATTAACCTAATGCATTTTATTTATAACAAGGAAAGATTTTACTCATTAATTTTCCTGTTTGTTTTATCTTGTTTGACAAAGCAGAAATAGAATATGAAGTCACACATTTAATTTAGTGTAATTTTGTATTTATAAAAGAAGTACAAAATACACATGCTAGATACTTTGGTTTACTGAGTCTGTTCTGCTTTCCAAGCATTAGAAAATATCTTCAGTGATTATGTTTTTTTTCAATAATAAACCAGAAGAAAGTCACAGCTAAAATGCATTCTTTAATGATGAAGTAGAGTTTCCTTTTTTATTACTGCAAGCATTCAGAAGGCCTGTTCTGATGTTTGCTTCCTCATTTTCCTCATTTTCTTTTGTGTTTTCCTACAGGGGATGTTCTTAATTGTAAAATAAGTAGAAATAAATATGATGTGTTTCTGGCAGTAAAGATTACTTGTTAGTTAAGCTATTAATAACGTTTTTTTCCCCAAAACAATTATATTCTCTAGGCTTGAACATGTACCTTCATTTATTTACTTCCCCATCAAAAGATGTCAGTGTCCCAGTAGTTCAAAGGACTACCTGCTTATGATCATCTGAATTCTTGTCAACTACTGGCCAAACTGCCATGGGGTATGAACAGTCCCTAATAGACCCGCTTTCTGTTATGATTTGGTTGAACTTCCTCGTGAGCATAGTGTGTTAATCTCCATGCTGCTTTACCAGAAAGATTTGAGTGAAGAGCATCCTAGTGGTGAGAGGATGATTTATGAACAAGATTTCAAGAGTTTGACAGAAAACAACAGAGTGAAAAGGGACATGTAGCGGAAAGGCAGGAGTATGGGGAGTTGCTTATGCCAACTGAGATAGGGATATTATTTGGTCTGATGCCAGATTAAGTAGCAGTTGCGGGATCAGATTCAGACAGGAAAGTTCAGGCTTAATGGCAGAAGTAGTCTCCTAAGGTCTACAGGCTGTAATTTGACTGTACAAATCTCATAAAATAAATTGCAAAAGCCTCATTAAATGGGTCATTTCAAACTAGAATGGGCAAACATAATAAAAATTCATTATTAGGAAGAATATACACTATGGGCACGTTATAAAACCAAGACTTTTCATCTGTATCTTTTATTCTACTATGTTTTGCTATAGTGATAGCTGTACTTATAACATGTGCATAATGCAACTGTTTTGTCAGTAACTGCATTAATCTGTGCCTCTTATGATTACATTAGCTTCCATCATAAGTAATTGCATTTTTTTTTTGTTTTAATTCAATCTTTATGGAGTTTTAATTTTTGACATATTAATGGTAAATGTAGAAATTATTTTTTACATTGCTACATTATGGATAGGAAATTTTCAAGACAGTCAGTTTAGCTGTTGGAGCTCTTAATTGTTTAAGCCCCTCTGTCTGAGGGGTTGGTCCTTTGCTGACTTACATAAGCTAAAGTCAACATATCATTGAAAAAATGTGATCACTAGTTGTCCTGAGCACCTACCATGTATAGATTTCTGTTCAGAATCATCATAGTTTACTACATTACCTACAAGCAAACTCAGATGCATGTAATTTACACCAAGTCACAGAAATTAAATTGTCCTAAATATTCACATTCCCTTTCTTATTTCATATATTGCCAATTTTGTCAGAATGTTACACAAAAGGTTTAAACAAGTAGCAGTTTTACAGAATACAATTGAACCATATGAGCATTTCCTAAGATGGAAAGCAGACAGTATTGAAGAAGGAGATGTAATTGAAGTGGAAGAAGAGTAAGGAAATAAGACATTTTTCTTAAAAAAAGGGATAAATTCAGTTGATGAACAGAAAAATAATGCAAGAGGTGAGGGGATTAAGAAATTTTGTTCTTTAAAAATTGTTTCCCTCCCAAAATAAACTTGTCATGCAGAAACTTTACATGTATTTATTGTTGATTTTAAGAAATTTAACTGTGACATTTTAAAGCTCACAATGTAGCTTTTAAAATAAAAAGCATAGTTAAAACCAGCTGTAAGCATGCCCTGTTAAAGCTCTTAGTCACGAAGAAAAAAAAATTAATTAGAAAAGAGTGGATGAAGTTTCAAAGTTTCAATGAAGCCTCCTGCTGATATTACTGTTGCATTTTTATGGATAGGATGCCTGTGCTTAAAGGCCTCTGTGCTCCTAAAAATGCCAATTAAAAACATATATGGTGTCTTAAACAAAACCAAAAGCAAAGGCAGCTATTAAATAGTATTAAACCTGATGCGGTCCCCTACAAATTCTCCCTTCTAACAGCATGGAGTGAAAATTCGCTGTGTGTAAGAGGCAGTGCACTATTCAGATGATGTCAGCCGCCCTGAAAACCATGGGAAGTAGCCCAATGCTACTACCTTGGCTCAGCTCCCAATTACTTCCCAAAGCACTTAACAAGTCTAGGGTACTTGTATTTTAATTCTCACCCTGGTTAGTTTTCCTTTTCTTCCAGCAGCTGTGCTGGTACCAGCAAAGCCAGGGTCTTTCTGCTTCTGTGACCTTCCCTGGCTAGAAGTCATGAGCCATTTGGTCACCCACCTTGAAAGTCAGGGGTCCTTTAGAAATATTCACTCCCCCAGTTGCCTCAAAAATATCACTGTTTTTTTCCCTTGATGCATTCACCTGTTGAGAGCTGTGAGTGGAGAGTGAGGTTGACCACATCTGCTTTCGGACCAGGCTGTGGAATGACAGAGATGCTCAGTTTTGCTGTTTTGTCCAGATTAAAGATTGCTTCATGTCTCTTTCCCTGGGACATCTTAACGAACAGAAGTAGTTTCTTTTTGTTCTGCCCCAATGGAGAGGAAACATAACAGGAGATGGTTGTTTCACAAGTACCTTCTCTGTTTTGTAGCATTTCTATCCTGGACAATATCTGGAGCTTTATTATGGTAGGAAAATAAAGGTATAGTAGTACCACTGTCTTAGTTGCCACAGAATAACTAGCTTCTGCTTTCGGCTCAGCATTCTGGTTACTATAAGTGATGATGGATCAGTGAGGTGTGAGTTAGATTTCTTTTTTTTTGTTTGTTTTTAAATTCTTTTTAAATAAAAGGAAAACCAAAAATACCTTCAAATTTTGCCCAGAATAAAACCCTGCCTGTGTTGTGGTATTTAACTGCACAGGTCAGGGTGAGCAGATTCTCTTCACGTCTGAAGAAAAGAAATAAAAATGAGGGATGAAGGAGAGGAAATTGAATTGCATGGGAAGATGGGCATTTACACAGCTATGGTCTTCTTGAGGGAGGGAGAGAGGCCAAGGTGCAATGGGAGCATGAAAAGCCAGGTGAACAATGAAGAGGGGAAAAGGACAGAAAGGACATTTGGAGCTCTTGACGCAGAGGAGGAGGAAGGGAAAGGGTTAGGAAGGTAGTCCTTGGGAGCTTTATAGAAGAAGTGAAGGAATTGCCATAGGAACAGAGAGCACTTGGTATGGTTGTTAATGCAGAGAAATGATGCTTGCAGCAGAGCTTTATGGAATTTTTTATTCTTGACCTTTGGGACTTGTTTTTTCACTAGTGAATTCATTGAGATATTATATACTATAATCTAGTTAGGCATTTCCAAACAAAAAAGACTTTATTTTAAGTACATTTGACTTGTAAAATTTGTCAGGTTTCTAAATGCAGTTGATGGTGTTTTGAAAAATACTACTGGCAATTTTTAGCCTAGCACAACTGGAACTTAAGGCTTTCTGGCTGTTACTCATGCTTTTCACATGTGGAAATAATTGTAACATCCCAGACAGCAGCAGTGTTTTTTTAAAATGCCTGTAAATTTTAGTGACTGCCAACTGAGGGATGCTAATGACAGTTTTCATATAATTTTTTTATTCCTTCACTTCCTTTTTTGTAGACTTCAAAAAACTGTAGTGGTTCCAGTCAGAAGAGAAGCTACATTTAAAAATTCAGATTATTTTTTTGTACTCGTGGAAAAGTAACAGATTCATCTCTGCTTTGGAGAAGCCTTGAAATACCTTTTCATTATTGGACATAATGCACTTGGAATCCTAGGAGCCTTTGCAGAAAAGAATGTTTGTATCATAGGTTTGCTATGTTTCAAATAAAAAAAAAAAAATCAAATAAAAAAAAAAAAATTGTATCTCAAAGATCTAAACCCATAAATTAAGATTTCAGCATCCTGGATTGTATTTCATATGCAAAAGAGAAAAATAAATTAGTTAAAGGTTGACATAACGGAAAGGAAGGGAAAGGAAAGGAAGGGAAAGGAAGGGAAAGGAAGGGAAAGGAAGGGAAAGGAAGGGAAAGGAAAGGAAAGGAAAGGAAAGGAAAGGAAAGGAAAGGAAAGGAAAGGAAAGGAAAGGAAAGGAAAGGAAAGGAAAGGAAAGGAAAGGAAAGGAAAGGAAAGGAAAGGAAAGGAAAGGAGAAGGAAAGGAGAGGAAAGGAGAGGAAAGGAGAGGAAAGGAGAGGAAAGGAGAGGAAAGGAGAGGAAAGGAGAGGAAAGGAGAGGAAAGGAGAGGAAAGGAGAGGAAAGGAGAGGAAAGGAGAGGAAAGGAAAGGAAAGGAAAGGAAAGGAAAGGAAAGGAAAGGAAAGGAAAGGAAAGGAAAGGAAAGGAAAGGAAAGGAAAGGAAAGGAAAGGAAAGATTGGCTTAAAAGCAAAAACTCCTGAGGAGGAGTGCCAAGAAGTAAGAGGTATGACAAACCTAAGACTCTAATTGTAGATTAAAAAAAAAAGTCAATGGAAAGATGCAGGCAAAGATAGCTTCAAGAAGAGTTTTGGTAATAACAAGAACTTGAATTTCTTGGAACATGAAACTGGCAACACAAACTCAGGGAGAAAAAAAACAGTTCGGCCAGAGTAGAAGATGGTATTCTGAGCAAGATCTTGCTAAGAAGACCTAAGAGTGAGGACTTCTCTTAGTAACAGGATTTATACAACAGAAGACACATTGAGGCAATGGAATTGATTGGTTTGGTTTGCAGATACTATCTAGGACACATCTGCAATTCTGCATCTTGTGATGCTTTGATTACCATCACATAAAGGAGTAATACAAAGGTGTAGTATCAAAAGGAAAATTCTATGTTGCAGGTATACTTTCTAGTAATTTGCATTGCAGAATCAAGATGTCAAAGAAAAGCTGGTTCCATAGACCTAAACATCAGATGGAAAAGGTCATCTAGATTGGCCTCTCACCCAACAAATCACATAGAGCTTTTGTCCATGTAGCCTTTTGAATGTAACCATAAGTGTTGGTGTCTAAAGAATGAAAAGAGGCTATGGAAGTGTTTCCTTATATAGGTAGAGTTTAGGTGTGAGAAATTATTTCAGTCAGTCACCATAAATATTTATCATCCACAAATAGCAACAGAATTCTTGTTTTAAAAGAAATGAGGGAATGTCTTCAGAAAAGATGAATTTCTGAAGATCGAGAGGAATCCTTACTTCTGTGGTTGTCCATTATGTAACAACAGGAAAGTGGTTTCAGGACAGTTATAGATTATCTAAATATAAAAAAATCCTGATTTCCCAGATTTCAAAACCTTAACTATAAATGGCATGAAGTTACATATTTAATGAATTATTGTAATGCTATTACATCTCTCACAAAAGTAACAGCAGTAAAATCTTCTCTAATATGCTGTACTCAGTAACTTAATGATCAAAGAAAGCAACATTTTCTGTTATAAACTTAATACAGATTTTGGAGAATGATGACAGAGCAATGATTTCATTTGGCATCACATCAATGAACACACAAGAGTTTCAGTAAATGTTACCAATCTGTATGGGACAGGAATTAATACAAACATGAACATAAAGAAATACAATTGTCCAACTGAAGAAAATAATACCATGAAATGAGAATCATAAGATGTTCTTTTGAAGAGGGGCAACCTCATTGCTCTCTACAGCTTCCTGAGGAGGGGAAATGGAGAGGGAGGTGCTGATCTCCCTGGGGTCCAGTGATAGGGTGCATGGTGATGGTTCAAAGCTATGTCAGGGGAGGTTCAGACTGGACATTAGGAAGCATTTCTTTACTGAGAGGGTGGTCAAACACTGGGACAGGCTTCCTGGAAAGGTGGTCAATTCCCCAAGCCTGACAGTGCTTAGTTAGCATTTGGATAGTGCCCGTAACAACATGCTTTAATATTTGGTGAGTCCTGAACTGGTCAGGCAGTTGAATTAGTCCTTCCCACTGAAATGTTCTATTCTATTCTATTCTATTCTATTCTATTCTATTCTATTCTATTCTATTCTATTCTATTCTATTCTATTCTAAAAAAACAAACAAACAAACAAAAAAAAGATTGAATACAAGTGTAAATCAAATTATAAATAAATGTATTACTTTCTTCAGTTCCAGCCTATGCTCAGAGTTTTGCACAACATTGACTCTACAAGCAAAGGGATTCTTCCTCTCTGACTTGTATACAGGCAAACAGCAGGGAAAAAAAGGTAGCAAAATTGCCATAGGCTGGGAGCAAAACCTGCAGTTTTAAATATTATTGCAACTATCAAAAAAAAGTGATGAACTAAGGGGCTTTAGGAGCCCCTATAACAACATAGACCTTGTCAGAAGAATTTTAAGTTAAAGCTGTTTGATATAGAGCATTATAGAGTTTGCTGTAGTTTTTAGTGTAATTTATTGAGAGAACTCCATTATATCAGTGGTAAACTCCTTTGTTCCAGGCAGAGATGAAAGGATACAAGAAAGAAAAAACCTATAGAAAATTGGGGTTCTTTTCCTTCTGGTATAGGAAGGGAGTGGAGCATTTCACGCCTTGACATCAGTCCTTTTCAGTGTAAAGTTTTCAGTGATTTTCAGGAGAATGGGCTGCCAGAGAGGAAAAGGAAGAATTTGTGCTCAGGCACATGGGAATCTGGCACATGAGAGTATGCTAAACCTATCCTGGCTGCAGCATATCCATCTTTATAGCACTTTTGCTTTACCTTCTCTGTTTCTGTTTGTGAGTTATACTGAATTTATTTCCCATTTGCAGTATATTAACCAAATGCTTGCTTGAACTGGAAGTGTTTAAAATATTTTTGTGTCATGAGAGGCATTTTGGACTACCAGGGGCAAGAATCATAGACTCATAGAATCAGAGAATGGTTTAGGTTGGAAGGGACCTTAAAGACCATCTAGTTCCAACCCCCCTGCCATGGGCAGGGACACCCTCCACTAGACCAGGTTGCTCAAAGCCTCATCCAGCCTGGCCTTGAACACTTCCAGGGATGGGGCATCCACAGCTTCTCTGGGCAACCTGTTCCAGTGCCTCACCACCCTCTCCAGGAAGAATTTCTTCCTGATATCCAATCTAAATCTCCCTGCTTTCAATTTAAACCCATTACCCCATGTCCTGTCACTACAAGCCCTTGTAAAAATCCCCCCCCCCAATTTTCTTATAGGTCCCCTTCAGGTACTGGAAGGTGGTATAAGGTCTTCCCGGAGCAGCATTCTCTTCTCCAGGCTGAACAAGCCAATTCTTGGGAATGGGAGAACTATAAAGGTGAAAGAGGGAAGAACTTGGTATCAAAACTAGTAGCTTAGTGAGGTAAACGTGAAAGCTAAAAGACATTGCTTCCTGAGACAAATAAGGTCACTGATGAGACTCTTGCCTGTGAAAAGAATGGGAGATTTTACCTTTCACGTTCTCATTCCTGTCATAGTACTACTGCCTTTCACAGTGGAATGAGGAAGAAATTCAGGGTGGACTGACTGGGAGGAGGCTGAAGGTCAGCTCTGAGGTATTGGTCTTCTTCTGCGGAGCCATTTAATTGCACACTGGATCCAATGAGATACCTCCTGTGAGGGGAAGGAGCTTAAGATTGCCCCTTCTCCATTGTTAAATTAGTAAAGTAGTGACCTGTGGAGAAAATCCATTTCTGTGCCCATCTTTCAGTCCCTTGAGTATCCTGATTAAATAACTGACTGTACTGAAGCCTCCAGACTAGTTTAGTCATTGCTTGTGTTTAAACTACAGCACTTCTTTCCTCCAAACATGCAATAATAAAATGGAAATCAATAGTCTTAACCTAACTTATCAAAACTCCTGAAGATATTGATGCTGGTTAAGAGCTGTAGATGCAAATAAAAAAGCAGTGTCTCACACCGCTCGTACAAAACAATAACATTTCAAACTGCTTACGCTACCCATCAAGGGGCTGTCAATCGTGTTTGCTCTGAGGAAGATGGTGCTTGGGGGCTGTTGAGCATGCTGGCTGCATGGGCGGGAGAGCACATAAAGGATTCCTGTGTTCTCTTGAATGCAAAAATGAAATAAACTTTCAGGAAAGGCAGAGTTGGATGACTATTGCCGTGGTGCATATTTCTCAAATGCCTACAGATTTTCACTCTTTATTGGACTCAGTCCCCAGGCACAGGGGAAAATGATCTGTATAAGAACCTGAATGTGGTACACAAGAGGAACAAAACACATCAGGATTATTGGAATTAATAATAAAAAGACTGAATATGTAAAAAAAAGTAATAAAAACATAGAGAAACCAAGATAATACATATTTTAGAAAGGTTAGATTATGGTAGTAATCAGGGAAGAAGAATAAAACAAGGCCACTTAACATAAAAATAAAAACATTCAAACTGCAGTGCGGTCTGTTTTTAGGAATTTCTTCCCTCCATGATTCAAACTAAAAGTGCTTGTGCTTTTATATTTCCCGTGTTATGTAGTCACCTGGTATCTGTCTCAGTAAAGGGGATTTTGCAAATGAGATGGACCATTAATATCTTCCTTGATGATTTTACCTGTATTTTGAAAGAAGTTTTTTTGGGAAAAAAAGTATGTAAAAATAAACTGCTTCATGCTTACCCTTTTTGCAAAAGTATGTCAAGGAACACATAAAACATTGACTTCTGAGATGTTTCAGATGAATCAATATTAGCATTTTCATTTGGATTAGGACTGTGCTTCTGACATGAATCTGCTGATTAGCCCTATTTGCCATGCTTTCGGTCACACTGCAGAGCAATTTTGGAGTGTGTGAACTGGCTTCTACGCCACAGAATCAGTGTGTTACGGGGATGCAGATAGCAGAGCGGAGCCACTGTTGGCATCTGCAGCCCATGCTGGAGCCAGCCTGGTGGGAAAACCCTGCAGTGGACATGGTTTCAGCATGGTTTCAGCATGGTTTCCTCAAGAGGAAAGTGGTGCTGATCTCTACTCCCTGGTATCCAGTGACAAGACTTGTGGGAATGGTTCAGATTTGCATCAGGGCAAATTTAGACTGGATGTGAGGAATCATTTCTTTACTGAGAGGGTGGTCAAACACTGGAACAGGCTTCTTAGACAGGTGGTCAATGTCCCAAGCCTGTCAGTGTTTAGGAGACATTTGGACAATGCCCTTAATGTTATGTTTTAACTTTTGGTCAGCAGTCAGGCAGTTGAACTAAATGCTCATTGTAAGTTGCTTGCAACTGAAAAACATATCCTATTCTAAGACAACTCTTTTGCTCTGCAATTCTGCTCCTATACACTGCTTACTGCTGGAGGCTTTGCCTTTCACCACTAAGTATCATTCTTATACCTAAAGATACAGATTGCTTGAATCATTTAATGGCAGATTTTTATTTCTTTCAATCAGAATTATGAAATAAAACCCAAATACTTCAGTAGACTGCGTAATGAGCAAAGCAGATGCATTGAACCTTTCATTCTGCAGGAAGCTGACACTAAGGGCTTATACTCTGGCTTGCAGAGGAGCTTCCTAGTGTCCTTGTGAATGTGTAGTCTGCCTTTAAGCATAAAAATTTCAACCCAATAATTTATTTCCTTTGAGCAAAATACATTGAGGATATTGCTCATTTTGTCTAAGATTAGTATAATTCATAAAATGGAATGATTTGATATATTGATTTCTTGACCAAAATGTATGTAAACATATAATATAATTCTCTCTATATTATTGTTAAATGGCCAATATTAAGTGCTATGAAGTTGTGTTTTGCTTCATTATATAAATTAGGATGTGTGAGATCAAGTAATTTTAAACTTTGAATTGCCAGCAAGTTTGCAGATATTTTTTCTTTCCTTGTTCTGACCTATGATTATCAAATAATAGACTGAGACTCCTTTTATCTTTCTGCAATACATGATCATATCCTAACAGATACTCCCTGAAGTGTCTGGAGTACAAATCTCATTTTATGTGTATTAAAAACAGTAGGGAATCTCAAATCAGCCCACTAAATAGCTTTTCTGCAACACCTTATTAAGAAAGTGAAAACTAATATAATTGCCATTTTGCTGTTCCAAAAACATTAAATCTGGCAGACACTGAATTCTAAGCTTATATTGTTTCTACACAAAGGACATTTGAAGGTGAAATGAGAATAAACTTTATTTTATTAAAATATGTATTAAATTGACTTGAATGGTTGTCTCAGGGATTGGTGTAGCACTTTGCACACAATCCTCAAGATCTGATGAGAGAAAAGGAACTGATTTATTAGAACAAAGTGTTTAAGACCATTAAATAAATTTAAAGTTTGATGATTTACAGTTCAAGAAAACACTCTGGTGTACATTTACCAGTTTTCAGATTAATTTAAGATACAGCCAGAGTTCTCTTGTAAACAAATCAATGTATTACATTATTATTCACAGAACTGTTCTGTACCTGCTTTTCATTTTGTGTCAAGTGATCTGATAGGAGGCAGCATTAGGAATACCCTTGGGCCAGTCACTTTATCTCTGTATGCTTATGTTTATCTTCTGTGTTAAGTTTTGACAAGGTTTTTCTGTCCTTTTTAAGTGTTGTGAACTCCAGAGAGGAATACCAGTTGTAGCTGTGCACAGCTGTGGTGTTGTGCAAACTATAGTTCTCAATGTAGTAGTTGAGTATTAGGGGTATTTTTAAAGAAACATTGTTCAGTTTTTTTACTTCTTCTAAGAGTTGTCAGTTTTACAAACGGTATTTTTGAAAGAAAAAAATTACCCTCCTGGGGTGGGGGAGAGGCGGTTGTCTTGTAAGTGCAAGCCAGCAAAAATATTCAATGTCCCCTGATTATCAAGGTCTTGATTCTGTATTTGTCTGGTTACAGAAGGACTCAGTATTGACTTAAATGTTTTAACATTATGGGAGTGTAAAGATTGTATTTACCAGGACATCTTCAGCTGTAAAATAACAGTTGCTTTTGACAGTTGTGTTTTAAATGTCCATTCCACATAATGTGAAAAAAATCATGCTGGTTTATTACGATAATTTGCTTCTGTATCTCTTACTCTGTTACTATCATAAATCTACCTGACCTGGGAGGCAAAGCCAGTAAAGTTTGTATGTGCAGAATTTACAGCCAAACAATCAGAATTTGCCAAGACTGGACAACATGAAAGTAAACATCTAAATTAGAATTGGGCTTCACTGAAAAAAAAATTAATAATTCATTTTAATGTGTCTGCAAGAGAACAGAAATATCATTTAAAGGATCACTGTAAAGGGTAGGAGAGGAAGATCTGGTTTTTGTTCACTATTGCTGCCAAATACCATTCACACTCTTTTTTCAACACAGAATTCTTTCAAAAATTAAAATTAAATTAACCTTGATGATTATTTGAAAAAAAGAAAAATGGAAATTACTTTTCTGAAAATATTATTGACAGATCTGTGTAGAAGCATATATCATGCAGTGCCTGATACTGTTAATATTAGTCTTTGTCATTTTGAAAATGAAATTCACAAACAAGAATAATTCCCTTCCCTTCTCCCCACTGGGCAAATCAGTTCTAGAATACTGAATGTCATAGAAGATACTAGCTTTGATTTGACTTGAAGTGAATTTTACGTTCCTGTATAAAAACTGACTGACTGAATGAAGGGATCTACACAGTGTGTCAAGAGATACTATTTGTATGGTATAGATGAATAGCTGTTGTATAGGCATGTACAAACAAACATACACACATATGCCCACACAAATGCTTTGGGTTTGTATAAAATTACTCTGTGATTTTAAATTAATTCATCATTAATTGATGTTACTATAACCTGAGATGCTTACGAGTTTCCAGGAAATGCTCTGTGCCTTGGAGACTGAAGTTCACTCTGAATTAATCAACAAACAAGAATAATTCACCTGTACCAGGATAATTACAGCATCAAATGTGCTAAGGCTACAATCCATTGAAAGTTCTTCAGCCGCTTGACTGGACTTTGCATTCAGTTTCTTTTTTGGCAAATGCTTGTTTGTGGTATTCCATTATATACCTGTCAATCTAGGGCATCAAGGGTGGTAGACATTAATGATCTGTTAGGAAATCTCTCTCTAACACTACTTCTTGCATCTATGCTGTGAAGCGTAGGAAAACATAGATTGGCTTGTAGGAAATACAAAATACTCAGATTAAAAGGATTGTTCTGTATCATGAGGCATTTATTGTGCTTCTTACCTTTCTGTTTCTCAAAGAAATAATATAACTTACCAAGATAGTAATGTTTTTGGTGTCTTTTCATGTTTCTTGTGGATAGTGAATAAAAAATTCATAAAGCTCGCCAGAAAAATATTAAGGGTCAGTAGTGCAGGGTGCAGTGTATATAGGTACATAATGCACAATGCATTTCAAAGTCTGCCAGTTTAGTTTTCCATGAATGCTTTATTCTCAGTTTTACAAGATCAAATAAAATAGTACCTGTCTGAAAAACAAGGAGTGTTCTTTAAAAGTGTTGCTTTTACAAGCAGCAATCTTTTGCCAAAGTTTTTAAGAATATATATGTATAAAGATACATTTCTGTTTGAATGAACTCTTTGAGTAGTAGGAGCATCTCAGTATATGGGCTGTATTCTACTCCTTACCAAATTACTCCAAATTTATTCTGAAAGTAGATTTAAGTCTTGAAGCATGCATTGAAATTGCTAAGTTTTCGTTTCCAACCTCTGAAGCCTGAAAGCCCATGAAAAAATGCAATAAAATTGAGCGTGAAATAAATAGTGAATGTATGCAACTTGGGAGGATTTTTACATTAGTCTGAATATTCCTGGCAAGGTTTGTTTCTGGCATTTTTTTGTTTTGACCTACTAATGTTGTTGTTGAAATAGTAATTATTTTGGGATTTTTTTATAGTTTATAAATGTATTTTTTTTTTCTCAGTTTGCTTTTCTCTCCCCCATTTAAGATTCCAGAGGCTTATTTTATTAGAGATCCTCATACTTTCCTCCTTACAAAGGACTTTATTAAGGTATATATGTTCTTTTTAGTGCAAAAAAAAAGCTCTCTCAAGACCTGAACTGCATGTCCTCACAGGTTAACATTTTCACATATAATGCCAGTTACTGGAAATGAGAATGGTTAGTTGGTTAACTGAAGCATGCTTGAAAGGAGAAGCAAAGCTTGTCTACAAAATACTAACACTTGGATGAGTCTGCAGCCTGGGAGGAGAGCACCGGGTGAATTTTCTGGACTTTTTTCATGGCTGACTTGGGATATGCCTGCATTGTCACACAGTGTGTTGACCTCTCTCCTTGACGCATATTGCTCATGACAGTCCCTCTCCTTTGCCCGCAGGCCATGGAGGCGCAGATACAGAACTTTGGACAGACGCCATCGCAGTTGCTCATTGAGCCCCATCCACCTCGGAGCTCTGCCATGCACCTGGTGAGACATAACTGCTGCCCGGGAATGCATTCCCTTTGAACCTGAGGATCATTTGTAGGTCATAAAGTACCCATTAAGCAACACTTTTATAATGCCCTTCGTTGCCCATGCAGCTGTACTTTCTCCTGGCAGCAACAGCTTGCAGTGCTCTAGCAGAGCAAGGTGGAGGTTTGAATAATTTTAGCTTCATAATCTTTGCTTTTTCTGTTGAATATTGTATAAAAAGGCCCTATCTTCATGAATATAGTCCTGATACATACATATTTACATTCTTATTTCTGCAAGTAGTGGGCATGACTGCAGGCTTTTCTTAGAGCGAGCGTGTTGCTTTGTCTTGGTTTAAAGGATGCATTGTTAGGGGCTGATTTATGAACAATGCCTGCTTAACAAAAATGAAGCATTGGAGTTCAAGTCGTGCTGGAACCCTCCCCCCTGTTCCCCTGAGAGAATATAATGTATATTTTGAATTTCAATTTGAACTCCAAAATTCATTCGCAACACATTCTTCTCTGTCCTCCTTGCAAGGAATTACATGAAATAGCCAGACTGAACAAGACAGATCTCTGTGCCCCTCGGTGGTTTTGATTAAATGCTTAGAGCTAGGTATTTTCTTTTAAGTTCTGTAAATCGACAGTAATACATGCAATAGTTTCAATCATTTTATCCATCTACAAAGAAATCACTCTATCTCGTTGTACACTGGGGAAGTGGGAATTGATCTGGAAGTGCTAGATGGGTTATTTTCAGTAATGTGTAGATGTCAAAAATATACATAATTTTTATTTTATAGTCTTAAGGTATGGATAATATATTTTAAATAATAATTTAAATTGGTAATAAGAAAGGATTATTTGAACTTTGAAATAATTCTATTTGTTACAACAGTGGTTAAAAAAAAATAAACCAGTACTTAATAACTGTATTATAGTCCATGTACAAAAAACTGTGTCACCTGTAGAATCATCAAGCAGGTTTATAATTACTTACGAACTTCTTAACAAGTGTATGCTTGGCATAGAATTAAATTGTCTATGCTTGGAAGTGCTGTATGTCATATAAAGAATTCATTAAGAAAAATGAAATATCTGTGAGTTCTTGAGTCCCTCTTAAAGTTTACTTTTTCAATCGTAGTTTATAGTATTTATATTTATGATGTATTAACTCTTTCCTTTGACTCATATCTCTGTTGCATGAATATTAACTGCTGTATAATTTTACATTGTACTGTATATTAATTAATGCTAATGATCATTTTGTGCCCTGTAACGATAACCCTTACCATACCTATTCTCTACTTGTCCTCGTGTAATGATCCAATATTAGCTTCTGATCTTGCTCTCCTCCATCACTAGTGTAGACGTGCAGGTAGCGTTGTTTTCCCTGTATGTGCACATGCTTGCCTTCTCTTTTTTAACCTCGTTTTCCCTCAGACCTCCTCACTAATTGTGTTATCCCTTCTGTTTTCTTCTGCTCTCTTCTCCTTTCTACTCAACAGTGTTTCCTTCCACAGAGCCCCCTCATGTTTAAAGATCAGATGCAGCAGGATGTCATCATGGTGCTGAAGTTCCCCTCAAATTCCCCCGTCACACACGTGGCAGCCAACACGCTGCCCCACCTGACCATTCCTGCCGTGGTGACTGTCACTTGCAGCAGGCTCTTTGCAGTCAATCGGTGGCACAACACAGTAGGTAGGTTCTCACGGGCATGTTTCCTTCAAATTTGAAGACCTTAACCGTGCAGTTTTAATTTTGAGTGCAATTTAGCTACATGTGGGTTAATCTCACTCACCTGCCTGTGCACAAAAATTTGCTGTTTTTTCTGGTTTGTGTCAAATAGTCAAAGCTTGTGTTTTCTCTGGTGTCATTCCTAGAAACACTCTCCTTAACAGCAGCACATCACCATGGCAGCCAATCGATTTGTGGTTACATCAGGATCAGCCTTTGATATAATGCTTTTCAGGAGAGTGCTGCTGTTCTTGACACAGCCAATATTAATATGTCCCAGGTTTCAGGAATACATACTGGCATGCTAGAGAGCATACATCACTGTCTGCTGCTTGAGAGAGATTTCAGGCCTGTCCAGGAGCTTGTCATAAGCCTTTCCCTCGTTCACCACTACATAATGTGGGACCCTAAGCAAGACTAAGCAGCCAGACAGCAAACAATTCTGAAGAGAAGTTTCCTCATTTCCTCCAAAAAACCCAACAAGATCACCTCAAATTTCCCTTCCAGCCTCTGTGCTCACCTCTCCATATTGCCGCTAGGACTGTCCTGTCTCCTCCTCAGGACATGTAGGTGCTGAGGTTGTTAGAGACATTGCTAAATAGGTGGTGGGGCCACGAGGCACATGACAGGATGAACAAGTTTCATTTTCGAAGGTAGCTTCCTGCTGTGATGACCCTTATGCTGCACCATCTGGGAACTTCTGAAGGTTTCTTGCCATCAGGGACAAACTAAGAGGTACCTGGTATTTCAGAGTGTGACTCAGCAGGAACTTTGTAGGGACTAGACAAAAAAAAGAAAAAACCTCCACTCTTCACGCACAGGAGAAACCCCTGCACAGAAGTAGGTCCTCCTGGAGAGGCATCTGTGATATTTAGGTTAAATGTCTACCTCCAGTAGACGTAAAGGAATTCTAGATTACCTAGGGATTTCACTGGTTTAAATGTAAACATCTCCTCAGTGAACAGTTCAAGTCAGGTGAAAGAAATTCCACTTCTTGTGCACAAGGCTGGACAAAAACTGGTGTTACAGGCAATAATTAGAGGAATTAATGGGAATTCCCCTATAGGCATGCATTAGTGGAACTATCAGAGCCAGTATTGTTAACATCACTCTGAATTCTTGAATAGTAATATAAGGTTTAATATTACTTTTATACTGAATATTTAAATAATGTTACCATGAATATTAAATTTTGCATGTATTCGGAAGGTACTTGTTCTCTGTTTGCAAACAAACGTTGTATGATGGTTTAGAGAATAGGACAGGAACAGAACATGATATCTGATTGCCTTTCACAAGTCCATGCATTTGTGATACTCCATCCCATGCAACTGTATTAGATGTAAAAATGTTTTGCCTATTTCTTTAAAACAAAAGAGAAAAATTTAGAGGTAAAAATATACAAACAAAACATTTAAAAAAAAATATTTTTGTGACGGTGGCCTCAGTGGAAGAGCAAATATCAGAAATGATTCAGAGGAACAGAAATTATCCCCTGGTATTTTAATATTCTTTTGACTAACATTGGTTGACTAGTTCCTAATTAGTTTCCCTGGATTTTTCATGAATGCTGCCCAAGTACTCTGTATTCATCATCATTCATGTCTCCTCCATTTGAGGAGGCTTATTTAGTACTCATGTACCCCTTTCTCATCCAGATTGCCAAGGGAAGGGAAGCCAAAATTCCTACCCGTACTTTACTGTGAAGGAGTCAAGGTCACTAATATTGCAGTATCCGAAATTTCAAGGGTTTCCATAACTTATGTTACTTGAAGTCATCTAGTTTCGTAGATGTTGTGTTGGCCTTTACAATGCATGTGACTGTTTTAGGTTTTAGTTTTTCATATATGATCTTCTAAAACATAGGTCACAGAGAGGTAGAATTAATGTCATGAACCAACCATTTCACGCCATTTGAAAGCCTCTGGTGTAAATTTCAAAGAAAGGAATACTTTCTGAATATATTATAACAGGAAGAGACAGGAAAACAAAACTGTTTGAAGAATTAATACAAATTCTAATGATTTTCTTTACTTTTACATCCTGCCCGGACATGTCTTTTATTTTGCAAGAGGCTAATACAGGACAGGGTATCAATTTCCTACTATGACCATAATATTATTTTAATGAATCACAACTCTAGTATAAAGAATAAGTTCATCTACAGAAATGTATACACAAACAACTTTTTTACTGTTGTGAGATGTATGTAGAGGTTTAGAGTTTATACACAGAAGAAAGCATTTACATAGCCATCTTACAATGGAAGCAAAGGAATCTAAGTTAATACCAGTAAAAATCTGTCTCAAAGTTGTTTGGTACTGCAAGAAGAGTGAGGAAAGAAGTTGGTTTTAGAGCAATGTTTTTCAGAATATGAAAAACAGCTGTAGACCCTGTTTTCTTTTACTTTCGCTAGTTGTCTATTGCAGTACTAAAAAGTGGAGTCTAATCTCCGGAAGTCTGTATCTCCTCTTATGGGGGATATTCTTGTGCAACATGGCAGTTTCTGACAAAAGTTCTATTTTCACTAGTGACCATTGTGGTTCCTATGCTAGGGAAGGTGCTCAGAAGAGCCAAAACAATACTGTCCATGCATGAGACCAGACAACACTAAATATGCAGCCCCTGATGGCTGTTTGAACAGCTTAAGATCTGCTCAGAATAGAACAAATAGGAATAATTTTGGCAAATTTACTATAGCCCAACAGTTTCTCAACTAAGAATTCTAGATAAATCCATGAAAAGGTCCAAGTTTCTGTTTCTTACAGGTTTCCATATGTAAGGAACTCATAACACTGTTTAATCCAATTATTTTTCTTCTCTGTGCTATTGTAAGATCTCACCCAGTGCTCAATTGTAAAAAAAAAAAAAAAAAAAAAAAATCAAAAATCTGTTACACTATTTTAAAGGTGTTATTTAATGAGTGTTTGTGGCTGCAGAAATATTAATGAAATTAGTGCTGATACATTTATAGTTACTATTACATAACTGAAGAATTAACAAATGTGTATTTGTGTAGCACAGAGGTAGGAATCTTAAATGATTCATGGAACGAGTAATTGTAAGAAGTTACTTTTTTATATATAATAATCTAATATTGCAGTTTCAGACCTAGAAAAATCATATAAAAATTTAGACAAGGTTCTTATGTGCTTTATTCTTCCTTTCATGTGTAGGACTTCGGGGAGCCCCAGGATATTCTTTGGATCAAGCCCATCATCTTCCAATCGAAATGGACCCATTGATTGGTATGTCAAGATGAAAATGTAGCGATATATTTGAAAATGGCATTTTCAATTTTATTGATTAAGCTATATTTGTATATTACACTTCATTTAACACAGCAGATAGGAAAATATTTATTCTTGTCAGTCCTGGAGAACTAAACACATTAGCTATTGGTGTTCAATGAATTAGATGCGTGCTGTTTGTTATTAACATCACCAGCAACTGGTATTTAAGAAACAGCCAATTAAGACCATTACATTGTCAGCCTATATCTATAATTCTGTTCTCTTATCAGGTCACATTAGTAAAATAAAATGTGAGGGTCTGATAGAGTTCACATATTTTCATTTCTTACAGCCAGCACTGTCTATATCAGTGCAGATCCATTTTTTTTCAGTCAGTTCATGATTTGGATTGTTTTAGTCGGCATTACTAAATTAATAAAGAAAAGATTGGATTTTGCATTGATGCATGATTGTAGTTTTTAGAAAAAAATATTTGAGAAAACAAAGTGTTCTGAGGAATAGCATCTGCTAAAACTGTTAGAGAGACTGAAGGACTTTTATTCTTAACGGTCATTAGTTCTCTTAAATTGCAATTATTTGCTTTGTGGTTGTTTATTTATTTACAGTAAGATTATTTTTGAGACAGAAATTGGGGATGGAAAAGGTTCGTAGAGACAATTTTGCAGCAATAGTGAGAAAAAAAAAAATTGCAGTTTTAAACATCTCCAGATGAAAAGTTCCTTCTTCATCTGTGTCAATATTCATGGTTGAAAGATTTATGTACAAGTACCTCAGGAGAGTTAGCTTTCTCATTCTGTATGCTTCATTTGCTCATATAATGACAATGTTTTTTTCTTCAGGTTTTCGTCTCGAAAGCTAGGGCACAACTATTGTGCCCACCTGTTCTGGATATTTGAGTACTTTGTTATACATTATCTTTCAGTAGATGGACGTAGAGGGTCTGATAATTTAAATGTGTGTTCTTGGAATGTATATAAACATGGTATTAACTTGTACAAGCAAATTTAAAATAAGTGTTTGTTTTTTTTTTTTTTTTTTTTGTTGAGTCTCTCATTCCACGCAGCTGTGAGCAATTTGAGTAAAATAACCAAAAATAGGGAGAAAAGAAATTTCGGAAGATTATCTGCTTTAAGTCATGCTCCTACGTTAGGAGAAACGTGTCTCAGAGTGAGTTTTCTCTCACCTAACTTCAGTTAGCTGAAGTGAGTTGTCGAGATTCCCTCCATAGCTACTATAGAAAGAGAAACCCTCCTCTGGAGTTGTCTAGCACTTGGACAGCTATTACAGCGAGAGATGACTTGCCAGGTGAAGCGATGCCTCTCTCTCCAGTGAATATAGAGGGAGCAGAGATAACTAACTTAGATTATATACTGAACTTTTAGAAAGTTAATATTAGGTGAGAGGGAATACATCTTTATCGTGTTGCCAAGTCCTGTTTGTTGTGTCACAGGAAGTAAAGAGCACGTGAGCTGGTTGCTCCCAGTCCTTCTCAGCAGCTCTGTTTGACAGCTGGGGCCGTGGGATTTTGCGTGAACCATTCCTTTTCCCTCTGTCTGGGGGAATTACCAGGTGGCATTGCCTATTTTAACATTACTGCCCATGGCCTGTCTCCCTGCTTGAGGAGGAGGTGATAAGCCAGTGTTGGAAAAGCGTATTAGACTTAAATAGCTTAATTGGCTGAATCCTTACATCTTTGATCTGGTTAAGCATCTGCAGGTATGGGGGATGTCAAGGTCATACAATACAAGCTAGGATATTTTCTGTAGGGGAGATACCAAGCAGCAAGAATTGACTTGCTGCGATATTGTTAGCATTGACTTGGTATTTTAAATGGACTTCCATTGCTTTCCCCTGGTTCAGTCTGGCTTTGGAGACTACTTCAGCAGCATATTTACAATATTACCACATATTATGCAGTGCATCAGGCAGTTTATAAGAAATTGTCATCTCCTGTAAAACCTTTTGTCTTATTCAAAGGGAAACCAGAAATCTCACAATAATTTTGTATTTCTGACACCCATATAGACAGCTCTAAGTGTTCATATTCAAAATGCTTACTCAACAACAAATTCACAGTTCATTGAAAGTTAAATGTATTCATTTTCTCCTGTAAGTGGATGACAGGAAGGTGTTGGAATGGCTTACTTGTAAAATGTGTTTTGCATTTCGTTACAGCCAATAACTCTGGTGTGAACAAACGGCAGATCACAGACCTTGTGGATCAGAGCATCCAGATCAATGCACATTGCTTCGTGGTCACAGCAGATAATCGCTACATTCTTATCTGTGGTTTCTGGGACAAGAGCTTTCGAGTTTATTCTACGGAAACAGGTGACCCTAAACACAGCTACCTGCTTTTTCTTAGGTCACAAAGTGGACTTAATACTACCATATCTAATGCCTGTGCTTACCTCTCAGTAAATGATAAAGGGCAATTTATGAAGTCCTTCATTATTGCTTGAAAATAATGACTTCAAGATGCCTTTTTTGTTGTTGTTTTGGAGGAGGAATGATGTAAAAAAATGATGTTAGGGGATAGTTTTGAAAACCATAGTTATATTCAGGGAATCGATCGTATTGCAAGGATCAACCAAAATTTTTGTTAGAATAGTATCTCTATTTCATGTAGTAAAGGAGTAGGTTGCATAGCCTGCTACCGGGAATCAATAACTTGCTGCTTTGTCTGATTGCTTAGCCTAGTATCATTCAGTATATTGCTAAAAACTCATTGCAATAATAGAAAGAAGTGATGTTCATAGTAAACCTTAGTTTGACATTAACATAGAACAAATATACATTTTTAACATAATAACGTGGCACCATTATGGAAAAGTTCATGTGCTGTCTTCTGCATATCATTCATTAAATTCACAAATAGTATTCTAACACCATTGCTTAAATACTGATGGAGCAGTAACTCCACTTAATATTCAGTGACTGCAGCACTGACTTGATTTTCAGAGATAAGGGTTAGGGTTAGGCTATGGATTGACACAGAGCACAGCCCTCAATAGGAACATAAAAGAGGAAAAAAAAGTTTTATCTTTGTGATTTTTTAATCTTGTTGTAGCATGTAGTGAACTCTAATTAAGCGACATGAGGCAGAAGTTACATTTGAAATGAATATTTGTTAACAATTTACTTAATTTCTAAATGTTTCAAGTACTTAAAAGCCCTCAATTTGTATCACTTTGCACTCCCACCAGGAAAATTAACTCAGATTGTGTTTGGCCACTGGGATGTCGTGACCTGCCTTGCCAGATCAGAGTCCTATATCGGTGGTGATTGCTACATCGTTTCTGGGTCTCGCGACGCTACATTGCTGCTTTGGTACTGGAGTGGGCGACATCATATTATAGGTGACAACCCGAATAGCAGTGAGTATCCTGTAAAAAACACCTTCCTGAGAGGTCCTTTGTGACACCTATTCATTTATAGTGTTCCTTCTGTCAGCTGCAGAAGGTATTACCAAATATATCGATCACTTCACCTGCAAGTTGAAAGTTGGTGTAAGAAGAACACCACATGCTAAGCAATTCATTGAGTACTAGCCAAAAAAATGTTAAAACGGTCTGTGTGTGGTAACGGATAGTAGCATGGGAGTAATTCTTAAATTGATAATTGCCTTTATCACTTATAGCATCATGTCATCATAAACTAGAACAAGGTGGTTATGGCCTTTAAGTGACAGGATGTGTATCACTATATTTTGACTTTCCTTTCCCCAGAAATATTTTTTTGGCATTTTAACTTACTCCTTTTGTACTACAGCATGCTATATCAGCTGCTTGCCTTTTCAAAAAAGGAAAGTCTCACATGCCATGGGATTCAATGAGCGTCTTTGAGAAAGGTCTTTCTATAGCAAGCAAACCTTTGGAGAAGCAATGTGACTGAATAAAAATAGAAAAAGACAAAATGTCAGGAAGAGTTTGCATTACATTTTCAGGGTACTAACTATCAGTGCTTTTCAGAGTGAAGGGGACACAATAATAATGATATTAATTTATATAAAAGGGCCTTTAAAGTGCACTACTAATTTACAAGGTCCCTTCGCCCAAGCCAGAAATGTGACCACAGCTAAAGACAAGAACAACTTTTATCCATATACTAAAGGTGTTTTGCACAACACTAAATACATTTCATTTAAAGCAGTTCTCAATGCTGATTATTAGTTTTCAGTGCAACGATATTGCCTCTTTAGATAAACACAGAGGAATCCTTCACTATTAATTTTGGTCTCTGATTCAGCTGCTGACTGGAGGCAGTTTTAGACCTGTCAGTTACAGACATCTAAGTGAAAGTATTTCTTCAACTGGATGTCTGGTAGAAAAATGTTTTATTTGTTACAAAGTAGATATTTTGTTAATTTTGAAGCAGCAGACTTTTTTACTGTGTTTTCATTTTCTTCCAGTTGCAGAGCAAAGGGAAGACAGATAAAAGCTTCACTTCCACACGCAACTTAATTTTTCTTTTATAACAGAGAGAGAATGGAGGAGAAAAAACAAAATTGTGTTCTCATAACAAATTTCTCTAAATTTTATGTATATACCAGGGCTTTTTTAGCACTTAATTCTCAGAGAGAGAGAAATTCAGTCTGAAAAGGAATTTCAAGTCATGGCACTGTTTAGCTTGATGCCATTTTACTTCTTTGAATGCCTGTGCAATTCATATCAAGTATTAGTTATTTCTCTGGTAAGAGTCAGAAAAAAAATAAAAGCTTGCTCCTTTCATTAAAGAAAAAAAAAAAAAGGATTTTTCCTTTATTTCCTTTGATTATATGGGCTTGGACAGGCTTACCATTAGCATCTCCATACTAGCTGATACAAGCCGTTCCAATTCGTTAATAGATAGGTTTATTTTAGTTCTGATACTTTTCTGTCATCATGAATGTATCTGAATGAAAGCAAGTGGTACTTCTTGTAATCTCAGGTTTAATAGCTTACCTGTGTGACTGAAAGTGTCTGCCTCGGAGATCTTTAATTTTATGAAAAGAAAGGATATCAGTTGGCTGACAGAAATCAATGAAAACCAGATTGTATTATTTGCTCTCTGTTTCTACCTCTACACGGATCAGGCACTGTTTTGTGGAAGAAAAGGCCTTATAGTCATATTAATGGGAGACTGTGCTGCAGATAGTCATGTCCACGCAAATGTAATCTGCAGGCACAGGTAGCAGAACTCAGGAAAATTAAATACACACTGTGGTAGCTTCAAAATACAGTGATCAGATTTCTTACTACTCATGTAGAAGACATGTTGAAGATTCATGTTGAGGAAGAGTAACAGCATCGCCATTACTGCTATCTCTACTCATTGGGTTAATTACCACGGATATGCTAATTGTGCACTAACACTGTACTATAACCAGAACTTCATGTGTTGTAAACATATCCTTACTAACAGCTACTTTGACTTCTCATGAACATACATCAGGAAGGATAGATTACATGAGTAATTACATGCCTTGAGGACCATCTGCCTTTTAAAACTTCTACAGTTACTAACTCACTCTGCTGAAGTAATGACTACTAGATTCTGTTCCCTACCATGAACAGACATGATAATGGTTGTGTGACTGCTTCCCTGTATCCAAATTTTCAGGAGTGAAGCATTCTCAGAAATCCATATGAATATATGTTTGAAGTTTTACATAGTTAAAGCTATGGAAGCGGTAAAGAAATTTTTCCTAATCTACTCTTTTTCTGTACTTACTGGTAGAAGATTAGGATTTACCTTGTAGGAAAAATGGCAGTGAGATGTTCACTGTAGGTCAAAACCAATTAGTCAACATCTTTAGAAAGAATTTCCAGAAAGATGTAGATGATATTTTCGGGGGAAAAAGGGGGATTAGTTTTTTTTAAAGCTGTCATCTGGAGACACAGATAAGGTATTTTATTCCACAGACTGTAAGAAGGTGAAGGATTCAAAGAAAAATGTCAGGTATAGTAATTATCTGGGTTAGATTCTTGACTTTATAATGATCTTTTAAGCTGAAAGACAGTTAATTATCAATTTCAGCTTCAATGCATCCAGTTACTAATAGGAACTTCAGTTGTTTCAGAAAATGTTAAGGGGGTGGGGGAGCAAACCCTCAGTCCTAAAAAGTTATGTAATTTAACATTTGTATAGAAAAATCTAGATACCGTTTCATTAGAAAACATGGCAATCACAATCATTTATTGTAAAATACTCTGGGGGAAAAGATTGTCAGAACAAACTCTTTATTGATTCTGCTAAAATTCCATATTCCGGAATCCATGAGTTTAGATAAAACAACACGTATGTCAATAATTTAACCTGTCGGACGTGTGTAAAGACTTCTGCTGAAATACCTGTGCGGGCACATACTCAGAGGGTGACCTCAGCTGTGTCTGTGGGAAATACAGAACCAGCTCGTGTTCAGAGTGGAGAATGTAGGAAAATTGTGTCTTGCATAAGACTCTTGCAAGTGGCTGTTCCAGTTCAGTAGTTGAAAACTTGCCTACGAGAGCATAGTGAGCTTTGTTTTATAATTTTAAAATAATTTTTCCAATCTATGTGTTTATGAAGTTACCACTTTTATTAAACAATAAGTATCAAAAAGGAGTTTCTGGTTCAGTTTGCACTCGTCACAATTTCTTAACGCTTCTCACAATTGCTGTGAGAAGACTGAAGAAAACTTCAGATTTTAAATACAAAGTTTCCATGAGTAGTTTTCAAACCTAGCTTGTAAAAAACCTGGTTAGAATGTTTGCCCAGCATGTGGGAGACTAAGCTCTTGGCCTCCAGAGACTGGGGGAATTCAAACCCGCATTCCCATATTCACAAACATATGCTGACTATCAGGCTATAAATTAAAGTGGGAGGGGCCCCCTGTGAACCTCTAGCTTTGGTGGAAAACAAAATTATTTTCTCTGCCCTTGTTTATGGATCTTACGTGACATAATGATTGGATAGAAATAAATAGCGAACCAAAACTGCATACCTTCACCGGCAGTAGGTAGGGCAAATCTTCTCCTTACTTGTACTTTCTCTAGCCCTACAAAAACTGGTTTCATGCCTGTGCAATACCTAAGCTTCAACAGTGACAGAAAATGTCCTTTTTCAGCGTAGATGAGAGGCTGGTACCTGGGGATGCTCCTGGAAAATGGGAGATATGGCATGAATTCCTTCAAGATGAAGGACTGTTGAATGCAGGTTTTTATGTATGTTTGAGCCTTCCCTTATGTCTTTATCCTTGCTTAGATAAGTACCATCTCTGGGATAAACACTGAACTGAATGAAACTTAGTCATCTTGCCAGTGTCAGATACCTACTTTCTAAGCCAAAATTTACCATCTGAAGTAGGTAATCTGAGTCTGCACCTTATTAAGTTGATGGCCACATTATATAAATCTGCTTCAGCTGAGAGAACTGTGAAAAGGAATCTGTTTTCTCTTAGGAAGACACGGCACATGCAAAGGACATAGTTTGCTTATTTTAATTCTTTGAAGTGATCTGGCAAATGTAAATCTTTGCAGTTCTAAGAGATTGAATAGAAAAATTATTGTGATGGAGTTTGACAATTTGTGTTTTGATTTTTTTTTTTTTGTCTTATTATATGTAAGGGTTTGTTTTAGCTGAGCGCTAATTTGTATACAAATTTCTTCTCACATAGCAACTGTATTAGTCATCACAAAAATGAGCAAAGAGAGTACATGATATGCCCTGGAGTTCAACATGTATCTTTATAGTTGTTTTATTTTTATATTTTATGATTGCTTTATTGAATGTCTCTTTCAAACAAGTGACTTTGAAAATGAGAATTGTCTCTGAGTCTTTGAACAGATACCAAAGTGGATGATAGAATTGCAGAAAAGTGAGGGACAGATGCTTTCATCTGAAACAGACACAAATTCAGAAACTAATTTGGAAGTGATAAAAATTAATTTGCACACTTTAATTGGAATCAGACTCCTGCATGAAAGAAAGGAAGGGTAGGCAGCTTGTGCTAAAAGCTGATTGAATTTTTTGTCAGGTAAGTATGTTGGACTTGGCCGCTTATCCTCCTGAGCCTCTCTGTGCAATATATTACATTCACCCTCTGACTGGTGTTCTTTAAAAGGATCAATGCTATTCCTGTTTTGTCCCTAGAGCCTGAAATTTCATTGATCTTGGGACTTGACATTTCTCATTACCTATTGTAGCTTCCAAGAGGATGGTCACAAGAGGTGTGAGAATTAACCCTGCTTTTTCTAATGGGAACTGTGCTGACCACTGGAAAATATTGTGTCTATCAGCCCTAACCTGGGTTTGTTCAGCATTATAACATAATCCTCAGAGGTGCTAACAATTCATCTTATCCCAGTGAGTGTATTCGGTGTATACCTGAAGGGGAGGGTAAGCACTACCATAAAGGATCTTTGTCAAGTTGACCTGTGCTTTGTTTTAAGACTGTCACAAAGTATACTGTTCTTTTTACATAATGTATTATTCAAACAATTTAAAATTGTGAGCATCACAGCTTTTGCGTGTTTGTATTTTGAAAGAGTAGATATTCTGAACTCAGAATATTCCCTTATTCTTTTATATCCCTCTACATTTTAATACCCTATAATATGTCCTAGTTTAACCTTGAAAGAGCAGGAGTTTTAAAATAGCCACCGGTGTGTTCTGTACCAAGTGGACTGGACGGCTGTCTGAAGATCCTGCACAAGCACTTTGGCACACATGCGGTCTGCTTTGCCTGTTTAAAGAGCTATTATGGTTCTTGTACGTTTGTACAATTTAGGTATTAATTTTTAAAATACAGTATCTTAGCACTGTTCTGCCAGAGTAGAAGTTCTTTGAAAGCTAGTATGTTGTTTTTACTGGCACCATCTTGACTCTGGTAACCAAAGGTATCTCTCTCCTAAGACTGCTATACAAAGGTAAATGAGCCAATAATACACCTGATCTAATGCAGTTATATCTGGCATTTTATCAGCAGATGTCTGTGTCCGTGCTTTGCTGCATACCCCATGGGAGCTGTACAGTGCAGGGCCATTCAGCAACTTGCCAAAGTTCCCAAAGCAATTTAGGGGAAGAAATAGGAGGAGAAGCTGCAAATCCTAACTCTCCTCTCCACTGTATTTTTTCATTTTGGGGTCTGGATAGGAGCAAGGTACCTGAAAGTCCACTCATCTGGGTGAATTGTTTGTAAGCATATACAGTGCTGCTCACATTCCTCAGCAAATAAACCAGTTCTGCCAGAGGTGAGAATATTTTGAATATATGAATATTTTTCTGTCAGCAATCTTTCTTTTACAACCATTGCTCCCTCATGTTTTGGACATTGTTATTGGCTATTCTCTATTTTGAAATATTCTAATTTATTGGCTGTAGCCTTATCTTTTCATCAAACTCCAGGACATTTTTTTCTGACAGTGAAAATTCAAGAAGGCTATTACTTTTTCACTTCCATGAAAGCCATAGTATTTTCTAAGTAATTTCTTTTCTGATGAGTGTCCCCTCAGAAGTGCTAATAGTAAAGTAAAATAAATAGTTTTCAACAAATAATTCAGCTATAGCCTTGTACTTGCTTCCATCAATCTCAGAGATTAAATGGAAGCTGGAATTTGCCTTGTGCTCTCATGTTTCTTTATACAGAAGACTCTGAGATGTTTCCCCATAGCAATCTGTCCATAATTCAGGAAAAGAACAATATGAGAGAAATAGTAACACATTCTGTTCCCTTTCTATTCTTCTATTGTTTTTCCTTACCATGCGAGAGCACCATGTGTTCCAGAAGAACTTTACAATAGTATCTAGCATTATATTTTTCAGAGAGAAGGGAAGATGTATTTTATTTTAGACTTTGTAGAAAAACCTACTTCTTTCTTTGGAAATACAACACAGATTTTTTTTTTTTTCCTTCTGCCCTCTAGTAATTCAGTTCAAAGGTGCTCCTTTGGGGAAATTACAGGGAGTTTACAGTGATGGTATCTCAGTTCATAGGTAGGATATTTTCACCTGCAATTCCCTCAGAGCTGCAGCCTTTGACCTCTGACTGCATCTATCAGTGGTGATGTGACAGTGACAGAATATTTTGCTAGATTTTGAATGATTCCTGGAGCTCACAACTTCTGTCCTTAGCAATAAAATGTAATATGACTGAGGTTCTCTTCCCCATGCCACAGCTTTTCCTGTAGAAAATATCACTGAATAATTTTTTCCTTGAGCCCTAAGGGGAAAAATCCCATTTCCAATTACTGTTGGACTGTTACTCCTAATAATGATATTCCATTCTTAATGTGGATTTACTGAAAAGCAGGACTCAAAGATCTATGTTTCATGACAGTTGTTTCTTATAAGCATTTTCCTTTATAAATCAAGAAGTTAATTAAATATGCTCATACATGTATTTTGACTTTTTTAGAGTTTTTCCACAGGAAACACTGAGGAAAATGTCCGTTTGAAAATTACATTATTTGTTTTCCCTTAAAAAATTTCTAACCATCTAATTTCACTCATTCACCCTTGCAGTCTGATAACATTACTGTATGCACCTCTGTAATCAGAGTTTAAGCCAAGATGACCTTGAGCATAATTCCTCCTTTTTCTCCAGGAGGACATACAGAAGAAAAAAGTAATTGGGAAATTCAGAGTTTAATTGAATTGCATTTTTTTTCACTTTTCTGTTATGCACTTAGAGAAAAGAAAACCTCAAAAGGAGATAGGTTCTCAACAGCAACATTGGAGGGGAAATTATAAAATCTAAACCTCAAAATAAAGTTAATTGTTGATGGGATACCTAAAGCATTTTTCTTTGTTTCTTCCAACATCCATCCTTCCATAGCAGTAAAGACCAGTTTTCAGTTCACATCTTCAGTTTCCAGAACAGAAAGACTCTTTTCTTGCAGGCTGGAATAAAGATTGAGAAATTAGGGGTAACTCTTTTCATTAGAGATATGAAAGTGTTAATTTGTCTGTACTATGCAATGTTAATACCAGGTAGATTGAACCCCACTCTGCTTTTGGATCCAAAACTGTAGTCTATAAATCCATGGTTGGTAATTCTCAGCTGGTTCTGAAAGACAGTAAAATACATGGAAACACTGATAAAATTTTGATGGCAGAAGATGTTAAGATTTGGAAGAAATACTGTAGATTCATGCTAAATTTTCACGAATTATTGTTATACACAGTTCTGGCTACCCAAATTTTAAGAAAGAACTTGGAGCTAGATGGGTACAGAAATGGGTTGCTACAATGACTAAAAAATGGCAGGCCCGTCACTTCAAATGAGTTTGAGAGTTTGGTTTGTTTAATAGAGTCAAAAGGAAAGACCAAGTGGGCTGATTTATTCTGTAATACGTAAGTGGGGAAAACACAAGATAGTGGGAAGACTGAAGCTTAAGGACAGTGCTGACACAACAAAATGATACAAGGTAGACAGGAGTAAATTCAGACTGAAAGCGAGTAAGAAAGGTCTGGAACATCCTTCCAAGTCACATACTCAAATAGCCATTTAATTAATTTATTAACAGGTTTATATGATGTGAGTGTCCATGATGAAAATGACTAAATTCATTGACCCACAAAAGTCTATCCAAGCCTCCATTCCTAATGGATATCTTTGAGAAACCCATGCAATGCTGCTTACCTACTCTAGTAGTTCCCTTTTTAATTTGTTTTAGTGTATAACTGTTTTTCCAGTCGGGAAACTGCTCTTTATTGCAGGGTTGAAATGTGTGCAGCCATTCACCTATTGGACCTCGCTGTTCCATTAGCTGCAAGATAAATTTCTGGGCTATTCAACACCTTTTACACCTGTGACTCACAGCTGTGGTGGTGATGTCACTGCTTTGCTGCCTTTGCACTGAAGAGAGAAAACACTTTAAACAATGTGCAGCCTCCTGTTTTATTCTCTATAACAGTTGTGTGACCCTCCTTTAATCTCATTTCTGTAAATGTGGGTACAAGACTTTAATTTTTCTGAGCTACAGTGGCAAGATAGTTCTCAACTCCTATTTGTTATTCTAGGGTATTGCGCTGAAAGTTAATGTTGAGGGAGTTTTCCATTCTGTCTCCATAAATCCTTCTCTGTCTCACTGCCTTCCAGAACAGTATCTGCTCACCAGTAGGCAGAGCTTGTGCTTGTCCAGGAGCATCAATCTTCCACCTGGCTGCATTCAAAAAAAATAAAACCAAAACCATATTTTGCTACCATTTTATTTAACTAGGCAATGCAGAGAATATTATAATAATGACTTTCTTCATTATACAGTTGCCCATAAATCTTTGTATCAGTTTATATACAACCACATCTTACTAGCAAAGATTTTATATTATCCTGTAGCTAACATTATTAGTTAGTATTCGATCAAGAATCAGTTCCCAACTCCTAGTTGGACACCTCAATTTCCAACATCCTAGTATGTGGCTCAGAGTAGATATCTTTCAATGGCCAGAAATTTTTAAGATCTGTCATTGAACCAGATTCTGTGCCATCTGTGTTGTCCACAGTCAGTTCCATAAACAGATTTAAATCAAAACATTGTATTACTAAGAAAAATATCTTGGAAAAAATACACGGAGGCCATTTTAACATAGTCATCTTTATCAACTATACCTGTCATCCTGTCAAAAACAGATAAGAAGCTTGCTTGACAAGACTTCCAGTCCAGTACAGCATGGTCACTGGCATTAATGAGATTTTTGCTTCCAATTCTTTGTTGACAGAACTGGGGATTAACCATTTTGTTATTTTGCATAGGATTAATGCTACAGTAATTCATGTGTAGTTCCCCTTTTATCCTTTTTGAAGTACTTGAACTACACTGGCAGAGCTCCAGTCCTTTGGAATTTCCCAATTTTCTATATTTAATTTGTAGAAAGTAAATATAACCAGATGTAATCTGTGTTATCTAGCAAGTTGCTATTTTTTTATTACTGATTAACTTTCTTTGCCTGGCAAAGAAATGTCAAATACTGAGCAATTCCTTACTTTATATAGGAGTTTCACTGTTAAGATGTCAGCATCTGTTATTATTAGAAACAACAGAAATGTTGCTATTTGTCATAACCACTTAATAAATGCCCACTTGTTTGGACCCAAGATAAAATACATTTCACTCCTGAGTATAAAAACCAAATATTTAGGGAGTAGTCTATCCTACTCTTTAATAAATTAAATGTGATAAAAATGGCATAGGATATATGATGTATACCCATAACCATTTTTAGGTATAATTTTAATCTCTAAACACTCAGTGTGTCTCTGAATCAATAACGTCTATGCAACAGTAGTATCTTTCTAGTATAGTGCTGTTCATTGTCTCTTCTTTTCCTACCCCCAGTTTCATGAAAGAAATTATTAATATAGGAACATCCTCACCTTGTGTGACTCTTCAGGTTCCTAGCAGATGTGTAGAGACATGTATGTTCAATAGCAGACCTTTACATTACAGCTGCTTTTAATACCACCACACTTCGTGTTCTTTATCTGAAATACACATTTTCAGTATTTTTAGGTCATGAAACAGCAATGTATTTTTATTGTTTGTCTGTTGTATGCAGCACACAGTCCATAATTTCTAAAACAAAAAGAAGTTTGCTTTTTCTTAATATATGGATTAATGCATTGGGAAGCTGTGCTTATGAAACTTTGTGATATCTGAATGTGTTTTGCTCAGAAACCTAAATATGAGTTATTTCAGCACACCGAACCTCTCTGATGCTTACCGATTTAAGGCAGATTACAGCAAAGTTTGTTTGTTGGTAAAACAGGTCTGATTTGGCATTCCTCTTGTTTCCTTTTCTAATTTTTCTTCTTGTGTTTTTTTTTTCTTTTCCCCCCACAGGTGATTATCCAGCTCCTCGCGCTGTTCTAACTGGTCACGACCATGAAGTTGTCTGCGTGTCGGTCTGTGCAGAGCTGGGGCTCGTTATCAGTGGTGCTAAAGGTCAGAAATGTTTTTATGATTTAAGCCTTAACATTTTAGAGTCTCTTTTAGTGGTACTTCTCAGTCTTCTCTCAAGCCACGTATACTTTAATTATCCAAAGTCTCCTCTACTAAAATGTAGCGTAATTCTGGGGGAGTCTGCAACAGCTTACTCTGAATGTTATTACTTATGCTCTGGACATACAATGTTTAGACACAAATTAAGTTGATTGTTCCTTCCAGTTGTCAGCCTGTGCTATTATTCCCCCCAGATCTGGAAGAGTAGCTGACAAAAATTTATAAAATAGCTCATAATGGCATCTGCTGATTTTGAAGAAACCTGTTGATAGAGACCTGTATTTAGTGGAGGGACAGCTCTAAGTTCTCCACCCTGATCTTAATTGAATGGCAGTTTGTAGGACTGATGTCAGTCTCCTTGGTGAAGGAAGCAGGGTCAATTTACTTGGGTTTAGATCTGTGGACAGCATTTGATCCAGTGGGCTTTTTTTGGTAGTGTGTTCCAAATAATGAGAAATTTGCATGTTTGTTGTCACCTCTCTTCTATTAAACTTTTTGAACCATCTGTTCACACTTTCTCCCTGTTAGTTATCTATGGACTCCAGAGTATCCAATGATTTCTAATACAAATGTTCAAAACACCTTTCCTAACCTGCAGCGGTCTCCTGTATAACTGGTAATTAATGTGAATAAGGCACCTGCCTCAATGAGTGTGTGCTTCATCTTTCCTTATTCTGTTTCTTCTTTATTTGTTCCGTTTCACTTGTTCTGCCCACCTTCTTTTCCCCTTAATTCCACATTCACTTTACTTCCCCCACTGCCCTCTCCCATCCATCTTCTTTTGTTAATTTTGCAAACTGCATGTCTTTTTCTCTTTTCCTTTCCTATTTGCCTCCCTTTCCTCCTTCCCTCTTACTTTCTTTTGTGATACATTTTCTCTTCTCCCTTCTTAGTTCCTTTCTTTAAATAACCCTTATCCTTTCTTAAGGTCCTTCTTCCTTATATATCTCCCCATCTCATTTCCACTGCACTCCTACATCCACATCTAGCTACTTGCTTTCTCTGTCTACAGCAATGTCCATGCCCACAGACATCCTCATACTCCTTTTTAAAAAGTTTGCTTCTTTTGAGGGTAAGAAGGATGAGAAGCTTGTTCTGGGCAGTTTTGCTCACAGCTGAACTCCTGGGTTATCATCTTTTATACTGCCTCAAAGCTCAACATTTATTTTCAAACCGGGGTGTGAAACTTTTGAGTAAAGGCATCTTTAGCAGGAAATCCTAATGGGTCATTAACTCTTGTAATGACATACTACATAACAGTTGTAGGCAAAGTCAAGACACATGAAAAAAATGTACAGTGATGCTCAACCTAAAGTTTTTTCTCGCAGCATTGCTATTTTTTCTCTTTTAAGGCAGCTTTATACGCACTACCCTAATAGTGTACCCTTTCCATCTTTTAAAACATTTCCTTTTCTTAAAATAGCTGGAGTCTGTCCTCGGTTATCTTCTGCTACATTAAGTATATGGTGCTTTGGTAACTTAGGTATGTTTAGAGGTAAAGACTGCTTGAGGACCAAAGACTTTTACATCAAATCCAGAATATATATGCTTATAACTGATAAAGAGAAATAGAGGCCTAGTCTGTCCCCTGAGTAAGTCTTCTCATTTTCTTCCTCTTCATGCTCTATTCCATGTATTAATACAGAGAGAAAACCCCTTTTTATTGCTGGTTTCCAGCAGATGCCTGTTTTAAAGCTTCTTCTTCAGTTTCTGTCCTTTCCAAGCCCTTTCCAGTTTCTCAGATTGCATTTCAAGGCAGTGCTCTGTTGCTCTGGCATCCTGCCTGCGTGCTGCCTGTGCTCCATCGTGGGGAGGAGACTGTCCCTCCGGAGCTGGCTGTGGCACTGTGATAACACGCACAGCACTCGAAAACCTGCTGAGGCAGGGAGACAGCACATATAGGACTCCTCTGAGGAAAATCCTGTGCATCAGGTTGATGTTTGCACGTTGTTATCCAACAAACCCAAAAAAGAGCGGTGGGTCTGTATGTCTTTACAGTAGCCCTGTAAGTCAGATCTTTGTGCCTTTTCCTTTGCATGACCACTCAGCTATGAAGGTATTACTTTTTTTTTTTTTTGAAAATCTAACTTGGTAATTATTTTAAAGGTGAAGGCATCACATCTTAGAACATTTTGCCATTTCAGTATTTCCAAAGCTGAAACTCAACTGTTTGGGAAAGTTAATTCCATTGCAGTTGTATCCCATGGATCCAGTCAGTCTTGAGGTCTCTCTGCATAAGGTTTTATGCAAACACAGGTGAAAACCTATAGCAGAGGGCTCGCAGGCAAATGCACTGATGCTGTGATTCATTCTACCTGGGCAAACCCAGCTCCTGTATCAATTTCAGACAAGTTAGAAGGGCTTAACGTGAGGTAGCTGAGTCTGCCAGTATGAATTTACTTTCAGGGTCATGAGCCAGTTCTATAAGGAAGAGATTACTGTGCTGTCCAGGAGTATCCTGTGATCCATAAAAGAAAACATGTAGTATTTACTGTGACTTATTACATTTCTCACAGAAGAGGCTCTTTTTCTTAGTAGGAACACAGACCTAACTTTCAAAAGAGCTTTTCTCATAGATCTTGAAATAGAAATAGCCTACTTTGGCATATTAAAATGTACATTGTAGATTTCATAGCTGGTTTTTTTTTTCCCTTTCATCAGCAATAAAAGAAAAAAAGACATTAAAATCTCATATTAATATATCTCTGGAGTAAATGCAGTTATAGTGTGGTCTCCTAAATATGCTAGCTCTTGCATTTCCTTTTTTGTTGTGTATTTTAAAATCTTTAAGCAAACATTGAATCTTTTATCTACGCAGGACTAACGTGATATAAATGTGTATTATGCATTGCTTTTGTGCACAGCGTATATAGTTTGTATAAGCAGCTAATGTATGATATATTACATTTTCATGTACAGAAGGTCCTTGTCTGGTACACACAATTACTGGAGATTTGCTGAGAGCCCTGGAAGGAACAGAAAACTGCTTGTATCCTCGCTTAATTTCAGTATCTAGTGAAGGTCACTGCATCATCTACTATGAACGAGGACGATTCAGCAATTTCAGCATTAATGGAAAACTCTTAGCTCAGATGGAGATCAATGATTCAACCAGGGTAAATCTAAATACAAACAAACATTTGTTGTGTCTCGCCTTTATTTATTAAAATAAAATGAATTTATTTGCCATGTAGTTTAATGGAAGTTGCATATGTAGAATTGCCGCTTCCTGGTTAAGTCATATTCAAACACAGCTTCTCTTGTCTCCATTTCCAAATGCAAAAATACCCTTGAGTTTTTCCAGAATAAATAAGAACAAATTGTTTATGATCCCACATGATTCCTGGAATTTTTGTTTGGAATTAAATTTCAGTGGGAAATAGGTCTTTAAAACAAAATGCTCTGAAAAGAGTCCATTCTTCATTTATTAGCCAAGACATGAATTTGTGCCTTCAGGGTTCTGCTCTGTCACTAGCACTTGAAGCAGCCTGTGGAATGCAGATCGCTGCTCTGCTTTAGGTGTTAGTGATGGCACCGAGTATTGCAGGACAAACATCGAAATGTTATGTGCTGAACTCAAGTCTTGGCAGATTCAGTTAAAGAGCTTTTTGGTTATGTATCATGTTTCAAACCACACAGATGTTTTATTTAAAATTTGGAGATGCTAAATTTGTTGGTTTATTTTTTGACTGGGGAGAAAGAGGAAGCCTTTTTCTTCAAATTTAAAGTGGGCAGAGCAAAAGAAATGCTTCTAAGTTGATTAAATTTTTGTAATGTTGTCCCACTTCCATAAAAACTAACTGTGTGCTTGGGTTTTGTCTTTTTCTCCTGAAGGCCATCCTCCTGAGCAGCGATGGGCAGAACCTGGTGACAGGGGGAGACAACGGTGTGGTGGAAGTATGGCAGGCCTGTGACTTCAAGCAACTCTATATTTACCCTGGCTGTGATGCTGGCATAAGAGCTATGGATCTGTCTCACGATCAGAGGTGAGCCTGTCATTAACATCTGTATGTAAATGGTAAAATTGCACAAAGTATACATCGCCATGAACTTTAAGGAATGGATTTATGGTATGCAATCATTAACAGGATATGGCACAAAACCATTACCCCAGTTGTCATCCTGTTGATTTATCTGACTCAGCATTTTTTCTGGTCCTTGAGTTTCATAGTGCACGTGCTTAACATTAAGATGAGGTCTTATATTGTTGAAGTCAGTAAGCCAGAGACTCAGATAGCAAAATATGAGTAAAATTACATTAACTTAAGGACATAGAAGTAGTCGGACTGGTTCGGAGTGCAGTAGGGCCTATTAGCCAGTGCCTTAATTGCAAACGTTTGTGGTACATTTTTGATTTTCAGCTTGAGAGCCTCTTAGGGTTGCATCTAGACCATAATGTGTAGTATTATCAGTGGATCTGTCTGTCCATCAGGAGTGAGTGCGGTCCTTTCCTTTGACCTTCTTGAGCAATGGAGGTGCAGTGTACAAGCCTAGATTATTGTTTTCACTGGTGTGTCACTAAAATGCACACTGTAACTGTAGAAGGTATATGAACCTGGTCTGTCAGTCTTCTATTGTATTGTGATTATAATGTAAGCCTATATGTTGCATTTATGTGATGAGTGGATTTGCTCTTTACATCATTCATCAGTCTTGTATTTCTTGTTAATATACGAACTCGTGACATGCAAAGAACTCATAGGATATTAGAAAACTCATACAGCATTCATTTCAGTTTATTTTTCTTACTTTTCAGCATTCCTATTCTATGTACCCATTCTGTAAAGCAACTCAAACACCCATAAACAAAATACGTACCTAATTTACTCATGTATGAGTAAATGACTTGAAACAAGTTTTTTGTCTCAAACTTGGTCTGCTTGCTGGAAGAGGCCTATTTGCTCCTGGAGCTTTGCCAGTTTATGCGTACAGTACAATGCTCTGTTCAAAGAGATTTATTTAAACTGCACAAAATATTGTGCTAGCCTATTTTCTCTATCCCTTATTGTAATGCCAGGCTGGGCAGCTGCAGCTGTGCAAAGTGCTTTAAGTACCTGCTTAGCTTTAGTCATATAATTAATGGCTTTTGTATGGTTTGATAGAAGTGGTGATAGATACCTAATCCAATTTTAAAATTCAGCTATCAGAAGTAGAGGATATGTGATAACTGGAAAATCATCCCAACTACTGCCACTAGAACCACATAAATACGGGGCTACATTTCTATATGAAGCTTTTTGGAAGTACCAAGGTGTGATCAGCTTATGATTAAGGGACCAGTACAGTTGTCTTTGCAGAGGGATCTCATTCTGTCTTGGAGGCCCTAGGATATCCAGCTGATCCCAGCTGCAGCCCCAAGTGCAGAGCACCCCACAGGTCCTGTGTCCCAACTGCCAGCCAGCATAGACATGTCAGCCATCCTGGACCACCTCCAGTGGCATGAGGTGCCTAAAATTAGGCAGCTGGGTTCTGAAGCGCCTGAATGAAGGTGTTTTGGCATAGGTGTCCTCCTATGGGCTACAGGAATAAGCGCTTGTAATAACTGTGGCAACTTACTTGCTACAGCCTGTGGAGTCTAGGGGACACTTAAGCTCACCCTAAAGTACATACCCAGTGACCCACAGAGAGTTGGTCTCAGGCTGCACTGTGTACTGATTAGGGCCTAATTTGATTGCTTACTCATAGCCAGTTAGCACTGTTTGAGATACCTCGAAGGTCTGGGGTACGTACTTGGGGTGGCTCTTATGGCAAAAGACCTAGTGAAGACCCACACCCTTCTGGAGAGGGAGCTGGAGGCAAGGCAGGATATGTGAGTGCATCTCAAATGGTACGATGCTTTTACCTATGTAAAGGTGACTGAATCGACCTCTAGATTTCTCTTCCCCATAATGGGAACATGGAAATTTGGGTTATATGTTGGCACCTGAATGTAGCGTCTCTGTCACAATCTGAATCCCACCCATGAGCTGCATCTTCAGTGTTGCAAAACGTGCCTCATTCTTTTAGCTTTTTTAACTGTTTATGGTAAACTGTTGCTCGAGAAGGTAGAAGAGGATTAACAGGACCATCTTTTCCATCATTTTCAGAACTCTGATTACTGGCATGGCTTCTGGCAGCATCGTAGCTTTTAATATAGATTTTAACCGGTGGCATTATGAACATCAGAACAGATACTGAAGCGGAATGAAGAACTGAAAGCCCAGGTAAAGCTGAGAGCACAAGTGCTGCAATGAAAGGTGTAGTCTCTGGTGGAAAACCACGTCTGCATTGACCTCCGTTGTACATTCCATTACACCCAGCAATAGCTGTACATTGTAGTCAGCAACCATTTTACTTTGTGTGTTTTTTCACAACTGAACACCAGCTGCTGAAAAGCAAGCTTGTATCATGTAAATTATATGAATTAGGAGATGTTTTGGTAATTATTTCATATATCTTTGTTTATTGAGAAAAGGTAGTAGGATGTGCCACAAGAGACTTTTGAAAATTCCGGGGAACCTTGTGTCCAGTTGTTTCAATGTTTAGGCTTTGAACCTAACATGCATCCCATCTCCAGCCTCTTTTCAAGCTGAGATTAAAAAAAAAAATACGTTTGATACTTTGTACATCAGATGCACATCTTAACTTTAAAGGGATACTTTTGTAAAAGTAAAACCTTGTATAAAGAACAAAACTGTTTCTTAATTTTATTGTGGAGTTACAACTTGCATGTACTTTAAACCTGATGTCTTGAAGGAACAGGTGCATTCACACAAATCAAACTGGAGATCTGTCTAAGGGTACAGCTTGTGTTAAAGGGTTGAATTTGGGCGCAAACAGTAATTTTGACATTTCCACTAACCCGTGTTTTTCACTTTTTGAATCTAAACTTTACCCCTCTCAAGCAGAGTTCTGGTCATGAAGCATTTGGATAAAAAGCCATCATTTGCCATGTTTATACTTTATACACTAGAAATTATATTGCTCCCTTTTAAATTCAAAGACTAGGCAGAAAGGGAGCAAAGAGGGAAGTTCAGTTTAATGCTTTGTAATGCTTAATGACTCCCAATACAGACAAAGTGCTATGCTTCTGGATTGTTAACATTTGGCATACAAATCATGGGCAAGAGAACCCCCAGTGATTTTTTTCCCTTTTTTTTTTTTTCCTCTGAGCAGCTTGGTTTATTTGACAGCCTTAGCTTCATTGTAAAGGTGAGTGAGGTTATTCTTTTTGGTTCATCTGAAAATCTCACCTGAAACCACTCAGACTAAGGCACTTCATGTTTTACAATACTGTAATGATAACTCGGAATAATTTTCTGCACATTGTACTGATCAAATTACACACCCAGGGGTATGTACACTTTAATTCATGTTTCTTCTTTGTATATTTGGTGACTGTATTGTCATAGATGTACATATTGTGTCGGTAGGGCTATGAGGCATGTAACAGGAATGTAATTTTCTCAGAATTTACACTCACTTGCAGTCATTTATTTAAAAAGATAATGGATTCTTTGTATTGGCACTTTGCACCAGAAACATATCATTATTTATTGATGTGATTACTTATTTGTTATCCACCTTGTATTAGTAAGTTTAGCACTGAATTTCCTTCTTCATGGTTGTTTGTATTTATAAGATTCGGACATCATGGGGATCAACCTAATGATTAAGTTATTCATCACCCGTCTGTAAGCAATATCTTGAGTTTGTAGCTTAGAATTGGGAGACTATTGAACATCTGGAAGACAAGTTCATTTCATCTTGAGATCATGGTGAAATATTTTGGATATATAAATTCCTTAAGCTATTGTAACCATGTTTTATTGCAAAGATGTAAAATATGCCAGATGTGTGTGAGTTGGAAATCAAAAAGAAAAATAAAATATGCAAAGAATTCAGTGATTGTTTTTCGTTTCAATGGACTTTTTGTCAAAACATTCGCATTATCATTAGGAAGAAACAATTATTTTAAGAAATCCTGTCTTATACACTATGTATATGCCAAAAATTATGCATGCCTGAGGTGGTTGTGTTTCCTGGTGTCTCAGGAAATAAAACAGAGGTTACAGAGTGTGTTTTGCAACTCTTTTGATTGTTGGTACATTAAGAGAAGCCACTAAAGATACTTTGATCTGTGGAAGTGAAAAATCAAAGCCTTTAAGGAATATTTAGGATCCTTTAGGATACAAGGCAATAATCTTGTATAATAGACCTTGCAGAAAACAAGGATCTGATAAACACCATTTTGGGTATCTCTCAATATCTGATAAGATGGAATCAATTTAATCTTATTTTGGGCATTGAAACTTAGATATCTACACTCCCTGCACAGCAGAACCAAACGGGCTAATTTGCCTTTTGGAAATGCTGATGTCCCTGCAAAGATCATAGCAAGGAAGTGGAGATAGATGGCTTTCTAAATGTCAGATGTCTCATTTAAGGTAGCAATGTTAAGCAAATTACTTTCCTCATAATTATAAAACTCCCAATTGACTAAAAATCAGAAGAACTTCCATTTGTTGCCCCACACATTGTCTTTCCATTTAGAAGAATTGTTCTTTAAACAATTATCAAAATGAACTAAAGCCAATATTTGAGAACATTATTAGAATACAGTATGTATTTTAGCAGTTATCTATTTATATCAATCAGCTTTTAAAGCAGACAACCTGACTTGATTGGTTTTGGGTCTGGAGGAGAAATGGTGGAGGAGATGAGAGGATTGGTATGTTAATAGTGGCATGTGAAACTGTTTATTGATATGTCAGAACCTCCATTCCATTATTATACAAGTATCACCCCTAATTTCATATTTTATTCAACAAATTGATTAAACCAAAAATTAGTATTACTATTATCTTAATTAATACTGTTGCTTGCATGTGGTCCCATGGCATTATGTGAAATACACTTCAGTCACAAATCAGAAGTTTCTGTGCCCTGGCAAACCTTTGTATGAGAAACTGGCCATGGATTGCAAAAAGAGAGAAAAAAAATCCTACTTTATTGCATTCATAGGTAGCGGTACCTAAACAATTCAGACTCATACTAATAGTAGTAGTACTGGTAGTAGTAATAACAATGATAATGTGCCATCTCCATTATGTTTTAAATTATAAAAATGGAGTTTCCACAAAGGCACGGGACAATGAGAATGTATTAGGCTGGTACAGTCACGTAGACCAGCTTGATATAGTTTTTGTGATGAAAAAACACTGTTGCCTTTTACTTTCTATTTAATTTCCTTTTTTTTTTTAAGGAAAAAAATGTTAGTTCATGCCAGGATAATTAAATTCCTTTGCTGTTTTGTTGATTGGTGTTAATTACATTAGTATACACCTATCTGTTGCAGGGTGTCCTGTAAGAAGGCAGTATACACAGATCTCCAGTGTATGTCACAGGACTTTTCCAAAGCTTTAGCTGCCCCATTTCTGTCACAAGGTAAAACTGGGCTGGCTCACTTTTTTTCTCTGTAGAAATGAGAGTTACTGACTCCAGGGAGTCTCTGAAAGCTGCCTGTGGAAGATGAAGCAGCTTTTACCAAGACATTTAAATGCAACCAATTTCTCAGCTAAGGGAGATGCAGCTTTAAGGATACAACGGTGCAACTAAAATGTCCCTAAATGAAAATAATGTGCAGTTATTGGCTGTGTTCCTGCCAGCCAGTCCTAGGTTAAGAACTGGGCTATAAGCTAATGCCATACCAGGAGGATAATCCACAGCTGTGAGTCTTATTTCTTGCCCAGATCCTACCACTGTTGAGGAGGATGATGCTTTCACTATGAGGGCAACAATAAAAGAAAGCCCGCTGCATTTTACCCCAAGGAAAGACTAGTTGGGGTCAATTTACTGGAGGAGCCTGGGATAAATAATGATTATGTTGATAGAGAATCTCATGGATTGTGCTTGTAGAGCTAAAAATGCTGCCTGTGAACAACAGTTGTGGTGAATGCTTGTTATAATATAGTGCCTCAACCCTGCTGACAAGCAAGCAGGATGTTTGAAGCAAGCTGCCAGGGATAAAAGCATTCAAAGCAGACACAGGGTGTGAAGGGCTGACTTCTGATAACAGCAAGAGAACCACCTCCTGATACAAGATGTCTAGTACATATAAATACTTCATTTGGAGATGTCTAGCTGGAGTTCATGCTCACAGTTTCCAAGGGTTTAATTGTGGACTGGTTTTATTTAGACTTGCGTGTGTGTTACTTGCATATAGTAAAAATGAATGGACTAAAACAAGCTGGTATTTAAAGAAGTAAAGAAGTACTGGAAACCTGTATGTCTGTGCAATACAGTACAGACTCCCTAACTCTGGTGATTAGTGTTGCAACATCCACAGTTAAGTTTCAAGATCTGCAACAGACAAGAAAAACAAGTCTGGAGATTGCTTTCTTGTAGAAATTATAAGCTGTGGCCATAGAATTAGTTTACAGAACAATTTATGTAGATGTAAATCTGCCAAACAGCTGACTCGGTTTATGGGTCCCGGTGTGGTGACATCATTCTTAAACAGCACTGCATCTCTGCCTCATTACTTAGAAGTAAGTCCTCCCTCATTGCACCCCATTAGCCCAAACGAAAACCCTGGTAACTAACATGGGTACCTACGTGCAAAATTTGGATCCTGGAGTGCTTTGTATTAATGAAAGGATTGGCACAAGGTCTTTGTGTGCCTAAGGGTGCCACGATGTCAAGCTACCTTCGCCTAGCATTCCTAACGTCAGGCAGAGAATATACTTTTATGTGCACAACTAGATAGGAAAGAAAAAATCTCCTCTGGTGCTAGAAGATTACAGACACCTAAAAGCTATCAGCACCAGTGGATTTGACTTAAAAGTTTCATGTGTGTTTATACTTTGAAGAGACTTAGTCTTGGCAGGATGCTGCAATGACCAAGCCCTGCGGCAAAGCTAATCCCAGTATCATAGCTGTGCAAATTTAAGAATGATGCACTTAGTTTCCCTCATGGTGTAGCTGATGTAGTGATTGCTAGAAAAGGCAGCAGAACAAATGAAAGTGGTCTTTCAGTCTCGCTGTACAGCTATACATATAAATCCAGTGCCCATGGCTGTTCAGATTAGTTTGTACAGAGCTATCAGGATATAAAATAGTGCGTGTGGCCGGTGTCCCTGCATGCACATCTTTTCAAACAATAATAATAGAAAAAAGAAAAGGACTGCTTCAATAGGAAGGCATGAAAAAAAGTCAGAGAGGGACACATTTCCTCTTCAATGAAACACTTGATCCATTTCTTCCAAGTAAGCCCCAACAGATTGTCCCAGTCCTGCTCTTGCAATGTCCCCTCCCTCTCCCTTTCCCCTCCTAAACATTCTGTCCCCCTTGTTTTAACTTGACATGAAAAGCCAGCTGTAAGTTGGGTTTTCTCTCTCCTGCAACAATGTCCCTCCTGGTACCCAGCGCATGCCCTTGCTCCCCCTAACTACCAGGGACAATGAAAGCAGACTCATGTGAGGCTCCAGGAGGCCCATACGATTCTCTTCTCCAAGCTCCTTGCTGTCCCAGTGTGAGTTGCAGGAGGTAAAAACCTGAAATGAAAAGGGAATCCTATCTTTCAGCTGTCTATTCGAGCAGAACCAGTGGTCATGTGGGAGTATTATTCTCCTCGTAATTAACATAGGTCAAGGCCCTTCTCTGACCCGAAAGCAAGTGTCGTGACAGCCTCTAGCCATGCCTCAGCCCTTAACCCATCCTAACCCATGCACACTGCAGGGCGTTTGGAGAGGGATAGGTTAGAGACACGCCAGTTACACCATGCAGATGACCACAGCACAGTGCCCAAGCCTGCACCATCTGGTACAGACATAGCCAAGGCACCAACAAGGTCTCCCTTGGGCTCCATGATGATCAGCCTATCAAACACATCACACAGTCAAGACAGATGGGGTTTAGGGCTCAGTAAGAACAACTCCCAGCTGCAAACCTACGCACAAGGCTGCTCGATCCTATTCTAGCACCACACCCTAAGTCTAGAGCTGTTGGAGCACTGACTACAGCTATTGTAATAACTTACATGAAATGTGCTCGGCTCATTAAGACCTCAGTGCTTTTTGGCGTGCTCAGACTCATGTTCCCCTTGTGTGCTGTCTTATGTGTACCTTTACGTGAGGGAACATCGGTATTGACTGGAAAGAGCTTCTGCTTGCTCTGTAGCCGTCAAGAGGTAGTGGTCAGGGCTCCTCCTTGGCCATTCCTTTAGAAAGCTCATGATCCAGATGAAAACAGATCCATGAAAACAGCTACCTTAGAAAGAGGTAACAAGCTACCATCACTGTTGCTATAGCTTCCTCTGTTGTCTGCTGCTCACTGCCGAGGCTTATGTCTTGACTTAGTAAGTCCTCACTGGTAAGAAATTATATCGTGGGAGATAAGCCTGCTAAGCAGACAGCTACTGCAGCGCTTAGGAATGTCAGGTGGGAAAGATTCTGCTGGGACATAAAACTTGACATGTAATGAATGAACATGGATCCTGCGCAGGATCTGGGCTGAGGAAGGAACTAGGAGCCTGAGTCCATTGTTTTGCATCTATCTAAGCAAAACACTTAAAAAGAAATAAAGCATCACTAACAAACCTAGAATAGAATGGGGGTTTGCACAGGAACCTTTCCAGGTTAACAGATGCAGCCATTAACAAAGGGCAAAACACTTTGCTGCTACTTAGATTACTTTCAAATATCTTTTTAAGAATCTCTTTATATCTGGCCTGTAGCGTGTCGTATTAGGGGACTGCAACTCCTGGAAATGTCCATTTCTAGGTATTTTATGTGGATCTACTTATAAGTGGATAAAACCTCTAACCCTCCTTGAAAACTATTTCTCTTTTCAGACGTCAGTGTTTGCAGTAATTTAAGTATCTTTTCAGTAAAATTTCTCCTCCTTAATAATGCTCACTTCCACAACACTTAGCTGAAAATATTTCTGTATGTTTCATAAAAATTAGCTTTTAGATAAACTCTGCATGTTTCAAAGGATAAAAAACTGAAAGAACAAGAAAACTTTAAGCAACCATTAACATAACTGCAAATTAGATGCACCAAAAGGCTTTTCCAGAAGAACACATTTGAAATCCCAACTCGAGATATTTATGAACCCAGAAGCAAATCCATTTTTGACATATAAAATAAAAAATTGGCATTCTATCCTGGGCAACTGTGGGACTATGAGTGCCCTCTCACTGTATCTTCTGTTGCTTTTAGCCTTTGGAAGGAGGTTTCTAATGGAAAAAATTTTCTGCAAGATTCCAGCAGAAATAACTACATTTTAGACATTGGAACAACTATGTTTTGAGATATTGACATGAATGTGACTGTTATTTCTTGATCAAAATATTAAGCAATATTAGTCAAATGCCTTCCACGAAGCTGTTTTTATTTTAACACATTTATAATCTCATCAAGATCATATCAAGTGTGTCTATTTTTCACGTATCATTGTGAGTAGCAAAATATCTCATTACTTTAACTCATACGTACATTCCTTATTAACTACCGTTTCCCATGGGATCCTGTCAGGATGACAGGCCTGTCATAATTTGTTTCATTTTTCTTTTTAATATACTGGCAAGGATTTTTCTGTTCTCAAAAGGAAAAAAATCAAAGCAAAAATCAGTAATTCCAAAGACACCTCATCCAGGCCCTTTAAACTCTTGAAGGTAAGTTACCTTGCACTGAGATATCTTACATGAGCAGAACATTAAGTCTGAAGTATGTGGACAATAAGTCAATAAGTAGTCCCTATTATTTAATTTATTATTTTCAGTGAAAGACAAACGACTACTTGTAGTGTTCAAACCAATATGACTTTCTCATTAAGACCTCTGAGGTGATAGCCCTGCACATTAGCTGAGAGAGAGTTTTCTCCCATAGAGACTTGCCTTTCACTACATTTCTTGAACTGAAGAAATGGGAGGAAAAGCAATGTGGGAAAGAAACCCGTTCTTACAAAAAGGGGCAGAAATGGCAGCCAGGACAATGCGAATGACACTGTATCTTAAGAAGACAATTCAGCTACATGAGGCCTTCTCTGTCTTCTGGCACCCCAGAAGTTTCTATGGGTTTTATGGAAAACAAGAGTTGCTAAAGTCAAACTAAGGCATGACTCCTCCTCAGAGACGGTGGTTGATTACACCAATTCCTGACAAATCTACAGGTTAGAGACATCCAGACTGGTTACCTTGCGCTAGCAAACCTGAAGATATCCCATCTCCCCGAGACCCTCCTCAATGTGCCATGTGATAAAAGGGTTTTTTTATTCAATCTGAGGAAGTACATTACTTGTTGAGAAAAATGCTAGTTTTATTAATCCAAAGGCAAAAATATGCAAATATTGGGTGAGAGGAGTCATAAGGTTTATATCAGACAGGCTGAAAGTCCAGGAAACATTGACAAACGTGTGACAAGGACTGATTTTACCTTTGTGTCCCAAACACGCTCAGTTTCCAGGCTGAAATGAGGGCTCCTCCGGTTCCTGACTCTCTCCCACGCTCCACGCCTCAAGCGTCAGGTCGAACCACCTTCCACATCGTCAATAATAACAGTGCCGCGGGGCCAAATTAGGTGCTCAGTTACACCTGGGCTCCCCCGGGCTGCAGATTAGGCTGGCGGTGATAGGGGTGTAATCCCCGCGTGGTGGCGGGGCCGGGCGAGTGTCGCTGCCTGAACTCATTACACGATTATGTTGATGACGCGTGAGAGGCACCAGCTGCTCCCCGCCGAGGTGCGGCACCGGCGCCCCTTGCGCGGTGGCTGTGGCAATAAGATTTGGAGCCAGAAGACGCGAGCTAAATCAAATTACTTTACTAACACCTTCTCTGCTCTTACATTACCATCTGGTTATTAATCCTGTAGCTGTTTCAAGCCAACAGCGTGAGAGAGTAGAGGAAGAGGAGCTGGAACTGTACTTTTGGGAAATTCCGTATTAAAAAGTGTGTTCCTTGTGCCCCACTTCCTGGGGCTGCCAGGGGTGGGCATGGGACAACACCTACAGTCCACCTAATTCATTTGGAGCTTGCCTGCTCCTCTGTCAGACTAAAGCAGTTGCACACATTACGGTACAGGCTGGTTGTTCTGCCATATATGACAATAAATAATCAAAAGCAGCTTTCATGGATTTACAGGCAGCTAGCTGACTCTTATAATAAAAAGGAGAGGACTCAAAGGAATGTACTTAGTGGCTGACTGGAAAATAAATGACTGGGGAAAAACCATGAAGATATAAAAGGCAATCTTATAAATGTCACTGCAGATGAATATACAGCAACATTTTAGACAGAAGAATTGTTCCTCCAAAAACAGAAGATATCTTCCAGTTTAATGGGTGTCCTAAGTGCCAGTGATGATGTATACTGACTGAAGGTCTCTTTCATATGTTCTGGAATTGTCCAGAGTAACACATGACTGGCAACAGGCGCTAATAAGCAAATGCATACGCTCCCTTTGCAGCCTGAAGTAAAATTACTCCTTTGCGAGGCTGGTTCAGGAGGCACTGTGGTCACTCCTGTCTAACACTTCCTTCTCAGTGAACTTAAGAATACTCCACCGTTAGGTTTTCAGTCTGATATTGAGTGCAATGCCTTTTGATATTTGGAGGGAAAGGTCTATATATAAACCCTGGATTTTGAAATACATCTAATGCAGTATTAAATAATGAGACCAACATAATGTGGTAATAAATGTAGTAAATGTCACTTTCTGCAATAGAGTGTATCTCCTATTAAAAAAATGAAATGTAAAAAAGTATTTTTGCCTATAAATTCACTCCTGAGAAGACTCTATGGAAATTAAGGAGTATTTTATAGAAATAACCACTATTCATGTACAAATAACAGCTAAATAAGGATTAGAGTGACCACAGCAAAAATAGAGTTCATTAGCAGCTACGTTTTACCACTTGCCACTTATCAGTTCATGTGCTGTCTAGAATTCTTCTGTCACTTATGCCTAAGGCCGTATGTGCAAACTATGTATAAATGTGCAAAGTATTTCAAACACAGGATCCTCACTGTTCTGTGTTTTCCAACAGTGTTCAAACACTCCATTACCCAATTTTAGCTCAGCACCATGTTTTTTGGTGAAGCAAGTTTTAACTTCGTTTTAAATTCTGCCTTTCTTTCAATTTACAGAAGTTTTCTGCAATCTCATCTATAATTATATAATGTATATTATATAATGCAACAGAACAAAACCAAAGAATTACCATATCGTAAGGTTATTATTGGTTAAAATAGCTATTACAAGAGAGACTGCATGTAATTGTACCCAATAGGTGTAACCCAAACTTCAGAAAGAAAAAGAACTAAAACCTTTTTTTTGTTTGAGAAAGTTGTCTAGATTTGGCAAGCCACACATACTATTGAAAATGCTTCAGGTCATGGTCTCTGTTTTTAATAGCCATGTACCTACATCTGCTAGGGTGTCCTTAATATAAAAATAGTTAAAAAACTGGTACAATCATGAGCAACTTTTTTGAGCCAAGAGCATACAAATTTTGTAAGATCAGTAACTCTACCGTCACGATTGGCAGTTGCCTAGAGAAAAACCTGTGCAATCTTAGTGGTTTTATCATGGAATATGCAGTGACCCAATACCTCAAAATTTGCATGCAACTTTTCTATATAATCTTTTAAAATTATTTTCTGCTGGTGATGGTTATGGACTGAGCAAATAAGAGGATCAACTTCATGAACAAATTCCTCAGCAACGTTTGTCAGGCAGCAGGAAAACAATATATATAGCTCTGATTTCCAAAAGACATTTCCCAAGAAGGCTAGATGTGCCAACAAGATCTGGGCTGAGCAGCACTGTGTCATATCAGACAGAAAACAAGCACAAGGAACTGGAAATACACAACTAGGTGCTTTAACAATCCCATTTTCCTATGGGATAATGAGAAGGGACAACTCACTCACTGGCACAGCTTTCCAGAGGTTTGCTAAAAGCATCATATCTTCCTCTTTTTGAAACAGAGGGACCAAGCTGCAGAAATCATACAAAACACTGTTGTTCAACATGTTGTTCCCTGAAGTAGGAATATCTGGATGAAAGAAACTGGGAGCAGCACCACCATCGTCTGAGTAACACAAGTGCCCCCAGCTTCTTAACAAGCAAAGCCATGTTGCTGACAAGCACCCTATTAGCTCTGTCTTTCAAAGCCTTATCTAGGGAGACTGCTGTGAAATCGGGGAAGAAAATAAGAATACAGCTGTCATAACACCCTGAGTGAATCACCTGAGTGAGTTCTCTATCTTCAGAAACCAGTCACTGTAACTGCAAAGCGGAGCTGGAGAGCCCACCTTCACGCCGGTTCCAGCTGATAAGTAGAAAGTGACACTTGGTAATGTTAGGCTAAATGCTTCTCAGAAAGTCCATATCTGAATTAAGGAAAGACTAGATGCATTCCTTGATTTCACTAACAAGTTCACTTTACCTTATCTATCCACTACACTAAAAATCAATGTGTAATTGAGCATGCGGAGGCTACGGGGACTCAAGGCACTTATCACACAAGACAAAAGCTCAGTGCTATTTACAGTAGAATAGTACACTTACCTACAAGTTAGTTATGAGAATTATTATTTTTTTAATTTTATAATTGTTTTGTTTGTCTCCAAAAATTATAATCACACAAGTCTTCTGCAAAAGACGACTGAGCGGTGTTTAGAATCAGAAGGAAGACATTCTGAATTGACTTTACCACTGCTAAATCTAGGTTACAGTGATACACTGGCTTACTGGCCTGGTTAAATTCCAGAGAAACACACTTCATGGAAACATTTATCTATATATCACACTCGACACTTAATTTATCATAGTTTTCTCTATGTCTTCCAGGGGAGAAGAGAACTAGGCTGAAGTCTGAATTTCTAACGAAAGTCTGGTGTGACCTTCTGAATTAAACACCTGATTCATTAGCACTTGAAGTGTAACATCTTGTAAAAACATCTCCCGAAGTCTGAGACTCACAGCTTACTGATACTAGTCTTGTGCATTCCCAAATGAATTGATTCCCTTTGAGGCAAGTCAAGTAAGGAGCCTGTACGTATGTTCTTGTCATTTAGCTATTTACCAATACGCAGATGGGTTTCAAGTCCGTCGGTTGGGACATGCTCAGCATGGAAATGCACCCACTAAACCCAGGACTTTTTTCACCCAGTGCTTCAGCTGTCTAAGATCAGATATCCAAATCCGTACCTGTCACCCCAGGATACCTTTATTGTCAATGGAAAGATGTAAACAGGCACGTGTGTAGAGAGAGTAGTTTGAACTACTGAGATACCTGTCTTAGGTATCTAGGATACCTAATGAGAGAAATCTTCCCGTGGTAATACATATTTCTCTCTACTGGTAACAAACACACACCTGGGGTGAGTGGCCCAGATGTAAATACCTCACATCTACACAAGTTAAGGCGTTTCAAACTGGTGTTGGCCATCCAGCCCTTCCTTTCCATTTGGTCCAGCCAAACTGGGACTTCCCCTGCCCTACAGGTAGGGATGACTTCTTCTCCCATCTGCCAGGTAAAGTGGGTCAGGAAGTGGATCAGGCTGGAAAGAGATATCTTCTCTCTCTTTTTTTATTCCCCACTGGCTTCATTCTTAGCTGGGTCAGTTCTTTGGATAGATTAAAACTTAGCCACACTGTCGAGCAATTCCCTCTGCAGGTGTTCCTGGAATAAGGTCGAAGGAGAGAATGTGTGGAGAGGTGGTTGGTGGATGGAGGAGGAATACAAAGGACCCCAGGAGAGGGATGAGCTATAAAACCTGGCATGGTCTGCAGAGAGTGGGTGGTCCCTGGGGAGCACAACCTGAGGCACAGGTTGTGTAAAAAGAACTGCATCAGAGAAGCATCTACTGAAAATCAGGCAAATACAAGGAGAGGGGCTTTTCGGTTCAGTCCTGGTGGCAGTAGTTTCATCATGGTTTTCTTTCTCCTGTTTTTTCTCTCTAAGTGCCTCTAACTGTGATTTCTGATAGCATCTTGTAAATGAATAAATGGGTTTGCATTTTACTATATCCTGATTTGAATTAAGGATGTTTTCATGTAACCTGCTTACGACAAAGAATTCCTTACACAGGATACAGCAAATCTAAACCATAAGGTCAGGGCTACAGGAATAAGTGCCAAACTCACCGAAGCCTTGCTTGAAGATATTCAAAGAAGAGCTCAGCACACCTCTGTTAAAAGGTGCACAAGTCAGACTGAGACCCGAGGATCAGGTGAAGAAGTGTTTCCCAAATGCCAGTAATAGTCAGAAAAATTCCCCAGTGTTCCTAGAAGTATTCAAGGGGCATTCTTGGACCCAGAGAAATGTCCTTACTTGTGCAATTTCTGACAATTCAAAACGTTCATCCAAGGGAATGTCTTCATTAGCAGACTGGGGAGCACTGTGTCCACAGCAGGAGTTTGCAGCCAGACTCATCATCTGGGCAGAGAAAGGGAAATGTGGACAGGAAAGAAGCCTCAGCGTGCTTCAACAGGTCTCTGGTCTAAAGACAGGAGGCATACTGAAGGACAGAAATCAAACAGACAGCATCATGCCTTAATGAGAAGTCAGAAAATAGCATATTTTTTTGTATTTTGTATCTGCCTTCTAAACTCGATTGGCTAATGAACCATACAGTTCCAACACCATCCCATTTTCTGTTCCTTAGCTATGGAGCACAGATGCAGTAAACAGTTAGAGACAAAGCAGAATTAATTTGTTAAATAATTTAACAAAGCAGGGTGAGTTAAGTAGGTTCCCACAGAATAAAATGCATTGTAGAGCGCGAGCCTTACAGATAGCACAAACACCTGCCTGAAATACCTGGAGAAACTCCACAGAGAAAATTTCAAAATCTCCCATGAAACTGTAAAAATTGTCTTGTGTGAAGTATTGTGCATTTTATATTTTATGTGTTATACTGAAATTATTTTATTGTTGGGGGAGAAGAAAACTGGTTATTAAAAACATCTGATTTCAGTCCAACATTTTCTATAATTTTATTTTGTCAACAGATGGGAGGATATCTACTGAGCATATAATGGGTTTATCACTTCTCAAATGTAACTGCTGCCAAATCTCTAAGGTTAGAGTCTTCTCTCAGCTATAACGTGAAATCCACAATAACTATATTGAAATCCACAAATGTTCCTTTATGATATTTTAAATAAAACTAAATTCTGTAAAATGAGTATATCTGGGTTATTGTGTAGGTGCTGCCTGGTAATTAGCAAGTATTGTCATCAAAACTGAATGATTTGGTGATAATAGTTGTTGGGTAGAATGAGCTCCTGAATGTCTGTCAACCTTTGTTCTTAGCTAACGCTGATACGGAAGAGAATAAATGACCAAATACAATATATCACAATTTCTACGGTTGATTTGAATTATACTACTGACATTTTACTACATATATTCGGCTGGCCAGCTTTTAAAATTTTATGTAGTGTTTGTTTTGGAATGGAGGTCATTTCTGTGGTTATGGATTAGTAGTGCAGCTTGGCTTTTCCCACTCCCTGTTACCTCAGGCTATAGCTGAAGAATATTTTTTGTTTGATATTGCAACTTAGAATTTATAGGTGCACAGCTCACACCACCAGTTGCCAGAGGCACTCATAAACCCTTCTTCCTAGCACAAACTATCAATATATATCCTGATCAGGAGCACACACTGAAAGTAATGGCTCTTTGTTTCCCTCTGGCTGCAAAATGCCATTGCTGGCCGCTCAGGATTTGGATGAGAGGAAAGCAACGATAGTTCCTGTGCTCCGACAGATGCCTCAGCAATTTTAACCTGATGATATGCAATACAATAAAATAGCTGTACTTGGAACCACACAGAGAAAATCTGACCAAAACTCATGTTTGGTCTGAATGAGACAAGAAAGACTCAGTAGTTTGACACAGAGCTCAGAAGAGGAAGAGAGGACCATGTGAAAGGTTCTTGGCCCCTTCCTTCCCCTCTGCTTAGTCAGAACATTACAGCAAAGTGGAATTTCTTCTACAAATCACACTTCTTCAGAAATCTGAGAAGTCTGGTAGCCAAATCTTTTCAAAGTGAGATTTTACCAGAGGAAGGAAGCCCAGAACTGTGTCTGTAATGTGCTGGTCTTGGATATGAGGGAGTAGTTTTGAAATGTCAGGACCAGTTTGAGGAAGACTGAGCAGGGTCTGACTTCTGGGTGGGTACTGCTCACATACTCCCTACATACATACAGGCATAGAAAGAGTTCACCCTTCATCAAAAACATTCAAAAAGAGGTTTTTATTGCATTCCAGTGGTAACAAAAAAACCCTCCTAAACCACAGGAGTTATTATCAAAAAATATTAAAATATCTGTCCTTTATACAAATCTGCCGTTGAAAGACCTTTGCAACAACGAGAGCTCAAGTAGGCTGCAAAATGTATGCTGTGTGGAGAGGTTTTTGATAAAGGCATAAAAGGAGAATGGATGCTGAGCATGACAAACATCTGCCCAAGAACAAAGCAGGTGAAAACCATCTTCATCTGCCCAGGCCTCCAAATGCTGCCTGCACCCTTCCTGCCATAGAAACAGAACACTAAAGGCTCAGCTTTCACCATCTCCAAAGGCTTGGCCAGAAATGTGGAACAGTTGAAAAATACTTTAGACTGTATAATTTAGGAGATCATAAAACCAGTAGGAGAGTTTGAGAATTATTTAGATTTATGAGCTGATGGAAGTTACTTAGACATCCACACGGTCAGAATCTCTTCCATGAAGTCAAACTGCTTAAAGATCAAAGTATCTGTATCAGCATTATCACCAGGCATCAAAAAAAAGCCGCGACATACAACAGATGCCCCCTCTGTCTGCCCTCAAATTGTCAATATCAGTGCTATTGGGCAGGGCACACAAAACATACATACGTAACATAGAAGGGGAGGGAGACCAGGGGGAAAGGACAAAAACATTGTTGAACAAGCATTCGTACAGACACTAAAAACTGGCAAAATTGTACATGTCATTGCTGACTTTTGTTCTTTGCATTTGTAATTTTCATGGTAAACATAGCATTGTACATAGAAATTCTGGACATTAGGAAGTGTGCACATTTCCAGAAATTATGGTGACCAACAAACATGTCTAAGCTGGTGCAGAAAATGAAATAAACTACTAAAATGACTTTAAAGGAAGTGTTATCTCCATGGTCTACGTCAGATAATAAGGCTCCCACAAATTACAATACTGGAAATGAACATCTGTAACTTTGTGACTATCATACATATACGCATGGCTTTCTTCAGGAAATAATCTCCATTGTGTCTGTTCAGTCTTTCATGTTCTGACCTGATGGTTCATGAAATAAGGATAAACCTGAGGGGAAATTAGTAATTCATAGTCAACCCTGTACCAATCTACATTTAAATATGAACAAAATTCACTTCTATTTTTTTCCTTTATAAGTAACGTGAATTCTCTAAATGTCAGTGAGCTTGAGACTGCTGAAAGTTGTTATTTCATATACAGGGAGAGCCTTAAATATGTAAACACCCTTTGCCTTCTTAACAAAAAGCAGAACCTCTTATGCAGGAAAGTTGTTCAGAAAACAGTGTGTTGCTCACAACTGGGTGAACACTGCCCATGGCTGTTACTCCCCGTCGGCAGTGGAGCCCCAGTGACTCCAGTGAAAAGAAGTGGGGCTTGTATGCCAGAGGGGTTGTCCAAACACTCTCATGTGGTGAGCCATACTTCAAATATGCACAAAAGCAGATAAGACTACACTATGGATCTGGTTTTTGCTGCTTCTGTTATGCTTAAGGCAAATCACGCATATTTACAGTTGCGCACCCTGCACGTTCTCAAACCTCTAGATACCAGCTCTCCCTTAGGATCTGGGTTTCCACTGCTGAAGAGCTCCTGGTGCTTACACTTCTGCTGGTGTGCCCACGGAAAAGTGCCTCTGCCTGACCAGTGCTAAGGTTAATTCCATCCTAAATCCTGTTCGATGCACAAATTAGGCAGGAAAAAGTCTATCTCAGTGGCAAGGACTAGTGGATCAGACAAATTCAGATGTATCCTTTCTCTTCCAGCAACACAACCCTCCCTCTCCAGATGTGGTGAAACAAGGCCATAGAACTTTGTCTGAGGGGGTTAGACACATGCTACCTGGAGCAGGGCCTAGCCTGTCACGCCTACTTGTGGGACACATACAGGATGGGCCATTTCAGGTGAGAGAGCCAAGGCACATTAATTTCTGCCCTGACAAGTCCCAGCTGTCCTAATCCTCCTGTTCTCATGCAGTGTTATGTACCTGTAAAAGAGAAGTACAATCTCAAATTCACCTCCTGGGTGAGTTGCTTACAGCAGGGTGAGGCACTGTTACTGCCGTTAGAAAAAGTACTGCTAGGAGATTCCATCAGAAGCGTGGTACAATTTCCTGGTCAACTATTCTGAGGAGAAACCAATTCAAAATGTACATACAGAGAAGAGTTACCAGGTCTGCTGGGCTGTAAGTAGACCAGGAGGGCAAACACAAAGGAACTATTTTTAAATAAAGTATAATTTTGGCAGAAGAGTCAAAAGGCAAAAGCACTATGTATATTAATTTAGACTGGAAATCAGAAGACTTTTAACAATCACAGAGAGACTCCATGATGCATTTGCCTTCCAGGGCAGTGGACTCAACTCAAATGACCCAGGATGTGGCTTTCTTAGTACATGAAAATCAAAGAGGAAAGAAAGAGCTGGAGATGCTGGTAAAACCCTTTAAAAAACCCAAACATTTCAGTTTCAGTAGAGAAACTGAAGTTCCTTCTCAGCCCTAAGTGACTGTCCTCTTGAGCAAAGAGGTTCCTGAGGAACCTGTCAAAATTAAAGGGACTTAAAAAACAGCTCCTGAACTTGGAAGGCCCTTTCTAAGAGAAATTAAATAATTAGATGGGGACAAGTAATCCTGAATAGAAATAGATCAAAACCTTGGCGAACAGTCAGGAGTGTGGACATAGATGAGCCCCTGATTCCCTTATTTCTGGGTTACCTGCTGTGCTGTCTGAAGTAGCCCCGAGCTGCTTCAGAGCTCTTTCAGTGAAATCTGCAGTTACTTGCTTCAACTACAACATGACCCAGAAGGGCTAAGCTATGAGGGAAAGGGATTAAGCTACAGGTTTCTCCAACCTTGAGTAATGGAGACTAAAATTCAACTTTTGGGAAGGTATGGCAGGGTGTGTGGCTGGGAAGTGTACCAGAGAGCTGCTGTGAGTCTGACACAACATGGAAGGGGAGCTTTAAAGGAAGGTGAAGAGATGCTTCTGTCTGTGTATACCCCACCAACAACACGTATATACCTGATTAAAGAGCCCTAGATAGGTGTCCCAAGATAGTTACTCCTGTTTTCCAAACTGACCTCCACAAAACCCAACGTATGTGTAGATGGCACAAAGAACATACTCCAGTTGAAGACCTTGGACTTCCACCTGAGTTTCACCAATTTGTTTTGCTGCCCTCATTGTGAGAAAATTGGCCTCAAATCCTTCTGCTCCAGAAGTACATTGACCCTTCCTGAGGCTGCAGTCTTCCACTTGGGAGCCTGTCCCCCTAAAATCTTCCTCCTAGCCACTTCTCAACCCAGAGCTGCCATCCCCCAACACTCTTCCATTCCCTTATTTTACAGGCAACCTAATGCGATCAAGATGTTCAGTGTGCCAGGGCTGAGGCAGGCGGAAAGAGGAAATCACACTGAACTCAGCCGAAGCAGGAAAAAGAAGGCTATTTGAGATAAGAGTTCAGCAAAAAAATCCTCTCCAAGATACCCAGGAACTGTAAAATATCTCCCTGTGGAGTTCGAGACCCCTTCTCCCCTTGTGAAATGAATGGGTGCCAGGGGGGCCATGTCTACTACAGCAGCAAACTGCACATCCTTCCCTCCCACCACGGACCTTACCTGGTCAAGCAGGACTCTATCAGAGGCCTCTGCTTGAAAGAGTCACACGTTTTCCTTCTGAACACCCAAGCCCATCGTAACGTCTTGCAGGAATTTTCCTGAAGTCCCTTTCCAGCTGTGGTGGGAACAGGGCTGCCTCCCATGCACCCCCTACTCATTTCCAGTTTCATTGTTCCCAGGGAAGGCAGCTGATGTGGGAGAAAGGTAACAAAGACAGCTCTGAACACAGGATAAACATTTTGAAACAACCTGAATTTCAAAAATACAACAAAAGACTGAGAACAGAAAGCTGAGCCCAGGAGAGGCATGTTCACATTAACACATTACTCGATGGACAACCTGCTGTAATTGGATCTCTTGGGGCTTTATCAGGGTGAGACTTCCACTCTGAATAGATTGAATGATAATGATTAAGTATGAAAATGCACATGTCCCTGTGCTTAGATTTGTGCTTGGTTAGCACTGGGACACTCACAGACACAGACATGAAGACTGTTGCTATCTGGTAACAAGTTGAATGGGAAGGACCTACAAGAAACACACTGAGAACAACTATAGATATTATCAAAGAAATACTCTGGAGATACTAACAGTTTTATCTCAGTTTTTATGGAGTTGAACTTTAACCAGTTGCTTTATTTTTTACATGGGTGACCCTCACAGAGAGGGAAAAGCTGTTGCCATTTTCCTTTGTACTCACTCAGCTTTTAGACTGGGGTGGATATGGGGCCAGCCTTACCCAAAACTGCCTATTTGCAGCCAGCTCAGGCATGGTTACATGAGCTGCAGCTACATTTATGACTTCCATTCAGACATAGCCTCCAAGAGTCATCCTTCACATTACTGTGTCACTTCTCCACACTGACAGTACTTTGCACTACAGGGGCACCTTCAGTGTAAGGACTGGAAAGCACTCTACAACACCAGACTCCTTATGAATTAAGCCTTGCTTGCACTGGAAAGCAATTCCTGTAGTGAATTAAATACCTCTTCCAAGCCCCTAAATAAATTTATGAGACTACAGAAAGCATCTCAAAGGATATATGGGATACCTTGCCCTCCCAGCCATCCTCCTTCCCTCACAGTTGTATGCACTGTTGATTATTGCGTGCATTAAGACAGATTATATTTAATAGAACTGAAGCTGCACACATTTTTAAAGCAGACTGGCTCTGTGTGACTGTGTTGAACAAACAGTCCTACTGAGCAGTAGTTCACAGTTATCGCTTGGTTCTTTGTTTTCTGTTGTGGTGGGTTTTTTTGTTTGTTCGTTTGTTTTAATTTAAAAAATTCTTCCCTATAAAACTTGGGATTCAATAAAAATGAAGATGAAGGAAACAGAGGGTTGTGAAACCATTCAGAACCCTGATTAATGGGAAAAATCCCCACAGAATCAAGTTCTTTGATTCTCACATTTCTATGTTAAGAGAGACTTCCCAGGAAGCTCATTCTCACATCAGCAGCGTATCCTATATCCAGAGAGTAAATGAGCAGGAACTCACTGCGGTGCCAGACTTCTATCAGCCATTAGAGCAGGAAAGATTTACAGCATGAGGCTGTATAATAAACCATCCTAATGGTGATAAATCAATTCTCAGGAAAGAGAGAGGAATGTGCTCCTATGGGCTGTGGTTAAGGCACAGGAGAGGATGACAAGAAAAAAGAGCATCATGCAGAAGGTACTGTACACCGTCATGGTGCTGCTGTATGAGCTTTGGCAATTCATGAAACCTTTTCCTGCGTTGTCCATCTTTTGAGTATGATATTTCTTTTTATCTCATGTATTCATGCCTATTCAGGCTCTGGCATTCTTAGGTAGGAGGTGCTGCAGAAGCATGGTTTTGCAATGCTTTTCTGAATGGTCTAAAAGGGTTTAAAATGCATTTTAGTGTTTTACAGAGCTGAAACATGGTGGGGGAGAAATATGCATTTCTTGGGGGAAGCATAACAATGAATTTTTAATGAAGAATGGTCAAAAGGTCAAAAGACCACAATGCAACTCCTTTCAAAGTGATGTGATAAGCTGGAAACACACACCTGCAAGAGACTTAACTGAAATAAAACAAGCATCCTCATAACAACCAGAGTTAATCAACTATTAAGTCCTCACCAACACATATTACTCTCTTTGGAAAGGAAGGGGAAAAAATAACCTTAAAAAGGAACAGTATTTCAGGCTCATATTCCTCAAAGAAGCTCAACAGCAAACAGCAAACCCAGCAAGTGTGTCAATAGTAAATATACAGATCTCATTGACCAGACATGCAAGAGACAAATCTGAATAGTGGTAAATATCTGTTTAACAACTTCAAGCTTCTGTTGTTTTCAGCAAGAGATCAATAAAGGAAGAGGAGGTCAATGGGAAGAAAGTACTGGGACCTATCTGTCCTTGGAAACAGAAAATAGGGCAAGAAAGGGAAGGTGCTCAGATGTGACTCAGTTCCCTCTACTGAAAAATGAGGTAAACAAGAATTTCAAGAACACAATACCTCTTGTTCTGAAGCAAACACTTAAAATAGAGATCTGCTGGTTTAAAATGCTTGTTTCTCTCTTTGGTCTATAGTCTTCAGGATGACTGACTCTAATGGAGACAGATTAAGGTGGTATGAAGAATCCCATCTCAAGATTCATCCCAGATTGAATCTCCTCTTCCAATTGTCCTGCCACAATGACACCTGTCTCAGTGACATAGTAATACCTTATAGAAAAGAAGCTGTTAGGAATATTCCTGTCTACCAAAAGAAAGGAAATTTGAGAATGGTGTTTTGCAAACCAAGTTTTTTGGACCTTGGAATGGTTTTAACCATTTCCATGTCTTACCATTTCCATGTCCGTGTTTCAAGCACACACCAAAATTGATTGTGAAAATGGTCTTTTGCTTTTTTGCACACAGTTAATCATGTGCCTGCACGAAAGCCTCAAATTTAACTTTGCCTCTGAATCCTAAGTGCATCTGAAATCCTAAAGGATCACAAATTTCCACACGGCTATTGTTTAAACAAAACCAAAGCCCTGGGAAAAGGGCAAACCTCTTTGTGATGTTAGGTATGAAACATTGCCTGCTTAACAATGTCATAAACAAAACTTGCTGGCATTTGCCAGCAAACTATAAAATTTTCAGATTTAAAAATGGCAATGAGCATGTACAAGCTAGCATGTCATTGGCCTGGGCTAGAAAACATACCGCTTTCTGCCATTGACAAAAGCGCAGCAGCACCTTAGGAGAAGGATTGCATGAACTAAGTATTTTTACAGAGCGTAGCAAGACAGGCCCATGAAGCTTAGTGACACTAAATGCTAACATAACATAAATATTTAACAACCTCTGCTTCCAAGAAAATTCAGGCCACATGAAACATAGATTAGGATTGTGTGTCATGAGCCTATTCTAGTATTAGCATTAATGAGATCTAAACTGGCCAGCCAAAATAACAAAACAGTTGCTAGAAAACAGCAGCTAAGCTATCTACCATGCTGTCTTCATCTGTCTTACGATGGTCTGAGTCCAAGATGCAGTCAGTGATACTTACCCAAAAGTCAGAGAAGATTAGGAAATCAGGTGTCCTGGTCCACAGTACTGGGCTGAAAGATAAAGTGGAATTCATTTAATCTGTTAATCAGGATTCTAACATTCAAATGACCTATCCTGAAGCTTTTCAACCTGACATTGTGTTGAATGATAAAATTAATATCAGTTGACAGTTTGCCAGAAGCCATTAATTTAAACTCACAATTTTGTTTCAGGGGTTGTTAATTTTGTTGTGGCATTAGAAGAGGAAGAATCCAAGTAAAGAACCACCATGTTCCCTATTATTTCTCTGTTTTCTTTTTTTTTCCCCAAGCAAAAAGGTAATTTGCAGATTTTTCTCCTCACACACCTTTTCTTTTTTTTGAATAAGTAAAAATGAAATTAGACCTTTGTTTATACAATCCTCTGCACTGGTCCTGGATTTATTTTTGAAAGTTGGTAAACTTTTCTTCCAATTTAAATTGATTAAATAGGTACAGCTGAGTAAATGAACAGAGTTAGGCTGTAAGTCATATGTTTTCACTTTAAAATTACATGTAAAGGAACACAGAGAAAGGAATCAAAGAAGAAGGAGTGTACAGGGGAAAGTTCTCTGTTTTCAACATTAAGAAAATAAAATTACAAACAAAATTTGATGCCCACCACATTTTGCTCTCACATAACAGATGCAGTGGTCAGCTATGGCTGACTTACTCACACCAGTGGTCTGTGATGCAAAGCACACATCTTACTACGTAGCACTTGTGTGTCCTTTGAAAGTATTCTGTATCTCATGTTGCATCTGCTAGATGTATTTTTGCAGTTTGTTGGTCATAACATGGAGTAGGTGCACAAAAAACACTACTAAAATGCAGCTGAAATATTTCCATGATAAAGTACTCCAGTTAAAAACATTTCCTTTCTCTTTAATAGTAAAGAATATCTCCAATTCTATGCAGCAAGTAGCATCTGCAAGTCTTCAGAGAAGGAATCTAGTAATTCTAGTTAATTCTATTATTTCCCTACCAAAAGCACATATTAGACTCTAAGCCAATTCCTTTGTGTACATGAAATAATTAAGGTACTGCAATGAACTAAATGGTTTCCACAAAAAATGAAAATTAAAGGCAATTCTGTGTAGTAAAAAGGGATTATATAGAGTTTTTGTTAACTTGTGAAGAATAAAACAGGCATTATTTTCTTGATATTGGATTTCCCCCTTGATAATAGGAAATATTAAATATTTATAAATATTTATATATATGAAATATAAAGGAAAATATATGGAAATATTAAAAATCCAGTACAACGACTTTGTGGAACCTGAGAACAAACAGATGTCTGCTCATCTTGAAAAATAACTTGTGTACCTTTCTGCTGGAAAGAAGCTCTGTAGGCTAATTGGCAAAGAATTTTTGCCCTCCCTGGAAAAGGACTGTGGAAGCAGCTTCTGTACCTGCTCTGAAAACTGTTGAAGGCACTATGACAGTAGAAAGACATACTTTTTTCCTAAAATATGCACAAGGCTATTACACCAAACTATTTTGCTTCTTCTCTGTATTTTATGCCTTAGTGTTACAGCATTTGGGACCTGCCTTTAATAAGAACTTAATCTGCTTTCACCAACGCTTTTGTATAGTATTTACAGTAACCCTTGTTGAATTATTTTCATCCACATTCCACATGAATGCTTTCCCTTTCCTGCTTGTTTGCTCTAGGCAAACACAGAGAGCAGATTTACATTGTGAGATCCAGTTCTCACTTTTATTTCATGGGTCAAACATATTTTCCATATTACGTTGTTCACTGTAGCTCAATATTTGGTCATAGACTCAGCCACAGATCTAATCAGTACATGACAGAAGCGATATAACATATGTGAACCATTTCCAACACATACAGTCAAAATGCTGCTAAAAATACTTTTCTTCTGCATAGGAAAATTTCTTGAATAAGCAAATGGAGATCCTTCCCATTACATTTAACAGAAGTCCAGGATGCTCTCTGACCTGGTATTTTATCATCTGGGGCTTCATAGTCTCAAGCCACTGAAATGGCCAGTCAGAAGACCAGCAGAATAGTTCTCAAAGCAAATATTGCACTCCTGAGTTGCAGAAGTGAAGTTTCTACCTCACCGGGACTGAGAGGTGGCAGCTCCATGCCTTGTAACAGGTACGCTGTGGGAACTTCTCATTGGTCCCATAGAGGACCTGCTCTGTGAGCCTGCAAGGTCCCAGAAGAGAAAGGAGGCCAGAGAAGTTGAAACCAAAGAGCGAACAATGGTTGCCTTAGGAATACCCCTGTTCACTACAGGTGTGATATATATCTGTATATATTATAATAATTAATATAGTTTATTTTTATAAATTACATTATATTTTTATAATACATATTTTAATATTATATATTATTTATTCTGTTCTTGAGTAAACAAAGAGCTGTGAAAGCTTTTTTAGACTACATTAGTGAGTGACAACCACAGGTTTATTGGTCTTCCATGCACTGTCTTTCAGAACACACTAGGCGTTACATTGATACACTAAGTTTCATCCTAAGGCATTTTCTGGATTTCTTCTGAAAATGAGGACCTTTCATCACCATTTTCCCCTCTGCCATCTGCACAACCTGCCATGAAATCTTCAAGCATGGTATGAAAACCCAGAATGGTGGTTTCCTAAACCAGAATAATTTCTCCTTTTCTAGCAAGAGTAAACATGAATTCTGGACCTGGATTTATGTTTTGATTTTTTATTGTCTTCCTGTCTTCAGGAAGACAAATACTTAGAGCAGATGGCCTGTGTCAAGTTTATGTGTAATCAGATTTCTAATAAATATCTGCCTTGCACTGGGATGTTAGCTTTTACTTTAAGAAAATGTAGTTATTCCCCAGAAGAAGGTTTTGTGTGTGAACAACTGATCTCGAAATCATCATTATACACATATACTATTGAAGAAATGTGTTCGTACAAAAGATTTCAATCTTTTGTCCCCAGTTCTGTCCCCAGTTCTGTGACTTGATGATATTTGGTAATCAGCAGATTTCATGGTATATCTGAATGCAGTGTAGAACTGTGTTGGGTTTCCATGGTGGGGGACTTTGGTAGCAAGGGAAGGGCCACAGGGGTGACTCCTGTGAGGAGCTTCGAGAAAACTCTCCCAGCTTCAAGACAGACCTGCCTCTGGCTGTGGTTGAGCCAGACAGCACCTCTGCAACTTGACGTGTTTAAGAAGGGAAGACACAAAAAGAGAAGTAACAGCAGAAGTAGAAACAAAGTGGATGTGAGAGAGACAAGGCAGACACCAAAAATCAGTGAAGGAAGGAGGGGAGGAAGTGGCCAGAGCAGAGGTTCCCCTGCAGCCCATGGTGAGAGGGCAGGCTGTGCCCCTGCAGCCATGGAGTGTCATGGGGGAGCAGAGACCTATCTGCAGCCCAGGGAGGACCCCATGCCAGAGCAGGTGGCTCCCTGCACCCAAAAAACTCGTGAGTCTGTGCGAAGCCCATGCTGGAGCAGCCTGCTCCTGAAAGACAGCACCCTGTTGGAGGGACCCATGCTGGAGCAGTTTGTGAAGAACTGCAGGACTCATGTTGGAAAAGTTCATGAAGGACTGCTTCCCATGGGAAGGACCCCACACTGGAGCAGGGGCAGAGTGTGAGGAGTCCTCACCTTGAGGAGAAAGGAGCGGCAGAGGCAACGTTTGATGGACTGACCACAACCTCCATTCACTGTCCCCGTGCGCTGCTGGCAGGAAGGAGGTAGAGAAACTGGGAGAAAAACTGATCCTGGGAAGAAGGGAGGGGTGAGGGGAAGGTTTTTAAGATCTGTTTGGTTTTTTCTCGCATTGTTCTACTCTGATTTGATTGATAACTAATTGAATTGCCTTTGCTTCCACAAGCTGAGTCTGTTTCGCCTGTGGCCATAACTGGTGAGTGATCCCTCTCTGTTCTTGTCTCAACCCACAAGCCTTTCCTTGTATTTTCTCCTCCCCATCCCACTGCAGGGAGGAGTGACCAAGTGGCCACATGGTGCTTAGTGGCCGACTGGGCCTAAATCATGACAAGAACATACCATGTCCATCCCTCCACATATTATAACAGCCTCATACACATCCAGAAGGACCTTATCCAGCACAACCACTGTGGAAATGAGAGTGACCAGAGCCCAATATATACCGGGAGAGAATCAGAACATGTGCAACTGTCATTTCCAAAGGATGCTGTGCCTATGGCTCACACAGCCGCAGGGTGAGCTTGAAAACAGCAGCTGAACCTGTGGCAATGGCACTTTTGTTAATGAGGACAAGTGCTACAAGTTGCACATTTGTTCAGCCAGGAACAAAGTGACATCAGCAAGACCTTGGCAGAATTAGAGTAAACTGCCTGGCAGGTCAGCCAACATGATAACCATAACCAGCATCTGCTAATGGCCACCGCAAGTGGCTGGCAATAGGCGGCTGTCCCTTGGGCCTGTGCTGAGACTCACGGCACTAGCTATAGAAAGCCCACTGAAAATGGAGCTGCTTGTTTTCTGGTCGCCACCCCAGCAAAAGGGACAAATCCTTAAACACTAGATGCTACTGGAGACACATAGAGGTTACATCAATATGTTCCATCCTATGAGAAATAAATTAAAATGCCTAAAATGGAACCAACTTTAATTTGGGAGGCATGGGGAAATGAACTGTTGCACACAGAATAATAGAAATAAAATTCTGACTTATAGTAGCAGCACTGGAGAGACAAAATAAATGTACTTTAGCAAAAAATGTGCCCAGGAGAACCAGTGGGGAACTCAGAGAGTGTGACAAAAGGGATTAAGGGAAACAACAGCAGAACTACTTGAGCAAGCAGCAGTTCACATGAACTCCAGACCACACGAACCATATGCAAGTCCCATATCAGTACATTTCCTCGTGTGGTTCTCAGGGGGGCTCAGACCTCAAACTGCACCTGAAGGGGTTCTTGGCTTCTACGTACAGCACCCACAGCTACTTCAGGGAATGCACCCAGCAGATATTTCTTGTGACATCAGTGCATTAGGCCTGACCATGTCTATAAGGGTGGTATTAAAAGAGTTGTCTCGGTGCATTTCTCAGTGCTGCTGTCTGTGCAGTTGTCACCTGAGGTCAAGCTGGACCTCGCTCAGCTGCCACTGCAGCAGTGCCAGCCTGCAGCTTCAGATGAACTCTGGCTCCAAGGCTTGCATTTTGATTTTTAGTTACAGCAAGGGTTCACACAAGATGGAACATCGCTGGTTTAAAAAGTAGCTGGCAAATACTGAAAATCCTGAGGTTGTATAGCTGATAAAAGTTTCCGACTTTGTCAGTTTTCTGCAGGGGAAATATTACTGTGCTGAACTAAGACTTTACTAAAATCAAATCAGTGTTTATCTGGTGGAAGCTGACTTTTATTTATAGCACCCAAACCCCTTTTTACAAAGCCCACCCAGCAAGAATTTTTATTTAGCAGCAGACTTGGACAGATTTTCAGTAGTTCTCCTTGGGAAAAATCCCCCAAGACCCAAGAAACTCACAGCTCTACACTGGTGTGCATCCACACTTAGTCAGTACTGAACAACCATGTCAAACAACAACATACCAGTAGTAAGTAATACCATTAGTAAAATTAATATTTAGCCACTTTTACAGGAAAACACTTCAAACACTGCTCTTCCAAATTTAATATCTGACCCCAAGATTAGTTTTGTGATTTGAGCAATAAACAGGCTGGTTTTACAAACAGAGATAGGTGAGTAAAGTTACTACACCAACACTCAAGTTTGCTCTCTCTGTTTTACATTAAAGAAACATTGTTAGTGAAAGAGATTGAAGATAACAACCCCTTATTACAAATAACCATCTCTCCATTCTGTTTCACCCTGCATTAATTAAGACACTGACAGTCATACATTTTTCTTTGTCATATACTTGAGCCGTTGCGCAACCTGGATAAATACAGATATCAGGGGACTTGAAAAGGGCGAGTTACAGAGAACACACAGCCAGCCCCACCACTTTAAGTTATAAAAAACATTTGAAGAGCAGCAGTGAGCCATGGAATATATTTATTATCTCTCTTCACATTTCAAACTTTCTTCACACAAGAGATTGTAATAGAGCAGTAGACAGAGAGATGAACAGATCAAGCAAAGTGAAGAATATCCAGTGAGATCATGCACTTGCCTACACTTATCCCAAAGGAAAAAGAAATTGTTATATGTCTCTGATGTTTCAGATACTCCAACTCTTTCCTACTTTTGTCTATGTGTTTAAGATACAAGATTTATGGTGATCTACTGTGAAATGGAGCTTACCTTGGCAGTGCAGGCATGAAAAGATTAAATCAGAACAGTGGCCTGGAGATAGACAGTTTCTCAAGATGGACAAAAATCATAAATTCAAAAAATATAGCCACTGGGAAGATGCGACAAAGCAAAATGCTCTACACCCCTCTCTGAAGCCTGTGATGTGGACACCCTGGAGGTGTCAGGAAGAGGATTGAAAGTCCTGAGTTCTCCACCTCAGCACACACAAAGCTGAGTGTTGAGGCCCTGTACTTGTTAGCAGTCAAACCAACAAATGGGCAGCCAAGATGGGTGCTGCTGTTCATAGAGCTTGCAGAGCAGCATGATGGCAACAGGTACAAACTAATATACTTACTGTAAAAGAAATTATTATTAATAATACCTGAAACTATAGAAAAGGCATCCTACAAGTATTGGGTGACATTATCAAGAGTGTATTTATTATATATCTTTACACAATTTCTTCTTTCCAAACCTAACAAAAGTACTCTGTGATTGATTCTTTCCACATTGTCATCAGGTGCTGATGACAGTTCAGCAATACCTGGCTCTGAATTATTTTGTTCAGGCGTGTTCTGGTTTAACCCCAGCCAGCAGCTAAGCACCACACAGAAGCTCTCCCATTTCCCACACTGGGATGAGGGACAGAATCAGAAAAGTGAAAAAACTCACGCGTTGAGATAAAGGCAGTTTAATAGATAAAGTTAAAGCTGTGTACACAATTAAGGGAAAACAGGAATTCTTTCACTACTTCCCATCAGCAGGCAGGTGTTCAGCAATCCCCAGGAAAGCAGGGCTCCATCATGCGTAACGGTTACTTTGGAAAACACATGCCATAACTCTGAACATTCCCCCTTCCTTCATCTTCTCCCACCTTTATATGCTGAGGATGATGTCATATGGTATGGAATATCCTTTTGGTCAGGTGGGGTCAGCTGTTCTGGCTGTGTTTCCTCCCAACCTCTTGTGCACACCCAGCCTACTCGCTGGTGGGTCATGCTTCCTCAAGGAGAGCAGCGGATGGAGAGATGCTTATCTCCTCTCTGGTCACCAGCAATAGGACACGAGGAAACAGAATAAAGCTGCATCAGGGGAAGTCCAGACTGGACATTAGGAAAGGATTCTTCACTGCAAGGGTGGTTGATCACTGGACAGGCTCTCCAGGTAAGTGGTCCTGACATCTAGCCTGTCACAGTTCAAGAAGTATCTGGATGGTGCTTTTAGTCATATGGTTTAGTTTTAGGTAGTCCTGTGAAGAGCAAGGAGTTGAAATTGATGATCCTTAGGGAACCCTTTCAACTTGCGCTATTCTATGAAGCCAGCTAGGTCTGCTAATATCTGTGTGGAAATGTCTTCAGTTATAACAACTACTGGGGCCACTCAGTACTAGCAAAGGGCAGCCTTCATCCAAACCTTGCAAACTACAGCTTTCCTGGCAGCCCCTCAACAGAGACGTGTAGTCATGAAACTTCATAGAAAAAAACATATGAGAAGGGATTTGTTACTGTTATACAAGGGCAGTTTTCAGTTATGCAACGATATATGCAACTGTTGCTGTTTCCATTTCTCCACACACATCAGTGGTGTTATTTGAATTATAATCATGCTACTGATCTCTTCCTGAAAAGCTAACGGAGCAGATGTTATTTGGAACATACTAAATGGAAACATGGCATGTACTTTGTTAATGGACTATGCAGATTTTTGTGAGGCAGAACTGAGGAAATCAGTGCGTTGATATTTCTGGCTTTGCTGGCCGGATGTTTTTAGTATGTTTGCATACAGAAAAGCCAAGTCCTACAACTGCAAAGGGTAGCACAGGCCAGCATTCAGACAGGATAGGCAGAGGGTTGGCTATGAAATACTGTAATAAACTGAGTGAATTGTGGTTGTGGCTATGCTAAAATCTAGACTTTATTTCCACCCATGCCAGAAGTTACCTTTTTTACAACCTGTGCATTATGTAATTCGCAAAATGGGTAAAGAATGTTTGCAAATTGGGGGTCAGAGGCACTGCAGCAAAATGAATGTTAGGAATAGCATGAAATTATTGGTAACAACTGGAAGTTGACATCAATTTACAACCCCTTGGTTCCCAGCCTAATGCAGTGTTTTTCTAAGACACATGGTCTCCACTTCTCTTAAAGAGGTGAGTGAAAGCAGAAAGGAGCTCTTACATAAAAGGTATATATCATGTGTGATGCTTTGAAGGGCTACTGCACAGAGGCAACTAAAGGACTGATAGTAAGTCACCTGCATGTTATCATGTACTACTGGGGAGACATGTAATGTCTTGCACTGGAGCAGTTTAAAACCATGAAGAAAACAAATAAGGATACACAAGCCCTTATCAGTCGGAAAGACAGGCACTAAAACTCAAGCTAAGTATCAAGTGAGAAAAACAGGTCAGCACCACTGCTACAGGGTAAAGAGAGAAAGAAAATTCACCTATAGAGTATTCAGGCAGTGCAGACTGGCTCTGTCACTGCTGACTGATCAGACAGACTAGCTCAGGGAGTGTAACGCCATCAAATAGTTAAGAAATGAGGTACAAGGGACTTAACCTAAGTCTTTCTTTCCTATTAAACTGTGTTGGAAGTAACTTAAGTCAGCCTCACTGGAATTTTTTTAAATTAAATAAAACCTTCTGTGGTAAAAAAGAAAAATATAACCATCACCGGATCAATGTAGAGAGTGGTTGATTTGGCAAAAGGGAAATCTGCTCATTCTGGCATAGCTCATAGACTAAGCTGAGCCATCCAGTCTGAATTAAAACACCAAGTAGTTGGGATAAGGCTCTGGCATGTCTGCATGTTAAGATCATGCACTTGAAAGGTAAAGCAGAAGTTTGGTAGTGGAAAAAAGCCTTGAAGTAGTTCAGTCTAGTCCTGGTGAAGCCAGTGGCAATATATGAAACTATGATGGAAAGTGAAGATGCTACATGAATTTAGGTAGGTAACACAATTCAATTCTGGGTGAAGAACACAGCTTTTTAATATATGAAAGTGCAGCAAAGCCATTTTATTTTGCACCTCTTCCTATGAACAAGGACTGTGAAGCTGTGCCCTGCCCTTTAACCAGCCCCATAACAGGCAAGGGTTTGATGTCAAGACACTTGACAGTGTCTGCCATGTCAGACAGTCATTTGCTGGATTTTCTCCTGGCAATCACATTGCAGATAACTCTGTATTTTGCCATCTAATCACTGGCTACTGTGCTGAATTGGTCTCTTCATTAATCTTCACTTTGCCAGAGACAAGGTCACAGGTTTTTCGACTAGTCTCGCAGATGAGTTCTGCCTTTGCTCTGGAGTTCAGTTTTGGGCTAAAAGGGACTTTCACATTCAGCAGTCAGTTAGTATCAAAGGTTTCCCTGTTATGACAGTCCAGCACCTGGGTATAGGGTTCAGAGAGTCGGGTGGCAAGGCACAGGCTGCCATGAAAATCAAAGAGCACAGTATCAGGCCTAACTCCACCTAGAGCCACAGAAGAAAAAGAGTCTGTCTCATTTATTTTGTTTTCCATATTAATAAAGCTGCAACTCATTATGTAAACCATATGCTGTCTCCTCAGTTGGATGCATTAATGAAATCCTCTGAAGAGGGAAGCTTGATTTTTTTCTGTTAAAAATGGGAACTGTTCTTCTCTTGCTAAAATCCCTTTTTCCATCTTTTGCCAAGTTGCATTTATTCACAGTCTCCTCAAATCCACTTCTTACTCTTCAGTCAAAAATATAACTACAGTTTTTCAAAAGGGCAAGTTTGGGGGGGAGGGGAGAGTTGACAGGAACAAGAAATTATTTTCTCCACCATTTCATGATCATTTTTTAAGTACTTCTTTTGATTTCTCTTCCTTACACCCATGTAACTTCCCTGTGTAAGCAAGAACAGATGTTGCAACAAGCAGAGTTCACCCTCTGACCCTGAGATCTCATTGCTGCTTTTCTCTGGTGCATGTTTGGATTTAGAGTGAAAACCCTGAAAAAATGCACGGGGGTGGGGTGAGATGTGAGGCAGGGGAAGAATCTAATTTTGGAAAGTCCAAACCCTCCCCAACTTCCACTTGTCTCACTTTATTTGTGAATGTCTCAGTCCCAGACGCTGAAGACATCTGAAATGTCTCAGATACCACACTGAGAAGCATCATATCAGAGTACCCCAGTGCATAAATTAGATCTCTTTCTCCAAAGTTATTTTCAGAAGACATGACCTATTACCGTCCTACTGTGCAGAATGCATTGCTGCAGATGATAGCCCCTTGTCCCCATTAGCCCCATGCACAGACCCCTCTGTAGAGAGCTGTTTTATAGATCTGCAACTCTTTCCTCCAAACACACACACAAATTTTACTTACCAGCACTTAAAAAAAAAAAATAAAATCTATTGTCATACTCACTCCCCTTCTTGCCCTGTTTTTTCAGGTTTGAGCAACCTGGTCTAGTGGAGGGTGTCCCTGCCCATGGCAGGGGGTTTGGAACTAGATGAACTTTAAGGTCCCTTCCAACCCAAACCATTCCATGATTCTCATCATTTTTGACATTCTTTTCACACAGACTCTGCTCAAGCTGCCCCGGCCGCGCCTTGACCACACTCCCATTTCTGCCCAGTGTGGGACACAGCCACTGCTCTGCTTCAGGCCACCCTCTCCCAGCTCCCTGCCCTCGTTACACCAGGCTGGCTGGAGGCAGGGTGGGGAGGGGAGGCGCGAAGCCAGCTGCAGGCATCTGCAACATACAGCTGGCAAGGGCTGAGGAGCTTGCTGAGAGCGGCTGCTAGTTGTGTTGCGCAGGGCTGCTGGCGGGAACCATAGCTGCCTCCAATACGGTTTGAAAACCGAGTCCTTCCCCAAGGAAAGCAGCGCTCCTGAACAGCCTGCCTTTCCCACTGCCGCTTGCAGTGGCTGCCAGGACACCCCTGGATGATCCTACAGGAGCAAGGTAGAGGCTTCCTGAATGCTGTGTGACAGACACACTAAAAAAGCTGGCCAGGAAGCTTTTAAATGAGCTGCCTACAGGCTCCCAGGACACGTCTCTGCAGCTTGCATAAGGCCCTGCGAGTATCTCCATTCTCACAACTCCCTTCTCAATGCTGTTTTTTCTCTCTGCATTGCTTAGAGCCGGGACCATGGAGCCCCGTCCGGCTGCGGAAAGAAAGTGTTGCCATCCACCCATGGGCCTCCCATCCCCACGCTCCCTTTTGTGCTGCTGAGTGAGTAGCGCTGCCAGTGACATGCAGATGACAATGCTGGGTCCTTGCCCCTACCAGAATCGACTCGTATTCCATAGGAAAACCCACTCCAAAAGCTGCGAGAAAGAAAAACAAACAAGAAAACCAATGCAATTACAGCCATTATATCTCAGCACGTAATTCTGAACTTTTTATAGCCCTTTGTCTGGCCTGGTTTTGTTTGTTCAGAGGACCTTTCCCTGGGGAGATGATTCTCAGCCAAGTACCCTGTCAAACATTTTCTCAGCAGCCACAGTTTTCCACTCTGTTCTTTTCCTCTTTATGCTTTTGTTGATATACCTAAAGTACACCTCCCTGTTCTTCCTCACATATAGATCTTAAACTATTTACAGATTTGAGATGTCTATCTATCATCTTAACCATCCAAATACCTTGTTATCTAACAACCAATGTATGAGACTTGGCTTTCTAAATCTTGATACTAAATACAATTCTTCGATGATTCTTTGTTTACATACATCCCTTGTTATAAAGGAAAAATTAATCAAGGTTTAACAGATGCAGAAGGGTGCCTTGGAAACTAATATTCTATTAAATGAAAGAACACTTTCCGAGAATGGAGAACACACTAGAGATTAGAGCTGACGGCTCTCCACTGTGTGGCCACTTACTGTCACAGAACCCAGCAAGAGACGGCTCCTGACATTTCCTTTTGATTTCTCTGTGTAAATCTGCTCTCACCTAAAGATTGACCACATGACAGTACATACTCACATTAAACTGATTATTTCTGTCTGAGCTGGGTGTAGAAGAGGCAGTTTTAACTTCCACATAAAAAATGTCCCTTCTGGAAATACCCCCATTCACTGCGGAAGGAGATTCATTTCACATCCCTAACAGACCCCTGCATTTTATGTTAACTTCTTGATGATAACCAGGCAAAAGTCAGTCCAGCCTAACTTCTGCATTCAAGGCTGATTAAAATATCCAGAAAATGTAGACAGACACACAGATTAACCTAAAAATCTACAGGTTTCAGACACTATGGATTAGATTAAAATTTTACCATCCCTAAGAAGTATCAGCCACTTGCCACAAAACGTGCACAAATTGACTTGACTAACCTGGAAACAGTTTATAGGTGACCAGACTTCATTGTGATACAAGCAGGTAAGAGGTGATTCATGACCTGTCGAGCTGGTGCTCCCCCACAGGTAGAGTACAAGCACAGAAAGTAAGAGCAGCTGGCTTTGCACAGGGGAATAAGCACCCTGATTACAGAGATTTCTGCTAGTCACGACTAGGCCTCCCTCTTCCTGCAGATACAGCATGTATCTGGAGAAAAGTGGTGCATCTTGAAGATAGCACTATAAGTGAGTTGGATTAGTTAAAGTACTCCGCATCCTGCTGGGTGATTCAGCAAGTTATCTCTACAGTCCCCTTGGAGCAAGCAAAGTATGGCTCTATTTCCTCCTTTCTCTAACCTCACAGCTGTTGGGTCAAAGGATGCTTTAAATCCACTAATCAAGCAAAAATTTATAGCAAAACCCAATTAGATGTATTTTATTAATCTCTTGCAGAAGATGCTGACATCATACAAATGCAGGTTTATAGGTTTTTATTTGGAAAATTAAGCTATAACAGAACAAAGCAGATAAATCAGTCAGACCAAGTATGTGAACAGTTGTAGAATTTCAAGAAGGAAAGCCCCTTTATATCATGGACACGACCCAAAATGATTTATAAAGTCTTATTAAAAGGGACAGGATGCAGCATTTCAAATATTTCACCATCTCTAGCTTTGGGATAAAGGTTTCAGGAACTCACAAAATTAGGCTATTCACATTGTTGGTTGCACATCATCTCTGAAGCCACAAGGAAGTGCCTATCATCGCTTTATTTGACATTCCCTCTCAGATTTGTGGTATGTTGTTGGACTGCACACAAGAATGGAGTCCAGAAAATCCCAATTTAGAATTTTGTGTATGACCTTATACAAGTTACAAGCATTTCTGAACAACGCAGAGATCCTCATATCGAAAAGTTACACAGGGCAGCATCTGGCTGAGCTGGGTGGCATACAATCAAGGACTGTTATGAAAAGCTCACAAGGCGAGTAACATAAGAAACAGACCTTGCAAGCACACAGCCAAGGGACTCCAACGAAAAGCAAGACCATTATGGCCAGCAGGATACCCATTGGTCTCAAAGGAGTAACTAGCAAGAAACTTCCCAGTAAAGCCCAGGGAAAGTACTCTACAAGAAAAGGGGAATGGGAAGGCAAGCCAAGGGAAACAGAAAGGTCTTGTGCCATTTTTGTTGGCTTTGATCAGAAGCAGTGAGGACTGTTGCACCAGTTACAGGTTGACTACAAGAGTCTTAGTATCATCCCAACAAATACCCATTTCTGATGGTATATTTGATTGGCATAATTTGATTCAACTGTGTCCATACGATCATTTGTTATATTGTCATTATCTAGCATACAATCATATACAAACTACTCTTCTAATTTCACTTGTACATCTGTCTTTTTGAACTGTCTGCAAACTTCAGCAACAGACCTAGGCAATGTAGCTATTCTAACATGTTTCTCTTATCCCCCTGAAATCTGCTTACACCTGTGACGTGAAGAGTTCTTTATATTTTTTTTCCACATTCGCTGGATTTTCATATTTGTGTATATTAAATCTAAGCATGAAGACTGCATCTGCTGAGCCTGCTTTTCTATTTCCAGAGTTAGAGATCTCCCTACCCATTGTGCTAGCCTGAATTCTAGAGTCCTGAAATCTGGTTATTTAAGGTGAGTACACAGAAATACAAAATATTTTCCCTCTATGAATTCTTTTCGGCGGTCAATATAATAAAACTTCAAACCTGAATACTGTCTTCATAGCTTTTACAAACTTTTGCCCTGCTTTTCTATCAAACAGGAGAACCCTTCAGAGGATCAAGGGAGTTTTCCTTTCTTTGAGTAATTTTGCCAACCCAGGTAATTATCTTTCACTTATTTCAGTGGGAATTTGGCAGTATCATCTCCCCTCATCAGATGATTGACCCATAGTTTTTCTTCCAGGTACCTTTCCAGCCTCATGAGTGTCCATAGCACATCCTTTTGTTCTTTGCATCTTTTTGGTGCAGGCCTAGCATCTCACTCTAATGAGTTTTCATTTTGTTCATAAATACTTCTATTCTTTTTGTTCAAGCAAATTTCATGTTCTTCCCTATTTTTTTTTTTTTTGGTCTGTCTGCAGATCCTTCTCTCTTCTCATCTCTCTTGGTGTCACATTTACCTGAATAGTATCTGTGCTCTTCTTTACACTCCAGTCTATTATGTATAATGTCCTGTCTTTGTTTCCTGCAGTGGCTGGTTTCCCTTTTTCCTTTGTCACCTATCTTCTTTCTGATTTTCCTTGTCATTCTTCTGCACAGCAAAACAATCCATTAATTTCCTTTCTCTTCAATAGGCAAACTCAGCCTTCTTCCCTTAGCGATGTTTTGTCACATACAACTCTCTATAGCTAGCTGTCTGACTTCCACATCTTGTTTGGAAGATGATTTAGCTTGACTGCAGACACTCTTCTAAACTCTAAGAAATCCACTGTCCTTGCATCTCCTCCATCTGCTACCAGAGCACGTCTTGTCTAGGAAATGTGTATTAGGAACCTACTTCAGAAGAAGGTAGACCTCATGAATTCTGATTTTTTCTTTTTTTTCTTTTCCCCCAAGATTCACTCCATTTTTGTCTCAGTAGTCACATCCTTACTCTTCTTAATTATTGAAAAGAAAATCCCACAAATCATTTCTGAGAGTCTTTCAGATACTTAATCCCATTTCCTATTTTCTGTATGGTATTTCATTAAAAGTATGTAATCCGAAGTCATGCGGAGCAAAACGGCAATTATACAAGGAGCATTCCTTTTAATGTCATAGCTGAACATTTAGAGAAAGCATCCACATTGATATATTTTATAAATACAATGTTTATCACTATCTTGTCACGGTTATGATTCAGCAAAAATGATTTCTGAGACTGTTCACGCCTATGGCTTTCCTGCTCACAGGAAATGTCCATGTGAATAGCTGTCAGTATAAAGCCTTTGCCTTTCCAATTTTCACTCTCATTTGCTACATAGCACTGTGTGCTGTTCATCTAATGTGTTTCTCACAAAAAGTTGCTGCAATTCAACTTTCTTATCCACAGATACATTTTTTCAGCCTGCTCTGACATTTTCCATCTTTCCTCCAGAAAGCCTTTTATAAGTCACCAGCTATTGGCCTATAAGGAGATTTGTTATTTATATTGGATCTACTCCTTAACCTCAGTTATCTGATTTTACCTTATCCAACATCTTGTTCCTCAGCCCACGTACACATTTACAAATCTGCTTAGAGTACTTCCCATTTCTTTATAATTTTTAGTTCCCACAATTGCGTATCTTCTACAGATTTATTCAACTCCCTGTTCACTGCTGACATCTTGACACCAGCAAACAGCCGTTCACTGCAAATCTTTTCCCATGACTTAACTTGGGAATCAGTTTTTCCCCATTTCCTTTGTCTGCCTGTAAGTTTAAGCACTGAAGGTTTTCCTCTGCGGCAGCCATACTGGTCTAAGCCAACTGAATTAGCCATCCTCACATCCTACACCCTAGTGATCCTCACGGCCCAGAAACCACAAGGGAGCCCAACCAGGCAGTAGACCCTGGAACAAGCCCTCCTCTGCTGAGGCAAAAAGAAAAAAAAGTCAAATTAATTGAACCAAGTAACTTCGAAGCCCCCAGTATCAATCACCATGCATGGAAGAACCTCATCAGTATCTCCACTATTTCACAGTTTATTTCTTTCAGACTCCTCAGATTAATACCATCTGCTCCTGGTAATTCACTGCATTTGTCTTTCTCAAGTTGCTTCATAACTTCCTCCTGAGAGACTGCAGTCTCTCTTAAGGCCAACGTCTGATTTCCCATAGGAAATGCCCTCTGAATAGCACCTTCCGTGGAAAACACAGATGCAGGAAACTTGTTTGATTTCACTCTTAGCTAAGCCTCCTTTCCAGCGGATTCCTCATTGCCTAACGGTGCACAGTCACTTGTGCAGTTTTCTAAACACTAACAGGTACCTGTGAGTTTCTTGCCTTGGCACTAAAATTTTCCTGTACTTGTACAGCACAAAGTTTCTTTACAGTCTTAAAGTTTCTTTACCCTCAACATTTGTCTGGGTAGAATGTTTCAGACAAAGAATGACTAAGAATTCTAATAAACATTTTCCTCATTTTTACCCATTTTTCTTTATGTTCACAATCATTATGTCTCTCTGTAAGAATTTCTATTGATTGGAAGCAAGTTGAGCCTTCTACATTCCTCACCTCAATTAACTCCTGCAATTACATGATGAATCTCTTCCTTTCTCCAAAATGAGTAATCAAATAATCAGTTACTTATGCTCCCAGTAAACTGCTCCAATTTGCCATTCTGCAAAGGCCAAAGAGGTGATGCACTAATTATGCATCGCTAGAGCTGCCAGCTCAGTAAGTATCTTACAAAGGAATGGCTTTGGCCAAGACAATAGTTTGGGTTTGAATGTCAGTCATGTATGGGTGCTGCTTGTTCAAACTGAACCAGTAGTGTTATTTAAATCTCACTGACTCAGGAAAATATGGAGAGGCATGCAAATTCTGCTGTCAAGCCAACAAAGTAAACAAACTAAGACACAATGAGATTAAAAGACGGGATAAAAGTCTGAGATCAAAGAATCCTCGTCAGAAACTCTTATGCACCAACTCTCATGCAAAATGAGTTGCAACTATACTGAAAACAGACAGGTAGAAAAAGCAGTTCCCAAAACAAGCAGAATTGTTGGTTTTCAAGGGGTTTACAACAACAAATACAATTCCTTATAATACTGCTATAAATAATTTGAAAACTAGTAAATGCTAGAGAAAACAGGTGTAGGGTACTTCCTGCAAGGATTGCCAATTAACAGGCAGCTGTATTCTGTGCTTCTGTTTTACAGCTACAGCGGATCCAATAGCAGTGAACACTGTTCCCTAATTATGATGTGCCAAGTGGCTTAATCAGTTTGCAATGCTTCCTTTTTAGGTAAAGGAAAAGAGGACTCAATAAACAATGTGCAAAACTAGGAGCATATCCTCTGAATAAAATAATTCAGAGACAGGTGTTGCTGAACTGTCATCAGCATCTGATGACAATGTGGAAGGAATCAATCACAGAGTACTTTTTTTAGGTTTGGAAAGGAGAAATTGTGCAAAGTTAATACATAACGAATTCGGTCTTGATATCACTGCCTAATACATATAGGGTGCCTTTTCTACAGTTTCATATATTATTTATATTAAATTATTTTACAGTAAGTACAGTATTCACATTCTTTATAATAAATTCTTGTAGAATCCTAGAAAATTCCCTAACTCTGGAGTGAATTCTGTAACTCTACAATTTTACCAAATTCCTTGATTCACTGAGTTTTCATTGGTTTTCTTAAGACAGGAGAGGCTTAGAAAGATTATAAGGAAATTCATCTGCAGACTGTATAAATGGTAGGGCCATACCAGTCCAGAAAAACAGAAGGACCTTTCTGGGAACCAGTCATGGCTTGACTTACTGGGGACATTTATTTCTGCCTACCACCATTGGAAAATTGGCTCATGCTTTGAAGCATACAGGAATCCTATGCCTTCAAACATTCATTAAAATTATTGGCTAGAGAATTTCATATATTTCTTTAAAAGTTTCCTACTCTGTGTGAGAAGATTTCAAACTCTTTTTACAAAGATGTTGCAGGTTTTCCAGGTATTTCTCATCTTATAGAATATTTGCAGATTGTGCAGCAGGGGGATACACTTTCTCACCACCATTTGATATGTACCGTTTTCCAATTCCATTGAACATACTCTTATTACTGTCAATGGATGTAAAAATAGTGCTTGTTCACCTTGTGTTTATCAGTTACTTCTTCATACATTTTTATTATGAGTCCTTTTCTCTCTCTTTTTCCTTAAAGAAAACAGGTCAGGGTATGAATTCACCATTTTCCTTTTTCTAAATGCTTGTAATGAATACATCCCTTCCTGATGAGATAGCCTGAACTGAACATATTTAGTGCTATTTCTGTTCTGAAATAACTACTGATTTATGTAGATGACTTTATAATACCTCCAGAACTATCATCCTGCCTTTTCTTAAATATTGCTGAGGTTGGGTTTTTTTACCAGTTTTGCATATTGGGTAGAAGTCATAATTATGTTCCCATAATAGTACCCAGGTGTCTTTCCTGAGTTAATTTAGAATTCAGCAAGGCGTATGACCAATTAAAACTTCATTTAAGAACCAGATACTCTTGAGGGCTGTGCATAAATGACTTTATGACATTTTTAAACATACAGAAAAATGATCTGTGGGGAATGTCAGCTGTTCCATGCCTCTACTCTCTGATAAGCAAATAAATTTTTTAAAAGTATATCCTCCTCTATCTTAAACCCTGGAGTGTTAAGAATGAGCACCAGACAATAATTCTTTTACTGTTAAAAAAAAAAAAAAAAAAAGGTAAATTAAGAGGCCATAACCCTCAATTTAATATTAGTTGTTTTAAGTGTTAAGGCCAATTTTACAAGAAAAGACCAGGAAAGAAATTATGCAATGTGGTTATCTAAAACAAGTCTGGTCTTGGATACAATCGCTAGGTTCTTTTTTATACACTCAGAAGGTTACAAACCATGCAGGTAACAAAACATGGCTCTGGAACTGAAAAGGAGTATAAAGTTATAAATAGAAATTCACTGTCAAATATTTCTTCAGCATCAGTGGAGATGAGACACAGTCGGAGAGGAGATTAAATCTACAGGATTAAATATACTGTGTCTGACATTACTGAACACATGTCTGGGGCGAATATAAGCAATCTCATCTAGGTGAATTGATTTTCTGATAGTGTCTTGAAGACTAGTGGGCAGTATCCTAGATAAAAATCTTTATATCTACATTACCTAGTGAAATCAGGAAATAAGCATCACATTCTGGGCATTTATTAGATTTAGTTCTAATGCTAAATTCTTGCATGGCAAACAGCCACTTTCTCTTGAGTTACTGAACTTATTCCCTATCAGATGGAAAAGCAACTGTGAAAAATCTTTACATAAGCCTGCTGGGATTCCATCAAAGCCAGGTGTTTTGGCAAGAGAGAATTCTTCATCTGATATCCAAGTTTCCTAAAACATTACTGCCTTTTCTGATATTAGCTAGAAGAGACTGGAATTGTTGTTTAACTTGGTGACTGAAATGGAAAACAGAGATGTGCTGGGCACCATAACATCGAGTTTTTATCATGCTTTTAAAAAGATACAAACATAGATAAAAACAAGCAAAAGTTCTATTAAAATAATTTCAGTAAGTTTGCAAAGTCAAGTAGAAAAACTAAGGAAAATTGAAGCATTCTTCATTCAATCCCCCTTACACTTGTCCATTACTCTACAGCATCACTCTAACACAATAAATTATGCAGTCCCTATTATAATCAAAAGAAGAGGTATTCAGAAAATTGGGGACCAAACTAAGTTTCAGAATTAAAAGTTCAGCTATTCATGCCAACAGGATACATACAGAGCTTTGACATGCACACACATAAACACACATTGGTAGCTTCTCCTTTTGCAAAATATTTCCCCAACCCTTACTTAAAAATGACCTTTTTTTCCCAGCAGCCTAGTGATTTTCCACTCCTTTACATGCAGTTAGGAAATGATAACATTTTCCACTCCTTACGCAGTGAAGTTTTCTGCTCTTCTCACCTTTCCAATCTCACTTCATCTCTAAGCATATATATGAAATCAAAGACTGATGCAAAAATTACTTATCTTATTGCACCATAAAGAGCACCGCATCAGCAAAATGAGGCCAAAAGAAAACTATTAAGAGGTCTAAGTCCAGATCTTTTAAATCTAGAACCCCATGTTGACAAACGTATCAAGAGGTTGGGGCAGGAAAATGATGGGTGGAAGAAGTTGTATGTGAGAAGAAGAAATAATGAGCAAAATGTTGCATAGTAAGATGGGATCTCAGCTCCTTCTTAGCTGTTCTCTTCTGTTTCAAGACTTTACTCGAGTACACAATAATATGTTAATTTTACAGTTACTTCTGACTTTTTCAGAATTCAGTCATGAGCATTTTATTTTCTTTTATAGCATCTACTGCAACAAGGTCCTACTTTGTGGTTCATGCTTTCATGCACTACTTCATGGCAATAGCAAAGGCTTTCTATTTCAAATTTATTTATGGGGTTTTTTTAGCCAACATAGGCTATAGTTTACTATAAGATACATGGGTACTTCCCCTCATCTCAATTTTTCCTTCTAGCAGTCTCCATGGTCATAGTGGAATATACATGTGTATCATCAGCAGAATAGATCATTAAGCATTTAATTTACACCTTAATATAGGCTGGGTAAGACTACACACTTTTTGGTATATATCCACTGAAAACCTCATCTGAGAAAGAATTCAGTTAGAACCAAGGGAGCAAGTTTTCCTGAAAACTCAGTATCAACTCAGAGTCATGACAAAGGAATGTGTATCTGAGAGGAAGCCATCAGAAAACTTGAGAAGTTGGAACACTTAACTCACCTCTTCTTTCTTCTGCATTTGTACGGATCACTGATTCATAAGTAGCTCAAGTGATGGCTGGAAAGGGTAAGCAGATGACTGCTCAGTTGTCCAAAGCATGAATTCAGCTAAAGTGTCGTAGCACTTTACAGGTATTAAACACATAAACTGTTTTCTTTTCCTCTCCTGGCCATTTGTTCTATTTAGGCTGGATCATCAATGGCCAACCTTTAAGTTTTACTCAAGTTTTGCCAATCTACTTAAGTAGAAAGACAAATGCATTATACATATATGTAATATATAAAAACATGATGTCTCTGTATGTGCATGTGTATGTGTATGTATAAATATACACACATGTATAAGTATGTCTATACTACTTGCAAAGCAGCAGCAGGTGCAATGAATAGAAGAATTGTCCTTATTTACTATTTAATAAATAAAGACTGGAAAAGTTTAGGGAATTTATTAAAGCAACATTGAAGTCAGCAGTAGTATTTTACAGCTATTAGTGCAAGACCTTATTGTGTTTCCCTTTCTATAGGGGTCGTGCCCCTTATAGTGTTTTGTTTTTATAGTGCTTCAGAGCTGAACAAACCAGAAACTAAATTAAACTAAAACCATTGTGGTTAACCTAGGTGTGAAGCATTACATCATGAAAAACAGGGTTTTGCCCAATTTCCACATGAAACAACAACCAGCCATGGCTGACTCACAAAATACAGCCTATTTTCACAAGAAACTGCTGCAACTTTGTTTTCCTCATGGAACTTGTCTGGTTTTGGTTTGGGTTTTTGGGGATTTTTTTTCAGTTTTTAAGGAATAAAGATTAAAATATCCCAATAAACATTTATTTAGATTTTTCCAAATCTCTTAGAATCCTGGGAAGGACTATAAAACTCAATCTTCTCCTTTGTGTTTAGAGATACAGGGGCAACACAAGCTGAAAAATTAACACAGAGAAAAAAAAAGAGAGAAAAAGAAAATTCTCATGAAAAAGGTGCCTTTGGAGACCTCAGCCTTACACTAAACCAGATGTACTTCTGCTTGTTTCTCAGTCATAAGGAGGTACAAACATTTAAAGCTTAAACTACATTTCAGTAACAAACGCAGGTGGTTTCATATCTCAGCTTTAGCATTCAGATCAGCAAATAACCCAATTTTCTAGTTCCAGTCCTAGTTCCAGTGCCTCACCAACCTCTCCATGACGAATTTCTTCCTGATGGCCAATCTAAATCTACTCTCTTTCAATTTGAACCCATTACCCTTTGTCCTGTCACTACAGACCTTTGTAAAAAGTCCTCCCCCATCTTCCTTGTAGCCCCTTCACATCCTGGAAGGCTGCAATAAGGTCTCCCAGGAGCCTTCTCTTCTCCAGGCTGAACAAACCCAGTTCTCTCAGCCTGTCCCCATAGCAGAGGTGCTCCAGCCCTCGGAGCATCTTCATGGCCTCCTCTGGCCTCACTCCAACAGGTTGATATCATTCTGATGTTGGGGGCCCCAGAACTGGGCACAGCACTCCAGGTGGGGTCTCATGAGAGCAGAGTAGAGGGGGAGAATCCCTCCCTCACCCTGCTGGCCACGCTTCTCTGGATACAGCCCAGGATCCGGTTGGCTTTCTGGGCTGCCAACGCACACTGCCGACTCATGTTCAGCTTCTCATCCACCAGTACCCCAAAGTCCTTCTCCTCAGGGCTGCACTCAATCCATTCTCCACCCAGCCTGTATTTGTGCTTCGGATTGGCCCGACCCATGTGCAGGACCTTGCACTTAGCCTTGCTGAACTTCATGTGGTTGGCACAGGACCTCTCATGCCTGTCCAGGTCCCTCTGGATGGCATCCCTTCCCTCCATTGTGTTGACTGCACCAGCATGTCCGTCACGCCTCCTGCACCAGCGTGTCCTCCACAAACAGGCTATATGCTCAGATCCAGACATGAAAAGACACAGTGTACCTGGAGATGTAAGCTTTATGGCTCTCTGAACTCTAACCCTAAGACTAATGGCAGCTTGGGGTGGAGGCTGAGGTCCCAGGCACCATGAGTGTCCCAGATTAGAAAGGTCTGGAGGCAGCAATGTTCGTGTAGCCCTGTGCTCCTCTTGGCATGCCTTTTCCAGTCCCAGTATACATGAAGTTTTGGGTTTTGTGACTCTGATGATTATACCAGAAATACCCTTTCCCTGAATGCCTGTGGTAGGAAAATATACTATTCACACAAAAATATAACTTAGATAAGATAGACTAAGGTTCTTTCAAATGCTCTCCTTTAACAGTTTTTTTTTTTACCCTGTTTTTTATGGGATAACAAATTGCCACAGAATGGACTGGTAGAAGTGGATGTACTGTTATTTCTCTTTGTAGGGTCAGATATAGCCTGTTAAGAGCATCACAAGGTTACACAGGAAAATGTTTTTAAAAAATAATTGGAATATCCATAAAGATACATGAAATAACTCCACGTTTCTGTAACAGTGCTGTGAGAGCCAGAAATTACTGCAGCATTTCTATAGGAAGGATACTTTCTTTATCAACTCAACCAATATGATTAAAAAAGACAAAACTGCTGTTGGGCACTTCAATGGCACAAGGTTATTGTGATAACTTATACAGGGGTTATTCAGCACACGATTCCTTTCAGAGATTTGCACATATTTTGGTGCCTACCTTTGCCCAGTCAGAAGTGCTGGCAGAACGGGTTCCAGGACAAAATCCAAGACCTCAAGCAGTGTCTCCTCTGCTGTTTGTAACCAGAGTGTGGCCATGCCTGTCAGCCCAGTGAGTGGGAGAGTCATGGCATTGCTGCACATCTTTCCCATTGCCTTCTGGTCCTCCAGACATTGTATTGTCCCCTGATCCCAAAACAGCTCTACTGCTTCCTGTGGCTATCTCTGGGCTTGTGTGTGCCTTGTTTCAGAGATGTCAGGGAAAGCAATAGTCCTACCTGCTTTTTTGCCCCCATTCCCCTTCATATCACTTCTCCACATTGTGCACTGTGGAGGTTCCCAAAGCATTTTTTTACTGCATTTCTTTCCCAGAAGGACACAATTTTCTTATATTTAAGGGACCAAATCTGCTTAGGTGTCCATAATTAACTCCCTGCCTCGTTGCATTGCAACACATGTCCCAGGCTTAGGTAGCCGGCAGGTCCTAACTACTCCTGCACTACTCACTTCTTTGCTGGAGCAGTCAAATGAAATTCCAGAATTGAGATACCTTCCTTCTTTTGATTTGGTTTGGTTTGGGGGTTTTTCAGTTATCTTAAAATGCACTAGCAAAGGTGAAACAGAGAGTCAAGGCACTGTGAAAGTAGCTGAGTGAATGAGTACCCACAGCTTTGGAAAACGTCATTTGTTCTGGAGGTCTTTGGTTGAGACGTACAGTTTTCTCACATCATGCTTTCAAAATACTGGCTGGCTGAATGTGGAGGAAATCCTTTTACTATCTAAATAATCAACACCAATTATTGATCAATGTTAGTTATTTGTAGATACGACATATCACATGTGAGGATGCAAAATTATTTTGTTCCTGAAATAAAGCTATTGGTGGTTTGACCAGGCTCCATTGGATTTTCCACTGAGCCCACAACACGTGACACCAAGAAGTGTGGAGGAATTCTGCTAATGGGGAAACTTCACGGGGACAACATGGAGGTGTTCAGGAGATAAAGACAGAAACAGAGAAATTGGAAAGGATTATTCTCAAGTAATTCTAGTCTTATAGATGTCTAGATGTGGGCAAGTCATACAGCTAATGGTTCATTTGACATACCTCATGTGACCTTAGGATGAGAAGAGTCTTGGAAGTGCCTGTTTCTCTGCATTGACTACAAACGGAGATTGGAGTGAAGGGCTCTCATGTAGACACACATGTGGTTCCTCCTTCACTGCCAATCCATGTTTCTCTGTGATCCTGCCCCATGGAGCAGGCAGACCTGCCCCGCTGCTGGGCCACAGAGCCTCACCAGTGACCGTTGCATGCCTTTAGCTCTGGAGGCCTCTCATTAAATCTGTGGAGAGTCAATTTATTTAGCAGGAACTTGTCAGTGCTTCTTCAGCCTGTACCACCAGTCTGACCTCCGCTCAGTGAGGCGGCAGAGCTTGCTGCAGGCCTGGATTGTGTATTTGTTCCTCGTGCCCTGCCTCCTGTGGGTCTTTTTTCTCCCTTAGGCAGGTGACCTACACTCCCACGCAGGCTGTCATCAAAGTATAGCTATGCTCTGAGCCATTTAATACATCCACTATCATGGTGGAGAAAAACTTGTCTTGTTTCCCAGTGCAACGCTCTCTGCCATGGCAACGCCAGGCCAGAGGGATGTTGTTGACACCTTCCAGCACAGCAGAGTGCCTCTGCCTCACTGATGGGGAGCCGGAAGGTATTCCTGCCTTTCCTGACCCCTGTGTTAGCTCTCCATGTGGTTCAGGTAGCCCTGATCTGTTGGATCCCTTGGATGAGGTGGACATGGTGCGGGAGAGGCAGATTGTTCATCGATGGCAAGGGAGAGGAACGCCTCGATGCTGGCGGGTGACATGAAATGTGGGTGCGAGCCAGCTGCACTTCCCTCACCGCAGGCTAAGTAAAAACACAACATGCATTTATTCATAATATTCAAAACAGACAACACAGTCACAAATGTTTATAAAAGATGTAGGCAGAAAAAAATAAAAGCAAAAATATGCTTAATCTGCTTATACCAAGGTAACATGAGAGAGTTGCCCCATTCCATTATTCAGCGGATTTGCTGTTTACCTCCTGATGAGATGACAGTCAGTTTCTGCCTTTGCCCATGCTTCCTTTTTGAATGGATAGCTCAGCTTGTATAGCCAATGGGCCCTTTGAAACCTCCTAAAGGTGAAGACTGGGTTCATCTTTCACCCCCTAAATGCTTCTTTTTGTGCCTCAAGTAGGATACATGCTGTTCACTCTCAGGCGCAGAATAAAGGTTCTTTCCCAACTACAGCAACGTGATAGCAACCCCAGTCTGCTATTGTATATTACTAGTAATTTGTTTGATCAGTTATAGTGTATTAGAAGTGATAGTAATAATTTACTAATTCATAGAGTACTACATTAGGAGTCACCTGCTGCTCTTAACTAGTGAGTAAAGGACTGTGGCTAAATGGGGTCTGAACGTCTTGCCCCCTCCTTTTGGTAGCTTGTTGGTGTGACTCAGTGAGGAACACATCTTTTGTTGAACCCTGCTTTCTTCATCATTTTGTACTTAGAAACCTCATGCTTGTAGCACGCTGGCTGTATATAATTTGTTACTGATGTTTGCCCAGGGAAGACAGCAATCTATCACATTGAGGCACCAATGGGTTTTGGGTGACTAGTCCTGAACTTCTACAGAGAAAGGCACATACCATGCATGGATCTGAGAAAGGAAGATGGGAATAGGGAAATGAATCACTATATTCTGAGCTTTGTAGTTGCTCATGGATTTAGAAGAAAGAAGAATTGGTATGAAACCAACACGATTATTTGTTTGCTTTCGAGCAGAAAGCTTCAACTACTTATTTTTCTTCGCTTGGTAACAAAGCCCTATTTTGATACAGTCATGTGATTATGAGATGGAAGTGGGTGCTCTGACCTGTCACACAACAGGAGATCATGAGACAGGGATTGCAGGTCTATTTTTGTTAAAGAACATTAGTGGGGGAAAGCAATCCTTTGCTCAGAGTGGATTAAGGACCAAAATAGCTTTTGTCCACTGCTTCAGATTAGGCCTGTAGACCAATTCACACCTTATGGAAGGTAGAAAACAGGGGCACAAAGGTACAAGACATGCCAAGTTATGCAACTCTAAACAGACTCAAATCCTCCCTATGCATCTATTGGATCATGTTTCCCAAAAAGAGGATTTGCTGAAAGTCAGGGGAATAATTCCTGTCTATCCACCAGCTGAACAAAAGGGTAATCAAAAACAAAGGAAGGAGGGGAAGGGAGGGAAAAGATCCACCATGCAAACCAACCAACCAACAAGCATTTAAACTAAAAGTCATTAAAGTAGCATGATCAGTGCCAAGCTGAAGTGGGCAGCAACCTACTGGCAGGAAGGATTTCAAAGACATGGATATTGGCAGTCTATCATGCTGGACATAATAAAGCAGAGTCATTAATATTCAAGAACTTGCTTTTGAAGCTCTGGATCATTCACATCCTATATACAGTTTTTCCATATAAAACCAGCTGAGGCCGCTGGAGAAGGCTTGAATTACACAGCAGGTTAGACAGATGATGAAGTGGGCAAATGAATAGTGAGGATAACAGTTTCTTCAATTTTAAGTTCTTGTACGTGAACAAAAGGGAAACATGCTGCTTAAGTTAGGAGAACAAACAGAGCAAAGAATGGGAAGAAACCTCAAGTAAGAATGACTAAGCTTATAAACCTGAAGGCTCAGCAGGAAAAGCAGACACAAGGAAAACACACATAAACTTAAATTTAAGGAAGAAGAGGTTTGAACTGGATGACAGGAAAAAAATCCAACTCAAAAGGTTATTGGGTTAAAGAACAGGCTGCCAAGGGAAATAGTTCAAGATACAATTATCGAAGAAATTAACACTGGAACCAAAGAGAATTGAAAGACTTATAACATTTCTATATGGGGTGGATTCATGCTGATGAAGCCAGTGGCCCAGACTAGACAGAGCTGTGATTCTTTCCAGCCAAATTTCTCCTATAAAAACCAGAGTGGAATTCCTTTTACTCATTTCCAGTAAATTAAACTACAGCAAACTTAATCCTTTCTACTTAAATGCTGCAATGCGCTTGTCCTTGGAGTGTTTGTGCTGTGCCTCAGGTTTACCGGGTTATTGCAGATTACAGCATTGTCATCTTACACATGCACAGCATTAATGGTCAGGGCTGAAGCCTATTTCTGTAAACAGGAGTGGTCTGGGGTAAAAGAGCTTTCTGGTCTAAGTGCCAAAGAACAATGCCAAACTCTGCTGCCATATGGCATGGGGACAAGCAGCAGGGTCAGCATTTCACAGTGTGTCACCTGATTTCCTTCCCCAGATTGATGAGCATTAGCAAAGGAACTGCACATAGGCTTGCAAGTCAGTGTCATTAGCATAGTCAGCCTGTGTGGACTTTTTTAAAAAAGAATAATGTTAAAGATGTGTATTCAGGGGTTGGGTTCTGTGGGTTTTCCCATCCCCATGATCTTTTCCTTTTCTTGGTAAGGGCTGAATAATATCTTCTGTATTGGGTTTGTGTAGCAAGGTTTTGGTAGCTGGGGGGCTAAAGGGGTGGCTTCTGTGAGAATATGATGGAAGCCCCCCCTATTTCTGATACAGCCAATACCAGCCAGCTCCAAGATGGACCTATTGCTGGCCAAGGATAAGCCCATCAGCGACAGTGGTAGCATCTCAGGGGTAACATGTTTAAAAAAGAAAAAAGAAAAAACCAAAACAGAGCAAGAGAAATAGCAGTCAGAAGAGAGGAGTGAGAATGTGTGAGACAAACAACGTCTGCAGGCATCCAGGTCAGTGGAGAAGGAGGGGGAGGAGGTGCTCCAGGTGCCAGAGCAGAGATTCCCCAGCAGCCTGTCATGTAGCCCGCAGTAAGAGGGCAGGCTGTGCCCCTGCAGCCATGAACAGTCACGGGGGAGCAGAGACCCACCTGCAGCCCAGGGATGACTCCACACTGGAGCAGGTGGACACCTGAAGGAAGCTGTGATTCCACAGGAAGTACACACTGGCAGGGTCCTGGCAGGATCTGCGGACCCACAGAGAAGAGCCCACACTGGCAAAGGTTTGCTGGCAGGACTTGTGATCCCGTGGGGGACCAACACTGGAGCAGGCTGCTCCTGAATGACTGCACCCCATTGGAGAGACCCATTCCAGAGCAGTTTGTGAAGGACTGCAGCCTGTGGGAAACCACGTTGGAGAAGTTCATGAAGAGCTGCAGCCCATGGGAGGGATCCCACGCTGGAGCAGGGGCAGAGTGTGAGGAGTTCTCTCCCTGAGGAGGAAAGAGCATCAGAGACAGGGTGTGATGGACTGACCACAACCCACAGTCCCTGTCCTCCTGTGCCGCTTGCGGGGAGGAGGTAGAAAAATCATAAGCAAAGCTGAGCCCAGGAAGAAGGGAAGTGTTTTTAATATTTGTTTTTATTTCTCATTACTCTACTCTGATTTTACTGGTAACAAATTAAACCAATTTCCTCAAGCCAAGTCTGTTTTGCCCATGTTGATAGCTGGTGAGTGATCTCCCTGTCCTTATCTCGACCCATAAGCCTTTCATTCTCTTTTCTCTCCCCTGTCCAGCTGAGGAGGGGAGTGATAGGGTGGCTTTGGTGGGCACCTGACCTCCAGCCAGGGTCAACCCACCACAGCTTCTAAGGAAAGTTAACTGAAAAATCAATGTTTCTTTTGAGAAGAAAATTAAAACAACGAAATGAGGGAACTTTTTTCCCAAAAATGTTCACAGGAGTCAAATATTGAAGAGATCTGTTTCAAGTAGAGCTACATTCATAGTCACATAATTTCAGAACAGCACGTTTTATGTTGGAAAGATCAAAATGATACAATTCAGCCTAGGACAGCAAGCTTAGGAGCAGCCATTTTCACCTCTAATTTCAGTGCAAGGAAGAAAAAAAAAAAAAGGGAAGGCAAAAGGGCACTTCTATCTCTTGTAAAAAAAGAGGAAGGATGATAGCATCCCATTTAAAATGTGGGACGAAACAGAGGTAGGAGCAAGAGGGGAAGATGAGGGAGCTGTTACTTCCTCTCAGACTTTTCTTGCCATTCAGCTATATTGCAGGGCAGTGAGATCAAGTCCTCCAGCTGCAAGTGGGAAAAGATGACATCAAAGCTGCAAAAGTTGCCTCCTGAAGGTCCATCGTACTGCCTGCTGCTCAAAGCAACATCAAGTCAGGTTTGCATCCCTCCCTTCAGCCACCCCATCCCAGCAACCCTTGCAGAAAGGCAGCCAGATCCGACCAACAAGCTGCCACACTGGGCAGGAGCACTGCCGGCTCCCATCCGCCTCTCTCTGGAGCAACGGCCAACAGCTAATTTAAGCTTCTCTCAGCTACTGAGCTGCTGATTTTCACGATACTTTTATGTCTTTAATTATTTTTGAGAATTCTGCCTCCTCTCCAAATTGGTTGAAATCAGCCAACAGACTCAGAAGTTGTGAAGGGAGGAGTGGGCGAGGAGTGGGTGAGGAGTGGGCTGATGACAGCGAGACACGCAGAGAGGAAAAGAGGTAAGATTTTTAACTAATGGTATTCTGGCACCCAAACTAATGAATTTTTCTCCACAGGCACAGGCAAGAAGTGGTACACTGACAGCTCTGTGGGCACAGGAGCCTCATTTGAGTGTAATTTAAGACCCACATGAAAGGCAGCACACATGAGACTGAATGAAAGTCCTATGGGAGATTTTTCTTCCACTTTTCTTCCATTTGGACTTCAAGTAAGTAGTAAAGTAAGAGTTTGATGCTTGATTTCTGGGTACCCATTCAATTTTCTGACTAGCCCAAATTTCTATTGACTCACTTACCCTGTAACCCCAATCACTGGAGGGGTAAGCGCACAGCCCTGCGTGTCCCAGGGAAACAGCTGGGTGAGCGAGTGTGGCACAGCAGGCAGCTCAGAGCTTCCTGCCTTTTGTGAGTTTGTCTTGAAATGTGTAGCCAGTTTGCCTCCAAATTCTCATAATTTGGTTGCAATTTTTGTCTGTATTACTCATGTCTGTTACCTTTCTCCTCCTTAGCTCTCCTGGTACTGTAATACTATCTGCAAAAGTGCTTTGAAGTTATCCTCTTCTCACAGTAGCCTTCATGCATCTCCCCTCTGCCCCTCGGGCTTTGTCCAGCCCGGAGGCTGGTGTAGCTGAAAGCACTTGGGTTCAGTGAGCCTTGAAAGCCTTGCCTTTGTCTGACTTTCATTTTTATTTCAGAAATGGGAGTGCAAAGAAACATTCTCCTGCTCCTCTCCCAGAACTGGACAGAGACACCCAGTCACTGGGATGGCAGAGAGGGGACAGGACACAAGGCCTTGAAAATGAGCAAACGTAAAGAGGGACAAGGTCTCCCTGAACATCACTCCCTCCAGTCAGGAGCAGCATTGAGCTGGCCCACCAAAACTTACTCTTTCCAGGGAGTGGCCCCAGAAGGAGCCCTCAAACCGTCCAGCCAAGTTAAATTCAAACACAAGCTTGGCCAGACAACTTGTTTTAAGCTCAGTGTGATTATGCCAGACAGAATAGAAATAAAAATGATTTATTAATGCACCTCCCCCTGCCCATCACGTCCTCGCAGACAGATCCTTTCTCTCAGCCTCCGCTTCAGTCAGCTCCACAGCATTTTGGTTGTAGCAAACTCTTCCCAGTGCATTTTTTTCCTCCAGATGCTCTTTCCATCACCTTTGAGCTTGGGCTGTGCCGCTTTCTCACTGTTTTCAGCATTTTCCCAATTTCTGGAGGCTCCAGGGCCCAGCAGAGCAGCCTGCACTGGCCCCAGAGGAGCTGGCTGCTGCCCCTTCACAGGGACCACCACCTCTCTGAAGAACACCTCACACAAGCTAAAAATTAACAAATAAACCAGATCTTGGCCATCACTGTTCAAAGTGACAGCTCATTTTCCCGTTGTTCCTTTGAAGAGCTCTAATACCTCTGTGCTCTGCTTCAAGGACATAAAATTGGCCACTAAGCTAATGCTGGGGTCAGAGGGAGGCCATGTGCTACTCCTGTGATTTGGGCAAGTTGAAAAGTTTCTGGACACCGAAAGTTGCACAGGCTCACCGGAGGCTTTCAGAGCTTTACTTCTAAAAACCTTCATCTGTTTGATGTGTTTCAGGGCTTCCTCCCCGCCAGCTGTGGTCAAGTCTCCCCTGAGCAGAGCGTAACCCTGTAGTGCAGACACAACATCAGAGCTGCAGACAGGAGTTTAAAACAAAAGCAGCTGTCACCTCTTCATTTGGCCTAAAAGTAAAATCCATGGGTGTGGGAATCAAGTGGAAAACATGAAGTCTAGTCCTTCAAAGTGGCGAGCTGGGACAGCCAGCTCCTGCCCCCACACTGGCATGGTCCTCGTGAGCCAGCTGCCTGTTCCTCTCCTTACAGCACTGCATCGCGCCACCACGACGCCATTTCCACACCTGTGCAGGGTGAAACGCTCTGCAGCCAGAGCAGCCGGCCATCTCTCGCCGGCTCCTGCACCGCCAAACCTTTTAGACCATGAGTCACTGAAATCTTGCTGTCTGGAAACTTTCGCTGGGTTCACAGAGTGTCAGGTTTTTTGTGCTCTCCTTTTCAGCTCATCACTCTTCACTGGGTATGTTCTCTTGATTTGTGAACTGCTGGTCTCCAGGAATTTCAGTACCACATGGTTATTTGTGGTTTGGCTTTCTACATCTATCATTTCAAAGATATATGTATGTGTATACCAGTCTCCATCCCACTCCAGCTTCTAGACTGACTGAGTTCTCGCCTCTCTCAAGGTTTCATCAGTGGCCTCAGGGCAGAAAAGGACAGTTTCTGCCAGTCTACGTCCCCATACAGGCCCACAGCTGGTCATTAAACCTTTCCAATGGCCTCAGAAAATTTCCACCCTATAGCAATTATGGCACCATCAACCTCGAGTCACAGGCAGGAACCTACAAGTCTCCCTTCCAAGTATACCTGCTATAAGGGGTAAAGGTTGACATTTTAATGGCAACCACTGCATATTTTAAACAAATTAGGCTACTGAGCACATTAATACAGGCAGTCAGTGAGTTAGCTACTTAACTGATCCATTTTGGGTGAAATGGGAAAGACTGCAGGGAAGGAGGACCAGTTTTTCCTGATGTTTAAAGAGAAGAGGATGACACTTTCTGATCCATTACAGGCCTACAATTAGAAGAAAGTATTACAATTAATTACTCACAGATGTTTTCTCAGCAACAACAAAAACACCAAAGAGAAAAGTCCACAGTTGTCAAAAACCGAACACAGAAACAACACAAAACTTGGTTCACACACTGGTGAAGGAAGGATGGTGTTCTTCAACGATGCACAGAAAATTGGAACTATACTGGGGAAAAAGAAAACCAGGATTTTCTCCTCCTCCAGCCAGTGGAAGGAACTGCTTCTGCAGGAGAGTGATTGCGTGTCTTTAGCGGCACTTCAACCTACGATTTCAGTAAACAACCAAATTACTGTGCCACAGCAGCAGGATTGTGCTCTACAACACCCTTCCTCCCTTTGTGTCGTGGATCCCAGAGCAGGGGGAACAGCTTGCTGCGTCATTGTGCTTCGCTTCCAGCTCTGCGGCTGCAAAGTCCAGAGGTAGACAGGGCCCGTGGGGCTCTGCAGCCTTCAGTAATTAGGTGTGCATTAACAAAATGGTTTTAAAGTATTTTTAACAAAAGAAATCTAGGCCAAAATGTCTTCCTCAGCTGCAGTTTAATTCGGCATCTCCTAGCAAAAAATGAGATATTTCATATTCTTAAGGAAAAACTGGAACTGACAAATTCATTACTTAATCAGGCTAATCTAGTAAATTAAGAGGTAATTCTGAAGAAATAATAAAAACTCTCTAGTGGCATATTAATTATGACTTTCTTTTCAGCTATTAAGAAAGGAGGATTATGGATGTGGCCAAGAATAAAAAGACATCTATTTTCAGGGTCAGTGGCTTTATCTTTTCAGGGGTCTAACAGAAAAGAATAAATTAATTTTTCTCTATGCAGGTGATTTGAGAAGCCTCGGACCAGAGATGTCTTTTTTTTTTTTTAACTACACTGCATAATTAAACTTGCTGTATTTCAAAGTTCGGTATCTGCTCAAATACGTGCAAATTCAGATTTTTAATCAAAAATTGAGCAACCTCTTCTAACAGGCAACTCACTGCTAAAATTTAAACTTTCTAATGGTAATGTCATTCCTTAAATTTCCCACCTGTGCATTTTGTTTCTCTACCTAGAGCTGGTTGTCATTGTTTAACCCCAGCTGGTAACTGAACTCCACACAAACGCTCACTCACCTCCCCTGGTGGGATGAGGGACACAATTAGAAGAGTGAAAAATGAGAAAACACATGTTTTGAGACAAAGGCAGTTTAATATGTAAAGAAAAAGCTGCACACGCAAGCAAAGCAAACCAAGGAATTCATTCACCACTGCCCATCAGCAGGCAGGTGTTCAGCCATCTCCAGGAAAGCAGGGCTCCATCATGTGTAACGGTGACTTGGGCAGACAAACTCCATCACTCTGAATTTTACCCCCTTCCTTCTTCTTCCCCCAGATTTATATGCTGAGCATGATGTCATATGGTATGGAATATCCCTTTGGTCTGTTGGGGTCAGTTTTTAAGGGTGTGTTGACTCCCAACTTCTTGTGCACCCCCAGCCCACTCACTGGTGAGGAGCAGAAAAGGTCTTGACTCTGTGCAAGCACTGCTCAGCAGTAACTAAAACATCCTTGTGTTACCAACACTGTTTCCAGCATAAAAATCCAAAACATGGCCCCATACTATGAATAAAATTAACTCTACCCCAGCCAAAACCAGAAGACTGGTATAAAAATAAAATATTAGTTTGGGGATATCCTGGAATGTTGTGGTGCCATAGCTTTAACTATATGGCCATTGCATGTAAAACAATATCAAGCTCCATGTTGCATGGAGGGAAATCGTGAATTATCAAGCTTTCCAATCAGATGATTTCTCTGCCTTCAGAATGAGCAGCTGGACATAATCTATATCCTACCTTCCTTATCTGCCTGCTGCCTAAAGAGGAGAATGACGATAAGATTTGGATAGTTCTTTGATGCAGTGCTGTTAATCTTGAGGCAGGTTTGAGTTTCTAACAAGTTTCCTGTTCAGAAAAAAGGAAAGCAAAACCCAAAACCTAATCCATCTGCTTTCCAGGGAAGACTTGGCTATGACCATTTACTACTCATTTGCAGCTGCCCACAGGGGCCCTGTTTGCTACCTAATGCCTGGCATGTGCTCACAGCAAGTACAGAGGCAACAAACGAGCATCCTTACAGCTGCATTTTTCAATCCCTTTGTAGAAGTGTGTATCGATCAGCTGGAGCGAGTCCAGAGGAGGCCATGAAGATATGCTCAGAGGACTGGAGCACCTCTGCTATGGGGACAGGCTGAGAGAGTTGGGCTTGTTCAGCCTGGAGAAGAGAAGGCTCTGGGGAGACGTTATTGCTGCCTTCCAGTACCTGAAGGGGGGACAAGCAAGCTGGGGGGGGGAGGCTTTTCACAAGGGCCCATAGTGACAGGACAAGGGGTAATGGGTTTAAACTGAAAGCGGGGAGATTTAGATTGGGTATCAGGAAGAAATTCTTCCCAGAGAGGGTGGTGAGGCACTGGAACAGGTTGCCCAGAGAAGCTGTGGGTGCCCCATCCCTGGGAGTGTTCAAGGCCAGGCTGGATGAGGCTTTGAGCAACCTGGTCTAGTGGAGGGTGTCCCTGCCCACGGCAGGGGGGTTGGAACTAGATGATCTTTAAGGTCCCTTCCAACCCAAACCATTCTGTGATTCTGTGATTATCATTGGTTCAAGTAGCTTTCAAAAAGAGGGTTTCACTGGCCTTCATTTAGCCAGACTAAAGGGTATTTAAGGCACCATCAGTTTTTACCTGTCGGAAGCTGCTGCTGAGCATGCAGTGCAGAGGACCCTCATGGCCACTGGCGTTTTCCGGCAGAGATGAGCAGTGCAAGGCCTGCCTGCTGGCACGTGGTGGACCAAGGTTTAGTTTCCCACCTGCACCACGACAAGTGGAAAACACTGCCTAGTCAGCACAGCTCTAGGGAAGAGCAAAATCTCCAAGTGGGGCAGCATCTAGGCTTAAGGTTTCCAGCAATTGCCTTTTCCCATCTTGAAGGTTAACTGGCAACAAATAATAAAATATATGTCATTTATCACCTTACAGCAAGTGACTGCAAGATATAGTCTGTGTGTGCCTTCTGTCTTTGTCATTTAAAAAGCATTAGAAAGACCTAAAGCATGGGGGCAGTCTGAAGCCAATACATGATGCCTCCTCTCCAGACAGTCCCAGTTTTACTGAGCGTATGTAAGATTTAGACATAAGTGATTGTGTCCCAACCTCCTCCAAGTCTTTCTTCTTTTGTTATCATAATATTTTTTCACAACACCCCACTCTTTCAGTTTATTCAAAACAAAAATTCTTTGAATGATCCATATATAAAGAATAGCAGTGTAGAACTTGATCCCAGCAGACACAGTACACACATTTTAGATCTTACTCCTTACTTCCATCTACACCTTATGCCACCACTGCTGTTGAAAGTAGTCTGATCTTCCCACTGCAGCAATCACATTTTCGTACCCTTTTTCCTTGCATGCTGATGTATCAGAGCAATGAACAGAACCAGGTGATTAATTCAGGTTAAAAGTTTTTTATTCACCTGGAGTGGTTTCCCTGATCGTTTTTACCACCTGGATGTACAACATTTGCACCACACGAGAGAAGGGGACTGTAAGAAGGAGAGAGAAACTAGTGGGCTGGTGGTGTGTGAAAGGGGGCTGAGAAGAAGGAGGCTGTTTTGTTTGAAGACAGAGAAATTTCATGAAGGTTTATGGTGTGCATGAATCACTAGACTTCATTTCAGGATGCCAAAAGCCTGTGATGCCAGTAAGATGGAGGACACACTTTTTGGGAAGACAAAGTTCAAAAGGGAAAGTACCACATGCCTATAAACGGGTTGTCGGTTTATAATCTCTGTGGACATAAAAATTAATGTTCTAGACAGACTGAATACTAGTCTTTAGCTTTGCAGCTATCTCCCGCATCAAGAATCGTTCCACGAACCAGCTGTTAAATAGCAACTATTAACTTGTAAATGAGAGTAGGATAAAATACACGCTTTTATCAACATAGATAAAATAGCACTTTTTCTGCCTTTCAGCAAAAATAATCAGAGAGCCCTAGTGGGATCTCATATTACTCAGACTCCTTATTTGTAGCTTTTACACTCCAGCACACTTGCTGATAATGTATGAAGTATGAAATTAAAACTAAATCAATTGTCAGAACAAATGAAAAAGTACACTATGCAATGCATTATCCTCTGGTCTTTCATTGTATTTCTTCATTCACCTGCTAATGCCCCAAATCCATCCATTTACAATGAATCTTCCAGTCATTAGTGGGATTTAGCAGGCTTCCACTGTAAAACAGTATTCAAATTTCTCATGAGAGTTGCTATGTATAGTGTTGAAGGGCGCCAGATACAAAAGCTGTCAGTCCACAACTATATTTGATTTCCATATGCTTATCCAAACTCACCTCCTGTGCTGGGAAATTAACACGAGGTGTGAATTTTTTTGAACAGTTCCTTTTTTTTTTCTTTTATAATCATCCTCATCAAGACTCACTTTGGCGCAGAGGTTTATGTGGGAAAACTAGGATGTGGCTGCATGACTAATTTTTAAAGCCTGTGCACAGCTTCTCAGGAATGCAGCTGGATGTAACTCCTTAGTGGCTTGCTTGTGATGACTGAATTGAAATATATTGTTAATGCTTCTCTGCTCAGGGAACACGAGCTCGTTAGAAGTTGAGTCTAGAGCTGAAGTATTAAGTGATTTGTCCTTTTCTACTCTTTTATTACCATTTTAGAGCAAATATTTTACATAAAAATAAGTGACAACTTAAAAACTTAGCTCGTACATTAACATGATAATATCAGATTTCATTCCTGTTCATTTACATTTATTAGCATAAATGGCAGGATTTGGAAAATGCCATTTGGCTTCCCTCCTGAAATTTGCAGCAATATTTATCATCTAGAAATTATTTAATTAGTACCTTGTATAGTAAAGATTCATCTATGCCATTCAAACCACATGGCAATTCCTAATTTTCTTACTTTTCAAAAGAAAGGAAATTTTTCTAACTTGGAATAATTTAGAAACTTCTTTAAAGGCCACCACTTCCTTCGATAGCTTTTTAGCATGCATGAGAAAAGTGCTATTTAATTTCACACTCAACTAATCCTTTAACAATTTTCTTTCAGGCAGAATATAAAAGGTTATTATGAATTCCTTAATAAAATAAAAAATAAGTTATAGCGGACATGTCTTTAACCTTGGACCAGCTTGAGTAATTTTTTTTCCCTCAGATAAGACACAGACGATCAGCACAAATGGCAAGTGATAAATTGGCCTCTGGGAATTACTCAGGAGTTCTCATCCTCCCTTTTTCATATCAACTTTCTCTGGAAATGCCTCTCCTCTGCTACTTCTGGTTTTAGCATCAGTCAGTCAATTTGATTCTTCCCACCCCTTAACTATCAATGGCAAAAGTCATCAAGCTCTGATGTTACATAAATTTTAACTCCTTGTTAAAATGAAGTAATTTCACAAAGACTACACCTAGTTAAGATTCATGATGAACACCCAATTGTCAGAAGGGTGTTCTGACATATCTTCAAGGCTTATTTATCTTTTCCTATGTCCTTGGATTTGCTGAACAGAAAAATATCTGTCGCATTCTTTTACAAGATACAGCTCCACGAATTCCATTGGCCATATGATCCATAGCATTTATACCTTGGAAATAATCCTCTCTCTTAATTTACCAATTTCTGCCTTACCAATTGCCAAACTCTCACCATATTATGGGCCCCAGCTTCAATAACTAAGGACATTCTGTTTGAAAAGAAAATAAACCTATAGGTGCTGTTATTTGTATAAGACCCTTCTGGTCTTATTAACAGATGTTGAAGCATTTCAGGCACCTAATGGTGTAGCTCAAAAAAGTAACTACCTCTGAATGGCTATGGTGGTATTAGTAGTAGTTGTTGTAGTAGTAGCAGCAGCAGCAGCAGCAGCAGTAACAGTCATAGTGGTAACATCATCTCTTCTTGAGAGTAACTCTAGACAAGTCAGCTAAGCTACTTTTTCATTGCTGCTTTTTTCTCCAGACACTTAAAATTAGATGAGTATGAATAAATCATGACTAGCTTTAAAATCTGTTAGGAACATAGAAATACAAGGTATCTTCTGTGTTTCTGAGTCCCAGTGTCTTGCTACAACAGGAAACACCTATGAGGACATATCAGAAACACCTCAAGAAGAAAGTTTCTCATCAACAGATCAAGTTCTACCCGAACTTGAGTTGCAGTTTCTTTACTCCGATGGTCCTATTGTAAAAAAATCTTAAAAATCTGTTTGATCAGTTAGAAACCAACTTCCAAATGCCAGTTTACATTTGTCATGGTTAATTTCTACCTATATGCTTTTTTCTAGCTCGTGCATTTAGCATAAATAGGTATTTTTCCAACCTTGTATTTATTAATGGCTTGACAAAATGGGCAGCACTGCAGGCAGATGCAAAGAAAATGGCACAACTCTGTCCAGTGTCCCCTCCCCACCCACTTAGGTAGGGTGAACACTTGTAGAAATGACTGAGCGCTGTGGTTCATGACTCAAGTCAATCACTGAGAAGGATCAGGAAGACATCTCATTACCGTTACACCACCAAGACATCATCACCATTACAGGTGGGTCATCCCATCAACTCTCTATTTCATGGATGCTTTGGTCCCTCCTCTGGCCCCTGCTGCAGAAAACTGCAGGCAATATGAAGCCTCAGTGTAGCAGCTCAGTTCCTACTGAAGCTATTAGGTGTGGGCTATGCAGGTATATACACAGACAAGTATAAAATGCATAGACATCATTTTTTGAAAGCTGTCATTTCTCAGAAGGGCCCATTAAGGTAGAAGCATGCTGCTATTACAAAAATTAATTTACAGCCATTTTTTAAACACCTAATTTCCCCACTACTTCCCTGTATGTAACACTACTTCAAACAGCTACACACGGTCTCATTTAGTGAATATACGAGGAAGAGGTCTGCATTATGTTTGCTAAAAGAACTAGGATTTCAATTCCATCTGCCGCTGGGTGTGTTTGATTTGTATATTAATTATGCCTGTTTGTAGCTGTAAATTTGCTCCAGATTAGCAGCTGATTGGCTCCGCACGTGGATTCATTACACTGCATAGTTCCCTTGCACTTTTACAGTTTTCAAATGATTCCATGCTCATGCTTTTAAAACTGCTTTTAATACCTCTTATTTGGTGTGAGCTTTCAACCCCTGTCTTATGCAGACAATTGTTTTTCCCCTTAAGAGAAAACATGTTCCTTTGATTCTTTTCTTTATGGACCCGTTTGGCTGGTGCAACATCAGCTTTGTCCATGGTGCTACTCTAAAATACAAGACGAAACTGCTTCTTCTGTCAGACTTACAGGGAAATTCAGCATATTCAGATTTAGCATTTGCTACGTGGAATGCCTTAAACTAATGGGTTTAGGAATTACACGAGGACTCAGCAGGTCTTATACACATACCCGTTCCTGAGCAAACTTTAAATGCTTGTCACGTCGAAAGAAAAACTCTCCCACATGTGGAACATTTTTGCTCTTGATCACTGGGTTTTCTCCCTGCTTTTCAAAATGCCCAAAAGTTCTGAGCTGTCACCTTTGTAGTTAAGACCTGCGAGATACGCCTGAAAATGTAACACATCTGAAACGAGCTGCATAAAACCTGCCTTTGTTGAAGCCGCTCCCATTTGTGTCCGTGGGTGTGAATGCTTGTGTACACTTAGAAAATAAATGTTGAAGAGGTCAAGTTGATTTCCTTCATATTTTAGGAAAAGAATCACTCTGAGCTGAAAAATTGTATGCCAGGTTTCTGCCTGAAGCAAATTTTTACGATCAAATTAAAAACCTTTGAGACTAAGGGTTTATAATGGAAAGACTAACACAGCCTTTACCATGGCAGCACTAGCAGGCACTGCAATAATATTAGGAAAGCTCTCCCTGCCCACAATCTAAACTAAATAAAAAAGATGCCATTTTCTAACATATACCCCAGGCTAGCAAATAACAATGATTTAATGTACTTGCCCTGTGGTAATATAGTAGCACTGCAAACCTCTGAGCCAATTTTTCTTTTCTTTTTTTTTTTTTTTTTTTTTTTACCTTTTTAAACATATATGCCCCATAGGGAAAGGATTGCAATTTAGCTCTTATTTGTGGATATATCGCTTTCATTTCGACAATTCTTGAAAGCCTTCCTGCTGTCACACGCTACTGTATGCGAGCACCCAACTGAATAAAGACCCACCAGGCTTTTTCAGGAGTTTATTCACAGGTTTGGCTTTGCTTATTGTAGTATGCACCACATTTAAATTAGATGAGGGCTACTGTAAAGCAATAACATTGTCAATGACTGGAATCTCACTTTCCCCTCTAACAGTCTGAAGCAAATTAATGTATTGGTTGTTCATTAACAAGTAAACAGTTTCTGCTACAATGTCAAGGAAAAAGAATGTGTTCATTAATATGAACAATCTTCATCTACAAAGATGATTTACACAATGCATGTCATGAGATAGCTTTCCCCTAACTAGTACACTACCAAAATGAAAAGCTGATTCTTAGGACTTTCTTGAAATTACAATATTGTTTGTTTACCAATAAGAAAGACAGTCTCAGTCACCTATGCCACCATTGTAAGCTCTATAGTAAGTACTTAAAAAAAGAGAGATTTCCGGAATCACTTGTGGAATTAATAAAATTGATAACTACAGACTTACACTGCATCAATGATACATATTATTCCTGTGATAAGTTAAGCTAAAAATAATATTAATTTGGTTATAGAAATTCCTTAAACAACAACACTTAAATTATTTCAAACTTGATTTTTTTCAAGAATTTTCTGAAAAAATCAGCAAACACTGGCTAAAAAAGCAAAGCAGTTTGGATACACCAATGTAATCAGCATGCCTAGTGCTTTTCTGTTAACCCTCTGAGTAGAACCATAGTATTCTGGATTTTTTGTACGTTAATGCTACGAAACTTGTAACTTACAGAAATATTAATTTTTATGTCATGACTTCATAAATCATGCTCTAAATATATTTGGGCTGGGCACCTCATCTAGTCAGCGATTCATCCATCCTAGAATTTTAATTATCCACTAGAGAAGCCAGTCCCTAGCAGCTATAGGAGAGGTTTAAATGATTGCCCTAGATTAAATCCCTAATTCTCAGATGGATACATCTAGATGAGACAACGCCCAGCTCAGTACTGTTTAACTAACCCTGTGCTATCACCTATCAGTACTACATTTTCACATCAAGGTTTGCTTACTGCATGTAAGCTCACTAGAATATTGCACTTAGGTTGGAGTCCACGTTATCCCCACTTACACTTAATTGAGAGGAATTGAGCTGGAAGTGACCCTGTCCTACTCTCCTGCTAATATTAAGATCAGACTGTCAGGCATCTCCAGAGACCAAATATTAGATGACCTGAATCACCCTTTGGAAGTGCTCCTTTCCATCTCCTTGGTGATAGACGTTGTCTACCACGACTGCCATCCATCTCAGCTAACTACACCGGCTTGGTGGGAGGAAGTTGGCCTTGTATATCTAATAAGCATTAAAAAACGCTCTGTTGTGACATTTAGCACCAATACGATGCAATGATTCTAAAGGTAAATGAAGAAAGAAGTCAGGAGGACTGGCACATGTTACAGTAAAACGACCACAGTTTGCTATGTGCTCTCCCAGGTTATCACATTAGAAATAGTCTGTTAGCTTTGATTTCTTTTTTTTTTTTTTTCACTGGTGTTTCAAGTATTTTTAAGGCCACATATTCTGTCTTCACTTACTGCCCAGGAATTCAAGAGGTTAGACAAGAAAACGGGCAGTCGCTGCCAAAGAAGCCTGAACCATTATTATTTCCATGAAACCATACATATATATACATATATATGGTTATATTTAAAAATATATATGGATATATTTAAAACCATTGTTGCAAACTCTTTTAAAACAGTTTAAATATTCAGATACTTCTTCTTGAAACCTAAAAAGAAGCTATCAGCAATTTGAAACCCAATCTCTCACAGGCCTAAAAATAACTTAAAAAAATATTTTTATAGCTAAGTTCATAAAACATAAACCAAAGATCAGAAACATACAAGATGTTGGGGATGAGTAGGGTTTTCAGGATCTAGTATTATTATTACATCCATTTTAAGTAGTACAAGATGGTGTAAGATGAAGGAGCCAAACATCTTATTTTAATGATAACCCTGTATTCCAAAGCAAAGCAAAGGTGATAGGAAAATCCCAGATGGGTTTTGAGTATTTCTCATGCATAAGGTGAGGCATATTTTTATATTTTTTTTTCTTATGACTTCCCTCTCTAATTAAGAAGAATGAACATTGGCCTTTGCTTTAAGACTGCCAAATTTTCCCAATAGTCAAGGAGCATGTGGTACTAATGGACACCTTTCTGTTACCAAATGTATGTCTTGAATTTACATGGCTGAGTTGTATCTGTTCTAACAGGAAGGCTGTGATATAATATGGGGAATAATATGGGAAGGGCAGTGCTGGAAAATATGTGCCAGATCCTGACCTTCTGTAAACTGATGTAAGTAATTGACAAGGGAGGCTTTAGCTTGTCTGAGGGTATGATCCCACGGAAAAAGAATCCCTGTCCTATCCTAATGTTATCAAACTCCAACCATTAACATCACAACCGCAGTGGCTGTGCCCTATCTACCAAGGGTCTTCTCTCCACAGTGGCTCTAGGGTTGGATGGGCACAGTTAAGGATCTGCCACAGACACAGCCCTTTCACAAAAACTAAAATCTGACAACTTTTCTACGGCAGTTCCTTTTTCCCTTCATCTCTTGCCCCTGTAGAGTTCTCCAACAAGACACCCATTTGCTTCATTTGGGTTTAAGGTGTTGTTACTCAGGCTCCAGACAGGGTAACCGAGGCTGTGCACAGACCTTCTGCCCATGGATGCAAGTTTAGAGATCAGAGCCTCCTGGTGACTTAGAGTGAGATTCGTTCTGCTAAACTCATAATGGAAGTTTCATGTCTCATATAAGCTTCCACCAGCAGTTCACTCGACAGTCAACGAAGTGGGAGCAATAGGTGAATCAAGGCACGAGTCCTGCCTAAATGCGTGCTCATGACAGGTGAGATGAACCAAACCTGGAAATGCTCATCTCGCTGTATTACCAAGGAAGTCTGGAGATCTAGTTTCAACTAAATGCCTCACTTCTAGATTATAAGCATTTAAAAGCTTTCTGTATGAAATGCTTGTACCACTTCTGCGAAGATTCACAAGATGAAATCCCTGTATTTAAAGTCTTCAGAGCTTTTAATATATAAATTTTTGTGACTGAGGCAATGAAAGATGCACTTTAAAGGACGGAGAAACAAAAGAATTTCATTTTTTCTTGAAATGCAGTTCAATTGATATTTCCAACTAGAAATGCAAAAGAGCATTACGCTAGCTCCAACAAGCTGCAAGTACACATTTGCTGCCCCAACTGCTCGTAGGGACGGGTCCATGAGCAAACAGAACTCAGAATGGAAATGGCACCATGACCAAATTGCCCTGTTCCTCCACAATTTATTTATACTTCCCAGCAAGACCAGAAAAGTCTGCATATCTTTTTGGGCAGCATACTGATACATCTAGCTGTATGATATGAAAGAAAAAGTGAGAAAGAAAGAGAGAAAAAGGGCAAGGGGAGAGAGGAAAACACCTTTATGTGACTTTTTAAAGATACCATGAGAAAATTTTAACTTTGGAGGAGAAAACTGCCATTTTGTATGAATAATCAGAGAAAATATAAATTTCACATGTTGGTTTTTATTTTAGAATAGGATTTTGGAAGTTGCCTTTTCCATTCATTAGCATTTCCGGGTGATTTATTAGTAAGTTTTCTTTCAAATTTTCAAGTCTGAAGCAAAAGCCTACAAAGTGTAACATTTCTGTAGCAGCCAACTTTAGGATAATGGTTAAATAAGATGCTACAATGCTGTGTTGAGGTTTGAACAAACCAGAAATATGTATACTCTGTGTAAATGCCCATTTTATTAAATATTATAAATAGAACTGGTGAATCATTTTTAGCTTTTCCATTCTAAGACAAAGCTTTAGCTAATTCAGTTTAAGTTTTACATATATATTAAATGACACGTGTTTTCCCCGATTTAGAAGTGCTCTAGCTATTTTAAGGGTAATTCTCGTCAATATTAATCTTTAAAAGTGACTCTTCCCGAATAACCAGGTCATGCTGAGATGATGCCTGTACATTTCTGAATGTGAGGCAAAGGAACCAGGAACCTCTCAACTAGATCATTCCATACCATTACATGACAGAACGTGTCCTCAAGCCATTTCCCAAGACTCTGCATTGTCATTAGCAGCAAACGATATGGAAGCAACCTTTTGTGGCCATCATCATGTCATCTGTAAACTATGAGGCTGCCCTAAACGGAATTTCCCATTTAGCCTGCATAACAGAGTCGCTCCCTGTGGAAGTATGATGCAGGTTTAGAATGAGCTGCTGTAGAAGATAGTTTGTTTAATTTTATTTTCATTTTTTAAAGCCTATATTTGTAACCCCTAAGCAATAGTGCGTTTGATACTGTTTTGGCCAGAAACAGGCAAGGAACTTGAGGGTACTATAAAAGATATGTGCGTATAAAAGCAAAAAAGCCAGAATAAAGCCCTAATGTGGGTTGTCAAGATTTAAGTTGATCGTTTACTCAGAGGGTTAACATGTGCTAAAATTACATACTGCAGTTCCTAGCTTCACTGATGAAAACATTCACTGCTTCTACCCTTAAATAAAAAAGCAAAATAGCCTTAACCCTTCGAGGATCGTATTAGCAGCAAGTTGCAATCTAAACAGAGAACAAGTATTTCATTCGATTAGGAAATTATTCTTAAAAAGATTCTGTGAGCACCCTTTTGTGTTCCACCATCCCAGCGTTTACTGCTGGATAGATCAGCTGTAATCACTTCACACAGGTCTGAAGGATTTTCAGGGTCTCAAAGGGTTAAAGCCAAGACTTTCGAGTAAAAGTGTTTTATTAAAAGGGTGAGTTAGGTGAGCGAACAGTCTCGGATGAACTTGGTGAATAGTCTTCCGATTCGGAGTTGAGTTCAGGTGGAGCTTGCTGTGCCTTATAACGTCCCCTCACATCCTGGTTGCGTCTTCGTCGGAAAACCTGCCTCTCCTTATCAAGAGCGGTGGTCTGGCAGGGGCATAAAATAAGAATAAATGAAATTAGGCTGTGTGTGAAATGCAAAGCTAATGAAAACCATGAGTTTTTATGTGGCCTGCAAATACCAGGGATAATAAATGTTCAGACCAAATTAAACCTGTTCTGTCTCAGTCAGGTCTGAAAGGTTGAGCCCACAACATAGCTAAATGCTTTAAAAAGTGCATTTCCCAAACCTTAAGAGGTAGCGTGACATCATCAAGCAGATACAGTACCATGTATATGGATGCCATATGTTCTACTTCTGGATGCTATTAATTTCATCCTCTAATAGATTCAAATTTCAAGCCAAATACCAACTGACCTCCCCCCCCCCTTCTCAAAGTATAAATCCGTTTCTACAGGCAAGGCAGAGATGTACGCTTGTCTTTGATTTGACCTAATGAAGGCTGATACACACTCACCCATGTTCAAGTCAGTGCAATCGGCTAACAAAGATGGATTGTGATGAAGTTGTCAGACAAGAGAGAAAAACAAACACGGAAGGGAGCTAGCCCAGCTCTTTGACACCTCCTCATGCCGCTCAATGGATGTTCTTAGGGAGAACGCCGAAGAGCTCTGACAGAAAGACCCGTTTAGCCTGACCACCCTGTCTCCTCCTGTTAACCAAGGTCTATCGAATTAAATACTCCACTAATTTTATCTAGGTCTATGTAGAGTATCTAGAAATGGGGAAAAAGAACGTTTACTTGATGGGCTTTGTATTTTGATCAGTTTCTGCCACTGTTGGGAATGCAAGTCTTAATAAGCCGGCTGTGATTTCTAGTCACATCCTTTCTTCTGCTTTGTCTGGCACATTTACAAGGGGAAACTGCAATCCGGGTAAGGGCAGCCCAAGTCTGGCCAATGATTTCAAGCACAGGACTGGATTTTGCTGTTTTCTTGATTACAAGGTATTAGACTGCAGTCCTTGAAATCGCTGTAAAACAAAGTTCAACAGGATGGCCTTGATTCAGCAAGAGCACTGACACATAGTTAACAGCCTTCTGAAGCAGGGCTGCCCTCTTAAAACATGGCCCGTGCTTTTTTGTTTAAAAAGCAAACCGGGAAAAGGCAGGTGGCTAGTAAGATGACATACAAAATGCAAACAAATATCTGACCATGGCACTGGAGGCAAAGATAACTTCGAGAGCTGAATAGGTTTGACTGGTAAGGCTTGTAAAATTTGTCCCTAGTATGAAAATCTCCATTTAAAAGAATGCAGCCAAAAGGTTATTCTGCTTCAAAGAATTTATTGTTTTCTCTTGAGATATACATGACTGATTTCTCCAGAAAATCTACCAGCTCTACCAGTGAGAGCCTCAGAGGAGAGCAGAGATGTATTTAGAGCCAACGTGTTTTTGAGAACAAAATGAAAACTAAATCCACCATACTGGTGCAGAATAGCATTACAGCAACTCCTGCTCTCAAATAATGCAATCAGCATTCAAAAATGATGCAATAGAGACAGAAAGATGGACGAGAGAACAGAGCTACTATTGCAAAATATAGACTAAAATGCTGAACACTTATTTTTGTGTCTAGAACCTACCTTAAAGGGGTAAACTAATTAACTTTGCTAAGTTCATCCCTGTATTTTAAATAATAGCCACAAAATCCAACATTTCTCATCTGCTGAGAATTCCTTTGTTTACTAGTAATCTTCTGGTTAAGAGCTCTAATTAGTATTTCAATGCCTTCTACATTTCTTAGCCTTGAACCAATTCAGTTTTTGATTATTTTTTTAATGTGAAACAGCAGAATACCTAGATCTTTTACACACAGTGAATATATGGCATACAGTATGTAATTCTGTGTGAAAATTGAAAAGAATGGCATATATTACCATTCTATAAAATACAGATTTCCATTTAAAAGTTTTTTTATACTTACAGGAAATAAGCATTCATTTAAAGTTTAAACCACATCACATCATCCTGTGGTAATAGATACTCTAAGAAAGTTAAACATTTCTGGTTGAATAAATGAAAATATTTCTATTAAATTCAAAATTTATTTTTAAAACCTGCTACGTGAGAATGGTAAATGTATATGCAAATACTGAAAGTATTTAAAATTAGGTAAGGTACACAGAAATGAATGTTTTTTGAATTTTAGTCTAGGATATTAGATATTTTTTAAAGGACAAAATTATGAAATTGCAAAACTAGCTAGATGATAAAATATCAGGACATCACTTTAAAGATGTCTCTAAAAAAAAAACCCCAAGATACTACTTTTCTACCATTTGGGGGGAAGCTTTAGGGGCTTTTGTTTAAATATATTTGTTAAAATATACATAAAGGCACTTCCAGCCTCATTAATCAAAAATGTTAAGCAAAAAACCCTCATCATCCCACCTAATCAAGCACCTTATGCTGTAGTTTGTAAGACCAAATATTTCTGACTTCCTAACCCTACAGAAACTTCCTGAGATATTTCAAGACTATGTTTTTCTTTACATTTTTATCCCAGATCTCCCTTGAATTTGATCTAATTGGTGTTTATAAAGGCGTGCTTGTTGACTCAGGGGCATTATTGTGGTTACTCTCCTGGCTTGAGAGACATCCAGAGCCTTTTTCACCCAAAGAGCTTATCGAATAAAAATGTTTAAAGGCACAGAGAGCCAAAGAAGGGAGTATTTATCTAGTGAAAGCAAAAATACACAGATTGTATTCTAACAGTGTTTAACATGTCAGAACCACAAAATAGGTCAGTTCTGGCCACAGACAGAGCAGTCACAAGCCCTACAGAACTTGCAAGACCGGGTTTATTCTGCCCAATGTTATGATGACATTTTGCACTTCCAGTGCCTATTACACTGCCAGGCAGTATTGTCACTGCATTCTGCACAAATGCTGGTTTTCATTTAATGAGGTCATGGTTATTTCTTACCTCTATGAAATTTCAAAATATGATAGACTAATGATTTGCAACTCAGAGGAGATGGTAAGATACATTTGAGTAATACTGCATGCTTTTTCTAAGAGCAATTTTCACCTACTCTACCCTCCTGTGCACATGGGCATATTCAAAAAATCACCTTTTACATTATTATTCCTGTTTTTGTAACAAACACCTCTTATACTCATTGCCTTGGTTTAATAGATTTATTATTTCATCTACCATTCAGCTGGGTGGCTTGCCGGTGCATGAACCGGTCCATTATGGATTTCCAGGGCATTTCTACTTTAAGCTACTCTTTCAATAAATAATACGAGGATCTGAAGTGCACTTACGCTTCACAGGGCTGCAAATCCCAGATTTTCATTATCACATTTTGACATTTTTTTTCCCAGCTCGAGGTGAGAGAGTGAGAACTTTGCGCACTGTATGATAGTAATGGCAACTAAATGGTAAGGATAGCATTCTTATTTAAGATATATGGCTGTCCTCTTCCAATCCATATGAGGAAATGTAGAGCTTCTTATCCAGCAGCAGATAAGTGGATTGCCTCTAACAGTTTGGTGCTGATGGGTCTGAAGCACTTCATTAAGCACTAATGTATTTTGCATCAACATTTAGTAATCCTGACACCCAGTACCAAATGGTTAACAAGCCATTTTTGGAAATGCATTTAATTTTAATTAATGGAGTATTATTTCAAAATCACTGTTTCTGTCACCTATATACTGAGGTGCAGTTAGCATTTTTCTGGGATTTTGCCACAAGGATGGTCTTCTTCCTGATTTCTGTGTCTTGATGTTGCAGGGCTCCTGAGCCATACAAATTCTTTTTTCTTGGAAAACATTGAACCCTGTGTTTCCGAACAGACATTCAAAAACCACAGCTGCTTTGATATATATGTTGGATTTGCAGTGGGAAGCACCTTATTTTAGCTGTGGGATAATATATTCTGTCAGGTCAGTAATTATTGGATTGAAGTAACTGCATTTTATGAATGCAAGCAGTGACTGTTTTTTCTTTCACTTGACTTAATTTACTTCTGGCCACCAAATACAGATATATATTCATTTCATTAATAAAAGAATATTATTGTGCATTTTGCCTGTTAGCCCATCCATTATTCATACCAGCCAGGAGACTGAACTGGGGATGCAGCTGTTCACGCATTAATCTAAGAAACCCTTCCCTTCCCTCCCTTTCGTTCTGCAGGAGCATATTTGCAATTTGTTTGCAATTTTCGTGATGCTTTGTTTAGCGTGTGCAATTATGTGGACACGTGTATCAAAACACCGGTATTTCTCTTCCAGTGCATTCTTTTATATGCAAGTACGTGTATGCACGTATTTAAATGTTAACACCCAGGTAATTTTAGCCTATTTCCATAAGCTTCTGCCCAGTGACCTCCACACGTTGAGATATGCAATGGCAGGTTTTCCTGCTGTAAAAATGACCATTAAACAATGCTCGTGGCACAAACCACGCAGCCCTTCAGTCTGACCTTCTTTTCTTTTTTCCATGGGTTTCTCAGGTTATATATATATATATTTAGAAATAAATAAATATATATATATATGTGATTGATTCATGATTCAAGACACTTTTTGGAGAGTACTTCAAGCTTAGCAATGCACCTCAGTCCAGGAGTGAAAGACACATGTTACTTTTAGCCCCTCAGGCACAAGCTATAACTAAGTCAAGTTACACGGTGATTTGGAGACGTGCAAATGACCACATCGAGGGGACAAATTAATCGAGTGGATTTGAACCTAGACCTCCAAATACAAAAGGCCAGTGCTTTAGCACACCATGTAACTTTTGGCATGGAATTTAGCTAAAATGAAAGTAAAAAAGAAAGAAAATCAAATCAATTTGATGTATGCTTGTACTGTATTGGTGAGTGAATACAAAGACAAGTATTCTACACGTATAACTGCTGCACTCATATTGCTATATTTAAGTTTGTGTTTACTCTTTGACATCCCCCCTTTTTAGAGACACGATTCCTCAGCTGCTTTCAATTACACGTGGAAGAGACTTAGTGCCAAGTTGTTTGCATGGGTGAGTTTTATTTATAGTTTGTACATCAGTCGTGGTTTTCTTAGTCAAAGAGGAGGAGAAGAGATTGTAAATGAGTTTAGATGTTTGCCTGCTTTTACCAGTATTCAGTTTACAGAGGGTTTTACGGTATTAAAAATGGCGCTTTACAGACAGCAAGCCTGATTCCCAACTACTTTGCCCATTGTCAAGATGTCTGGCTGTACCTTTTGACTTCAAAGTGTATAGTATCCACTTGGGGCAGGTGTAAGTAACTTGACAGATGCAAAGTAATGGGAATTAGGAAGCAAACACAGAGGGTGGAACTGTGGGTTTTCAAATGAGCTATTCAGATGCTTTTTTAACTGTGATAGTGAGAACTATATTTTAAAAATCCAGCATTTTATGAATTCAGGATTGACTGGATTCATAACTTTGTTAAACATCCCATGTAACTCATCTCCTTGCTATTGATAGATAAGATCTTTAATGACTTTCCCATAAAATTCCTGGGTTTTACTTTGCTCTGTGGAGCAAAAATTTTAATTTGTGTATGTGGATATATAAAAAAAACCCCATACACTTATATTTTATACTAGTCATATATAATACTACATATACTAATATTTTCTACTAATGTTTTACATTAGATAGATACACCCACTCTGGTGCTCCCTTGATATTCTGAATCAGCCCAGAAAAGGCAGAAAATTCAGGCCATTCTGTCAGTAGCAGACTAAAACCATGTTAAGATTCAGACATTACCCAGAACCAGCAGGGAAATTCAGGGTTGGAGAAAACATTGGCAGTTATGCAAAGTATTGCCTTCAACAGGGTCTGCCATTAGGAGGAACAGGTAAGGCAGCTATGGACCAGCCGTTGCAACACTTGGTGTTAAAGAGAAGGCTTGAAATACTTTCACTCTTAATATTCTGGCTTAATTACAAGAAAGCCCAAAAACTTGAGTCATGCAAACTGTTAAAAGCTCCCGTCTTAAAGAAAAGGTTATTATAAGAAAGTAAATCTATCATCAGTCATGATGTTGCTGAAGGACAATGCAGGTGCCATTTGGACTTTTTTGTGGTCACTGTTGCTAAGCTCCAGTAGAAGGGAAACGATAAAAGATGCATGCATTGCCCTTAACCCTTTGATAAAGAAACCTATCAGAGAATGGTCAGACTTTTGAAAAAAAAACAAACAAACCAGAAATCCCAAACATAGTACCTCTGCTCAGAGATGGGTGATCTCTGCTGTCTTTGACTTGAGTTGACACTGGCAATTTGGGATGAATGCAGATGTGATTGTACCACGGGCAACACCCAGGGATACCAAGGCTGGCTTGCCTGGCTTTCCCGGAATAGTGTTTCACCAGCCTTGGGGCAGTGCAGGCTGTGGGGCTTTAACTGGGACCTCCAGATCTCATTTCATACTGATGCTGCTTTGGCTATATCTGCACTTCTGACTGCAGGGCTGGTGCTTTTAAAACATGTATCAGTCTGGGATCCAAACGATTTTACTGATTTGACCCCTGTGTTTTTAATGATGTACCTCATATTCAAGGAACACTGTAAGATTTTCCAGGCGTTTTATCTCCTACCTGCTACAGCAAGCATTGCTGTACATAAGGTTTGTTGTATTTTAGTATCTCAAAAAAAAAAAAAAGTCATGTAACTTTTGCACATATCATCTTACTGAACAGGAATAAAACAGGATGCAGAATGAGTGCTCAGAAAATTAGGACTCTGAGGCACTTTGAATAGGAAAGTCTTTTAGGCAAAGGAAGGAAAAGGTTTTCTGGTTGATTGAAGGAGGAAATAGTGCCATTTAAAAAGATGTTTTGGAAGACTGCTAGAAACTAGGGATGAAAACGATCAAAGGAGTGAAGAAGAAATGAATAGTTTAACACTAACAAAGAGAGCATTACATTTTCCTTGGGACCTGCTTTCATTTTTCCGCTGTACTTGTGAATTCAAGTTAATTTTCATGGGCCTGCGATAAATTAACTGTTTTATAGATGGGAACTGATGAACCTTCTCATATGCTTTACATTTGCGCTTACAGTTACTACTAAGAAGTAAACACTTGCTAAACGGAAATGCTTTTGCTCAGGCTGAAATGCTGGTCAGCACAGCAGTTGCTTGTGCCTTGGCGATGAGACAGGGCCAAACACCGGGCAGTGCCTGTTCGAGGTACCCCCCGTTACAGCATCTCCTAATTAAGCAGCTACGCCCTGCTCTCCCGATTTGCCTATCCACACTAGGTGCCCTGTTTAGAAAGCACTAATTATAAACATTGTTGTTACTGCCCCCAGCTGGAAAACAGAGCAGTTTATGTATGAATAAGAGAGATTATCGCCCATCTGCTCCAGCCCATTATTCAGGGATGTGTCATTTTGTATGCTGATGGCAGCCATTACTGGTGCTTTAGTCAAATGGCCTTTTTTTTTTTTTTTTTATAGCGTTTATTTATTTACGAAGTTGCAGAATTAGAGTCTTTCCCCCCCTACCTTCCCGAAACGCACATGGTTTGTTTCAAAACGAGGGCTATGCAGTTAAACTGAGTCAAGGCCAATCTGAGAGGAGACACTCGCTGTTACCACAGGCTCTTGTTTCTGGTGGTCTGCTCCCCCTGAAGCTGGGGGTTTAAAAGCTCCACACACTGTGTACAGCACATGGAAAGGCAGATTTCTTTCTTTTTGGTTTACAATAAAAATTCTAAAGCAGAGAAGGAGTGTAAGCTGATCATGGGCAGCAATTAAACTCCGGAAGATGAATTAAAACTCATGTGAGCTTTCCCGCATTTTACAGAGGAGGCACCAAATTGGCAACTATTGGACAAAGTCCTGCTTGACACAAAATGCCACCTTTCCTTCATAAACGGGAAAGAAAAATTCCCCTGATACTATCAAACCCTCACTTGGCTAAAGCTGGGCAGGCAGGCCCCATTCCCCCTTTCCCAAAGCCCGAAAGCGCAGATGCTGCGCCGCCATCTCTCCGCCGGCTGTGTTACAGGGCTGGGACCTGTGGAGCACGATGCCGAGGGACAAGGCAGACCAAGCGGGTTTTGCTATTCCTCACAGGTCAGGGTGGGTTTATAGGCACCAGTGCAAGCGCGATAGGCTGTAATTGCAGGTATTGCTGCACACTCGAGCGCTTGGAGGGCAAGCGCTCCTCAATTCCCGCTAGCCAGAGTCCTGCTGATGGATGGGAACTACTTTTTGCCTCAAAAGTAGGATTATTTCTGTTTTTTTCTTTCCCCAGAACATCCATATCAGAATCTACTTAACCCTCAGTGTGCATTCAGTGTGCGCGAGGTTTTAGGGAAACTGTGCTGTAGCCCGATTCATGCACTTTTTACAGTGAAATGATCCAGGGTGGGAGTTCTACTTTGGTGGGAACACTTGCAGCGACCATCTCTGCTGTTTTGCTAATGCAGTTCATTTGCTGGGTTTTTCCGAATATCCCACAGATGAGTTTTGAAAGGCTGCAATCACTGCAGCGTTAGAAAACGCAGGTTTCGCTAAAACTTGTAAAAATTTCTCCAGCTATCAAAATGTGGGTCTTGTGAGTAACAAAAAGGAAAAAAGCCAGCAAATAACCACTTGATGGAAATTCCAGGGCTATGGATTGATTGAGTAGGTGCACAGACCTCTTGTGGGCTATCAGACCTGGATCCCTCCTTGCCTCCACTCCAGAATAACCCCCTCCCGCCCACAGTCCCATTTTATCATACAGGTTAAGCCAGCTAACGACAACCCTGGCACAGTTACACAATGAAGAAAAATATATTCAAAAGACTCATGCAATATTTAAAAAAATCAAATCAAAATAAATAGGTATCAGAAGGGTTTTCAAAAGAAAAGAGAAAGAATGCATTGTTAGAAACACAAGCTTACCAGCACATACAATGCATTGTATTTCATTGAACTTGGGAGAGTTTCTACGGACCGCGTTATGTAAATGCATTGTTCAATCTAAGGTAAGGATTGTGTTTAGTGGGTTTAAAATGACAGTATATAGCTCCACATCTCGCATGGAAAAAGAGGAAAATATATGCTGAGAGCCTGTTGCTGCTCCGTGTGTTTCCAAACAGGAGCGCAGGGGAAGCAGACGCCTTAACAAGCAATAGGGAGGGGGAGGGTGCGTACCTCAGCATATCTCGTAGATTTTCTATATACACTGTCCTTTTAACTATAGGGGAAATTGATACTGAGCATGTGCGATGAAGAGAAAGCTGGCAATGTGGGTGTGAGGGATGGGTGAAGAAAGGGAATGAGGGGGTGTGGCATCTCAATCAAGATTAAAACGAAACTGATAAAGCAGCATATGGACCGGATAACAAATCAAAAAGCATGTTTATCCACTGAAGGAACTGGTTAATGGAGACTGCCAGCACGTTGCCATGGAAACACTGACTGTTGGCGCTGCACCATCTCATACCTTATCCAATACATTCCTGGTTGTTGGTAGTAGTCCAAAGACCCTGATCTCTTGATGGTAAACCCGTGGTCCAGCTGAGCAGAGAGAAACGGGGCAACTCAGTGGATCGACATTAGGCTAAAGAATTCAGACTCCAGAGCAAGCTGTTCCTTATTTAGTGCATATTTACTGTTTTCACTTTCCGAAGGCACTTATCTAACATCCTAAAGCTACGTACCGGAAACGAAAAAGAAAAAGGAAAAGGAAAGAAATAAAAGAAAAAGATACTAACTCTAGATTCGGTCTTGCTAAATTAGAAGCCAATTTTATTCAAACTAAAATGGAGTTTGCGAAATAGGTTACTTAATGCATAATGCATTCACTTAAAAGTCTGACCAATATCTCGTTACCTCCAAAGACAGAAGTGCCCTTTTAAGTTGCACATACCATTAATGGAATATTATCTTTTGCAATTAAACTGAGAGGTTTAATAATTTTAGAAAAATGCAGTGCAACCATCACAGGCAGCAGGCTAGACAGACTACACAAGGCTTAAATTAGACTGCTTCATAATCATGGAATGTGTAAAGATGAAAAGAATCAGGTTTTGATACCCCATCAATCATGGTAATTCATTTCTAAAAATGCGTTAACCTTGGAGAGTAGGACTACTCAGAGCCATGAATAACATTGTTTATCATCTCAGCTTACACCTCATGCTCAAAAAGATAACAGTAGAAAAGTGTTCGGTTTAAAATTGCACCAATTAAAGTCAGAATGGAAATGAATTTAACATTGTGTCCAGGAAACTGTGCTCATGATATTACTTAAGGAATATAGTTCTTTTCAGCTGAGTTTATCATTAGCAGAATCATGTGCATAGGAACAAAGAAAATGTGTTGTTTTCTCTAATCCTTCTATGCTGCACTAACAGGCGGTGGAGATTTCATTTAGTCAAGTTAAATAAAATTTTAGGGGAAACTATCTTGAGGGAGACACTCTGCCCGCTTTACAATTTTTAGTTGTGCTGATTTTCACATTTTGCCCTATGAAGAGAAAAGGCCATTTTGTGCTTCACTAAGAGCGTGGCATATGTATTTCCAATACTGATGACAGTTTCTAATTCTAAATTCAGAAAAGCAGTTCAACACATTTCTAGTTACCAACCACTTCAAGGGTAATGAGGAGCTGACTGTAAATTTAGATTTCACTTGATGACTCCCCTGCAAGTGTAGAATTTAATAATTTATTCAGTTTTTGTTAAAACAATGCCACTTTCATCTTATTCAGAATTACTTCCCGTTTAAAACCATGAGAACCTTGTACCTAGAGTTAATTTTCCTTTGGCTTAACTACGCTGGTCTACTATTGCCATCTACTGGCTTCCTTCTATGCTGCATACAAAACACACAAAAGGGATGTTTTCTTCAAAAGCAGACCAAAAATATTGCCCTAAAAAAGAATAGCCAAAAAAAGACATAGAGAAAATCGGGAGAGTTGCTTCCTAATACGAGTTGAAACAATTTTGTCGGTGTGGAAATCCTGCCATGGGAAACCCGACTGTGGACAATGATCCCAGGACAACACGGACAATAGATGGGCAGTGGCAGTCAAGGCACGGGTTCATTTTTAAGCAACACTCCCAGACTACACTGGCTTCTCTTCCACACCACCCAAGAAATCCCACAGCTAAAAATGCCGCCATCTGTAATTTTATTTTACAGTCGGCAGGATGCGGGGGGATGACCCATCTGCTGCCTTCCCCTCGCCGGTATCCCCAGCCCAACGAGGGCTCTGTGAGAGGCAGAGAGCCGCACCAACTTTTTGAGCAGCTTTTCTCTTTGTCCTACTTGATTCCTCTGAGTCTCCAACTGGAGTTTACTCCCATTGCAAAGACAGAGACCTCAGACAACCTTAACAGAAGATTATAGTTTAGTTTTTTCCTCCGTCTTAACAATGGCAAAAATACAAGCACAACAGTGAAAACATACAGGCACAGCTTTAACACTTTGGACAAGAACACAAATTAAACGATGCTCGGTTCATACAGCGAATTACAACACACCTCTGGATTGCAGAAGCATCCTTAAAAAAATTATTTTGACCCTTTGGTCTCTTCAGCCACTGTCACTGAAGCCCAGAGGGTACAGCCACAGGGTACTGGTTTGTGGCCAAAGACAAAAATAGGTGATGGCATCCTTGGAGCACTGAAGGAAAACTCCATCCCCAAATTTGAAAAAGACTATTTAGTAAAAGCCTGGTTTTATGTTTTTACTGCAGTATCTTTTATAAACATCATCACGGAACTACAAAATACTGTTCCTATTGAAGAGCTGTATGAGAAACTCGATCCTGCAAATATTTTGACATATACTAAACAGTAACGCGGCCGTTTGGACACAGACTGGAGAGGCACTAGCCTAGCCTGTCTCCTATAGAGACCTGGAGTCAACGCCTATGTCAAGAGTTTAAGAACAGGGCAAGTAAAGTGATCGTTCTCCTACAAACTCTCCCATCAAGAAGCAGCGTTTTTCAGGGACTTGTTAATTCTCTTGCTGTTTTAAAAGCTGGCTCTCCAATTAAAATTTTGCTGGCGAAGCTATGTTGGTTTAAGGGTTTTTTTTTTCCCAGCTGACATAGTTATGTTGGCAGAACTTCAAATGATGTATTAACGTATCAACAGAAAAGTCTCTTTGCCTGCATCATAAGTTTTGTTTGAGCAATCATCTGCTACGTCAGCAAAGGAACTACTTTGCTGGGCACGCACGACGTGTTCATTATGGTAGTTTGTGCAAACTGGCAAATCCTTTCAAACGTGGACAAACTTGAAGCCTGGACACATGCATGAGAACTTGTAGGATGTCTCTGCCCTGAATTGTTAGAGACAACCTTTACTGAGGATTGCTGCATCAACAGAGCAGACCTAAGTCTGGACCAATAAAATGTATTTGGACATCGCTGAAGGAAGCAGGAGCCACAGTAGACAGATGTAAAATACACACGGCTTCAAACTCCCTCCTAGTCAAGCTGATGACAAACACATCTTTAGGAACTCAGTTTTCACATCACACTGGGGTTTTTAATTGGTGCATAGGATAAATACTGCTTGAGATCTGTGAGGTGTGTTACTTCTTACCACCGAAGAAAACAGGCATAGAGTATCATAGCAATGTGAGGACAAATTTACGATCTAAATACCACAGATTAGCTGTCTCTGTACATAAACAGAGTTATAAAACTCAAAACATTACTAATAATTGTATTTTATACTATTAAGTAGGCTATCTTAATATATGCACATATTAACACATCGTCACAAACACACACACATACACACACACACACAGACGTGTTATATAATGCATAGAAGACATCTCTATGTATTATATACACAGGCACTCTCTCAAAAAGTTACAGTGAACATACAGGCAGGTGCAATAAAACAGTATTTTAGTAGAAAATATACTTAGTGCACGTCTTTAGTGCTGAACAACATGTTACAGCATCTGTACATACTCTGAAAATTCTAAATGTAGAGCAGGTTTAGTTAATAAGGTTTACGTCTATGATAAACCCTAATGACACGCGTGTCAAACGTATGTTAAGTATGCTTTCAAATGCAGAAACAACAATTAAAGACTTACTTTGTTGTTTTGCTTTTGGTTTTATTTTACTTTCTAAATTAGTTTTGTAGAAAATAAAAGTAATTTATGCTTAAAATTATCTAGCTTTCTGAAATATTACCACAACACTGAAGAAGTCTACACTTCCCCATCTCTTCCAAGCTTTTAGAAAATAAATGACACAAACTAATCAAACCACTTTCTGATTCTGTAAAAATATACTAAACATTTCTACTTTATAGGCCAAGCTGCAGGATTAATTGTGCCAGGGTATGATGTTCATCCATAGAGATGATCACTAAAATAATCTGTTAAATTTCCAAACACTAAAAAAAAATAAAAGCCATTAAGAATATAAATAAACATATACACATATATATTTCTGATATATAATGTTTTGCAGTGGAAAGTTGCACTACAGTGCCTTTTTCATTACTTAAATGTCAAACTGCTGTAAACAATTCCTTGGCAGAGCAACTGGGCAAAGAAAAAAAAAAAGAGGAGGGCGGGGAAATAAAAAACATAAAGGAGGCGAGGGATGGATGAGGACAGAGGCATCATTTCTCGCTTTTAAGCTTTGAAGTCATTAGCGTGGAGGATCTGAGCAGTAATTCTCATGGACAAGCGTGCTGGCAGTCCATTCGAAAGGAACACGGTTTCAGCTAGTCTATACAGAACATACCTGCATTTCAGATGAGCAATGGGTATGTGATGTTTTAGTTGTGGGAGAGTTGTTGCAGTATTATTGCTTAAAAATGAAAATAAAAAAATGCTGACTATGTTAGCTGATGGCTGAGAAAATCTAGGAAAAGCATGAGGAACAACTTGCTTCCATGTTGAGGACGTTCAGGGTTGGAAAGAGTAAAGAAAAATATGAGAGAGGCACAGCTTGAAATTTTAAGTACTTATACCAAGTAACTTTGAGAGAATATCCATTTTGCTGCACAAACAGTTCACACCTGTGAGCCAGATTGCATGTGCTGAGCTGAGTTTACTTCATGCTGATTTAACTCACCACTGGAGGGGCTGAGCTGAGAAACATGAAAGTGGAAACAGTACAAGAAACTGTACATGTGCAGTCACACCACCTGCAATTTATGGAAGCTGGGAATGAACACTGAGTAATCTGATATGGGGATGGTTACGCTTAACGTGTCACTTATTTTTTAGTGACTATTTGGAGCGTTAACATTACCATGAGTAATAAAGGAAAGCTTACAAACACAGGCAGATGTACCAAAAATGTAAAGGATGTGCATGTTACTTTTAATGGCGTTAGTATGAATAAACTCATAAAACACTGAATATATTCTGTGTGCATGTATATCTAACACACATGTTCATCTTCGGGGTAAAAATACAGATGTATGCGATGTATGCTACGCTGAGAGGGCTAATGAAACCTCAGTAAAGCTTGGTCAAAAGTTTGGTCAAGCTCGGTTTCAGAAGCTCCAACACATTCTAACCTGGACTGCGTAGACTGGAATTGCAACATGACAGAAGGCACCAAGAAGCTCCATTAAGTCTTTACCCAATTAAGTCCTTCTGCCTAAAGGGACGCTGCTTGCATGTGGCAGTACAATAAATGCTGCTGCTCAGCTAAATTTGAAGCAGCTAGGCTTGTATCAACTATGAAGGTAGCAGTGAGGCATCATAGCATCTTCAGAGAAGAGAAGCTCAGGCTGCCGTACAGATTTTGTTACAATTTTGAACTATTTTCCACTCAGTGTAAAGTGCTCCTGTCCTGCTACAGCCTCAGTGTTGCCCCAATCCATGTGATGATTCTGATGACAAATAAAATGTCATGATCCCATAGTCAGAATTGTTGAATCTACATTGGATTTATGTCCACTGGTCTTCCGGTGAAACGTGGAAGCGTGGGTACCTTTAGATCTAGGGCTGTTAAATAACAATGTGACTCACAAGGAGAATCAACGGAGAAATTGTGCAGAATACCAATCTAACTACATTTATATTAAATAAACTCTAGAATTATCTAAAGATTAACCCTCTCTGGTTTGTTTTGGTGGCATGTCCGAAACACACACTGTCTCGTGGGCACGTATTTAAGTGTGTTGGCTGTGTATTTCAGATGCTTACTGCTATGACAGAAACTCCAGCTGCTGTGCTGTTCGGTTTAGGGCCCGTGTTGAAATGCTTCTTTATCTTTCCAGCTACTGAGAGCTGATGTTCATTCTCTGGAAGGCCATCGTCCTGCAGAGAAAACAAAGCAAAATAAAACATCAGAGAGAAAAGGCAAAATAAAGGAATCATGAGGTGATGTTGATAGCAGCTGTCAATATAGAAAACTTTACAAAAATTTTGTGGTGAAATACGGGTGAGTCATTGTCTCCATCAATGTATCTGAGATATTTATGAGATGAACATCATATTCTGTGACAAACCAGCATCTCTCTTCTTCTTTACCTAATATCTTCCTCTCAAACTTTAGGTAATCTTAATTATTCTTTCTGCCATGTCTTAACTACCACCGCCCAGTTATTTTTAGTTCCATTAATATTTCAAAGCTTGATAAGCTTGGACCTGTTTATGATTCTGTTTGCTCATCACATAAATTTAAGGATAATGACCTCAAAAGTAGAAAGTGCCCAAGAAAATACAGAAAACAGAGGTCTAGGACACAGAAAAGGATCATCAAAAGTCCTGTGACACGCCAATAAGGTCCTTGTCTTGTCGTAAAGGTTACAAACTTGGAGGCTATGGGGTTGTGTGAATACTCCAGCCATAATTCAGTGAGCCCCACTGAGAGAAAACCCAGGCAAGATGGGATCTGAGACATGCCCCATCCGAGACCCTTGGCGCGGGTTTGCGCAGGACCTCACCGACGCCAGGATATATCTCTTCGTACATGGGCAGGCCAGGTTAGACACAGGCTCACAGCTTCCATTGACATTCCCCGCAGACTATGACTGCACCGTACTAAACCCATAGTTAAACAAAGCCACCTCTGCAAATCCAGTCTAAAACTGACTGATAACAAAGGACTGAAATTCCTTTCCCCAGTCCCAAGGCACACAGGCCTGGGATGCAGTGGAGAAAGGACAGACAGAGGTACAGATTGCCTGGGAGAGCAGAGAAGAGTTGGAGCCAGCTGTGGGTGGTCTCTTCTTCCTTGCCTAACGACATGTGTTCTCAACTTGAGCTAACCAGAGCTAAAAGTAGGCACCCAACTGCATGGCCAGGCAGAGGCAGGCACGCGTTCTGCTGTCGCGTGCACCACGCTAGCTGGCTGCATGTGAGTTCCAGCCCAGGTGCCATGCAGCTGGGCTGGGAGACACCTCCTTTGCGGAGCAAGCCTGTCTATCTGCACCTGGGCATGCAGGCAACCTCGATGCTGAAGTGAAACCCTAGCAGATAAAAGGGGAGTTTGCAGTTTTGCACAAGTCAGCAGGTTGAAGTCAAGCCCAAGATAAGAAAGGAGTCTTTAAGAATTTTCAAATAAGGCCCTTAGGCTTGAAAAATAATGCAAAAAGCCACCACAGGGTGAGACTTCCCCTGTAACAGAACACACAGGACTTCAAGCAACAAACTGTCAGGTCACTGGCCATCCACAATGGTCATCTCAAATTGGTACTGCAAGATATGTGTAGCTATCAACAGTTGTAAAGTTCTTAAATTCCACTTAAGTGAAATCCTAGCAGAATACAGGCAAACAAGAGACAAGATGAGAATACAGAGAGATGACAGACACTTTTTTGCCTGGCTTTGCAGCAATTCTGAGTGCACTTAAAGAGTTACAGAGTTGCTGCAGTAAATCATGAGTTCAGTGAGCGTATGGGAATTTTAGGGAGGTTGGTTAGGGTTTGTTATTTATTTAGCTTGGGGAATTTGTGTTTAGAGATCCCTCACTCACCCCTTAACAAAATGTCTCAGCTGGCAAAATATGGTCAAGTGCACACAGCTGCAAAACACAAAACAAAACAATACAACCCAGTAGCTGATTATTGTCTAGCACTGGGGAGTCTTGGCTCCGTGGTACATGACCCCTAAAAATAACCTGCTTTCCGCTGACCTTGCCTTTCCCAGAAGAAAGCTAGTCTGTAAAGTGAACTCTCCTTCGCTGGAGGGGGGAAAAAAAAATAAAAATCATTCTCTTGGCTTTCTTGACATGAAAGCCTGCCAGACGTTCATGTCGTCTTGTCAAAAGACTAAATTATGGAGAAGACAATAGTTACCAAGACTGTGTTAATATTTCACTGGTGAAGCACCACACCCACAGTTCCAGTGGCAATGCGCCAAAGACACATAGTTTGGGCTCCAGATTTTAGCTGAAAAATCTTCCAGCTCGATTTAAGATGCAGCATAGGGATATATGGGAATTATTGTGTCGTTATTAAATTTTCTTACTACTGTTGCTGCTACCTGATGTTTAATAGTTATCTTTTCTTTCTTTCCAGTGTCCTTTAGAAACAAGCTAATATATATTAGCTGGCTCCTGGGATCACTTCAGGCAACAATAAAATAGATATTGAGGATGAGAGATGACAGCTGCTTCACTACATACAAAACAAGCTCCTCTGCAATTTAAAAAGTCAGGAAGTGACAAAAACACCCTCATCAGATTCACCAGAATCAGCAGAGTAAATTGTGGAATTAGAGAACAGGCTAAATATTGCTGACAAAAATTTCCTCAGGTTGCTGTAATGGGAAGGGTGTCAGCCCCCAAAGCGGTTAACTGTTCCTTTCCCCTGTTTCAACCTTTTCCTATAGGAACTACTTGCAGCGGGTTAGGATCACAGAATTTCAACTCAGCTTTATCAGTCAGGACAAGTTCTTTTAAAGACGACTTTTAAAGTGATATTTGGTGCTCAACTCCGGGAACTTTAAAGGGTCACGAGCTTCAGGAAAATGTTGACTGCTGATGCTGTGAAAGAAACGTTCTCCTGAGCATGTCTCAGAAGTTGAGCAGCCAAAATTATTTGACAGTTTTAAAACTCTGGTCCAGAATTGGAGATTTCACCTGGATAAGGTAAGCTGTTTGGAAACTTTATATATATATATATATATCAGCCTCCACAACGTAACTTTCATGGTCTATTTGCAAGAAATGAAAAATAAAATATAAAAAAAAGAGTCAGACTGTCATCTCAGTGTCATTTGAGTAATTAATAAACAATGTTTTCGTATTTGCATTGTTCTCTATGGCAGGAGGCATTGCCACACAAAGGAAAAAGAAGCGTTAAAAAGACGGAACAAAGCTCAGGATTCCCAGACTCCTGCTGCCCTGAAGCACTCAGATCTGTTTCACAAGCTGGTCACAAGAGCTTTACTTTCCAGGTCTAAAAGTATCAGATGAATAGGTAAATAACAGCAGAAAATTTGAGTAAATAGAAGTACTGGAAAAGCTTTTGGACTCTGCTTCCTTTAAGGATTACAAGGAGATTTGTCTTTGGGCAGTGTCCTAGGGTGTAACCAAAAGTAGCGCAGCTGCCAAATAAGAAATGTCTTTTTAAATTAACTTCCTTACAAAATGTTCAGCTATTTACTGCTTGGTTATTCATTTCTTTTGCATACAAATTTCCAAGGCAGACACGGTTAAGGAAATATGTAAAAGCGCCAGTTTCCCTGATTCTTTTTGGGCTGGTGCGTGCCATCTTCCTCTTCCAGTAACAACACACCACATTTAATATTGATTATTTTAACAGAGAAGTATTTACAGCATGCGATCCATCCCTTTCAGCATTCACTGCTCAGTCCTGTATTAGGAAATATTTACTACTTGTACAACAGAAAGAGAGTAGGTTTGTCCTGTAACTCGTACAGTATAATTCAGGTTATCAGTATTATTGATGTTTAAAATGCCAGACCTCAAGCTTCCAGCCTCTTTTGTAATGCTTTGGTTTTGCAAAGAATTCGAGCAGGTAAAGCAAAGAGCTGGGGTCCCTGTAGGGCACGTATAAGCTGATGGATTGGTTTCCAGGTCTAAGTGTACTGCATAGGAAGGAAAAATCCAAATAAACTAAATGGAGGGGGCAAGGAACTGCTGCTGAATTGCATTTAGAATTCAAGATCTCCATCTGTGGCAGTGGCACGTAGCCAACATCTTTTCAGGTTTTGTTTTTCTGAATTGAAAACAGCTGGGATATTATTGACATAGGAACTGCTTTACTAGGCTGACTCTGACCATAACAACTTTTGCAGTTTCCAAGAGGATTCCAGCTATTTTTTACAGCAAAAACTGAAACTGAAATGAGGGTTGGCTCCTATTGAAACTGTCAAAGCACATTCCAGGAATCTCAGCAATTTACCAAGTAATCACATAGTAAGCAGCTATAAAGTAGAATGGTTATTTACAATCTACAAAATGGTTTTATACAGTGTAAGCAGTTACAACTCTTCCATCAAAGGTTCGATCAAAGAGAGAGAATATTTCTTCGAAAATCACTGAAGAAAACATGCCTGCTTTCAAGCCAGCTGTCCTATCCAGTATTTTAGCTGCAAGTTTACCACTCTACAAATAGGTTCAAAAGAGAGAGGGGAAAAGTAAAAGTGAAGTCCAGCATTTGGTGCCACAGAAAAGTATTTAAACAGGTTATCTGGGAAAACGGAGTGTTAGGTGAAAACTCCATGTGCCGTTTCTTCTCAGAAAGACAGCATTTTACAAAAGTTGCAGATAACTGCTCAGGTAATTATGACACATAGTTCACAGAGCCTTTTATAAACAGGGATGAGTATATTAATTCCCTGTCCTGAAGCTGGGAAAATGAGGTACAGGGAGGCTGAGTGACAGACTTGCAGGTGATGGTACGGGGATGCAAGGTCGGATGTGACCGCAGAGCGTCATTCTGCCTCCGGACACAAGCAGGCTGTCCCTGCTAGGCTCACCCCTCAGACATCTCAGACCCACTGCAGGGAAGTGTCCTTTTTCATGAAAGCATTTAAGCACCTGTTTCAACTCAGCCATGTTCTTATTTCTTCTGAAGTGAACTAGGATTTTAGTACCATCTAGTTAATTTTATGTCTGATATTGTTTCCATGTGTGATGCCTTGAAATAGGAGTGACATTTGGAACGTGCTCAATCAAGCACTTTCCTGAACAGGTCCCAGTGCTGGCCTTTCTCCTTCCAGAAAAAATATCTGGAGGATACATAAGAGAATTCAAAAGAGGTTTTGATCTACATTACGAACTACCATTAGCATATTGATGAAGACAAAATACTGTTTTGCCTCAGCTGCTAAAAGCAGCGATTGCACAGAAATTACAGAGCTGTCATGGAATATTTGTGTCACTTATTTAGGGACAGAACTGCTACAGGTCTTGATTGCAAAGAATTATAATCAGCATAAAACTACGAGAAGTGTAGCAGAGCTAGGCCAAAGGTGAACTGAAAGCAGTATCCTGTTTCCAACAGTGCATTGTAGTCACTGTATATGAAATAGCACATTTAAAGCAGACAAGTAGATCTTGAACTTTCCCTTGAATATCTTCCAGTTTCTGCCAACCAAGTACTTCAGAACTTTGTGAGCCAAGAGTTGTATCCAGACCACCATATTAAATAGACACCAATGGGCTCATCTTCTAAAAATGTATCAAAGTCCCTTTTGAATCCATCTATACTTGGCCTCTCCAGCATCGTCTGGCAAAGACCTCCACATTTTAACTTACTGCACAGAAACCTAGGAATTTGCCAGGGTGCTTCAGTAAGCAGAGCTCAGGTCTGGTTAGTGCAGCTCTGGAGTGTTGAAAGACTTTAGCCCCCATCCCCTTTCCCTGTCCCGTCTCATCAGCAGGCGCTAGCGAGGGCAAGGAGCCCTCATGCCACCTGCACACCCTCACGTTACTGACAAAAAGCTGCACCTCTTCTTCCTAGTACGTCTTGGTAAAAATGGCTTCCTAAAACACATCGTGGTGTAGGAAAAAAAAAAACGTGACTGGGGGTAGCATTAGCAGTTCCAATGTATTTTTCAGAAGAAGAGGAAGATTAGTGACCACATCCTCATGTGGTGTAAACAAGCGATGTTTCAGTAACCCCAGCAGCAGTGTGCAGACTGACACGGCGGGTGACCTGGCCTCTCCTCAGCTTCTGATCAGTCACTTCCATCTCTTCCCCAGCAGCACTCCAGAAAACCACACCCCTCTACCTCCCATGGGGACAGAGAGACACCTCAGTCATCAAAAGTCATTATAAACTGTGACAGAACACTCTGTCCAAGGACAGCACCTGGCACCAAGGAAAATTAATATTTCAGCTGCTTGAATGTCATCTTAAAAATGAAAAGATTTTCATCAGCCATCATACGGGATGCTTGCACTCCTCGTACACTGCAGAAGTGCTCTGCATGATAACAGCATTTACAGATTAAAAAAAAATTGGTTTGGGCAATAAGGGACCCTCCAAGAGTAAAGCATACACTTGATAAACACTTAACTGACCACCACTATTCTGGGCTGTAGGGAGGACTCTTTCATAAAGCAAATATTAACATTTGAGGTTACTGCAAATTTGAATTTTTAGAATAGTGATTTAATGAGAAAAATATTTTGGATAACAGCAACTGAGGGACCAACTAGTTATTCCAGGGAGGACTGCACACTCAAACTTGCAACACACAAAACAAAACATTGTTTCTTCCTCCCTTTTTTTTTTTTCTCTGCTCATCCAGATTGTATTTCTTTTCTCAATCTTCCCTTCTGAATTTGAATCTGGATTTTCTCCAATTTTTCTTTCTTGTCATCCAAATATTTTACGACATATTAAATAGTCTGAAATAATTAACAAATATTAAGTAGTGTCCTTGTCGCAACATTAATTAAAGAGAAATCTCTTTATTCCCTGCCAGATATATCCGTATGCCACCTCACTGATTACCACTTTTATGGCAAATGTCCAGTCGCTCAGAGATAAGCCAGGATACATAAATAGCTATTTCATGGTAACTCAGATTAAATGGATATGGCTGCACATAAATATATGTATATTTCAACGTCAGAAGCTAAATATGATTTTAAAGGTTTCCCTGTTTCATGCTGGATCAGGAGGCTTAACACTATGGACTATATTTCCACAGCTCTTAATCATGACTGTCAGATTTTTGAGTCCATCTGATTACAGGAGAGCAAAATCTGTCACTGAACCCACAAGCTGATTGTTAGAGGTATAAATTTGTCAAGTGTGCTTGAGATTTGTTGAAAACCTGACCCAAAATATTTCAGAGAAAATGTAGCTGAGCCTGCATAAAATAGTGAATAATCCAAGGTACGCATGGATATGCTAAAGCTGCCTGTAACACAGCTTATTTCCAGTTGAATCTGTGGCATTTTTAGAATGTGCTGGCTCTAAAAGGACATAGGAAGGACTTCACAGAAAAAAGCTCAAAGGTGCCAAATTACAAGCAGCATCTAGAAGCCTGAAAATACTTACATTAACCCATGGATGCTCAAGAACTTGCAAGGCTGAGAATCGCAGATCTACATCCACTTGAAGCATCATTGTGATAAGTTCCTGAGAAATGGAACACTGGGTCAAACTTAAAGAACACTTTTAAAGAACAAATCAACATTCAACTCACTAGAGTGCTCTTGAATTGATTATGTAAGAGTGCTCAATGACAGAGCGAACTACCAACGGCAGAAATATACTAAGATTATTATAAAGAAAGAACAACTATGAACTGCTGAACTTCAAGCTGAACTTTTAAATTGATATCTAACAGTATCTTGAAAAGCTAGAAGACAGTTCTGACTTACAGTTCTGTAGCGACTGTCTGAAGGAAAAGCCCTTAATACATAATGTACAAAACAGATGGTCGCATGAAATTAGGTTAGCTTCCCATCAAGAAAAAGCCAATTCCTCTGTAGGAAAAAAGCCAGCAAATCTAGCATTTTACTTTAAGCTCTTGTATAAAGGGCATAGAAGATCGTAAAAAACTCCAAAACACTTAAAACCATTATTTTTCATTCTCCGATTCCCTTTGCAATTACCTAGTTTCCAACTAGGGTGTAAACAAACATACAAACTCATTCCACCAGTGAGCAAAGTGCACAGAAAACAGGATGTCAGTGTGACAGCAAATAAAGGGGTATCACCAAAGACCAAAGTTAATCATTCTTAATGACAAGCAGAAGTTAAATGAATAGGCTAATGCTTCAAAACAGACACTTTAGACTGAACTATTTGGAGGAAGGAGTTTCACTGGAGAACGCCATTGGCAAAGGACTTGTGGAGTTCTCATTAACGATGCTACGAAACAGGGCCTGCTACAACACCATGATGGTGTTGTAGAGGATTCCTTCCAACTCTATGACTGTATCTCCTTCATTAACCTCATTAGTTAACAGGTTGAAACGCTAGTCCTGATCACCCTCTACAGATCTGTAAAAGCAGGATGCCACTCTGAAGAATGGAGACTCAGAACATAGAATGCTACTTTCATCACATGCATCCACCTCCAAATTTCATAATTTTTTGTTGATTAACTAAACAGTGTCACACTGAAAGAAACTGGAAGGGAGTTTTGCCTGGATTTGCATTACATGCTACAGAAGTAAACTGGCAGAAATGAAGCACTTTTGTACACGATGACCATATGCATAGTTTTAGGGTTTTGGTTTTGGGTTTTGGTTTTATTTTTTACATACACACGTCTATTATCTCTTACTCTCTCTATACACATGACTATAGTGAACACCAGATCCCTAGGAAGTCTGTGAGCCAAGCTGTTGCTCCAGTACGCTCATGAGAGTTAAAAAACTTGATCTGGTCTGCAAGTATAACAAACTCTGTCAGGTTCTGTATCTGAAAAGTATTGTATCTGCTGTAGCACACCTCAAGCTCTATGTCATTTGTAATGTGCCAAGAGGCTACGGCCCATGAACTGGTGGGCAGAAGAAGTCTGTATTTTGTACCACGCCGACAACAATCAGGAGTCACAGGCAATGCGAGGCCTGGGTCTTTAACAGAAAGAAACAACAGACATATCATCTGATGGGATTAATAAGGGGAAAACAGCCTCCCTGTAATATTATTATAAAATATTCAAAGGCTCCAGGTTAGCACCTGGTCCCCGTCATAAGTTCATACAAAGCACAATGCCAGGGAGCTTTCAAGCTAAAGAGTGTAGGTCAAGCAAAATTACTTAAAATTTTTCTTGATCAGTAAGGGCTGCCGATGTCTCTGTTGAGTGAGACATCATGTAGAGATGGGGTCCCTTTCAAAACCACACGGAGTCTGACAGACAGTGATTACATGACAACGTACTCGGTGACGCAGAGGAATTTATAGGTGTAGCAGGAGACGTATGAAACATGTCAAATACAGCACTGCAGAAGAACAATGTTCATTAGATACTGGCACTGGCAACAGTATTGCAGAAGGTACTATCATCAACTATATCAACCTACCTTTGCGGAATCAGAAACGTTGTCCCAATATGGAGATGGAAAATCCACCTGTCCCATCAAAATCTGATCAAAAAGTACTTCTTGGTCATCTCCGCTTCTGTAAAGTAAAAACCAAACAAAAACAACAACAAAACCCACAAGCAAATTATTTCCAAAGCTGGTTTCAATAGGCTTCTTGAAATTGCTTTTATTTGGCGAGCCCTTAGTAGGCTTTTGAAAGCTGTTGATTCCTCACCAAGCAGGCAACCACGGGTGTGAATGGCGAGATCATGAAACACAGTACACCTGATACATTCTTTCTGAGGTAACCTGCTTCTCTTTAGGATTGTCAACAACTCTGCAATTGATTTGAGGGGGAGAAAATATCTGACGTCCTTATTAAGTGGCTTACACTTTAATTACCTTTTACTGACCACAAAATATGCTGAGTTTGGTCCATGAAAGAAGATGCTTATTTCACTGTGTATTTTAAACCTCAGGCAAGGCACCCAGAACCCGTAATGGAGGCTCTTGTTTTGTAATGCAATGAAGCTTAAACTAAAATAAACAAATATGAGACAGAGATTTTACAGTAAAATCACAGACATCTATGGGTTTTGTGCAAATTACTGTGCAGAGCACAGGAAAAAAACAAACCCTAAGAGCAGAGAACTTTTTCCAGAGGGAATCTCTGTGCTTAATGCAAAAGCAGCACAGGGACCAACGCACAGAACAAGGATGGTTGAATAGATCAGTCCATACCCACGGAACGGAGGGAAACCACAGAGCAGGATGTAAGTTATCACACCCGCTGCCCAGATGTCCACCTTCAAGCCATATCTAGAAGTGTGAGAGACACGGTTAGAGACATCTTACTCCTATGAACTACAGTACAACAGCGGAAACATTTCAGAATTATTAATAATTTCTTATATATTTTCATCTGAACTGTTTCTATGCCCTATCTACCTATCCTGATTTGGCCTTCCAACCTTTTTTACATTCACATCTTAAAACTACATGAGTTCAAATGTAGGAGTGCACAGAATATACGGTGCTGTATTCTTGATTTAGTGACGCCTACCAGCACGAAGCCTGCAAAGGTGACACAGGCTGCTCAAGCCAGCGGGCATATACTCTATGGAACAAATCAGAAGAAGAGGACAGTGCGTGATAACGAAATAAAATTAAGTAAACAGTAGTTATCAGCCTCTGGAGACAGCTTAAGAATTACTTTTATTGGTTTTGCAAATGGCTAGTTAGTAACTCAGCTGAGAAGTTTCAGGCCAACAACTGGCAGAGGAACCTAATATAACTCCCAAGCTGGCCCTGCTCTGAGCTGGTCTGGACAGGGTAGTCTCCAGAGGTCCCTTCCAACTAAATTGTTCTATAGGCCACGATTCTGCATCACACCCAAGCATAGCCAGCATAAAAATCTTCATTGCAAGAAGTCCTATCTGGCACATTGTTGAGAACATGTTCCACTGTGTACACATCAGGGAATCATCACCAGAAGTGATTTACCCAGTTTCAGCGATGATTTCTGGAGCTACGTATGTTGGGGTCCCACAAACAGTATATAGAGGTCCATCCACAATGGTTGCCAGGCCAAAGTCTCCCAGCTTCAGGGACTTGCTTCCATCCTGGTGTTCATAAACCTAAACCAGGAGCAAAATTCAAAGGTTTAACACGGTATCGTCAAGGTAACTACTGTACCATTTACTAACTGCCTGAAATGTTCCTTCTAATTTACAGTGGTTTTTTACTCCTTCCCTACAGCATACTTCTCTGCATGCTTTGAAAATTCACAGACACTTTGGACAACTTCCCTTGAATGCACTCAGGGTGTTTGGGAAAGACCTCGGTACCTGGCCAACGAAGGACATACTACCTGCTAGAAGCTAAAGCCCAGGAGCAAATGCCTGACCTTCCAGCAGTGACACTCCTAGGCTAAATCCACACTGACAGCCAATTCACAGTGCAGGGGGTTTATTCATTTTACCAGCACTGGCGCTCCAAAGGCTTGCACAGGAATTTCAGCTTCTTAGACACCACAACACTGACTGCACTGATAGCAGCAACATATTCTTCTCTGTGTACTGAAGACACAAGGCACAAACCTGGCTGGGCTATTTCACCTAGAAACACTGTCCTCTCCTTGCATGTCTTTTAAACACCAATCAGTGTCTTAATGGTATATTACCATCATCATCAATGGATATAGGTAGGGCTGTTAACGGGTATACGTGAAAATCTCTCTTAGAACATGGTCTTCACAGCAGCCACCATGGGTTTTTATGGGTGCGAAGGGAGATTAAGATATAGTCACAAGGAAAAAGCTGGAAATATCAGTTAAAAATACACAGTTTCAAAAGCTGGCTCAATGCAGAAGAATATCCCCAAATCTGCAAACACTGGAAACGTACAAAAAATGCTTAAAATAAAAAGGGTAAATTAAAAACTAGACTGTAAGTCTTCCTTTAATCCAGCTGCTGGTTTGGGTTCTTGCTTCCTATTTTGAAAATGTTTATGATGCGATTTAATGCTGCCTGTCATAACAGCACCTTAGAAAGATGGAAACGGTCTACAGGAGGTCTTCTTAAAGTGTACGTGTGCCACATTATTAGTTTTTTGCAACCCAAATCAAAGCTCCATGCAGTCTGGCTCACCAACGGTGATATCCTGACAACGATTAGCAGTAATGCAGCACAAAAATAGAAGATATCACACTTCATAATCAAAATTAAAGTCATACTTAATACCCGTCTTGACCAGCTACTCCTGTATCACAAAGCACATCTATCAACAACGGTTTGCAGAGGAAAATCCTATATTTTTTTCTTACAAAAATGCAATAAACTCTACAAGCAACCCTTGAACACTTGCAAAACTTGGTGCAAAAATGAAGTCTTGAAGTCTCTCGCCGCTGTTTGCTACAGATCTGTTATAGCTCATAATATCTAGTTATATAATATAGCCCCCCCCCATTTCTCCTTTGTTTATGTTAATCTCGTCTAGAGAGAAAACCCCTCTCTGTCCTGAATCTCTGCTACCAGGTGATAAAGCCACAAGTGGACATTCAGAATGCACAAAATTATTCTCCTTTCCTTATGTATGTTATTTTTAATAATACAACTGGATCTTTAAGGGGACCAGCAATTTGATATGGATTCACGTTTCTCTGCTATTAAGCCAGAAAAAAAGATAGGCTTATGGAAACGCACTGAAAAAAAGCAATTACCGTTTTATTAAAAACACAGATTGTTAAATACATCTGGTTCCTGAAACTAAAGAAAGTGCTCTCTGAAATGGCAGTAATAAATCTAATTTCAACAACAGTTTTAATTAAAGGCTAGAGACTAGAGCTTTAAATATTCACTTGCTGAAAAATGTAAAGTGTGCACTCAGGCATCAAGAGCCGAATCCAGTCTAATTAGCATCTCCTATTCCATTTCATGCGGTTATCTTTTACAAAGCCTTGAGTTGTGATAAACTAGTGAACGTTCCCAAATTCCCTCCAACAGACCACACCTTGAATGACTTATATATCCTGGAAATTAATTATGGAAAAGACTTACTTGTCAGTATTTACCAATTCAGAAGGTGTCGTACTGTGCATTTTCTAGTATTTTGCCCCATCAGTTTCCAGGAATTGCTTTTCTTGGAAAACTACTTCAGTGGACTTATAAAACTGAAGAAAGTAACTTTTCCTCACCCTGTTATAACTCCATATAAAAAGAGCCCAATGTGAAGCTGTGGTATGTTACTTGCCAGTCAAGGAATGCAAAAGATAATTTAATGCTCATGTTATTCAGAACAAACACCATATATGTTCCACTGCATTTCAATACTGAAGGGCAATTAAAGAAATGGGGATTAGTGCAAATTACCTACTATGCAGTGCTTTCACTGTTTTAACTAAGCAATAAAACTGTGTAATTGTACAACACTAATTGAACGCAGCCACACATAATTGTGGGCCACCATATGTATCCTATTACTATAAAGACTGTCAGTATTTCCTAAGCTGCTCTCGTGATCAGTGCAGATGGCAACAGTCAGAGAAGTTGTTCTCTAGGGTTTATTATATGGCTATAAAGACATCCCATGACTTGACAAAATAAACGTGCTAAATAGCAGCAATTATGAAAAATGGTCCAATTAAAACATGGAAGACACTCTCTGGAGACAAAAAAAAAAAAAAAGGTAAAGAATCACAGGTATTCAGCATACCCTAAACTCTTGGAGAGTTGACTGCTAGGTGGGCTTTGCATGCCTTGGAGATAGTAAGGAATATTTAAGCTGTTACAGAAATAACTGGTGTTACACATAGGACGCTGTGACGGGTTCACACACACAAAGATGGTTTTGGCTGAGACAGAGTTAATTTTCTTCATAGTAGTTTGTATGGGGTCATGTTTTGGATTTGTGCTGGAAACAGTGTTGATACTAGAGCAGTTTCGCTGAGCAGTGCTTGCACAGAGCCAAGGCCTTTCTGCCGCTCACACCACTCACCAGCGTGTGGGCTGAGGGTGCGCAAGGAGTTGGGAGGAGGCACAACCGGAACAGCTGACCCCAACTGACCAAAGGGATATTCCATGCCATGTGGCATCATGCTCAGCGTATAAAGCTGGAGAAGAAGAAGGAAAGAGGGGATGTTCAAAGGGATGTTGTTTGTCTGCCCAGGTAACCTTTACATGTGATGGAGCCCTGCCTTCCTGGGGGTGGCTTAACACCTGCCTGACGATGGGAAGTGGTGAAGGAATTCCTTGGTTTGCTTTAGTTTGCTTGCACAGGCAGCTTTTGCTTTACATATTAAACTGTCTTTATCTCAACCCATGAGTCTTCACCCTTCTGATTCCCACCTCCATCCTACCAGTGGGGAGTGAGCCAGCGGTTGTGTGGTGCTTAGTTGTCTGTTGGGGTTAAACCACATCAAGGGTCTGTAGCTGATGGCACACATCAGCTCTAAGCTTGAAAGTTACTTTGGGGGGAAAAGAATACCCAAAGGAGAGAAAGAGGGAGGTGAAAGGGAAGGTCTCCCAGCAGCCGGGAAGAGATGCAATAAGCAGGCTTCAGATGAACATCCTCCTCCGGGCACCCTCTTCAGTGCAGCATGTTCCTCTTCACCCCCCATATTCTTCCTGTAGTAACTCTATAGCTTTTGTCAGTCCTTGCTCATTCTCCCTGTTGTTTTTTTCCTGCTAAGGGGTCTGTTAGCCTTGGGGTATGTATTGACTGGGGCAGATGCTGCTCCCCTGGTTCGTTGCTCTGCCTTGGGCACACCTGTTATAGGGTCCTCTAAACTTAAAGGTAAAACCTATGGGTAGGAAAAGAACTTGCAGGGGGAAAGGGCAGATTCTCACACCACTGGCCACTGCCAGGAGAACCTGCTGTAACAACACTACTGGGGTTTGCAGGTGCAAGACCATGACAGTAATAGCATGAAAGCAACAGCACAAGAACAAGGGGAAAATACCACCATGACCAGTTAGGTGAAGGGTAACAGAGCTGCAAGCAAAAGGCAGGCTGCAGAAGGCAAGGAGAAGGTCTTTAGCAACAGAAAGGCTAAGACATATAGGGCATTTTGCAAGTGTTTTATAAATACCATGAAGACAACCCTAATTACAATCTTGTGATACAAGGAACTACCCATCCCATCTGACAGATAAGCAGATAAAAGTAGAAAGCTCAAGAGACACAAAGGCCACAGACAGGGTCAGAACTCAGGTAAGGCTGGTTCCAAAGCACTCTCCCAAAACAGCATTCGTTCCTGATATACCTTAGAGACACACGTAATCTGTGACTCAAATGCTGGCTTGCAGTTAGGATGCTGCAAGAGGTTAAGTGTTGCATCCTCGCTGCTCAGTATCAGTACCAATGTAGGACCTTTACATACACACAACACCAGAAAAATCACTCAGACACAATTCACCTACAATGCAAACAGTGTGATCATTCCTGGCAGTGGTTAATTACAGCTGGACAGGCAAATCTAAGCCTCTCCCTTTTGCCCCCACCTCCTGCCTACATTCCTCCCTTCCCCCTAAAGCTTAACTCTATTATTGTCAGATTTCAGGCATTTAGGGACACGTGAGGACTGCACAAGGGAAAGCCTTGCCCCAGACCAAGACTCTCCTGCACACTCCAAGTCACAGCATTAATGAACCCTGGCATGTGAGTGCTGTAATTTCTGCACGCAGCCACCTACGAACACCAGCACAAGGGCTGTGAAAGGAGTACCCTTCGGTAGTGTCCAGCGCAACTTCTAACCAACACATTTTCAGCAGTTTCTGGAAAACAAGGGCAGGCTACTTCCTCACACAGAACTACAAAAACACCTGTCACGAGAGAAACCTCAGCGGTGAAATTCCCATTCCCTGGAAGTTTAGTAAGATCCACTTGAGCCAACTTTCCTATAAAACTTCTGTGTCAAACAGGACTAGAAGCACTAAGTCATGGCAGAGAGGACACTGCTGAGAGAACTGATATTCTAGGTATCTTAAACATTGCTTTATGGTTGCAGAATATATGGAGAATTGGGACATCTTGATACTGGAACATTTCAGCAAATTCGGGAAAACTCAGAGAACAGTGAAACAATCAGGAGAAATTAATTTCTCATAAGAAATAAAAGTGTGTCAGTTGGAGAACACAATTGCTGCATTCAAGAATGTAAAATTCTCAGAGGAAGGACTAATTGCCAGCGTATGTTTTTCAGGGGATTATTAGGGAGATGGAGCAGAGAAAGGAAGGACTCTGAAATCTCTTCCTGGTTCTGCCTTGACATACTACATGCTTAGGGCACAACGCTTACACCCACCATGTTTGTAAAACTGAACTGCTGGTAATTACTGAGGCAGCTGCAGAAGTACAGAATGGTCTATTGAGGACAGAACACCTTTGTATTTATGAGAAACTTGAAATTACACTGCAGCTCACTGAAAGGTCACTTCTAGTGATCACCAGAACGACTCTGTCGCTCTGTCCTGGGAAACAGTCTAGACATACCAGCTGATGTTGTAGTAGTTTTTGTGAGAGCTGTTATTCTTAGGAGAGCTTTACATTGCTAAGGTTAAAATTAAAAGACCAATGACCTAAAAGACTGAAATAAACTTGGGGGGTGTGTGGAGAAAGAAGCACAAACCTTCTCTCGCACACTCCCAAGTTATCAACAATACCGAAAGCTGAATTTTCACTTACCAGTAGATTCTCCGGCTTGATATCCCTGTGGACAATATTCAGGCTGTGAAGATATTTGATGGCGCTGGCCAGATTGTAAAGCATCCCACTGGCATCCCGCTCTGTATATTTGTTGGTGGAGGTAATAGCATCGAAAAGATCTCCTCCCTGGAGCAAAATGACCATGGCATATAAGCAACACTGCTTGGGAAATGAACGAAAAATTTAGGGAAGGTCAAGGAGCATCACTTAGAGAGGAGGAGGAGGAGGAGGGAGGAGCAGTACAGTGTCCTTGCAGCTATAAACTTTGGGTACATGATGACATCCCCCATAATGGCAGCCGAACATATCAGTAACTCAGAACCATTTGTCATGGTTTGGTAGATCAGCCAAGAGGCCGGAGTCTCCCCTGCAAACCGTTCCCACTTGCTGCTGCTTTTGTACCATGTCCAGCCCTTGCCAACCTGTGTGTTCAGAGCCCCTGTTGCGAATTTCTGGCATGCCTGCACACTCGCCTGTCACGATGCCACGTACCAACCCTTGCCACCCTGTCATAATCAAAAACAGGATGGCATCAATTTTTTGCCAAGTCAGACTGAATTCCAGAAAAACGATGAATTGAGTAAAATTCAAACCAGCTACCTCTCATCACTGCTAGTGTGTTTTAGAAGTCTGTGTCCGTCTCATAAAACTTTGAAAATACGTATTTTAGAAACCACTTTCCCTACACAAGATGTGACGTTTTTGGTAGTGTGATGCTCTTCTTGCAGCTAATACTGAAAAACTTCCCAGCATATATGTCAGACAATCATACTGGAAGACACTTGAGAATAAATACTAGTATTTCACTGCAGCTACAAATACAGATCGCAGCTTGTCCCATTTTCAGCTCACCACACTGTCTAATTCAGCAAAAAGCTACTGACAGTGAAAGAAAAACAAGGAAAGAAAAGAGAAAGACAAAAAGAAGGAAAATGAAGTGGAAGTCCTTGAGGTTGCAGTGATCTTCACCAGCATCAGAGGTAGCCATGACATTCAGACTGTATTTCCAGAGCTGAGTTGGCAAGTGGGAAGAAGAACACGTAAGTGCTTGGAGAAAGACCAAAAAATAAGTTTCAAGAAGAGACTAAGGAGGAAGCTTGACAGAGTGGAGGGAAAAACAAACATCTTTTAAGAGATACTACTCAGAGGTATCGGGCCTTTGGCCAAAATCAAAGCAGCATCATAAAGGAAACACAGACCAACAGAAACCAAAGAGGAGGGAAATGATTCTGCAAAAACAATGCAAGAAATCCCTGCTGCAGTCAAAACATCAAGGAAAAAAATATATCACAGGAGACTGTATTTTAAGGAAAAAGTAGGTATTTTCTGAAGGCAACAGAGGAGTCCCAGCTTTGCCAACTCTCAAGATTTTATCAACAGACTCAAGTTATTTGGTGGGTTTTTTTAAGGCTCAGCTCCAGAGAAAACATTGTTTTCACAAAGGGAAAGGAGGAGGAGGAAGAATAAAAAAAAAAAAAAAAAAGATTTTTCCAGGAATCATGGATACAGAGAAAGAGGTAGGAAAAGACATCCACCAAAGACTCAAACCTGAGAAAATAGACATTACTTGTTAACCACCCCCCTCCCCCCCCGAACAAGCTATTAAAAATTTGCATTGTTGAGGTGATCTGAAGTCTGCCAGGACAGATTTATTCCCACTGTAGATGCAAAAAGCAGCTTTGGAAACTGTCTGCAGCCAACCATTGTTGAATCTGGACCACATCAAAACTTCTTGCTCATCGAGATACATCAAGATACATAGTGTCAAGGAAAAGGAGGAAGAAAAGGCCAAACCAAACCAGATAGAGGATTAGAGAGAAAGGCCAAATATTTGGCAAAAGTACAATACCATGTACTTCATGGCATTAACTGATCCCTATGTATTAGGTATCAGCATGTGGCAAAATATGTGGGATAAATAATCTATCTTCCCTAAGCTCCTTCCTGTGAAGTCCCTGTACCAGCTGCTTTTTAACATGAGGTAGTGGATTAGACAGATCTTTGGTCTTATCTAATACATTCCAGATGCTCAGGAGAAGTGTCAATAACATCAGCAGAGGACAATGTCTCAAAACAAAGACAATAGCCCGAGCTGAGATGTGAGGGGTGAGAAGGAAAGAAGCTGAACCTTAAAAAGAGAAGGGAAAATTTTGGCCTAATGTCAGAAGAGAAAGCATAAATGTGCATGCACAAGAGAAACTTAAACTCAGAAAAACACAGAGGCTGCAGAGCGCCTTAACAGGCCGTCAAGCCAATCTGAAGCAGAATTATTTTCTCCGGTTAAGCGGCCCGCTTGACTCAGTAACGTTTCTCACCAGGTAGCCTGCTTAAGAAAAGAGAGCACGTATTTAGTCCGTGCCATTCCCTGCGGTTAACAGAGAGGTGATGTCCTGCAAAGAGTTAACAGAGCTGACAGTTATATCAGGCAGAATTGTTTTCAGACTTCCCTTTCCCTGAAGAGCACTTTAACCTGCAAGGATCCGCTTAGCCAATTCACACAGCAGGTCACTATCATTTATTCAGGCACAAGGGGTGAGTTCAGGATGACATTTCAGTCTTAAATTCCCTGTTCTGGAGTGAAACGGGACCAGTAACATCTGAATCCAGTTTTTATCATCTGTGCACATGAGGAAGTATACTTCGAAGTACAGTAACCAATTATTTATTTATTACTTTGTTATGTAAATGATATAATCTCTCTTTTCTTCTGCAAAAGTGAAATCATATCCTGGAGCAGTGAAGGAAACTCTGCAATAAATCTTGCTTGTTAAATTGGCCAAACCCCTGTTAGGTTTGAATAACAATTTTGTTTCGCTGTGTAAAAAGGCAACGTGCCAGAAGCCAGGTCCTTGCTTCCTTTTACAAGCACCACTTGCAATGTGTTTATATTTGTATTTATGAAGTGCTTTTTCTTACACTTTACAAAGCAATGAATGGCCTATCTGCCACGAGGTGAGGGCAGTACTTGCAGCAGCCACTTATGTCAAACATGTTACTGCCAATTAATGCAGGGTGGTATTAACTGAAACCGTGCTCTGCAGTATCAAGCCTTTTCTCCTTGAATTTCTTTCCTGTCTGTGCGTTTGATTTAAAGTCAGGTCTTCAAAAGTCAGTCACTAACAGATGGTTAATCAATTCTAACAGCGCCCGCTATGAAACGGTAACAGTCAGCAATTGGTGAATTAGCAATTAATGTCTTTCCAGAAATACCTTCCCCGGTGCCTATGGAGTATAGCAAGGCTTTTTTTCCAATTAAATATTAAGGAATAGATGTTTGCTTCAAAGGAATAAAGTTAACTTCCCAGGATTAGGATATTTTTTCTATATTTCTTCTATTATTCCACACAAAAGTGAAGAACATAAAACGGTGCTCTCCAGGATATCTGAACTACAGAGGTGTCTGTAAAGCCCTTCTATAGCGTAACTAAAAGCACAAATATCTTGGTATGTGTAGCAATACCGAAGAGTAAAGAAGAAAGAGTGCAACCCCCCAGATTTTTTCCAGAAAGTAAATATAATGGATGGTTTTCTTTATATACATCTTTTAGGCTCATTATTTTGTAAGAGTTTTTGGTCCCCTCCTCTCTTATTTAGCTGAGTAGGACTTTGATTAAAAATCCACCGGAGACTGTAGTTTGAACATCTTTCAAGCATGAATAGCACAGCAGGTTGCACCCATAAAACCGGCTGCTTACGTCTTGGCATGTTAGACAAGGCACAGCTTTTACTTCTTAGCACACCTCATGGGGCCAAGATGAAGAATGAGTCGATACAGGCTGAAGCTGTGGCTGCACTGGGTGACAACGCGGTGCAGGAGCACTGAGGTACCTTTGAACAACGGGAAAAACCTACAGTAACATGGATCTCAGAGTGAGCTCACTTGCCACAGAAAATAGCAGTAATTATGACAAAAATAGAGTTAGATGGTTAATGGCATCTGATCTGAAGCTGTGCTATTTCACTCCCAAGTGTGAGAGAGGGCTGTGACTATGAAGAAGGTGGGAAAATTCTTCTGGGACTGGTTACAGAGAGGGATTTGTGGTATGGAAGAATGCCAGTATTTTGCTTTTTTTCTTAGGATTTAGCTTCTCCATCAGACACTAAATGGGGATTCTGGGTACCCTGTCAGTTCCTTGCCACCAGCAGGCCCCAGTGTGCTTCCTCAGAGGTTGGAGGTGGTGGACAGCAGGGTTTGCTGGACCATAAGCTCCACAACACCACTCAAACCAAGCAGGACAACGGGCAGACTCAAACCTAAGAGGACAGTGTTTCCACCTCCTAAGCTGTGGGGCATGGCCTGAGCTTCTCATGGATACCAAGGCTGTCCCAGCCTACCACAAGGATAGGGAAAATCTGTGGCCATCCACCCATGCACCACACTTGACGGCCTCCCAGCTCTGCACAGTGAACACTGCTTGTGTCCCTTCTGCTGTCACAGAGCACGGGGAATAAAGGAACATAAAAGCTTTTCATTCTCCTTGTTCTCATATTCCAGTCCAGAGATTGAGAAGTTCCTTAAGAAACACCTGGACCTGGGATCCTCCTTTCTAACATCTCAATAAGGTGCTTAAGAGCATCCCCTAAGCTCCACCTATAGCCAGAGCAAAGCAGGCAACAATCCTGTTGCCCAAAATTGCTTTCTCTTGCAGCCTCTGGTGGTGCCTGTTTCTAATCACAGATACAGAGGACGTCTGCTGAAGGTGACCACACTTTTAATTTAAGGTAAGTGGAAGTGATCTGGCTGCCAAGGTTGAGGCTGCCTGATTTGCTCACGTGTTGAGCGTGAACACACATCAGGCCTGCACACAAATGCTGCTGCTGCACGGCTTTGTTGTAATCTTTGTCCTTAAAATACTGGAAATGCGGTTTTCCCAGGGGTAGGCACGGCTGTCCCAGGAGAATGTGCTGATGAAGATATAGAAATGGAGGTGGCTGCTGGAAGTTCTCCTTCCCACAGAATAGTTGAGGAAGGAAGAATAGGTAATCCCATTAGCAAATGTGGAAAACAGGTGTATTCTGTTGAAGTATGGAAGACAACGTGTCCTCAGTGGATTTCTGTCCTAATTTGTACAATTTACTCAAATGTATTTTACCACCTTTTATGCCCAGTGACATACCTGTGTATTAGTTCCAGAACCGAGAACTAAATTCGTACCTCTTGCACTTCACTGCTGACAGTATGAGGGCAAGGGATGGATGACCTGGTCTGAGTTTCATAATCCAGTTTGAATACGTATTGAATATGAAATCTGGAAGTTACTATGAAGAAATAAGTAGGGTCCCAAATATAAAATACTGCGCTCGCAGACTTACTTTTCAGAATAGAACCGTGCTTTAAATAGAAGCTTTTTCTCTTCAACTTCCCACCTCCTCCAGATTAAATTCAGAATATTATCAAGGAGGCAAGCCTGACAATGTGTTAGTATAAATCAGTAGAGAAAAAAAGACAGGTAATATTGTTTAAATGTAACAGAAATTAATACAATTTAACTAAACTCTATTTAACTAAGAACATTGAATTTTGAAGGCTGGTATTTATTTATCAGGACTGGGTGTACTTTCCATTCACCTCAAGGCAGATGCACTTCTTTAAGATAAAATGTTTTAAAGAAATTTCTTTTGGGGGAGCAAACTGGTGATCTCCAAAGTACTGTCCACAGAGCACTTCTGAGTGTGGCTTACAGAAAGTTAGACAAACATCTGAAATAATTGAAAGCTATAAAAGAAGAAATCTGACAGTGGGTTTCACATCTGTCAGTAGGGTGGTGGACAAGACTACCTTCGGAGACCCCTTCCATTCTAAATTATCCTGTGATTCCATGATTTTTAGTAAGCTTTAGTACCAATGAAATTTCTCAGTACAATTGAAACAATTCTTAATAAGCAGCTCGTCTCCAAAATACTCACCTTGACAAGTTCCATGACAAGGTACAACTCAGTTGGCATGTCCATCTCCTCAATCAGAAGTACAATATTGGGATGCTTGACTCGTCTTAAAATGGACACCTCGTTCTGGATCATGTGTTCCTGCCACACCAAAGAAATCTTTAATGACTATGGGTTGATGGGAAAGACTTTCACCTCCATCGTACAGTGGAAATTGAAGAGACAATTGGGACCTGCGTGGACCTTTCAGTGTTTTTTAAAAAGGTAACAGACGTTACCAGCAACAAGGAAGGAACACATCTAGAAACAACATCAGTGTGACAACTGAGAGAGGAACAGAGAGTAGAACACAGAAAAAGAAATGGAGGAAAAGACATGCTTCCAATGCAGAGAAAAAACAAATATGGAAGCATCTAATTTTTTTTCTCCAATGCAGAATCATTCCATTTAAAAATAAGATAGCATCTTCTCAGAGAACCTTTTGTTACAGATTTCAAAAGCTAACAGAAATTAACTTATAAGACGGACATCAATTTGATAAACCTTGCATATTGCTTAGACACAGTGACCAGTGTTGTTGTAATAATTAGTATTATTTTTCTGTTTTCTGTAACATCTGGGATTATGAAAGCTAGAGGACATAATCACAGGGGTAAAGAAGAAGGGGAGTGAGTGCGCTCACACACAACCCACTGGAGAATCAACACACGCGTCTAGAAAGGCACATGGCAGCCTTTTATACTGACACTCCAAGAGTCTCCAGAGGGCAGGCAAAGGATTCAGCCAAAAAGATTCTAACTCTTGACAGGAAGAAGGCAAATACCAACAGCTTCCCAAAGTGATCTCTCATAAAATGTTTCTTAAAAAAAAGTATCTTTTGGTCTCATTTGATTTTTGTGTACTTACTTTTCCTCTACATTTACTTTTTTTGATTATTTTCAGAGCATATTCTCTACCAGTTGATCTGAGGAAAGAGAAAAGAAAAATTGTATGCTCAATCACACTGAATATTTTTCTCAGCCGAGTTTATATTTGTCATTTGAGCACAGTAGTTCTGGGCAAGAATTCTATTCAAGTATTTGTTTTGTCAAGAAATGAAGCTTGGATCTGTCTGGAATTGTGACCTTGAGCAAAATTAATTGAATATGTATGTCTGAGAAAAAAGCATTAAGCATTTTTTTTTTCAAATGAAGACATTTCAATGTTTTTAAAACAAAACCACTTGAATTTTTTTGTCTTGTACTGGTATTTGTTATTCTGCAGTTTTATGTAAATAGATTATATAGTATTTACAGATCCAAATCTTCTCAAACCTGATTTTTTGTTGTCTATTAAACAAAAAAATATAAGTAATGGTAAATACCTTTATTTTTTTTTACTTGAGATGAAGAGACATTTGTTTTATGTTAGCACTCGTAATTGCCAAGATAAAAAAGTCAGTCCTTGGAATAATGCTTTAAGTATTCAGTAAGTGTATGATACCTAGCAGAGTTAAATATGATGCTTATAGGACAGAATATGAAAAGTTTTGGAGACGGTAAGAAATTACAGAGAATTAGTTCAGGATGAGAACACATTTCCTTCCAGGTGAGGTTTTTTTTGGACACACATAATATTTATCATTCCCACAAACAGGTATTTATTATATAGAATGGTCACAAAGAAAACTAAGCTTGTAGACAAGTTCACAATATCAATATCTATTTCTTAACCAAAAGATGGCTATCAGGATGATCTCAAGAAGCTCTGTCCACACGCTCTAGTTGCACTGTAAGTTAAATGAAGAACAGCTAATAGAAGAAAAAGCTCTTATTGAAACACTTTTAATAAAAATCTGAAGAGTTTACAAAAGTCTAATACATTGCTCTTAGGCACATGTTTGGCTAAAAACTAAAGAAAAAAAGACTTCTCCAGCATATGGGGTGAAGGTTTTTCATTCTTCATTTAGAAAAATACATTTAAATGGATACATTAAATTGATATACATTAAGTTAAATAGAAAAATGAATGTGCCTAAAAGTGTGCACGGTCTGTTAAGTAGGACATGCAAAGCGAGTCATAAACTGAAAGCACTGTATTAGGAAAATGACTGGGCATTTTCACTGACACATTCGAGCCTGGAGTCCTCCTCTGGCAATGATGTACCACTAGATATTAATTTAAAGGAGAACGGGGGCTTCAGTAAAAAGACAAAAAAAGAACCCAAAATATTAATTCTGAGTTCCCAGGTCAGCAGGGAGCAAAGACAGTCTGTATTAAGACATCAGTTAAAAGAATGTGCAAAGAAATCACACTGGATGATGACGTTTATGACCTGGAAAAAAAAAAAAGTACAGCGTGGCTGTTCAAGACATAAGCAAAGAAAACCCAAAAACTTCTCATGTCTGTACTCCCCTCCCAAAAGGGGTTTAATGCTACAACCCCTAGACATGGGCTGCACTCCACGTGGGATGCCCCTTCCCCATGCTGCTGTTTGGTGGCTACAGTCGCTGCTCACTGAGGGGACATTATATTTGGAGAATGGAAGGAGGAGGTAGGAGAAGCAACATTAGAAATTAAGATATCTGGGGTTCAAACTCAGACAAAATATGCCCTCTTTCAATAGGAGTCTCTTTCCTGCTGCTTGGTTGCCCTAGGAATGCTTCCCTTCTGTCATGAGAAAGGAAATTGATGGTTTTTGTTGGCCATGGGAGACTCCATGCACTCCAAAACACTGGGAAACCTGAGCTAGTGAGGAAATGTCAGAATTTAGAAGTATCTGAAAGTTAAAAATGAACACATATAAAAACACCGCAGGACAAATTGCGCATACGATGGAGCAGATATGTAACGAGCAGATGACAACTCTGACTGCTCTTTGTTTTCGTAAAAAGAAAATTAAAGCTAAGATAATGCAAATCCTTTCCCTTAAAAAGCTGCAGAACTGCAGGCTGTCAGCAGCGCTGCAAGTTACACACCCGTCAAAAAATATGCCCAGCCATGCCAGAAACTCGCAGTGGAATGGGCATATCGCCTCTCACCTCTCACCTCTCGCTCAACCCAGACAATAAAAAGGTGCCACACGAGGTAGGAAACATGTTACGGCTGGATAAAAGCCTGGACCCGCAGCACTAATGGAGGGCACAGAGTTAGACCCCTAGCTCAGACCAGGGCTCCGTGCCACGCTCCCCGGCTGTTTTAACCTTTCCCAAAGTTCACAGAGATCTCCACTGCACCGGAGACAAAATTCTACCTTCCTTATTTCTGTGTGTGTATGGGGGGAGTGTGTGTGTGCGCCCGTGCATTCACAGACGCACAGGATGGGATTTAGAAGTTGCCATGTGGAAATTTTGAAGACGGTTTATTGATTTCTATTTGGAGGGTTTGTTGTCAGAGGAAAATGCCTGTGAAGGCAGTGGAAGCGTCAGGGTGGCAAACCAGCGCGCACGGGCTGGTCTCCACAGCTCTGGAGAAGAAGTATCCATGTGACCAGTGAAGATGTGTAACCAGACCCATTCCTACTTGCTTAACACCTCATGGCGCTATTGCTTTGAAGCCTAACGCACACGGGGATTGTACGTCAGAAGAAAGTGGAAAAGCCCTCTGTCCCACGTATCACCCCATTAATTCTGGCTCTGCAAATGATGGACATATCAGACTTTGAAGTGAGGTGTTTTCTGCTTGGAAAAACTGTGAAGAATGTTTTTGAAGGGGTTTTACATGTACTGGCTTTAATTTACATTCTGAGGCTTTAATTTCTCCTCCTACACTTGTGGTAGCAAGGGTATACTGCTTTAGAAGTGGAACATAACAGAAATAATTCTACTTTATTTTCAAGCTCTCCCAAAGCAGCAACTCTCTGATATTAATGGCATCTAAGGAATGATACAGCTCAAAGACCATAAGAATGGGATTTCCAGTACACAAGAATTGTAGCTGGGAATACCCGAGTAAACACGCACATATTCACCAGATACATCGTGTTATCGGATACTTCTGGGACCAGGGGGATAGACAAGAGAACAGGAAACAGTTTTGATTTAAGCTCTTGAGGATATTGCAATAGGTATTATTTTTAGGCGTGGTGGGACCTATATTTAATTTTGTTCATGTCTTTTCTCTCAGCTTGAGAAAGAGTTGTAAAATGCACACTAGCACATCTGAACTGTCCCTCAGCACAACTGGCATTTTCAGTGGAATGACAGAGTATCAAAACCTCAACTTTTTTTAAATTTGGCCTTGTAATCTGTTTCAGTCACTACTCACTTTAATTTTAGTTTGCCTTTTTCTCTTTTCCTAGTTATATATTTTCACCCATTTTCCATCAGTCGTGCTCCAACCCCAGCGTTTTACAGTGCTTTCTTGTTTTCATACCGTTTTCTTTGCTTCCTTTAGGTTTCCATATTCCCCAGTTCACGGCTTAGACCCTGGGGTTTGATCTGAACAGCTATCGCCCTCCGGATGACCAGCTCCACCACAAACTCACCCTGACAGAGCTCTAAAGACCTCACAGGAGCTTTGGCCAAGTCCCACAAGCACGCTGTCAGCTGATACAAAATCCACTCCCCCCTTTCCCCAACAGCTGTCTTCATGGTCTCAGACTTGCCAGACTCTTTCAGATGCAGAGAGGGACCTGTCTTTTTCCAAAGAGACTCTAGTTTAAAACCAGCCAAGCTAATTTATCATCATCTGCCATGAGGTCTATTCTTAATTTACTCTCTAGGGTTAATATCACATTCTGACCGGCTAAAGAGTCCTCTCTCTAGGATATGGTAAAGGGGGATAGAAAACGTCACTTGTGGAATTTTCTTATCAGACCCTGACATCTCTATTGTTCTTTCTTTTGGACATCTCCAGCTCTGGCAGTTTTTGCCTTCTCTGCAAAGCTTGACAATCCTTTCGCATACAGGTACCCTCTTTCTTTTTTACCCCACATTCTCCTATTTTTAACAATATCAACAAGAGGCGCCTGCAGTTCTGCTCAGAGCGTTTCTTTGCTCCCTGTTTTTTACACTCTTAACGTTGGGTAGAGCTAGTTCGAACCTGGTTCATGATCTGCCTGAGCAGATGTAGAAACAGACACCTGAGCTGGTGAACCTGCACACTTTCGGCAACACCGACATTTGAGGTGACTTGTGACTTCCCTAATTTGGAGTGGAAGTCTAAAATCAGTCTTTAAGGGTGACTGTTCTCACCTCTTAACAGGAAAGGGCACTGAAGAAGTTAGACTTTGATGTCTGAAGTGCAAGCTCCTGAAGTTGGATGGAGCTCATACAATGGCATAAAGCAGGCAAGCAGGAGATAGATGCCCATTTAATTAAAGGTAAACATGGAAGAGGTTACTCCTCAGTGTCAGACGGCAGAAGAGATGGATCCAGCTCTTTGTGCTGACTACCACCACTACACCACGCACACAAAACTTCCTGACATCTTTACAGACTGCTTCTACGTCTGAAATGTTTCCACGGTGTAATGTAAAGGGAGAGCTGCAAGAATATACTGCCAGAAAAGATGGTGTTACACCAAGAAAGATTTAACACAAAGAACTGGTAAAATCATGTGGAGTACAGCAGAAAAAATCATATAAAACCCACAAAGAATTAAATTAATAGATTGTCCCTTGGACTCACTCTTTTTTTTGCATGAGAGGGCATTAGTCTCGTTTTTCCATCTGGCGTTGAGACATTACCTTATTACATGTCCTATATTCCACAAATAAAAACACAATCTAGAAAACCATGACATTAATGATTATTTTTACAGTAATAACCATATTATCTTCCTCACCTTTCTATACACTCCTTCACAATAGCAAAATTTCCATCTCCTATTGTCCTTCCAACTTTATATCGCTCTGCTATCGATGCAGGAACCTGGAAACCTTCCTCCAACACTTCTGAAAGAATCATTAGTACATTTTTATTGTTAGTGAAGGAAACACAGATGTTGCACATAACATGCATTTTAAGTCTACGGTTTAGGAGCCTGGAAACCATTCAGAGTCAGTATCTCACTTACTGTACAGTGAAACCATGCTGCTGACATTGTATATACTCAACAGGTTTCACACAGATACAATAATGAAAAATAAGACTTCTGGGGCTCAAACATACCACCATTCGAGTGTTACACAGTTTACCATTCCCACTGCAATATACCCCCAGGACAAAACCAAAATTGTATTTTTTTAATTATGAAAAGGCCTCTGTGAACTGCACAAGCGCAGACCAGCCTCCAAAAAGGGTTGGAACTCCTTGACACAGCATGATTAAATATATGTACCAAAGAAGTCCAACACTCAAGCACTTATTTTATTACATCCTGTAAACTGAGACATCCATAAAACTCCTCATGTGCTAAGTGCTAGTTCTCCCCTCCCCCAATATTAAATATTGTTTTTAAACAAATGTTCTCAATAATACTACCTCGCATGCAACCTGGGTGCCAGATGTTTAGGTAAAGTTGCATTACGCAGTGTCTAAGCATAAGAAAAGTTTGTAGTTTCATGTGTTTTAGTGCTCATTCATGTACCATTATTTTTAAATGCATCTGAAATAGCGTGTTACAAATGCCTAACATGCCTCTAAAAGCTGACTGTAAACTGCAGCTGATACAAACTGCTATATAAATATCGCAACGTAAAAAAAAAAAGCCTCTCAAAAATGTGACTTGAATTTACACTCCTTAAGACAGCACTTTTAACTGCATCGTTATCTGTCCTTTGCTCCAGTTCAGTATTAGAAGTGAGTGTTGCGATACAGGGAGGCCGAGGTTTGCCTGAATTGACAGCATGAAGTTACTGCCGGACGCGAGCACACGCCGTTGTGTATGTGCGTGTGAACTGGCAGTACTGGAGCCGACACTACCCCATAGCCAACTTGCTCAAAGCCTTAGTATGACTTATCATTTCTGAGCGAAGGCCCAGGACTGTAGCGTGTACCTCAGTACCACGCCAGACGAGACAGAAAATGAGTGAAAGAATCCAGTCAGCACTGCGTCACCTGCAGAACTAATGTCTAGAGTATCCTGCAGCAAAAACACCTCTGAGTAAGGTTGTCCAGACCAAATCTGATCCGGAGTGAACCTAACTGGCTTGCTAAGACTGCCGAGCCTCCTCACGGAGAGTCATCCAGCCCGCAACGCTCCCACCTTCTCCGGCAGGAAGACTGACTCATTTCCTACACAGCTGCTGTTATCACTACATTGACTGCTCTGAAATGTCAGCCTTCAAATGTTACCTTCTGCAGGTCCATCATTTTCATCCATAGAGCTGCAAACTTTGGTGGATGCTAATGAGGTAGAGGAGCCACTGTGTTGGGAGCTCTGGAAATGGAGAGACACAAATGAAAACAGATGATTCTTAAGGAGCACGAGTACCCGCAGCACGTTCCTGCTGGACACACATCCCGGAGAGGCTTCGGTGTTCCCTAAGCAAATTATCAGTTTGCTTTGGTGGAGGGATGCTTGGGAAGAGTCCAGTTTTTCTATTCAAATTACACTTTTGGTACCTTTGTGTGCATGGAGGTATCCCTGATCCATCATGTCCAGCAACGTGCAGCAATGCTTTTAGGTATGGTCCGTTATTTTCTCCTTATCCCACAGACATTTTGGCAGGGAAAACTGAGGAGCTGCATGCCCTCTGCAGGCAGGAGACTCGTTTCTCAGCGACACCATTAACCCAGCAGGCACTAGAAGCACGAACATCTGTTTTGACTGAAGTTGGCTTTGTTATGCGCAGAACTCCTCACTTTCGCAAACCTCCCACTGGTGAAACCCTCCCCACTTGTGTTCGAGAAGGGGGAAATCGTTGGGGTAATAGTATGGAGGAAATGTCAGGGTGGATAATGTTTGCTTTTTTGGAAAAGCATTCGATCTGGTACAGCACACAGAGGCATGAGCCTGTACCTTGGTTTCAAGTACTCGTACAGCGAGTGCCTACGTTTGCCCACGCAGTTAATGGGGGGAGAACGGGATCCCTATAGTCTCTAAGAGACTCGTAGCCACTCGGCTTGGATACCAAAAGTGCAGCAGGCAGGACCTCCCAAGGGAAGCCTTCCAAAGCACCTATCAACGTCTATCGGTTACGTACGGGCTCTAGGCATGTACCTTAGGAAAACTGCTTCATCATGGATCTAGATGGATGACACTCCACAGACGCATGAGATGGACTGGATTTCACCCGAAACTTTTATCCTGTGCTGCGTAAGGATTATACAAACCTATCTTCGGGACTGTCCAAGAAAACCAGAAGATGCTACAAAATAACAGTGTTTCTTTAAACTTACATCAAACCCGAGCATTTCCTCAGGTCTTCGTGTTGCAACGTAAGCGAGAAGTAACAGAGGGTTTCCAAAACTAAAACTTTCTCGGGTCTACACAGTTCGCATGCTGAAAGGTTACAAAGCGCTGCGGTATTTAATTACCTCCCTCGATCTACACATCATTACATAAATTGCAGGCTGTGTTGCATGCAACCAACACTATCCACCCCTTATCTGTGTTTGTAAGGTATCGGGATGCCCACAGCCAAGGTGCCAATCCACTTTACAAGTTTGATACAGCCTCTCTGGAGTGATCTCTCTCCTCTGGCACTGCAGAGCACAGCCGACGGCTGGAACAACTACTGACGCAGCAGTTGGGATCTTGGCAGAGTACGGAGGCAGGCAGAAGGCAGTCAGAGCTAAAAGCGGGCCAGTACGCGGCGTTTATTTGAACAGACTAACTTTAAATTTCTCCCACAATAGTTTAAGGTCAGATGATGCAGACAAAGGCTGAACTTGGCCTATTTGCCACTAAATAATCCTGAGAGATTGCACATCCCGTCTACCAAGTGATTCTTTGCCCTTGTTTTTTTTTTAATCAATCCCAGCTCATTCTTTTCATCCATCCAAGCATTTCTTCTGTCCTTTGCCCAGAATTAAAAAATCGCATTAATCAGTTTTCGGACTACTTTTGCTGCCTCTCGACAACAAAAGTGAGCACTGACTGACTTTAAGCAGTCGCTAAGATATTTGCCGCCCTTGTTTCACGACTGGGGCGTATTTATGTACGTGCTGTTCCTGTGCGAAACTCTGCGGGACGTCTCAGTAAAAACTTACCTCTGGTTCCCTTTTGAACAAATGAGCAGATGAGGATCAAGGTAACGGGAAAGGGGTAGGAGTTCTCATGCCTGGAGAAGTCACTCTCAAAGCCTATTTTTATACACATGTAATGAGAGGATTGTTTCCTTTACACTCCTGCTTGTAAAATAAGCAGAAAAACATGTTTTCTCTACTCATTCTCCTGGGTCTGTTTGTTTTCCTAGACCAGGCATCCAATTTCTTACTCCTTTTCCCACTCCACAGTGTTTTCTTAAAGGAATTACAATTTAAATGTTTAATATTTGTTACACATACAATCGGGAATGAATCTTTACAACATTTAAGGGGTACAGCACAAAAAGGTTAGTGCTAGATTTTCAATAGATTATTGGACAACTACTTTATTTAGTGGTTTTTCATTTAAAATAGCGAGATTACACTTTTCAGCAGATGTTAGGTCAAGACTGCCGACTACACACGGCTGCAGCTTTCTTTAGCAGTCTGACGGTCTCCTCACAGTCTCACACCCATTGTTCTCATTTGTGAGAATGGCAGACGTGAAAATCGAAACCTAACGCAGTGGCCACATAGTCTCAGAAGGGGTGCCTAGAGACACTCCAATTTCTATTTGGGAACCTCATTTCTCAAAGACCCTCAAGACGAGGTTTAGCTGAGAACTGCGTCAGCTTAGTCCTTCCAAAATCAGACTCCTTCGAAGGCCCATTTCAGCAAAGCACTTCAGCAAGCGCTTCACTTTAAATACAAACAGCCTTAATGGCCTACCCATGACTGAAATTAAATTCATTCCTAATTATCTGTCTCAGCTATAGCTCCTTAAATACGTATTTAGCCAAGGTTCAGTTAAACAAACTGAAAAAAGTGGCCCATAGAAAACGTAAAGGAAATAAAACATCGATATGAGACCAATATTTTAAGCGCTCCTATTTCCTTCCTTAGTGACACTAGTAAGGATGGGAAGGCTAAGATGATTTTCACAGCTGCAGAAGTGAAGTGATGCATTAGTAGCATACACCGTACCACTGGTGTGCAAACAAAGCACAGAGACCCTTCAGTGAGACGTACGTGCGTGCGAAGCCCCAGCGCGTGAGCAGCAGCAGAGCTCGCCAGTGAGAGGGAAGCGGTAGCTAAGAAGACATTTGCTAAAAGTACATACTGAGATTTTTAAAACTTCGAACTTTGACAGTTTTAAACAAATTGTAAAATATGAAGAAAACACATAGTTTTCATTACCTTTGCTGAGCCCCTACTAAAACAACAGATTAAAAAGAAATCAGGAACTGTGCATTTCCATATATTCCCCAAGACTGCTGACGGACCTTCCCCAACCGAAGAGACGTTACTAGGTAAACACGACACAAATATTTTTGTCTTTATTCAGTCCTCTGGAACAACACGCAGGCATTTATTTATTTATCTTTACTTCGGCTAGAAGGACATGCCGTTTATTTAGCCTTTAATTAGCTCGTTGTTCTCACAAGCTGAAAGCCCTCCGGGTCCAGCAATCCTTGTGGGGCTCGGTGTTCCTTCCAGTTGGCTTGCCAATCGTGAGGCAGTCTGTCGTGCACACTGTTGCTCTCACAGCTGTGGACCCCATCAGGGATATTGCAGATGGAGGGGGCGGGGGCGGGGGGAAACAAACTCTAAGCAAGAGTATAATCTCTTCAACACACAGACCTTAATGCAATTAGCTGTTTTAATTTTAAGAGATGCTGAGGTGCTTGAAATGTCATCACTTTTACACAGATTTAAAGGGGTCCAGTTGCACAGGTTGCCAGCACATGGCCGTTTTTATGGCACACCTCCATAAAAGCGATGGCATAAAAAAATCAGGTCTTTGGTGTAAGGATTTCAGATCCTATTCAGGTTTATATAACAGATGGCCAGCACACCACACATCTCACTGATGTGAATGGAAACATTAGCGCTATAGAGTTTCATCCATGTCTCACTGGGAGATTTATTTAGCAACTGGTTTGTAAATAGTTTGTATCTCAGTGGAAATTGTGCTAAAACTATGAAAAAAAAAAGGCAGTAAAATAAATATTACTGTAATTTCTCCCTCCTCATACTCACCTTTGTCCTAAATTAATCTTAAAATCCTGCTCCAACTGAACAGCAGGAATTATTCTTGTGGACTACCAGTATCAGCAGTTATGAAAAGAAACTTAAACAAGTACGAGCAGGAAGTTTGTTAATGCAATTCAGATTCCTGAATCTTAAACCCCAAACATCGCATTACATTTTCCAAACCTCTGAAAACCTTTATTAGCGCATATGGAGTCTACAAAGTCTCTCAACAATAGATTCCTTTGTATGTTCCTAGCATGAAGGAAGCATCTGGATGAAATGTGAGTAACAGAAATGCACACAGGTGTAACGCTAAGTTTGCAGCTCATGCAGAGTTCTGCGCTTTTAGATATGGGCGTAATGAAGCGAAGATTAAAATTAGTAAAGTGTAAGTTCAGGAAGGAGGTTTGGGATAAGGGAAATATTCATGTCTTTAAATGATTCCTCTTAAGATATTCCCTATTCTGAAGAATTCTACGGAATTTTAAAAAGCATAGAGAAAAAGCTATGTGTGTCAATAATATGTGTATGATAAATTTCAACTCAGCAAGGATAAATAGGATTAACACCAAAACTAAGCAATCAAGCAACCATGCTCACCTCTTTTGGAGACCGTACTAGTGTTCAGTCTGTATAAATAACCTTTGCAAGGTAGCCGTCACGAATTCCTGACATAGCCAATTTCTTAGCCTAAAGATCAACACGGTTAATGGCAAAATAAAGGCAACAGTCTGGTGCAAGTATTAGCTTTGAAGGACTTTGAAGGGTTCAACAAACTCCTGTAATATGTAACAGTGTTAAGCAAGAAATACATGAGTCAATACAACAAAATGGTACATCTCCAGAGAACAAAAGGTAAAGCAAAGGGCAGCTGGTTTAAACCAGTAAAATAATGTATTTTGATGAACCTTTTAGAAGACAAACTCGGCTTTTTATTATTCAATTTAGAGAGAAGCAAATGGAAACTCCCTCTCCCAACTCTGTCCAACAAGAAATGGTTTTGATTTTCTTTTGCTTAACCTCTTACATTTTTCTGGCCCAGCCAGCTGAGGCAGGAAAAAAGTTTCCATGTAAACAGTACAGAGCTGGCAAAAAATTACTTTGTGGAGAAACATCCAATTTGCAATCTTCATGCTGAAAGAATGGAAGCCAATGGAATTAAATGTATAGAAAGAGAAATGATGCAATTGTTTTCTTTTCAAATTCGGACTCTGCACTAAATTGGCACATAAGATCCAAATTTATTTATCAACTGCTTCATCTGGAAAGGAACGATAAAAAAATGTATGCAGACCTGCTGCTTATCCCCAGTTCTACACCCTGCCTTGTCTTGTTAGGCACTTGACTTAAGAGAGACCCTACACAGGGAAATGATTTATTTATTTATGCAATTCAGGATTTACACAGCTTGGAGAAGACATAAGTTCAAACGACACAAGCAATCATCCGGCGTGTGTCATTCAGGAACTTGTGTTGGTTTTCTTCTTTGAGGGATAGAGGGACAAATAGGACAGTTTGGAAGGAGACAGAGCTGACAGACTGAAGTCAAATTTTCAAGCTGAAGCACTTTGTTTTATTTGGATCCTCTTATTAAGCTGCGGCACTGGCTGCTTATACGCTCATCTGATTTGTGTAACAAGGCAATTCAGAAAGACCAACGTAAGATTCCTATATGGTGTTTAAGAGTAAACTTAAATCTAAGCTCTGCTAGCTCCTAACAGCTGCTTCCAAAGCTGAGCCATAATTCAGACTGTAGGCTCACTCAACCTTTGGCATCCTCCAAAAAAGATTGATGATCTAAAAAGAAAAAAGTATCGGATTCATGGTATCGGAAGTTGACCTGTCATTACTGTATCCATACCGCGGTTAACATAAAAAGTTACATGTGCAGTGATGCAATGTGAAGGTTTCCTTTTTCCTTCTCTAAAGTTATATGCAGGTAGAATTTTCCACTCCACTAAGAATAAAAATTGAAAGGCCATCAAAGGAGGTTCTTATTTCTTCCACCTAACTAAGGGCACAGCACAAGCACCACTTTTATTTTTAATCTAGTTGAGATGTATATTAAAAGCTGTCCTGGTATTTTTAACTGGTACTGGGTAGAAACATAAAATTATTTTGTTTCTACTCTTGCTCATTTGCATAACAATTTACTTTCTATGTCTGTACACCTTTTTTAGGCAGACCTATTTACTAGTAACCAAAAGGGTTTCAAAGCTAGAATTTTTACCATGCCCACAGACGCCTCTAGCAGAGTGTCTGAACATCAGCTGAAGCATCAGACTGGCAGATGACACGTCAGAAATTGTAACGCCTCTCTTCCCCTGCCCCCGCCAAACAAAGAATAAAACTAGAATATAGAGATGCACTTTTTAAAGAGTGCAAGGATATATCAAGAAAACAAGGTACTTATTTTAAAACACCGTGGGTATGTTTCAGTACTCTTAGCTTGTTACAGGCATATTTCCCTAATATTTGTCTTCAGAGGAGTCTGCTCTAGCTGAGCTGTGAGCAGGAAGCTGGTACCTTGCTTTGCATAGTCTACTCATTTCCCAATTCCCACTTCAAATCTACCCCGTTGCGTGCACACAAACTTACCCATAAGCAATTCAAGGCAGGTACATTTACTGTCTCCAAAAGACCCGTTAGAAACAAAATTCTTCCTTGAAAGATCTTTTACATCTACACAGCAGAGCCCAGAGTTTATTATTTTAAAAGGCACTGAACGCATCTGCTATTTAAAGGAACCCATATTAGGATGCATGAATCCCACACGCTTATATTAAGTGAACTGTTAGAGGGACAATGCTGATTCAAAAGGAACAAGCAATACCAACTGCAAGTATTTTTTAAAGCCTGTTAATCTCATTTCCAAAATAAATACATTGCACAGTGTGTATTTTTTAAATATATTTATTACATCGCTTACAGTAATCTACAGTAATGTTAAATCTAGAGAAACAACAAATTGCAACCAGGATGACATGGTCAAATATGAAACACAAGTACAACACAGTATGATGAAACAATGGCACAATAATGAGGGTGATTTTCTTCAGCTGATTATATGAAATAAAACATTCATCGGCATTTATTTTTGCAAGTTTTACATTTTTTGTTGATAAATCAACAGCTTTCTTTTTGGTTTCCTGCATCACATTAATACAAAAATGGTATATTTTAAAAAGCAAATATCCAAGCACTTTTCTTTAAAAAAAATAACTGTATGCATAACTTTGTAAAATCTTAAAACTTATGTTGTAAATGTGCCACTATTTACAATATCATAGTGCAACTAACAAAATGAAGAGGCCTTAGCACAAACATCGTTAGCTCCTCTTTCACTGGAGTCCAAATTCCAAAACACTGTATTGCAGGGCAAACCACAAACTATTTACCTCATAGAACACCAGACAACAAGTACACGCTCAATACAGTTTTCACACTTCACTGCTGAGGGTTAAGTTAAGCGAATCTGAATATAACCAACATGCGCAAATACAGACACTAAGATGCATACGGATACGTATGCGTGCACCGCGTGTGCTTGTTAACCCCTCGCTAACGTGTGCGTACACAACACATGTATCTACATACCCATTGCCTTCCGCGGGGAGTCGGGGCGCTCAGCCAGTCCGAAAGACCAGGTTCAAGGTGAAAGAGGCAAACTGAGCCAGCCAAAAGGTGTCGCGGCAGCAAACACGGCTCAGAAGAGCCTCTGCTCTGCTCGGCAAGCACTGCTTTCTGAACGGAGGGCTCTCGCGGGGGGCAGCACCCCCCTTTCAAAGAGTGTGACAACCACTTGCCTACATTGCTCTGCATGTAAAGCTACTGCTGGTTGTGTGACAGAAGGTTATTTTTCTGTTGATCACTCGTAGTTACAAGCTCTCAGATAAACTGAAAGTGAAGATTTAAATACAGAACAATCGTGTGTTCGGCTGTATACCATTAACTGGATACAAGCAAAAGCACGGACAACATTAGTCTAAGTATTCATCAAGTGACGAGGTAATTTAGCACCATAAAGATTTTGTTTGTTCGTTTCTCTACTGTTTCTGACAAAACAGCAAACTTGGGTTGATCAGACGTTCTTTTCCGTATCACTCAACTCATTTTAACATTCAGAGTTGGAGGACATTTTTTGTAACATTCTGCGCTGTATAAAGTTCACATCGCAGTGTGAAGTAGGGAACTGTAAAAGCAAACACTATTATTTATTTCAATCTCAACCCAGGTGTTCTTCAAGGCTGTTTTAAGACTGTGTATTCTTTTTTATAGTATACATTTAGATCCACGATATTAATGCCCTAGAATGTTCATTTTACAGCCATATATGCCCTGTGAAAACGATTTAAAGAGAAAAATAACTAAATATTAATGTGCTGTTGCTCAATTATCTTACAAACCGAAAAGTGATTTTCACGTTGGCTAATGAATGTTAAAGATTTGACTGATTTCAACAAAAGAACTTCTAACATTGTATGACTTAATACACTGCAGAACAGTGCAGTTCAAGAGGAGACACACGCCTGAATAATTATGTCAAAATAATGCCGTTTCAGATTTGTGATTAATGTTGTGCCTGTATATGTATATTTGTACATAAGGTCCTCTCCTTCCCACCTTGAAGTCAGTCGTGCTTTTGACACTAACTTAAACCTGAGCAGAACTTAGCCCTTGTCTGTATATGAGACCTCTTAAAATTGTACAGGCTTCCCTGGGGGAGCTGCTCAGCAAGTACAGGTTGGTGCAGCTCCACTGACCTTAACACAGCTGTAGCGAATCCCACCAAGATGAACAGCCTCCCATTAGTACATTTTCCCCACATATTTGTTTAAAGCGACAAATGTGACATAAGTGTGCAGGGGTTTCAAAGCCATTACTCTGTGTGTGTGTGTGTGTCTGTGTATAAATATAAACATACACATTCTGTGCTTCACATGTGAACTGTTTGTTGCATAAAAGAAGAAGAAAAGAGATTAAAAAACAACCCAGAAAGTTGCAGAAAGCATCAGGGAAATAATCACGTGTATTCATAAAGCTCAAAGGGAAGCAAAGCATTCACAATCTATACAAGACTCTTTAGCTACATCATAATCACCTTAGAGTAGGCACAAATAATGCAGCGTACAGAGAACTATAAGAGGTTCAAACACTATAAAGTCGCTTAAGCTATTCCGTTACTTAATGAAGTCGATGAGATCTAGGGACAGACTAAAACCTGGGCTGTTACAAGCAGAACTACAGCGTCAAGAAACACAATTTCAGTTTCACCCATAAACTGAAACCTTCTGGTCTTGCTCAATAGAAACATTTCATTTCTGCTCATGTATAATGGGAATTACATTCCACACAAAAGGGATCTCAGTGTCTATAAACAGTGTACCTTTTCAATCTCTAAGGGACTTTCATTCCTTAAATGAAATATTAATGATACATATTGCCCCTGAATAGCCTCTTAATACAAGTCATATGCTGAAATGATTAAATGTTATGGACTAACATATTCTTTGAAACAGTCTTGAAGGAAAACTCGCTATCATAACAATTACTGATAGAAGGTCCATTTTTCTTTTCCACAGCTAAGCAAAGCCGTGGGATTCAGGCTTGCTGGCAATCTGTGCTCCCTGCGCAAAACAAACATTCTTAATAAACTGCCTTAAGCAGCAGTAGCCTGCATGGGAGAGGGGAGAAAAAATAAAAATCCCTGGAATTTATTTTCTTTACAGAAAAAGCAATGTTCCAAACGTCAGTAAGTATTTTGTTCAGTCCGGTGGAGTTGTCTGAATTTTTGGAAACTGATCCCAATGCACCTTTACATAATATGCATTTCTCGGGATTAAGTAATACATTTTACAAAGACATTCCCTCATAACAGGCAAAAATGCAAGCCACTTCACAGCTGCAAACTTTTCCAGTAGAACAGGACAGCCCTAGGATCGGGGTATAGTGGGGGACTTGCTACTGCCGGGAACAGTTTTAGATCTGAAGTCTGAAGCAGAAATGGCAAAACACGCATTTCAAAATGGAATGACTCAACTGCTTCAGCAAACCTGCCAGATCAATGACTTTCTCTCCAGGTGATACTGGAACCAAGTATTGAAAACAGAGAAGGTAAGTTTTGTATTCTGCTGCCCTTTCGATTCTTTTTGCACATATCCTCCATAAAGAAAATTATATTGATACAGTGAAGCCATAACATCACGTGCCAACATTTTCCAGCTGCTGAATTTTATTATGGACAAATCAGTGTAAAGGAATTATTTTTAAACTGTGTTTAAAAGTTGACAGCTAAACATTTTCTGCTATTAAGTAAATTTTCCTGAATTCAAAATATATTAAATCATCACTAACTTGCTCAAAAATATAATCTCTATAGATTTTTGTTGAGGATCAGAATCACACTGATTTCTAATTCTTAAATCATTAGTATTTGACATACTAAGTATAAGCCAGTAAAAGTGTGTGATCACTATACTATGGGCTTAAATACAACAGATAAATTTTAAATCAATATAAAACATACGGTGGGAAATACTGCTATTATGTAAATTAGACTAAGATTATCACAATAAAGCAGCAGAAAACAAATAAAATTAGTAGATATTTGCTAAGCAACTGGTTATAATGCGTGACCTACTTTAACACTAAAGGAGTTTTGCATATTCATGCTGCACAAAATGACCACCTCTAGAAATTGCGAAAACAGAGAAATTAGGTCAATAGGAGGATGATTTACAGTACCACCATTTCTGCAGGCTTTCATTTTAGAATGCATTAAAATGTCTTATTACAGCAAATAATAATAATAATAAAAAAGATGTTCCTGCCCATAACATAAGTGAAAATAATCACTAGTTTCTCAGGCAAAATGTGTTTTCTCCAAAAGGTGTCATCATATGCGTGTCAGGTGATGCCGCCAGCCAGCAGGCCCCCCCTGTTGCCTTGCTTAGGAATCTGTCCATGTTGACTTGCAACACACGGGTGATCAGTATTAACGGCTCTTGCCAGGTAAAACATTCATGTTGCCTGTGAACACCCTTCTGTTTACAGTCATCAAGCGGCAATGCAGTGAGGAGAACCTGAGTACTGCTTTGAAAGCATTTACTTTTTGTCCTGTGACCACGCGGGATTTCTTCATTTTCTTTTCATTTAGATAAAAGGCTAAACTTAGAGTGTTTCAAATGTGCGTGTCAGGATCAGACAGCGTGGTACGAGCAGTTTAATATGGCAAGGGTTTTCTTTCCTGCATTTTACCTATTCGTTGGTAAAAGCAAAGCATTCATTAACTGTTCATACCAAAATGAACAAGATACCTGTGTTAAAAACAGAACGTATAATCAGTACCTTAGATGACAAAAAGACTGCTATTCATAAATGTGCCCACTATGGATTTGTGCGTTATATTCACCTTATCCAATCTTCGTTCCTTAAAGTGTGCACAATGCTGGTTTGTATTTGATGGACGTATTCAGTGGCTCATTCATGACAAATTCTTGCATTAAAATGCAGTGGTAAAGCCAAAAATACCCTCCCCCACACGAATTAATTTGGCCCCATGTTTTTAATACCAAATATGCAAAACTCTTTTGTGCGATTCATTATTACTGTAAATTAGCAGCTATTCTCTTTAAAAATGTTAAACCTTCACCAATTCACAAACCATAAACATTGTTCCATTTTCTCTTTTACACTGAGTCTCCTACTGAATCCATATCATCCGAAGAGAGAGGGCGATACAGGTCCTGTAAGATGAAGTGCAGTACAGATTTGTTTATTGTGTCTGATTTGTTGCACTGCAACTGTCTTACATTCTTTGTGGTACTGTGGACCAGCAGACAGCGCTTAACATAAAACACACATATGCTATATAATCAGATTTTTGGCTTGACGTCATGTAATTATTTTTTAATCAACAAATAGATGGTTAGAAAAGAAAACTGGTGTTTCGATGTACAACATATTCTAAGAGGCAATTATTTTTGTCTTTGATTCTTTCCCATTAAACACTATTGAAGCAGTATTTGTCTGTTCTGAGAGTCTCCTAGTTGTCTGGAAACTTGGCAATCTGAATTTAAGCTTAGAGGGAACTTATTTCCCTTTTTGCTGTTTTGCAAACAGCACTAGGAAAGTAAGTGCTTACCTTACATAAGGTAATCAAAACTTGCCACCCACCGGTGGCACAGCATGGATCCAGCCACATCTGAGCCCCCGAATGCTGACACTGAACATCGCTGTTACCTATACTGCACTGACAGCGGTATCTCTTTTCCACAGTTTTGTCTGTGTGCATGTGTAAAAAGACAGCATGTAAAATCACTGGCTCTTGCTGACGGTAGCCAAGCAACCAGCTCATGACAGCAGAGGGAGAGTCGGAGTGTACGGATCTACTTTGGTTTTTCAACACCCACTCCGAGCATCCTCTGACGGATCGGATAATCCTCATATGCCAGAGGTGTCAGGGGATGGTACATCGCCCTACCCAACCTACACAGCACAACGATCATCGCCAAGGTACACAACGGCGCTGAATGAAAGAGGAAGTTCGGTGAGGAGAAGCAGTAGAGGACAGAGTACTCTCTTTTTAAGGTGAATGGAGCATAGAGGATGGTTGAGAGAGGCAGAGAGTGGGCAAGGTGCCCAGCACACCTCGCAGGCAAGCTCTGATATCTTTAAGCTGTTTCTGGGGATCCTCTACGTATAAAACGTATTTATGAAATAAAAAACCGCTACAAGACAAAATACAGAAACACATGAGAATGGGAAGGCTGATGGAGCAAGAGGGGGATTTAGTCCCTTAAAGGGTGTTTTTTACTCCCTAGAATGATTATTCTGCGTGTATTTTGCCAATGGGCACATGTACATACAGTAGCAGATATGTTAGACTGACAGACTGAAAATCAGATCTTAAATACATTTCTATTTTGTTGTGAACGATCTAGACAAAAGAAGAGTTTTAAATAGACAAGACTAATTCATTTTAAATATTAACTAGTTGCTTAATTACTAACATTTATTTTGAGCATGTAGAGTGTTGGAATTTCTAATATGTAGTACAAAAAAAAAAAATCTTTTGATTTGACAGTGAGGGTAACACACCAAACTTTTGAATCTGCCAGGTTTCTGCTCACTTCTCTGAACAGAAAAAAAAATGTATTCAGAACTTACAAAAAAGATATTTGTGACAAATGACTTTTAATATTTGAGGAAAATTTTTGTGGTTACTTTTGTAACTCTATGGTTGTTTGAAAGTAAAATCATGCACAAGATTTCAGGATCATATTCTATGCCCTTTCATATACTTTTAAATACTTGAAACTTTAAAAAGTTTTCCTTTCTGCAAGAATTTTCCTTCCCTATAATTAGCCAAAGAGCTTTATTTCTGAAAAATATGAGGAGAACCTATTTAATAAGAAGACAAAACTTGCTGAATGAATGAGACTTCTTGGCCACATACAACTGAAAAAATCCTTATATACACAGAATTCAACTTCTTTGTCTGATTAGTCAAGAGGTACCTTACATCTAATTTTCTATTATTCTATAGACTGTAGTCTCTAGGGAAGTAGAAAAAACATTTAAAATAATGGCAAGCAATGAAAAATCAGTTACAACGTATACAACATTTCCACCCTAACTGAAACAATGACTCTGATTACATGACAGTGGAAAAACAAGCTCATGAACTCATAAAGGCTAGTTAAACAAAATGTGGGGGTTGCTATTACGTGTATTTGTTATGATTGCCATGTCACCTTTTCTGAGTCTGCATCATGAACCGTACTCTGTTGTGGTATATGCACATGAAACACAGTAACTGTCTACTTCAACTGCTATAAGACTGGATTTTGTATGTTTTCATCCTCTGTGGAAATACACAATTAGTTACATAATGATTTAAAACCAAGAATCTTAATTTCCTATTTAAGAATAAGCATAAAGAAAGAATTAAACGATAAGAAAGCATAACTATAGTACATAAGCTGCAAGTTTAAACACTCAGGAGCTGAAGAAAACATAAAAGTGCAAATGATTCCTAGTTCACTTTCAAGTCCTTATATTACACCCATGAAATTAATCTCTCAAAACTGACTTTCCTCAAGAATAAACTGGATTTTGCTCAAGATTATGAATATTTAACTTTCAATGATTTCTGAATTTCTGGAAACAACTCAGTCATGTACATATGCAAGTGAGAAAGGATGAAACTTTGGTTTTTTATGGTCTGGCTGTTGAGGGCAAAAAATTTTCTCTATAGGGTTACAAGAGTACTGTTTTCATGACTATACTACATGCATTACAGCAGCATTCTTGGCTTTATTTACATCAATGGAAAGCCTTCCATCAAAGGCCAGAATTTATTTATTTTAAAGGTGAATGATGAAATGTCCGTAAGTAAGAAGATTGATCTATGCCTATTTTAATTTGCCTAATGCATGCCACAATTAGAATGAATACTTTCTTTCGACCACCTCTACTATTTTTACAGGTCTTTAGTATCCACAGGAAGAAATCTCAGTTTGTGGAAGTAATTGCCTCTGGATTTAAAAGCATGACTTCCTCTCACCTGTATTTCCCAGGAAAAACACTGGCAGCTTGCCCAGGCCCCTAAGCATTTTGATGGACCAAGCCTACAACCCCCTCACAGTACTCGGATGGGGATGCTGAAGAGCTGATTGATGAGTTACATCAAGGAGAATCAGGCTATGCTAGAATCAACACTCCCTGTCATTTTCCAGACCCACTACCTACCACGTACCTGATGGCATGAGAGATCAGGCACTCCTCTAACTCTAACCACAAGGAGAGAGGGGCAGAGAAAAAACAAATTATAGAGCTGAGCTGGCATTTCCAGGACCCAGCATATTATTTCAGCTCTACAGCAGTAGCTCCCTCACACTCCACATAAAGAGAGAAACCAAGCCATCCCCTTCGACCCCTGACCATGGCTCTAGCAGCCAACATTCTTCTTTCGGAGCAGGAATACCTCACCTCTCAACAGTGGGGACAAGGGGGACACTGAAATCAGTCTCCTCTTTTCTAAGTCTATCACATGATACCAACACTTCAACAACCTCCTAGGGAATAAACCTTCTCCTGCAGCTGGATTGTCAGCCCTGTAGCTGAAGCTATTGAAGACAAAGCAAAATGCTTTGGGTTCGAATTCAGTTTATGACAATATGGTACATAAAATAACCTGTCATCTGAATAAAATTTAAATGGCAACATACAAAAGATGGCATTAAACCAAAACAGAACATCATTTATACTGCTAACAAGAAAATTAAGCTTAGCAAGCACAGTTTAGTGGCTGTTCATGGAACTAATTTAGTTATTGGAATACACATTATGACCTTTAATGACACAATCGTATGTTTTCACACTGAGCTTCTAGCTCATTCACAGGTTAAACATGAAAGGAGGTGAAATAAATTCTCAGAGCAAGTGTAAAGTTTCCCTCCCTGAACTTTGGAGCAGTTGATTCTGTAACCTAAATAATATTATTGCAATGCATTTTTACATGATTGCAATCTATTTTTACATAAATGTATTCCATGTTTCACCAGGTTAAAAAAAATCTGTCTAAAGTAAAGCCAGAGAAGCATGAAAGGTCCCCTACCAAGGTCAAAGCGACTGGATATGAATATCCAAGAAGAGAATTTAACTCTCTAACAATGACTTATCTCTCCTGTCGTTTACTTCAATATTTATCTTCCGTACAGCTAGCAGTGTGATTATGTTACCACTACACAGCCCTCTGCATCCACAGTACTGCCACTTAGTGATCCTGTTACACTTCCACATAGGGAACCCGGAGAAGGAGAAGCTCACTCACTCTCCTCTTCACATCTGAAAGTCAGAAACCTGGTGGACAAACCCCCTTTGTGTCTAACGGTGCTGACCACATGGTTCCCACTCACCCATCCACAAGCATTAACAGAAAAACATTTCTTCACTGTGGGGAGAGAAGCATCATTGGTGGGGAAGGAAGCTTAGGAAAGTTACCAATGAAAAGAGACAGCCTTAGAGCAAATGAAAATGCACTGTACACTGGTATCATCCATCCTCACAGACACCCTTACATCACCAATGTATAATTCATTTGGGAGACTCTTCCTTCTTCTGTGACTTATTAATGATTCATTAATAAGCTTTGAGAGTAAGAGCAAAGAGGTGTGGAAGACAGGGTATTCAGGAAGGTACCAGCTTACCCAGCTGAAACTTGTATCTTTACTCTCTGTGTACCAGAAGATGCAAACCACAACACTACCCCGAGGCTTCAAGCCGCTGCTCACCACTTATCCCTACACTGCAAGACCACAGTCGGTTTCCGTATCTATAAACAAGTCACAGCAGAAACCCATGGCTGTATCCCATCCTGAGGTAAGACTTGGGCACGCAAAATGCCTCAGCTCCCTGGTATTAAGCAGTCACGAAGAAGGGTACACAGGCTAGGAATTGTGCCATGCTACAGCTATTCCTGATCCTGGTATCTGGGGAATCAGGTCTGTACCAGCCCCTGAAGTCAAGCACTGCCAGTTTTGTACATAATCCCCTGACTTTCAGAGACACAAATTATGTCTTTATTTAAAAGGTGAAAAGGCAGAAAAAGCATGTGTTCAAACTGTGTTTATAAACAAGTCTGAGATACAGAGTACTGCCTTAGGGCAGCTTTCACTGAGAACTGATCAGTTTAGAAAATAGCAGAAGAGAAGATACAGACATCTGTCCCACTGCTCTTGAACAGATACAATTAATTAAATCAGCATGTGGAGCCTTCTGGGTTGAACGAGCGATATTTTGTCAGAGGGTTACAGCAGTAACATGGGTACTACCTTAATTCTGAATGCTTAGGTACACTGCAGATTCCTCTATACGTGATACCTAGTGGGAACCAACTAACAACTCTGGTCTGGCAAAGGGACTGACAAGTCTCATGCTGCCTTGGTACTGATAGTATCTTCAGTGCACAAGCCTATGACATCACAGTTAATCCACAGCTAAATTCCACAGCAAATTCTTTCACCTTGCTTCAAAATCAAAGCTGTTTGTAGGTTTTGCAAGTGATAATACCCACGGCAAATTAAGAACCAAAAAAAAAATGCCTTTGGCAACGTGAACATTTCCTTCCAGTTGTGAAATGATTGGAAAAAAGAAACTAAAACAAACAAAAAAGTTTGGCAAGAAAGGAGAAAGATACCCCTGCTTTTGTCCTGAAGGATAAACCAATTCCCAGCACACTTAGCATTTTGACAGACACGGGACAGTTGTATTCCACTTCAGAGTTGTACAAACACAACAAGGACTGTCGCCAGGCTCTTGCACCCTACGACTCTACACACAAGGAATCATGGGGAGAAGGCTATTGGGTAATGGCTATGCCAGATTCTCCCCAGCCATGCTCAGAAATCAGTTTCCTTATTTCCTTACCCTCTGTTTCCGTAGGCTTCCTGGGCTGGTGGGAGATGGGCTTGGAGACTTCCCAGAGCGGGGAGTAGAAAGCTGGCTACCAGGGGTTCCATTCACTGAAAAGGACAGTAAATCGAAAAAATAAATACAAGGCATTATTAAAAGCAAAGATATAGTTAAATCAACATATTTCTTGTCATTCTTTGTTGAACAGATTAATTTGCTTTTGTTTAATGTTTTAAACATTAAATAAGGTAGTTCATGAAAGAACTGTTTCCCCAGAGTTTAGGCTCCTGAAGTCAGTTTTTATACAGAGTGCAAGCGAACAACAAACAAACCTGAGGAGTCTATTGAGTCAATGGCAGAGAACATGGTCATGCTTTTTTAAACTGTATTGTTCCTGTGCTTGAAAGTGATGGGGAGCAAGGTGCTTTGTTAACCTTAACAGACACTTGCTATATGTAAACATTTCCATTCCATTTAGTTACGGCTTGAAGTGCTACCCACCAAAAATAAAAAGCAGTATTGCTTGCAAGAACAAATCAGCTGCTGCTGTTCCTCACTCATTCCTTTGAAGAGATTTTTGCAACACTATCTGACCCAAGCATCACCTCAGACTTAGCCCAGAAGGGCTTTCTAGAGGCAAATACATTGGACGTAACACCTCAAGTCTGACTTAGAGCAAAGCAACACTTTCTCAAACAAATAAGCTCCTTCATATAGGTCAGTGCCTGTCACTGTAGAAGCATTTTTTGCATGCATGTGACAGTATCCATTAAATTAACAGAACAATACCACCAGAGGACAGAATTCTACTACAAAGTAATTACACGAGAGGCTATCAAAATGTTCACACTGAAGCACTGATAGAAACACTACAAAGCGTGTATCACATACATACATGTAAATATTCTTTAACAAGCAACTGTTAATTCACAGTCCACATTTGTCAGCACCAGGCAAAAAAGAAGCGACAATCAGATTCCCAGATTCTGAATCTTAGGAGAATATTTACATACTAGGATATCAACAAGGCATTTGACTTACCTTCTATGAGTTCTAACATGGACAGAATCTTACTGTTTAAGCCTATAACAGCGAGCAGCAGAATTCCTGCTCTGTACTAAGCCAAGCCGTAGCCAAACTGAGAAGCAATGGGATTAGTTAAGGATAGCTGGGGCTGCTCACAGAGTGAGCTGAATGCGATGCAGGATTCATAAGCAGAAGCCTTTTCTGCGTAAGGCTGACGTCTTCAGAGCAGCAGTGGGAGGTGCAGGTGCTGTCTTAGGGCTACATCAAAGGTGTCAATTAAGCATAATGCTGCTGCTTCACAACGCTGAGCCACGGCAACCCCCACTTGCTTTCCATGGAGCCCCGAAAGCCTATGCAATTTTATATGCTGTGCACTGAATCATAATGAGGTGCCTTTGGGGGCAATATACCAAATGACTCATCTGAAAATCAAAATGACAATAACTCTTGTAACACCTTGGCTGACTGGCAATCTAGCAAATGCTAATTCCTTTGGATAATACAGTAGGCATTTTTAATAGATTCTTCTTACTTTTTACAAAATGCATTGTTCTCACTGGCTAATACTGGGCCCGCATATTATAAGGAAGAAACATGTATACCCACCCCACCCCTTACATCAACAAAGCACATTATTCTGCGTGATAAATAATGACCACTTAATAGTGCTTAGATGCTATGAATGATCAGATCTCAACATCACTTGGTATAAGGCATTGTTTAAGGTAATAGTGCAATATATTTGTATAACCATAGGAACAACAAGATACACTAATTGCATTTAAATAGACTGCTTTCCTAAAAAAAAAAAACCAAAAAACCAACAAAAACCCATTCCACTCATCTAGGCTTCAAATTCTCTTTGTAGAGAGGACAATGGTTTGCACATATCAGCGCTGATTCAACTTTGTACTTAGTGTGTTTGGCACAGCACATGCTTATGGACACACTGACTGAAGTTCATTTGGTATTCAGCAACAACCACTTCATAGGTCTGGCCAACAGTGACTAAAATCAAATTTATTATCAATACTTCTGAAAACATTTAGAAAAAGGGCAACATGAGGACATGAAAAATGATACTTTTTGGAATGTCAAACTCCTAAAGTTTTAAAGGGCTTCTTATACACCAGTATGATGTTATTTAGAAACTAATACTAAACTACTACTACTACTACTCACATGGAGCTAGTCTTCAAGACTGCTCAGTGACAACACTAGTGGTCTGCCTCCTCTTGAAACCAAGAAGATATTCTTAGGTCTTCCTATTATGAGAAAATTTAAGATAACAGATACACTTTATAAACGCTGCAGCACTAGGCACTGATTCCTGTTTCTTATAGGTTGACTCCTGCCCCATAACTTTCAACTAGTTTTTCTTAGAATTACTATTACAATTATTCTGTCCTGAAGACAAAGACTTGATGCTGCCAAGTGGAACCAGAGAAACAGGTGCAATGGTGTATTTGACTCTTGATCTATTTCCCACATGTACCATGTTGATGAGTTTCTGTTTGAGATGAAATAACAAAATATTATAAACCCTAAAACTTACTTACTCGCCACTACCCGAGTATCCAGAGCATTTAAGATAAGCTTCAATGCTCTCCCCAACAGCACTTTTTAAAAAGGAAAATTATCATAGTTGTGCTTGTGTTGGCTATCTGTAATATGTGAAATCAAGAGCACAATTAATGGATCAAGGCCCTCAGGAGATTTAAGTAGAGCTGGCTCACCTCCTTACCCACGGACAAAACACAAAGGTGTTAAGTACCTAAAACAGGTATCAGGATTTTTGTAATCATACAAAGACTCCCATGGAGAGCTGTTTAGGAACGTCTAGAGACAACTGGGGATGAGATTCCTTTTACCAGTCTTCAGGTGCCTACTGTGTAGGCTTCTACACCTGAAGTAGTTTTCTGGACTTTATTTTAACCAAGTTGCTGTTGTATCATTCCCAAGCAACCATGTACACCAGACCTGATGAACAATGTACTAGGAGCATCCACGGCAGACTTCTAAAGTTAGGAAAGATGAATCTAAACCCACACACCTAGAGGTTTAGGATATGCTGGAGATGAAGCAAACACATCAAAATTCTCCTTACCTACCGATTTTGGTGGATTTTATTATGAGTACATAATTCCATTCATAAAATCTGATGACTGAAGGCCATACAGAGTCTAAATTAGAGTCAACCTGAACAGGGGCTTGGGTGACATGAGTTCTATTCTCAGCACTCCATACGCATCTACCCAACATCAGACAAGTCATGTCAACTCTACCACTTGACTACTTGGGCTTTAAGTTCTGGCAGAATGAAGTGTCTGTGAACATCACATTGTCTGTCTTCTGGATGCTCTGCATACCTGGAGATATACATTACTATTTCTATTGATATTATTAACGTAATGCGTAAGACACACATCGCAACAGGGAAGAAATGGTAGTTCCTAGTAATTCCCCAGTCCATTCCAGGGGCTCTCCTTTTTTATCATCTGATTTATGGCTTGCTGACCACCTCTAACTCTAGTTCCTTGTAAGCCATTATGCTGAATTTGCGAATACAGTTGAAATTAGGTGCTCTGTAGGAGGAAGAGACTGGACTGATTCTGACCCCCTTCCTGACCTCCACTTACAAAACCAACACCATTCTTACGTATGCAGCTCATGACCAGATAACATGGCAACAAATACGAGAATAAAATGTATAATATTCAATAAGCATGCACTCCTGATAAGTTCAGGAATATAGTCTAACCTGCTCTAAAATCCATTTCTAGGTGGAATGCATTCTGGTTGGAAACTGCATTTCTTTCCAGTATCTGCACTGCCTTTCTCACTGACTGATAAAAGCACATGTTCCTACAGGGAACCCGGGTGTAGATAAAGACATATGAAATTGGTAAATCACTGTTGTGATTAATCATATTATTGAGTGAGGCAAGAGGTTTCTTGTCACTTTTTATTCATAAAACGACAGGGGTCAGACTTCAGCTTAACGCAGTGCCCTCTCATCGTCTCATGAAAAAGATTTATTATTCAAAATTTCACAGGTGAAATATGTATTAAAAAAGCTAAAATAGTAACAAAATTATTGTGCCTGCTCTGAGAAGACGCATGCATCTGCTTAGCTGTGAGTTCCTTTTCTTACTGTCCTCTCTTGTTGAGGATGCATAGCAGGGCAAGAACTTGTCTTTGCATTTGTTTTTTCCTGCACCTGGCACACACATGAAGATAGAAAACTCCACAAATAGAACGCTAAAGCTGGATATCATCATCGATTGAGATAAATGAAAAATGGGTTTTCATAAGAAGATGTTTGTAAACTAGTGAAAATGCTGTAAGTAAAAAGTATTTTGATAGCATCCCAATAAATATGTTTTGATCAGGCAAATTTTTATTAAGAAATAAAAAGTGAGAAAAGCTGAATGAAAGTAACAAATGACAGTCTGAGATACTGCCAATGCCACTGCACTGTATTAAAAACACAGTCTGCTATAAAACTGCCTGTTGATGTTAGCATCTTGTACTCTATGAAAAAGGTTGAGATGACTCTGTGTTTACAAAAGTGGTTTGCCAAACACAAAAGTTGTGTGAAGAGGAAAGAGAAGACCAAGGGAAAGGAATGGTGCAGGCCTTTCCACAGTCACAACTCATTCATGACTAGGATAGGCAGGCCAATGGCATCCTGGCCAGCATCAGGAGCAGTGTGGCCAGCAGGACTAGGGCAGGGATTGTACCCCCGCACTGGGCACTGGTGAGGCCGCACCTCAAATCCTGTGTTCAGTTTTGGGCCCCTCACTACAAGAAAGACACTGAGGGGCTGGAGCGTGTCCAGAGAAGGGCAACAGAGCTGGGGAAGGGTCTGGAACACAAGTCCTGTGAGGAGCGGCTGAGGGAGCTGGGGGTGTTTATCCTGGAGGAGGCTGAGGAGAGACCTTATCCTTCTCTATAACTACCTGAAAGGAGGTTGCAGAGAGGTGGGGGTTGGCCTCTCCTCCCAAATGACGAGTGATAGGACAAGAGAAAATGGCCTCAAGTAGTACCATAGAAGGTTTGGATATTAGGAAGGTTATCAGACATTGGAACAAGTTGCCCTGGGAGGTGGTTGAGTCACCGTCCCATCCCTGGAGGTATTTAAGAGATGACGAGGTGCTTAGGGACATGGTTTAGTGGTGGTATTAGCAGTGTTAGGTTAATAGTTGCACTTGATGATCTTACAGGTACTTTCCAACCTAAAAGGTTCTATGATTCTAAAAAATGGTTTAGAGAAGACATAACAAGATGTCATACTCAGCAACTGTTAGCTAGAAAATCGTGATGTGAGATCACTACTTGACCTTGTCTAAATTACTCCTGTAGCTTGTCACCATCCTTTCCTAAAAAACATTTTTTGTCTCAAGAAGATTATGTCGTTACAAAGTAGTTAGGGAACAAACCGTACCTTGCCTTTTCATTCCTTCTGCTTTTGTATTCTGCTTGTGTACATCTCATCATCTTTGTCTTCATTGCAAAGGAGCTTCTCCAGAACACCACATGAAGCAAGCACCCTCATTATCACTCCTCAGTAAGAACAAGGCTTTGTACATTCTACCTTAGCACGCAATTGGTTGAGAAAAATCCCAAATAACCACCACTCCATTCCTTTTAACTGGTGCTAAACTGTCCTTTGTACCTTCATTCTTTGCCAGAGTTTATGTCACGAAATTGTGCAGATGATACAAAAATAACATTTCTGCCATTGAAGACAAGGCTTAAGAGACCCACACAGAGTTTTCACCCCATCAACAGATTAGAAATGTCAGCAGAAGGGATCTCCCTCAGGTCAGGTCATTCCCACCTTGAGGTACGTCATCAGTACCTGTGGTAGCCCCAACATGTAACCCAAGCAGTGCAGAGCTCAGCGGGGATTGTAAACCCAACACACGCTCAGTCCATGCTGATCTCCATGGCATGGCCACTACGATGGCACTTCTACCTCACCCTGACGTCAGCTGTGTCCACACCATCAACACCGAAGTGCTGCAGACACGTAGATATTGCAGACACGCCCAAAATCTCAGAAGACAGGAAAATACAATTCCTCAGGATCCACAAGTATTATTTTTGAGCCTCAGAAGGTGGGTAAGTGCCTCTTGTATTTTCTCTGCACTTCATCAGAGTACAGATGCTATCTATGATCCCAGCTGCTAATTTCATGTAGTACCTAATCTAGAGAGCATCTACGTGTACGTAAGATTTAATGAAAATCTCTCTTTTGAACTGATTTTCCTAATAGGAAAGACTAGGATTCTCAAATAAGCCTGTGCGAATGGAGTACCAACTCTGAGGATGTCTCTTTATTCAGCATTTAACTCTTTAATCCTTTCAGAGGGTTAAACTATTCGCTCTAACCACATGTATTTCTCTTACAAACGCTTGATTTTTCCTACAAGCTATAAAATTGTAAAATGTAATTTTTTTAATGATTAGTAGCAAATACAAACGCCATAAATAAAAAATTAAAAGGAAGTCAGGATCAAAGTAAAGATAATCTAGAAATCCCTGGGTGTGTAGGATGACTCCATCAGTCCCATGGGTTTGTACTCTTGGCTTCAGAAAAGTTTGCGTCAGCATATTTATTACAAAATCTGTCAGCTGAGTGCCTGTAACAGTGTGAATAAAACATGTGACCTTGCCAAAGACAATATGATACATCATGTTCCTTCCTTTGGGATACAAAAGACCTTCTTGAATCAGGTGGTGGAAGAAGGGTTGTTTCTGGATGGCGGCCTAGGGATGAACTATCAGACTGAATGAAAACGTATCTTCTTGCAGAGGAACAGATCTACCTTCTTTTTTCTACCTAGCTGAGAAAAGTACAAGCATCTGCTCTAGAGAAGCCTTCAGTAAGATCCAATTTCCATATCCTAAACCACTTTTTTCTTTAGGGAAGATCTATAATTTTGATCAGGCTTTGGTTTGACATGTGTCTTTGCCCAGGTGATTTTAAAAAAAACAACACACAGCCCTTTGTAATATGACCTACTCTATCCGTTCTTCACATACTTTCCCTTTGTCACTCGGAATTGATAGTATCAACCCAGTAACTCTTGAAATAAACACTGGCCACACTAAATAACTGAAACTCCTAAATAACACCAAACCTGAATGGCAGTTTCAAATAAGAGTTCAAGAATCCTAAATATTTTGGATTATAGTCTGAGGGGTATAGGACATAGCTCAGAGGGGAGAAGTGAGAAGGAGATAATTTTGAAGGAGGTGCTCAAACTGAAAAAAAAGAAAATAACTACTTTTGGTGAGAGCAAGCCCTGAAAATAAGAGTTGAGATTTCAGAGGCTAAACCAGAGTTCACCCAAATGCAGTATCTTTCCTTAATTTAATGGACCGAGGGTACAATAATTCCAGCCGTCTCCTGCTGGAATAATGATCACGAAGAAGGAAGCGCTTGTCCTGGTTTCAACAGCGATTTGGTATAGCTGGTATAGCGCTGTGTTTTGGATTTAGTATGAGAATAATGCTGATAACACACTGATGGTTTTAGTTGTTGCTAAGTAGTTGTAGTGCTTAAACTAAGTCAAGGACTTTTCAGCTCTGCCAGCGAGGAGGTACACAGGCAGCTGGGAGGGAGCACAGTCGGGACTGCTGAGGCATTTTGGGCAAAGGGACATTCCCTACCATATAACATCGTGCTCAGCATACAAAACTGGAGTTGGCCGGGGACAGAAATGGCTGCTTGGGGATGGGCTATTGGTCACCAGGTGGTGAGCAATTGTTGCATTATGCATCCCTTGTTTTGTATATTCCTTCATCAGTAATATTGGTTTTTTATTATTGTTATTTCCTCTTCCTTTGCTATCTTACTAAACTGTTTTTACCTCAACCCACGAGTTTTTTTCCCATTCTCTCCACCATCCCACCTGGGGGTCAGTGGGCCAGTGAGTGGCTGCGTGGTGCATAGTTGCCAGCTGGGGCTAAACCACGACAGTCCCTTCTGGTGCTCAAAGTGGGGCACAAATGGTTTGAGATAACAACAGATCAATCAGAGTGTACTAAGGGATTCATATCTGTTAAAAGTTGCAGCCACGATGTGAGTCTATTTGATTTGCATTATGGTCTCATCTTTGTTGTACACGTTGAAGATTGGTGTTGGCTTCTGCAGGCTGCTGTACTCTGCAATGATTAGTGATGTTTTGCCTGGGAGATTTCTTTTTAGGACACTGACCTTCAGCTTAATTGTGGTGACTGAGCTTTGAATAAAGCAACTGCTGTACTTCGGGTACCATTTCATGGAGACAATTTTTTATGGAGGAAATACAGAACGGCAACTTCACTGCCTTCTAACATGATGTTTCCTCCTTCATTACAACTCTTCAGTATCTTGAACATCCCTGGGTAGTTAAAATACTTTTATTGGTACTTTTTGGGAATATTGTTTTGGTTTTGTCTAAGGTTAAAAAGCAATTTAAGAATATCATCCAGAGATCTGCCCTGAGTCAGGGTAGTTACAAGTGGCAGAGTGTAGAACAGTGGCATGCCTAGGACAGTGGGCAACTCCAGCATTTTGGGACTTTACCCCTGAACAAATGCAGAATCCTGGAAAACTAGTAGAGTATTTGCAAGAAGTACGCTGTCACCCTGGAATTTCCATGGAGGCACAAATCCATGCAATGTGCTGGGACGTGGCCCATGCCAACCAAGCCCTGTTCAACATTACAGAGTACCCTCAAAGGGAAGAGCGTGTCTCTGGATATGACGACAGCATGACATGCACTGCAGTTACCTCAATCCCTGTGACAAGCACTGTGTCTGAACCAGACAACCAACCTGTGCCAGTATCAGCAACCCCTATACCAAAGATAAAATCTTGGAAGCCAAAGTCAGTTCATTTTGTAAGCAATGAAGAAGTTTCTTCTAGGAGGGAACAGGAGGAAGAAATGGAAGTGGGAGACTACACTGACACAGGACCATCACAAGAGCAGAAGAGGGAAGAGAGGTGGCCACTGCTCAGGAAGCAGGAAGAGAAATAACTCATAAATGAGGCAGTAACCACCCAATCCCTATCCCTGAGTGAGCTGTGAGATTGCAAAAATATTTCAGCTGTCATCCAGGTGGGCGCATTACTACCTGGCTGCTCCTATGCTGCGATAATGGGGCCAGTAATCTGGAATTAGAAAGTAGGGAAGTCAAGCAGCTGGGATCCCTTTCTAGGGAAGGGGCATTGACGAAGTGATTGGAAAAGGGGCACAAGTCCTCAGCCTCTGGAGGTGACTTCTGTCAGACATAAAGGAACGGTATCCCTTCAAGGAAGTTGTATGTCATCTAGGCAAGTGGAGAGAGGTATTCGGTACGTGAGGGAATTAGCTGTGCTGGAGGTGATTTGTGATGACCTGGAGAACGAGCAGTTGTCCACAGATCCAGATGGAGTCAAGTGCACTACCATGTGGTGGAAGTTTGTACAGAGTGCACCATTGTCGTATGCCAACTCACTGGCAGTAATGACCTACAAAGATGCAGAGGAACAAATGGTGGATGAATTGGCTGGTCAACTTTGGCAATACAAAGCGAGTCTCTCTTCCTCCCCATGAGCCCATGTCTCAGCTGTAGAGAAACTGCCAGACATGCTAGCCGAGAAAATATCCAAGAAACTGTCCCAGAAGTTCCAGTGATTCAGAGGATATGTCCTGTTCCCCACCTATACAAATCATTATCTCAACTATTACGAGTAAGTGTTCCTCTGCTCAAGAGAGAGGATATACTGGGTACACACCACAGGCCACCCTGTGGTTTCACCTGCGTCACCACGGTGAGGACATGAGGAAGTGGGATGGAAAATCTACACTGACCTTAGAGACACAGAACATGAGTGGCAGGGAAAAACAATCACAAAAGGGGATTTGAGGTTTTCCCGAAAAATCACCACTCTGTTTCCAGTAAGCAGTTCCCCAGACAGAGTAGAAAGGCTGATCTTACTTCTGATCCTCTTGAAGGGATTTCTGATTTGTATTTACACAAGGTGAGTAACAAATACTATAACCAGGACTAGAGGGGCCCTGCCTCCAGCCAGGTAGAGGAACGGGACAACTGTTTTACTGGACTTACTGGACTATATGGATTTGGTGGCTTTACACAGCAGACCCACAGGAGTATAACGCTTTAGTGGACATGAGTGCAGAGTGCACCTTCATGCCACCAAGCTATAAAGAGACAGAACCCATCTGTATTTCTGGAGTGACTGGGGGATCCCAACGGCTGACTGTATTGGAGGCTGGAGTAAGTCTAACTGGGAATGAGTGGCAGAAGCACCCTCTTGTGACTAGCCCAGAGGTTCCGTGCATCCTTGGCACAGACTACCTCAGGAGAGGGTATTTCAAGGACCCAAAAGGATATTGGTGGGCTTTTGGTATTGCTGCTTTGAAGACAGTGGAAATTAAGCAGCTGTCTGCCCTGCCTGGTCTCTCAGAGGACCCTTCTGCTGTGGGAGTGATGAAGGTAGAATAACAACGAATGCCGACAGTAGGACTCATTTCCCATAGACACCTGGGCCAAAGAGCATGGCACTGGGCATATCACATCCCGTACCACGTACCAGCCTCTGGGAAAACTGAACTGTGCAATGGACTGTTAAAGACCACCCTTAAAGCAATGGGGGGTGGGACATTCAAACACTGGGATGCACAGTTAGCAAAGGCCACCTGGTTAGTCAATACTAGGGGATCTGCCAATCAAGCTGGTCCTGCCCAATCAAAACCTTTATGTACTGTAGAAAGCGATATAAAGTCTCTGTAGTGCACACTAAAAATACGCTGGGGAAGACAGTCTGGGTCTGGGTTACTCCTGCACTGGGCAAAGGCAAACCCATTCATGGGATTGCTTTTACTCAGGAACTTGGGTTCACTTGGTGGGTGATGCAGGAGGTTGGAGAGTTCCGGTGTGTAGCTCAAGGGGATTTGATTTTGGGTGAGAATAGCCAATACACTGTATGATGTTAATTGCTACATAATACTGGATGCCATTATATGGTTGCTGTATGTCTAATCACTGGTATGTACAGTAAGAATCACTCAGATTAATGAGGAATAGACTTTAACGACACCAAGCAAAGTTCAGTGGTGATGGAACCAGAACTGTCTTCAGCAACTTGCACCCAGCAACTTCCTCGGGATCGACATTTTCAACATGCAGACCACGGACATGGACCGCACCAGATATACCAACCACAAGCTCCAGATATAGCATGCAACAATCCAACACACCATCTTCCCTGCCCTGAGATTGCTATGACAGATAAAGCCTAAAGTCATGAACCAAATGGACTCAACAGACATTTTAGAGAGCCCATAGATTAAGGGAATGATATTTGTGCGTATATACCAACAGAGAGGAAAAGTAGTGTGATTAATTTGAATGTATTGAAATGTGTAGGACCTGAGCATGATGTAGATGGTATAGAATAAGGGGTGGAAACTACCCTGGCTTCATCTGGGATGGAGTTAACTTTCCTCCTAGTAGTTGGTGTAGTACTGTGTTTTGGATTTACCAAGAGAATAATGGTGAAAACACACCGATATTTTAGTTGTTGCTAAGTAGTTGTACACCTTATACTAAGCCAAGGACTTTCCAGCTTCCCATGCTCTGCCAATAAGGATGTGCACCAAGAAGCTGGGAGGGAACATAGCCAGGACAGCTGTCCCAGACTGGCCAAAGTGATATTCCATACATACAGTGTCATGCTCAGTATATAAAACTGGAGTTGGTCAGGCAGAGGGAACCACTGCTTGGGGATCATAGAATGGTTTGGGTTGGAAGGGACCTTAAAGATCGCCTAGTTCCAACCCCCCTGCCATGGGCAGGGACACCCTTCACTAGACCAGGTTGCTCCAAGCCTCATCCAGCCTGGCCTTGAACACTTCCAGGGATGGGGCATCCACAGCTTCTCTGGGCAACCTGTTCCAGTGCCTCACCACCCTCTCCAGGAAGAATTTCTTCCTGATATCCAATCTGAATCTCCCTGCTTTCAGTTTACACCCATTACCCCTTGTCCTGTCACTAAAGGCCTTTGTAAAAAGCCATCCCCCAACTTCCTTGTAGCCCCCTTCAGGTACTGGAAGGCTGCAATAAGGTCTTCCCGAAGCCGCCTCTTCTCCAGGCTAAGATGGACTCTTGGTCACCAGGTGGTGAGCAACTGCTGCATTGTGCCTCCCTTGGTTTTGTATGTTTCTTTATCAGTAATGTTGTTATTATTATTATTACTACTATTATTATTATTATTATTTCCTCTTCCTTTGCTGTCCTATTAAACTATCTCAACTCGCGAGTTTTTTTCCAATTCTCTCCCCCATCCCACCAGGAGGATGGCAGGGGAGCAAGCAGCTGTGTATTGGTAAGTTGCTGGCCGGAGCTAACGCACAACAATACTGCTTTCTTCAAATCTCTTACCTCTTCACTTGTGCTGAGGCTACCACCAGTGGTGTTAATTAGTAGCTGGACAGAAACTGACAGCTACTGAATAGCCGTCAGACATTCATAATTTTCAGTCACTAGCAAGGGGCTGATACCTGGTGCCACTGAAATTCAATGTCTCTTTTATGATGTCTTTTCCTGCATAATATTTGATGCCAACAAAAAAAACATCAAAGTATTTTACAGGCTTTAAGAAGACATCAGGAAAATTAAATAAAGGCAGGATTATCTATTGCACTTGGAACCAGACTTCAGCCCTCTGCCTGCCTGGGAGGTCATGTTAACTTTCTCTGCTTCTCTTCTTTCTCTTGTTCCCTGCTTCTCTTCCCCATTTAGACTGAAAGCATTTTGAAGCAGACAATACCCTAAATGCATTTGTAAAAAACCACAAAGTAATACCCCTGCAGCGAGATTTCTGTCTTGCGGTACTGTTTTGAAACACTGTCAGATGTAAATAAAAAACTGAACAAAACATAATAATGGAGAAGTCAGCCCTTACCACAGATCTTCTTAGCTTGCATGCAATAGTTTACGAAAAAAATATTCTGTGTTTCTAGATAAAAATAGGATGCATCTGCTCTCAGGAGCAAGGGAGACTACCAGGAAAATATAAGCACATTAAACATATGCTCTGTTAAGAAAAGAAAAAGGAAAAAGCAAGGCTGGAAGAAAGGTGAAAACCACCTATGGAAAGGTGTACTTTCCTCATAAGTCAAGAAATAATGTTAAAGCAGATGCAGCTTTTTTGCTTACTGTAGACTGTATAGCTTCAGAAAGGGTGAGGAGCGTGTGTCTCCCATTCCCTTGCAGACTGACACACTTTTCCTTGCCCACAGTTAACCAGACCACAGATTTGAACCCGTGTGGCACTGAGCACTAGTGTAGCCTCTGGTATCACTACAGGTCTTTCCCTGCAACCCTTCAGCCTGCTTTGCACTCATAGCTCCACCCTTTCCCCCCACGCTGCTATGGCAGTGTGTCCCAGAGCCTGTGGGACAGTATTTTTTATCCTGTTGTTCCCATGCCGTTACTCCCCTGGCCATGTACCTGCAAAATTCAAGTGGTGTTATGGCTTTCAGGCTCGTCGAGGATGCTGCCCTACAGGCAATGGAGGGAGTAAGGCTCCCCCAAAGGGTGAAAGTTATCTAAGACCCTTGGGAATGTCGCTAAGAGCCCTTTGCCCCCAGTACCAGATGAGATAATGAGGGAAATGGTTCTCCAGAGGAGAAAGTTCTCTCGACAACGAGAGAGGACTCGGCGTCCTTTGCCTGCATCAGGGGCCACCACAACAAGGTGAGACCGAGAGAGAAAGCTCTACTCATTAGAGGAGATTCTCTAAAAATCGTTTCTTAACATTACTGAATTTACCTTCAAAGCACTGGGTTTGGCAAAACGGTATTGCTCAATACTTAGAAGTGTAAAAATGAGACACAGACATTCATTGCATTTGTAAACACTTAGTTCAAGCCAAAATTTGGCTTAATTACTTACCACTTGAAATTCTGTGTCAAAGAAGGGAAACGGTTCTTGAGGATGGTATTAAGTGCTTACACCACAGCAGACTGTATGCTTGTCCTAGCTTCATTTACACATCCATTTCTCTAACAATGGGGAAACGACCCAAGGACTGTACCTTCATTAACTCTAAAAATGATGAATCCCTATCAGCTATCCTGTGCTGGATGAGAAGCAAAATAATGTTGAATACCTACATTAGAGACTATACCCTATTATAGATGCATACAGGGAGAATTAAGGGTAACGCAAGGATATCCTTTCATTTTAGGATTTTATCAGTTTTAATATCCAACTTTGAGATTTTTTACATAGTCTTTGTCCATGCAAGTTCCCCTTTTTGGCCCATGTAGTAACCCATGTGTATTATCTTGATATGGGCATGAAATAATGACTGAGGCAGGCATCTGACCCCTTCTGCATAGCAAGAAGGTGCAAGACTTTTCAGAACGCAGCAAGAATCAGACAAGAGGAATCAGATTCTTTCTAATTAGCAACACGCTCTTTTTCACACAGCTCGCTTAGTTTTTTCTCAAGGGTACACTATCAGTAATTCTTTCTGCCTGCCCTTTATCCTTACGTTTCTCAACTTTCTTTTATGATGCAACCCTTCAGTAACACTTTTCTCTTTGGAATGTGTATGTATTACCTTTGATCTGAGCAAAGAACCTACTTTTTTTCTTGAGTATTTTTTATGTTTATCCCTAATGAAAGCAAAATCCCTAACAGCAGTTTAAAGATGAAATGAAAGCAGTTTTAAAGCATAGAATAAAAAAAAAAATAAATATATATACACTTAGCAGTAACACCACCATAACAAAAGCATAACTTCTACTTATGCACTAGTCATTTAGGAGAGTCTCTAATACTGAGTTGATTAATGTAAACAACACGGAAAAAATCATCTGCTCATATGTGCACTGGTAATTCCTCTATTCTGCTACTGTCACAGGTACATAATTCCAATAAATAGGCAGTATTTTTAGGCCTACTGGATGGAAGAATAGTGAAATCTGTACATATTGTCTGCATTTCATGGGAGAACTTTGTTTTTTCTCTAACAGTATCTAAGAGTTAGTGTTTTTTTCTTTCCACTGTTCTTTTTTAATGAAGTGTCTAATACCAAATTGCTTATTTTTAAAATCTATTCATTGACTGTCTTTAGTTTTATGTGATCTAAAAGCAATTTTTGAGGGCATGTGCCCACTTCGTACAATATTGCTTCCTTTTATGACAGTAGTATTGATGTAAATACTCATTTATGTAAGGTTAGAAATAGGCTTCCTGTAACATTCACACAATTTGACTTCAGTATTTGCAGAAAGCAAACACAAGAGGCATGGACAGTCAAATCAGATCCACTGTTCCCAAAGTCCTTAGGTGCTCCTGACAGGACATGCCTTCCAGCCCTTTCACCAGCTTTGTTCCCCTCCTCTGGACACATTCAAGGACCTTCACATCATTACTAAATTGTGGTGCCCAGAACTGCACACAGCACTCAAGGTGAGGCCACACCAACACTGAATACAGCAGGATAACCTCCTCTTCTGACCGGCTGGCCATGCTGTGTTTGGTGCTCCCTGGGATGTGGTTTGCCCTCTTGGTTGCCAGGGCACTGCTGACTCCTATGGAGCCTGCTGTCAGCCAGCACCCCCAGATCTCTTTCGGCAGGGCTGCTCTCCAGCCACTCCCCTCCCATGCCAGTGCCTGGCATTACTTTGTCCCAGGTGCAGAATCTGGCATTTGTTCTTGTTAATTTTTATGACGTTAATCAAATCCCAATGCTTCAATCATCCCTCTGCAAGACAACTTGTCCCTCAAGGGAATCAGCAGCACTGCCCAGTTTGGTATCATCAGCAAACTTGTAATGGTGCATTCAACTCCTGCATCCAGGTAGCTGATAAACATATTGAACAGGACTGGCCCTAGAATTGACCCCTGAGGTACTCCACTGGTGACCGGTCACCAACCAGATGTAGCCCCTTTCACTGCAAGCCTTTGAGCCCTGCAGTTCACCCAGTTCTTCACCCAGGCTCCTACCAGTTCACAGACTGCTCTGTTAGCATCCTATACGTTCCTGTAGAGTTTTGTCTGATGTCTTTCTCTAAGAAATTCCTAATTACATGTCCAAATGATTACGTCAAATAGGCAAAGACGTGGGCCACCTTTTGACAAACTAGTGCGTGTCTATTTCCTGGAAATTCACTGGTTTTACCTAAGATATTTTTTAAGACGGGTAAATCTGTCATTAGCACGGAACTATACAAAACAGTTTGCATTTTCAGTATTTCCAATATACTGTTTCTTTTCTTGTTATGAATGTAATGATATATAATTATTGTTGTGGCATGGTGAAAACATTCCTTTTTTTCCATAAGCTGTAAAATAATCTCCTGATCTTTTGCAGTGATTGAACAGGTAATGGTATTCTGCTCAGACACTGTAAAACTGAACTGCAGGAAATTAACATGTATTCACCTACACTTCTGCACAATTAGGTAAAAACAGTATTATTTCTCTCAGGACCAAAACCAACAAGGTATCACATAGTCAGACTAAAAAAAATGTCACTACTCCCATAGCAGAAACATTTGTTATACATAGCAGGACAGTTATTCCACATAGAAATTAACACATATAGTTCAGTCTCCATTACCTGTACTCCCAAATGAATATTCATTAGAAAAAAACCAGAAAGAGTCCATAACATTCACATACCAAACAAGGCCTCCCTTGCTGAAGTTTAATTAAACTCTGTTCCACCTAGCTAAAAAGAACGCTCCTTAACATATGTTTAAGGAAGAGCTACTCTGGGCTTGTTCCTCACAATTGATACTTCCCCCCATTACTTCTTCCCAGGTTTCTGTTTCAGCTGTATTCAGGATGTGTAGGAAGCATGTCGCCTCCTAGTCCTGCTACCCACGTCTACATCTCTGTCTCTCATTGTGTCTCTCCCACTTTTCTCCTTCCTCGAGCAAGGATCCCTTCTTCCTCAGCTTCTTGTGAAAAATACAGTTCCAGCTGGTCCATGCTTCCCCTCTTTGAAACCCACTAGGAGCACCGGGGTCGTTCTGACCACCACCTGCCCACAAAGACCTTACGATGTTGGGTGCAGGTCCCCCTATGACATCTGCTTCCCTGATGGCAGAAGACTTAGAGCAAAGAGAGTGAGGTGGCTTTCAGACAGCTCTAACGTTTGCCTCTTGCAAATTCTATATGCACAAGCAATGCCGCAAATGCTGGATTGGGTCTATTCCACTGGCCCACACAAGCACTATCTGTACTTTCAGGCACCAACACTGGCAAATTATCTAGTGCACTTTTGGGGTTTATTTATATGCTTTGCTTTGAGTTTATTTGTATGTTTTGCTTGGGAAAAAGCTGCAGGGGGGAACTAGTTACAGACTATTTAGTGGAAGCAGCTTCAAAGGCAGCCAAAGCAAGGCCTTCAGACAGAACTTTTAAAGCTATTTGCTGTGTCTTCTTCAGCCTGTACCACTGGCTTGTTATGTCAGCTCCGACTTGCTTCTTCCTCAGCTATCTTCGCCCCTCACACTCTCATCTGTAATTGCACTCCTTCTCTGCCCTGCCCCTCTTTCCTCCATATCCTCATTGTCTTTAACTTATCCTTTCCCCACTGTTGCCTCTTAACTCCCCCAGAAACAAAACTAACAGACCGAAGACTGTGAAATCAACCTTTTGCAGACACAGATCCTACACTGCGTAACTTGGACTACTTTATTCATTGTGCTTATTCAGTTCCCAGTACAAAGAATACCTCTTTGTAAAATCAGCAAAATCAAGCAAGCAAAATAAAGTAAAATGAACTGTGGTAATTCCAGAGTATCATTTACCAAAACCCTGAAGAATGATTTTGTATTGGGAAGACACTTCATCTCACACTCAACTGAGAAAACAAGTGAACTTTTACTATCGACTGTTTCATACATCCAATGTTTTTCCACAGAAACATGGAATTTTAAGCACAATGCCAATTGTATTTGAAACAGTTTGGTTGCTGTTGTTAAGAAAGCTTTCTTGCTTGCTTTACCTGAGCTGGTAGAAGCAGGAGACTTGCTGCGTCGGGATGGGCCCGGGCTCTTGGTGGTGCTCCTACGTGAAGTCGAAGCTATTTTGGTATAGGAAGTGGATTTCACCACCCGACATTCTAAAAGACAAAGAAACTGCATAAGTTAGCAATTAAGAAAGTCATCAAGATTCTGTAACAGAAAGAGCAGTGAAAAGCACAAACATTTAGCCCACGCTTGTTTTCATTCATCTTGAGGATTTTTAGGAGAAAATATAAAATCTGTATAAATGGCTCCATTAAAATCCAAGTACAGTATGTACCACATCCCAGACAAAGAACTGCTGCAGTAACCCAGACTTTTAGATACCATGGTTACCGCAGGTACTTAGGGCAGCTTAATTTAACAGTGCTGAGACTACACATAAAATGCATTTGCTTTTGAAGATTTCAGCACAAGTAATGCAGTGGGTTTTTTGTAAACGATCCAAATGCAATGTAAGCATTTTTTGTCAACCTAGGCAGTCTCCTCCAGAAGAACCGGAAGGCTGCTTTTATATATCAGAATGTTAAGACTGTGCAAGATGACGCAGGTGTCTGTCACTCACGAAAGGTTTGAAGAAAGTGAAGCAGGTTTGTTGCTCCTGCTTAATCCTCTGGTGAGCAACAGCCCACATTGTATAGCACACGCAATTCATCACAGGTTGAGGGAAATGGCACTACTTGCTCATAAGAGACATCAGTAAAATCAATGAAGAGGCGAAATTACCCTCCCACTTGAGAACACTGCAAGATGTTCAGGTTAGAGTTTATATACACCCACACAGCTCTGTAGGCATTCTTGCATTACGCCTGCAAAATGGTTCTTGGCCTGAGGATGAAAGAACTTAGTGTGCATAATGCTGATGTCTTGCACTTGTAATGGATATTAAATTAATCACCGGACATATTAGACAGTCAGGGAAAAATGGGATTTCCACTTCTTAGCCAATAGACAATTAAAAGTCTTCAGCGATGTTTACACTGTTCTCACCTGATGATGTCAGTATATTTCACTTGTTTAAAAATACATCAATAAACATTTAATTCTGTATCAGACCTGTACCCCATTTTGTTCCCGTGGTTATGGTTCCTTTACATAGGTTCAGAGAAATAAACAGTAATTTTTTTCTCCCTAGTCAGAAAATACCATGTACAAGCCTGCACATAATTTAGTCTTCACAGATGATCAGTGGAGCCTGTAACATAGTTTAGACAGATTAGAGAACAAAGAAATAAAACTGAGCATAACTAATTAACTTAAACATATCCACCGGAGAATGATGTCATGAAGTGTATTTCTCTTGGCTGTCCTAACTGTTTGTCTTCTGTCAAGCTGTTGAAGGAATCAAGAACTGATGTGTTACTGAGGGAACATCCAGCACAGCTGAGAGCAGAGGGGACCAGAGAAATACCCCGGTTTTCCCAAAGAAGTTTGTCTGCCCAAACTCTCCCACCTTCCTAATACCAAATAGCAGCTAATTTCTTTCTGTGGACATTTTGTGTGATTCAATGATGACTATTCTTATTTTATACAGAACGATGAGTAGAAACCGAGAAAAAAATTTACTTTGCTGTAAGAGGAAATTATCAACTGAAAACAGGAGGAATCATATGCAAGCTTTCAATTAGATTCCACCAGGTAACTACAGCAGGAACCTTACACTGAAGTACTGGCATAAACTGCTGCTCCAGAAACCGTTTATACAGGTCAAATACAAACAGGTTCTTTACCTTTCTTGTAAACAAAGATTTAAAATGTCCAAACACCTAACAGCCAACTTGTCTGATAATGTAAAACTAAGATGTAATCCCAGTGTGGGCCCCATTCACAGGAATCAGTGGGAACTGAATATTCTAATGGTCAATAAACAACAAGACTGAAGTAGAATGACCCAGTCAAGTAAAAATAATTAGACTACAGTCATTTGCTTAGCAGAAAAACTTGTAAGTCCATGAAAAAACCAACCAGCTACTTTCTGTAATATGTATTACTATGTAAAAAGCTTTCCTCTGTTTCCAGCATGTAAAGAAAACAATTATCTGCATCCCTCTCTTGCAATTCATGCTATGCACTAAACCTTAACTCTCATCTTGTTACAAGTATTAATACTTATTCAAGTTCTCTGAATACCTTAAAAGGACCTAGAGTGACAATGAGGTTAGAGAAATGATTTTGCATTTGAATGTGTATTTCCCCTCATGGTATTAGAAAGGACAAAGCAGAAAGTGGTAACTAAGTGCACATCCAGGCTATCTTTCTAGCCTACTGATACAATGCTGTCTAGGACAACACTCAAGAGAGTCCTTATTTCATTTTCACCCAGCATGTTCAGGAATTAGAAGAAAATAATTATTAAAAGGTTATTCCTCTTTGTCTAGGGTTTGTTTCCCATGGGTGAGGAAGATGCGGATGTTAGCTACCTTGTTGCCATCTTCCTTCTCTCCTAGAAAGAAATGCTCCTGCTCACATGCTATGGAAGGGTACTACCACTTCTGGGAAAGAGGGAGGCTGGCAGCTCGCTGCACCCATCAGGGCATTTGGCCACCCCTCACTACTGACAGTCTCCTTAGAAAGGGTGATGTTAGGAGTGGCCTGCAAATTGTTGTAATGAGGAAAAGCTGAGGGAACTAGGATGGTTAAGCCTAAAGAAATCTCAGGGGGAATCTTATCAATGTATATGAATACTATGAGGGAGGGTGCAGAGAAGGTACAACCAGGCTCTTTTCAGCAGGGTTGAGTGACAGAACAAGAGGCAATGGGCATAAACAGAAACACAGGAGGTTCTGTCTGAACTTTTTTACTGTGAGGATGACTGAGCACTACAGCAGGTGCCCAGACAGGCTTTAAAATCTCCATCCTTGGAGAAGTTCAAAAGCTGTCTGAACACAGTCCTGAGCAACCTGCCCTAGGTGGCACAGCCTGAGACGGGGAGTCAGTCCGAAGGTCCCTTCCAACCTCCACCATTCTGACAGTCTGTGATTCTCAGGGCTTTGTCCAGTTGTTTCTGGAAAATCTCCAAGGATGGAGATGGCACAGCCTCCCTGGGAAAACCCATTCCATTGCCTGACTGCCATCACAGTGAAAATGTTTTTCTTTACATTCAGTCTGAACCTCTTGTTTCAATATATACCTATGCTGTGGTTTGGTTTAACCCATCAGCCGCTGAGCACCACACAGCCACCTGTTCACCTCCCTCCTCTCCCAGTAGGATGAGGGAGAGAATCAGAGGAATAAGGTAAGAAAACTCGTGAATTGAGAGAAGAACAGTTTTATAACGGAAAATAAATGAAATAATGATATTACTAATACTACTACTAATGATGATAATATATAACAAAGACTACTACTGATAATCATATGTAATGAAAAGGAAAACAATAATGAAGCAAACCCCATGACACAACCGGTCACCACTTGCCGACTGATGCCCAGTCAGCCCCTGAGCAGCGACAGTATTCCTGGGCCAACGCCCCTCAACTTATACACCCAGTATGACATCTCATGGCATGAAACTGTGAATCTGGGAAATAAGCCTTTGGACAGTTTGGGTCAGCTGTCCTGGCTGTGTCTTCTCTCAGCTTCATGCAGAGAAGAGGCTGGAAACACAGGTGTAGTATGAGAAACTGAAGTCTTGGGCTTAATGGAAACATTGCTTGGCAGCAACTAAAAACAGTAGTGTGTTGTCAATATTATTCTCAATAGAAACCCAAAACATAGCTTTATTCTATAAACATCAGTGTGTTATCAACATCCTTCTAAGCACAAATCCAACATATATGCCCATACTAGCTACCGTGAAGAAAATTAACTCTACCCCAGCCAAAACTAGAACAACCTATTATCTCTCATCCTCCTGCCATGCATCGCTGTGAGGAGCCTGACTCCATCTTCTTGATGGAGAAGTGCAGCTGCCCCACTGGAAATGGGGGCTGCTGGTAGATCTCCCTGAAGCCATCTCTTGCCAGTCTGAATAAGCCCAACTCCATAAGACCACCCTCACAGGGCAAGTGCTCTAACACCTCACCATCAGGATGGTTCTCCTCTAACTCCTCATCACAATTTAGTGATGTCTTTCTTGAACCAGGGGACTTGAAACTGGACACAGTATTCCAGATATTGCCCCACATGTTCTGAGGTATCTAATTACATCCCTGTCTCTACTGGCTCCACTCCTGTTTACACCGCCCTGGACGCTGCTAGCATTCGCTGTCAGGCCAACTCTCTCTTCTCTTTAGATTGTGTCACACAAGTTTTCTCTCTTTCCCTATTACATTATATGTATGAACACCTTCAAGCTCAGTTATAAACTTCCTGGACACAATTTGTTTTTCCTCTCAAAAATAATTCACAGGTCATGAAGATGTAGTTCAAATGAGCATATATCCTCTCTGCTTGAATACCACTGTGAACCCTAATGTAAACTTTGCCAAGTAGCAAGGTTCCTATTGGTTTACAAGTTTATTCATAAATGACATGTGCTACAGCATGGCCTGCAGAGAAATATATGGGCAAGCCTTCAGTGCTGCACACATCAGGGTCCGTCAACTCATGCCTTCAGACTGTGGCAATACTATCTAGAGAGTCTACAAGGAATTCCAGTCAGGGGCAGAATGTAACCATGCTGCTTGTTGCAACTAGGTCTCAGCTCCCATGAACAGTTTATGTATGCAATCCTGTCGTCACATTTAGTTTGGAAAATTAAATTTTATTGCAGGCAGCGATCCCACTCAGTAACCACACAACCACTGCTTGTCTCCTCTAAGACATTGCCATAATCTGCCTGTTGCTTTAAGAAAGCTATGTGCAGATAAAGGGGAAGGGAAAACAAACCAAAAAGGCTTGGTTTTTAAAACTGTATTTTCTACACAGAATCTATACTGGTAAAGAAACAAGTATCTTCTCATAAGGAGTATTCTGATAACTATACAACAGGTCCTTGGTAAGCCATGAAATAAGAGCATTTTTCCCCCCGATTTTCTTTTGATGTCAAAATTGTATCAGAAATAGATCTGAACTCCTGACAGAAGAGAGTTATACTGCCTTTCTCACTCATGTGGGCATGCTCAGCCCAGATATAACACCAGGTGTTTCTATAGTATGTACAGTGAGGAAAGAAATGTATCACGAAGCCCCAGTGTTTCCTCTCATCACCGAATGACTAAGATTAAAGGAACAAAATGATGATACCCACAGTAACGTGAAGCAAAAGAAGGTCAACTTTAAGGTCTGATCACAGGCTGTATTGCTTTCCAACTCAGAATACTAAATAAATAAGAATGTTGTCTAGCCAAAACATCTTGCAATAAGATGTTCTATTGTGTGACTACAGACAGAACTACAAAGTAGGCGAGAGAAGTACAGACTTGGCAGTGAGACTAACAGGGTAACACTGCAGACACTTTATAGCATGGAATATTACCACAGGGCTGAGGCATTTAATGGACATTAACAACAATAAGGTTAAGAAAAAAAAAAAGAGGAAATATCCCAAGGCTATGATATGACATCATTAAGACACCATAGGGACAAGATAAGGAACACGAAGTTCCTGAGATTGCACGGTGGTGTCAATGAGCAATAGGAACTGATACAACCAGGAGGAACCCCAGCATATTCATTTGTGAGCTCTTGACTCTTCCTGTTGTCAAATGTTTAAAATGTAAGCATGAGGTATTAAGGGATGACAACACGCAGAATCATAACGCCTCCAGTCTCCAGATCTGTGATGTTCCATTTCCAAAATGTTTCATTAGCTTCTATGTTCATTAGTTTTACAATGGCAAGAAAGCAGCAGAGAGCAACTAATCTGCAATAAATGTGTCATAAAATGAGCAAATTTAACGTGTTTCTAGACAAGACTGTGAAAAGTTATCTAAATTACCAGGAGATCAAAAAGGCTGACTTGTCAGCTACTCAGAAGTTGACTGTATGGCCTTCCTGATCTAAAATATCACTCTCTTCCATGTTTTGTGCTTTTTTGAGGTCTGTGTGTATCGGATAGATTTTTTTTTTCCCGGTATCCCTGCCAATCTGTTTCTTTAAGACGAGAACATTTAACTTGGTTTCAGCAACAGCTGTATCCTACAGATAAGCAAGGAGGGAGGATCAAGGATGCCTGTGGTTGTTGGTAAGCCACTTTACTGTAAGCCTCAGGCCGGTACCTTTTACTACTGCTTAAAGACATTAGCCTCGCTGGCAATGTCCTCAGGCCAATCAGTAGATTGTTACCCTAAATGCAGTACCGATTTTAGTTTTTAATGTTATCAGTAATTTGTTCCATGTTGCTAATTCTTTATGCAGCTAATAAGATTTTACTTTTCAGCTGCATTCATGCCTTCAATTAAACCCAGTAATCTTCTGTTTGCAGAACTAAGTTTCACTCTCTTTAGCAAAAGGGAAATGGTACCATCCTGTCTAGTGGCATTGATACACACTGCGATTCACCCCACCCTACTGATGAATCAGTGGCAGCTATGACTTGTAATTACAAAATGTTCAAAAGAGTAACTATCATATGGTTTCCAGAAATGAAAGGGATACAGGGTGTTTCAGAGAGGTTTAAGTAATTTTCAAATCTTCTATCGTCATGGTTGTGCCTACTTCAATTTTGTTATGATGTCTTCCTGTTCAGTGTGTTCCTGATGCAGTTGGACATTGATTTATGTACAGAATACAATATCCTAAAGTTTTATCCCATACACTAAGCTATCTGTCACTGTAAATGCATGGGGTTTTGAGACAAAGCTTCTGATTTGGTATCTTACCAGTAACCAGTCCTCCACTCATCATAAAGATTAGGAATACTGACTATTTCAACTGTGTGCCAAATATTTGTGGTAGTAAATACATAAATCTCTTCCCCCCCCCCCCCCCCCCCCCCCCCCGCAAAGAAACATGCTTTGATTGGGGTATAAAATACAGCAAAATCCAAATTTTCTTTCATGTGAAAAATCTTTCACCAGTCCTGAAACTGGGAGAAGTATTCACTGACAAGGCAAAAGCTGCATACAATAAAGTACGAGCAATTACAGCCATCTATGCCTTATTGCAAATCAATAAAATAGAGAATCTTGCAAGCTCTTAGGAAAACAAATAGCCTCACCCAACCTAAGAATGCTTTTAGATGTATGTACTATCCAAAAATGCCTTGTAGGTTGAAAATCAGGAAGGTATTCCTGAATTCATGTATTACGACTAGTATCTTGTTCCATTCTAATGTATAACTTTCAAAGTCTTTATTTGTTCCTAAATTCAGTGAAGTCGCCAAGAAAATTTTTCTAGAAAGGTAAAAAGATTTAATGTATAGTCAAAATTTTGCTTCAACTACTTCCTACTTTATCTTCAAACACGATCCTGTCTACATAACTTAAAGATACTGTTGGCAGGATTGAACTCATCTAGTACTAGATAACTAAAAATACAACGCATATGTATGAACTATTCACCCCGTGGTCCTTCTACAGTCAGTGGAACACGTTCATTTCTGTGACCCATCTTAGGAATACGTAAATTAGCAAAGATGAATCTTACTCATGAATGACCAGATAAAAATTACAGATTTTGAGTATTGGTGAACATACCCTAATTAGAAGCAGTATCTTTGGATGGGGGTCTGCTCTTTTAATCAATACAAACACTAACACAAGATTTTTCTTGTATTTCATGATCTTACTGTATATGAGCAGATTTTATCTTCCTGCCTTCTTGAAGTGCTAATCTTTTTGTCAGATCCATCTCACACAAACCTCCATGTTAATGTTTTGGCTATACAAACACTACGATGTTAAATTTTACCTTTCAACAGAGAAGGAATCTGCTATAATGAAAAACTCCACCCTGCAGCAGTGATAATAAGGAATTAAAAAACATTTTTCATTACTGCAACAGCTTCTCTGACAAGGCACAATATTTGATTATTTTCCAGCTCTGCATTTGTAGGCAGCCAAAATTAGAAGACTTCTTCAAAACCTGCTTGCCCAAATGAATCTGAAATATTTCCTACTTAATCGATGTGAATGAATTTTCATGTGTAAAATATTAATTTCTGAAACTGAAATTGTATTACCAGAAATTATTTTTAAGAAAATTGAAGACTGAGTTGAAATAGGAATTTTGTCATTAGCTAAAACACACTGCTAACACACGTCAACTTTACCATGTATGACTTGTGTGCCTTGTCACGTACTCTGCTCTACTTCCAAAGATTTTAATGATCACTGTTCAATATACTCCACCCAGGCTGTTCAAAATGTTCATTGGTTTGCCCCAATACTCAGAATCTTCAAAAGTAAAACTTCTGAAGTTGTACTACGCTAGCTGCACTGACCAAAATATCAGTTACTTTTAACTGGAAATGGTTAAGATGACACAACTAATTACAAGTGCAATCAACCGTATTCTTTTTATTCATTCTTCATGAAACAAAGACATGTGTCCTGCCTTTGCTTACGGCTTTAATTTTTCCTGCCACAGAAACTTGTTTACTGGGCATATGTTCTAACAGCAGATATCCCTCAAATACCCCTGGCAAAGTCAGGAGAAAATTCATCACTGAAGTGTCTTACTTCATCTGCACCAAGTGGATGACGTTTTGCTTGGCTTTGTTTTATTTATGCAATTGGAGATTAAATGAGAGGATGGTACAATTTCATTAGTTCTTAACTTTTCAGTTCAGCAAGATCAATGGTTTGCTTTCCTGTTAAGCACAAAGAGGTAACATTTGTCATATTACCTATTAAAAATCATCTTGTTCTTTACTTTGAGAATAAACAGACCTCCTATCCAATCCATATGGTAAATATTAACATCATCCTAAGCATCAAGTACACAGGCATTCCATCATATTTTTTTTTTTTTATTCCAGCCTAAGAGAAATGACCATGTTGCAGTCCAGCAAATTCTGGGGGTTTGGTACTACTACTTGCTGTCTTAAGAGTATCACTTGTTTTCAACTGTCTCCCATTTCACATGACCCTTTTGGAATTTTGTAAGCTCAAGTCCCTTCCATGGTTAGAAAAGTAAAAAGTTCCCATTTGCAAAACACTGGCTTCACATGGAAAACATCAGCTGAACATATTACTGAGAAACATCCATTCAAAACAGCTAACTTTTAACCCATTTTTACCAGGTCTCCTGAAATTACAGATTTTTCCATGTAACTGATTTCTGGTGAGACAGAAGATATGTATTTAAACTGAATGTCCTATTTATTTCTGTTTTGATGCTTTTTCTCAATTAAATATGCATATTTATAATGCAGTTATCAGTCTAACAACTTTATGGTGAAGTATTAAAAGCCTTTTCTTTCTCCAAAGACACAAAATACACTATACTGGTATAAAGATTATAGACACAATGGTTATGCACAAAACAAATTCCCATGGCACTTACACAGCTAATTGGTTAGATCAGCAAGGAGTCTTGTACAAAAAAAGAATATACAAATATAAACTGGTGGATGAAAAGCTGAACTGGTGGATGAAAGGGGCTGGAGCACCTCTCCTATGGGGACAGGCTGAGAGAATTGGGCTTGTTCAGCCTGGAGAAGAGAAGACTTTGGGGAGACCTTACTGCAGCCTTTCAATACTTAAAGGGGGCTTATAAGAAAGCTGGAGAGGAACATTTTACAAGGGCCTGTAGTGACAGGACAAGGGGTAATGGGTTTAAATTGAAAGCAGGGAGATTTAGATTGGGTATCAGGAAGAAGTTCTTCCCGCAGAGGGCGGTGAGGCACTGGAACAGGTTCCCAGAGAAGCTGTGGATGCCCCATCCCTGGCAGTATTCAAGGCCAGGCTGGATGAGGCTTGGAGCAACCTGGTGTAGTGGAGGGTGTCCCTGCCCATGGCAGAGGGGCTGGAACTGGATGGTCTTTAAGGTCCCTTCCAACCCAAACCACTCTATGATTCTATGATACATTAAAAACAGATAACTACAAGAAGCCAACTGTTTAATTTTTTCGTTAGTTTCAATTTTCATTAAAAAGACTAACCACAGACAGACAACATAACTTTAGCAACAGTGGCATTAGAAGAAAAGACTGGGTTAGAGCCCTTAAATAACATTTTCAAATCAGCTAGATGTGATGATATGTAGGGTCACACCTGAGCATCTCTGAGCTACCAGTCACTACTTCTTGAGAATTGTGAAGAACAAGTAAAGTTCCAAGAGACTAGGAAAAGTTAAAGGAAGTGCCAATCTGTAAAAATGGGTCAAAGTAGAAAACTGGGTGTTGCAGAATAGTCAGCCTAACTTGAGATTCTGGAAAAAAAAAAAATATCCAAATGGAGGATATAAAGAAGACAGAACTAGGCTCTCTTTTGAGCAGGGAAGGGTTAGGTCAGATGAACTCCAGAGCTCCCTTTCAGCCTCAACCCTTCTGTGATTCTGTGGCAAAACAATAAAGAATCAAACCATTTGAAGCTTAGAAGATATAGGAATTATATATAATATTCTAAGAACAAACTGTGCCAAAGCAGCCTTCCTATGACAGGGTAACAGGGGCGGGCAGTAGAGATGACAAACTTTTGTAACAGGGATTCTGAAACCCAAGCCACAACTTAGAAAATCACCATCTACAGAAACTTCTTTTAAGCTGGGTATTGGAAAACAAAACCAGAGTATTTATCACTGGTTTACTGTCAAACTAGGAAAGAATGAGCTGAGGACCTCATGGGGTTTTGTTTCACAGCCTGGTACTAGTCAATATTGTTATTAATAAGGTGAGCACGCATTTTAAAACTGGAGATGACACTGCCATAGGTAAATTTTCATAGAAAAACATAAATGGCAATTAGAAGAATACTTAAAAGTGGAGAAGTCAGCAAAAAAATCCCAGATAGAACTCAACAAGTCCAAAGTACTACAACCAGGAAAGAATAAGCATCAGAAAAAAGGTAGAAGCTAACACGACAAGAATCAGTCGCATAAATGCTAAACAGCAGTTCTGCAAACAAGGACATAAGTTTTGCAGTGGGTTTGTATCTGAAGCAAACTACTGCTGCAAAAGCAACTATTGTCCTGTTGGCATGAACAGGAGCGCTCTGTGGAGGACACCTGAATTATTCTGTTCTCAGGGCTACTACAGTGTTCGTTAACACAACAAATCCACTTCCATGTTTTCCATTTAAAAACAAGGCTTTCACCTTCTGAGGGTTGAGAGAATACCAAAGATCACACCTCTGTGAAACATGGGTAATGAAGGATAACTAATATAAATGGGATGAGACAAAAATAGCTGCCTTCCATACTTTATAGACTGCCAAAAAGAAGAAAAATAAATTCCTACTATTAGTTGTATCACAAATAGGACGAAGAAAAGTGATCTGAAGTTTCTAAAAGGTAGATTAAATTGGACATGAGGCAATGTGGTTTTAACTGCAAGGATAAGGAAGTACTGGAACAGATCATGTGGAGGTCTTACTGAATTTCCCTAACTACAGATTCACACACACAGGTTACCCAGAAACAGGTAAAGTCAATTTAGGTACAGGAAGTCCTCCCTTGGGAGCTCCCAGAGCCCTTCTATGATTCCTTTGATTAAATCTTCCTAGTATGACTCATAGAAAGTACTCAAAATTTTTTTTCACTGTCAGCACTTCTGTCTGGATTTAGCTGAAAGGTAAGTAAAAGGAGAAGAGGCACTCTAATGTAAAACTGACCAAGTCCAAGAACATTTAGCAAGGAAAAAGTTCTTGCTTAATGGGTGAATTAAAACCATTATCATTTCCTGAGTGGGGTGACTATTGAGATATAAATCTTTTATTTGTCTTCAAAAGCCAGACTGATTAGCTTCAAGAATTTTTCTCAGCAGGACATTAGCAGAATTGGTACCTCCCAAAACACACAGATTTCCTCCTTCACAGACAATTCAGAATCTTGTCTAACATTCTCTCCTACCATTAAGATGTTGATACATTCGTTGCAAACCAACTATATGATGGAACTTAATACTGACAGAATGCATCTATACCATAATCTGCTCTAGAAACAGATATTTTAATCTTAAAACCATATACAGGCATGACCAGATGAAAATCCAAAATCAAACCAGAAACTCACAAATGCTAACCCAGTTCAGGAAAAGCTGTCACAAAAAAACCCCACAAAGTAAAACCCAGCCAACCAAACCTTTTTAGGCCACACCATCTTCTGAAGCAGTCTGGATTGTAAACATTTGAAGCAAAGATCACAGCTCAATATGTAACTGATGCTTAAATCACAGAATCACAGAAGAGTTTGGGTTGGAAGGGACCATAAAGATCATCCAGTTCTAACCCCCCTGCCATGGGCAGGGACACCCTCCACTAGACCAGGTTGCTCCAAGCCTCATCCAGCCTGGCCTTGAACACTTCCAGGGATGGGGCATCCACAGCTTCTCTGGGCAACCTGTGCCAGTGCCTCACCACCCTATCTGTGAGGAACGTTTTCCCTGATATCTAATCTAAATCTCCCCACTTTCGATTTAAACCCATTACTCCTTGTCCTGTCACTACAGGCCCTTGTAAGAAGATAAATGATAATCAACAAGAAGTGTGTACGCAAAGAGGGACAGGAGGAATGCTAACTATGAATACAGAATCATAGAATCATTTAGCTGAAAGAATGCTATGAACTGATCCTGGAGAAGCCAGCAGGAGCCCCAGGGAGAGTTCTCTTTTCTTTATGAGAGTGGCTTCATGGTATTTGGCTAGCTGGAGTTAAACAATGACAGTTGGAAAAGACCTTCAAGATCATCAAGTCCAACCATTAACTTAACACAACTAATACCATCACTAAACCATTTTCTTCAGCTCCTCATCCACAGGTCTCTCAAATACCTCCAGGGATAGTGACTCAACCAACTTCCTGAGCTGCCCTTTCCCATGCCTGACAGCCATTTAAGTAAAGAAATGTTTCCTAATATCCAATCTGAACCTCCCCTAGCACAACTTGAGGCCGTTTCCTCTTGTCCTATCACTTGTCACTTGGGAGGAGAGACTAACACCCAACTCTCTGCACCCTCCTTTCACGCAGTTGTAGAGAGCGATCAGGTCTCCCCTCAGCCTCCTCTTCTCCAGGCTAAACACCCCCAGCTCCCTCAGCTGCTCCTCAAAGGACTTGTGCTCCAGACCCTTCCCCAGCTCCGTTGCCCTTCTCTGGACACACTCCAGCCCCTCAATGTCTTTCTTGTAGTGAGGGGCTCAAAACTGAACACAGGATTTGAGGTGCGGCCTCACCACTGCCCAGTACAGGGGGACAATCCCTGCCCTAGTCCTGCTGGCCACACTGTTCCTGATGCAGGCCAGGATGCCATTGGCCTTCTTGGCCACCTGGGCACACTGCTGGCTCATGTTCATCTGGCTGTGGACCAACACCCCCAGGTCCTCATCTGCCTGACAGCTTTCCAGCCACTCCTCCCCAAGCCTGTAGTGTTGTAGGGGGCTGTTGTGGCCCAAGTGCAGGACCAAGTGCAGTTAAAGAGAACTGGCCCCAGTACTTAGCCGTGCGTAACACCACTTGTAACCACTTGATAAATACAACTATATTTATACACATTCAGTTAGATTATTGTTGGAAGCAATGCCTTATACTCTACCTTATAAAAGGTATCATTTGTGATAGTATCTGTATTTCAGTAGATTGTTGGTTTTAGAACATTTTTTTTAGAAGTGTAGTTTGTAGATTGTTTCACAAGTTGCACAAACTTAGCTGATATTAGACAATTCCAGTTTGAGTTGACCTTCCTCCATGAGATGAGAGCCATTACTGATTGACAAAGTGTGTTAAGCCTAACAAGGTAGTATACAAGAATATTTCGTAGGGGTGTCTCATTTTTTTAACTCTTTTACCCACATATTTTGTTGCTTTGCGAGGTGATGACCAAGAAATGTCTTTAGCCCTGCATCTCCTCCATTGGTTTTAAGGAAATTCAAATGTGGAGCCATATACATTGCTAATTTTTTTTTAAATAAAGATGAGGGCTGTCATATGGGTTGAGAAAACACTGGAATGCTTTAGAGCTGAAGCCGTGTAGCAACTATGAAAGGTGGAAAAATAATTTATTTAACAAGTTCTGCCATATAATTCTTTGTGAGTCACCCACATTTTTCTCAGATATATTCTTTATATAAAAATCTTACTTCTCTAAAACATGCATTTAGAAGTTTAGGATTATTTAATATGTAAGAGTATTCCAGTCTTGGACGAGATGCAACATTCAGAAGCTGTTTCTGAACAGATAAGGAACAGCTACTAGTAAAGACTTGACAGAAAGCCAATGTTTAATAACTTATTTTTTATCAATATTCTCAAAAAGACACTTAATTTCCTGTGAAAAGTCATTCCAATGTATCTTTTTTACAATAATATTTTCAAAACCAAATACCAAGAATTCCAAACACAGCTGAACCCAAAAGTTGACTTGAAAATGACGCTTTTTCACAGCACACGCTCCTATTTTCTTCTAGACATTCTAAGAGAAAATGTGACTTCTTTCTCACAAACCTAAGCACGTATACAGCAATGTTGGTCAAAGTCAAAAAATACTGAATTAGGCAACAAACCAAATGATAAATTATAGTCTGCAGAACTCCCGATTTCCATTCTACCTGTATCTGCAACCCAAGAAGCTCTTCAAGAACATCACAAATCCACCTTGTAACCGAAATGTAGAAATATCGAAGACAAAATAGCCTTGCCTTAACTTTCCAATTTGCTTCTAACCTCCCTGCGGTTTTGTCAGTGTCAGTCCCAGCTTCCCATATGTCTGTTCCTCCCACAAAAAAGCCTCTGCACTTTCTCTGACACCAACTCCTATGAATAGAAAGCTCTCCCTGAGGCGACCTGCCCAAGGCAGCTTCCCCCTCTGTATGATCCCCCAATGATTTTATAGTTTAAATATTGCAATCGGGATGATGTAACACAATGCAAAACAAACAGATGGGCAAGAGATGTAAAGCGTGGCCAGGCCTAAACTGGGAAACATCACCGCCAGAAATGTTGTTGGGCTTGCAGCTGCTGACATTGCTCCTGGGATGCGTGCACACTGAAGCTTTGCTGGCAGCTGGGTCGCTGGCTGAGGTTTGCGGCATGTGGTTCTATTTAGGTGCCACAAGCTGGGCTTTGTTTGCTTACTCCACATTTACATGTGCCTGCATGCAAACCTGTGGAGATAGATAAAAGGTAATTCCGGATGCCAAAACTCTGTTGTGTAGATCAGGCGTGTTTTCCTACGCTGAAAGAATGCTATGAACAAATGGGAGTTTTTCAGTGAGGCATGTTTACTCTGTGACTGCAGTGTAGAGATCTGGGGGTACCATCCTAGCTTTAGCCTGAGTATTGGTAGCAACCTAGCTATACAATAATGGAGCTTGGAAAGGTAAATTAGCGTATTTTAACTTCTGTGCTGCTGCCACAGACTGCTTGACCATGTGAGAGGGTTTATTTAAATCTCACTTGTGCATCTCTAGTATTAACAGGAATTCTGTGATGGTGCTGAAGAAAAATAATCTGTCCCAGTCCAATTTCTTTCCTAATGGGTTTAAATGAAAATGGGGAAATTAAGATGAGATATAAGGAAGAAGTCCTTCCCGGAGAGGGTGGTGAGGCACTGGAACAGGTTGCCCAGAGAAGCTGTGGGTGCCCCATCCCTGGAAGTGTTCAAGGCCAGGCTGGATGAGGCTTTGAGCCACCTGGTCTAGTGAAGGGTGTCCCTGCCCATGGCAGGGGGGCTGGAACTGAATGGTCTTTAAGGTCCCTTCCAACCCAAACCATTCTATGATTCTAATGACTATATTCCATGCTATCTTTATGTGACTGGAAGTATAGTTCATCAATCATATAAACACAGAGTACCAGATACACTGCTTCAAGGAAAAGCAATTCTAACAATACAGAAACATTGGAAGAAAGATACCAGTATTGTAAAGGTAAACCAGTGCAAATGCAATGATGATCACAAGAGAACATGGTGAACCAAACCCTCAAGTACTTTGATTGTCCAGTCTCATCCCATCACACTATAGACTGTGACTGGACAATGCTGTTTCTGCAGCAGTTATGCCCTAAAGCCAGGAGCAAGGAATGCCTGATGGACTGTTGTGGATGCCCCATCCCTGGCTGTCTTTAAGGCCAGGCTGGATGAGGCTTTGAGCAACCTGGTCTAGTGGAGGGAGTCCCTGCCCATGGCAGGGGGGTTGGAACTGGATGGTCTTTAAGGTCCCTTCCAACCCAAACCAGCCTATGATTCTATGATTCTATGACTGAGCTATACCCCTTAACTGAAAAGAAGCTGAAAGAGCTGAAGAAGAGCAGTAGCATCCCAGCCCCCTGCACTGTTTCAAACAAGCAGCACCTTTTACAGTAGGCAACCTGATGCATAAATTGCATCCCTGCTTGAAGAGAAACTCCTTCCCCTAATATTCACATCCGATGCAACCAAATGACAGCTTTCTCGTAATTTATAAGATAGATATTCTACGACACTCCCATGGGTGTGAGCAATACAATGCATACAGTACAGTCTGAAATGAAGTATTATAAATCTCAGATATTTATAGATATAAAAGTGATATAGGTACAGAAGTAATGTTTTAGCTGGGTTGAAAGTCTTTACAGTGACAGGAGGGGTTTTCAGAAGAGCATGAATGCTGAATTCATACGTCATTACCAGCAGAGTAGGATTTGTAGGATGTAAAATACCTGGATTAACATCTGGGCCACTTTGAAACAGACAAATGCAAAGAAAGATTTTTATTATGCTGGTCATTTTTGCCATTCTTTCACTGAAATTAGTATTTTTATGGGGTAAACATGACTTTAAAAACAGAAATAGATAAATAGATAAAGTACTCTGCATCTATTTCCCTAAACTCTTAACTCTTTATTCTAGCAAGCTTGCAAATTACATCCTGATACCTAACAAGGTAACACAGTTGATTACACAGTAGTTTTCTGCAAAATTGGTCCACTTCCAGTTATTATTCAGGTGTTGGAAGACATGAAAGGAATGGATTGATGAGGCAGGAGGATATAACGATCCATATATATTTTATTGAGGCAAAAGATTTTTTTTCTGGCTGTTGATACAAAGATGATGAAAAAAAATTCACACAAATGCTCCCAAAACTAACCAGAGGCTTTGAGGCAGAAGACATCATCAGCCACAATTCCTACTCACAGGCACCTCATCAATGATTTAACATGACAGAGGGGACTGCAGCTTCATTATTGGGTGATATTTTATTTATTCATAATTAATTACTGCATATCATAACAATTTGGAACTTGACTGCATTGCAGAAGATGAGGGAAGGAATGAAGCTGTTATACCGGCTGTACTAACACATCTGCTCCGCAGACCTACAGGGATTCACTCAGCCACAATATGTAATAAAACTGAAAAACACACTTATATTCTACAAATGAGTTACAAATTCTCCACATTAAAACTGTGTGAAATAAACAATGATGTCTTCAAAATTCATGTAGTGGACATGAAGAATTCTATTTATCTTCATTATATGCTGAGAGTGTTTGGGCCAAAATCCCCAGTTTAGGTGAACCATGAGGAGGAAAAAAAATGATGGCAGGAGAAGAAAAAAAAGTAACATGACAAATTAGCAGAACCAAACCTCTCCCCCAGTGGGAGGGAGAGGTGAAGGCCAAAGGGTAGATTAATCTTGCTGTATCATATGGTCTTGATCTTAAAAATTTCTCTGCATGTTTAGCAGAAATCACACGCACAATGGGGAGACTTTGAAAAGATCAGGAGCCAGAGCAGATTAAGATGAAATGGGGCCAGATCCAAAAAGCCGTCGAACTCCCACCCTTTCCTGCAGACTCCCATGTGGGCAGGAGATTGTTCCGTGGCTCCAAAGTGCTCGTCTGTGCTGAGCTCGTTGATGAGTGCTCTCGCTCCCCGTGTCTCTGACAGAGAAGGAGTTTTGACTTCTCTTTTCACAGCAGTGTGAGCCGCAGCTGTGGACACAGGTCTTTGTAACCCCTCTCACTTTGTGGCCTCAAATTAATGCGCAGAACCTGGCTGATCCAACCACACACAGAAAAAAATGGACCCATGCCCAATCAAAAAAGAAATAGTGTTTAAAAAAAAAAAAAAAAAACCAAAACAAACAGAAAAACATTAGAAACTTTTGTTAGGTCTGTTTTAAAACAGTAATTAAAAAAAAAAAAAGGTTCAAGCAGATGATGAGGTTACTGCAGCTTGTCGAGTCAGTGACAGTGGAGTTACAGAGGTTATCTGCATATATGCAAAGTAAAAGTGAGTTAATGCAACCTGGCTTTGCTGAGCCTACAACAGAGGAAGATTAAATTATGTGCACATGGACAGTTGCTACAGCTGAGCTGATGCGTGATTACTTCTCAAGCTACTGAAATTGTTTGCTTAGTGAACTTTAAAGTCTACCAGCCGAGCAAATAATTTAGAATAGAAAACATAGGAACTTAAAGGGTTTTAGAATAATCTAATTATTTAATGAGTGTCATGATGACAAAAAATAAAGGAGGCCTAAACAGTATAAATGCTCTTGTAACTATTGATCTGAAAATTCAAAAGCATCCATATGGAAAACTGTTTTGACTAATTTGCTTTCAGAACAGCTAGGTGCAAGAGCATGTGTCCACTCACATAAATCTAACAGCAGTGTTTTCACTCTCTTTTAAGATAAAAGATAATTTGTTCCATGATTTATGATCTCACTGACTTCCCGTATTGCATGAGGCAGCTGAAACAAACTTTATCATCCTGAAAATTATTATTGATATGATAACATACACACATACACTGACCGATACGTTTTCTTTGAATTCATTGTGGGTGAGGAGAACATCACAATTTTGTAAGAAAGGGTTATACATCCACTAATGACAAACTGTTACAAACATCTGCTCAGAACTTTGGTGCAAAGCATGCCAAACGCAAACACCAACATAATTCCCAGTTATACACTGGCACAACTATTGCGTTCTGTAACTTGAGGGAAACCTTGTGTAAATCAGATACTGTGCTCCCCGTTCTTCATTATGAAGAGCAATTCAACAGACTCGTTTATAGCTACTGCTGTACATGTGTTCTTTAGTTACTCTTTTTTTATTCTTAATATTTTTTTTCAATTTCCTAATGAGATGACTACATTTCTTTGCTCTTTCAATACTACCCTATAAATGTCTACCAATCAAGTTATTACTCATTGAACTAGGCAGAACTATTTCTTCTTCCCCCTAATTTTTCCCTGCAACCATAACTCCTTGCTGGTTTCCCTCTAATATTTACATGTGCTTGAATGAAATGCGTTGGCTTGTACCTAATGCAATGCATGTGTTTATGGAACACAGCGGGCGCGTACTCCATTTTCAAAAGACGTAACAACAGAACAGCCATTTATGAAAGTTTTACTGTTTCTGATTCTCGCTTCCTCTTCACCCCCCACCCTCTCCCAGAGTCCAACTGGAACATCTGGGTGCACTGGATTAAATAATGGACTCTTTGTTTGAAGAAAATTCACAGGAAACATTAAACTTCTCGTAAGACAGAAGAGGTTAGTGCATGGAAGCCAGGACAGGAGAAAGTCAAGGAGTCAGAGAGAGACTGTGATTCTTGGGGACAGAAATTTAAAAGTATCATTTGGATGTGTGAAGTTCTACCACCGATACCAGAGCCTTGGTGAAGTATGTAGCAGCTCTCATGGCAACACGGGGTTCCTCTGAACCTCCCATATTGGAGAGGAAAATCGGAAATAAAGTATCACCTAAACAGGTAGGGCCAAACCTGGGAAGGGGTGAACAATCCACAGCGCTTCTGTGAATGGACTGTAGTTCAAAGAAGAGTATAAAGAATTTGGATTGATCTGTTGTCTTTGCCCATCTCTGCACAACTTTCCACATGTCAATGTATCTCAAGAGGGTGTATGCCATATTTTTATTTTCTAAATTGCACCATAGAGACAATAAAGGAGCTAATAAAACCAGGGGAAGTTATACAAGAGACATGCGTTGTTTTTCCAGTTCAACTTGGTGAGGAAGCTTTATAGATCAATAGAACTCTACCTCCATCCTTGGTTTAATACAACACATTGCTTTTTATTACTATGGCAAATGAGCAATTAATTTCGTTTTAATATAAAGGTTATTTTAAACAATATGGAAAGTTCTACAGCATTAATTTTAGAAGTTAGCATTGTTTTGGTTGGGTTTTTTTAAATCTGCATAGATCCAGTCCCCAGAGTTAAGTTGTCGAACTTCTATATCTGAACACAATTGTATCCAACAAAAGATTTCTATATACATAGGTATCTAAATATTTTATGACTCCCCTAGCAATTTGAAATGGAAAATGAATCTCTATGGAAGCAATAGAATTTGTGCATAGCAGCGTGCTGCTGATCTCCACAAGATTAATTTTACACCTCAGGCATAAGTTATTTTTTCTTTATGTACGTAGGGGGTGGGAAAATATGTGGTGATTTTACTGTATTGGTACTATAGAAGTGGAGAACACCTACATAAAGCAAAAGCCTTATGCTTCGCTTATCTGAATTTATTCTACAATGTACTAAGCAACAAGGGAGACAAAGAACAGTCTTATCTGCTTTCCCCATTTTCATCTTACACAGAAAGAATACTAACCAATTGGTTTAAGCTCTTATCAGATACAAGACGTAGATTCCATTATGAGACTCACCTCGAAAACTATCAGCTGCATGATATACAGTAAAAACAGCCATGTTGCACACAGCAATGAGAATCTCTGCACTTGTCCTAGTGAAGCTTGACCTGCCCTAAGCTGGGAAATTTTTCTGCACGTTTACCTGATCTAGAATCTAGTAATTTTGACCCTGTATTAAAATAAAACAGCATAAAAAACAGCTATGTAGTTCATCCTCAAATTCTGGGAAGCAATGCAGAGAGGCTGCAGCAAACGATTCTTTTAGCATATGCGTCAGTAAAGGAAATTTATCCTCAAAGCATGCTATAAAAACAAACCAAGAAGCCATCTTATTTTTCCTATCTTTTCTTAAATAAATCATTATACATACTTCTGCAATGATATTATAGGGTTGGTTTTAATTATGTCATTTTGATTATTTCTTTTTTTTTTTTACTGTGAACAGGACAGGAAAAATGAAATTTGAAAATAAGTCTTATTTAAGAGGTATGAGTGGAATGCCTAAATATCCACCTTCATCAAATATTCAAACTTGTAATCAAGTTTCTGATTTTGTTGACAATGAGTTTGCTTCTACCAAAGGCAGTACCACCAGCATAAGTAGGAAAAGCTGGTCGTCTCTCCAAACATATAAGGCCATCAAAGACAAAGCCTAAAAGACAACGAAGACCCAATCTTATTTAAGAGCTACAAGAAGAAAAAAGAAAACACTCAAAGACCTTGAAATAATAATTTCTCCTATTAACATAAATACATATTCCCATAATTCCATTTTCACATTTCCAACAGATTAGTTTTTGTCAGTAAGAAGAAAGACACACGGGATACTTTTGTTTCAAAGACCAGAAAATCTAAAAATGAAGCAGATGTAAGAAATGACATTCCTGAGAAACTTCCAGGACACAGCAGCTTTGACTCAGTAGCAATTTTGAAGAGCATCCTTAACTACACTGCTCAGGCAGAAACAAAAATATTGTGTATGAGCATCTTATCATATCTTGAGGCTTATACTGTCTATCACATCTCTCCCCTCTTCCCTAAGAGTAGGTGGGGGGTTTGTTTGGTTTTGTGATGATACTCTGAAGCAGTGAGGGAGTAGGAAGAGAAACTGGGACAGGAAAACACAGGAGTGAAGGGTGAAGACGTTACCGCAGAAAGTGTGATTAACAGTGAAGAATATCTGAAAAAGGTCAAAGAGAAGAAGGATGCAGCAGAGGCTTTGTGATCCAGGCAAGAATGGACAACTAGGAACCCCTGAGAAACCATGTTTGAAGGGCTGGAAATAACACGAGCAACACTGGGGCTGCAGCTGGAGAATGAGAAAGTGCCCACAATTAGAGAACTTGAAAGATCATGAGGGCAAGACCACCAGTGCCTGCTGTAAGAACAGTGGTGTCCTGGAAAAGGAGGAGTCACAGTGTAAGAGAGACATCGGTCTTCTACACTTGCAGATGACTGCAAGCATCAAGTATTCTATTGCTGTTCTTGTACCATAGCATTTTTTGATTGCTTTTGGTGTTACTTTGAACCTGCTGGGTTACGACAGGTACAGCAGAAATACAAGCACAAGTACAGGTTGGGTGAGGAATGGATTAAGAGCAGCCCTGAGGAGAAGGACTTGGGGGTACTGGTGGATGAGAAGCTGGACATGAGTCGGCAGTGTGTGCTGGCAGCCCAGAAAGCCAACCGGATCCTGGGCTGTATCCGGAGAATTGTGGCCAGCAGTTCGAGGAAGGGGATTTTCCCTCTTTACTCTGTTCTCATGACACCCCACCTGGAGTGCTGCATCCAGCTCTGGGGCCCCCAACATAAGAAGGGTATTGACCAGTTGGAACGAGTCCAGAGGAGGCCACGAAGATGATCAGAGGGCTGGAGCACCTCTCCTGTGAAGGAAGGCTGATAGGGTTGGGCTTGTTCAGCCTGGAGAAGAGAAGGCTCTGGGGAGACCTTATTGCTGCCTTCCAGTGCCTGAAGGGGCCAACAAGGAAGCTGGAGAGGGCCCTTTTTACAAGGGCCTGTAGTGACAGGACAAGAGGTAACGGGTTTAAATTGAAAGCGGAAAGATTTAGATAAGACATCAGGAAACATTTCCTCATGGAGAGGGTGGTGAGGCACTGGAACAGGTTGCCCAGAGAAGCTGTGGATGCCCCATCCCTGGGAGTGTTCAAGGCCAGGCTGGATGAGGCTTGGAGCAACCTGGTCTAGTGGAGGGTGTCCCTGCCCATGGCAGGGGGTTGGAACTGGGTGGTCTTTAAAGTCCCTTCCTGCCCAAACCGTTCTATGACTCTATGATTTGCTGGTCTGTCATTAGCAGTCACATTGTGTTAGAAAATCCAGTCTCCTTTCACCATGGAACTAATCTTCATTGTTTCAAAGGCATGCCATGTTGCAACATATACATTGGTATTATGACGAGAAGAGGTACTAAAGACAAGTCCAGCAGTGGGCCAGATGTGCATTATTTTTTCAGTCTGAGTATGTATGTTGGCTTAAATCCAAATGCCAGGATTGCCTCCTATTTCAGGCCTCAGATACAACCACAGAATCATAGAACTGTTTGGGCTGGAAGGGACTTTAAAGACCACCCAGTTCCAACCCCCTGCCATGGGCAGGGACACCCTCCACTAGACCAGGTTGCTCCAAGCCTCATCCAGCCTGGCCTTGAACACTCCCAGGGATGGGGCATCCACAGCTTCTCTGGGCAACCTGTTCCAGTGCCTCACCACCTTCCCCGGGAAGAATTTTTTCCTGATATCTAATCTAAATCTAAGTAATAACATGATCTGCACGGCTCTAACTTATCTTCTGATTTCTACATCTTTAAAAGGCTTGCTTTCAAAATGACCTTTTCTTGAAGGGTTCACACATCAAGCTACCTAAAACTCTTTTTCCCCCTCCATAAAGTTCAAAAAGACAAAATATTATAATAATACAGGTATTTCTTTTATTTAGTTATACAAAACCTAGATCCTGATAACACATTGAAAATTTTTGCACATTTTCATAAAAGTCTTTGACACAAAAGATGGCCAGTAAATTATATTAATTTTTTCCTTGATGACTTACACATTCAGACATCTCTGAGCACCTGACTTTTGTATGGACTTAGATCCTCAGACTAGTAATTGCATGAGAAGTCCCAGATGGCACAGCTGCATTATCCCCCAGACACCATGCTTAACAGATATCCCAGTGTAAAACACACAACAGTTTTCTTGCTGTTGCAATTAGTGGCACTATTTAAGATAAATCTTTAAAATAAAATAGTAATTTAAAAATTTCGTACTTCTGCTGAAGTGCATGTCAAGAAATGCACAAAGAAACACTAAATTATTCTGTTCCATGACTCATATTTAGCACACTGCCACACTTAAAACATAAGATATTTGGTACCAAGAACTTTTGTTTCTTTCCAACTCACGTGTACAGTGTTGCCTACAGCGCATCATGAACCCTCCTTTCTACTGCAAAACACATTATGGAGATTACATTAAGTGGAACATTACAGTTCACTTCAACTGAACATTCAATGCAACGTTACAGCTGAAGCTGCTTGATACCTCCCCATTATAAAATGTTGTTTACGAGTTGCTTATAAAACTTCGTGAAAACTTTAACTGTGCATTAAAATCTTCCATGTTTACTGTCTGTTCTCAGGCTGATTTACTCAACTTTTAAGTCCTTAATTGATTCCCAAAAGTTAGCAATGGTTAGGGAAAAGTTTATTATTTGTGAGGTTAAAGAAAGCAGAGGAAGCAGGACTGGAACAGACCCCAAACCACCTGATTCCATAAAACTTCTCACCGATCAAGTTCAGGGTTTTTGTGATTTACACAGCTACAGAGAAAAACAAAGACCTGAACGAAATACAAACCTCTAGAAATGTTTTTATGTGATTAACAGACTTCTTTAGAAGTCTTCAGACCTTACAGAGATGTTTTCTAAAGGGCCTGCATCATGGAAAGCCCATCCCTTCTACAGCTTCTGCCCACTGACTGCATGGTTAGGTGTACCCTGTTGTATAACCAGCCCTGAGCATCTCCCACCAGGAACTATCAGAGCAGAAAGCAGGACTGAGTTTCCTATTTCCCTTCCTGATAACCACAGGCTACTGCTATTCCACATACGGAAAGGAGAGCTGGAGACTCACTTTTCTGTACTCTGCGCTGTCCTGAAAGGGATGGCAGAGGAAGGAGGAAACAGCAGTGCTGAAGCACTGAGGGAGCCAGTGACAGGACTAGGGGCAATGGCCATAAACTGGAAAACAGAAGGTTCAACCTGAACATGAGGAAACCCTTCTTCCCTGTGAGGGTGACAGAGCACTGAACAGGCTGCCCAGAGAGGTGGGGGAGTCTCCTTCCCTGGAGCCTTTCCAAAGCCACCTGGACTTGTTCCTGTGTGATCTGCTCTAGGTGATCCTGTTCTGGCAGGGGGGTTGGACTAGATGATCTCAACAGGTCCCTTTCAATCCCGAACACTCTGTCAATCTGTGAATAGTTTGATAGGCAACCATAACTTGTGATCCTCCTAACATTTGTGAGCCCAATTTGCTTAATGTTTGCATAGTATTATTACATAGTGCTTTGGATCTGGAAAGGTCTTTTCCTTTACTTTTTCTTTTTTAGTTGAAGCATTGATTTGGATTTTTACATGTGCTTATATAAAAGAGGTGTTTGAAAATAGTAAAGTTTTACCAAGTAACAAGCAGTAAAGAAATAAATTCTGATCTTAAAAAAACCCCTCCAAACCAAACTCCCTATAAAATCTTCTGAAAAGGGGAAGTGAAAATCGATAGACCATTAAAGGAATAAAATCCCTAAGCAACAGAACCTGTGTACTGGCCATTAAATTTTTGTTCCCATTTGTGTATGCACACACACACACGTCTATGCAGAAGGTATTTTTAGTTCTTTCCTTGCAGTGCCTCTATAGTATTTCTTATTATAGTCAAATTTTAGCTATTTCCACACATCATTTCTATTTCTGCCCTTGTCTATCTCAGATCACACATTTCCACTCAGCTGGTTGCAACATGAGGGGAGAGGAAAACAACTTCACTAATTGATTCATTTGGAGATACTTTGAAGGTGAAGAAGACAGGCAAGAAATTACCAGCATGAAGTTTCTTGAGCATCAAGCTCTAACAGTTTATCACTCGCGGTTCTACACAATAGGAATCATCGTGTGCCCTGTGATGAGGTGAGTCAGCAAAGATGGGACACTTTCTTTGGGTGAGAACTTACATTCTAAGGCACAGCTTAAAATTTTGTATAAAGCACACCGATAATTGTTGCACCAGGTCTGATAATTTTTTGACATCTTGCAGCTCAAGTATCTAACAACAAATATATGCAAATGCAGGAAAAATAATTTACGGTTTTCTGATGTATAAACCAACACCTATTCAAATAAAATTCTACTAGCACCCAATTTAACTGGCCACAGACAATTATGCTTTTATTTTGCCACCGTTTATCTGTGAAGTTATGGTATCTAGCTAACCTATGCACTGTTTTATACCCTCAAGGATTAGATATTTAAATCTGAGATTTTAATTAGCGCTCTGTGGCTTTGAAATATCCAGGAGATATAAATTACTGTTTCATTTCGTTTCTTTTTTCCTTCTTCATTACTGGGCTTGCAGATCACAGGCAACTTTAAAGAAAACGAGGCCAACTTCAACTCCAGTAGCAATGGCGGCAGGCACATATTCTGCCCAGTTAGGCACTTCTAATGTACACATTGTGTGGCGTCTAAACACTTGCTGAGTGCGAGGCCTGACAGCAGTGCTACTTCTAATGATAAATGCACAGCTTTTCTAAAAATCATGGTTAGGGATGAAGATCTTTTCCCCCCTCGCTTCTCCCATTCTCAGTGCATGCAGAGTTGCTGTGTGAGGTCTTATCTCAGTATACCCAAGAATAACATTAAACATGCATGTCCAGGCGTTTACTAGTTTACTGAAGTTTCTCCCATATAAGAGGTGCTAACCATACACACGATAATACCTGATCTTTGTCCTGAGAATTTGTGAGTAAGGGAAAGAAGTATTAAGACGGCTAGACAGAATCGTACAGAAATATGTTCAGGTGTCCCAGGTATACTACTTAAATCATCCTTTTCCCAGACTTGGAATGAAGGACTAATCCATGGGATGAATGTGATGGACGGTCTTGAGCAGACCACTCATCAGGTGACTTCATCTTTCAGTTTCATGTCAGCCTTCTACAAGTACAGACATGAAAAAGCTTGTGTGTAATTCGAATGCTAGTGTTTGCCTGAATTTCTATGGAGTCTTGAAACAGAAACAGCCCTGCACATTGCAGGTGGAGGTGAATAATGGTATTTTAAAATATCACTGTCATTCAAAAGGACATGGTGAAGTTGATGGAGCATCATGAAATATTTCCTAAAAGGGCGATAAAGACTTAGAAGAAGCTTTCAATAGTTTGGAGAAATATTCATGAAGGCTGTTTAAAAAGGAGAAAAAGACCTTCCCGTCATGTTAAGCATCAAGTATTTTCAGTTGGCTGTCCACATAACTGCATCATGAGGTTCTCCAGGAGAAAGGTAAGTAATATCACAAAAGAAAGATTTGAAATATAAGTCTTATAGTCTTAGAGTCCGAAAAGGCTAGGGACAGAAACTTCTGGAAAACATGTGGGAACTGGCTACCAAACCTAGGAATACTTGTGAAAGAGCAGATAACATTATGAGCTGTTCAGAAGAAAGACAGGTGCTCTAAAGGGACTTCTGGGGTGTTTAAAGGAGAATTATGTTATTATCTCATTCAGAAAGTATCCATGCTGTGATTATAAGGTCAGCACATTTAGATTGTACCTGTGGACTGTTGAGAAGAGAAAACGCTCATCTGGAAAACTCTATCATAGCTAACGTGATAACTTTATCAGTCATGGATATTCTTTATCTAATTATGTCCACAAGTGACTTATTTTCGAAACTTGAATATAAACAGAAAGCATGTTTCAGGAGCTTGGCCTCTTATGAAATCCGGAGTGCTCATATCCTTCCATCTGAACTATTCTATTCTTTCTTGAACAACTTAATGTACTATTGCAAAGCAAGATTCAGAGTTCAAATATATAAAGACTACGTGAAGAGCTAATATGAAAACACAGATACAGCTATTGCAATTGACTATACACCACAGAATAATGTTTCTTTGCCATCCATTTGAGAGTTTGGAGAAGGTGCATCCCCCTTACATGCTCCAATGAAAAAGAAAAAAACCCAGACGCAGATATGTCAATATTCTGCGACAGCAACAAGAACTACACAAGTTGTCTTCCGTATACAACAACAATAATTTGAAACACGAGTTATGAGAATGCAAGCATTTTTGGAAATCTTCCAGATGACTATTTTGCTGGAAAAGAAAGGCTGCTGCCCTACACTATGCAGGTAAAGTCCTCCCCAAAGTGCAAAAACTCCCAGAAGCTAACAAAATCACTTTAGTTTAATGGACTGTTTATATGCTTTAAAAAGGAAACCTCACTTATATCTGACTGCCGCAATAACATTTGAACAGTAACCATGCGTCTTTCACCTCAGAAACTGAGAGTTGCTTACAGGCTGGTAAAGAACATCCCCTGAAGCAGCTGCCATTACTGGAATTATATACGCCTCTCTCTTCTTGGTAGCAATGACAGAACCTCCTTATTCAGGCCTCCAATTTCAATAAGATCTATTTCCAGCATCACGAATTCACTCAGAATTCATTCCTAATGAATGCTGTGAAAAGGACTACTACAAACATAGTAACCTGCAAGATCTTTCTTGTGGTCTTTCATATACTGTAATTTCATGTATTAGATCTTGAAAGAATTAACCTGGCACAGTCACAGGCTAGAAGCATTTGTTCTTCTTGTTAAATCTTAAAGAATATTTATGCATGTCCTACTTGAGCTCACAAAGATTTCTATTTTGCACTGTACCCAGTACAATAAATACTCCCGTTACTTTTAAACAACTGTAAGAAGTCCTTTTGTACTTCTGTACTACAAGCAATTCCTGCTATATATAGCTGTATCTCCATCAATAAGCATCCATCATCTGTAAGGAGTTCCAAATACCTAATAAGCACCTGGATCAAATTCAGGGTCGGAAATAATGACAGTAATGAAAGTAAGAAGAGGAAATACTCAATATCCTACCTCACTAAAGATGAAAGCTGTTAAAGCACAATGCAATGCAAACTATGTTAGAGGTCAACACAATAAAAATCCAAGGAATGGAAAATCTCATAACAAAGCTATTCATTAGATTCACCTTTAACACACCACAGAAACACACACTGTCAAGGACCCTCTGATTGTGGCTAGAAAACTATAGCATCCCTTCTGCTACAGGAGTTAACCCCTTTGACCTCAGCTAGAACCAAACGCTGAGGCTGAGAAGGCTATGCTTAACAAAGGACCCAGGAAAAGGATCAAGATGACAAAAAAAAAGATGTTTTCCACAAATCCTTTGGGCACTTGAGATGATGAAAACTATTAAACACAGTCCTAGAATCCAGAGACACAATAACTGATAAGACTCTCAGCACCAGAGCTCATGAATAACCATGGTTCCTGTGTAAAGAGTCTGCTGATACATCAACTCCTTAATCACTTTATGAAACTCTCAACCCTGACATTAACTGACAAAGGCTTTTCTCCTTCCAAAGCTACTTCACTCTTCAGGACAGTTACCAAACACAAGTGCAACGCAGCAGTATGTCTCTTAGTAAGGCCTCATGCTACCAGTGCCAAAAAAGCTCTCAAATTTAAATGCAAACTACATCTTTCAACCTGACACGAACTCCAGATAAACTTTAGGCATAAATGGGGAGATGAAAATGAAGGTATATATTTAAATAGCATAAGGTAGAAAAGGAATAGTGGCTCACTATTTGTATTAGGACTTCTTGATTCTCTTTTTTTTTTCAATGCTTGGCCACAAGTTTCTTCAAATTACTTTCAACAGATTTTTGGGCTATCTGTACAAAACTAGCTCATAAGGAAATCCTTCTTTGCAATGTCAATTTTCCAGTGAGTTGTACCAACAGTTAAATAACTGCTGTAGTGACATTCTTGTTGGACAGGATGTGATTATGTTATGTGAAACGTGGTCATTCTTAAGGCATTTACAAATTACAGTTTTCTATTTTTTTTTCAATAGAAATTACTTAAAATTGGATATAGGCTCACAAAAGACAGCTAACAAAGCAGTCTCACCCACAGAGAAAGAAGAAATATAGGGGTAGATCATGAAAGTCTAGAATCAATTTTAAGAACTTAGAGAAAAATATTTATTTCACTTAGCATGAGAGAAATTGTTCAATTGGTTTTAAAAGTAAAAGTAACCCTAAATTCTGTTTGTCACTCAGACTCTACCACTAAAAAACCCAGGCATCGTGCTAACTGAATATAACTGTTTACTTAATATATGTGAAATAACTAAGTTTTAATTAATTGATAATAAGAACAAAGATACCTATAAATGCAAAATTGGAAGTACTGGCAGGATTAAGGAGCTACGCCTATATTGCATTTTAGCTTATGGATGCAACCTAAGAAAGGATGAAGCCTCCTGGAGCTGGATTGTCATTGCAGTTTAAGGTTCCTTCACTCCTGAAGTGGATTCACAGATGTAAAACCGGTTTCCAAGACTGGGGTTTACCTGAGTGACAAAGTGACGTGGGACGTGGCCATGCCAGTCAATGGGGACAGCATGAGTGAGAAGGAGCATCCACAACAGTGCCTCATTCCACTACCTGGCAATTAGGACACTAACTTAAACGGATGACAACTAAGGTTTAATGTTGATGTGGTTTTGCTTATAAATGACGGTGCATATAGACAGTGCAAACTCTTCAAGGAAGGAGGGAGCTGAACGGAAGTGCTTCTTCTCCCTCATGTATGTCCTTACTTACTAGACTGTAGACACAGTCCACAGTCCTGCTCCTTCCTGCTTCCTACCTCTTCAGTTTCCTGACTCTTGCATTCCTGCATGCAAAATATCAGGACACTTGTTTTGGAGGCGGAAAATGTGGACCGCTGCCAGTAAGAAACAGACTACTTTAGCCTACAAGGAAGTCATTGGTTTTGGTATACCCAGTACAGCTCAATCAATGTGTAGGGTTTTAGACTAATTATAGATTCGCCCATGACAAGAATATCACGTATCTTGGAACCCTGTAAAAAATGTTGGGTATTCTGTGCTACCTTGACATGTACCTACAATACTTACCATGGAACTACTGACTTGTTCACTTTGTATTTCTTTCAGGTTTTCCCCTCATCTTGTCCTTTACCAAACATCATCCATCCATCCATCCATTTAAAACAGTGTTATATCACAGGGAAAAAAAAAAAAAAAAAAGCCGTAAGCTCTTTTCACACCATTTCTCTGTCTTCACTATGAAAATCTGTATCCAAATCTAGTCCAATTAACCAATCACCAATCACCCACTTCCCTAAAGAATGCAATTATTCCAAATTCAGACCTGTGTAACTGGTCTGATATGATTTTGGTTGGCAGGAACATGGAAGGAGGTGTAGGTTGCTTATAATGGGTAGGAAAAGGAGAAGAAACTTTCAAAACACTGGTGAAAAAAATAGAGAAGGAATTAGAACAACCATATTTTTGTTCCATTTAAACATAAGCTGTTATGTAAGTGTCCACTGCAGTAGGTTTGGTTTTAAAGAAAGTTAAACAGTCACACACTGGCTCTCTTGGAGCAAATAAAGTTATTTAGCAAACCTCAAGGAATCCAGAATATTACAGACTGATCTTTTTTCTAGTTAGTTGCCTCAAATCTGCCTGAAATAAAAGTATTGAACGTTAGTAGGCAGCAGTTTTTGAAGAAATGTGATGTAAAGCGATGTTTTCAGAAGAAATAAAACCACCTGGTATACGAATGGCTATTTAAAATAACATTAGTTGGCATGCCCTTAACAAAAAGAATGTCTACAGAGTCAAAGATTACAGATTTTGAATTTTGTATCAAATTTTCATTCACCCAAGAAAAAACATTGATTTGCAACATAAGAGAAAAATCAGATCAACCAGAGCCTAAAGTGTCTACAAATGGACACAGGAAAAAAGGCAAAATTGGAGATTCAGACAAATCTCCTACAACATGGAGCTCCCCAACAGTATATTTTTACAGACAAAATCCTCCCGCACCAAACAATTAAATACAGCACTCTTACTGAGGCAAAACACTTTTATATGCCGACATGAAATCAACATTCACACCTGGACACACATGCCTCGCACATTGAGCTGTTCCGCAACACGGGCAACAAAACCCGCCTGCCATCTACAGGCACACACAATTGCCAGCCCACCCACATTCTGGCCTCTTCTACCTCCACGACGGTACCACTGCCTTCAGCCGCAGTGGACTTACCGCAACATTGCTTTACCTATCAACAGAAAATCCAGAAATTAGCTTTCTAAGTTTAAAAAAATCAAGGACTCCAGGACTGTCTCTAATTTAAAAATCCCTAGGCAGCTTTTGCCTCTGATATTAATGGGTTCTCCTTCAACGCTATCTGGTTCAGGCAATTAAATTTTGCTGTAATTATTTAGATAAAACTAAAGTAAACAGGCTGAGTCATCCTGGCAATAGGCTAACAGCGGGATATCTGGAAAACGTGGCTTTACTAAGAACATCTGCTAACACCACAAACACTTACTGAGGTGTGCAAAGTTCCAATGACTTTTTTTTTCCCCCTTCTCTTCTGAGAAAGTTTAAATAATTGCAGATTGAAAATGCATGTTAGGCTGGAAATAGCCCATGAAACCATCTTTCATTCTGTATATCACAGCACACTTCAAAACACTCCTCCGAACAATCTCTGAAGTTCGCAGATGAGTTTGTTCATAAGGCTGATGTCCTACCTGAAAACTCAAAGAGCCTATTTTTATAGAGTATGGGAAATCAGATCAATACAGCAATGACAGACAAGCTTTACTAATACCAGTTTCTACTGCTTTACAGGAAAGTTCATAGCATTAAATTCTGTTACTATCTTAACAGCGTATACAAACTTATTTTTTCCTCAACAGTGACGGTCTTACTTACACGACACAATACATCTTGCAACCGACAACTGCATTCTCCTCTGGGACAGTAGTTTTCATTTCTCCAAAGATTCTGATTACAGAAGGTGCTTTTCTCTCATTATGTATTTTATTTTTTTCTGAATACAGAGGCCAAAATACTGAAATAGTAGATCTGTCTTTACTATGCTGCATCATGACTTCAGTTCATGGTGGTTTATTTTTTTAAATCTCCTCATCTGGCTAAAACCTTGATCTAATTTAACTTCTTTGCAAGGTCAAAGTAAGCATAATTTTGGCTAATGTGACTATGTGAATATTTTTATGTCTGGTTTTTGGTATAGACTCCTTTACTAAGCAACCCTTTTTAAACTTTACATTTTCTGCCAGTTGAGCTTGGATCCTTACCAATATATTCTGGACAGATGCAAATCTAAGACAGCTTTTGGGTTGCTTTTTGGTTGAAATTCCAAACCTCTTCCAACGCTCAAGTCCTTAAACTCTGAAGTCCAATGGACTTCACTGACTAATTCTCTTGATTTTTCAAAGTGTTCTCTCTTAAGATAGATAGATGACAGACAGATAGATAGATAGAACCCACCTTAATTGTTGGACTGGCTTGCTTTTCTTTAATCTTCTATTCAACATCAATGAAAACAACATACAATTACAACATCTAATGCTCTAAGATAGCTCTTCTGTAATATCATTATTATTAGCAGCACTAAACGTAAATGGAATAAATGTTTCCAGTTAGCACTAGCAGCATTCCGTCTCTAATCTGCACCTAGGAAGTTTAAAGCTTCTCATAATATATTAGTATTTCTCCCGCTGGTAAAAACTACACAGCTGTCTGTCTGCATCCAGTCTGAGTTGTGATCCCAGTAGACTCCCAGAAGAATCTCAGGAGAATGGTCTTCCCCAGAGTGATTTTAAAAAAGTCAATCCTGTTTTATTTATGTTTGTCCTTGTTATTTAATGTTTACATATGAATTTAAGAATTCTTTTTTTATGACAATTTCAAACAACTTATTTCATCCCAAAGTTAGAATACCTGGTGTGTATTCCTAATGGTTCCCTAATCTATTTTTTTAAGCAGAAAACAATCTATCCTATATTCCAGCCCTTCGGTACAGCAACTGCTATGCAAAAATCAGTCTATTCCATTTTCCCAAGACATCTATTCTGTAGATACTAATATGTGCTAGCAAACCAGAAAGAGCATGTAAAGTTAAAGACAGAAATAATGTTTATAAAGCTTCATCAAATTTGTTCTCCTGCAGGACTTTTTCTTTCTAAACACAGTGTCTTCATCAAAAACTGGCTCACTCTGTAAGCTGTCTTCTCATTCCTCCTAGACATTTTTAACAGTTCTAAGTAGCTGTGAAAACTTTCTTTTCCTATTCCAGAGTAACACGGAAAATTAAGCAATTTAAATTTCTTTGTCTTCTAACCACCTTCCACTCTATTAAGACTAATTAGCAATCTTCCAAAAACTTGACTTGACCCAGGTTCTTAAGTTAAAAGACAGAGTTCTCAGGTTAGCTCCCCTCTTGTTTCAATAAACTTTAAGTCCCTAGGAGACTTTCTTCCAAAAGAAAAAAAAAAGTGTTACAATATCTGTAGAACACAATTTTTAAAAAGCTCTGACTGAAGAATAAAAGAATCCAAATCAGAACTCCATGACCTACCACCTACGGGTGTTCAATTCCATAGCAACATGAGACTTCCTAATGATTACTCAGCCTTAGATTACTTTATGCATATTATTAGCATCCAGTCCTCCTGCAGGGAGGTATGCTATGAAAAAAGTTTATTCGAAGGTGACTGCTCACAGAAGCAACCCGAACCGTCAGGGTTAGGTTGAAAATCTCAATCCTTTGAGATTTTCAATAGGAAACGTCCGAGGTTGTATTTTGAAAATAACAGCCCCGAACCACTATTGCCATACATACTGTGAGCGATCCGTTTTGTGGTGCAGGCCAGCACAGCCTTTATACCGAGGTCTTCTACTGGCTATTAGCAGGATGGTAAAACCCTTTATACCTGACATATTTGTGCCTGTACACACAGCAACACACTGAATATGTATGAGTATATAAATATGAATACCTATCACTGATGCACTCAGTTTCTGATTTTACTGCTTTGAAATATTACCCAGGTTGTTTTTCATTCTCGCTCAGCGGCTGTACTGCGGTTTGTGTTTGATAAGATTTATTTTTTTTAGAAGAAGCCTTTAATGAATATTAAGGATGAATAAATTTTCCTCATATGCCTTCAGAAAGTTTCTGCTTTCTAAAAGCTAATGAACTCTGGGTTTTGAATAATTATTCTCTTTTCAAAAGATTTTGCCAGTATAAGAGAGTCTGTGGACAGCTCTAGCACATGAAAAGTGTGCACTCACAAAATGACAAAACTCCAGGTACAGGGCCTGTATTTAGTATGAGAAGCAGAAAATTACAACGATCAATTTAACAAGCTGGTCCAATTTTATTGACGATGAGTAGATCTAATCTCCATACAAAATCTCTGATTACAACCACGCTACCCAACAAAAAGGCAGGTCTCCATGGCACATCCTGATACAGTTTACCAAACAGCACATTTCATTCAGGTTCTCAAACTGAATAATGAAGCACTGATGCTACAAGAACTACTCCTCTCAAAGCTGTCTCATACAGACTCATAATAACTGGAAAAAATGGGACTATGTTGCTTTCCCCAAGAATCTCCTGCAAACTGTGCAAAATCCAAAAATACTTGCCAAGATTACCAGCACTGTACACTTCAGTTCACCAACTTAATTGTCAAGACGAGGAAAAGTACAAAGATAAACATATGGGGAAGGTGATTTTTAAACAGCTCTGATGTTAAACTCCTCTACGCTTGTCACCAAACTACTTAACAGACTCAGTGGAGGGGGTTATACAGCTACTATCTGCTGTTCCATCATCACTGGAACGGGGAAAGTAAAAGATAAAAGTCTCTTCTTAAAAACACTCAAAGGAAGCTGACAGTTGGGAAGCTACTGTCTTCTGCAGATACAGACTGAACATACAAGCTCAAAACTCAAACCTGTGGTCTAGAATGGAGTTTTGTACAACTGTGGACTAGGCTCAAAGGCAATAAAATAAAGCAACTTCCATGAAAGAAGAGATATGAGACAGTCAAATTAACAAATTAATTGCCATGATCTACCCTGTTATGTCTACCCAATTTCTGTGTTACCTCCCCAGAACTCTAAGTTTGTTTATAAAACCGGTCATAAAAATTGGAATTGCACTGATTTCATTTCTATATACAAGGGAGATGTTCACAGTTTGGGAAACCAGTTTAAAATCTGTTGCACGAAAAATCTTTTCCCCTGAATCAATCTGATTAATCTAAATATTCACCTGGCAAGATTCAGTTCAAGAAATTACAACACAAAAATGTAAAATGAAAGAGCAAAATTATCAAACTATACAAAACCAATCAACACATTCTGCCTACCCTCATATTAACTACATATTAACACTACCTGTTACAAGTAAAATCTCCTGTACATTAAGGTAATAATACTGATGATGTTTAATACCAATTTGTCTTTTATTTGAAACAAGCAGAAGTTTTATACTATAAATTCCCAATAAAATGCAATTTAATTAATGTGCACGTATTATTGAGAAATGCTAGATATTTTGGACCCAAAGATTTTAGTATTTTTTTAATATTCAAAATCAACTTTGCCATAGAAAAATATTGAAGGAATATGCACACTCAAAACTTCTTATGGAAATAAAGTGGGAATTTCCACCAGTTCTAATTTATTGGACGGCATTTCATTCATGCTATTTTTGACAGACATCAGAGAAAGCAAATACTGCAGGAAACATATTGAAGACCATTTATTCAATGAGCAGAGTGAATTAGCGTCAACTGCAGCCTTACAGTTTGGCTGGATTCAATGAGAGACTGTTCCGTAAGTTTTAAGCGATCACGATTTTTCCTGGTTATACGTACAGGCAACTTTTTCACAGCAACATTGATGAAAAGTGATAACTATGCAAATACACATGCATGCATGGTGAGGAGGTGGGGAAAGGGAAAGAAGTGAGAGGCACTTCAGTGTCAATCTGGACTGGGAAGTACACATGTAATCTTCTTGAAAGCTCTGACGTCCTTACTCATGTCTATAAATCTGCCAGCTGCGGGAAGCAAAGATTTATGATTGGAGTGACCAAACTTTCACTCCCAGAGATGCTTGAGCAGAAAGGTGAGAAGCAATGTCTCAAGTAAGCAGACGTGAGATAGAGGAGAGAATATTTAAAGCCAATAGCTTGCAGACAACAGATAAAGAAATGGGCTTAGGTAATCAAGAACATATCTATAAAAAAGACAAATATTAAAAGATAAATCCTGCGCAGAGAAAACCTGAAGTTCTGTCAATGCATTTTTCATGCGAACAGCTCATTCGACTCAAGTGTTACTACAGATTCTATTTAATGAACGCCACATGATGGTCTATTGCCACCCGATGATCATGCTACCAGCCTGTTCTTAGTATTTAACTGCAGATCAGCGTTCTCCTTGTAGGAATTCAACACAACAGAAACAAGCAAGTCCCTCGCAGGCTACCACATGGCCAAGTACTTCTATGCAGCCAGAGCCGAGCCTGGAGCGCAGGCCGAGGGAGGGAGGTACTTCCAGCACGGCTGGACGCAGGTGGTCTACATGAGGGGTAGACTATCCTTTTGTTTTTGTAGAGTTGTGAAACTGTCACACCGCTGGATAAGAAAGAGACGCCATTGATGTCCTTACTGTGAGGAAGGGAACAAGAACAAGCAGCGGTGTGCCAAACGGGAGGGACCTGAGCATACTGTGCAAGTGTCTAAGGCACGATGAGAGGGTGGAGGTGAAACTGTAGGTCTGGGAGTAGGAAAATAAAGGGAGCACTGGATGCACATCCACAGGAAAACAGCTTCTTTCCTTCTGCCCTTTCTGAACCATTAGTCTAAATGGTATGCACAGCCAGAGGACTGGTCCCTCCTGCCTTCATTTTGTTTCTGCCTTGTACACAGAATATCTGTCTCCAAGGCCCAGCAGTTGTTGACATTTTAAAATATCACACTGCATTGGAACACTTTATATTTATGCCTCTGTTGAAAGCAAAGTTATATCTCAAAGTCCCCAGAACCCACCATTACTTTCCAATTGCTAAAGCACGAGTTTCTGATGAGGGCAGAATAAGTCAGCCAGCACGCTCTCCACTCCTAAGTCCAGCCAAAAGCTGCCTAACACATCAGTCTCTGTCCTATAAATCAGGGTAGACGAGGACTATAACCATTTTCCCCTTCCTCCCTCTTTTAGGAAGGGCAGAGTAATCGAGGTTACAGAAACCTGACAGTTATTAACAGGGATAAACATGATACCCCTGACCTTAACCGCAGTTACTGAATCAGATGCGTGTGCATGGCTCCATGCGCACACGCACGTGTGCGGACGCCACAGGACTCAGATTTTCCTGGCAAGTTGACTGTTGCTGGCAAGATGAAGCAGTAACGCTGCTGGCACAGAGATGCTGAGCTGAGGACTAACCCAGGCCAGCAAAGTCAAAGCGAAATTAGGTTTCAAAGATTCCAGTCTTAATTTTCCCCTAGAAGAAAATCATTCTTGTCATTGTTTCCATAACAGTAATATGTGCTCTTGACAAGCAATCTGCAGTTGTTTTCACATCCAGACATTCTAAGTTGGTTACGCTCTGCTTGGAGGCAGACACTGGCTTTGGTCAGCCGAGCTCGCAGCCTTTTTACATGATGCATCTCAGTATGTGATGAAGTCGGTCATACTTAGGATGGTGCAACACTTCAGCTCCCAAAGCGCTCAGCCAACAATAACTAAACATAATAAATAATTTAATTTTTAAAAAATAAAGTCTGACCCTGCCAGTCTCAAGAACTCTCATATTTTACAGTGCTAAGAAAGAAATATCTGTATAAGCCAAGAAGATGTTTTCATTTAGGGCCAATCCCCTGAGTTATTTATATTGCCAAATCCGATTTAGGTGTCTAAATAATAGCTGATTGCAAATATTTTTGTGAACGTGGCCCTTAAACCCTAATCTCTGCCAACACGCAGCTGAAGGCTATAGAAAACCGTCCTCTGACTTCTCTTATTGGAAAACTGAACCACCATCAGTTAAGGAAAACCTGGGATTTCTGGGAAAGTTTCCAGAAGTGCACGCTAACAATGCCTGAAGCAGCCACTGCCATATTCTACGCTGAGGAATTTTTCTTCTTACAAACTGGCTGATGTAATGTGTGCTTCATTAACATAATGCTTTTGTGCTTACATTTCCCACAAGCACTTTCTATGAAAATAGCATCACCACTGATGCTTAACAAACGAGGAATTTACTTGTTAGTTTTATAGTCATTCCCATGCATCTTTATGTCCCAGCTGCAGTTCTCTTGATGGAAGTGTGCGTGTGGCTATCTGCCTATCGTGTGTGGCTATTGTATCGATCGATTAGGTCAGACACGGAGTTGATTGTTAAGAATTATGATGAGGGTGGTGCCTATTGATTCTGTATTTCATGCGATAAACAGTGTGTTTAATATGAAAACCATCTGTACATCAAGGAAGAGCGAAGAAACTGCAATGCATAGTGCCGACTGCTTGTTTTTCTCTTTGATGGATCCCTAATTAACTGACTTTTCTTAACTGATTGCCAAGGGGATGTGCAATACCTCTTCCTGAAAGACATAAAACAGGGAAGGGAGATAATCCAAAGAAGTAAAACACTCCCTCCTTCAAGGACAGGTTTGAGCCTGAAGTCAAAACAAAGAAAGGCTGAACTAATTGTTCAGCCTAAAGAAGACAAAATTGATGAGGTTCATGGCGGTCCACAGACTTTTTCAAAGAAAAGGGAATCATCTGTTTCCCATGTTCACAGTAGATAAGAAAAGCAGTAATGGGCTTCACTTATAGCAAGGGAATCTGGGGTAAAATAGCTGAAAATCAGTGAGGAGAGTTCACCACCGGCACAGAACGTCTCAGGAGGTTACAGATTCCTCCCCAACAAGGCTGTTGAAGAGGTACATTACACAAGTATGTCAGAAATTAAATGGGTTATGTTAATCCACACTTGGAGATTGATTCACTGACTTCTAGACTGGCTTTTCTAAATTTCAGATTCTAGGTCTTTCAGAAAGTGTTATCCTGTGCTAGGAGCAAGCCATGGGAGCAAGATAAAGAAAGATGACTAGAAATAATGCAGACTGAAGAATCTTTACTTTTCCTTTCTGACAGGGTGGAATTAATCTCATAAAAGCTTTTTCAGTAACTTTAGAGAAATACAGTGTAGACAAGAACAGCTACATCAGGCATAGAGACCCCTTTATAAAAGCATCCCAACATTTCTGGAGCATAATTCACAGGAACTGTTCACCTTCAACTGAGTCAGTCAAACATCCACCATCTACCTTGTCAATAGGTCTCAGTTTTATTTACTGGGAAAGAAACCTACTGGGACTGGCTCAGCTGCAGGTACTTACTCTCTTGATACCTAGTGTTAGCTAAAATGAATCCCAGTAAAGGCAATTGGTTTTCCAATCCCAGAAACTTTTGTCTCTCACTTGCCTCTACTGTGAGTAGCTCTGAACAGAACAAGCTCGTTCTCCTCTCTGATAAGTAACTCCCCAAAGCCCAAACCCCTGATGGTTGAAGTATTTGTTTTCTATACTTTTTCAGCTTCAAGTTTTGCTTTCTTTATTTTTTAAGCTGCAACATTTTAACTGTTATTCTCTCATATTTTTGAAACTTGGAAGCACTGGAAGGGTAGAGTGACAGAGCCTAGCACTGGTGTTGCTTCAAGCCATGTTTCGGGGAAGCAGACAAGCTTTCCAAGCCTTACAGAGTTGGACAGCACTTATTAATAATTTTCATGTTTTTAGATTAACTAGGTGAGGAAGACACAGACACACAGTGTGATCACACCAACTTCATTTGCCAAGAGAAACAAGCTGAAAGCTCAACTGTCTTTTTTTCCCTCTCTCTCCAAACCTTACTCCTGCCTCAGAGAAGGCTGACTAGATCCGTATCAGTTCATATAACAGCTATTAGCTGCAAGCAACCTAAACAAGTTTTCTGATACCAAACTTCCCCAAAAACAGAGAGCTAAGTTGATGTACGTTTCGCAGAGGAATTAGGGACATAGTCTGGAGTCTGATTTTCTGCTCTTTCTTCACTCCTGTGATCAAACAGTCAATGTACACAGGATCTTTACCCACTAGAAAAACAAACACCACAACAAATTGCTGAAGTTGTATTTGCAGCCTAGAGTTTCAGCTTTTTTTTTCATCTCATCTTAGTATAATACGGTCTAAAGCACAAATGTTCCAGAGAAAGACATTGCTTGCTCAAAGAAATGAAGATACGCTAGACAATAATGACTAGGCAGAGACAAACTATGTCTGTACTTTGACATGAGACCTTCAAAAAGGAGCTATATACTTCCAAAAAGGGATTTAGACAAACCTGTTGTCAACTTCTCCCTGAGTCAGCTCTGGAAAAACCACCACAGGATTCACTGTGAGGAGACATCAGGCAGCCACCAGTGCCATCTTTCAGATAAGAGACACCAGTGAATCCAGACTCTGTGGACAACTACCTGTCCCTCCGTTCATGAAAGGCAAGCATGGCCATGCTGGGATAACATTTCCCACCTGGGAAACTCCCCTGCTGCCCAAATACGTACCCTTTACATTTCCAATTCCTACCCTAATGATGGCTAATGTTACTTTTCCACGGTTAGTACATTTTACCTTAGAGACAACTACAGTAATTTCATCATTGCAAAGAGCAATCTGGTTCACTATTTTACTTTTATTTCCATACTATAATGTCCTCTAGAGAAAGATGGAATGTCTGTTTCCTTGTCTGTGACTAATAGAAAACGTCATTCCCTTGCCCAGTAGCAAAGATAACTCCTGTTTCGGGCTCATCTTTCAGCTCACAATGTAAGGTCTGTGCGAGCTGGCTTCTTCTGCTCCTGCACAAGTTAATGGAACACCTGTCTGGATCCAGGTACACCAAGAACCTTCCAGGCCCACAGGTTAGTCAGGGAAGTACAGCTGCATCATCTTTCATTTTGAATGCATATCTGCATCAAAAACAAGTGATGAAGCTGTGAAGCTAAACAAGCATGTGCATGATGACTATGAAGTAGTTACTACTCTAAGAAATTTTCTTCTGACTGATTTTTCAATCTGCTGTCCTTCGAGACCTTTCATATTTCAAAAAAAGGTGAGAGGAGTTGACACCAATGCATTACACATACATGCTGGACTGAGAGAGAATGAAGGGGGGGAAATTAAACCTTTACTGGGTCTTGCTCTACACAAAAATAAACTCAATTTAAGTGGCAGCTTTTTTTTTTTCTTTCTTTTTTCAAATGTACAAAGCTTATAGGTTTTTTCTTTCTACTGTGGTTCGTGCTAGGAATATTCTTTATAACAATAAAGCTATTTGCGAATCAAACATGTATTTTCCTTAGAGGATTACATACAGCAGTTACATTATTGTATTAGTCAGTCTCTGAGAAAACAGAGAAACCCCCGAATTTTCTCAGATTACGTCATCTGCGTTTCCTGATCATATTTATCTTCCATACAAAACTGTACTTATCTTTCTTTGTCATACTACCTGCGAAGCATTATCTAAATCTCAATTGTAAGAATCGTGAGGCTGAACAACTGTGATAAAGAAGTAGAATAAATTCAAAGAGAAAAGAAGGATAAAATGCTAAGAAAGACCTTGCAAAATAGGAGTTCCACCAAACACATTGCTACTTCAAATTGTATATGAAATTGAGGCTGAAGTAAAGTTTTATGCTGCACAGGCAGATATTTTTCCTTGGCAGCTTTATCACTGCTTTCAATTACATCTTATTTTCAGTATTCAGAATTTAAAGAATAAAAATACTTATTCTCCTTCTGCAATCAATTAAGGTGATACAGTTTGGGTTTAATTAGGATGAAATGGAAATCTACTCTGTTTGTAAGCATTTTCAAAATACATCTTCTTACCACTTTCATCCAGCAAGAAATCATCCTGGTAACGGAACTTTTCTGGTCCACATGCAATAAAAATGTCATCATCGCCAAAGAAATCCTGAAGGCACATCACCTGCAAGCAAAAAGGAAAGGAAGGCATTGTAAGAAAGACCTCATCATCACAATTTAACAACAATAAATCCCTCCTTGTCTCCATCTGGATGAAAACTCTTCACTTTTAATGGAATCAACAGGGTTTCATCTCCAGATAAATTTCAAAGCTGTGCTCTGACCATCTGTTACAAGTGAAAAACATTTTTATGGACACTGCAGGAAGAGAGAGATAAGACAAAAAGCCGTAACTGTCATACATACTACACAATGCATCAATGGGGTATGAGGTAAATGCCTTTTGTTTTGGTACCACTCAGTGGTTAGTGGATAATTAATTTGCTTTTGGGACCACATTTTTATCCTTCAATTGCCATGAAACAAGGTTACAGCTTTGTATGCAGAATTAAATGTAGGTATTTCAGCAAAATCCCCTATATGGGGAATGAAACTCATAGGGTGACTCGAGTCTCCATCACACACCCTTCATCTTTGCCAGCAGAGTCGATGTGAAGTCTCTCTGCAGGCACCAAGCTGGACAATCAGGTGAGCTGGGAATGATTCTTCTAGTACTGAGCAAAAGGATAATCCCTTTCTAGTCTAAAATCTGAATAGTCAGGATTATATTGGGGCAGTTTTATGTCTAGACATGAAATTTCCTTACAACAGCTTGTAGTTCACAAGGCATTACTTAACAGTTTAATGCTTCCATTCATACAACTACTTTTACTGATGTTCTTAAAGAAAGTAACCCTCCCAAAACCTGACTTTGGACATACTGATCCAGTTTTGACAAAGCTTAAAAACAAATTAGATATCTGACTATCTTTAGAAAACAAAAACACTGTGTAAACAATATTATAAACTCTATTCCTACTACACGTTTACAGTAAGATTTTAAAAGGCTATGTTTGCTTTGTTTTTTCTATAACGTTTTGTAATTAAACAGTGCACTAATGTTTGAGCAGGATAATTTCACAAATAGACTTTCAAGTTTACCGATAGGAAAGTAACACATAAACTATTTCTAAAAGTTGACAAAATAGTTGACAGCAGTCCAGCTGCACCAGTCCAACCCCTCAAAGAAAGCAGGAGAGGGAGAAGTAAACATTTAATATCTACAAAAACACAAGTGAAAGAATTAGCTAATGAGATTAGACAGACTTGCCAGACCCTGGCACAAAAACAAGCAACCCTCCCCACCACCCTAACTGCAGTGACTGGTGTCTAAGGGTTATAAAATTTGTATGGTGCTTCCTGGAAACATGCCTGAAGGCTCTGGCACCTACAACAGTTATGAGCCTCTATGCTAGAAAAATCTTAAGGAAGAAAAATAGTGGCACATGCTGTGACTTGCCTTCAGAGTAAGAGTTGCCATTAAAACTATTTTAAAGTTAGAGCAGTAGCAAATGATAAAAAGAGGAAATGAAGAGAAGAAGAGCTAGATGAAATAAATACCAAACAAGAGACAAAGATACTCCCCAGATTATCATTTCCTTAAGCGATGCACATGATTTTAAATTGAGGTCTAGCACAACCCTGTTCCTACCGCCACTGTCATCTCAACACCACGCAGTACCTGAGAACCAACATCAAAAATGTAAATATTTGCTGGAGCGTTTTACCATGTTCCCACTCAGTTTACGGTCTTTTGGTGTATCCGCCTCAGAAACCTTTAAACTCATTTACTTCCCATCTTTGTTTTCTGCCCACAAGACATATCCTGCCTATCTTCCCACCCCATACTCCCACCAAGCTTCAAACACCTCTTCCCTTCAGTCAAGTTCCCCTGAAGCTGCCGCCTCTCCCACAGCATGTACAAAACTACTAATTTGCAGAATGACATTAAAAATCCTGTGATTTCCTGTTTGCCCCCCAAGTCTGACACACTTCTGGGGAGCGATAACCTTTGCATTTGTGTTTCTACTAAGCAGAGTATCAGAACTGAACAAATAAGAAGCGACCCTAGGCACAGGGTTGAGCTATTTTGACAACGAGCATGAATTAAAATTAAATTAATATTTGAATAAAACACCTGCATGGATTTCATAAAACTCAAAAATGCTTGGCTCTGCCCAGTTAACAGGGTTTCATTCAAGCCTGAACAAGACATTAAAATGGAGGTAGTAACACCCAACCAGGCTCAACTATGCCAATATTTGAAGCATCTCAGCTTCAATCAGTGCAATTCATATACAAATAAGAAAGAAAATAGGATTAGCGCAATAGAAAAATAATTTGTACTTATCCTTGCTTTTTACCTTTAACTTTACACTTACTCTTTAAAGTGTGCTTATGCTTGCCTCTTTTCTTCATGTTCTCCTTTTCCTACTCTGTATGTAAAACTACATACACTTCTGTTTTTCTTGCCTCCTGCGATTTTATTAATTTGGGAATTACAATTCTAGCTCCTAGAAAGCTCATAGCAAGAGCTAAGTCCCTTCCAAACCCATTCCCCTCTGGAATAACTCTTCAGGATTCCAGTATGGGTTTATTATTTATTGGAAGCCTTGAGATGTCCTTCACTGCCTGCTTTCTCCATCCTTTCAGACCCAGCATCCCTGGCCCGCTCCGCTCGCCAGCTCACGCTCCTCAGAGGTTACACTGAAGGGCTTTTCCAGAAGGAATCTAACAAATGCACAGCACTCCCTCCCAGACCTTTTCGGAGAGAAATCTGCAAGCACTTTCTATTCACACTCAGTCATCAGCTAAGCAGCAGGACCTGCTTTTTATTACCCATTTTCACTTCTGGAGAACACAGCTCCTCAAAAGTTATGGTTTAGAAGATCAAGGATTTGTATCACTCATATTGGACTGTGCCAGTGCTTAGGAGACCAGTGCGCTCTGTTGTATGTCATCAGTTTTAAAATTAGTCACTTTTAAAAAAGGTGAATTACAAAAGAATGTTGTTGGTTAAAATCCATCTTCTTCTTTTTCACAAATTTGTTTTAATCTTCCATATTCTACCAGGACGTTTCTCACAGCGGGGAAAACAAAATCTATGCAGGAGCAGTCAAACATACACCTTAAATAAAAAGAAATTCTGAAAAAATAAACGTCTTCTAGCACAAACCTGGTATTAAACATACAGTGACACTTGTAAACAAATACTTTCTGACAACGAGGTGATATATAAAGTTAATGGTGTCTCTCTTACACTCTGTAGGGGAATGAAGAAATAACAGTGACACTACCAGAGGCCAGGGAGTCTCAGGCATTACAGTCCTTTGCATCCATGGCGAGAAAGACAACAAACAACAGCAAAGAAAATCAATTACCAGTACAGGCTTTGGGCAATACACAACATGAAAAGACTCGCTGACCTGCACGGACCCAGTGCAAAAGAGGGGAGAGGCAGTGAATTTGACAAGCCTAAATGCACCCCAGCCAGTTGTACAGGCCGAAGCCTGGATCCCCCTCAAATCCTTGTCCTAGTAAACAACTTAGGAACCTCACATGCCCTTCCAGTGGGAAACGCAGGTGCCTGCCTAGGAAGAATCCCAAATTATTTCATGTCTTGCAGTTGCTGTAGTGCTGTCACTAGAAGCCCAGAGGGAACATGAGGACCCAACCGGGCCAGGCGCAGCTGCTTCTTTACCTTCGCTCTTCCTTTAAATAGGGGATTACCTGGAACCAATGAGAAATCTCCTAACTATTGGGGAGCCTTTTATTTTCCCTTTATCTGGCCCAAAACATCTGAACTCCTAATAGGCCAGTAGGTTGAGGGAGGGGATTCTCCCCCTCTACTCTGCTCTTCTAAGGCCCCACCTGGAGTACTGTGTCCAGCTGTGGAGCCCTCAGCATAAGAAGGATAGCAACCAGTTGGAGCGAGTCCAGAGGAGGCCACGAAAATGCTCAGAGGGCTGGAGCACCTCTGCTATGGGGACAGGCTGAGAGAGTTGGGCTTGTTCAGCCTGGAGAAGAGAAGACTTCGGGGAGACCTTATAGCACACTGCAGTGCCTGAAGGGGGCTACAAGGAAGTTGGGGGATGGCTTTTTACAAAGGCCTTTAGTGACAGGACAAGGGGTAATGGGTTTAAACTGAAAGCTTGGAGATTTAGATTAGATATCAGGAAGAAATTCTTCCCGAAGAGGGTGGTGAGGCACTGGCACAGGTTGCCCAGAGAAGCTGTGGGTGCCCCATCCCTGGAAGTGTTCAAGGCCAGGCTGGATGAGGCTTGGAGCAACCTGGTCTAGTGGAGGGTGTCCCTGCCCATGGCAGGGAGGCTGGAACTAGATGATCTTTAAGGTCCCTTCCAACCCAAACCATTCTGTGGTTCTATGATTCTATTCACCTCTTGGAAGCTGGTAACTTTGTTGTGGATAACCTCTTCCTTATATCTACAAAAGATGGGAGAAATGAGGCTTTACATTTGGAGCACAGATGACTCGAAAGCAAGAATAGCAGCTTGTAGAGTCATTACCTGGCTTTATTCTGTCACCACAAGTGAGAAAGAGAAGTTGATAGTGGTGTGGAGAAGGGGAAGAGGGAGGGAGAGAGGGAAGGGGAACAGAGGGAAAAGAGAGGGAAAGGCAAGAGGAAGAGAAGGAGGGAAGGATAGATGGAGAGAGGGATTGAATCAATCCTTTCTCTGAAAGCATGAATTAAAAGCTACAAATGAAATCACCTTTTATAATCACTGTATTCTGGCTATAGTAGGATCAGGGATCTTTTTGAATGGATGTTTTAAAACAAACACACATACACAAAAAAACCCAGAACAAAATTCTTTGTATATGTCAGAACAGCAAATCGAGTGCTGTCCTATCGTTCCAAAGTCGACCATGGAACAAGTTAAAACTGACTCTGAAATTTTTAAATAAAAAACAATCAGCAGTTCCAGTTTTCCTCTGTGCTCAGGAATAGCTCACAGAACCAGCACAGTATACCACCAACAGGATTACTAACTCTCACGTCTTTGTCACAATATTCATAATGCTGGGTTCTTGGACAGAAAAGGAGGGTGTTGTTTTGTGTGCTTGTCTTCTTTTAATAACAACAACTTAATTAGACTCAAATCTGAAAGCAATTTTGGATGAGCCATGAGAAAACCTCAAGCTGGGGTGCCCTCAGGCACCACGGCTGCTGGAGAGCTGGGAAGAAAAGTGAGGACAAAGAAATGAGGTGGTAAATCAAAAAAGATGCAGAAGGTTTTAAGAAGAACTCAAATGGTATGTGGGTATAAGGGTTTTCTGAAAAGTGAAAGAGAAATGAAGGCTGGCGAAAGGGAAACATGAGGCATAAAGGAAGGAGGAAATGCAGGCTGAGAAGCACACAGCGAGGGTGACGGAGGGGTAATGGAGGCTGGTGGGGAAGGAGCATCCCAAAGGAGGGCCAGGCAGGGAGCCAGTGGCAAGTGCCTTCCAGACTTCATCCTGCAGCCAGCCAGCTGGGAAATTTTAATGCTATTTTAAAGTAGCCTTTTTGAACCTGAAACAATCTCACACGGAGTTTGATTATCATTTCCCTGACGGTGAAAAAGGCATTGAAAAACCCACTTTGTCCTTGGAAAAACCTCCGTGTTTAAATGAGTCATGATTTTAGGATTCTGACTCATTAATTTTGTGTCAACTTCTACTAGTTTTATTATGGAGCTGGTTTTAATTTTCCTGTTGCTTTTGCTTCACTCAGTCTCAGTGTTTAATCCCTAGGCAGGCCTCTTTAGTTCTCTGTATGTCGAAGGAGCTCACTATACCTCTGTCCTACTTTCTTTTTCCTTTTTTTCCCCCCATTTCTGATTTTTCTAGTAAAACTGAGCCCCTCTTTGTTTTAAGATATAAATTGATCTTTATCGATGTTTTCCCTCTATTTTCCTCCTTAACCAAACGATATTTTTCACTAACCACCACCTGTGCAGTACTTATTTTATCCACTTACCTATTGCCTCATGGAGGAACATCTCAGATTAGATCCTGAACTGACTGAACCGCCATCTACCACTGGCTGTCAGGAGGAAGACTCATGACAGCTATGGATTTTCCTGAGATCTTATAGATCCACACACGTTGTTTGTGTAAGTATTAAGACAGGCGTGCTTATAATCCTTGCAGAATTACAGGACCAGAAAAGACCTTCAACATTACTACATTTATCTCCCAGGCAGTATAGGGCTGATCCCATACTAGCTTTCCCAATGTTTTATTCACTTTTGTAATACATTCCTTACTGTGTAAAGGTTCCTTTAGCAGAAAGACTAGTAAAACCATTACTCATTCAGAAGGATTTCATGGCTTCAGGAAAATCAGAAATGAATCATTCCATCTCGGTGTAATTGGCCTTAAGGTTATTACTGTGAAACAAGAAATCCAAACATATCAATAATGTTTTCAGGAAAGGGAAAGAAAAATACTTCTTGTTTCTAAATAAACTCAATAACAAGCCTTTTTTGTTGTTGTTGTTGTTATTTGAGGAACCTCAGCCGGCCCCATTCTCTCTGGACTACAGAATAACAGCAAGAAACATCTTTTGTGAGAGAAAGGAAGTAGACCTCAACAGGAATTCACAGAGCATCACATTTGAATATTTCCTCCAAGTTTAAGGCAAGTCTGTTTCCCTTCCTGTTGGCTCAGGCTCTGAAGTTTTTATTCATGCCCTTTCACATTTATCTGTCATTACACATATGCCACTTCTTGAGATCCGGTCATCTACAAAAAAATACAATTCATCATCAGCATATATGTACTTCCTCTCTCAGTGTCTGATCCAAGTTCTCTCCTCAGGTGGTGGCTCAGCTGAAGGCATTGGGAGGAATCTGCTACACGTTTCTGAAGTTGAACAGCACCGAATTTGTTCTTTTCTGTTGGAGTAAAATCTCCATGGTGACAACCGCATCATCAAGCTGTGAGAGCTTTTCAGTGAAGAGCAGGATTTTATCATGAGATTCTCATTACAAGAGTGCCCTCTGTAAATGAAGAGGCGATGTTACCATAGGGGTTTCTGTAAATGAAGAGATGTTACCGTAGGGGCTGAGACTGGCTGAGGCTACACAGCAACGCTGTCTTTACCAACTGGCTTGTGAGGCCACGTTGCAGATTAATGCCCTCGAAACACTATGTGTGTCCCCAAATGAGATGAACGTCAGACACCATCATGGTTACAAACATATGAATTTTCATACTCAGACTCAGCAGAAACAGCATGCTCTCCTGCTGCCTCACAGGAGTGGATGGAAAGCCAGAGCCCTGGGGCCCAGGGGAGCCATGCTTCACCCCATGCACGGCTTCCTCCTCAGACGCCTGTTGATCAGCACCAGCTCAGGACTCACCACTCTTCATTTTGTTCCCTCTGTCACCAATACAGAGGTTTCTCTAATTTTTTAATTGTTGAAGATGTAGTATCAGTCTGCTTCTACAATTTGTGCATTCAACATCCATTCTGTGCTACATACAGCTCAGCCTTTATCATCTTTATCCAGCTAAGACTTAGCAAATAAATCACTACGAATGAAATATCTTTTTACCTCAGTTAAAATATGTATTTCTGTCTTGGCCAGTAAGGACTTTTCATAAGGGCAAGAAAACCTTTCTGCACAATGCTTTATACACTAATCTTAATATCCTCTGTTTTGTTTTTGCTGTGTTGTACTAAATGATGGCACACTTAAAAGAATATCAATCTAAATTAAGATCCCAGGGTTTGCAACTGCACCATCACCACCTTCTTGAGGAATGTGTTTCATTTGTGACAAATCTTTTCACAACTTTCCAATTAATCCTCTAAAGTTCAGATAAAGATAACAGAAACTTGGCAGTTTAATACACTGAAACTACTATATCTTGGCCTGAAATATTAGGTGAGACCTGAACGATTTCTTTGTTAGATTAAAACTAATTTAGTAAACAAACTTCTTTGTTACAGAATTTGAGGAGAACAAGGGATATTTCCCAACAGGGAACCCATGGGCTTGTGCACGAACGCAACGCTGAGAAGCACTAATATTCCATTTGATGAAAGGTTTGTCTGTGGGAATCACTAACATGGCCAGTTCAAACTCCTCCTGTCAAAAGTTGCTTCATGGCAGACAGGATAAGAGCAGTGAGAACGCGGCTTCTATCCACACCCAAAAATGACTGCTCCTCGAATGCTACCTTACTTTGCCAGCTGCACCAATACCCAATTGCACTGACCAGCCAGTCTGGAGCAAGATAACACGTATTCACATGGGAAAGAGGAAAAACGTAGAGACGGCATCACCAAGCCTACAGGGGGCATCTCCCTCCTCTCACCTATGTTTGCATCTCCTGCATCAAACACAAACTTGCTGCTCTCCAGTTTTCTAACCAGCTCATTGCTTCTTTTGCCCCCTCCCTCCACTCTTCAAACCCCACAGTGTATTAAAATTTCATTTCCCTCTGCACCTCTTACTTCTGATGCCTGTTCCCGCAGCCACCTTTGACTTAAAACACTACTGCTGCCCCCCCACTTCAGTTCTCTTCTAAACTCAGCTCTCCACATCAAACACCACAACAGTGTATCTTTCCCAAGGCAATTCCCATTACTTCTTTTACCAGACTCCATTTTCTCCCTTACACACGAACGCTTTGAGCATGCTATTTCCATTCCCTCTATACCCTGGCTAAAACGCTCTGGCCACACAACATAATTCTCCTCCCACATCCTCTTCTTCAGCACCCTCTAAAAAGCACCACAGGCATTAAGTTGGGGCTCTTTACAATCTCTCCATCACTCCACTAAGGATACTATTTGCAAATTCAACTGCAGCCTCTTTATGAAATGCTTTTTTCTTATTCTCAATTCAATTCTAATTTATCGGAGCCACATAATTTCTGTGAAAATCTCCCTTCTGGTTTTCATGGTACTGTATTTAGTTATTCTCCTGCTTGCAAAGACTACAATCAATGCATTTCTTTGTCGTTTCAAACCACTCTTTCAGTTCTGGAGTGGCTTAGTCCTTTGGCTCTTTCCTCTTATTCTATATTAAGTCCTTGATTACAGTCATCAGGAAATTCTATACCTTTTATATTTCCAACTTCAGAGCATACAATATAAGCACACAATAAGTAAAACTCTACTGGCTTCCCAAGCCCATAATCTTAGTGTGTTCCTCTTTTTCTTTACATCCCAAATTTAGGATACTACTTTACCCCTTAAATTCCTATAATACTTTGCTATTATTACCAAAAGTGGTGGATGAGAAGCTGAACACGAGCTGGCAGTGTGCACTGGCAGCCCAGAAAGCCAACCAGATCCTGGGCTGTATCAGGAGAAGTGTGGCCAGCAGGTCGAGGGAGGGGATTCTCCCCCTCTACTCTGCTCTTCTAAGACCCCACCTGGAGTGCTGTGTCCAGCTGTGGAGCCCTCAGCATAAGAAGGAGATCAACCAGTTGGAGCGAGTCCAGAGGAGGCCACAAAGATGCTCAGAGGGCTGGAGCACCTCTGCTATGGGGACAGGCTGAGAGAGTTGGGCTTGTTCAGCCTGGAGAAGAGAAGGCTCTGGGGAGACCTTATAGCACACTGCAGTACCTGAAGGGGGCCTACAAGGAAGCTGGGGGCAGGCTTTTTACAAGGGCCTGTAGTGATAGAACAAGGGGTAATGGGTTTAAACTGAAAGTGGGGAGATTTAGATTGGATCTCAGGAAGAAATTCTTCCCGGAGAGGGTGGTGAGGCACTGGAACAGGTTGCCCAGAGAAGCTCTGGCTGCCCCATCCCTGGGAGTGTTCAAGGCCAGGCTGGATGAGGCTTGGAGCAACCTGGTCTAGTGGAGGGTGTCCCTGCCCATGGCAGGGGGTTGGAACTAGATGATCTTTAAGGTCCCTTCCAACCCAAACCGTTCTGCGATTCTATGAAACCTTAACTCAATATACCACTAACTATCTGGCTCCTGCCTTGCAGCATTTCAGTCCATCCAAAGCAACTAAAAGTACACATTTCAGAGGAGTATATTTTCGATCCTGCAGTTATCAGATGTGAGGTAAGCATCTTAACTAGCTTCACTCAGCCCTCTAATGGTCAAAGATCAATGAAACATGAGCTTTTGCCCTATCAAAACTGGAGTGCATTGCAGGTTCATGCTACCTACAGAAAGACACAACTCTAGGTAGAGTTTCTTCAGAACTGCTTTTATTTCTACCTGTTTTGAGAGCGGCTATCATACACAACTTAGATCAGGGAAACCTGGATCTGTACAGTTTACATAGCAAGCAATAATTTATAATTGTGTTTTATGCATTTTATCTTTGTATTTGATGTCTGTTTCATTGTCAATATGGATTTTACAAAGGTCCTGAGTTATCCACAAACTGACTCATCTTCCTTTTTGGGTACTTCAGTTCCCCAAGTTATTGACAGATGTCATTATGTAATCAAAGTCCAAGGTTTGTGTGCTGCAGAGATTTTTCTACCTAAATAGGTTACCTGAGATGAACTGATGGAGAACATCACAGTAATAAAATCACACTGGTATTTGTTTATATGGATACTCACACTCAAGGTCCCGTAACTTGCTCAACTCCAAAGCAACATCCCAGAAATGAAGATAGTTTAAAAATTCATTCAGAATTTTTAACTCTGCTTTTTTTAGGGCTTCAAAATTTTTATTGTTTGGCATTTCCTACAAAACGAGAATTCGCATTTCTAGCCAGGCACATCCTACGTTTTGACTGGAAGTACCTTGTGGCACTGGCTACTCCTTAAACTACCGTAAAGTGTCTAGAAAACCTCAAACAGCAATGAACAAGCAGTGACTTGTGTATAAAGGGTCACATAGTACTTGATCCAATGCCCTCCAGAGTCAACAAAAAGATGGGACATTTGCTCTCCAAGTTCTGAATTAGAGCTCTATCCTACTATTTTGCAGTCCAACAGGTGACCCATAGCATTTTCTTGGCAGACAAGAGGCTGCTAGAGCATAAAGCAAGGCAAAAGTAGCTGTATGTCCTCTGCTGTCTGCCGCAGGGAGACACAGAAAGCAGGACCGGGCAGTATTATTGCCTCTCACATTGGTACTGAGAAAGGATACAGAGATGCTCTCTTCCCCCAGTAGCTCTCTCAGGAACAGCTACTGGAAGCAGCAGCTGGCCAGGTATCTGTACACCGCAGCACAAGTCAGAACTACGCCCACATCCAGAGAAAGCACAGGCGTTACCTCAAAAAAAATGTATTTGTATTCATAACATTATTTACCATTCTATTTAAATTAATATTTTAATTAAATTTAAACGTTTTGTATTTTTTATTAATAATACAGAAGATAAAGCTGAATTACTGGCTAGATTATTCAGGCAGGTGAGAAGAAAGACGTACTTATGAGCAACTGAAGGACTGCAGTGATTTCTATGCAATGTATTTGGCAAAGAAAAAGGAAAGTGAACCTTCAGGTTCAGAAGTCCAGCTGGATTGAAAAGCAGGATGTCCATCTGCCACAAGCGCCTCTCCAAGCATTCCTTTTCCCTGGCAAATACGCAGTGTTTACGCCTACCGCACAATTAAAAGGGAGATAACTCTGCAGCCCCAGAGCCCAGACAATCTTCCTCATAAAAGTCAAATGCATACACCAGTGAAACATTTCTCCTAAATAATGAATCACTTGGCTGCATCAGCTACACTCTTCTTGTTCATCAAAGGAAACTGAATCCTGCTAGTCACCGTAACATACTCCCCTGCTAATCCTATGGCAATCGCACAACAGATCAGCACACTTGTGATGGAAAATTCGAACAGCAGAACGGAGCTTGTAAAGGGACAGAGAGGAAAAAACTCCTCACACATTTAAAATAAAATTAGTGTTAAACAGAGGATGACTTTTTAGAACAATCAAACATTGAGAGAATGGCTGATTAAACAGCAGAAGATATAATTAATGGGCCAATGGAAAAACAGTTGAGACTGACAGCAGAGTTCAACTACAGCTGAATTAATTTTTTTTTTCTCTGCCACATTCATGTATTTTCTTGTTTCAGCTGCAATACAACACTCCCGTTTAGTGGTCAGACACACAAAGCGCGGACTCCAGCAGCCCTCCTGTATTTTTGTCCAAACAGATGGCAACTATTTTAAGAGTAAATAGTGTACTCACATAATCTTAAGAACCAGGAAATTAATATTACTCTAACAGATGATCTCTAAGCAAAATAAAATTGCTTTTAATTTGGGTGCTTGCGTAAAGCCTTGTCAGAAGTACTAAAATAGTTTCAAAGACCAGGTAAATAAAACTGGAACGTATTATAAATTATTACCAGGAAAGAACATGGTACTCTCTCCCACAAGCCTGTGGACTTCTTTCCAAAAGCATCTGAAATTCTGAACGCGTATGTACAAGGGAAACAATTTATGTAGCTATACAAGCAGTCTTTTGCTGAAAAAGATTAATACAGTACCACGCCCCTGTGAGTTATTTATTTCACAGTTATTACCAAATACTACTGTTAAATAGCCAGGAATAGAAAAATTAAGCACAGAATATGTTGCCCATGACCTAACGAGTGAGGAACCCTAAGGAAGCTTGTTTGTCTACTTACACTAGTACAGCCAATATCCTCAGTGTCAGGATGGTGTTTATTTTCACTTATTTGCCATTCAAATCATTGTACTTCTGCAACCGGACTTGAACAAAAGCTGCTGGTTGCAGAGCAGTTTCTCAAACCTATCTCAAGCACTGTGTCAGTGTGTTCTTCACAAGGCAGTGACGCGACAGCTCGTTGGCTGAAGAAGGCCTTTGCATGACAAAACCTCTTAGGAACCTACAAGTTGAAGGCCACACAGTAGAAAACCCGAGTGGCCGTTCAATCATCAATCATGTTACAAGTGACTGGTTGGGATAACATTACTTTTTATAATATCGTGCCAGATATGTTGAAAAATGAATATCCACAGCTTTGTTATGTTTGCAATCGACAGCAGAGCACTGGACTAGATTCTCATGTCTGTGCATGCAGTTTCTAAAACAAGCAAGAACAATCAATCGTGAATTTCCACCGTTCACATCTCATGACAAATTTTAGCTGATTTAATCCTATCCTTTTAGCTGCTTCGAGCAGGTAAATGAGGGGGCAGAGACCAGCTAGGTGAAATGAATCCGTCTGAAAGAAAAATGCAGTCAGGTGCCAGTTTCTGGGAATTACAGGTTTGAGATAAGAAGGAAATGTCTTCTTAAAGTACAGGTAAGAATATTTTTCAAGGTAAGCTTCTAGAGTTAGACAAAATCAAATGTTGTACTCAGTCAGGCCCACAGTGTTTAATAAATCCATTCTATTAGCCCACATCCTCAAAAGGCAATCAGTGATCTGCTATTTCTGAAGTAGTCTTAATGTATTTCTCCCCAAATCTTGCAAACTTGAATTTTATTAATAAATCTCAAAAATAAGGTGCACATGATCTTTTTTTTTTCTCAGAATCTGCTTTTTCCAAGTATTTGCAGAGCAGTAAAGCCTTATGGTTACAGCTTCTCCTTGAATTCAATACAATTTTTCAACCAGAGGCACTCTTAATCATTTTACCTGAAAGTGTGCAATACTGCTATTTCCATTTTCAATTAAGAGATCTGTCAAACACATGCTATAAGGCAAGTATGAGTCCTTGAATTAACTCCTAGAGCAGAAGCACTGGATTCATTTTTCACCACTGTCACTATGTATTTTTCTAGAAGTCTGCTTATTTTTGCAAAGTTTTGCTCAGCAGGAAGCCATAAGCTGGCTCCTGCCCTGTGTAGCTGGCCAGATGCTACTCTGCTTTCCTAGCTGGGAACTGTGGCAGCAAGCTGCAATCACTTTTTTAAGACACTGGAAGGTCACACCATCTTCCCTTGGAGACTGCGGAGACACCCCTACTCTGAGAACTGGTCCGAATAAAGTTTACCAGTTGTCTGGATCCAAATCCAGATGGAAATCTATTTGTAATTTTGCTTTAGATACTGTCAATCCCTCTATAACAGAAATTGTATTATATACTATCCCTGACTGATACATGAAAAGGTCAAAGCTATAGTCTACACACCATTATGAAAGCATCCAAGCTACAGACTGCCATGTCACCTGGTCCACCTGACGGCGTTCAAGGAAGCAGTTTCTGGAGACCACCCCCAGAAACAGATAGGTCCTTTCGTTCAGACTGCTCTTTGGATTCAGAGCCATCTGCCTCACAGTATGTCTTTGTCTAATGTGGGAATGTTCCTGGCTTCCTTGTTCTTGTGAGAGAGAGCGCGTGCACTGCAGAGGCAGGCAGAAACATGGGATTTGTAAGAGTTACTAATACCTGACCCAAACCTATCACGCCTCGTGCCTGCAGCAGAACCTGATTTCAACCAGTGATTCAAGTAGCAGATGGACTATGCAATAACATAGAGCTACCCAAACACATTTAGAGACGGGAGGCTTATTTTTCCTTCTTTGAAAGCATTTTAATTCCAAAATCCCGGTGCTATGATGCAGGCATCGCCTTAGCATCCATGACACAACGTTCTCATTTTAGCTTACTGACTGATGGCGGACTCTGGTGATAATACCGTAAACTGCATTTCTTTCAGGCATAATCATTAATAAAAAGCATGCCGGACAGCACTCCATCGTATACTGTCTGGAACGTAACCGAGATGTATGATGCCTTTTGGCTAGATACACATGCGAAGCTAAGGCTCAGCATGCAACACTGAAAAGGAGCGACATGGTTGACTTCTCAAAAAAAAGGAGGAAAAGAGAAAACAGATGTCAAGGTTTCAACAAGTCAGTGCACACTGCAGCTGGAACGAGTACAAAAACAACACACGTACACTGATAATGTAGCATTTCATGTAACGATAAGGGCAATAAAACAGCAGAAAATGCAAAACCTCCAACGGCTAAACACCTTCCTCAAATTCCAGAGGGTCAGTTGGGCTGAACAATAATAGTAATCCTTTCAATAACCAGATCAAATGATTCAACTATTAAAGTTCTTTCTGCTCAAGAAAAGTGAAAATTGAGAGATTCTCTTTCTTCTAAATGCAGAACACGGATAATAAATCTAAAGTCCAATCCAAACAGACATTCAGATGCACGCTATCTCATCACCATCACTCTTGAAACTATTTTGGCAATAGTTTCTGTTATTACAGCACATGTTAACAAGATGGATTGAGAGCATGTTAACCAAACATTGATATTAATATATAAGTATCTATCTAGCAAAGCCACTGTTCAAATTATATACTTCCCCCAGAGCATTTCTTGGGAAATTAATCAGAGGATTTATCTCGCTGGTAAATGCTATAAATTCAAGGTATTTCCATTAACAGAGACTGTGCCCTTCAGAAAAATTACTAAGCAACATAAACAGGGTCTGTGTGTACAATCTGTAACTGGACTCTGGTGGAGTGATTCTCGTAACTGGAAAGCCATTCTTGCTGGGCTTTGGCTCCTTAGGACAGAGCAGCAAAGGAGGGAAATGTGCAGAGAGAATTTAACTTACAAAAATTTACAACACGGAAGAGTTTAAAAGCTTAAGGATGAAGAAAGGGCAATAATCACAGAAATCTGGAATTTTAAGCCCAGCTCTGTGGTAGAGACACCTTGGTCAGAACAGTGTCTCCACTATGCAGGCGGGCTGGTTACAACCGTTAAGATTTCTGAAGCAAGCAGAGTGTGCAGATTGCTTTCTCATGTAAGTGTTTCTTACTGGAACACAGACTTTCACTTTATTCTATGAGTCTTTCAGTACAGTAAGTTCTGGGACATTAAGAAATCCAGTAAGTAAAAAATAAGCAGAGTTTACAAACCCATTAATATGACATGAATCATCAGGATTAGAGCTGACATCACAGAATGACAGCAAGCAAAAAACTTGATTGACACTTGGAAAAAAGATTTTACAAGCAATGATAAAGTCAAACCGACTACTCAAAGATTTGAGAATTAAAAAGAAACCTGCCGAGAGGTTTCAAAACCACTCAGAGTCAGTTAAAGTTTCCAATAAATCCAGGCCAGCAAAACACAGAATAACTTACCATAGCTCTGGAAGGCGAAGAGGAGTTTTCTCAAGCACATCTGAAATTTGTAGCACGATGACATAGAAAACAATTCCTTCAAAATCCCTTCTATTAGCTAGAAAAACTTTTTTAAATATTTAAACTGTAATCTTTACTTTTATTAAGTAATCTGTAATCTGTACTTTTATTAAGAACAGCATCTACAACTCTGGATATCTAAGATTAAAATTATTAGAATATACTGCTACCAATACCAATATTGTTAAAATATACTTGTTGCCTAAGAAAATGTAAAGAAAAATATTTGGCTGCCATACAACCCCCTCGCATTCATCACTGACCTGACAGCTGCGTATTTATAGATTCCCCAAACGAAGAGCGTTTGAGCATTCATGCTTAATCACTAGAAAGTTCATCCTCATCTGTGCACCTTTAGGGTGACGTATTTTAAGCTGTAGCATAGCTTAGAGGAAACATGTGGAGACGTAATAAGTGCCAAAGGAATTTGGAAGTGTTTTGATTCTTTCTGACACATTAAGACAGCTCAAACTGACACCCTGATGCAGATGCACATCTCTGCTGGCAGTGCAGCATCACTTACACGCAAGAGTCAAACTGAAAATATTTGCCAGATGCGCTTGGAAATTACATGCAATTTAAGCCACATTTGAAGAAGAACTGATGCAAAACCCAACTGAAATCAAAGAGATGAAGCGATCTGTGCTCAGGCACCACCGCCCTAAATAACTTGTTGAACTGGAGGCCCAGAAGCCCAGTAAACCATTTGGCACTTCATCTATTCCTTATAAAACTTCATAATCTTTTGTCTTTCGACTTGTATCACCGATGTTCTGATTCTACTACCTATTGTGAACTCAAACTTCAGAAGTAAAGGAATTTGAGCTGAAGGCTATGAGATCCTACATCTTTTAGGGAATGATGTGATAAAGAAACATGAGAGAAGTCAGGCTACAATCATCGAAGAATTTAGTGTATTTGTGATTCAGGCGGAGTCTAGGTGCAGGTACATTCCAGAGAGAAAGATACAGTAACAGAAACAGCATCACGTTGGGAAGGGCAATTTGCACCCAAACCAATTTCACGTGCGATAACGTCCTGCTGTGTTTCTGAATTTCCTTTTCGCTCTGACGCTTTCCTGCAGCACAAAGGGCCAGCTCCCCAGGAGGAGAGCTGACCTCCACACTGCACCCAAAGTCAGTGTTTGCATCCAGAACAACTCAGGAAACTGCGTTCAATCCGTCTACATTTCTCTACACACCCCGTGCGTATCAGTATCAACAGATCTAAAGATCCCAGGACACAATTTGTAACTGCCAGCATAATGAACCAGAAAATATCTGGCCTGCAAGAAAAAAAAAAAACCCCACACCAGACGGAGTTTTGTCCAAACTGGTTCTCTCTCCTAAGTATGTCTGTGAAATGTCACAGCTTGAATCTCCCCCCTGTGCCTGCCTATGGATTTGTTGCTGTTGGGTTCTGGGTTTGTTTTTGTTAACCCAGAAACTGAAAGAAATGGGTTGCCATCTCAGAAGCTAAGAGGGGAAAAAGGTAAGTATCTTAACCACTGGAGAGCAAAGATGGGGCTGTGGATATGTTAACTGTTGAAGCTGGCTCATTTCTGCAGAATTAAAAAAGATAATTATCAAGTTCAGACAAAAGCAGCAAGAAGGAACCAGACTACATAGCCCACAGATGGTGACATACTCTGATGGGGATGGAAGTAATTATGAGCCAGTTTTAGTCCTGGGACTCTTCAAGGAGTCCTTGAATGATATTCACAAACATTAGGCACGTGACAGGGGATAAGCACTCTCACTTATATTAATGGCAAGGCTCCAGTTACTCAGATTGGCTTCATTAGTTTGGAAGTGTTGTTAATTACTTTCAGCAAGCCCAGGTAATGCTTCAGCAAAAATACAAGTTGATTTTCTTTCTTAAGAGATACTGCAGTAACAACCTGATATGGGGACCCAAAGCTTATGTCTTTTTTTGCGTAAAGGAAAATCTGAAAAAAAGGGAATATGAACATATATAAATAAGAGTTCCACGACCATGATTGCAGAGGGCTGTGAAGTGCTTAATTGTTCAAGGGCACTCTGCATAGTTACTCTTCTCAACCTATGTTAGGCATCAGTGTATGCAAGATGCATTTGTTTTGTATTAGCTACATAATTCCAATTTTTTAGCAAATTTATAACTGACAACAGGCTTACTTAGCCAAAAATAATTCAAACATTACACTCTTGCTGTAGCTTTCCCCATCATTTAAAATCAAGTTAACTCTTTCAAACCTCAGAAATACATCTTTCCGTCCCTTTACATTATAGAGGTAGTTACGTTGCCTTTTGTTCAAGACAATCAACCTTTAGTATAACCCTTCTCTGCAGAAGCCAAGAGGCTGTGGGCATGTTTTCCCTTCATATAATAAAAATGAACCTGAAAACATACATCCAGAGCAGTAACTTGGTATAGAAATAACCTACAAGAACCCAGAACAAGCTCTCCGTAGGAGCCGGAGAGTTTACCACCACCAGTAACGCATCTATGTAAGGCCAGTGTTAGGACTTGGCAAGGTGTTTTATAGGTCTTTTTACTTGGCAATATACGATTTGGGCATAGCATAGGCATTAATATTCCTTTAAAACTAAGTTATAATGAATTGGATTTATCATAGAATCACAGAATGGTTTGGGTTGGAAGGAACTTTAAAGATCACCTAGTTCCAACCCCCCTGCCATGGGCAGGGACACCCTCCACTACACCAGGTTGCTCAAAGCCTCATCCAGCCTGGCCTTGAACGCTTCCAGGGATGGGGCACCCACAGCTTCTCTGGGCAACCTGTTCCAGTGCCTCACCACCCTCTGCGGGAAGAATTTTTTCCTGATATCTAATCCAAATCTTCCAGCTTTCAATTTAAACCCATTACCCCTTGTCCTGTCACTACAGGCCCTTGTAAAAAGTCCCCCTCCAGCTTTCTTGTAGGCCCCTTTGGGTATTGGAAAGCTATTCTTCCTTTTCTCCTGCTGCTTTACACAGAGGGAATGTATTCACCAAAGTTAACTTCATGAACAGAAAGTTATTCTGGAAAAACACATTTTATAAAAGGTGGTTCAGAACAGGAGCAAAACTTCAAGTGCTTTGAATTGCCTTAAAGATAACTGACTGCTGACAGGCATAGCTTAGTCTCAGGGAAGAACAGCCTTACTAGTTTACCTTCATAAATACATCTACTTGGCATCCCTTACTGTCTCAAAACTTCCTAAACCTGCAAATTAATGCAGGAGAGGGTCAAAATAGAGACACAGCAACTGCGAAGAGCATTATTAGGGATTCAGCCTCTGCAAACAGAAACTTGATCACACAGATAAGGTATTTCAAGTGACCCAAAAGTTCACGGAAATTATTCAAGAGGGGAAAAACCACCCACTGTTTGGAATGACACGATGACTTGACCAACTCAAGGCTCAGAAGAACATAAAGCTCTAAGTTACTATCTGGGGCATCTTTTAAAGTATTTCCTGTGCCAAGATAACTGCCCACCTCACCCTACGGCAGGCAGCAGCCCTGCCTTGCTCCCAGCCGGACGTGAATATTCAGAGAAATTAACACTGCTTCTAAAGGAGGCTAAACAGTTCCTTGTCCCTCTGAAGTGGCTCCAGAGGTCTTCCTTCAACTTTAATTATCCAGTGCAGCCTTCCAACGCTCTGCACACTCACATCAGCAACACATGGCGAAGTTGCTTGGATTATCGTGATTTTACAGCAGCCCATTTAACAAACGTCAGCGTTAGGAAACTGGAATATCTACTTGCAAGCAGTGATGCTTGTGGAAAAGGCTGGAGGGGACAACATGATCTCTAGAGGTCCCTTCCAGCCCCTGCCATTCTGTCCATCTGTGACGGGAGGCGGCCGCTGGGCCGGCCCCGAGCGGAGCGGAGCGCAGCCCCCGGCCCCGGCGCCGTGCCGCTGCCGCCTCCCGCTTGCACACACGGGGGAGCTGCGGCTCCACCGAGCCCGGCGCTGCCCGCCCCGCTGGGTTTGGCGGGTTTTGTTCCCCTACACTCCGGTGAAGGGACTTAGGGCTTCATACTCGGCATCTTTATACCCAGATGGGCTTAAGGGGAAAAACAGTACATCAGTGGCGGCATAAAGGGGGGGGGGAAAAGGCTCGTAACTCTCCTACATCCCCCAGGGGGCTTTCACTGCAGAGCTTCAAGACAAGTGACTTTTCTTTTTCAAAGGTGAGAAATCTATCGTTTCTACCCAGGGGGAAGCCTTTCTCCCTTTCTGACCTTTTAGAGACATGAACTTAGCTTTCCTTAAAGCTGTGCTTGCCCAAGAGCCACCACCCAAGCGCTATCACCCAAGCTCGTGATCGTAGCGTGAAATTTGGTTTTCACACTTTCTCTCATTTTTTTCTGAGCATTGGGAAACAGATTTTAATGTGAGGGTGACTGAGCACTGGCACAGGTTGACCTGGGGGGTTGCGGAGTCTCCAACCTCATCGATACTCAGAAGCCATCTGGACAGAGTCCTGGGCTGCTCTAGGTGACCCTGCTTGAGCAGGGGGGTTGGAGCAGATGACCTCCAGAGCTCCCTTCTCACCTCAGCCAGTCTGTGATACTCTGATTTTCATCCCTTCAGTTCACTTTGCTCCTGCCATCACTCTCTCACTTCTTTTTCCATTAATATCTGCTGCCTCAATTGCCTCATTCTCACCCTGTTGTCTCTCTGCTTACTCGTCACGTTCTACTTTTCGCTCTCGGACAGTGAAAGAATATTCTGCCCTTGGGAAGTAACGAGAGGCTACATATTTGACAGTTGCAGCTAAGGGTCGGCTCCTACCGCAGCATCTCCCATCTCTATAGTAACAGGACGAGAGGCACTACAGGAGAACATCACCACAGCTAGGCGTACATCAATCCAGGTGTACATGCTATCATACATACTTTGTGTAACCAGTAAATTCCACTATTTGAATCAATATAAAAATGTTTCCCCATGGCACGAGGACCACTAACATGCTGGAAGTAAAAGTAAACATCATTTGTGGAATTGCCACACATCTGGTAAATATTCTGCAAAATCAAGTTGAAATTTCTGACCAGTGTTTTTTTGTAACTGATTCTTAAAACTAGTTGTAAAGGATAATAAGTAGCCCTTTATACAGGTTCAGAAGAAGAAAAAAACCTTGATATGGAGCTAAGAGCATGCTCCAAAATAGCTCAGTCCCTTAAAAATGCAAAACATAAAACCTCAACCTCAGTGTGAGTCACTTTCATAAACAAAAGCGGAACCGAAATAAACCACAGAACAAATCCTGTGTCCATAATTTAAAGGAGATAATCCTCATCACCACCAATCCCTCTCAGTTCTCCCTATGCCCCACTAACGAATTCCTCACCTGGACATCAAACTGCAAAGCCACCTGTCTCAACTGACCTCACTCCCAGAAGTCACACTATCCCTGACCCTTTTCCTGAGGAAAAGTGGTAACTATTTCATCCAGCAGTGGAAAGATCAGTCTTAAACACTGGTGGGGGGTGGAAAAAAAGGCTGGTTTGCCCTGCTGCATCACCTGCCCCACTGAAGACAGTAGCTCCAGTTCGGAAAAGCTCTTCCCTTCTTCAAAAAGCTGAAATACACCATATGCAAAAGGTAGGAAAAAAGCCTTTGATGTTCTTTCTGTGGCCTCTTAAGCTCTGAGCTTACCTGCCAGCACGCAGTTAAAGCTGTCTGATGAGTACTAAAAAAAGGTACAATTGAATCCACCGCATCACATCTGTAAAACTAAAAAAACTCAGGCTTGTTATGGAATGACATATTAAACAGCATTCCAGGATTGGGGCTTGCACTGTTGTAACTATTTAAACAAGAAAAGAACAATCTGTATGACAGAAGAAAGGGGGAGCCCAGACCTGAGGAATGTTCCCTACTGTACCTCAGTGCCTCTTCTGCAAGTCCCTATTTCCCACTAACGTAAATAAAGGATTTAACTCAAAACTCACTTAACGCAAACTTCTAGGTAAGTTTGCTCTATCACAAATTGACCTCACTAACAGAAAATTCTGCTGCTAATCGGCACTAGCTGTTAAGTTTGGAGTTGGCATATTGCACACAGGGGGATGTGCAGCCGTGCTTTGGATGTAACGGGGCCATGCAACTCCGTGGCCCTTCAATCACCACATGCTCTCGGCCACATGGACCACAGCAGGTGAGAATGAGAACTCCTAAGATATATGTGCTTCTTCCTCGTTCTATTGGCATTTTTCAACTTTTCAAATCACAACAAAATCCTTCAAGGTGAGACAGTTCTGCATTCTTTAAAAAAAATAGTCGATTTAGAAATAATGCTGCATTCCTGTGCGATCCTACCATTTGTTTCCGAAATCTGCTCCTCAGCAAAAGCCCTGCATTCCAACAGCTGCTTACTTTCTTGTTACAGTCTTAGCTGCAGTGTCTTGATAAATAGATGTTTCCATGGAGATGACAAATGAATATCATCCATGTTGCAATGAGCTTCTGATTTCATCTTGAACCATTAGCTCTCAAACCACAGCTTATTCATTATTCATTTGCAGTAAGGAAATGGCTGAAGCCCAGAGCATTACAGCAGATGAAAATCTGTGCATGCAGTCTAGAAGAAAGTGCATTTGCCACCGTGCAAAATGAACAAAACTCCCTGGGATTAAAATAACAATCCTAGAAGCTCTCCTAAAGGCCTACAAAATTTTTCCCCTCAATTAATAGCATGCCTACATAACGTATGGGAATTAAGACAGACTTTAAATATTCAGGCAGGCAGGGGACTTTCAGGAGGAAAAAAACTCAGAAGGTGACATTCAACTTTTTTTACGCCGTAAGAATGACACTAAATGCTTTTTGGAAACTCACGAACAGGCACAAACATAAATCATCCAAAATTTGACTTAATAGCTTAATAGGGATATATATATTTTTGTGGGTTTGGGCTGGTTTTGAGTACGTTCTTGAGTATGAATGAGTCAAACAAAGAGAATGAGAAAATATCTTCAGTCTTTCCATAACTAAAAACCTTAGCAGTTGCTGCAGTTATTTTTTAAAAAGGACTTTAAAGCTCATGAGAGCATTCCACTCTGCAGGAATAAATGCCTACTTCTGCCTGCTCAACTTAAAAGAAATATTTACTCTTCTATATTTAAGTAAATTAAAGGCACTACAATTTTAAGATGACCAATTGCATTAACATACAGTATCAGAGCAGCCCATCATCTGAAAACAATTTTTCAGTCTGGGCTAGGAGAGAGAAAGTCAATGACCTCTTATTGCTACAAGTAGCACCTTCTGAAAGAAATTTTCTATCTTCTGTCCTTTCACATACGAGGGCTACAAATTTCTGGAATTCCAAGAATACAAAATACTTTCTTAAATGCTGGACTAAGATCAGCCTCCTTGGAAGGAAGCAGTCTGTGACCAATGCTTGAAAGACACTGCAGACACATGCACTGCAGTGTCACCGAATTTTTACTGCCTGCTCATTATCTGTCATTGCCTGTAATCACGTTCAAATTTAATATAATTAAGGTAGGCAGGAATTTTCTGGCTGATTTTGAGGTTGAAGGTGTTTATATCTAGATGACCCTGAAGGACATTTTGTCTGGATGGAAGTTACAGTGCATCTGATCCAGAGGAACAAAACAGGACACATAAAAGTGGGACGTCCTTCACACTTGCCCTGGTTAATAACATCCATGCTCCTGCTGTCTGAGCACTGGAATTGTCCTGGGAAAATCATGTCAATTAGAGTAAGTTATAACCAATTATGTGTCTCATCATTTGAATTATTGTCCATTAAGAACTGACCCGAGCTTACAGAACACATTTCATTCATGTAATAGGCTTAATACCAGTGTGACAAGAGGTTGAAGGGTAACAAGAAATGATGAACAGAGATTACTTTGTTACATGGAAAGGGGACAATGAGCAGCAGCTCATTTTTTCCACTAAAGCCACATGCCATTTCCATACTACTATCTTACCTACTTTCTCAGATTACCAAGAAGCTGGAATGACCACACGCTCCACTGCACAAACAGCTATCTCCATAGTCTCTTCCTATCACACAGATGAGGCTTTATCCAAGCATGACATAGGGATGAGACGAAGCAAGCAACAAAGGCCAACTCTTATTCATGACAAGAAATATGCAGGCAGTCTAGACAAAGCGCTGAGCCCTTCCTGTGCAGGTTGCCTCACGTGGAGTAGCACATCTATTAAATGACCTTTTCTGCAGAAACACAAACTTGCCAGGGTCTTTTCTTGTTGCAGACAGGGATGGGGGAGAGGGGGAGAAGAGGAAATCACTTCCCATCCTTTGCAACCTTTGAGGATTTGATCTACCACATTTCATTTAGGGAACTTTTCTACTCTGAAGTCAAAACAGAAGTTGCAACGGAATCTGACCATTATTGCCATTCACAGTAGTTAAGGTCTGGAGCTGCCTAAGGTTTGAAGTGAGACATCTGGGACACGGGCTGTGATAAAATGGTTTTGTCTCTCAGACCTAACTCTTTCCTTATTTGGCAGGAAATGGGAAATGCTCTCTCTTCATCATGCTCTTCATTTGCCTCTGAGCACAGATCCATAATAACCACGACAGCATGTTCTCACTCACCAGCACAAATTGTAACTTTCTGAGGAAATAAAAGCAACAGGCAGATACACAAAGCCATGGAAACTCACTGAAGCAGTCAGGATGCCAGCACTGAGCTAGAGGACCAATGGAGTGTAACACGCTCTTTCCCCTTGAGAAGAAAAATGAGAAACCCCAGGATGGAAGAAGATGTCCCAGATACAATGTCATGGAGCACTTTTCTGTAACTTCCTAAGATAAACACACAAAAGGCTTACAGTTTTGGTGATGGTATTTACTGAAGCTAAAATGACCCCTGTGAACCCACTGGAGAGCACGCTGGATCCTCTGAAAGACACTGATGTTATTGTTATGTTTGCACATCCTTGTTTAACCTATAACTTCCCTTTGCTAGCTCTCTCATGCATTTTTATAAACCCGTTACTGTGTGCCTTTACCTTTACCAATTGGATATGGAGAAGTAACTCCATAGGCATGCAGAGTAAGACTGTCTGAATCCACTAAGAAGTGGTCCTTCACAGAAAGGTCCCTACAGCCACCCCATTTTACCTGGTGCCGAAGCCTGCCTCCTCTATTTTCAGTCAGTCGCTGTCGTGCACAATACACCTGACCCTTTGAAATCTGCAGCTTCCGATTCATTTAATGAGCCTAATCCTGTTTCAGATACATTACAGCATTAAAAAACGGCAAGGTTAGATAACGTCCATGGGAAAACAAGAAGTCACACGTTTATATAACTGACCATTTCTGAGGTGACAGGAAAGTTTGAAAATCACAGCCCTCAAAGTCCAAGACTAGAAATTGAGTTGCAGGAAGAGCTAATTAGCAGCCATAACTGACTAATTAACGTACTGAGTCCTAACAGGGAATAGAAGTTCATACCCCTATAACTATACAGGTTTAACCCCTAGGCCTAGGAATGCAGTCATCTAGGTTCGGTTCCAAGCTCAATTTCAGTCTGACCTTCCAGAAGCCATCACATGTTTTGTTCCAGTTTAATCAATGTGTCACAGTACAAATACAATTTTTCATACATTTATATTGTTCTGAGTTTGGAGAGCATTTAGTAAAAAGCATAACGCAGAGACGGAAGTTAATTTTTCTTGAGCACTGAAGAATGTAAATCTTCTGCCTTAAATGTAGAATAAGATATGAAAAGTTTATCAATGAAAACTATTTGGCTTTTGTTCAATGACATGATATTAAAGCAAGAACACATGATCTTCAAAAAAAAGTTTACTCTAACATTATCCCTTTTCCTATTAGGAAATAACTAAATGCCCAGAACACAGATTTTATTGTTAAGTTGTACAATACTGCGATACAGAAAACAGCATTCCAAGCATAGAAACTCTGATTAGTTGAAGTCCTATTGCATGGAGAGAAACATGCTTATTCCCCGTACTTCAGCCAAGCACAGTTCACAGAAAGCAGCAATTCTCTACACAACGTGGCCCAGCAAGGCAGATCGGACAGCTCAGACTGTGTCACATCGTCAGGAAGTCATCCTGCCACAGCCTGAAGTCAAACTCAGTGTGCAGCACTATCGAGGTTGTGCACCACTGCAACCAAAGTCCTGACGCCATACAGGAAAGATTCAACTTAACCAGAGTTGTTAAGCAGGTATTCTTTATTGCAGCGCTGGACACACTGGGGATCGCGCCACCAAAATGTGCACCTGTCATCACATTTCACAAAGTTTTTATTCCCTTTTCATACATGCATATTCATTTATTTACCAGAATGGGAAGGAATATTATAATTTTTCCTGGAACTCACTTGCTTACGTCTCCTCCTCCCGGTGCACGTGCACTGCTTCCTGGCAGTGGTCTTTTGGGGTCTTTTGATGAAGGCTCCGAGTCTTCTTCACAAACAAACTTTCGACCTTTTCTTCTCCTTGGCTCTTGCATAAATAAAATCCAGCTTGGGCCAGTCCCTTTTGCCTGCCTTGCAGCTCAGCTTATCTTTGTGGTTTAGGAGACATGCCTTACATGCCAAGTTCCTCATAAATTTAAACAATAGGTTGGCTACTTAGAACAATATGGGACTTTAGCCTAAAGAGCAGTAAGATATGTGACTTTAGGCTAAATCATTTATATTCTTCAGCCTTCTACCAAAGTCTGCTTGGCAGAAAAAGTGTGAAAGGCTCAACTGTGTCTTCGTGAAGATCCTCCCCAACTTACAAAATAACAGGAGAAATATACTGAAACTAGGAACTGCTCATTTGCAGAACCACACTGCAGCATTTCTTCCCCACTATTTCCATCCAGTGCCCACGTTAGTGCAGCTTATTTACTTTTCTGCTTTCCTTCCCACCCTGAGTATTTGGGGTGATCCTTCACAACCTGCTGGCAAGTAAAGAACTTGGGGATCTCTCACCTGAAAACAGCAGAAGAAGCTGCAACAGGATGGGAAAGTTGGAGCTATCTATGGTACTGCTAGTTCTGAAGCCCCTCGAAGGACCAGACTTGAAACCCTCCTGTCATGTCATGGTGGAGAAGCCCCATGGAGAGCCAAGGGAGGGAACTCAGAGTCTGTGAGATTCCCACGAGTGCAATCACAAGTCCTCACTCACACAGTCCATATTCACCCGGCACAAGTGGGGCCAAGCACACAGCTTTTGACCACAGCATTTTGTCAGCTTTGAAGTCAAGCTCCAGGGCTAACCAGCTCACTGGGCATTTTCAAAAGCAGCTTCCAACCTGCTTGATGATGAACTGTAACCAGAAAGCACCAAAGCACCACTGCAGCACCACTGCTTCAATTTGGAACTAATACTTCTCTTCTGAAAGAGGTTTAATTTCTGTTTTGTGAAGTCTGCTTTTCCTAATTTCTTCTCTGCAGAAGAGAGAATTTATGCAATGTGTAGAGCTGGCTGCACTATGTATATATTGTATTATAGATCAGCATCTCGGATGATCATGTTGAGATCTTAAACCATTTGACACTTTCCACACCAGTGCCAGCCCCAGAAAGCAGCAGGGAAACCTGCAGCAGCAGCTGTTCAGCCGTTTCTGTTATCAGCTAGGATAAAACTCAAACAACTCAAGTGCTTTATACAGAAGATTCAGCCCTCCCATCCTTTGGAGCAGGGACTACACCAAGGTCAAAGAAAAACTCCATTTTCCTCCCTGTGAAAATTCCAATTCGCTCAGATTTTAAGGTGGGTGCACATGATTCAAATCTGAAATCCTGCAGAAGCGTATTAGAATCAATCTCTGTCTAACGCTCTGCCTCCACAGGGCAATTTTGAGCCCCAGAGAACAGTAGGGAGGATGTGTGCCCCTGCCAGCTCAAGAAACCAAAAAACCCCATTTTTGCACGTGCAATTGCCGCTCCAACCACCAGATGCTACTGCGGCATCAGAATGGGAGCCGGGGGCTGCGGCTGCTGCGCTCCCCATAGTCCCCTACTGAGGAATGGACACTATACAGTCTTTAATTACGTGATCACACACCACCTCATCCCCCGAGCAGGTGTCCTTTGGAAGAGGATAATGAAGAAAGCTATTATCTGTAGAAACCTTCTTCATTTGCTGGAAAAGTTCAGCAGGTACACACAGAACGAAACGAGACGGCGGGGGGAGAGGAGGGTGTCGCGGGTGAGGCTGCTGAACACAATGAAGCTGTGCTGTTCAAGAGGCTGTTGAGAAGGGCATCCTAATTGGGAGCCAGGGTACAGACACACCGCTCCAGCTATCCAGAATCAGAGGGTATTTGAGACACTGAATTTCATCCCTCCATGCTTCCATTCCCTTGTAAAATGGGGGTAATGTAACGCCTGCCAACGTCTCTGAAGTGACTTCAGGAGTATTAAACAATGGTTCTAACGTATTAATGCATTTATACATGAACTATTAACAGCAGTAAGACTCAGCATTGCATGCAGTATAGAGAAGAAAAAACGGCTATTTAATACACAGCCAATGCAGGTAATTCTGTTTTGTTTTTTAAAAAAAGCTAAGTATGTACAAACCCCAAAAAAGAATGCCTATCAGACATGCTCTAAGGACCTTTGACAGCATTATGTTTTTTAAATGCAGCACAACTTAAACTCCAATCTCCTTCCAGACGCGCTGCAAGGAAAATTCAGAAGCCACGGTTAAGGAGAAAGTCTCCAGTAGGATGCCTGTAAGACAGCCAGCACACCACGGCCACTGCTCCCTTCCTGCCACAGAACCCGAGCGCGGGTTGCCTGGCACGAGGAGAATGATGGCCATGGTATCTCATAGAGGGCCAGATGACAAGAATGGAGGTGGGGTGCAGAGAACAGGAATGAGTGACCAAGCCCACGGTAAATAGTTCAGACAAGTATCCAAAACACACTGGAAGCCTAGACCTAACACTTCACCCTTCAGCCGTTTGCAGTCCAGTTTTCCCATCATGTTGCAGCCTTAATGAATGCCCAATAACCTTTGCATTAACCCCTTCCCTATTTGCTACAATCAAAATGCCTGTGCACTGTCAAGCAAAGGGTTTGAATCATGCCGAGATGGGATAACTAAAACCCAACTCTTCCTCCCTCCAGGAGCAGACCTGTGTTTTGTGTAGCAGCCCACGCCTGCTCACGCTAGAGCAGTTCAGGAGGGAAACAGCCACTGACCAGGAGGCTGATCTCTGCAGGGCAGAACAAAGGAGAGGCACGGGGGCAGAATAAGCCGTTTAACTTATTCAAAGCAAAGTGACCTTATCACCAAACTGAAGGTAAACATACCACAAGAAAGGAATAAATTATGCTTTTTTTCCCTTCTATTTATTATTTTAGGATTGCAATGTCCTGATAAGCAACCAGCTTAAACATTTTAGCTCAACAGGCAGAATCCAGTCGCTTCCTACAATCTCATTTCCTTTAGATAGCGTTTTCCCTTCATCAAAAAATAAGTCCTTATCCCCACACTCCACGATTCTCAGCTCCTTCCTAGAACTACAGCCAGTGTACAAGCCCTAAGAAGAGCTTTTGTCCTACTGCCTGCTGCCTTCCAGCAACCGTCCTGCACTGTCCAAGCTTCAGCCTTGCCTGCAGCCATTTAAATGTATAGCACACAGATCCCTTTCCTCTCATTTTCCCCCTTTTTCTCCAACAAACAGGTGCAGGACAGGCAGGACACGTGTCCTCCCTTCCTTTTCCCCTATGTATTTGCCAGTTTGTTCTGTGCTGCAGAGCGTTCAGATAAATTCATAAAGGGATGTTACTAAAATGGCATCACTAACCTAAGCAAATATCAGGAATTGCTTTTGTCTGTACAACAGCCTGGAGCAGCGCTGAGGGGTGCAGAATTGGGATGGGGTAAAGGACAGGAGCAAGAAGGTCAAGGAGTGAAGTAGAAATGGAAAAAGGATTAAATACTACTGTTCAAAAGCACAAAACCCTCCACCCCGGCAATGTTTGCTTCCAGCCCTCGTGTGTGAAGCGTGGGGTGCCATCCTGGTGCTGAGGTGAGACCCCCAAGGTGCCCCCATGGGGCAGGACCAGGCTGAACACCTGAAATGTTCCTTCCCTACCCACGGGGATATGGAATTAGAGGCCAGTGAGTGAGAGACAGGAGCGACCAGCATCTAGTCTATGCAGTTGGTTCTTGGAAGAGGTGAAAAGACATCGAGAGAGAGCGTCCATGTACAGAGCACTGCATCTGTCAGGAACCATGCAGGAACCACTAAGTGCAGTACGCCCCCACCCTCGAGAGAGAAACATACATGTCACTTTTTGTGTCCTGATGGAGGAACCTCCAAAAGAAAAGTCAGTTTCTGTGGTGATGGTCAGGCAGCATGTCTTAGGAAATGAGAGGCAGCAGCTAGCTAAGGAACCTACTGCAATCAAAGGACTGCGTTTGTCAGAAATTCATCTTCAAGGGGTAATTCCTTACCACAGGATGCAACCCGTCTGAAAACCAGTGCTCTCACTACTACACAGCTCCAGTCTTGGCTTCTCCTCCACATCAGAAACCTCAGAAGACGACCTTTAAGACCATCAAGTCCAGCCGTTATGAAACTCCAATGCTTCCCAAAGAGAAGGATATTAGGAGCAATAGTTCTGTTACTCATGAAGATTTTGTTCCTTTTAAAAAAGTAATGTAAACAGTGAGAGATCATTACACTAAGTTAAACTTGGACAGAGTTTATTCACCTGACATGAAATTCTGCTCAGACTCCCAGCACAGTACAGCAGGAGCATTTTAAGTCTGTTTCAAGCAGTGCCACATGGAATTTCATTTCTTTTTGCCAGCTTCCTCCATCACACTGATAGCAATCGTATTTTAACCACAGAAAACCTTCAAGAAGTAGTACTCAGCTGGCCTAAAAACAGCACTGCTGATTGCAATGGAACTTGACTGCCATTTTCTATTCACAAACCTTTTCAGTTCTTGCAGTGCATGCTGTTATGCAAGGTAATTTTCCAGTTATAATGAGGTTTAAAATAGCTAGAGAGACAATCTAGAATAAAATAGAGCACATGCTGGAAGTAATTCCTATGTGTTTCAGTTTCATTATCAGTAAGGCTTCCAGTTAATTCTTGATACATTGATAGAGAAGTGTGACGTTATTTTCGTACAATTAGGCATAAGATTTGGATCTTAACTGACTGACCCTAAACTTAGGGCTCTTTTAATTGTTTGGATTTCTGTACGCTCACTCTTTAGCTTCAAAATAATTTCCTTATTTCTTTAACTCTGCCAAATGTGATACCACAATAAGGTGAAAAGGAATTGCTAGGAATCAGTGGCAGACAGCATCACCACTGTCTGTCTGCAGTGGCATGCGGGGACAGGCCTCCCCTGAGAAAAGTGACTGCCTGGGAAGGAAAAGCGTCTCAAGCTGAGTCTTGTGCTTCTGCGAGATACTGTCTCCAATATCAGCTTGTTAATTTAAAACTAGCGTGGAAATCTCTACTGCATGCCCTTGTGACAGCAGCGCAGACAAACACTGAGGTTCTTGCATGTCAAAATAGTATTTTCCAAAGGTAGCCTTTAGAAGAAACAGGAGCAAATTTGAATCCTTGTGTCAATTTTAAACTTCATGCAGCAGCACAACTGTGGATGAGGGTGTAGGCAGTTGCATTTGGATGGATTTTGCTGATCGTGCATAGTTGTTTTTTCCCCTATGACCACAATACTGTTAATAAAGCAGGATATGGAGGACAAAGCCATGTGAGCTCTCCTACACACCATTATGTACATGGGAAATGATAAGTTCAAAACATCTAAACTTGCTGACTTTAGTCTACCCAGTGACTACTGCATGTCTGAAAGAGGCAGAGAGCACCTGCGGGTTTTCAGCAGCGGTCAGTGAGCCACCATTCCAGCAGAATACACATTGCTTTGCTGTGTGATGGCATGCTGAACCACTGAAATGTTAGCAATTCTCTGCCCTCCCACAGTTCTTAAAAAGTGCCGAGTCGGTGCCCGTGAAGGACAGACACATCCCATTACAGTTCACGTGGAAAGAGACACAGAGCAGCACTGAGGAGTGGCCCGTGGGACAGGGGCTCCACAGCAGAAGGCTGTGTTGTGCCCTTCCAGCTCCCAAGGATGACACCTTCCTTCCTCACCTTCACAGGCCTTTGGAGGACTAAGGAGCTCATCTGCTAGCTTTCAAATGGCTGACTTGTGAAACAGTGCCGTAAAATTCCCACTTTCCAAGACAACAATCTCATCCAAGCATCTCAGGGGAAACAAGCGTCATGATTTTCCACACCGTCAGCCTGCCAGCAAATGGCTTGGTGAGAAGACACGTAGACATTACAGGCAGGATTGTCTTCACACACACAAAGCCTATTTTATGTACAGGCAACAGGAACTCCCTATATATCTGTGCTACTTTAAGAAGCAGAAGTCTGTTGGGAAGGCCTCAATCATCTATACCTTGAAAGAGGCTTAGCCAGTTTTCTTCACACTCATCATTCTTCACTGCCTTTGAGATACATTCCAGACCTGAGGTCTACACCCTTTTCCAACGCAACAAACACTTCCAAGCACAGGGAAGCTAGAACTTCAGTTTTACTCAGCAATCTAATTGCATCCCTAATTGTAGCTTCTGACCAACTCTACTGAATATATATATTTATATGCCACTTCCATACAGAAAGGCAGACCAAAAAAAAAAAAAAAAAAAAGAGTAGTATGAAAACCATAACTGCAGGCAACAAAGCATTATTGAAAGGCATTTGTATTCTCATTTTTTCCCCCTCTGCAATATTTCTTCTAGAAGAGTGGCTGAAATGCCAAAAAGTGCCATTCTGAGGCAAGACCTCTCCAGGTACATCTGACATTTTAGTGCAGCTCAACCTCATTTGCCCCTTTGCCCGTCTGCCTCACCAGCCACCCAAACACTTATCCTCCAGAGATCAGTACAGAATCAAACTTTCTCTCTATTGCCACTTCCTTCTTCTTCCCTTCCGCTAGAATGAACAATACTCTTTTCCACCACCGCACAGTGACCGAGCTTTCACTTTCCCGCACTTCAAGACAGGAAACGTACGCCTGACTTTCCATGAAACCAACAGCACCATTTCACTGCATCTGTTTTTAAAGCATTCTACACAATAATCTTCCAGTAAAAAAAACACCTCAATTTACTGCATGCTAAATTTGTCTTCTGGATAAAGAACAGTAGACTGACAATGTAAGCACATTACCTCTGAAGTAATAACTACAATCTGAAAATTGCTGGAGAACAGAAACGAGTCTGAACTGGATGTGTGAGCACACACTTGCAGCTCCAAAAGAAGATGCTCCTCAGCTTTAAGTGGCTATGTATTTATTCCATAATTATGGGAATAACAATTGGAAAAATACATTACAACTTTTTTTTTTTTTTAGTTGTCCAGAACCTGTTGCTTGGCTCAGCAAGATAACATGGGCTAAAAGCCTTTCTTGGTTTGGTGATTAAACAAAAACAATTTAAGGTATCCTTATAATGAAATCACACAAATCGAAAAGACAGGAATAAATAGTAGCATTGCAAAAGCTGTAAAAGGACAGAAAACTAGTAAAGACATAAGAGAAAGGAAAAATCTCACCTCCAAGGACTCAGGATACTGAAAATGTTAAAGCAAACTGAACAAAAGCAGTAGCTCAGTTCTTTATGGATCAGGATGACAACGTTGTTAACAAACATGCAGAAAAGGTTTGTCTACCTTGCATTTCTGAAGTGGCAGAAAAGTTACTGCCCCCAGTCATGATAGAGTGTGTTCCAGTCCCTCGATAACAGAAAAGAGTATCAGAAAATATCTACTACAAAACCAAACCTTTTAAACCTGAAGAGCTGGGTAAGTATCATCCAAAAGTCTAGAAAAGATTAGCTGAAAAACAGTCTACCTTGATATATAAATCTTTGGCTGCTAAACAATCTTTTAAAGACTGCAAGGGTACCAATAAAAAACCAAAGGCCATTTCAGATAACACTGGCAGATATGCTCTACTTAGCCTGACACCAGTCCTAATAAATTTAATACATTTGAGAAATAAAGAATTAGAGGATAGGAATATAATTAGTGTTGGTCAATGCAATTCTGTGGAAAAATCTATCCTGTCAAATAAACCTGGTTTTATTCTCCAACAAAGTAACAGCTTGGTTGATACAGGTAACTCTACATTGATGCAGCAGACAAACTTAGATGAGACATCTGAGTTGTTATTGCATGACATTCTGATTCAAAAATTAGCAGTATTCAGTATCAATAAAGCACATGATAACTGGTTTAAGGTGGGTGAATAACGGTTCTCAAACAGTAGCTGCAACTGAGAGATCACCTTGAAAAGGCAGCATTTCCAGCAGGGATCCACAGGGACTGACACAGGGCTTGATGATGTTTAACTATTTTTTTCAGTCAGTGACCCCAAAATAAATATAATAAAGTCATTGCTGATGAGATTTGTGAGAGACATGGGTAGGCCTAATATGTAAGAAGTGCCTTGCAAATCATGTTTTATAGATTTCTAATAATTCTGCAATGCTACTGTGGACCATCAGAGGACATCTGTATGAGTAAATCGAACATTTCCCTAATGCCCGAGTGTGCTAGTTAGCTCAGACCCAAATCCATTCCAAGGAGCATCATAACCATTTAATGTTATGGACAACACAGTTCCAGTGACAGCAGATGCCGCAGAGTCCAAGAAAGAAAAATTAAAAAAGAAAGATGTTTAAAACGTGACATACCGGAAAAAATTGAGCAAACCAGAGTTGTTTAGTCTGGAGGAGAAAATGACTTGGTCAGAAGCATTTGTATATAGAAAGGACTACCGCATGGGAAAAGGATATGTTGCTAGGACTGGAAGAAATTATAAGCAAGGAAGATTTAGGTTAATCTTTAACAAAAACCTTTTGACAGCAAGAACAGTAAAATAATGGAAAAGATTCCATGAAGAAGTTACAGAATCTCTAGGCAGTTGAAGTTTTAGACAAACATATGCCAAGAGTTGGTCCTGCCTTGGCAAAGGGAGGCTGACTCAACAGGCCACTGACCCCTTGGGAGACCTTTCGAATATTTTTCTCCCACAACATTACAGCACGCACACAAAAAATGAATATAATTCCCCACTTCTGGGAGAACAAATACCCTTCACTCTCTTATGCTGCCAAAACCTAATGTATTTATAGCATATCTTTAAACCAGCACAGATAAGAGTGTTTGCAAAGTCACAGAAACCCAAAGCCTTGACAGAAACTTGTGAGTTCTGCTCGAGTATCTTCTTGTATCAATGAGAATAATCTAAAGCCTTAGGTGCTTTTCTGAGTCATTCGATAAGATCTCTTATGTAAGACTGCACAACACAATTGTGTTGTGCAGAGAAAGGTCCAAATCACTCTGCTCTGGGCTTTTGATCACCTCATCTGTAAAGATGACGTTATCTGTAATAAAGACCATCTTTGTGTTTGCTGATCTTCAGTTGCCATGTGGAGAGCAGACATGCGGTGTCAAAACCAAATTGGCAACACATTCTTAATCCTTCTTGGCCATACAAACTTTTTGGATATAAAGAAGAGGGGATGCAGCAAGTTCTTCCTTTTTTACAGAAGGTACTTTTTCCTAGTAAAACACAGATTTAGAACAAGACATTTTAGAAAATATTTATTACAACTCTTAAGAAGGCTATAATAAACACAACACACTTGGCATAGTCTGTAAAGCCAGAATCTGTTTCTACACTTGGACTCTGTTCCCTGGATATGTCAAATACCATTGCATGTTCCCCTTTTACAACTCATCTTTAAAAGAAAAGAATAGAGCCAAGGGCTTTGAATCATTGTTCTGTGCCACACAGAGTATGTAAACGACAGCAGCACCCCCTAAGCCAGCATGCCTGCAACCATGTAAAACCAGCAGAAACTGTTCTTTTCCCCTCAAGATACTCAACCTCAGTTAAAAAAAACATGTTCCTAATGCCATGTGAAGCTAATAAGAGATACTACTAATCTCTCTGACAGACTATCATCACTGAAGAATCAGTCCAAACTTAATTGATTTTGCTAACTATGTAATCTGATAACTCTAGGGCAAGAGTCCAGCCTCTGAAAGTTGCTTTACATTCAAACAAAATTTCTGGCCTTATCCGTAAATAGAAAATGTACTTTTAACCCTCACACACACACACTTGCTTATACATACAACTGTAACTTCCAGGACTTTTCAAGTCTTCAGCTTAAATCATCGGTATCACACAAGACCCATGTGTTATGGTCATAAGCATTTCAGTGAAAACTTGAGATGGAAACTACGAAGGAACCAAAACCCATGTTCCGTTGTGCTAGCTCAGAATGAAAGTTATCTGTCCATCTGCCACATCAGCTAAACTGAGTGCATTAACAGCAACAGCTGACTTAGAAATGATTTAACGGCTAGTTAGGGGCATCACTTTGCTGACAAGAAGTTACATTTGTGCTTTCTTTCTTGCCAGTTGTTCAATAACACAAAGTACCTGTGTAAGTCTTGGCCACCAGCTTTAGCGCTGACTTTCCTGACAGGAAACACTTTGTCAACCCAACACTGATCCCTCTTCCCGGGTATTTATGAGCACGATGAACAGGACAAGTCTTAGCACAGAACCTTCTGGGACTTCATTACAAATCTGATCTTACTCCCACCATCTGTTTCTCAGCTTTGCATTCATTACAGGCTAAGCAGACCTTTTCTTTCCATGATGCTCCCTTACTTATCCAACTATTACTCCAACCATCTGAATGTAACTCAGATCGTTTCTTGGCTGACATGAAGAGCTCCACAAAAATGAACCTTGAAAAGAAATCTGAACTTGGAGGAGGTAAGAGATCTTATGGGCAACTCCTACTGGATCTCTCATGTACATGGAATGACACCATCACAACCAAAATAAAATAACCTGAGTCTGTCTAGTTATGAGCTATAATTTTGAAATAACTTAAAATGTTCGAAATGTTGGATATGGAGCCAGCTTTTCCAAAGGTCATCTAATTGCAGGGTTGTTGTGTATTTCACTTTTTTAATTCATGCTTACCTCTGGTTTTGGACCAATGACGTTTTATTGTGCAAGCACAGGGCTCCTGCCAGGAATAAAAGCAATGTTTTATTGCATTCAAGTCTACCCTTTGCCTGATAAAATTCAACATGTTTTTATTCTTCAGACTTAACTGTAGGACAGGTATCTTCTCACATATTAGATCTCATGCCTGTGACGAAGGTTGAGTCAACTGAAAGCAAAAGGGCCAAAAAAAAAGCAACGGCACAGTGCAGAGGATTGCAGGGAAGTATGAAACAGGAGTGAGTTGTGCGAGTCTTATGTACAGTAAAATACATGACAGCTCTGTTGATATTCCACTTCTTTATCTCATCTGTCTGTGTTCCAGTTTAGTCTATAAATGGTTTGGGAAAAGACCATGCTGTGTATTGTCCAAAACCTAACACAACAAAGTCAATACTGCTTGACTCACATGCACCACAGTTCAGCTGAGAACTCTTCAGAAGACAACCATTCCTCAGAAACACTTTCCTTTGTGCTCTCTGCTTCTGCTTTACATCTGGTGAAGTTATAACCATGCACCCACATACCCACATCTGCATGCGGAAAGGGGGCAATCAATCCGCACGCTATACCCAGAGTCTAGGTGACAGGTACCACAACTTAAAACAGCTCACCTTAAGTAGTTCTGAGTTCAGCTTTCACAGGTTGACTCCCAAAATAATTTGTTTTCAACTTCAATTTAAATAACATAAATCACAGTGCTACAGATGCGTATGTGGACGATCACAAGAAACACATGCACCTTTCCAAAGCCATTTGCTTGAATTTCCCTGTCGTTGCTATCACCAAAGTATCCTGACAGCCCCACAAATTCCTTCATGGAGTTAAAAGGATTTTAGTTGAGTGGGAAGGGGATTTCAAATCTTTCTTCCTAGCAGGAGAACCCTTAGGAACTTCCTTAAAGAATGGTTACTAAAAGGCTACCGTGACCTCGCTTCGTATGAAACCCAGACTGGATTTTGACTTAAGCAGGAGGTTAATGAGGTGAACAGTCTGACATGTTCATTTGATAGGCAGTGATGAAAGGCCAGCTGTCAGATTTAATTTGTTTGAAGATAAGCTGATTTATTGCTTACAAGTAATGTGGCTGGCACAGGGCATGTGTCTGAGTAATGGTGTATTTCAAACATTATCACAGAAACATTCAATTATGGTAGAGTACATTCACTGTTCAGAAAAATAAATGCAATTTTTTAAGAGTTTTTTCAAGCTTTCATTTTTCTGTATCTTCCCATGTGAAAAAAAAAAAAAGAAAATGGGGTTTTTTCCCCCTAATAAAAAGAGATTTTTTTTCTCTTTTCTTTTCCATATCTAGCTGGTACGCCACAACTAGTTGCTACCACCTAGAGCTATACATAACCACTTTAATCATACACAGCTTTACGTTTTAAGAACTGAATTGCAGCCTATTTATAAAGAGATTTGGGAAGGTAGTTTGGTTGGTGCTGTAGGTATCAATGCTTTCAACTCCGCATATTCCCTCACTTTCCACTTGTACCAGTATCTCCTATTAGACTTATGCTTTAACATCATTTTGAATCAAAAAGAAAGCTCCAACCTACTGCAGAGAAATTAATTTAAAAGCCAAAACCAGGCCTGCCTCGTGACTCTGAGTGTCACATTACTTTTTAATGGATACTGAACAAGGAGTTGTAAAGTTGGGAAAAAGATTAATCAAATTGCCCTTACAAGATATCCAGTGGAAGGAGAGTTAAAAGCAGCAGCGGAGTCACCAGCGCTGAACGTCTGCAAGGTACAGAGAAGCTGAGTGACAGGGTAAGAGGCAAAAGATTGAGAAGGGATACCAAGGTGAATCAGGACAATGAGAAAGGATGGATATACTTACAGAGAAATTGGACAATGTACAGAAGTTAAATGAATTGCCCTTTTGCTGAGGGAAAAATTAAATAAGGGAGATGTTAAACAGAGAAAGTTCTCAAGCTGTTTAATAGGAAAGAAAGTGTGAGGAGGCTGGGGGGGCCTACTGTAGAAGGCAGAAACAGGGAAATGGAAGTGAGCAGCTACCACTGCCTGCCTGCTCCAAGGGCAGGTGGCTCTGAAACAAGGAAGCCTCCATAAGGCAGGGATTTAGAGAGCAATACAAAGACTAATTTCTTGTGAACAGAAGATTTTGGTTTTAAGAACTGGAGTGGGCATTCCAGAAAGAGCAAAAGAAGAGAAGGAAGGTAAAATCAGATACCCTGGTTTCTCTTGCTGCTGCAACTACTGCTCCAAGTTCACAGGCAGGAAGCATTTGCTCACTGTGTTCAGTCTCGGGATTCTCATCCCCATCTCCATTCCTGCTTCACTTCTGGTTTTGCCTCTTGATGTCCACTGAAATTACTCTTGCCAAACTCTGGAAGGATCTTTTCCTTGTCTCCACCCACCCTCTATGCACCACTGTATCTTCTTATTCTGTTGCATCGAGGAGCAGAAGTGCAATGCTTGTAAACACCATTTAGAACTGTTTGGAAATTGCACTGTAGAAGAGATAAAAATGTATTGGTATTTCATCAACTTCTTTTTATTTTTTAACCAGATAGAAAAACTTAAAAGTACTTCAGTGGTTCATGAAAAAGAGTGCTCACTGTGGTAGTATGGATTTTTTAAGAGCTATTTAAATAATACCAGGTACACAGATTTGGTATCGGGAAACAACACAATGTCATTTTGTCATCGTCAAGGGTATATATACTAGCGGAAATAAAGGCAGTAAGTCTTCTTGAGAGGCAAGGCTAGAAAGAAACTGCATGAGCCCCAGCAAGAAACAAAGCATCTGTAGCCAACAAGAAGCTCACGTTTCACATTTACCCAGAGTTTGTAGAGATGGTTTCTCAGAGAACAGGGCTTGAATTGTTCTCATTTTGCTTGGAAAGAAAGGGCTACAGTCCTCATGTGAAGAGGAAGCTCATGAACCATTCACAATAGCAGCAGCATGAAAGAAACATTAATTGTTTTTGAAAAAAGGAGTTATATCAAGTGTCCTAGGCATCACCATCACAGCGACAAGGAAGCCTTCCACCAGGCTTCACCACCACTACCGCTTCCAACTCTTAATGAAAAATTATGCCACGCACACCCCTGCAGTACCCAATTACCTCCACAGTTTGAAATACTTGAGAACTTCTCCCTCTGGTAACTGGCTGCCCTGCCAACAAAGGCTTCAGATACTTGATGACCTTAGTATGTATTTCTTACAGCACAGGGCTTCAAAGCAATTTCTGCATTTCAGTCTCGAGGCAGGGTAATGCAGTGCCGTCCGATTTCACTACAGCAACGTCCTGTGTTGGCCACCCCTTGCTGAAAAAGCTGCCCTGCATGTGCACCTTTGCCTCTCAGGATGAGCTGTGCCTCCCATGGGAAACCACCACACTCGCTGTACAGTCCCTTTCCAGAGATGCTTGGGTCAGTTCTGTGATGAACTTCACAACAGCTACAGCACTGAAAGCTGACGGCTGCATAAAGAAATAGGGGTTTGTCAGCTCGTACTGCTTTCATTATACGAGAGCTGATGCAACAGTGGACAAGAAATTAAAAGTCAGTACTGAGTCTGAAGTTCTGCCAAGTGTATTCTGAAGTATATTAATTGTCTCTGTGACAGAAATTGCACATCCAGGAGGACCGTTCCTTCCTACCTGAAATAACAGCTACCTACTGAAGTCTTCATTCGGCTGTAAAATCAAACATGAAAATCTTGTTGAAAAAACATGCTGAAGGGCAGTCCTTTAATGCAGGCAAATCTTTCTTCTCTGTCTACTAAAACACATTGCTTTTCCTTAGTCAGTAACAACAAATGACTACATTTTCCCACCAATGCTCATAGAGGGGAAACACCCTGAGAATATAAACTCGCTGGTACGGTAGTATGCTCTTTCTGCTTTAAGTAACAGCATTTTTACTGTGTCCTATACTAGGATTCCTATGTTGAGCAAGTAAAATTCCACACCATACTGCTGGTTTCGTCTCTGTTGGAAATTTCTGTATCCCTTGTTTATGACCCATGTCTTCCTTGCTATACCCCAGATTATCTTCTGAAATGCCTCAATCCTTAGCCACATTTGACATCCAAAAGTCAAATCAGAAGCAGATACGTGCTTTCAGAAATGCAGACATTCCTAAACACAGAGGATTGACAGACTCTCCTGGGCTGTTTTTTTTCTTTTTGACTCCTATGGCAATTCTAAGTGTCTCAAACTTATCATTCTTTCTGTATGTAAAACAGGCCTATGACACCTTGTAAACTGTTACATGTTGAGTATGTGAGCAATGCAGCTTTGCCTCCCGAATCTATTAATGGGAATTTTTTTCCTACATTCTTTAACTACAGTCTTAATTCTATATTAAACTGCTGCCGTTACCTGGTTTAATCCAATGGATTAACAGTTCCTCCTTTTTATTTTAGCCTTTAAATTACTGTTTATTATTTTGTTTATCATTCTTTTAACTTGCCAGTTTATTCCAATTATAATTTTCAAAATCTAGCACATTACTTGTATTTACCTCCAGATTTGTAAAGTTTTGCAATTAAGAATACAAATAAAATGGAGTCAGTAAGAACTGTTTTTTAAAAAGCTGAAAATAAAGACCATTCCACTGCTACTGAGATTAATCTTTGAGTCATCACAAGCAATGTGACATCCTGCAAGATGCCACAATGTACATGGTATGCCAAATCAAGATTGACCCTTCTGAAGGCACAGATGGAGCAAGTAGCCACCACACTTTGCACAGCCAACATAGAGCATAATATCTCTTTGCTTCTTGGAATGAAGACTACTCTTTCCTAAATACATATTGATATATTTGACACCTGCATCCCAGCTAACAGACCTGGCCAGGTATGCAATGGCTGGTCCATACACATTTTGTATCCCATGAGAACTAGAGAATAGTAGCAAAACTGAACTCTGATCCTATTTCTGGATGGTTACCAAAAGTCCCTCTGCTGAACTGCACTGTATGATCCTAAGGGAATTTATACAAAAAGTAGATTTAATTTGGTCTTAAAAAATTCAGAAATTAAATGTACATCTCCCATCATCCCACTGACATCTACAAGTTACTAAAATCTTTGTGCCAGAACTGCACAGAAAAATAGTTTTGCATTAGAGCATCGTCCTTGTATTACAAAAGCATTCAGCTGCTGTCACTTGGAATGCAAGACAATTGGCATATCAGCGTGATCCAGGATAATAATGCACTAGCTGAAATTAAGCCAAGCTCCAACATCGTATCACTGAGCTGCTGCTGTATGCCAAGTAATTGAGTATCTGCAACATCACACACAGCACCTATTTGCAAAGCATTTAAATTAGGTTGGCACACATTTCAAGACCTTTCCACAATAATGCAGACGAGCAATTATTCTAGTTGCATTCCTGCCTTGTAGACGTTAGACCATAATTAACTACCTTACAGATAAATAGTGGTGGTATAAATACCTCTACCTGGAGACACAAACTGGTGAAGAGATCAGTAGGAAGTTGGGAAGGGAAATAAAATTAACCTGATGAAGAACACTGTTTATGTAACTGAGACACATCATACTGCAGCATTTCTTTCAGTTCCAGGGGAAGGAAAGACGTAGGAAGCAGACATGACATTTTGGTTGGAACTTCTTCACTGAGAAGAACAAGGCAGGGTAACTCAGCTAGACAGACCCAGCAGCATCAGAAGAACATGACAGAAGATGGGCTCACAAATTTTCTGAACACTGCCATTAACATTTAAATGTATATACTCCACGTGTTTGAGCATGACAGCTGACCAAGTCAGAGCTTCAGGCAAGAGAAAAGCTTATAAACACTGGTGTTGATGACAGCACTAGTGACCTGAATGAAGAGACTGACCTGACATGATGATGTGTCAGCTGTCACAATGATGTCCCAGTGTCTGTGTTACTCTGGGTTTTTACATACTAGGAAAATTAGAATTTTTTACTCTAGAAATTAGGACATTCAACAGCAGCTATCAGTTAACTGCTTTTAATTGTGATTTTATTTGGCTTAGAAAGAACAAAGATCAAAATTTTCTGAAGTTTAGGTTTCTAGACCTCATTAGGATGATGGAGAGAGCAGCTTTAATGGACAGCCTTAACAAAATCCTGTCAAACGGATGCTTTGAACACTGACCACAACATTTTCACAACCTTTTATCTAAGTTGCAGATGTCATATTTTAGAGAAACAGTGCAATCAAGTTCAGACAATTCAGATTATGAGGAAACTCCTTATGATACCCAACACATTTCAAAGCCAGCTGCCAGAACAGAACATATGTAACAAAGAAAGCAGGCGGTTTAGACAGGAAACATACTTCATAATAGAATCACAGAATCATAGAATGGTTTGGGTTGGAAGGGATGTTAAAGATCATCTAGTTCCAAACCCCCTGCCATGGGCAGGGACACCTTCCACTAGGCCAGGTTGCTCAAAGTCTCATCCAGTCTGGCCTTGAAGACAGTCAGGGATGAGGCATCCACAGCTTCTCCAGTGCTTCACCACCCATTCCGTGAAGAATTTCTTCCTGAATAGGTTTTTGTTTTCTTATCACTTCAGTTTTAGCCCGCAGCTCTGGTTACAGAAGATATCCATGGGTAATACTGCAGTCCCTGACCCAGCCAGAGAGGGGCACAGTGATGGAGATCCTCAAAACCAACCCAAGCACATGCAGAGACTGAGCAATACTAATAACACGCTTTGTCTCATAAAGAAGGTAGCCAACACAGACAAGCTACACTTTGATACATAACTTTTGGATTGTCTTAGAAAATGAATAAAAATAACTTTTATTTGGCTAACAGCACTGACAAGGCATGACTCATCCCTTCCTGGAAACTTATTCTACATTCAAAAACCCTCCAAAAGCACTAGGACCTATGAAAAGTTGTGGAGGATGACATTTCTTTTGAAGAAAACTATAAAACAGGGAAAACAAAGAAACTAGAAGAAGATGGGAGTCAGGAATGGCCAATCTTCTTTTTTTAATCAATGCAGTAGCCAATCATTTTATTTTGCAAGGTTGTCCTTTTCTTAGCCTGTTACCACTCTTTACTGTAGCTTCAAGTGTGATGGTAGTGAAACATGCATGTAGTGAAAACAATCTACTTTCTCAGCATAATGGTTGGTACAGAACCACTCCTCCTCGTGACCCCAGTTCATATAATCTAAAAATCTTTAAAATCTTGAAACCATTCATACTCCAGACTTAGCTATAATTTAATCCTGACCCAGTTTGAACTTCTGACTTCTGGAATCCAAACTAAATTGTTTTAGTCTTCATTAGCCTTATATCCATTCCTTAAGAACTTGCCACCTCGGAGACAAATCTTCTGCACACAGAAATATCACATAGGTGAAGGTCTTCAGCTTGGATTACTGTGTTATCTCAAAGTGAAATCCATATTAAAGGCCTTCTTCCAGTTCCTGTATTGCCCTATTACCTGCTCACTTCCTCCTAAAGCTTGTCAGCATCACTGGATAGAATCCTTTCCTGCTCTGTCTGCCTCCCAGGCTTTGTGTTTGTTTGTTGATCTTTCATTTTGTGTGTCTTGTCCTGCAGATGGTACTAAAATGACCCTCTCACCCGTCAGTTTCCAGCAATTTTGGGAAGGTTAAGGCAAGATTCCTTTTTGAATTAACCATCCTGTGTTCCATATCCTATTTATACTTCTAATTAATGCTGTGTATCTCCCACTATCATTTTGTAGGAAAACATGCATTCTCAGGATTAAAGTCAAAGCTTACATTTAAATAAAGTATTGGTGTATACAGCCTAGATTTTTATCAAATGACACAAAATTTACTTTATGTATGCAGCTTCATAAAGTATTTGATCTATTTTTATACCTTCTTTCAAAAAACTACTAATTACCAATACAACCACTTCTCCTCCACAGCTTTACCTCCTCCAAGAAGCCTGAATAATTGAAACTTTCATTTTACATGGAACTTCCACTACTAATTATTCTCTAATAGCACCTTTCAAAATCAATTCAAAATGCTTAACTCTAGGAAGAAGTCTTAGAAAAAAATGTTGCAAAGTATATTAGGCAGCTACAGCATATGGATACTTGAAAAATATTGTTATTTCAAGAAACTCAAATTATTATTGTTCTACAGAAGTCAACAGCGACCACTAACAAATATCTTGTGACCGAGTAAAAATCAAAGGGTGTTTTATCAGACCCGAAACTTTTCATCCATTTGAACAATTGACAGTCTACCAGGACTTTCCTGTTTCCCCTGTCCACAGTCAGAACAAGAGACTACGGATGAAATGAAAACACTGCCCCAGAATGGAGGCACAGGGCAGCTTATGTTTGACTACTGCAACCCACTGAGTAACTGCAGCCTTACCCATCACTTTTACTGCAACCGCCACACTTCTGAAGTCTAAAAAGAGAGTAATACCTAGAAAAACTTATTTCACAGAGTTCCCAAAACAATTATAAAAATCTGACAGTTCTGTTGGTTTGGGTTTTTTAAAAAACTGGAAATGAAATGCAGTGGATTTATATATGAAAGACGGTGTAACAACTACCCTGCAACTTAGACAGCATCACTGATTTGAAATCTTCACCCTTGGCGTCAAGCTACGCTGCGTAGCTATCTATCGAACTAGCCCATCAGATGTGAGGTCTGTAAGACTTCCACAAACTGTGGCCCTCCTCAGTGTCTCTCTAAGCACTATATACATAAATGACTTCTGCTTTTTATCAAGGCAAGACTCTGAACACGAGATTGAAAACCAGATGCTGCCAGTGCGGAACGATGCAGCAGGGCTAATCTGCAGCGGTGCTCGCAGTAGCTGACAAGAATATTAAGAAGTGCAAAGGATTAACACAGACCTGCAGTTCTGTTCCAAAGAGCTTCTAATTATGATTATTCTGTAGTCGCACTGCCTGCATTTTGACTCAGTTCAAAGCCACTTGTGTGGTTGAAAAACATCTATGTGTCCAATTTGGGTGACATTCCCGGTCCCGTACATCCCCAAAAGTCCTGTCTAAGGAAACATTCTGCTTTCGGTCTAAACCCAGAATACCAGTCCCTTTGAATCCTACGTGTCTTCAAAGATGAGTGGCAACCAGTTTTGGGTCTGAGAGAAAACCGCCTCATATTCTTTGACAAGCTAAACTGTGCAAATCTCTAGAAGCACCCCAAAGCCACAGATTGGTTTTCCAAAAGACAGCAACACATTAATAAATCAGTGGTAGCAGCTACTTGGCATACAAGTCTGGAAGAATACTCTTTTGTATAGCACTTTACACCATCACTCCATATGCCTTCCTTTAAAAAAATTGCCCAACAGTCTTTATCTTCTATCCAAGACTCCAAAAATCTAAACGTTGCAATTCAACATGTTGTTTCTAAGACTTAAGAGTAGCTTCATCCAAAAAAATTTACCACCACTGTGTGTATATGAAAAATAGTTTCAGTGAAGTTTAACCCACCAGAGAGCATGATGGAAGGAAAAAATTTCAAGCGAAACAATGCAAAGGGAGTGTAGGAATAGCCCAACCTCTGATACATATTACCTTGTAAACATGATTATAATCAAACCCAAGTATTTGTGGTTCTGCCTCCCTTACAGCTCCAAACCGGGTTTTCCTGATCTACGTCCTCAGCACCAGTTGCATAAGACGTGAAAAACAGATCAGTGCTTGTTTTCAGGAAAATTCAGGATTGAATTTCGGGTTTGAAATTGAAAATTGAAATTGAAATTCAGGTTTGAGATTCCCAACCAAAGAAGCACAGTTATCTCATTTGATCTGATAAAGGACTAGAGGTAGAGGTGTAAAACAGATAGCAAAATGCTACCTTGGTCATATTATTCTTGCAAGCCAACAACTTTGCAACAGAATGGTTTATTTTTTATGCATGATAAAGAGATTCTCATTAAGTACCCAAAATCCAATTCTGTCATGCATGAAAAAATTAATTCCTACTGTAACAAGTGGATTTTTAACTCAGTGTTTTGTGCTCTTGTGTAAAACAGGCTGAAAAAACACTGGAATGTTTCTCATTGGGAAATGAGGATTTTGTTTAATTAAAACATTTTGTGAGAACACAGGAATTTCATCAATATTTTAAACAAAAACACTGCCAATGTTTTTGAAGTGCTCCATTCTCAAATGAGATTGATATTTTGTCCCAATTAAGCACAAAACTCTGACATCTCAGAATCTCTCACAGAATAAAATTCCTCGTGACCAGTTAGAGGCTTGAAGCTTGAGTCTGCAAGTGGCTGTTGTGATCCATTTCAAAGGCTACTTACTTGTGTTTGCAGCAGAAACATTCTTCATGAAGATGAACTGGAAGGGTTTTGGAAAAAAAAACACCCCAAAAATAATCACTTGGTGTAAACTCTCAGTTTCTTCAACAATATTTTTATTGTTCTTTGAAAATAAAATTGTCTATATCCCATTTGCAGCAAAACTAAGACTTCTTGCAAGAAAATCCACAAAAGCATGTATTTTCTAAGTACTGACTCTTCAGTTTGGTACATATGTAAAAAGGATTATTCCAGTGACACTAGTTAACCACCCTGAATCACTAGCTTACAGCAGCTGAGGGGACAGACTGGAGCAAGAGGTTAACTTACACAGCCATGCAATCTTCGCAGCAAAGCAAAACATGACAGTGAAATTCTCTTGAAGTTCATCGCTTCCTAAACATTTAAAATAATCTCAACATATAATTTCAGGAAGTCTTTTTTTCTACCTTCCTTTACAAGATTTTACCTGAATCTATCACATATTCAATACCGGTAGCATGAGGAGAGAGGTAAGGAGTAAAGTTCCTTTACCCTTCTTCATACTGAGACACCACTTGCTCTTCATGTTCTGAGCACTACCTCTTCAATTACGCAAACTTTTGGGATCCTTTGTGGGATTTAACCATAACTGACGTACAATTCTTCCAAGATTAGGAATTAGGTTTTAATTTAACCTTCACCCAGCATGGTACGCATGTATTCTGAGGAAAGATGCTAAAACTGTCCTTGAAAGCAAACATCCCCCCATAACCAAGGCCATTTTTTTTCTCAATGAACTCTTTAATGTAAGAAATAATTCCACCAATATTAGCTCTCATTAGTGTAAACTGATGCAGTTGATACAACTGATTACCAGTTTCTTTATATTCCTGAACCTTCTGAAATACACTTTTCATTCCATTAGCAAACATTTGTGTTACAAACTAATACAGAAAGACTGAAGTTCTTAGACAGAAACAAAGATAACACTCTCTGATCATGCCTCATCAGGAATTCTTGTAGAACTTTAACTGCTCAGAAGAAGAAAGCGCTCCTCTAGTGGATGGAAGCAAAGCAAATACCCCAATTCATTTATCCATACCTCTAGTTAACTGGGAAATGTTCTCCTTGATGAAGATCTCTTTAGTAACTGGTTTTCTCAAATACGTATTTGGTACAAGGCAACATACATACCAAAACCATCCCAGATCATGTACTCCTGACTACTGGTCACTATGTTCAGAGACTGAATAGTAGCCAGTTGTCCATCCCTTTTGACTTGAGCAGAGGGGTGGATGACAGCAGCAAAAGCTTCATCAGTCATACTGTGGAGTGATACCCACAGCTGGGGAGCACCAAATAGCTTTGCTGGAGACTTTGCTGGAGAACTCTTCTATGCTCAGCTTGCCTTTGGCCAGTAACCAAAAACAGTACTAACTGGTGGCTGTATAATAGAAGACAATTAACGTTTTGAAAGGTTGACAACTAATTACAAGAACCACAGAAGAATTTTCTGACAAGCAGGTTTACAAACAAGCAGCACCACTGGGTTAAGAAATGCCTCAATTTGCTACCTGGTAGTCTGGCACTGCATGAAACCAAGGAATAACACAAAGAAGGAACGGCAAAGCAAATTCCTTTGAGAGCCCTTCTCATTGCAAAAGCAAAAAGAAGGCAAAAAGGAAAACATTTTGCAGGTGATCTGTTAACCAGCTAAGTGATATAAACCAGGATTTAGGGTGAAATATTTCATCATGAAGGATAAAATATTGCCCCAGCCATTATCATCAAAGAAGGATGCTAAGCAACAGCTGCTCCAGTAGGGGTTTTGAATTAGTAAACTTGGGGATACCTTGCATTTAAGACCTTTAAAAGAGGCTGAATGAGGTGCTTTGAAGCAATAAAAGTCCAGAAAGATTGAGAAAAGGGTCCAGTCCAAAAATCAAGGGAACTGAACAGGTTTATCTGGATAATTAAAAGCCTTGTCAATCAGACACTGGGTTCTGGAAAAATAAGATGGGAGCTGATGTGGGGTTCAAGCGATTAAAAGAAGGAAACATAATGAATGACAGATCTATGGAAAACAGGTTTTGTTAAGCTAAACTGATATTCTGCGAATGTGGAAATAGTTGCTTTAAATGAGGTGTCCTACCTCTGATGGGCGAACTGGTAAACATCAGCATCCGCTGTAATGTTAAGACCAAGAAGAGCAAATAGAGCATTTCGATGTAAAAAACAGGATCTCAAGTACTGGTACAGAGGTGATGCTACTTCTGTGGTTTAGGCTAGCGCAGAAGTTCCTGGAACATTGGCTGCTCAGTGACAGTAAGTTGGAGAGTTTAGAGAACAAGAAGTGGAACAACTGAGGGATCAGAATATACTCCTTTATTACAACATTCAAGGAGACCCGTATCCATTCATCTTCTCAAAGAGAAGGTAAAAAGGACTACAGAATAAGCAGTTACACACAAAATTATTTAAGAATTTCTATCCAGCTGACAAAAACCTAATCAAGGCAAATTACTGGATATTGGAGCTGCATAAATTCAGATCAAAATGTGCACCATGCTTCTCATCAAGTAAAAATATGAAGCCATTTCAAGTAAAGGATTATGGTGGTTTTTTCAACCACTGGGAACTGTTTAAATACCAGTGTTTATGGTATAGTGGATGCTATTCAACTACAGCTACAAGCCTGGGAGCCAAAACAAGAACAAAACCCCTTTGTTCTACTTTACATGGCAGATCAGGGTAGGTGACCATAACAGATCTTTGTGATCTTTTAATCTCTGCACCCATAGATAATTCCCCCTCAATTTTTCTTTAACAGACAACCACTGTGCTCTGTTACAGACAAATTCCTCCTGTTGGTTCACAAGGCACTGAAAATAGTACTTATTCTGTACTTCATTGCGGTTTTGAACTAAAGCCATTACAGTAATAGCTCATCAGCCTCAGAGGTTCTAGGATGTTTATTTGCCTTACTCTACTCCCTCAAGAAAGCAGCCCCCGTTAGTTCAGAAAGCGACCTACTTGACTGAGAAATATAGGTCCAGCAAAAGCACCATCAGCAAGTACTGCATCTTCCACAGTGCTGTGTACTCTGTTCACAACGTGTTGCCCTACGGTAAGTCTTCTCTTTCCAACAGGAAGACAAAACCAACACCAAGACAAAACCTCAGCACAACAATGCCTAAACAACAATGGTTACAATCTCTTCACTAGTCACTTTCTAGTCCTCCCAGTAAAGAAACCTAATCAAAAGTATTTTTTTTTTCCATGAGTAAATACCATGCCTCACTTAGATATTCCTCCCAGTGACTCCTCTGGTAAATCTCTGTATTAACATGACATGCTGCTGGCTCACAGGATATCCTGGATTCTCTGCAGGTGTTGGGAAGAAGGACGCAAGTTCGTCCTTTATGTTTTGTCACTAAGTTCAGGATTTGTTGGGAAATGTCTTCCCATAGCTTTAAGCACATCTGTATGCTGACATGAGCGGTTGCCTTGGAAACTAAACTGCTCAAAATGTAATAAGGACAGAAGACATGTTAGCCAACAGCTTCAGAATTGTTCCCATCGTTAAACTACACTGTCAATCCCTACAGCATTACAGGAGCTGCTGCTAAGTATTTCTGTCATTAGATGTTCTTTCTGTCCATGCAAAACGAGAAGGTCCCTTCCTGCACAAGGCAGCTTCTACCATTTGTGCGTTTACAGGGCTTTGGGGTGGGGTTTTTTTTGATAGAAGGATGTTAGATTTAGCAGAGAATTACCACAGCCCCAGTTACAGTCAGCTGTTCAGCACTCCGATAACTGGAAGGGAGTAAAACCGTACAAAAATGTTTTTCATGTTCCCCATTCATGCAAGATATAGCCACAGTCTTCACTTAAACATTTCAATATTGCAGACTGTCGTTCAAGATGCACACACGCAAGTGAACCAAATGACAGCTGCTGAGGGGAACAACTTTCAGATTTGTGCACACAGGGGAAAAAAACCCTGAGAGATATATATATATATATGATTATACTGCCAATACTTGGCAGGTTCATGGTTCTTCTCATTCAACTCTAGAAATTGTACAATTTTCACCAATAAAAGAAGCAAAATATGAGTTCAGACGATTCTTCAAAACATACCATACTGACAAAATGAAGTAATATTTAATAAAACCGTGGTTTATTTCAAATCGGGGACAATGTGATACATACAGGCACTGATGTACAAGACTAACTTATGAACAGCCATTCCTCTGAGTGATGTAAATTCCTTGCAATATGACATATTTTTAATTATCTGAACTCCATCAAACACACTGAGATTTAAATAAGGGATGTAGAATTCCACATTAGCATGTAAGAGAAGAATTTTCAAAAGCACTCAAGGTCATCTTTGCTAGAAGACATCTTTTTCATGAGGGGTAAAAAAAAAAAAAAAAAAAGAAAACCCTGACTTGTCTCTGCTGTTTCAAGATCTTGCATTAAATTCAGGAGCAGAGTTACTTCTGCCCCTCTTTCAAATATATCCCATAGCCCAGCAGGCAAGGCAAGGGGGAAGATGGAGAACCAAATTTGACCTTAGGAGAAATTAACCCACATACCACGACACCATCAGTGGCAACGTGGATGCCCTGAGGGTTCACTGGAATGTGCAACAATTTTGCTTACTGCTGCTAGGGATTCTGTGTGTAACCCTATAGTTTAGACCCCATACTTCTAATAAGAATTATCTTAGCAATATGCTCCTCAAAGACAATTTCTTCTGCCTTCACATCTTTGTAAGCAGCACTTTTCACCTCTAGAGTTCTTGGGGGAATTTATGACAAGCCTAACTCTAAGCCTTGCTTAGCTGTAACAAGTGGCTGATTAAACAGTTCAAAATAGCAACTTCCTTCCAAATAAACATTGTTCATTCTGCCTCAAAGCACTCAAAAAGCAGAGGAAAAAAGGTTAAGCACATAATGCTTGGAGCTTGCTTCCAGCTCATCCCCTTCCTTAGGGCTTAGATGACCCAGGATGTCCCAGACATCCAGCGGAGCCCCTTGCTTTAATCCACAATATTGCTCTCTGGAAGAAGCTCTTCATTCCTCTGCCTTTATTACATGCTCTATCTTAGAAATACTCTCTTGAAATTCTTTTTATAGTTTAATCCACTATTTATTTCCTACCATGTTCCAAACAGTCCTCTTGTCTCCAAATAATCAGTCAATATAATATGCATGATTGTCACAATAATGAATTCTCCGGCACATTTTTTCTTTTTTTATTTTAATACTTTAAGATCACTAAAGTCAGTCTGTGACAAGAGCCTGATCTGTGATGAAGATCTACAATGATGAGTCAAGTATGTGTTTATGAGATGACTGCATCGTGATAATTGGTTCTGTATGAGCTTCCTTTTATCCTTCCTGGCCTCCAGCATGGCCGCGAGCTTTACCTCAAGGGACACAGCAGCATCAGAGCAAATTTACCTCCAGACCTTTCAACCCAAAGCTCTCCATGCAATTATTCACACTGAGCTGACAAGCTTTAAGAAGCAATTTCCTAGTACCCTTGTATTAGCCTCCAGACGGTTTTTTGCCACAAGCAAGGCGGCAGCAGCAGCAAGAGACCTGTTTGGGGAACCCATGATTTGCCATTTTGACTGTGTGCACAGTACGGATGAGACCTTTTCAGACAGGTGCTGGTGTTGGGCAGGTTGCTGTAAGACGGCATCTTAGCAGGTAACTGCACTGTTTCATGAAGATGGCGCAGACTAATTATTCAAGCAATGTGATATGGCAGCCAGACAGCCTCCAAGCCTTGCACTCTACAAAGGAAAGGAGATGGTACGGTCAGGTAATAGCCTGCAGGCTTAGTGGACTCTGAAAACCCTTGTTCGTGTCAAATACTATTTTGTAGAGAACTGATGCATGAGCTTGGTTTGGTGATAATTACGAATTTTCTCTCTTTAGCATCAGGAAAATGGAGAGGATACTGGCACAACAGTAAACTGCTCAGGGTCTTGGAGTCTTTGTGCCAGTTTTGCAGCTTGCCATGATGTAGGTTGAAAACTCAATGCTGTTCTTCAGAAACAACAGTGAGATGAGGATTTCTGGATGAAGCTAAAGAATATGACTTAAAAGGCGATTTAAGAGCATGCAGTGAGCCAGCACTTGTACAAGATGCCTTGCTCTCTCTCTCCCCAGCTTTCCTAGCCCTAAACAAAACACAAATCCTATCACCAAATAAAGGGATAGAAAAAACACTGTCAGAGGACCAATGTGCCATTTTAAGCATCCAGGTCCTACAGAGCTCAAACAGTAATACAACAATAGATTTTAAGATTTTCTTAGTATTTTCACTACTTGTAACACCATACAGGACAGAGTGGAGCAGGGTATTTTAGGGTTTGGGCAGTGGGGGCACAGTGAGGTGTTCTTTTTACAGAATGAAAATATTACTAGTTAAAAGACTGTGACTGTAAAAACAAATTTATCACACAAGTCAAGGAAGGTTTCAACTTGTTGTTTGAGGACAGAGCACAGTTAACGGAGGACAGCAAACCCGAAAGGGTAATTCACTGCATTGGTCGCATCAGCCTATTTCAAGAGGAACTGAATTGTCCTGTGGAAATATCTACTTATCTCTAAACAATTACTTTAGACAGGACACTGAATTTGAGACAGTGTTAGGTGAGATGAATCAACCCTTCCTTTATGCTCTTGTACCTCTGTACCTCCCTTTGCCTGCTGGAACGTAAGGCAAATATTCCCTGTCTGTAATTCATGTAGGGCTGACACTGTTGAATCCTATTCGGTATCTCAGGTTACTTGTGTGTTAATCCCCGAGTCACTTGCCTACAGGGAACCAGCAAGATACAGATATAGCTGAGTTTTGTAAAACAATAATCCCAAACCAGAAAATCCCAGTAACTGAGTTTTTCGTATGTTCATAGAATATTAGTCTACAGGTGTTCTCCACTACCTTCAAACATCACACAGGAAAAAAAAAAAAAACAAAAACACCAGAGACTTCAAATTGAAGCATCTCTTCAAGGACTGTCGACCAGCGAAGCTAGGCTACCCCCAGGCTTTTTCAAATAAGGCACAGCAGGTAGCTGAGACAAGCAAAACTTCAATCTATGCTGCTGTTTTCCTTAGCAAAACATTTAATTTCAGCAAACACACAGAAAAATAATATGGCTGCGTTCAGACCTCGTTATCTAATAAATTCCTTGTTGAACTTTTATTATTCAATTAATGCACAAATATATACATACCAGTAAAGACAGATTAAAAACCAAACAATTGTGAAAGAATTCTGTTGCCCTATCTGCTCTGCCTACTAGATTTTGATCAAAGTATCTTAAAATGTCTTACCAATCTCCTTATAGCCACATCTGGTTTTGCATATTAAAAAAAATTCAAATAGAGAAAGTGACATCTCTTCAGTTTAAAAGAAAACAGTGACATTGAGGAACTTCCTAAAGGTTCAGATTCTTGCTTTTATCCACACTGAAACCTTTTCTTACCCCTTCGCTAAGTGTCCCAGTGAATTTGCATTCCTGTCTAATCATGGGCCCAATAAAGCATGGGGCTGACACTGTCATCCGATTTCTCAGTGAAAAGGCAATGAAGTTTTAAAGTAATAATGGCTCTCCATGGCCTGCTAGGCAAACTGACTAATGGGCCTGGGCTTCGGAAAAAGAAATGCTTCCAATGACACAGAAAGGAAGGTTACAAGACTGGGGATGCATTTTAAAACATACTCACTCAGTGAGAAATTCAGGACAGGGAAAATAGCTTGTTGGAATACTTAAGCTCAGAATTAGAAATACAGAGGGAGTTGAATCTGCTCTTCAGCCTCACACACATCTGCATAGGCAATAGCAAGATGGTTTGTTCAGGGACTGCAGATCACGCAAACAGCATGTGTCTGCCGCACAGGGTACGTGGTTGCTAGCTTGTCCGTAGCTGGAGTAACAGCTGTGCAGTATTTATACTTACAGCAGCCTTCCAGTACCTGAAGGGGCTACAAGGAAGCTGGGGCGGGCGCTTTTTACAAGGGCCTGTAGGGACAGGACAAGGGGCAATGGGTTTACACTGAAAGTGGGGAGATTTAGATTGAATATCGGGAAGAAATTCTTCCTGGAGAGGGTGGTGAAGCACTGGAACAGGTTGCCCAGAGAAGCTGTGGATGCCCCATCCCTGGAAGTGTTCAAGGCCAGGCTGGATGAGGCTTTGAGCAACCTGGTCTAGTGGAGGGTGTCCCTGCCCATGGCAGAGGGGTTGGAACTGGATGATCTTTAAGGTCCCTTTCAACCCAAACCATTCTACGATTTAGCTTTGCAAAACTCCTGACAGCAAGTGAAACATTACAAGCTGGTACTAGACACACCTTGTAGTCTAAAGTCCCAGCCCCAGAAATTATGCTAACAATACCTTAGTTTTATTGAATTCTTTACTCTAGCCCTCAAAGTTATGGACAGGTACAAAGGAGAAAGAACCAGAAGAAGAGCTGGAAGATCATAAATTACACCAAAAGCTTTGCTCGATGCCACCCCACGAGCAAAGGCAGTCTGGGCAGGAAGTGTGGGGATCCACATTGCTCATCCTTGCTCAAGGCTCAGTGAGCTGGAAGCTGCCTGGCCATCAGCAGTGAGCTCCACCTCACTCCTGATGGGCTTTTCAAACGACCCATTATTGCAGGAACCACTACTTTTTCACAGCACAGTCCTGGATGGAAGTAGATAAACCATGGTTCTTTTATGGTATGGCTGTATAATAACACAGCAGTATGTTTCCAGGCAACACCTTCAGATTTCATGTAAATGCTCAGCAGTGAGCAGTGTTGTGTTCTCTTGGGTGCTGCCACTTCAGGTCCTGGTGGAGCTAGTCCCTTAGTCATGTAAGAAGCTCCAGACCAAACACATGACTCAGGTAGAACATCTCTCACTGACTCACCAACCACCTTCACAACTTCTGACCCTGCTGCAGAAAGTCAGAGTGGAGAAGTAGGCACAGTTCTTCCCTCCTCTAGAGAGAAGAGCAACTTCTTGGTTACAGAAGTTGGGAAAGGGAAATATTTAGGGACTTCAGGAGTGTGAGTGGATGTGTAACCTCTTTTTTTTTTTTCCAGGACTGACAAGACGATAGGTATCTTCTGACATACCTCTGCACAGTCTATCTGAGAAGAGGAGGAATGGATCTTGCTGCAGCCACCTCCAGCTTCAAAGAGATCCAAAGTACAGCAGAAGTACTGAGCAGCATTGAACTGAGGCTTCATATCAATTTTTCTCCTGGGAAAGAGGAGGTGAGGAAGGTACACAAGTGTTGGAACAGAGCTGGGTAAGCGTTACTGGCTGAATATATGGGATATAATCAGTGCTTGGGAACAGATTTCCGGGTCCTACTTTCAGCAAACAGCAAGACTTTCCACAAGAAATAAGCCACTGCAGACTGCAGGAACATTAAGACTTTTGTAATGGTCACAAATGCAAATGGTAGTTAATTACCTCCAACTTCTCCCCCTCCCTTTTTTAACACCATGATTATCTGACATTATTAATACGGATTCCGAAACCAAAAATACATTATTTCAGTGCTGCACAGTCATGAAAATATGCACCAAATAAAGGTCAGGCGCTACTCAGAGGAATAGTGAAAACCTGAGATTTTCATGGAATTCGTTTGTCATGGTGGAACACCTTCCTTAAATGGAAAACCAGAGCAATATATTATATATTTCTCAACTTTGGGACATTCATAATAACTATAATACTTCCAGTATAAATCTTTGCTGAAAATGTCACGGAGGAGATCAGGATCTGTAACATCATAGTGTAATTACAATTTAGCAAAAATATTTCTAACTTTTATGAACAAAAATACACTCCCAAGTGTACACTGGCTAGTTGCAACAATTTCTTTTTTCCAGATACTGAACTGGAAGGTAGGAACCATGAATTTTTATGTTCCTGGGTTCATAGAAATACCATCTCACAGAAATACCATCCTTATAATATTACCAAGACCTATGCTGGGTTTCCAGTACCTCAGAACCAGCCAAGTTTGTCTTCAGTGCAGTTTTTTGGTGATCACACCTTCAGGGATGAAGGAAACAAATGTATTTATGTGGCAAGGGGAGTGAAAGCTGCATGCAAGAAGAAAGCTGCTGGTAGGCAGGCTGAAATGGTGAATGCAGAAATAACCTCACGTGTACTCAAGAAAAACAAAACGTTGGCCAAGACTAATGAGGCATTTATCTTCCAGACTAGAAAGAGTAGAAGTTTGTATGTGATGTCTCTACAGTACTTCATCAGATCTCTCAGGAACAGGGTCTGAAATTACTAAATGGACTATCTGAGCAATTAACAGGAAACATGAAGACCTGCGGGAGGGAAGGATGTACCTTAAATACCACCTCTGCTAACCTTAAATGCTTCACTCCAAGCATTCATCCACAAGCCAAAGCCTTTCCATAAGGGGACACAAACAAGAGAGTACTTCTTTTTAATAATGAAAGGTAGTAGATGTACAATATTCTAATGGTTAAAGGAAGTATTTCCCTTTCCTCAGGAAAGTGCTCTAACCACCAGGTCACACTGTTCTGGGCAGCAGCACTTAACCCCGTAAGTACCTGATTTTCACACTTGCACCTGATGACTCATCCATAAAAACACAAGGAGAAAAGCAGCATCATTACAGGTTATAATTAAGCAATTACACAGTAATTATGTATGTTTATCCCAGAAGTCCCCCTGCCCTTACAGTCCTCTGCCTCTGATACCGCTCACACTCACCACAAGCTTACCTGTAACAACCCCACGGGACACCTGCATCTCTCAATTTTCCTGTAACTCTATTAAACAGTCCTTAACAATAACGTAAGAACTAAAGGGTTTTTAACTACATAAGGGACTGCTATTCACCTGGAAGTGCTCAGCCCTCAGTATGAGTTTGCAACATTAGGCATCCATGACATGATCAATTCAGTTTTGCTGGTTTTTAAGCAAGGTAAGGAGCTGCTAAAAGGCAGATACCAAAGCATTGACTCATACTGGAGTACTATTTATAATGCTGAATTAAAAAAAAAAAAAAAAAAAAAAAGGATCTAAGACATCTGAAAGACATTTCTTTTAAAACGAAATGAGGACAGAAAAGGCAGCTATTTTAAAAACTGCTGGCAAAGTGAAAATCTTGTTTGCAGTTTAAACTTCCTGGCAGAAGTCTAAAAAAGATGAATGAGGATAAAGTGAATAATCCTCTCCAGTCTTACTAATGGCAAGGTAATACAACTTACTGCAAGACCTCAATGAATTTTTCTGAGGTACTGAAATGAACATTTTTCTTCCAAGGTTTAATGTAAACTAATCACAGATATTTCAGGTGTAGACACTTAGATACATGACTCAAAGGTAAGCTACACCCCCACACACCTCTCTTCCTATGCCTTCCCTTCTCCTACTTTGAAGTGCAATCTCCAGCTGAGTAGCCCTTCACTACCATAATAGCCATGATTAGCTATTAGCCAGAAGAACAAGACTTCTCTGCATTAACTACCTTACTTAGACCAAGACGTAGATTACATACTCCCAGTTGCTGAGACTGTATTTATTTGTTGTATACAGAATTATTCTACATGCATTTCCTTACTCACTTTTAGTTTCAACTGCCTAGCCCCATAGAGAGGGCAGCCTTAACGAGAGCATAAAGCTATGGATAACACCCTTTGAGCAGAGGTATCAATGAGAAGATAGCAAGCACTGTTAAAATGCTTCACCTGTATCTAAATGTGAAAGTATCAGCAAACAGAAGTGATGGCCTATAACGTCCCTTAAGAAAGGTCAACCTAAGATCACTCGGAAAATGTATTACAGGATTCCTGAATGTTAGACTGAGATGAGAGGTTCACGCAAACTGCCAAGAATGGATAGGAGATATATATTTCCAGTAAGCCGTAGAATGGTTTGGGTTGGAAGGGATCTTAAAGATCATCCAGTTCCAACCCCCCTGCCATGGGCAGGGACACCCTTCACTAGACCAGGTTGCTCAAAGACTCATCCAGCCTGGCCTTTAAGACAGCCAGGGATGGGGCATCCAGTCAGCTGTGGGTAGTTTAAAACACAGTAGCTCAAAACTGTCTGGTGAAGGATCGTGCACCTTCAGACAACACACACACAAAACAACCCCAAACAACGTTACACAATGTGTTTTGGAAGTCAGAGTAAAGAGACTCAGAATTGTAACCTAAGGAAAGACACTATTGTTCTATTTCTTCCTACAAGTAACAGGCACTGAGGAGCAAAAGGAAAACAGTATCTTCCTTTCTGTTCCATAAAACTTTTGTTTTCCCTTTTTTTTCTTAGTGAGACAAGTAAGGACAGAATATGGAGCAGACACTGTCCTCCAAGATATGCAGCACCTGTGTCTATTTTTCATCTCATTCCTAAATTAGTATATATCTGATTCTGGGACTTAAAATTATATGAAAGCTTTTCTATTAAAAAAAATAGAAGTATCTGATTAGCCCTAACAAATCCTTCGCTTCTGAAAGAGGTGCTTTCAGTTCAAAGCAAACGATCTATTATTTCACAGCCAATACCGTGTATATTTTCGCTTTGGCTCATTAACCTAAGCTGGGCAAGCTGTAAATAGAAAGCTCTGTTCTCACTGATTCATTTTTAGAATTAAAACAATGGATTCGGCAAAAGAGGCAAAATGTTTATCATTAGCAATGAATCACTCCAGCCAATGCCTAAAAGACAAATGTTGCTGAAAAATAGTCTTATAATCACACATTGTGAATAGTCTGAATTTTATTCACCCTCTTACTTTTAATACTAAAAGCCAGATTCTGCCTGCTAGAAAAATGTACTGAAGCCAAAACTGTCATCATCTTGTATATGCTATATTGACAGCAGAATTTCTACCAGATTACGCCCTTTGATTTTCACATATCCGTGTGTGCAGATCTGGGCGTGGGAAGGACTTGCAGATTCGCAGTTTGGAAAAACCAAACATGGTTAACTAAAATCTACTCCTGAAGCTGAGATTAGATGAAGTTTCTGTTTTCCTAGACAAAAGCCACTGATTTCCAAGGCAAAACTGGTAACTCCTGATTAAGTTGTTTCAGGGTGAAAAGAGTATAAACATGTCTGTATGATATTGTTAACTGATTGTATCTCAAGCTAATCAGGATTGTCTAGGAGGTCAGAATCTGAAAACAACCCTCAACTCTGTTGTGCTATGTTATCAGGGCAGAACTCACCCCTCCTGGCTAACACACACAAGACAAATTTACATAATGCGGGTAGAAAGTAAAAATTTGTGAAACTTGTAAAAGATCTCCTTTTCACACCCGAGTTCCCTCTCCATCAGTGGATAAACAAAGTTTGTTAATAGTAAATTACATATCAAGTGTAGCAGTTGTACTATGATATAACACAACTTTTTATTGATAAAAATGACACACCTATTACCACAGTTATTTTTCTTTAGTATATTGCTTTTTACATGAGTATTAATGTATAGAATAAATTTATTTCATGGTACACAGTAACCATGAAATAAAGGCCAGAGGAAATACTACCTCAATCTCCTGATGCACACTTTCAGAACTCAGATGAGGAAAACAAGGACTGAATCATGTTCAACCATTTTTGACATAGGATCTGAAGCCAAACAAAGCGTCTACTCTTTGTAGACTTACAAATCAAGTCATCCCAGTATTCAGTCTTCTCAGATGGGTAATTCATATAAGCAATGAATTGCAACTTTCTTGAGCAGTTGAGAAACATAGAAACACAGAATTAGAACACAGGTTGGAAAAGACCTTTAAGATCATCGAGTCCAACTGCAAACTCAAAACTACCAAGTCCACCGTGAAACTATGTCCCTAAGTGCCACGTCTACACAGTACCTCTGGGGATGGTGACTCAACCACTTTGGCCTTCTTGGCAACCTCGGCACACTGCCAGCTCTTACCCAGACGGCTGTCGGCCAACACCCCCAGTTCTTTTTCTGCCAGGCAGCTTTCCACCCACTAGTCCCCAAGCCTGTAGCATTACATGGGGCTGTTGTGACCCAAGTCACAAGGCACTTGGCCTTGCTTGAACCTCACAAAGTTGGCCTTGGCCCATCGATCCAGCCTGTCCAGATCCCTCTGAAGAGTCTTCCTTCCCTCAGGTGGATCAACATTCCCACCCAACTTGGTGTCATCAGCAAACTGAGAGTGCACTCAATCTCCTCATCCAGATCATTGATAAAGATATTAAAGAGAACTGGCCCCAATACTGAGCCCTGGGGAACACCACCTGTGACCAGTTGCCAACAGGATTTAACTCCATTCACCACAAGTCTTTGGGCCTGGCCATCCAGCCAGTTTTTTACCCAGGGAAGACTACACCCATCCAAGCCATGAGCAGCCAGTTTCTCCAGGAGAATGCTGTGGGAAACAGTGTCAAAGGCTTCACTAAAGTCTAGGTTGACAACATCCACAGCCTTTCCCTCATCATTAAGCAGGTCACCTTGTTACAGAAGGTCAGATTAGTCAGTCAGAACCTGCCCCACTCGGCCTGACCACCCAGTTGTCCTGTACATGCTGTGTAATGGCACTGAAGTGTCTCACTGTTGGTGGGACTGATGCTTAAAATGCAGGGCTCACCAAGCAAACACTGAGAACATGAGAGAGAAGGAGAAGAAAACTGAAGCTATCACAATAAAGTCATGCAGAAGAACCTCACAGTAACCAGCAAGTTTGGCATGCCAACATATCTGGAAATGAGAGAGAATGAGACCCTTTCTGTTCATGGTATTTGAGAGGAAAATTAGATGGGTTTAATAGATGGGTATCTTTTCTTTGAGAGGCCCTGAGAAAGATGGATAGGGTTTACAGATAATCAGACACGGTAACTCATTTCACCCCTGTGACGGCTATTTTAAGCTAAATGCTTTGGCCAAAGGGGAGATGTGTAGACAAGCAGCTAAAATGCTGCAGTCCTACCCCTGGAGTCAGTGCAATCACCCTCTGCTTTGAAACACTCACTGTAGTACATAAACCATACCATGTTAGTGTATCCTTGAAACTGAAGGCATCAAAAAGCAGGATGAGTAACTGTGATGATAACTTCTTTTGGAGTTACTTTGTATCCAAGAAGGCAGTATCAATGTATATTTAATAACAATTGCCACACAATAGTATCCACAGCAGAGGAAATGCAGTTTTCAAAACACTCTTATTCCTGATGAATTCAGTGGGGTGTACATCCCAAATCCATGCTCTTTGAAGGCTGGTTTTTGGACTCTCACTTTTAATGAAGCTGTGTTTAGGCAGCAACCCCTGCCTAATAATACCTGAATGCACAGAACCAACAAGACCGGGTGCATCCATTAGTTTAACGGCAGCGTTGGCTGCAATAAGATAATTTCCACCTGAGATGTCTATCTCCTACTGTATCACCCAGTCACTTGCTTTACTTCTATGTGATTTTACTTCCTTGCACCAGGAATATTAGAATAATTCGGTATAATCACTAAAGCAAACATATTGAAAGCAATCAGGAAATCTGAATATTTAACACACTGCTCTAGGGAATTAAAAGGAGCCCTGTCAGCTCAGAATATCCTGCAAATTAGTTCATTAACACCCCTACGAGCGAACACAAAGAACAAGTACTCAACACAGTGTTATTAAATCACAGAATCACTAAGGTTGGAAAAGACCTATAAGATCATCTAGTCCAACCATCAACCCAACACTACCATACCCACTAGACCATGTCCTCAAGCACCACGTCTACATGTGTCTTGAACACCTCCAGGGATGGTGACTCCACCACTTCCCTGGGCAGCCTGTTCCAGTGCCTGACCACTCTTTCAGTAAAAAAGCTTTTCCCAATATCTAATCTAAACCTCCACTGACACAACTGGAGGCCACTTCCTCTTGTCCTATCACCAGGAGAACAGAGCAGCACTTACCTCACTATAACCTCCTTTCAGGTAGCTGTAGGGAGCAATCAGGTCTCCCCTGAGCCTTCTCTTCAGGCTAAACAACCCCAGTTCCCTCAGCCACTCCTCATAAGACTTGTGCTCCAGACCCTTCCCCAGCTCTGTCGCCCTTCTCTGGACACGCTCCAGCATTTCTGTGTCCTTCTTGTAGTGAGGGGCCCAAAACTGAACACAGGACTCAAGGTGTGGCCTCACCAGTGCTGAGTACAGGGGCACAATCACTTCTCTACTCCTGCTGACCACACTGTCCTGATTCAGGCCAGGATGCCATTGGCCTTCTTGACCACCTGGGCACACTGCTGACTCATACTCATCCGGCTGTCAACCAACACCCCCAGGTCCTGTTCTGCCTGAGAGCTTTCCAGCCACTCGTCCCCACGCCTGTAGCGCTGCCTGGGATTGTTGTGACTGAAATGCAGGATCCGGCACTTGTCCTAAATGAAAGCAGAAAGCTCCCCTCAACCACCAAAATACCCTAAGTGTGGCTTCACTGTAGTTTAGATGTTAAGCGTGGAAAGCATGACCTACAGCAGAAGTCTTGCAGAGTAAGTTAAGATACTCTGGGTGGTTTAGGTTTCCATAAAGACATAAGCAACCAAAGTAAAAGATTGGTCTGAAAACGAAGACTATATTAGTATGAATTGCTGCTGAAAAGTTCTATCACAGTACCTGGAAAGCAAATCTGACACTTCTATTCCTACCATCCAAACCAGAGACAGTCATGCAAAATGCCCCACTCCCAGCACCCATGAGAGGGGCCCAGCACCCCGCAGGGCCTCCTTTCCACCTATATTACAAGGGAATGGGGCATTCTTTGAACACTGAGGAACTTTGGCCAACACTGAGCCTTGAATAGTTTCAACAGAAACAAAGTTCATAAGGTAGGTTTGGTTAGAGAGGCTTTGTGTAGCAAGCTCTTGCAAAATCTCATGCCATCGGGTTCCTGAGAAGCACAAACAGCACCTTTGGAGTGCCAGGGCTGGACCATCAGTCTCTTTTCCACAAAGAAAACAACTTCTATAACCCACTGCAACAAACCCCAACTCCCCCACAGCCTGCAAGGATTCTCCTGTGAGAGGGTATCAAATCCTGCTGATTTTTCTCATCCTTCTTAATTGCTTTTTTCCCCAGACCACAAAAGCCCTGTTGCAGGTGTCAGTCCTGGTGTTCCCAGACAGACACGCAGACATTGTTCTTATGAGTTTCATGTTCTTTTAAACCGGTAAGATGTCGCATATGATCAGGGTCAAGGGGGATAGCAATCGCAGGCTGGGCACATCATGCCCTCCTGCCCACGACTGGGAAGTCCATTTGGAAAACATAACTGAAATATTTCAGCCGGAAGGGTGGGAGAGCAATAAGGAATTACAGGCTGATCCCAGGAAATACGTACCCATGTCTGAGCCACTGAAAACAACCTCCAGCACAAAAGCAAAATCAGATTATAAATGTTTTTATATCAGCCAAAGAAATAAGAACATCTAAGTAAGACCTGAATTGAAGAAACAAGCACTAAACTAATTTAGCTTGTTTATTTAGTTTGATTGATTGATTTTTTCTACACCGCTGTATGACAAATACCAATCCTGTAGAGCATGACATGGCACACTGTGAACATTATTAGAGTGCTGCTCCAATTAACGACCACAAATCCTCATCATACAATATTTGTGGAGATGCACCGCTGCACTAGGAATAACTCGAGTATGGTACCAGCTACAGTGAACAGTACTTGGATAGATTCAAACACCTTGAACAGATGTCAGAGTAACCAAGCCATTTTTGCTGATTTTCAAGAAGCAAACCTTTGTCCTTTGGAAACTGTATATTCCAAGTACAGAATGGCAAGCAAAAGAAATGGGAAAGCAGACATCTGGATGGGTTGCATCTGATATACAGCCTTTAAAAATGTAAATGGATGGTGTTTGGCTCCTAGGTTGACTTAAAGCAACATAAATTTAATTTCCTTGTAATCACAGTACAGAAATACATGCTGTTCCTTCTGTGAGCAAAGTCTCCTTTTTTCATTGTTTCTCCTTCTGCTTTTACTTGTGATTATACAAAAGTCGTTATGTTTATTAAGACTGTAATAGCAATTTCAGGAATAGTATCTCCATTTCCTGCAATATGTTTTCAGGAGGAAAAAATAAATACGCAAACACAGAAACAACCAGGGAAAGTTATGAAACAAGTTTATGGCCATATTTGTAAAGCAATTAAAAACACTTAACATATTAGAGAACATCTAGTTCATACTTCTTCACTCCATTTGATTTGAAGGTACACAGTCTGTGCTAAACCTCTCTCCCTCGCCCCCAGTATTTTAATTGCTATCAAACGCTTCGTAGTAAGGGGCTACATTCAAGGGCCAAAACCTATAGCACCTAGGAATCACACACGGATGCCAGTGAAAGCTCCCATTCTGCATGCCGACAAACTCCCAGCTGGAAAAGCAGCCTTGGTGGTCATTCTTCCTGTTAACTTAAAATGAAACAGTTTCAGTTAACAGATACCAGATTAGACTACAAACAGCTATGCCAAGAGTCTCAATATATTTTTGCAGAGTCTCGCTTTTCAGTTCTTTTCATCTCTCTGCACTGTGCTTCATGACAGTCAGAAGCAATCTGACAGTGCTTATTAACTTGGGCTGCCCACTGGGCTTGGACACGACACGTCAGCACCTCCTGGGTGAAGCGCTTGCCTACCTAACAAACACGGTCCTTGCAGCGGCGAGGCACTTGCAGCTGGGATCTGAGCAACACAGGGGGAGAGTTTCAACAGAGAAAACAAGTATTCTGGGGTGAGGCTCCAACAGGGATACGGCACAGCCATTACAGGAGTCAGTCAGCCACAGCAGACTTCACGCTGAGAAACCTGCCCCTCCAGCTAATGTCCCAACCAGTGCCTTGTCGGATTTTGTCCCCTCCTCCTCTCCAGAAACACTAAAGGGTAGGTTTCATCTGTATCTTCAGCAGAGTATTTTCTGGAGTTTGGGAACTAAATCTGGGAGGAAAGTTATTTCTGACACCTCTTTCCCTCTGACACCTCTTTCCCTCTGACACCAAGTCCAGCATTGGGCAAGTCCCTTAACTGGTATGGCCAGCTATGGAAAACATTTTCTTCCTATTAGAAGAGGGTATCAAGTTTTTAAAGTACCTGATAAGAAAAAGAGCTGCAATCAACATCAGGTGCATTTTTCAGATCCCATTCTTCAATACAAGTAAGCATTAGCTTGCAATTATGTGCATATTGAAGAAATAAAATTTCATTATGCCTCTCAAAACCACAACCACAAAAAGAGATACACCCATAACTTCTTAGTGCTACCACCCACAGTAGCAGGGTACAAACCTTGCAGAAGAAGCAACTGCTGCCTGGATTACTTTTTAAACAAGCTAGAAACACTGCAGGGAACAAAAACCGTAATGTTTCAGCCTGAGCACTAACTCTGATACACAGCTGCAGTGCTTGATGATCATCAACCAAAGCCAGCTCTGAAAAAAATTCTCACGAATCAGAAAAAAGAGCCAGAAGAACACAGAGCATACACATATTTTACATTAAAATCAACATGACTATCAGCTTCCTCTGTCTCCTGTACACTTGTGGGCAACTAGTATCTGCAAATCTTCCTGCTCACAGCACTACAAGCTTTACATATTATACAACAACCGGCCGGAAGAATCACAGATTTTCTTCTGTTCCACTGCAGTACAGAGGCTGGAACTGGGCACCCAGGAGAATTCATTTAGTTTTGCTCCAGACAGCTTCATTTCCTCAGGGCAACTTGCAAGTGTAAGAAAAGGGTCTCAGGGCAAAGGCTGAATTTGTTGCCCTGGCAGCTGCTGCAGCAGCTTAACCCGGAGCCTTCTTGCAATCCCTCAAGCCTATCATGTCACCAGGTACCTACACCTGCGCTGTTCACCAGCAACACCGAAGCTGTCATACATGCACAGAACAAGAGTCCTGTGAATGAGCAGTTAATCCCTCCCAAGCAGGAACAAACCATTCTTCTGTACAAGTGCAATACACATGCCCTGTCAGGACCAGTAAGTCCAACGCCTCCAAAACCACACTGGGGGTGCGCTGGGTTTACCAAGCGAGAGGACTGCCAGGCAGCTCTCCTCCAACACGAAGAGAGTATAACGTATAAACCAAATATTGTGAATACTGTAATCAGCAGTTGATTTTGAAAAGAGAATTTAGTTAAAACCTTATACTTCCCACATTTGAGATTTACTACTTTAGTCCCGAATGGGTTGAGACTGTTCAGCAACTCGAGAGACCAGACCATTCACTGCAGAGTTCTGATCTATGCAGCTGAACTTCTGTTATGTTCCTCATCTCTAAGGTGCAGACGATGATGGATACCGTCTAAATATCTACCGCACACAAGAAAAAGACAGAAAAGTTTAACACAGTTTCAGTGAATTTATAACTGGAGGAACACAACATAACATGGAGGAAAAAATCTGTAGCAAGTTGCAAATTTCAAATGAGCTAGGGTTTCCATGTCTGCAAATTTTTCTGAGAGCAGAGCTGAACTTAGTCATCATTTTCTTTTTGAACACTACAGGAAAATCAAATATTGCAGCACGTAGTTTTGTGTCTAATATTGCAGTGAGGATTACTAAGTTGTTCTACAGAAGTTGGTAAGCAGATATTCGCTACTGCTTCAGAGTGAAGCTACAGCAGAATCCAGGGTAGCACATAAGACACCTTCCATCACCTCCTCATAAATGCCAGGCACATTGGAACAGTCAAACCTCACCTCCAGTAGTCTAATCCCACAAAGCTGGTTTCACAAATTCCTCATTAAAGGATGCACTGATGCGGTCCTGGTGCATGTCGTAATAAATATGCTGCCTTGTTTAATTCTGGTATCTTACAGGAAAAGCCAGATCATTGAATAATCAGATTTAGCTATCAGCACAGCAGGAGATCTATGTTTTAAACCAATTTAGGGACTGCAAACGCCATATGCCAGCTGACAAAATCAAGAAACATAATTGACTCAAACGCTATCCTCTTCTGTTCGGCTGTTGTTTATTGCAGGACAATCTAAGAAGCTACCCTACAAGAAAACAGCCACAGTTCCTTCGGTCAGAGGCCACTCAGCTGACAGGCTCATTAAAATGCTTCCATGCACAATCTGCATGAATAAGTGAAGATTAGTATTTAAACACTAGAAAGTTTAGGCATGTTTGCAGAGAGATAAGTCTGGGGAGAGAAGTGAGAGGAAAATGTTTAATGTACAACAATTTCTAATTATTTCTGCCAACAGAGGCTGCATGGGAGTTTCTCCATTGCGTGTTCAGTCCATTCCCATTATGAAGATAAGGGCTCCAGTCTTCTGTTCACAGCCTCCAGTCCCCTGCACCAGATGCAGTTTACTGGGAAGGAAGAAAAACAGCGGCTGCTGCAAGGAGTGGTTAAAACCTGTGCTGCTGTGGCTAGCAAACAGCCTCCACCTTGCTTAAAGCTAGCTCAGTAGGCACAGGGAACTGCAGTCACAATCCAGACTGCATTGCAGATGCACCAGGAGCTTTCATCAGTACATAGGAGAGAAGGCATGCATGGCTGTGACCGCCACCACTCCTGAGCTTTTTATGGATTTCTTACAGAAGATGGTTGAAATTGGGGATTTCAGTTTAACAATCAGAAATCTTTAAGTAACTCAACAAAGGTTTCTCAGGGAAGGTATTCCCTAAGCTCATCTATCCCTCCTGACAAGCAATTACAGCCTCTCATTGCTCAGCTCCTGTTTGAAACTGGCTGACATATAAGGCATAAAGAGGAAACAGATTTGGTGGTTTTTTTTTTTTAAATATGGCCATCCAGCAGAGTTGTGCGCTACAGAGCGGATGATTTTTACTCAGACTAGTATATTGTGCTGGTTTTATGCTTTCATGGAAACCTTCAAATCCGACACTCTGCATTTCTACAGGTACTTTAAGATTCTCTGGGCTGAATGGCACAATGCAAGCATAAATCATTCACTTTTACAAGGTAACAGAAAATTCTCTCTTCTGCAGGGAGTCAGACTGAAACAGAGTTCAAAACAGGTAGGTCAGAAAGTCACCTTCCAAAAACACATTGCCTCTTCCCTTCAGCACACAAAAAACCTCTTAAAAACATTATCCTTTTCTATATGCAAAATACAGACCAGGGCTTCTTTCCAGTTACACTGGAGGTACATCAGCTGAAGAAAGATCAGAGTAAGACCTTGCTCACCTGTGAGTTCATATATATCACCGTAATCATCTTTTTATCAGCACAGAGTTAATGCTAAATGAATTTCCTTACACTACAGTAATGAAACACTATTTATGGCGTGAATAGGAAGAACGAAAGCTACCACACTAAATTAATCTTCTGCAAGTGGTGAACATTCCATTTTTAATACGGCCATTGAGATAGTTTAACCAATATATAATCAGCCATCATGTAAAGCTATGACAAGCAATAAAGTGCAAGTAATTCCATCTCCTTGACCATATTAAAGGCAATGGTTCCTTAAGTATCTTCCAATAGTAAAACCACACAATGAGAATGTGAACAATTGAACGTTAAACTGCTCAAACTCATTTCACTGCCTTGCAATAAGCTGACAGCAGTGATCCATACTGCATCCTATACAACCACAGGAGTTAAAAAACCCAAACCCTAAAAGCACCGGGCTGCACCAAACGAAACACTGGCAATAGCAAATACGATTAGGGCCATCACACGCCTTTGCTGGTGTGGGCACTGAATACACGCAGCAGATGAGACAAGAAATCTGTATGAGGAACACAATACGCAACCGCGTAACTAAAAAGGCAGCCTGTGGTCACGCACGGAGGCTGAATACACACAAAAAAAATGGCCTTTTTCAATTTTTAAGTGTTAGATTTTCAAACTCAGTAAGGGCCTTTTCAGAATAAGAGCTCCCCCCCCCCCCCCCCCCCGCCTTTTTTAACGCAGTTTTATGAAGATTACATGAAAAGGAAAAATCAAAGCCATGATGATACGCAGTATTTACTGCAGCTCACTGTCAACAGTAGCATAGGGAGTTCAGTAACACGAACAAGAAACACAGACAGACTGCCACAGCCACGGGCCATGTCATGGAAGTTTTCTAGACCTTTGCTCCTTCCTGGTGCTCTTGCATTTAGCTTGTCTCCAACCAGTCAAACATCATTTCTGAAGCCTGAAGCCCCGTGCAGAACACATTTCACTTCACTCCTTACTCGGTATTTTCTGAGCCAGACCAGTGCTGCATATAACCACTTTGCTTATGCAGCCAATGGCAATGTTTTCCAACAAGATGTCATTCCCAGTTAGCATTCAGCTGGAATCAATTACAACCTCAAAATTCTTCTATTCAGACCTGCTCAGCTAAGAGCTAATTCCCATGTGATATTTCATTATTCTTCCCAATACTGCACTTAGTTTTTACAGCGTTAAATAAAAGAAACCCTCAATTTTAGATCTGTTCTCTAACATAGCTGCCATCTGATATGATTTGCAGGACAGATCTCAAAAGTTCTTGTTGTGCAAAGCATTAATATTAATTAGTAGCAGACTTGGGACAGGCTATTGCAAAGCTGGGAATTTCCCTGCAGCTGAAAACAAACAACATAATCATGTGTACTTTGTACACTACTTCAACTAGACAGTATTTTTACACCCTGTTCATAGGAGCATTAGGAAAGTGTTGAAAGCTTTCCTACAGTCAAGATACATCAAATCTACTTCTCCCATATCCAGCAGGCATGTTGCTCTGCCACAGAAGGAAGACAAATTGATTCAAAATGACTTGTCTTTGACAAATCTATGCTGATTGTTGCTTACCACCTCACTGTCTTCCAAATGCCTGTAAATTGTTTGTTTCAGTATTTTTCCAGGAATTAATCAGCCTGATCCAGAGTTCTATTCTATACTCCCTGTTCCCTTTAGAAACTAACATTAAGCTGTTCCTTTTTCAGTTTTCCAGAATTTCAGTTATCTTCTTCCTGAAATCAGGTCCCTAACAGCATCAGATGACTTTAGGCAACTGTCATTTGCCTAAACTTTCTATCTGCCATAAGAGTATTTAGGAAAGGCTCCCAAGCTTTAGCCTCTGTGTATGTATGCTAGGCTGCATTCTGACATCTTGGCCTTTACGCTTGTCCAAACAGTCAACCCTGATCACTAAAGAAAGAACAACGCATTTACAACCTCTAGCAACTGTTGGTAACTTTCTAGCCTTTCTGCCTAACAGACAAGTTTTCTTTAGCGATTTCTCTTGCTACTAAAATACTTACAGCGTGTTTTCTTGCTGCAGCTTTGCACCGAGTCCTACTAATAACGCATCTCCATGCAAGTACTATTCTTTTGTAAGACACGTTCAAAAGCTGACCTAGTATCCCCTTTTTGCATGGCTCCTTCAGTTTCAGACTAATGAATAACTTGTAATTAGGCAACGGCACTTATGGCTATCTATTCTTCCCAAGGAACCAGCTTGTATTTGTGCCCTTACAGCGTGTCTTTAAGAAACCACTCAATCTTCGGTCCTCAGACTTCAACAAATTCTTTGATTTTTTTGAAGTACGCTTTCCAGGCCATTGCTTCACAGCCACTTTCATCCAATTCACCACCCTCCTCCACCCAGTCCTTCCTATTACTCAGAAGCAAATACAGAAGACATTCACCAGGAGTTGCTTTCAGCACTGCTCATCAGAAGCAATGCTGAAATTTTGCTGGACTGCGCATGTCGCAATACTATTTTCTGGAAGAGGTGGAAGTATGCCTGAATACTATATGCCCTGCACTTGGGAACACACACGGAAGAGAAACTTGAGGAATCTAAAGAAAACTAGTGTAATTTTTCTTCACTGTACCTGTAGAGGATTTCAACACTGCCTAGTGGATGCCTGAAGGCCTCCAACACACAAAGGAAGAATTTCTTATCTGTCCTTATTTTTCCTTAAATAAACTGTACTTACTCAGCACTTCAGTCATAAAAATTGCTCCACTTACTTGACTTGAGCAGCCAGCAGGTCGAGGGAGGGGATTCTCCCCCTCTACTCTGCTCTTGTGAGACCCCACCTGCAGTTCTGTGTCCAGCTGTGGAGCCCTCAGCTTAAGAAGGATAGAGATCGGTTGGCGCAAGTCCAGAGGACACCATGAAGATGCTCAGAGGGCTGGAGCACCTCTGCTATGGGGACAGGCTGAGAGAGTTGGGCTTGTTCAGCCTGGAGAAGAGAAGGCTCTGGGGAGACCTTACTGCAGCCTTCCAGTACTTCAAGGGGGTTTATAAGAAAGATGGAGACTTTATACCAGGGCCTGTAGTGATACAACAAGGTGAAAAAGCTTTAAGCTGAAAGAGGGTACGTTTAGATCAGACACAAGGAAGAACTTTTTTTAAATGAGGGTGGTGAGGCACTGGAACAGGTTGCCCAGAGAAGTGTGGATGCCCCATCCCTGGGAGTGTTCAAGGTCAGGTTGGATGGGTCTCTAGGCAACCTGATCTAGTGAAAGATGTTTCTGCCCACAGCAGGTGGGTTGGACTAGGTGATTTTTAAACATCCCTTCCAACCCAAATCTTTCCATGATTATGCTAAATAACGTACAACTTTGATTTACAAGTGTGTTCAGTTCCCCTTTATTCAAATACTGAAACCTATCATTTCCACAAGTACGGCAGCATCCTCCTGGAGTAGATTCCAGGCTGAAACAGGAAGGTATTTGGTCCTTAATACCAACTAATCAAAATAGCAACACTTAATGTGATATGTTGAAAGTGAAGAATCATAATGGGAGACTTCAGCTCACTTCCTTTCAATGTAGATCACAAGCATCCCATCATATCAGGATGTGACACTTTTTTGCATTAAATCAGTGACTGTTTCACAGAGCAGCTGGGTAGGAAGCCCACAAAAGAAAATGCAACCCTTGATTTAGTCCTAAATATAGAGTGGCTCTTCAGCTACAAGATTTTTTAAAATCCTGCACGTAATAGCTTCCCAGCAGGAACAGCAGAGGCGAAAAATAAACTTACAGTTACATCCAGCTTCAGAGAGTGCAAATGTGAGTAGTAAGGAAGCTTATTAAGAGAATCCAAAAGGGCTAGAAAAAGAATTTAAAACTTTGCAGGCACTGTGGAGATTACTGGCAGTGATAAGACCAGAAAGACAAAGAAGGTACACATTTCCTATTAAGTAAAACCTGAGAAAGGAAGAAAGGAAAACTGAATGGTTAGAACAGCAGTGTAGGAGTCATGTTACCCTCAAAAAAGCTGAAGTCAAGCCCAAATACACAAAAAAAAAAAAAAAATAGCTCAATATATCATAAACTCTAGCAAATTAAATGTAAAAGCACATCAAGTCAGGCAAAACAAAAAAAAAAATGTGATGAACAACTGGCAGAGACGAATGATAAATCTTTCTTCAAGCACATCAGGCATAGGAAGCCTGCCAGAAACTCTGGGAGGCAACTCATCATCAGAGCAGTAAAGGAGCACTCAGAAGATAAAGGCATTACAGAGAATACACCAGACAGATTCACTGCAGTGATGGCAACAGTACAAGACACTGGAGGGCCTCTGTAAAGAACTGCGATAGACATTAACATTGGTATGAATGGAGAATAAACGGCAATATTTGAGCACAGAAACACCCAGAAAAATAGCCGAAGAGGGAGTATAAGAACAGCATTTGTTCATGGAACCTGGATTAGCAGGCCAGCAACACTGCAGCACATTTATATGTAGTGTTTCAGGATACTCAGATCAGGAAAAGAAGTCTAAAACAAGGGACGGCAACTAGTTCATAATGACGCAGAGATGAGAAAGGCTGGAGAGACTAAACACTAACCAGACAGAGGCTAACCACATTCCTGTCAAACTAAGGATCCGGAAGTTGCAATGAGAACTCAACAGCTGGAGTCCCTTGTCTTCCACATCGCTGCAAGGAACCCTGGACCCGCAACTTGGATACACACCCCTAGGTGCCTGAGTGCTAAACTGCATGGACAGAAGTAATGAAGCCAGTTTTGTATTAAAATGAAGTCACTTTTCCTTGCTACAAAGTCTCACCGAGTTTTGTCACATTACTGCTACAATATTACAACACTTCATCAGAATTCCCCTTCCAGGACCCCTCTCTGCAGGGGGCTCCAAGGCTGTGTTTGAAATCGCAATGTCTGTATGAGCAGATACAGAAGGAACCAACACAACAAATGCTAACAACTAGCCAAGACCAGATGGCACTCAACCCAGGAATTCTGAAGGAACTCAAGCATGAAATCAGTGAATTACTAACACAACGGTATGTCACCTCTCAATTAAAAGTATCTTGGTAGTAGAGGACTGTGCGGTGGCAAAGGTGACAGACTTTTAAGAGACTGCAGGCAAGGCCTTTATCAAGCCTTTTAAGGACACTAAGTACGCAAAAGAGCAAAGGTCCTTCTTGCGCTGGCAAGTAAATGACTGAAAGATTGAGCACTTACTCCTACTCACGTTTCCAATTTTTGCCATAACCCGTGGAGTTCTGGAGATATCTGTGCTGAGATATACAGGACATACAGCCTTCCTGCTCCGGATAAAGGCGTGAGGAGTGCACTGATAACATCCAAAGACACTGTGTTACTCAAAGTAATAAATGAAAAGGCAAACCACAGAAAACTACCTAAAGACTATGAAAAATGGAACAGACAATAAAATAGCAGGTAACCTTCAGTGTACTTAAATCACAAATGATGCACATAAGGAAAACAATCCTAACTGCAGAAAGAAAATTATGAGCTTGAGTAAACCATCACCTACTAGCAGTAAGATCTTGGTAGTTATGATAGACAGCTGCATGAAAATATCAGCACCCTGCTCAGCAAGCAGTTAAAATAGGAAATAAAGTGTCAGAAATCATTAGGAAAGAAATTTCAATAAACAACTAACAGTGTTGCAGAAGGACAAAGAAGAGACCGTTTTGGTCTCCATGGACATCATTCTCTAATAATGCCCAAGGCAAGAATTAGGGCTTTACTCTCCAGAACATCTGAGAGGCCTGATGGACACTCAGAACTGTTTGAAGGAAAGCTTTCAGAAAGTTTCTCCAGAAAGGCTGGGTCACCAGAGTATCTGCTCTGGCACTCACTACGCAAAACCAGAGCATGGTTTAGATCTTAGAAGAGTTCCCCCTCTCTACCCTTGGCTCTTTCACTACTGGAAGTGAAACTTCTGAAACTACCAGCAGGATGGTTTTAGAAGAGCATTTGTGTTAGCATCATTCCCCAAGTCCTAACAGAACAGAAACATTTAATAGGGATTGTTTTATTGATCTGTCTGTAAGCATTTTCCTATCACAAGATCAACAGTGAAAATAATTACATCAACATGTTCTGTGTCCTGACAACTGTTTTTTATTGCAGGTTAACAAATGTAATTAGTTATTCATAGGCCAGAAAAACTGCCAGAAAATCTAATTCTCTTTTTGTCAATTACTCTTCTGAGAGTCACAGTCACAGTGAATAAAAACTGAAACTCTGAAATAACCTCCACCTCCACCCTACTTTTCCATTGAAAGATAGAACTTTTCCAGCTACTTTTATGGTACCAGAAAATTGCAAGCTATCTCTAATCTTCAATCTCTTCCACTACACTCAGTTTTGACTGGTCTGCTCAAAAGCATGTTAAAAAGATCCCTATGCAGGGCAAAAACATTAAACTATTCAGATGATATCTGCCTAAGTAATTAAACCAAAAAGTTCTTACAAAGTGTCAAATAATGTACCAAAAATCCACACATATGGCCCCAAACTTCCAAAGGTAAAAAGCAAATGGAAGCTCTGTAATGGTCAAGGAAAAACAGTATGTGGATAAAATACTGTGAACCACATGTCCAGAATTTCTTCCTAAGCATAACATCTAGCAGCTTAACAGAAAAAAAGCAATACAGATTCTCACACAAAGCCGCAAGAGTTCTGAAGCCACATTTTCAAGACAGACAATGACTACCACAAAATTAAGGACAGAAAAATTAGAGCTGCCAACGCTGCAATTAAACACCTCCGAACAGCCCTTTTTGTTTAAAATTCCTGGGCAAACAGCATCCTCGGTTTGCTCTTCTCACCCTGTAACTGTGTCACCACTCTGCCGCTGTGGGTGTCTGACAGGGCTGTTATATAACTCCCTCGCACCCAAGTGAGTTTTAGGGGAAAAAAATTTAAAAAAATAAAAAATTGAAAACTGGAAGCCAACAGTTTCTCAGATAAGCTCTGCACCTCTGAGAGCTCTATTATGCCATTGCTTTTGGGGTGGATTCCCAGGTATCAAAGCCCCTTTTTCTCCTTTTGCTTCCCGCAGCGCCCAGTGCCAGGCGTTTCCTCCTGCAGCCTGGTGATGTTCTGCCCAGCCCTGGCTTTCTGTGATGCAGACATCTACGTATGCTCTGGTTACCTCCAGTTCACAAAGAAACAATCCTCTCTTGCAGGTCTAGTTCATCCCATCTTACAAAAGATCCCATGAGTCATGCCTTAAAAATGCCTATTTCTTTTCACTGGCTATTACAATAGTCCAGACAATTAGCTTAAACAGAGGAGGCAAAGCTGCAAACATCTGAAGTGAGGCAAATTAATCTCATCTAAAGACGCAGGCTCATGGCTCTGCATGGCCTCCTTCCCTTCCCATTCAGGGCTGGCCTGCCTTAGCTCCTGTTTCCATTCTCCTTAGGCCTCCAACATATGTCAATCCTCAGCCTACAGATCCTGGGAGCTGAATTTAAATTCTTAATAATCTCCTTGCTGAATAAATACATACAGTTTCATAAAAACTCCAGGTTGTTAACCACTATGAAGAATCAAGCACAAAAATGTGCGTTTGAAAACATATGGGAATATCCACAGCAGGATTAAATAAACCTAGTTTCCAGTTTAGAAAGAGGAAATGAAATGGAAATTTAAATGAACCCCCAGTCACCATCATACTCTTCCCTCAAAATCAGTGACTTCTGCGTAAAAAACAAACCAAGTTGAATCCCACAAAGAAGCATAAATTCAGAATCTTATCTGGGGTTCTGCTGCTTTTCAGTCAACAGTACCTAGACAATATCCCATGCTTTGGAGTACTTAAGGAATTACCAAACCAAGGTGAAAATCTGACATTACGTAGAACTCTGTCAGGGAGTTAAGAAGAGGGATCGAAACAGAACAGGACTTAGCAACAGCATTTTCTTATGAAGCATGGTTATGAAAAAGCATTTCTTATGAAATAGCTCCAGTGAACACTGCTATGGTATATGGAAGGACAGTGTAGGAACTGCCCCCCTCCAGCAAAAGAGTTCTCACCAGAGATAGCAAGTTCCTGGTTGTAGGCTGAAGTTAAGTTATCTTCTCAATGGAGACAGAGAAGTCTAATCATGAGAAGGGAAAATGACCCCAGTCAAAACAGAAACAGTCCGTTCCTTAGTGAGGGTGGGTGCTTCCAGCCAGCTGGATCCTTGCAAGCATCAGCAAGAAAGTAACCCTACTCTAAAAAAGGGGGCAGAGTGTTTACAGAGCATTCGGGGTTGGAAGGGACCTCTTGAGATCATCTAGTCCAACACCCCTGCCAGAGCAGGATCACCCAGAGCAGATCACACAGGAACAAGTCCAGGCGGCTTTGGAAAGGCTCCAGAGAAGGAGACTCCCCCACCTCTCTGGGCAGCCTGTCCCAGTGCTCTGTCAACCTCACAGGGAAGAAGGGTTTCCTCATGCTCAGGTTGAACCTTCTGTTTTCCAGTTGATGGCCATTGCCCCTAGTCCTGTCACTGGACACCACTGAGAAGAGCCTGGCCCCATCCTCCTGACACCCACCCTTTAGATATTGATAAGCATTGATAAGATCCCCCCCCCTCAGCCTCCTCTTCTCCCAGCTAAACAGACCCAGCTCTCTCAGCCTTTCCTCAGATGGAACGTGCTCCAGGCCCCTCATCATCTCAGTGTCCCTGCGCTGGGCCCTCTCCAGTAGCTCCTTGTCCTTCTGGCACTGAGGAGCCCAGAACTGGACACAGCACTCCAGGGGAGGATGTTCTCCAGCATCCTTATAGACTCAGTCATCCAAAACATATCGAGCTTCTTCCAGCCCTGTAGTCCACCTGAAAGATCCAACCCTAGCCAGATCCTGCCTTTTATTCATGCTTGTTTCACCTTCGTCTTGTCTCAGCCATCCCTCACACACAGCTGTAACTTCTCAGCTCTCTCTTGTTCATTGGTATTGATCTTTGAGAGTTTCTCTGTCCTCACTTCTGAACTTCATTATTTCACCCTTAACAGATCCTTTTCTCTCACCTGTTTCTCAAAGCCACACATACTCTTCCACTGCAGCACTTGCTTTGTACATAAGCTGTTTCTATCCTCTCCCATTCAGAGCATCCTTCCTCTCTCTCCATGCTCTGATGTGGCAGACAATACCACTCATTGCCACTTCAATTTCCCCCTTTCTGATTTAGAAAACGTCAATATCCAAAACAAGATCGTAAAGTTCTGTTCCAAAAGTCAGAAATATTAACAGCAACTAGGTTAATGTCTGCTCTGAACAGTCCTTTCTCTCTTGCCCATGGCTGTAGGGGTGTCTCATAGCCAGATGCGAGGTTGTAACGAAAAGCAGATCAGGTAAGTGTTCAGTCAGACAGCACACCATCCCCAATGCCCTCAGCCCTTGTTTGCAGTTGTACAAAGATCACTGCCCTTCAACAGAGATACTTTTCCTACATTCCTGCAGACACTTTAGGTGCTGCTGAGGTTTCAGAGTACAAACTCGTGATATTACAGCACAGCCACATTATGACACCCTGAGCGACTTGCTAAGGGCTATGGTTCAGCGCTACCGAAATCCAGTACGTGGAAACTGCAAAATTACTCTGCATTAGTTGGAAAGGCATGTCTTATTTAAGAATTAGAAAAGCAGCATGGGATCTAGTTTCAACGTTTTTTCCCCCCCTTTAGGTTTCAACACCCCGTACACAAAGAGCAAGGAGCAGAAATCCCTGCGGTTTGCTAGCTTGGGTAACTCTTCACAAAGGCTGCAGTCACTGGAGCTCTGTATTAAAAACCTCCTGACCCAGAATTCTGGGCAGCTGCTAATGGGACCAGCAGATGCACCAGCCTTCTGTCAGCTGGTACCTAGGGAGGGCAGATACCCCAAAACTGTCACTCCTGCCTGTCACAGCTGTGCCACTGCCCTTCGCCCCAGAAGGTTCTGCTCAAAAGGTAAAGGGTTTCCCACAGCAGCAGGTCAGCACAAAGCATTAACAAAGTACCAGTTCACAAAAATGACCTGAAGGCGCACTCAGCTCTGCTATATATGTAAGTAACTGGTGATACTAATTCAATTTATTTCTCTACCCAAAGACTATTATTACCTGAAATCAGATCTTTGTCTATAAACATCATAACCTAGCAAACAAACAAAACCAAACACCATCATCATGCTCTCTCGACTGTGCCCCCATCCACATTCCAGTTTTGGAGGGAGTCCCACACTGTCTACATCCCGAAAATGTAACTTCTCAGTTCAATATACTCCAGACCAAGATACAAATCTGAAAGGGGCACAAAGCATGACAGCTAATTAGGGCCTCACCGTTTGGACCCTAACACAGTATTTTTTTCTGAACTCCTTCGAAAAATTGTGTTGAAAAATGAGTGTACTGAAAAGTGTTAGTTAGAGGTTCTATCCTGTAAGAACTTTTTCTAGCAATAATATATGATATCTTCAGACACATGCAGTCATCTGTATTGTACCTTATCCTTGACCAATGAGACTCCTAGACCTCCTCCAGCCATTCCATTCTCTGGTTCTGCATGAACTGGTCCTTCTCACTTCCTTGGGAAAATGTTTATTTTTCTGGTTTGAATTTCAAAGACACCAAAATACCTGGTAAAGCAAGTTTTGGGCCACAAACAGCATTAGAAACAGCAAAACCTCTTCAAAAGTAATAAATAATCTGAAGACAGAAAGGAAACGTGGGGATTTCATAATATCAAAACCATGGTGAACTTAGGCTTCTTGCAGCATGACATTCTTTCTCTCCTTTTCAAGAACAATGGCAGCATGTCCACAGCTATTTATTTCAGTTTTAGAAAGCAGTGGCAGAACACTAAACCATACATCCAATTGTAACATGTCAGTAGAGCCCAAAAACAGATTCTAATACATCATTTGTACGATTCCAGTACCAAGTTAGACCTAAGTACAGCCTTATACACTAAAGGCCACATGCACTTGAATCTGGAGGTTTTCATGAAATTGGATAAAAGCAGGAAAGGAAAAAAAAAACACATCAAAAAATCCTAAACAATCTAATCTTGTACAGAAACAGGCCTTATGCAAACACACTGTGTACTGCAAATGGCATTTTTTTATCTCCACAATATTGAAAATCATTGGCTTCACTCAAATTTGACAGAGCAGCAGAGGTCACAGCTATTGAACATATCTCCTCCTGGTATTATATTATAAATAGAGAAAAAAGAATATAAAAATGCCTCCTGGGAGGGGGAGGTTGTACAGGGGCTCACCATCATTGTCCACCAAGGCTGTGCTACCACGACAGGTTACAGACAACCACTGAAAAGCCTTCGGCGGTTGTTTTGTTACACTCCAAGTTCATCAAGCACGAAAAGCTACTCTTCTCTTATGCTTTGTCTTTTCCTACTTTCAAAACAGAACAAAGTAAAATTTACTTAAAATACTTGCTTTCATAAAACTGAACAATGACAGACTCCGTGGCTTTCATTACTCTGCATCTTTAAAACAATCATGAAAACCACCATTACTCCTAACTCCAAAGCTAAACATCCTGCGCATGAAACCCAGCTCTGTAGAACATTTTAAGTTTAAAAACAAAAGAAGAAAACCAAATCTTTTTTTTTTTTAACCTGTAGGAAAACCCAAACATCTAAATAAAAGTGATGCTAGGAGATACTACCTTTCTCTTCAGGGGAGCAAAGGCTACAATTTTTAAAGTATTTTGTAATTAACTCCCATGACTGTATCAGATCAAGATGGTTTTACCCCAAAGGGCAACACACAATGCATTTTTCTGTCTCCTGTATTAGCAACAGAGAATGATTTTTATACGGCCTTAATATCCCAAAGTGATGCAGTAACAGTCAGAGAGGATCAAGAGGGATGAAAAGTAAAAAATGAAAGCAACTCCTCATGTGAAGTCCTGACGGTGTATGCCTACACTTAGTTACTTGTGACTTGGAGCATACCCTACTGATCTTGCCATCAGCCAGCCCTGTGGCCCAAGGCAGGCACTCACTCTCGTTTGAGCAGAATTACTCCAATGGGCTGCAAACTCCCTGAGCTTTAAGCACCATTAAATGCACTCGAGTTAAGAACTTTCCACAAGGGATCTCTGTGAAGCTATAGAAGACATTTCCTCCTTGCTCATCACTTAAACACTGCTTCATCTAGAGACAAGATCACAACTGTGCTCATCATTACCTAACTTTCCTGCCCCCAAAACATCATTTTCTGAAAATAATGTTACTTGCTACTCCAGTACAATGTTTTACCTAGCACATCACCTTCATTTCAGAAGCTGAAAGGGGCACTCAGTTAGCAGACAGAGGTTGCTGAATAACCTTTATTTGGTTTGGTCATGTAACCAGTATCTCTAAGTCCGCTCCCCTGAGGCACAAAGTGGCAAATAGATGAATAAGCTGAGAATTTTTGAAGACTTGATGAAAGGAAGCCAAGATGGTTTTACATAAAAGGCAAACCTCACATGACTTCACCATAAACTGAGCATTCCCAGTCACATGGGAATGACCCCCTCAGGACTTGCAGTTGAAGGGAATGGAGTTGGAGGCATATCTCCCGCAGGCAACGTCTCCTTACCCTCCATACACAGAGGTGAGCTCTGTGTATGGTGTGTACTGGTGTGTAACTCACCATCAAGGCTAAGAGATCAATGAATATAATATTCTGACCAGAACCTTGTCCTTTCCCCTGCTTTTCTTCCCCCCTTTGTTTCCCCTTTTTATATCGAACAATGTTATTAATCCACTTCTAAAAATGGGAATGTTCTTCTCCAAAATTTGGCAAGGTATGAGGTATCAGAAGTAAAACTTTCCACGCCATGTAGCCGTCTCACATCACCCTGATGTGGGAAGCCTCATCAACTACAGTTTTGACATGAAGAGATTTCTTCATATTAAAAATCTTTGAACACTAGCTGCAATGAGAAGTTCTTACAATTCCACAATCTGGAGAACAGACTCACCATTTGGTTAGGAAGCTAGCGGCAAGTTCATGACTTATGAAATTCTTGTGAAAACCCTTCTGAATTTGACCGAATTACAGGCTTCTGAAACGAACATAACTCATATATTCAGCAGTTATCTGGTAGGATGTGGTTTCACCAACTGCAGCCAGCCTGCATTAGTGCTGCTATCATGTGGCTAGTCACATCCTACCCTTCCACCTCTGGCCAGCTGGAGCACTTTCTCCCCATCCCCCAGTTTGTACCAGCATCAGTGCTTTTGGGATCCCAGTCAGCCATCTCTGAGTCCTGGCACCAGGACAGAAGAGGCAAGGGGAAACACAACTGCACTGCTTTTGGCAGCACCGCTAACAGAACCCCAGCCAAACAGGAAACTGCTTTCTAGGATGCTGCTCTGTGTCAACAGCAAAGCTCTGGAGATTCAATCTGGACAAAACATGTTAATTATACCACGCTCGCTTAAGCTGGTAATAAAAAAATCCCATCTCTCTATGACATTGAACATCAGCATCTTAAAATCATCTTGAGCCTCAAAACCTATCAAATCTGTACTACATTTGTAATGACTACCATTGCTGCTCAGAGACAGAGAAAATAGGAAAATACATAATTAAGGATAAACATAAAAGTAAGGATATACTGAAGGGCCCCAAGGACAGCATGAAGGGAGAGATACAATAACCATTTTGTGCTCCAGATCTAGCAACTGGCACAGTATTAACCAACAAATAGCTGGTCCAAAAGGCTTGTTTGAAACTGTTTTGGAGAGGACACCTTCCACTGGACCAGGCTGCTCAAAGTCTCATCCAGCCTGGCTTTGAAGACAGCCAGGGATGGGGCATCCACAGCTTCTCTGGGCATAGTATGCCAGAAGGTCATATTAAAAGAAAAAAAGGCCTACCTTACACATATTTGATTTTACCAACAAATACCAGAAACTCATCTATCTTGAAGTCAAATCTGAATTGAATACGAAGTAGTTATCTTTAGGATTTTGAGGCAAAGAGGGATATTGTTGTTTCTTTCTAAGATAAATAGTTTTTGAAAAGGACACAAGACTGAAGTGTTATTATAACCTTTAAAAAATCATCTAAGAAACTAGCCATCATGTCATAGCAATGCTACAGTGTGCTGTCTCCTATTTTCATGCGATACATACACATCCCTGCACAAACTGTGAATCTTTGCACAAGTCCATCCACCAGCAAACAGACCAGTAATGCAGATTGCTGAGGTCTACCAAGAATTACTAATCCCAGTAAGAAAATTAGGACCAAGTACAAAAATGTAGAAGGACCGGTGATTTACAAAGCATACAAGAGAATGAAATATCAAGACCATCAAACCTCTACACGGGTAAATTATTACATGGGTAATATGCAGAATTCAAGATGAGTCACCGCCATGTAGCTAACGTTCAAAGGCACACACTTCACTGAGGTACATGGTCCTACCTCGACTGTAGGCTATGAATGGACAACTGCCATTCACCAGTTCATGACAGAAGCTGGGCTTGCTGGCTTATCTATGCAGGCCAATAAAAGTTAAAGAACAGATGTCACAAAACTAGGAAGTTTTAGTCACAGAAATTTGGTTGGAAAGGACATCTGGAGATCTTTAGTCCAGACTCCCATTCCCTTCCATCTAGCCAAGCTCCAAAAACTTCTAGGGATGAATATTACACAAACTCTGATCAAACTGTTCTAGTGCTGTACTACCCTCCTAGTGAAAATTTTTTTCCTAATGTCCAAGCTGAACTTCAACTGGGCCATTTCCCTTGCTATCCTGCTTCATGCTACTTTCTTGCAGGCTCATCAGTTTAGGTATGTCCAACTACTTAAAGAAGTAATCCCTACATTCTTGCTTCCCAAGTGCTGGCTGCTCCACTCCCTCTCAAATCACTTTGCTAGAAAAGAAGCTTTGTCTAGGAAATTTGATGGGGGAGTAGAAGGGTACTTTTGTGCATTAGCTATCATGGGACTGCTGTCCTCAATCCTTGAACAACACCCCATTTTCCCTGAACTTTCTCTTGCAACTACCATAAGTGTAGGGTGCCTTCTGTTACCCTTCATGTTCTGCATTACAAAACAAGTTTCTCCAGCAAACCTCTCTGTAAATGATCCAATTATGTGCTGCTTTCTAAACAGTCATGGTTAGGGATGTATTATGAATCTTAATGCACGCTGGAAACAATACAAAGTGATTCATTGCTTGGGACAACCTACATCTCTCCTAAATGCTGAGGCAGTTTGTCTAGTAGCAGTCTGCAGTGTCCATGTAGCACTTGAGTTGAGGTTGTGCAGAAAGGCTGGGAAGGTAAGGAGCAGAGCTGAGAAGATGGAATTTAGGAGAGAAGACACTGGGTTATTCCAGAAATTGCTAGGTAGAAAACAGTACTAAGCTGTCATGAAGTGAAGTGGCCACCCTAGGTCCCCTTGTATTAAGAAGCTTCTACTGCTCAGCCCCGGGAGTTGTTTTTTGAAAAACCTCCTATTTCTATTATACTAGGTTGCTGCTAAGATTTGGAATCACTTGCTGTGATCAGAATGTTAAGCAGAGGGTTAGAGACAGCCTGTCTCTATTACCAAAACAAAGCATGATGGACTTACCATTTGTTCAGAATGTTTGAACCAGAACTGGAACAGAAACTCCAGTGCCAGTCCATTTTCCTACTGGTTTTCCTTACTTACTGCTGTATACGGGTCAGTGAAACAAGTACTAGGCTATTTCTTTTGACTTAGAGATCCCATAGTTGCCCATAAGTTTCTCTGGGAAGTACACCATGAAAAAACACATCCCACAGTTCCTAAAACTGTGTTTGATACCGCTTATATGTACCGGACATTACCTGTCTTAGCACAGGCTGAGAAACCTGAGCATTAGAGCTAAGTTTAAAAGACCTATCCCAGCAATGTTTGTGATCCTTCTGGCAAGAACTAGCAGTTTAAAAGGTATTTAGCTGGCTAATGATGCTATTAAGCAACTATTAAGGCTTTCAGATGATACTAGCTGCAGGCAGCTAAGTACACATAAAACACCTTGCCAAGAGTGCAGAGATGTTTCTGAAAAGTAGCTGCAGGGTCTCACAAATTCCACACTGCCTCTCACAGAGAAGCCTAATCATTAGTTTATGGGCCACTAACTACCAGGTTTGATGTCTCCTACATTTGCCACCAAATCTGTTTGCAAACACTGTGTTGCCTGATAAGCGTTATCATTTCAAGGACCCAATACCCAATAGTTTGTTTCTGACTGGACACTAATCCTTCCTGCTCTAGAGTAAAATTTCAGAGAAGTCCAGGGAACAGGGGATAAGTTCAGAGATAAAGTCAAAAGAAAATAATTTGGGCTGAGGGGCAAAGCTTTGTAAAAACTGCAAATTGCTTTATGAAGTGAAATTGCATCAAGGGTGTAATCTACCAGCAGGAGAGGGAAAAACACACCGCGTTTACTTACACACATTTTAAACTCTACTGCGGTCTCACACCTTCTCACAATTGTTTGAAGGCACTGCAGCATTACATACGGTTTTCATCTTTGTGCTGCACACGCAGGATGCTTTGTTTTCCATATCATAATCCTGGCTCAGCCCTGGGGGAATCTTACTCCTCCCCAGTGCCAATGCACAATTTTAATCGGGAATCATGCAATTCTTTGTAATTTCCCTAAAGCTCCTGCTTCTCGTTTCAGGCAATTATGTAACCCTTGTTGGGTTTACATTTCAGCATCCATGGTGCAGTACCAGGGAATCGTTAACCATCTCCAGCTGAAAGCCTGGAATAGCATCTGGTGGGGAAAAAAAAGGCAGGGGGTGGCAGTGGAAGGAAGTGGAACTTTGCCTTTTTTTTTTTTTTTTTTTTTAAATAAGCATATTGGTTTGTAAGCTGATCATGATCATTTGATCTTACATTTTCAAGAGCTTGGGATAGAGAGACTGACACAGCTACCAGCTTGAATGCTGAGGAAGCAGCCATGCTGTTATAAACATCATCTTGTCCTGGAATTGTACCTGAGGACCATTGTAACAAGAGACATTATAGTTAATACATTGCACAGACACTTTATTCAATCCAAATATTTTTTCTGACAATAAGCCCAAAACCAAGATTAAAAGCTTGTCTAAAATATGACAGAAGACTCTAAAGTCATAAGTACAAAAGACCACCACTGTTCTGCAATATGCCCAAGACCAGCAGGATGTGGAAAAGTTGTCACTTTTCAACTAGATCCTGCAGTTCTTCATGTACCTGCCAAATAATGATTCACTGGAAAAGAATTCTCAAAATATTGTACAACGATCACGAGAAAGCAATCAGGAGAAGCATTATGGTTTGGTGCATAGATCAAAGGCAAACCAAGGCTGAACTATTGTAAAGAGATCTTCCCCAGGTAAAACAACTGATTGATTTAACATAGAAACATGATGACTGATGTTTAATACACAAAGCAACAGGATAAAATGCTCCCCTTTTCTGATATCAGCAGCCAAGAAATTGTAAACCAACTTTATAAAAGAAATCCAACCCAAACTCTAATGATATGCACATGACCCCAGAGCTCAACTCACTGAACCTATACTAAAAGCTTCACCGAACCCCAGAGGCAGTTGCAGACACCTTGCCAAGGGATGTTCAGCTCGCCCAGAACATCCTGCAGTTTACTGTCCTTCAATGCTGTGTTCCTCAGCCCAAGCCAAAGCCACCCTTCCAAAGCTGACATTGATGATGGTAAACATAATCCAAAACTCATCCCTCCCCAAAACTCCCTACAGCTGGCTTCAGCTCCTTTGGCTGTGCTTGTTAAGATGCTGCAAGCAGCTGCATCTATAAAGGCTGCCCAGCGTAGCCCCTGGGACAATCCTACTGCTACTAAACTTCAACAAACTAAGCCACAGTGTACCAGGCTAGCTTCCTCCACACATGTAAAACCACAATTTAAAAAAATCCACCAACTTAAGAAATAAGGGCGAATGAGAAAAGGGACCATTTTGCCTGAAACACATTTCTTCCAAGATTTGCCCTTGAAAACAGCCATGAACAATAAATTGTGCTTCACTTTCAAATCACAGGATGGGCTCATCGCTGCAGTGAAAACACAGTCAAGCCTGTGCATGTTCAAAAGAAAGCAAGTATCTCTGAAGCCTTATGATTAATGCGACCCTTCTCTGCTCCCTTTCAAAGAAAACAAGACGACTATCAGTATCTTCTGCCGCTCCATCAGCCAAAGAGGCAGGTTTGTGGGCAATGCAGAAGTTCCAGCTTGGGTGGTTAAACACGGCAGTGTCGGTATGATACCCTGCCCTGGAGCTTTCCCTGTACATATGCTTTAATAAACCCTGGAAGTTGGACTAAACTAGACTTAATCCCTCTAAGCCAAGTCTGAACCCTGGGAAGTATATTCTTCTTGTGTGCATATTTCAGACATCACTAATACTAAGATGTAGCTTGTGTAATGAACCAAAGTCATTAAGGGCTCACAACGTATATATATTTTAAAAAAGTCCCCAAAGCAAAAACTGCACAAGTTTAGCAAGGAAATAAATTTATGCCCTCCCATCCTTTATCTTGCCAAGCATCCCAATTTATTATGAATTGTCTCTGTTAAAAAGAATGGCAGGTCTAGCTTGATGCAACCAAACATATCGAACCATACTGCTCAATGTGGCGCAGGAAAATGAGTATTAAGTAAAGGAACATCAACAACATCACACTTAAAAACATCAAGACTAACACCAACATGCATTCATTGGGCAGGCTAGGTTTAAGGAGCTTATAGAAGGTCCTTCTATACAGAATAGCTAAAGTAGTTCAGCATACCTTTTCAGAGCTATAAATAATAAGGTAACACATAGAACAGACTCTCACAAAGACAAAAATACATTAAAAAAAAGGATGGCTGACGAGACTTTCAGCAACTGATGCAGAAACACAGAAGCCATGCATTTTGCCACCAAAGCTCACCCAATTTTTGAAGGGGCTGTCTGGGAAAAAAAGCCGGGAACAAAATAGTTGCCCCAAAACCGGAGCTAGGCAGTGACTAAAGAAGGGGTGTAGAACCTCAAGCGGAGTCCCTTTGTCAGACCAGAACAAAACACCACTTCTTTTTTCTGGCACCATTATGTGTATTTATATGTAAACCCAGTACTATATCCTTAAATTCTAACACAAGGCTTCACTGGACTAATCATTCAAGGCTAAAAAGGATAAACAACAAGTTAAGTGTACAGACTCCCCTGCATCACACAGCTTGGTGTCAATGTCTTTATTAAATCTACAGCAATCTAGCATGAGAGTAACTTTGTTTCAACAATAAATTATTGATATCTCTATTCAGCCAGCAACTATTGACAACTTACTAATGGAAATTCCAGTTACCAGCTGGTTTTCACTGATATTTCAGAAAAGTCTCAGTTCTGTTGATAACATTCTTCTAAATTATCCTTACAGGGAAATCTACCCAAAGAGATTCCTAGGAAGTTATTTACCTGGTCAACTGAACTCCTTTCGTAAGGAAATATTAGTATGCTTACAGAATTTTCTCACAGCCCAGCTCCAATACGTGGCACAGACAGTGGCTAAGCTTCAGTTCTGTGAATTCTAAGATGTGCTGCGAAATGGTCATGGTTAAATTTAGTGTTTCTTTTCTTTCCAGTTACTTTGGAGGCAGTGTAAAAAGAGGCTGTTTTTTCAGCTGAGACCGGGATGTGTTTAAGCAAGCTACATTAGGCAGCACAAACACCTTAAAACCATCATTCACTCCCTTCTTATGAGACTGAATTATTAGAAACTTGGAATATTCAACACAAACACCCTCCAACCCAGGACCAAAACAAGATGAGTGCTTTGACAGTACCGACAGAACATACAGGATAGGGCTGGCTGATACAGCTTTTGTGCTGACAGCTGCAGAGCCCCAGCCAGGCAGGGAGCCCCTGCCAACGTGAGCACACCAGGCAATGTAAGCAACTGACAGAGCATCTCATCAAAGCTGCAACTGGGCCATACAGAGTTTCCCCATTCGAGCCCTCTTCTACAATCCATTCTGTTTGGCCACTACAGAGTTAACAAAAATAAGGACCTCTTTAGAAAATTATATTCATGTGTGCATTCAGCAGTTTATTGGAGTTTGGCAGGATGGGCGATAAAGAGATGGAATATAGGACATGCGCTTTACATAAAACATTTGTTTGGATTTGCTGTATCAAATCAGGATTTCAAAGAATGTTACATAAGAGGAGGGGGAAAAAAATCCCCAATTTGGCCAGGTTCTATAGAATCTGGATGACTGATCTCATTTAAATAAAAGTCTAATAACTCAGGAAGTAGTGCTCGATTGTACTGCAATGTCCTTTTCTCCCTTGTAAGTAGTATTTATAATAAATATTTTTATTTAATAAATATTTAAACAGTAATCACAGGCTTTCCAATCAACCTAGCTGGTCAGAGATTAGAAGACCAGTACAGCTCAGGGCATCTACACCCAGCCTACAGCCCAAGTGCTGCCCTGCATCTGGTTCAAAAGGACGAGTTTAGGTCAAATACTTTATCTAGTTGCCTGGCTTTTATCAGTCTCTCCTATAACTTTTACATTAAGCATGTTTTAGTACCTAATTGATTCATATAATTTTTTAAGTAAATCATGCCTCAAGTGACTTGTAAAGCTATCTGGGCAACTGCAAATTATTGTAAGTGCATTATACAGAAAGAGAATTCAATGTTCCCCATTTAATAATCCCCAAATGGTTTTTAAAGAACATTGTAGGGCTTGTATCATGGAATACAGTTTCTGAAAGAGAGAGCAGGTACAAAGGATAGGCTGCTATTTATGGCGTTCATTAAAAGACAGGTAACTTGCTCCTTTATTTTCCAGCACACTGTTTTCTCTGTTCAACGCTTACAGCTACCCTAGGAGCAAAAAGCAGTTGAGTGTGCTGGTTTGCACTGAGAAATACCACCACCACACCCACTGCTTTATTGCTAACTTGCAAAATGTAGCTCATTTGCTTACGGTGCAAAACAATACTTGAAATCTGGTACGCAGCTTCTCAAACATTGATCCAAGTCTAGTTATTGCTCACCCTGATTTCCAGTAGGCTTACCTGTGCTGACTGCACTACAGCTTTCCTTACAAATATCCTCACTAGGAAACCACAGATTATTCTTATTACCACAACACATGAAGGGATTGAGCACTTCTCCACCTGTATTAGAAATGAAAAAATAATAAATCCAGTAATAAAGGTGACAACAGTCAGCGATAAAGCCTCACTTCACTCAGTAATCCATCAGACTGGGAATACCGTGCAGAGGCACTGACTCACTGCAGACACTGAACTCCAAGGCCAAGCATTTCCAAACTAAGCTAAGTCCAGTCAAAAAGAAATCTTGTGAGTCAGCCTCCAGGCATGCCAGTTCGCATAAGCAGGGCTAGTACTGGGTGACAAAGGGCTTTAAAAAGTGTCCAAAACCTAGAGAGTACTAACAGTGCTTTTTGGCCACACTTACCCTAAGCAGCTATGCCCTGCTCAGTGCCTATGAAAGCAAAGCAGCTGCAGGTATCCAGCTTTTTGCCTAAGCCATAAACTAGAGATGCTAACAAATATCTAATTGCTCAGCTTCTCCTTGTACTCTGTAAACCTCAGTATGATGGCAAACTCCTTCTGGCATTTTAGCAACGGGAGAAAAGAACAATTCTTGGCCTCTCTTCTTATACACCTGTGGGCAGACAATACTATGCAATAGCTTTTTCTTTCGCAGGAGTATCTACATTTCTGCATATAATGAACTACTCCGTTTTATACAATACTCACTTCATCCTCCTAGGAGCTCTTCCAAACACTACTTGACTCAAAACCCACTGATAAGTAGCACTCATGTAACACTGTATAGTAATGGCACTTCATTACAGAATCAATGAGAGGAAATATATAGAATCTGTAGCTCAGATTTAGCCTGAAGATCAAAAGACCCTATTTCTGTGTCTACACCAGCCTCTGAGGAAGAGTCCAATTCTCTCTCTTCCACAGAACTGGATTTATTAGTATGTCTATGTGCAATGTACAACATTTTGTCCTGATTACCACGTACAAAACTAAGCAGCAAATTAATATCCTCCTTTGAAAAACATGTATATTATTTTGTAGCAAATTCCAAGTTAATTCCTTCGCTACTTTGAGACCATGCACTCAGAAATTCACAGCCGTAGACTGAGGGCTGCTAGGCAGCCTCAAAAATAAAATTTTACACTAACGCAGAATCATGACTCACAATATGCTCCCCTCTATCTGCATTCATTCTAGAAAACTGACGAGCTGATGACAGCTGTCAGTTTGTGCTTCTTAAAAGGAAGATCAGATGGGAAACCAGACTGTAGTTTTACCAGAGGTCAAATAAGAAAATACTTCAGAGTTCCAGAGAGCCTGGGGAGCCATGTGTCCAACAGCGATTCTAGTAGCGCTCCCTTTCAATCCTATCTTTGCTGCGATATGTTGACCTACAGTATCTATAATTGCTCTCTGCAAATCACAGAACTGGGACTTTCTTATCTTAGAGCATAAAAACAATCTCTTTTTTTTTCTGGTTAACCAGACTACAACACAATTTACTGTACGTTTGGTTAAGCTGTCCTGAACACATGCATTTTCCAATACATTATGTTTATGCAACTATGACACCTTTCCCCAGGAGTCCTGTAGCTGCAGATAACTGGAGGCTTGAGACGGAGAAGCCAACACCTCAATTATACATTAAAAAAAGTTCCTGCTAGCAGTCAGTATGGAGGCCACGCTCCATCCAATATCAAGCTTACACTTCCACTGCCTATTAGCGCCAAGAATGAAATCACTCTGTAGCAGCGTCCCTGTCCTTTGTGCAGCAGAAGCTGTTCCTTGGCAACCGATGGAGACAACTGAGTTGCCACGGAAACGGGAAAGACTAATTTATAAAAACTCTGAAACAAAGCAACTGTAAAGGCAACCCTAAATGGGGGGGGGGCCCACAGATTTTCTGTATTACTTCCCACAGCATTCCCATCATTAAAACAGCCACCCAAAATTACTAATTGCAATTTTCATTATTTCTGTAAAAGTGGGTTTACAGACAGCTCATGTTCCGTTGCATCAACAGCGAGTAGCTCCTTTCTCCCTCTGCTTCAAGTTGGCAAACACACCTGAAGATTTATACCACAGCTGAAGAGGAACACTTCCCATTTCAGCCACTGTTTGCTCTTTCAGGGAAGAGGAGGGCTGAGGGAAAAAGGCACAGAACAACTGTGTGGGGGTATGCCCGCAATATTTGCAAGCTGGATAAACTAAGTGTTCACATGGTGAAAATGCAGAACAATTGCGTACATCGTAGCTCACTTAAGGAATGAATATTCAAGTTTTTTATTAATTAATATTAGTAAAAAATATTTTATCTTCTTTAGTAATTAGAGAGATGTCTGAAACAACCATCTCCTGAATGCACTTTATCCACATTTACATTTTGTGTACGTGCATGTGTGGAGGGCACACTCAAGGCACACACTTTTATCAGTGAACAAGGAGGAGGGAAACCCCACAACATGCTGCATTTCCCAGGAAAGGAGACTGATACAAGTCTTCAAAGAGAAAACCTATTCATTCAGCTGCCTAGCCAGACAACAACTCCTCAGCACGATCTACTGGAGACAGAGAAGGAGATATGAAGCCAGCCCCAGTATATTTGCTCAGACAGAATCACTGATGGCAGGTAGACCTCGTGCCATGTTGGTTTGTCTCATTCTCTCACACAGTTACTCACTCGCTCCTTGGGGCTTGCTCTGGCTCTTGCTACCTGGGACCTGGCTGTGCATCCGTCTGCAGGTGGTAAGTGGCTGTATCATTTGTTTTATTTTCCATTATTTTAATTACATATTATTAATAGTAGTGGTAACATCGTCTTCATTAAATATTACTGTTATTGGTATTTTTAGTATTATTGGTATCACTATTTTATTCATTTATATTCAATAATTAAGTTCTTACCTCAATCCCCAAGTTTCCTTGTCTTTTCCTCCAATTCTTCTCCTCCACTGAGGAGGGTGGAGGTGAGCGAGGGGCTACACGGTACTCGATTGCTGGCTGGGATTAAACCACGTCATTGCCTCACCTCCACAACAGGAAAAGACTGCAGCACCAGCACCAGCAACCTGAGCCTGTTTTACTCAGCCATAAAATTCCACAAAGTCATTGGACCGGCTTCATAATCGCCATTGCTCTTTCACATTTGATTTAAGCAGACTCATAGGTTCAAAATGTATTGGGCACGGACCAAAATAGTCCATACACTTTATTTCCATGGGAAACTAGACTGGAACTGCAGTCAGACTTGAGCAAGTTTAAGAGAAAATGCATCCTCTTGCTGCTTTCTGCAAATCACAGTCACACAACTGTACTCATCCTCAGCTATTCAGTGAATTATGAAAACTAGTATTCTCACTGGTGACTGTCACCAAGACAGTGAGGTGTATAAAACACAGTGGAGCTAAAGGAAAGCAGCAGCTCTGGAGAAATGTTGCACGTCAGTCGGTTATTGTGAAATACAGAGGACAAAAATACGCATTGCAACTGAACAATTCCCCAAGTTCCCTTAGCTTAACACCTTACTATGTAAACAAATTCTGCACAAATTCCATTAATATTAATGCAATACTGAAGTGGTTTGAGCAATACGGTGCTTGTGAAAAGTTTCTCCAGTCCATTACATTAAACAGCAACAGCCTATTTCCCAGCACAGACACACTCACCTTAACAACCTGACAAGTACTACGACATTCAGCTCCGCTGATTTTTAAAAGCAGAGTAGACATTAAAATTTAAACCTCTATGGCTTGAAGGGTTAGTGTACCAAATATTTTCTATGAAGTTGTCTCCACTATGGAGTTCTAACAGAGCTAGAGTAACTTGGGAGTTAGCCTTAGAGAAACCCAGGAACATAAAACAACACATGAGGAATTTGAGTTCTTTCAACTGGACACCAAAAAGCAGATCTGTGAGTGCAGACCAAATTCACCTAACATAAGAAACTTACCCAGCTATCTCAGAAGTGGTTTTTACTTCAACTATTTGGCTATTCAGATGCCTTAGAGGCACTGTCACCTTAGCAAATGGCCAAAAAAGGTGGGTGGCATACGTTTTTGTATCTTTACAGACTGTGTCCCAAAGTGTACAAAGTTGTTATTAGCATGTCCAGCTGATAAGTCATTCCACTGAAATACATCATTGCACACTGTCCCCTCTTCAAAGAGACAGATGAAGATACACTCTACACTAAGCAGTCCCAATTCTCTTCTGCTGATGACATGGTCCGATCATAAGTCTTCTTGAACTTCCCTTCATCTCAGGGACTCAGTCAATAACACTCCACTTGGACAACTGACAGCACTGTACTTTGAAGACACTTTCAAAACAGTGAATGACAAATCCATTCTTCACTGCCTACATGAGTTCAGTTTACCCACAGAAAAGATCAGAAACCCAATTTGTCATCAAACTATTAACTTACTGGAACAAGGTACTGTCGTGATACATGTTAAATCAAGAATATGCAGTTTACCGCTTATTTTTAAACAGTTCCTTCATTCCTCATCCTAAAACATCCATTCAATTAAGGAACCTTCATCATTCTGAAACACAAGCAAAATCAAACATTCCCCCAGTACCGCTGAAAGTAAGGACTTGCACATTTTTACATGGAAGCAACACTTCAATATCTCCAAAGATCCGCAGCAGTGTTAAAATAATTACTTTGTTGGTAATAATTTTTTCTGTAGCTGAAAAGATTTTAACAAATATTTTGAAGCAAGTGGCAGATTGTCTTTGGAGAGGAAAACCATGCTAGCTAGTTTGGGGTGGTTCCTCCCTAATTCAGCTCCATCACATAAATGCAAACAGTTACACGTGCTATCCCATATATGAAAACCCTTTTCTTATAAAGCCAGCTGCCACAGTTAAGAGCTAGTCCAGGCAGGCTTTGCTCCATACTAGTTCCCAGCAGAACTGAAAAGCTAAGGGAAATCTGAGCCATATCAGCAAGAGGCAGAGAAAAGACGGGGGTCTGTATGTGTGTGTGAAAATCCACCTGAAAAAATAACTGGGATAGCACAATGCCAAGTTTTTGTTCATAGACTATTCTGACTGAAATAAACAAACAAAAAGAGCAGAAAACATTCTAACTCCTTATTTGTCCTTGACAGAAGCAATGCGAGCGCTGGATTGCGGGTGTATGCATACACAGGCACGAAAAAGAGCTCCAACCTGCCCTTCCCACATGGGCAAATCACTGAGTAGCAAAGATTTTTGCAAGCATCTCTGAAGGAATAAAACCTGAACTATGCAGGGTCATAAAGAAGGGGGGGAGGGGGGGCGGCGGAAATAATCACCTTTTCTATGTGGATCGTTTGTATCCTCATTCAGGAAATCACTTTACCTTTACTGAGGAAGGAAAAACATCCCCAAGCCTTTACCTCCCTGCCCCTTACCACAAAAATCTTCCCTATAGGAAGGGAGAAAATTAGGAAGAGAACAGTTTGCCCAGATGTTTCGCAGTGGTGGTAGGTAGCTGATGGCCTTGCTTCTCCTCCATACAATTTAGAGACAAGTGAATGAACTAAGATTCCTGAAGAGAATTTTCACAGGGTATGAAATTTCATGAATGAAAGCAGTACCAAAAAAACCCCCCAGGTTAATTTAGTTTATTATTCTATTGCAGGATGTGTCACAGCACTTGCAACTTGTCAGCATTAGCCCGTTGACTCAGAACAGTATTATTCACAGCACTTAAATCTTCTCTGAGAAAGGAAGTTTGAGAATATGAAGGCTGCAGAAGATTTTCAAGTAATACAGAAAAGAGCCGCCTAAAGGGAAGAAAACCCCAAATTATGGTTTCACTAACAACACAAAACAAAGTTAGGCTACCAAGTCTTTTGTCTGCTAAAACTGTTATTTGAAAAGTCCTCACTTAGCTTGGTGAAGCTGAAGCTAACTCTTGAAACGTGTCGTGTCTGCAATTAGCATCTTTTCAGAATGGCTAAATATCCAAGATAAATACTTGGGTACCTCACAGCCAATGTAGGTGGCAGACAACTCTAAATTGCTACATTTTTGGAAACAGAGCAGCATCTACCTGTGTGAGGTCTCCCTCTTCCTTCTTTGGGGTACATTACTTGGAATTTGCTAGGAGACAGCTGCTTTTCCCTCTGCAGTACCTACCAATAACCCTCCTACTCCCAGGGCTCCTGTAGGAGATTCACGGGACTGTAAATCACTTCCTTTTCCCGACCTGTATGTAACACAGGCTCCCATGTAAAGGGGGCGAGTGACCTTTTTGTGTCTCCTCAGTAGCTCTGTGCTGCTTTCTATAAACTCCTTCCTCCTTGGTGTATCTTCTGTGCTGCATTTAGCCTCACCGTCCCACTCTATGAGCATCATCCGTGGCAACTTTATATTGCCCCCTCAACTTCTGCCTGCACCTCCCCTCACGGAGGGCAGATTATCTCACCTCATGCTCACCTCCATGTCCACTGCTAAATCATCAGCCTCTCCTCTGCATCTTTAAGTGACTGAGATTAAGTATAATTTAAAAAGGAATTATGTACACCTTACTAAAGCCAAAATGTCTTAGTCTTATTTTGCATAAACCTCCTGTTTAACTGTTATCCAGCATGTTCTGCCTAACCCCGATTAGGACTGCAGGCATAAGTAGTGTCTTTGTTCTTTCTAACACAGCGCACACCCACCGTACCTCAGAGAGCTGTTCAGCTCCACTTGACAAGCTGAAAATGACTTGTCACCTTTTCTAATCTGCTTGGAGGTGGGTTTTTTTTTGTACCAAGTTTAAAGACATATTTCCAGGCAGTAATCTAAAATAATACAGAATAAAAGCTAAAGAAAGTTGGCACACGTTTTTAGTGAGGCTTTGTTCTCGAAGAACGGAAACACTTACGGTACAGACAGACTACCATTGACTTGGGATCTAAAAACCTCCCACACACTCTACCTAGGTTCTTTTTAGGGGAGAAAATTTGGAGCTGTAAGGCTGCCTGTCATTTCAGGATTTCAGAATGATGTTAAGTCGTGACAGGCTGCTTAAAAAAAAAAAAAAAGGCAAGCTTGATGACTGCATAACATCATAACGTTCCTGTTCCAATACTACAGCAGGACAAGATGCCACAGTTTGAAACTAAAGGCAAGGGAGAACCTCCACTCTCCAGGGGAGGAACTGGAGGCAGCGGTGAGGAGCTCCAGCCAGTATAGCCACAACACAGGCCATTTTTCAGAGCACCCACCTCTTAGTGATCCTTCGGGTTGTTTGCCTGTAATAGAAGCGGCACTGTTAAAGCCTTCCTCTTCCTACAGGGGTGCAATGTGACATTCAGTTGTCCCTCTCCCCCCCCTTCTGTAACATTTAAGAGAGCAGTTCCTACTGTGTGTTGTGAAAGATGACTGGCATTCACTTGGACTCAGCACAAGAGAAACCAGAGCTTAATTTTCGTTTCTAGGACAGTCCTCCTCCATCTGCAGATAGAAGGGTTCGTTTTTTACAGGGATGCCACATTTAAAAGCTACTCCTCCTACAGTGTCATTGAAGACTTGCCAGAGAATGGAAAGTCTCATCCTTTCATTCTCATCACCCTCCCTCCCTCCACCAACCACCGAAGTATAAAACACAACAGGCTATGTACCAGGACCCACACTGAAATACCGCTGCTTAAACGACATTTAAATGAAGCTGCAATACAACTCTAGTTGAACGCATTTTTCAGGAAGGCGTTATTCCTACAAATACTTTTCATCTATAATGATTCCCATGCCTCTTTACCCATTTGCTCCTTCACTACCACATTTAAAATTTAGTAAATGTTTCAAGATTAATTTTAGCTTCACAGCATTATTTCTTGATCACATCTTAATGAAGTTGCCTGATTAAAAAAAATTCAACTGAATAGCTTTTTGTCAAAAACAAAGTTATTGGATAAAAAAAATGCATTGTGACAAGTACTTTAACTGAAAATGTCAAACATTTATTAACTACTGGAATACTTACCCAGTAGCATCTTATTTCCTTTCAATTCTTGCATTATAGAAATGGAATCCCAGGGTCACGCTAGCTAGTTGCTTAGCATGTCTACACTACGGATACCGAATGGCCATTTCCAGTTTATTTGTTGCTAAATTTAACCAAAAAAGTGAGAAAAAGTAACAATATTCCTATTCTTCCCATTTCATCCCTTTAGATACTACGTCTCTCTCAACCTTTACTCACTGTTCTGAGATCAATCTATACTAATATTAGCCCAATTGTCTTACAATAAGGTACAGAAATTTTAGTTTGCCTACCCCAGTGAAAAAAGCAGATGTCAACGACTGCTCAGAAAGATCCTAATCAACTGCACAACCACTAAACACTTCCTACTTTTATGTCCCATTCTCTTACATATGTGTGTCCACCATCTTAGAGCAATAAGATGTTCAACAATTCTTGCATTAAAAGCCTTCACATACCATGCTCCCTGCACTCTCATCTGGTTTCTGTTCCTCTGTTTCCGATAGGGCTGTTTGATTATTCTTTCCCACATTAGCTGCTTCATATTTGCCTTATTAAATTTTACACTGATTGCAGTCCGTGTTCCCAATTCATCAAGATCACACTCTATTTAAACAGATTCCTCCAGAGTATTCTCAATGCTCCTCAATCTGCCCCAGAACAGATGCGTTCTGGTTTAGAAACTGAAACATCCGAGTATCATTTTTTTTTTCTTTAAAGCCTATAAGCTTTCTCCTTTTTCCCAAATATATAGAACACTGAACGTGCTGCAGCACCGGAGGTATTTTTAAACCCCAAGAATAAAAGAATAGAAATACAATAGCATTTCATATAGTAATATGGACTACTTGGACAACAGGAAATAATAGAGCATTATTTTTTATTTCACGTCTCTCACCCTCCACCCAACTGCTTAGGTGTAAACACTGCTGCCACCATCATATCCCAACAAGGGCACTGACCCTATTCATGCTCATGTAGGCACAGTAAACACTGCACAGAAAACAGACAACTCTGTATCAGAATCATCAACGTCACATATGGGCTTTTTCACAATCGTGAGCTTCTATATTTTTACCCTTCTTATTCTTAAGTGCCAAGACAGAATTATGGCATGCATGAGTTTATTCTCATGTGAACACAGGGTTTCTCATTATCAGCGTCTAGTGTGCCAGCATCATTTCCCGCAACACATGCGTGTTACACTCACCTCCTTCTCAAAGTTATTTCCCCTCCAAGGAGCACGTAAGTATGCCACTTAAACACTCCAGATATTGCATTAGGTTTAACTCAGATTTTGTGTGGGTGTAAGATGCAAACACAGATTTCATACACGGAGAAACAGCAGAAGGTTAAAAGAAATCTTGATTATAAGCATACAAGATGTACAAACAGAACAAAAGAGCTGGACTACAGAATGTGGAAGTGCTCGGGAGACCATCTCACACACAGAACAAACTCCAGAGAAAGCAGCATTTGTCAGAATTTGTTAGATTTTAAATGAATAGGAGTTGTGACTAGAAATACAACAGGAAGTAATACTGAAATACACAAGAGTAGTCAAAAACCTCACAGAAAATGAAGGCGCGTCCTAGAAGACCTTCAGAAACAGATACATGATTCAGAGGCAGATAAGAAATCAAGTAAAGGAACATGAGACAGTGGGATATTTAAGGGACAACTAGAATAAGGTAAGTGTCAAAGGTTTAGCTTTTGGATGCATGCTATACAGCAGCAAGCCCAGTTTGCAATTCAAATTAATGCAGAACAGACACATAACCTGGCTGCAGGGGAAGGTATTTTAAACAGCAAAACTTCCGTTTAAAAATTCAGCATGTGCATTTCAGGCAATGTCTGTATTCCCTGACTTTCAACCAAAGGTACTCTACCCTGGCTATTCCACAAGATGCCCCCAGTCTTCTCCCACTGCCTGGAAGCTTTGAGAAAAAGCACTGCTTTAAACCAAGCCAAAAAGATAATTAAAAGCAGTTCAAACTGAGATTTCACTCTCCAATCACTCAATGAGTAAACATCTCTTACAGTTTTAAGCTGTTAAAGCTCAAAAGAGTTTTAAATAAAAGAATTTTCTGAGATCCAACATTTACTGGAAAACCAAATCCACCAGAACAACTGATTTGGGAGAGGCAATCAGCCCTAACTACTTAATATGAGTTTTATTTTCAGCAACATCCAACTCTGAATTCAAAACCCTATAATGCTTTCCTGGTTCCAGTGGGAGCATACTGCGGTCTCCGTCTTGCTTTGCAAACTTAAACTCCCTTATCTCCAATAATTTCACACCCATCTGCTCGTTTTTATCTTTGTATCAAGTATCGTACCCTGTCCTGCATGCCTCAAGCTCCCGAAGACTTCTCTGCTCTTCTCTCTATGACTTCAAGAATTCAGCCCTATGGAAGAAGCGTGGTTCCCTCCTTGGCAGGCTTGTCAAGCAAAAACATCTCCTTCCAGCTGGTGGTCTGACCTACTTACAAAGGTTTTTTAGGGGAAACACAGATTTTATTAAGTACTTCCTGTAAAGAACATGTGTGTGATATACACCTTGTCACACACCACTAACCAGTGACATTAGGAAAACAGTCTCAAGAATTTGATTTATATATAAAAATCTAAGCCATTTTCAGGGCAGTATTGTCTTCATTCAGTACAATGGAAATATTTTAACCTACTGGTAATTGTATTAGTTCCTAAATCTGATTGAGTCTGGACATTCTGCCCCCATGAACTGGCACGCAGTAGTGGGGACATAGATTCAAAAGAGATTAAGTCAATACTTCCTACAGGATTGAACAAATTAGTTTCAAGCTTAAAAGGGGAATGGAGGGGTAAAGAGGCAGAACGCATTGTACCTCACTGATTTAATAGTACTTAATATTGTTGTCCTTGAACGTCCTCTAAGTCCCAGCTGCACTTCAACCGAAATTCGCAGCAGAAATCCTCAGACACACAGAATAAGGAAACAGAACTGCATCTCCAACTTCCATACGCAGCAGCATTCAAGAAATAATCCTTCTAGAGGTAGAGAGCTTGATTCATCTTGATTAACCTGACGAGCAACCAAGAAGTATGTCATTGCCCTACACTCAATTTCTACAGAAAAAGAACCACAAGAGGCAATTTCCAGACCAAATAGGTAGAACATCCAAAGACACTTGTGTTGCTTGCCACACACTGTAAGAAACAGCAAAGTGCATGGCTTAAGAGACCATAAAGTATTGAAAATAAGTTAAGATGCTCCACATGGACTGCAGTTTCAGAAAAGAAACTGGGTTCATAAAAACTTCATTAGAAAAAATAAGGTACAAAATTGGGCTGTCACTATCTTTTCCTCCACTGTCAGTAATTTTAGGACTATTTTGGTAGTATCAATCATTTTTTGTGGTGCTTAAAAAAAAAAATCTTAGTTCCTATAAACAGGTAGAGAAAAATGAAAGGATTAGGTTCCACAGAAAAGCAAGTCTAGTGACAAAATTTTTTAGGTAGTTTGCCCTCTCAATATTCATCATTCACAGAAGAATTCTCTTCTACAGAACAGCTTGGAAAAAAGGTGACAAAAAGAAAAGCACGTGGAAAGAAATACGTAATCAAGAACATACTTGCACTAAGTCTCAGGTAGGTGTTCAAACATGAGCTTGATTAAAAAGTTATCAGCCTTTAATAACTTGACCTTTTCAAAACAGAGATTGCCAAGATTTTCCCAGTGTTTGTGCAGAAATTCAAGGCCCAACAGTCCAAGGATAGAATTATACTAAAATGCTTACATTAAAAAGCAAATACTTAAATTATACTAAAAATTTTTTGTATTAATAGTATTGCATGAAGTTTATTAGAATTTAATTTCTTAGACAAGAAACATGCTACAAAAACCATGAGAGGAAAACGTTTCTTTCTTTTGATGACGCTTAGAATTCCGCTAAATAAATGGAAATTCTCAATCACCTTGTAACACCTAGTTTTAGAAGGAAAAGAAACAACCCAGCAAATCCAAAATTCACAACCCCTTTTTACAGTCTTACTTCTTCAGAGAAAGGAAATACACATACCACACTTAGGGCGATGAAAAAATATTGCTAACTGTAACAGCTTCAGTGAGGAAAAATATAATCATCCCAGTTTGACAATATACACTGTAAAACCTTCAAACTATCGGGTTCAGCTCATTCAGTGAAAGTGATGAAATACAGCAGCTTAACTGGACGGGTAGCAGAACAGAGAAAGTTTAGGATGACTACTATTTGAAAGCATCACAAAAAGATTTCAGCTGCTGACAGAGAATCTTTATGGTCCTGAGGACTGTGTATTATTGAGCAGTGGAAACTTTTTGAAGACCACCAATAATCTCACACTTGTCTCTGCAAAACAGTCGTACAGCATCATCAGAGAAATCTGCCAGCACTTCTCCAAGCTCTCTTTCACCAAACAAATAAGCAAAAAAGCCACACCCAAAACCATCACCACCAAGACCACATAGTTGGGATGTTTCCATTTGCTCTTCCTCTCCCTCCTAACTAGTCAGCAGTACACAAAGCACAAGTGGATGAGAAGCTCCTCTTATTTATATTGTACATTTAAAGCAATGAAGCAAAGTCCAGATGTAGAGGAAAAGGACACTTACTCTAGTAACTGGTGGTTCTGAATGACCACACCATCTCCTTCCCACTGGGCACCCTTCCTCACACTTACAAAATATGATATTCCACATTTGACAAGTTGGAAACTACTCTTCCTTAAAGAAAAGGCTCCTGACTGTGCATAAACTCTCTCAGGAGTAGCTGTATGCCCTTACAAGGTGGGAGGATCAACTCAACTGATATTTAAAGCATACTGAAGCAGATATGCAAGATTTCACTCTTATTCAATTAATAACAGCTTTTCTTTTGCACAGAATGAAAGCCAATCTAAAGGTCACAGAAGATGGCATCTTTTCTTCTTAATTTTCAAAGTCAGCCTATGGTTCCTAAAGGATGCCAGTTAGCAACCCTGGAAACTCCTATTGTGAGAAAGCTTTGAGAGAGGGAGCAACACAGTTGTCAGTCTCAGCTTAATAGGAACAGACCCTAGACAAGTGAATGAACACACTGCTTTCAATTAGGAATGGGCTTCTGTTCACTCCTTTATAGAAGACGTTATAGGAGTAACAATTAAAATTATTAGTCAATGTCATAACATGACATCAAAACAGCCTACCCAGAGCCACAAAGGTTCAAGGACCTATCACAGCTCTCCTCTAACACTAGGATAATACCAATTGCCAGCAAACTGTCTACCCTAGCATGTCTTTGAATGATTTTACACCCAATTTTGATGCTTTTCTTACTAGTCTAATTTGTAGTGGAAGCCCAGTTCTCTCAACAGGAATTGCCAGAATCTCCGAGACACCCAGAGCCCATTACCGATTACTGAGATGAGCGATTTTCAGTCACTGCTTTTTTTGTGCCGTTTTTCAGACTATCATGTCTTCAATAAAGGGTATTGAGAAAAAAAACCCTCATGCTTTAAGTCCTTCCCCAAAATCAGTTTCAAAATAGCAAAGCCATAAATGGCACACCTTCCAGAGGAAATAAAAAGTGTTTGATTAAATAAACCGCAAGCAGGAGGAGGGAAAGTAAGGTGAACTAAAAGCTGGAGAAACACTCTTTGTTCCTGAAGTGTCTCTCACAGCTACATACACTGTTGATCTGTCAGCATCTCCCAAAAAGCACCCTAAACTTCATGTCTAAAGTTAAGCAGCACAGGTATTTTCAAGGGGGGTATGGCTATCTTCCATTCAAAATACAAGCTTCTACAGTCTAAGCAGAATGGGTTTCAGGCCCCCAGGTGCAATAGTAAAGTACCACCTGAAAAACACGAGCACGTTTGCCTAGGTGTTGCTTGCCCGTTAAAACGCTTGTGTGATCTGCAGAAGCCAACTTAGTTAATGTTTGCTCCCAGTTAGTCAGTTCCTGCACAGCTACCTTTCAGAGAGAATTCACCATGGTTCTCTGGTCAACCAACACCACCCCTGTGGGATGGTGGCCGGCACAGAGCTCCAAAGCCTTCAGTGAGAGAGAGAAGTTAAAGTTACTGCAACCGAGAGAGGTCACACACAAGATAAAGTAGCACTTACTGTCCACATTTTTCAAACTAGGAATAATTTTAAGTTGTATGCGTCTCGAGTGGATTGTAACTACAACTGAAGAACAAATAAAAAGAACATGCACGACCAGTCACTCTTAAAATTAAATGCACCTTCTATATTACGAATGGAATTGATTACAAACACTGATGCAAATAAAAACTACAGAGCACACACAAATTACTCACTTGCTGCACATAAATTTTATTTAGTTTAACATTCTTTTTGTCTAGATTGTTGCTTAACATATGCTACACAAATGCCAAGTAGACAATGTTTTTTTGCGAGTGATCCCTACCTTGTTTTATGCAGGCTTTTCTATAGCAAGGACAATCCAGTTCTAGAGAAAGACATTTGAGATCTTTAATCCACTCTACAAAAGGGTAGATTTGGCCAGGAACTTACTGCAGAACACAGACATTATTATCAAATATTTTCCACTTGTTAAGAACAAAACAATAGAAAAAGCACATTCTCAGTTTAGGTGTAGAAGCAAACAGTTCCTTTCTTTTTCTTGAGTACTTTCTTAAAACAGGGGTATTAATTCCTTATTAAAAACTATAAACATTAGATGCCTCCCCAGAGAGAAGTACACAGGAAAAGGGAGGACTTTTTACAAGGGTTTGTAGTAACAGGACAAGGGGTAACAGGTTTAAACTGAAAGCAGGGAGATTTAGATTGGATATCAGGAAGAAGCTCTTCACGGAGAGGGTGGTGAGGCACTGGAACAGGTTGCCCAGAGAAGCTGTGGCTGCCCCATCCCTGGAAGTGTTCAAGGCCAGGCTGGATGAGGCTTGGAGCAACCTGGTCTAGTGGAGGGTGTCCCTGCCCATGGCAGGGGGGTTGGAACTAGATGATCTTTAAGGACCCTTCCAACCCAAACTATTCTATCATTCTATGATAGGGAGTTTGTGTCAGACACCCCCTTTAGAGTGGGGTTTCAATAAAACCCAAAAACATACTACACTCAATGAAGAAGATTCAAGTTTTTCAGCGCTGTGGTGCTCCCTCCCCTTGCAGCCACCAATTTTAAACACCATTTTAATGGCTTAAAGCACGACTGAGGGACTTGGTCCCATTCCACCATTCGCCTCTCACACGCTTCAGCAAGTTATGTTAAGTAACTGCAGCTGTATTTAATTTGTAAAGGTAATTTCATTTGAAAGAGCATTAAAAAGAAAAATCAGATAGTGACTTTTATTCTGTTATCTCTGCCACTGACCACTTAGCTGTCTGGAGTCAAATCCAGAGCATAATACATAAACTGAAACATCATTCGCTTGGCTGCATCTAGGTTTGCTCAGCTTAACACCTGTTCAAACAAGGTCTCATTATAAACCAGATGTTTGTTCTTCCAAAAGCAAATGCAGGACTTACAAGGTGATAGAGCACTTCTGACCAAACTTTAGTCTTTGTCTAAACATGCACATAGTAAATACCTCGTACAAATACGCACACCATAACACTTCTAAAAATTGCCTTGTTTCACAACTTTGCTGTTATATGTGACCTTCATTAGTGTTCTCCCATTCTAGTCTTGGTGATGTTCTAGAAAGGCACCAGTACACAGAAACCAGAGACCTGAGCTTGCAACACAGCAACCAGGCTCTATCTCCACAGGCAGCTTGTAACCTCGATGCTTGCATTGTGTGTCCACATGCTGCCTTTTAAAAACCCGCATTTTAATGCACACCATACTAAAAATGACACCTTCTGTTAAGGGATGGTTAAAAACCAAACTGAAACAGTGCGGCTACAGTAAAGCAAGACATATTTTAGCTATAAGAAAATGTTCCGTCCCTGCACAAGTACCTGAGAGTAAGTGCTTGCCCTCACGATCTGAATTCCTACAGGCAGCCATTAAACCTACTCATTCTATTTTAATTTTCCTTACACAGCAAAGATGGCAAAGAGAACACTTCAAGACCTCCCTCCGGGTAGTTTTTCATTTTGGCCTGAGCTCATAACAGTGTTAAACACTTCTGAGAGTCCCACCATCTTCTTCAAAACCATTAGCATCTTGCAGGGATGTGACTGTCTCTTCCTCCAGGGTACAAAGAGCATCAGTTCCTTCTACCAGTAGAAAAAGATAAGTATACCCATAAAACATATACTGTTCTAGACACAGTATGATACCTGTACTGCTTTGAGGAATCATTAGTAATTGAACTGTGAGAGTACGCTAAATACAGACCAACCATGTGCTATATGATGAGATTACAGTTGTATGTTGTGCCCCTTTCTGCACAAACTAAACTACATCCTAAAGTTTCAGAAGCATCGAATTCAAAACACAGATTCTGACATGAGTTATAAGGAAATGCAACTAAACCACTGATCTCCCTGCCTGTAAAAAGGAGAAATCTGTTTTAACACAACTAAATCAAATGCATGAAATCCAAAGTAAACACTTACTCAATACTGGAAGTTGTAACTTTCCTCAGGTACCGACCGTCCAAGTACTACCTGCTTCATCAAGACAAGCTCTTTACACTGTCATCAAATTTTACAGGCCACTGTTTAAACTCCTTTTAACTGAGCATAATATTTATTAATGTCTTTTTGAGATACAAATCCAAACATCACAACTAACCAGGCTGTTGGAGGGAGAGCATACAGCTCAGTTCCTCCATGTGCAGTGTCACTATGACAATGACCTCACTCGGATGCCCAGTTAAGGCTCCGACTCCTACTCCTCACTTTTGATTAGCCTGAGGCATCTCATGATAGTAGCCAACAACAGTCTCCATACCCTTTTGCCCACCTGCACTAACCATAGTCAGGACCTGTCAATTTTTGTCATGGATGGACAATTCCAGTGTTGGCCTCATAACATAACTCACAAGAGATGACTGTACGGAATAGCCTGTCTCCCAGTTACATTCCCAAAGAATAATCTAGGAGAGCTTTATTCTCTTATCCTTACAGTAAATTACTTTTCTTGGCTCAAAGCTTTAAGATTTTATTGCTTTTTAAGTTAGTGATGAAAGATTTAATCACAGATTTGTTAGATTTAACCAGTGAACACAGGCTCTTCCAGAACCTTCCAAGCTCCAACAGGAGTCACAGGAGAAGTTACCAACTATAAACACTACTGGAAAAATTTTGGATTTACCATGGATTTCCTCCCAGTAGCCATTCACAGCTTGAGTTCAGCAATAAAGAAATCCATCATCGTGCCCCCAACACCATCTGGGAGATCAGGCTTTTGGCAGAGAAAACTGGAGCGGCGATTGCCTAGCAGCACAAGAAATCAATGACTTCCCCACTCCGGGGTGAGCAACAGGCTGCTCCTGCTGTGCACCGGATCATTCATTTCCCTGTCTGCCAGCAAAGCTGCCCTGTATGTGCAGCAAGCAAAGTCTCCGTTCCACTGGCAGGACACACACCTTCCCCCAAATCCTGCCCCTACCAGTAGGGTCAGGCTGTGCTGTTTCAACTGAACAGCCAGAAAGGGAAGGGGTGAATGCATGTGAAGACACCAGTCTCCTGGCAGAGCCTTTAGACACAAGGGTCTCAGGCCATGAGGTAGGTAACAAATGCCCCAGGACACCACTGATGTAAACTCATCTGAAATCCCGTGACTTGACAAAGGACTCAGCAGAATGTTGAGAACATCAGGGTCAGGAAAACCTCATCTTCTCTTTCCCCTCAATAGTACGACAATAGTATTTGCTACCAGCAATTAGAGCTCCTAAACAGGTGTAAAGGTATTTTTTTGTTTTAAGCACAGCCACTGGAGGGGGGTTTGGAATATTAAAGACAAAAAAAAGTGAGCACATTACCAAGGAGACAACAGGCCACACTGACATCCTTCCAAGCTGCACTGCTCAATAGCTAAACCACAGGTTTACGTACATATACAATACAAAACTATGCATCCCTTTTTATTGGGAGAGTTTGCAGGAACTGGACTACTCACACAGGATCTTCTGTGAAGCTCAGAGCAGATATCACCACCGATCTCCGCAGTTTTAAAATCTCAACTCCTTCCTCAAATTCACTAGCCTTAGCGCTCCCTGGAGCATGAGGCAAGGTAAGAAGGACAGGAGCTGAGTTTCCCCAGACACTTTACCTCTGTTACAGGCAAAAAAAACTTCACATCCCCATTTTTCCTCCAGGTCAAATTTCCCAACAAAGTCAAGGTAATGGGATAATTACAGGCATGTATGCAGTCATCAAGAACTGAACTGGTGTCAGGAGGTTACTGATAGAAAACAGCAGATGGAAGGGTCTTCTGGTCAAGCCAGACTTGGCCCTGATTTGAACCAGTGCCCTGAATAAGCAGCTTGTCCATTAACCAGCCTTCTCTTGAGATCAGAGAGTACTGCTGAAGCTGTTTCCAGAGCTATGCCTGCATATTAACCCCAGGAATTGCAGACACGTTAGGGTCACCACCGGATCTAGTGACTGAGTATTTACCTGTATCAAGTATATTTCGCAGCATCTCCTAATAGTTACACTTAGCTGTTTTTAGCCTAGAATCTGTGAAACTGAGCTGTATTACAGCAGAAGCACCTTGGTCTCTAGCAGCTTCTAGCTTCTCAGGGACACTGTTCGCTCAGATTTCTACCCATAATTTATACCTCTATCATTTCTTCAGTTTAATAATTTACATCTGTAAATGCAAGTATCTGCCTTATTTCTCTAGAGTCATCATTGCTCTAAATCAATCCAGGTCATGCTGAAATTAGTCTTGCCCTTCACCAGGTTAACAGCTTCTCCAGTTTTGCTATAATTAATACATGTCCGTAGATAAATTAAAGTGAAAGACAAAATGAAGTAGGATTACTCTGTAATATTTTTTCTTGTCCCTCCATCCCCAAGTTCAATAAGAAGCTTCTCAAAAGTCTCACCCTACTGCAATTTAATAAATCAGCAAGAGAGAGACATTGCTTGAAGGTATTTCACAGAAGAAATAACACATAACCTGCAAGAGTCTCCTCAGTAAATGTGGGCACCACACATAACCCTACCTGTTTTCCTGCAAAAGGGAAAAAGCTCACTCATTTTCTAAGCTTGCACCTTCTTCATAGTCCATTCTAGCTGCCACGAGATTCATCACTTGGTCACTCTGGACAGCAGGAGGCCTGCATTTATCATGGTGGAATGTGTCCTCACCATTTGTTCTTACAGTTTATGGAAAGGCAAGTACAATGACTCATAAAACTGCTGCAAGAAAAACCTGAAACAAGTTAACAGAATGAGCTTCTTTAAAATGACATCCTTCAACCTACGCTTCCGGCATGCAGAGCCAAAGCCACATCGTGCTTTCGACTGACAGATTTAGAGCTATTATTTATCATAACTAGTAAGACTATCACTGAGGCCATGTAATCCTTCATGATATGTTCCTGAACTGTTCCCAGATCTTAAGCAAGCAGTGGAAGGCCTGGTTCTATGTTCTAAAGAAATGTAATTTTCTGCTATGTGCTATTCTTTTCCTTTTGGAAAATTAAATTTTCTTCATGCTGAGAATGATCACCACAAAAATTCTTACCTGTTTTCCATCTAGTGTGTATAAGCGTTTAACCACCCCTGAATCCAGCTTGATGGCATCGGTTATATCAGTAAGAACCTGTTCAAATGAATGTGCCGTCTTCTTGTTGAGCAGAATCCGGACTGCTTTCCGCGGTTTCACTCCGCTCCTGATGATAGTGACTAGTTTAGGCCTAATGAAATCCTTGTTCTCTTTTGCATCTGGAGTACCTCCTTTAGCGGTGGCAAGAGATGGCACTGAACGAGAAGTAGAAGTTGTCTTAACATTCACTGACCAGTTTGGATTTACATTCTTCGTGTACTCCAGTTTCTTGAAGGGTTCTATGGAACCACATACATAGCTTTCCCCTGTGGAAACAGAAGTGACAGATCAGCAAGTCAGACTGGAAAGGAAGAGATTAAAAAAAAAGGCAAACAAAACCCCCCAGAAAAATAACAAATCAAATCCTTCTCAAATATTGAGAATATTGAATATTATTCTTATCATTTTTGACCTACAGTGCATAAAGTATTGAACCCCTCCCTTCTCTGATACTACAAGCTATAAAATATCTTTTAAAGATCACTTGTCAGCTAACTATTCAGAAAATGCTGTTACAAAATCCTTGAAAGCAGTTCTCAGAAAACACCATCTGCAGTGGGGATCGCTGCTGTCAGTAAGCAGTGTTCATATCTAATCAGCTGCCCAGCCCCAGCACATTAGCACAGTAGTCCCCCAGCCTTCATGCTTAAATGGCCAGCTCCTAATGAAACAGCAGGCCCCAAACACTTCAGGGGAAATAATATGAAATGTTAGCAAAAACGGTAGGTTACAAATGACTTTCTATAAAAGGTGGATGAAAGCATCATAGGAGTTTCGTTAACATTTGATTATTTAAAGCTTTAAGTAGCAGAAAACCAGGATACGTATAGGCAAGAAATCCCACTGTATTATCGACTGGCTCAATGTATAACAGAGGGGGGAAAGGAAGGCAAAGAGTAGTAATTAGAGTTCTCCTCACAACAAATTTACCATACTTCAATGGAAAAAAAAAGTGGACTGTAGCTCTTATTCCTGCTGGAGAAAGCTGATCCAGTTCACCCTCTGGCTGAAAAATAAATAAGTAAATAAAACCAAAGAAAACAATACCAGATCCAGCAAGACCACACCTTCTGGCAGCCTGCAGTTAAACTCCTTTACAAATAACGCAAAATCCTATCCTGAACAATACCACAAAAACATCTGAGATGTTTTAATTCTTCTGGGTTCAGTAGTTCGGTGTATGCTAACAGCATAGAGGCCTTCCTGTTAGCAGTTTAGCCTAAGGTATTAAAATAAAAACAGAAGAAGACACAGTGATGTACCTCTTTGCCAAAAAAGCATGTAAGAACCAAAGATTATCCTAATGATTCCTACCCTAAGGAAAGAGGACTCATAGTCAAATTATTAAAGGAAAAAGAATTAATTACATTTTACTTCTGACACCAATTTTAAGGTTTCAGGGCACCCAACCCAACCCCACAGACAACACAGCACACAAGGAATGCTGGCAGATACACAGTTAGAAATGAGGGGGTGGGGATATCCACTGAACACGAGACCCCAGATGCAACAGGTACAAATCTGTTGGCGTGATGCTCCGAAGGTGAGACAGCAACACACTGTACAGTGATTATCAGAAGGGCAGTGGAAGGACTCCAAAAAGAAGACAAAGACATCTGAGTAACACATGAAGATGGACCACTGAGCAGAAAAGATAACAACAGACTCCAAGTTGGGTGGGAGTATTGATCTGCCCAAGGGCAGGAAGGCTCGACAGAGGGATCTGGACAGGCTGAATCAATGGGCCAAGGCCAATTGTATGAGGTAGCACAAGGCCAAGTGCTGGGTCCTGCACTTGGGCCACAACCACCCCCCGCAATGCTACAGGCTTGGGGACGAGTGGCTGGAAAGCTGCCCAGCAGAAAAGGACCTGGAAGTGATGGTCAATAGACAGCTGAACATGAGCCAGCAGTGTGCCCAGGTAGCCAATGGCATCCTGGCTTGTATCAGGAATAAGTGTGGCCAAAAGGACTAGGGCAGTGATTGTTCCCCAGTACTCAGCACTGGTGAGGCCACAGCTCAAATTCTGTGTTCGGTTTTGGGCCCCTCACTACAAAACGGACATTGAACGATGACTAGTAAGCACTGGAATGCCTTACTTCATCTCCTACACCGTACTTTGTTCTGTTGAATGCTTTGAAGTAAAAGAATCAGATTTTCAAGTTCAGTGTCACCAGAGAAATTGTTCAGTTTAGTTGCACGAAATAATGATTATTTCTTTACAAACAAGTCTTAATATTAAAACTTACTTCTCAAAGGGTAGGTGCATAAGCAAATGGCTATACACGTTGTACCCCGAAGATTTACATTTAGTTTCTTGCAAACTACTTTGGTTCCCCTTCTTGAAAGGGTAGCTTTCCACATGATTTTTAATATCAGCTATATTAAAAGGTCAGCTGTGTTCCTTGTAGTGCTTAACAGCACACGTCAGCTCTTAATTACAAAACTAATTTTGCGTAAAAGAGCATCAAAATACCAATACAATCACTGAAGCTGTAAGATTGTTTTAACATCACTGCACCAACATACATTTTTCCCTTGAAGTAGCTCATGTATCTACAGAATCTGTTGGAGGTAGAGTATTCAAGGCCTTCTAAGATGAAATATCTTTAGTAAGAGCTATTTTGTATAGGAAAACAGAAATACAGACACCTCTCCCATAATGCTTCTGTTTAAGACTGTTTATACTTCAAACAGAGCGCTTGGGCTTATAAACCCTCAGGGATGTTAGCCAGGGATGCAGTTCTCATTCATAGCAGTCGTCAGGTCCAGGCTTGTAAGAACAAAAATCAAATGGAAAAAACTCCTATGCATGAAAAGTATCTTTTATCTGATCTTAAGATCAGTAAACCTTGTTTTGTGGTGATATCCAGCAAACTGTGAGTACTCAAAACACTAGACACTCAAATACGAGCTTGAGTTTCCTAAATGTGAGACTCACCCTGACAGCAGCCAGAAATTTCAATGTCTAGCTTAGTCCTTTATCATCCGTGTTGTTTGTACACAGAGGAAATCTCAAAGGACAGGACAAAAAGCCTTCACCCAGATTTTAATCCTCTCTTTCACCGCTTTCTTAAGGAGAGAAGACTGCAAAGAAGTTTCACAAGGGGCATGGCTCACTAGTTCAATAAATCCACCTTCTGCCTTAACAATTGCTTCCTCACCAAACCTATCAGGTGATGACACAGTTTTGGCTTTGGCTACAGCCTCGTCACAGACAACAGCCTCACCCCTGCAACTTGTACCTGAGGGGAGACAGAAGCTGTGATCTGTGAACAAGCAATACCAGCAGCAAAATGCTTTCCCCAGCCCCAGGAAAATACACCTCCAGGGGTAATCATGCCAAGCACCACCAGCTCTTACTCTGGGTCAGGCCTAAGCACAGACACAGCCCACAAACATTGGCTTTGACTAACCGGCAGCTGGAGGAAGAAGGTGACAATCTCCAAACACTAGATCTGTAACAGAACTCTTGTTGCAGAAGGAAATCTTTGGAGATGCTGGATTAAACAGCAGCACAGAAAAAGACAGCCCACTTAAAATATCTGATCCACTGCAGCTCCCCAGGGGAGCGGAATGAGCACTTCACAGTGCAGTCAGCTGTCACTAATGAAACTTTGACTCTTGATTACAGTATCAATAGTCATTAGAAGAAGAAGGGGACACCCAGATGTTTTGGGATACCTGACACCTAGGAAGAAAAGTCACGACTGAATGTTAGAAAGCATCCCTTTCTTGACAGCACTCCAGCCTCCTCACAGCGATAGGGCAAATGAAACCCACACCACCTTGACCTTAGAAAAAAATACACAATGCTTGTTTGCCAGTTTTGAACCAGGAATCCTACAATCTAAGTTGTGCAAGTGCTCATCTCTTCGGGAAATTCCATGTGGAACAATTGAAATAAACCTCAGCATTGAGAAGCTAATCAGAAAGCTAATCATGTAGAAGGACAGATCCCAAACCATGGTTTATGCTTTGAAAAAAGGCAAAAACCTACTACCTGCAGTTACCCATCTGTCAAAATTCAATGCAGTTGAACCACTAGAGCCATGTAACGCTGAACGATAGTTCTTACGGGTCACAACATAATTTAATGATATGCTTCATGTATTAAAAATGTAATTTTAAAAATAAGATCTGTGTACAAGGTGGCTACTAAGGAGACATCGAATCACTGCCTGTAAGTACTGGAGCTGTCCTAATGCCAGTGTTCGATTCCCTCTTTGGCACATTGGTATTAGCAGCTAGTCTGCTTCCTTCAGCTTGCCGACATTCTCACTACAAGAAAGATCGAGGTGTTATCTCCTGCAAGGGATTATTTGCATTGCTTTTCTATGCTAAAGGCGACTTGGCCTAAAACGGCTTCATAGAGAAGCCAGCTGGTCTCAGGTGAAAACCCTGGAGAAGGAATAGAGAATCCCATTGTAAGGATAGGATTGTAATTATCCATGTAAGCAGGGAGGGAACCACCAACCCTTTGTGAGACAGCAGGATTGCCAATATATTGAAAACAGTGCTGATTCCTCACAGGAGAGTACGTACGAGGAAAGGCAAGTTAATTCACAAGCCCACCAGAGTTGGAGGAACTGCAGCGATCGCACACTTTGGTGGTGAGGCATCCTGGCAAGGATGCTCAGTGCAGCCGTCATTCACCGCAGCCCACGTTCCCAACAGATGGGGCGATAAACAGATTAAGAGAACAGGGAAGGGGCTGGCACCCCCAGCACCCCATACAACAGGCACGCCTGCCCTTCCTCACTTCCACCCTCCGGTTTTATACATTCAAAAGGCAAAAGAGCAATCTCTTAGCAAAAGGACTAAGTGCCCCACCACGCAGAGCAGATTGCAAAAGGAAGATGACCTGAACCAAATAAATTACTACCCAATAGGTCCCAAATGTGTTAGTTAATAGAGCAATAACCTACTTAAACTACATTACTGCTGCCTTGTCTTTCTGCAGGGTCTGAAAAAGAAAAATGCAACAGTGAAAAAAAGATGGACCAGGAAGTAAACATACACATACAGGAAATAAATCTGACCTATTCGTGTTCACCTAGCAATCAGATGTACCAGAAACTTGCAATCAGATCTCCTCAGACCTTTTAAAGGACAACTTCTTCAATTCATTCTTTCTGCTCAGACTAAAAATTTTTTTCATCATCAAAAGCCAAGTGAAAAGACATACTTCCTCCCACTCTGCCACCCAGAGTAGGCAGCCTTGCTACAAGCCAGGTAGGCACTGTACATGCTTAAAAAAAATAACTGGTAAGCACCAAGGAAAACAAAGCATGGGACCTTCCAAGAAGTTGTCGAGCACATAATCACAGAATACTGGGGGTTGGAAGGCACCTCTGGAGATCATCTAGTCCAACCCTCCTGCCAGAGCAGGATCACCTAGGGCAGATCACACAGGAACAAGTCCAGGTGGCTTTTGAATATCCCCAGAGAAGGAGGCTCGCCCACCTCTCTGGGCAGCCTGTTCCAGTGCCCAGGCACCATCAGAGTAAAGAAATTTTTCATCATGTTGAGATGGAATTTCCTGCATTCCAGTTTGTGCCCATTGCCCCTTGCCACTGGGCATCACCGAAAAGCATCTGGCCCCATCCTCTTGACACCTGCCCTTTAGGTATTTATAAGCATTGACAATATCCCCTCTCCGTCTTCTCTTCTCCAGGCTAAACAGACCCAGCTCTCTCAACCTTTCCTCATAGAGAGGTGCTCCATTTCCTTGACCATCTTCGTAGCCTTCCGCTGGACTCTCTCCAGTAGTTCTCTGTCTTTCTTGAACTGGGGAGCCCACAACTGGATACAGTATTGCGGATATGGCCTCACAAGGGCAGAGTAGAGGGGGAGGATGACCTCCCTCGACCTGCTGGCCACACTCTTTTTAATGTGCCCCAGGATACCATTGGCCTTCTTGGCTACAAGGCCACATTGCTGGCTCATGGATAACTTACGGTCCCCCAGGACCCCCATGTCCCTCTCTGCAGAGCTGCTTTCCAGCAGGTCAAATTCCAACCTGTATCAGTGCATAGAGTTACTCTTCCCCAGGTGCAGGACCCTACATTTGCCCTTGCTGAACCTCATTGGGTTCCTCTCTTCCCAAGTCTCCAACTTGCCTGGGTCACGCTGATCGGCAGCACAGCCTTCTGGCATTTCAGCCCCTCCTCTGAGATTTGCGTCAGCTGCAAACTTGCTGAGGGTACACTCCATCCCCTCATCCAGGTCACTGATGACTATGTTGAACAAGACTGGGCCCAGTACCGACCCTGGGGAACACTGCTCACCACTGGCCTCCAACTAGACTCTGCACCCCTGATCACAACCCTCTGAGCTCTGCCATTCAGCCAGTTCTCAATCCACCTCACTGTCCACTCATCTAACCCACACTTCCCAAGCTTATTTGTGAGGATGTTATGAGAGACAGTGTCAAAAGTCTTGCTGACGTCGAGGTAGACAACATCCACTGCTCTCCCCTCATCCATCCAGCAAATGATGCCATCACAGAAGGCTATCAGACTGGTCAAGCAAGATTTCCCCTTGGTGAATCCATGCTGACTACACCTGACCACCTTCTCTTCATTTACATGTTTAATGATGACACCAAGGGTGAGCCGTTGCACCACCTTTCCAGGGACAGAGGTAAGGCTGACTGCCCTGTAGTTTCCCAGGTCTTCCTTCTTGCCCTTTTTGAAGATTGGCGTGACAGCTTTCCTCCAGTCCTCAGGCACTTCTCCTGTTCTCCACGACCTTTCAAAGATGATGGAGGGCGGCTTCGCAATAACATCTACCAGCTCCCTCAGCACTCGAGTGCATCCCTCAGGATCCATGGATATGCGGGTGTCAGGTTTGCCTAGATGATCTCTAGCCAGATCCTCCTCGATGAAGGGAGGGCCTTCTTTTCTCCAGACTCTCTCTTATCTCCAGGGTCTGGGATTCCTGAGGGCCAGGCTTAGCAGTAAAAGCTGAAGCAAAGAAGACATTCAGCAACTGTGCCTTCTCTGCATCCTCCATCATCGGGGCACCCACCTTATTCAGCAGCAGGCCTGTATTTTCCCTTAGTCTTCCTTTTGCTACTGATGAACTTGAAGCCCTTCTTATTGTCCTTGACATCCCTTTCCACATTTAGTTCTAAGTTGGTCTTAGCCTTCCTCATTGCAGCCCTGCATAATCTGACAACATTCATATATTCCTCCCAAGTTGCCAGTCTCTTTCCACATTCTGTAAACTTCCTTTTTCTAGTTTTACAAAAGCTCCTTGCTCATCCATGAAGGTCTTCTGCCTCCTTTGGCTGATTTCCTGTTCATAAGGTCGCACTGATCTTGAGCTTGGAGGACGTGGTGTTTGAGTATTAACCAGCTCTCTTGCACCCCACTTCCTTCTAGAGCCTCAGCCCATAGGATTCCTACAAACAGTTCTTTGAAGAGGCAGAAATCAGCTCTCCTGAAGTCCAGGGATGCTTTGCCCTGACATTGCGTTAAGACACAATATGAATCAACTGGCTAATGGATGAATCTTCTCAAATTCATGAAATAAAATAAACAGTGCCAGAACAACCCTCTACCATTTTATGCAACAGGATTATTCAGCTGTTTGTTTATTAAACAATATAAGGATTGCAGGCATTTCTGCTACAGGATCCAGTCCAAGTTTCACTAACTTTGATAAGCCTGGATCAAGTCCATGGTAAATATCCAGTGTAAATTCAATCCTATAAACAAATGTCCACATAGATTCAGCTCCACAAACATTTAAACAGATACTTCCTAGTATTATTATTATTTTGATTGCATATGTAATAGGCATATGAATCTCTCCAGCCCATCAAGTGCCAGCTGCTGAGGTGACTTAAAAGAAAGAGCATCAGCCCCAGAGCACGTCAGAGACCACGTCAATCGATTCCTACAGTCTGGCCTGGCTGGGCTTCTCACCAGCACTCCTGGAGTTGGTGGCAGGGTCAAGGAGGCAGCAGTAGTAGCAGGTAGGAGAGGGGAAAGCTGAGATAAGAGGAATGAGGTGACAGTGGGAATAGCAAGACCCACATAAAGCCAGGAACTCAATCACAGCCCACCACTTTAGCAAGGAGACATCATCTTTTGAACCCTCCACTAGCAGGCAGCTTCTCTGCTGCATTGAACACAAACTGCCTTCCACCTCTCACAACAGCCTTCCTGCCATCCTTGTGATCCATCGTTCACATCTCCCAAGAGTTATTAGCCAGTTACAGCCATTACCAGATTTTAAAACTGGTCTATCTGTGCTCTTTCAAATTGCTCCTTCCATGAGGATTGCTGCTCCGAGATGATCCCCAAGACATTCATTTTTCATTTTCAGATTATTCCTTAAAACCATTTTTGTCATTAAGCCTACACAAAACGTGCACATACACGTGTTTACAATAGTTTGGCAGTGCACCCAATACTGACGTGTGACAATATTGTTTCCCAGTACTCTCTCACCCATCTTGTGGTTTGGGGTTTTTGGTTTGCCTTTGACTGCCAGTTCTCTGCTGTAGGGTTCATCTTTTGTGGTAGGTATTGTGGAAACCTAAAACAATTTATTCTGGTTCATACCCAAGACTCTGAGGTAATATTATAATCAAAATTAATGAGAAAGGGATGCAGTTCTGGCTATGGATTGATTCTGTGGTCTTTGTCCCACACAGCAGAACTCCAGGAGTAAAAACTGTAAATAAAACTCTTTGTTTCAGAGTCATCCTGCTCATTCCAATCTATTACTGTTCTTGTTACATTGTTCAGTGGTAATTTTGAGAGCAAGAACCATCAGTGCACCTCTGCCTTCAGCTTCAAAGACTGTATACTTTTGGAAAAGCAAAAGGCATTTACTTCTTTCTTGAGACTTTGTTTACAGTTAGGCAATTTAGCTTTAAGAGCAGCTCATCTTGACCGTTTCCACATCATTTGACTGCGCGTCATACCTAGGGAGTGAAGTCATGTCGCATTTGGAAACCATTCTTTAAAGGTAAGCAGGTCCTGAACATCAGGTCTAACACAGAGAAAGTAACCTGAATCCACTGCATTCTTTCCTTCATCTAAGGTGACAGCAGAAGAGAAGTTACCGAGCATGTGAAACTTTACAACATTACACACCCTTTGTCATCAAATTCCAACAAACCTCACATGTCCCAAGTCTTCAAAAAACACCATACCCTGGAGAAGTCATTAGTTTAAATAAAGGGAAAGATGTGTCCGTGCACCTCAAAATAACCTACAGCACCAGCACACACCCATGCCAGCTCTGGACTGTGTGCAGGACAGAACTAAATACTGCTAAAGCAAAACAGCTCCTTTACCATCTTTGTTTCTTTGGGACTATCATCCACACATATATGTATTTAGCTCTGGGATGAAAGACGGTGGCTGCTGTCTTGTTTCCCCCAGGAGCTAGTTGCTTCTCTGTCATTACGTACTGTACGGGCAAGTAACAGTACAGTAACCTTCTCATGGGCGTACAGGCACATTAAACCAACAGCAAATCAAGGCCTTACACATTTACCTTACAATGCAATCACTAAAAACAATGTGTGTGTGTGTGTCCCATAAAAAAGGAAAAAAAAATCATCTAAATTCCTAACAGTCTCATTAAATTACTTCATACAGTAAGGGAATAGTCTCACCATGAAGAAAGCAACGCTTTGTATTTCAAGTCTGAGCACAAATGTCATTTGGCAAGAGGCAAAAATCAAGTGATTTTCCAGCTATTTAAACACAAAGCACAGCTTCGAGCTAATTAATGCTGTACCAGGCTAGCCAAACTCTAATAAATTTGTACAGTAAAGAGGGAAAGGAGCTTACATAAAAACCATCACTAAGCTAATAAGATATGAACCTGTACTCTACAGTGAAGCTCTATGAGGGAAGCAGGCCAAAATAACCCACCTTGCAGGTTTACACAAACAGACAGAAGCCCCCTTTCAGGCCGAACAAGGATGTAGCTCTCCACTTGCACGCCAAGACTGACTTCAGTAAAACCCACAGTGTTGATGGCACAAGCAAATTAGCCTGTCCAACCTGAACTAGATTCAGGAAGGGAGGGCGTGTTCATTGCAAAGGTAAGGAATAAAGTCCCACCAAAATAAAAGAAATCCCAAAGCCCTTCCTTAAAATAAGCTTATGCTCTTGTACTGCCATTCATTTTGACTGACTTGTAACGGGTGTTATTCTTCACTAGGATGCCAAAATAAACCAATCTTACGGGTTGCTGAATTTATTTCTGCATTCAGTTCTTTCTTTACAAAGGCTGTCTCTGACTGGCAGCAAAAGACTCTGCAAATCAACATTAACACCAGTGATGATACCTGCTTCCTGATGAGCATACCAATCAAATAAGCACCACTATTTATACCACTACTGAGAAGAAAACGCACAGACGCTGCTTTTAAACAGATGTTGATTAATATTGGTCTTTCCTCCCAGAAATTGATTTTCTCCACCAATTAAATACTGTCCTGACAAATACAGTTCTAACCCTGCCCTGGAATTCATAACATTGATCTTAAGGCCAGAGTCCTTTCCATTTCACTAAGCCTACGCTCCTAACCCCAAAAACCCTTCCGTGCATGAACAATCCCACCACTCAATTATCTTTTGGAGCATCTTCGCGTTGTCTCCTCCCCTCCTTTTTATGCAAGGAGGATTATCAAGAATATCCTTTTCTCAAAACTTCTTAAAAAGCTTTCCTCTGCTACGGTATCTAAAACAGACAACTCAATGGCAGCTGAACACCTGCTACGCAAAGATGTGCTCCTCTTTGAGGAGCCTCATTCAGCATTACCCTCCTCTCCCCACATTAGCCGCCTTCTGATCCTCTCACTACATCCCGATTCCGCAAGTCCTCTCACACGGTGCCAAAAATGAAAATCACAGAAGAATTTCAACCTCTGTTACAACTCTGAATTGGCTCTCCAGTGGCCATAGATCCATGATTCACAGGTCTGCCCACGGCACGTTGGGGCAGGACGAAAGCAACAATGAAGAAGATTTTTCACCTTTATTTTCTTTGAACACTATCAAGCGCCTGCATTTAAACTTTACAGATCAAACCCAACCTCAGGTATTGCCACGTACCAGTCAGTGCTTTCAGACCTTGTGCATTCTGATGTTTTATACTACGAGCTACTGCCTAGACACAGAAAAAGAAACCCACTGCAAGCCAGAAGCACTTCATGTTGGGAAAGCTACTTTAGCTATTTGTAAAACTTGTAAAGGTGTTATTAATATCCTAGGCCTAATATGCAAATTGATTAATGCTGACAGATTTTGCCAACAAAACTACTGCTGAAAGAGTGATAAATACAGTGTCGATAGGTAAATTAGTGATTGGCATCTCTGATGTTTGACAGTGACCAAGACCCATGAGTTCTGACGGAATCACGGATAATGCTTTATACTGCAGGTACACGAGTTATTTTAAAACAACTTAAGGATGCCAACGGACTGGGGAAAAGGCAAAGGGAAACACTACAGGGAGGAAAAGTTTACGATCTGCCACCAGCTGAACCATGGTTACAATACTCTTCGAACATGTTGCCTACACCTACGCCACTCCATGAGAGGAGAGTATTTTATTTAAGGCGTAATTACTTGTAGGGAAGAATTGGAGCTCTTCACTAGGGACAGAGACTTAAAAAACCCCACCAAAACTGGAAGTTTCACCAGCAAGTATCTTCACCTCTATAGAATTGGGCACTATGGACCCTGTCAAGTTTAACTGACTAAACTCTCATTTGCATTTTTAAATATGCCAGTTCAAATGAAGCATCAGATGTGATCTTCAAGATCTAGGACTATCAACACTGGCTTAACATAAAGGGCAAGGTCAGACACTTTCAACAAAAGGGGAGTAAGTATCAAGGCAACAGTGTTTCATGGCACAATCTAAGATATTCACAATTCTAGTTATACCACTGAGGATCCTTTCTTTATCACTAAGAACCCTACTGTTACCTATTTGCAGAAGACTTAACAGATTAGACAAACAAGCACTGACTCAAACATAACTTTACACCTCCAAATCTTACTGCTGACCTTCTACTAGCTGGTCCAAGGAGGAAATCTTCTTGGAGCCATCAATCGTGTAGATTGTTCTCACTCCCTGGGGCAGATTCACGTTGTCAGACAGAGTTCGGGTCAGATCAGCCAGGAGAGCTTCAAAGGATCTAAACCGGTCAGGGGAGATGGCATATACAATCCCTTTGAAATACCGGTCTCCATTACGATAGAAACGGACTTTCTTGGCTTTTTTCTCAGAACTCAGGGTCTGTAGAGTACGGGTTCGATAAAAGCTGCAGTGGGCACTGTGAGTAGGGCTGGGCAAACCATTTACCCGGGACCCTCGGCCATATCGCTGCGCTTTATCACGCTCATCAAAATGCTCCAGCTCCATATCTCTCCCAAAGGACATCTTGGAAGTTCAACCTACAGGGTGGACAAGAGAAGAGAAGTTTAAGAAACTTACTACATTTGAAGGGAGCTCACTTTGTGACTTCACGTTCTATACACAGCACTTAGAGGATGACATTCCAGGTTGAGAAAAATGTTTGGATGACACCATGCTACGTTCACACATTTGGTTTACAGCTAACTCTCGTGCCATGACACTAAACCTACTTTATAAGTTAGGCTTTTATACACCGTAGAAACACCGCTCAAGAAACCAGCTACTAGCAATATGCAAACATTCAAAAGTCTTTATTCAAATTCAGTAAGGACTCTGAAAATGAGGTGCAAAGTTGAGCTACTGGAAAAAAAGAACAAACGCATCAACTTTCTACTTTTTCTCATGTTATATTCAGGTGATATTTGAGTCCAGTCTACCATCTAGACCATTCTCCCCTCACAGTTGGAATAAGCTGTTTAGTGGGATCTCAAGAGGTGACATTTCAGAAGGGTAACCAGTCACCAACAAGCAAGCAATTAAGGACTTCTCAGAGGAATAAGTGTTGCAGGTTGGCAATGAGAATGAGGACTACCCCTTAGTGGGTCAAGCCCACTGTTCAAAAGTCCTTGGATATTCCAACCTTTGGCTTCCTTACAGTCTAAGCTTTGTAGTAAGTCACTTCAGGAGTCCTTGTGTAAATATATACATACTTTGAACCAACAGAAGTGCTCAAATGTCATGAAAAAACATTAGAGACAGAGGACATTAGTATTTTTCAGTGAGCAAGCTACTTTAGTGCTCTGCAACACTTGCAAGACATTATTTATATCCTAGGCCTAACATTCCAATTGATGAAGGCTGACAGCTTCTTTTGCCCACAACACTACTATCACTGAAGGAGTACAAATTCAGTGTTGATAGGCAAATTAGTAATTGGTGTCTCCCATGTTTGACACCGATAAAACCCCATCAGTTCTGACCAAAATGATCCCTGTTGTTCAGCATCGGCCACACAGATGTAAGTTCACATGTTCTGAAATGAAATCAAGGAGGTAGATGCTTCCATTCCTCTTTATAGCCAACACAAGACTAAATACAACAAATTGCACATGAATCTTCATAAAAAAATGAAAATATGAAAAAAAAAAAAAAGATAGAATGATCCAAAGATTATTAGGTTCAAAACACATTTCATTTAGGAGCCACCTAGATTTGCAGTTGTTTGCAGAACAGCAAAGCACAGTAAGTTTATTTATAGCACAGCTACATGGATCTAATTTAGACATGGACTCTCTTACTGATTTCCAATGAAAAGAAAAAAAAATAGCAAGCACGAGCTTTGCATCAACCACTCATAATGGTGTGGTCATTAATTAAAAAAAAAATTCAGACCAGCTGTAAAATAGTAGGAGGAAATGCAGAAAGACCTATGGGCGCTCTTTAGCTTACAGAAGTTTGTATGATACAGCTGGACCCCGACGCTGCAAAGCTGGGGGGACGTGCTCAGCAACTCGGGTTCACGTGCCTGCCTGGGACAAGCACCTGAGGCTAACCACGGCAAGGGTGGGGCATTGGTGGGCATGATTTACCCTGCTCTGGTTACAGCTCGCAGCTCATTCTGTTACCCTGGCACAGGATCAAGTGCTTAGGTATATATGCGAGGTTTGTATTTGTAGATACTCTAAAGGTACCTAACATACATATAAGGGGCAGTACATGTGTGTGCATATGTACACATAAAAGAAAAACATTAATCTATGCTTTCCTCCTCAGTTTATACAAACACACAGACCCCACTTCAGCGGAAAGAACGTTTGGCGTGGCACTCGCTCTATAGCTTAAATACAAACCAGCATAGGACCAAGGTTATACCACCACTGTTTCCATCTTAAAAACTTGTGTCAGTTGTTTTACTTCATCTCTAATTCCAGTGACAACCTGTTATTCAGATTTAAACAACCCCAGAACTCACAATTTGGAAACCGTATCTCAAAAGCAATGACAGTGCCAAGAAAAAAGGGTTTTTCTTAGCTCTGTCATTGCATTTGCTCAAACCATCTCAAACATACACACAGCAGAAATAAAGGAAAAAAGCAAGTTTACACGAAATGCACTTTTAAAAGAGACTTTCAGCTTTACTACTTTTGGATGGGGGGGGGGGGGGGGAGGAAGAAGCGCGAGTCACAGCCCTTTCTTCCGCACGCTTATGCTTTAATCAATGATGGCTGTATTTCCCAATTACGCCCTTTAAATCAGAAATACAGCTCCCCTTGAACACCAGCCCTGCTATTTACTGAAAAAGGCTGTTCAAACCACAAGGTCAGAGCACACAAAGAAACCCTAAACAACCTGATCAGACGTTTCCCCATGTATGCGGGTATAAATAAATACTCATATACGTACAGACACTGAAAAATAAAAGGACACACCTCTGGAAAACCACCATGGCCAGCACTTCACACCCTATGTGTCTGCTAAGGAATTATCTGTGTGGGTGAGCAATTACACAGAACAATCATTCACGATGATAAAGCCGAAATACATCATGCAGCGCTGTGCCTGGTACCCTGGGAAGACCATCCAGGGGCCAAGCAGCAGACTGACAGTAATACTAAGTCATTGCGGGGTGGGGAGAACGTGGATCCATGCGGCAGCGCCTTCAGGAAAAAAAAAAAAAAATGGTTTGATTCTTCTGGAGTAGGAAAAACGTGGTTGAAACGCGCTGAAGGTGGCATGGAGCTCTTGAGCCCGGCTGCAGGCCGGCAGCGCGGGGCGAGGGCGGCAGAACCGAGGTGCGTTCAGCCTCCGGGTGCGCCCAAGCAGCGCCGAGGGGAAGCACCTGGCGCGCTCCGTCGGGCTGCCAGGGGCCCCGCCGCCTGCTCCACAACGCCCCACGCTCCCGCACACCGGTACCCGCCGCCCGCCGGGAAACGGGCGCTGCGGCGCTCGGCCGAGGCCGCCGCCCCACACAATGGGCACAGGTGCACCGCGCCGCGGTGGGCGCCCACCGGCCGCGCCCCACCGGCCGCGCCTCAGAGGCCCCGCAGCTCCCCCGTGCAGGAGACGGGAAGCCCCCGGCCCGCGCCCCGCCGCTCACCTGTTCTACCGCAGCCTGGCGAAGCGCCTTCTCCCTCAGACCTGCCAGTGGGGCGCGGAGGGAAGAACGGCGGCTCGAAATGGGAAGCGGCCAAAGAGCAGCGGCGGCGGCGGCTCCCCCCTTCCCCCCACGGCGACCACCCGGCTCTACTCGCAGGAGTCGCCGCAGAAAGCGGCTCCGCTGTCTTTGTTACGCCTCCCCTGGCTGCAGCGCGCTGCTGGGGAGCCCGGGCTGCAGCTGCTTCGCCTTTCTTCTGCTGCTGCCGGTTGCAGTGATTTGCATTAGCCCGGCCCTCATTGAGATGCGGCTCTTCACACCAGCCTCTCCCCGCCGCTCTCTCCGGAGGGCGGCGCCGCCGTCTCCCCCGCGCTCCCTCTGCATTTGCAGCCCTCGCTCCCCTCGGCGCTGCGGGGCGAGCGCCCGTAGTCGCCGCCGGTAGCCCCAGGGGCGGTGGGTTACGGCTCCCGGCGGGCTCGCCCTGAGGCAATTTCTGGGCACCCGGCGGGTCGCGGCCTGCCCGCCGCCTCCCTCCGCCCCGGGCAGCCCCCGGTGAAACGTGCCCCGGGGCAGGGCCGTCCCTGGTGGGGGGCGGCCGCCGCCCCTGAGAGGCTCTGGCCTGGCGTCCAAAAAACGCCTTTAGAAGGATTTTGACATTTCTTGACATTTTTGGACATCTCTTGACATTTCCATGTGGTTTGCCCGGCCCTGGTACCGAACGCTCACCGAGGCCCCAAAGCCTGGTGACAGAGCTTGACTGCTGAAGGTGGGATTGACGTGGCTCCCTCACACCACTCACCAAGTTAGAGCTGACCTTGGAGGTGACCAACCTCCATAGACACTACGATTTTTATGCTTAAACTTCCCGAAAGATGTATTTGCCCAAAGGCACCCCAGGCTTCATCTGACCGCCTTGCTCCTCCTAGGCCCTCAGGACCCTGGGGCACGTTTGCAAGGTCAACCTCTGCGCCAAAGTTCAGCTGTGACTGGTGCTTTCTTCTCCAAAGATTGGTTATCCTTCATTTTAATATAAAAATCTCAGTGGTTAAAACATTCTTGAGGTGAAGGACCTGGTTTGCTTTCCTTTGTGCAACAAAGCCTTCCGCTCTCTTCTGCTTGTCAGGTGAAACAGCCCAGAGTCCGGGGGGACGTGGAAGGGCAGAAAACAGTCTGTCCCTTCTGCTGAAGTTGCTCCACTTTGTACCCTGAGAGAATTAAAAATGCATTAGATCAGAGAGAGGGAATTGGTCTGTAACCTCGTGGTTATGGCACTCAGTTGGGAAGGACAAAAGATGGCTTTGTGTGTCCGTATTACGGACCGTTTATGCATTTTATATCCATAAATCCAGAAACAATCAGTGGAGCAGGGACTTAAGCTCAGGGTGCCCTGCTCCAACTGATAGACCTCTAATCAGAACAGAGGCTTCCTGCTTAATCTGTCTGAAGGCAAACGAAGCTTTCAGTCTGCAAAAACTGTAAGAGGCTCAAAGAAGGGGATGGAGCACTCCCTTTCTTTTTCTACTCCCCTAGAATAGTCCACAGACAGGCTCTTAGGAGACAGGAGACTCCCTAAAGGAGCAAAAATTAATTGTTGCTGTGTCTTCATCATCCTGGAGGAGTTCTTTAATCACCAAAGTATAAAGCAGAGAAAGGAGTCTGTCGGCTACTCTTGTTTCTTCAGTTTTTGAAAGAGAAATGAGCACCTAAAACCTTCAGGAAAACTTCTGCTTGAAGGAGTAATAGCATTAAAACACCTGCACATCAAAGAGATTCAGAATTCAAGGTACAACTCTGTCCTCAGCACGCTCTTACCACCTAGCTCAGTTTTTGCAGATTTGGTTCTAATTCTTCCCCTATGGTCAATGGGGTGCTGAGGCACTTTGCTAAACACTGTCGTTCTTCAGATGCAAGTTCCTAAAACTTGGGTGCCTCCACCTTGAGTATTTCACCAGCTATACTGCTTTGTAGTCTATTGGTTTTGACAATCTCTCGGTCTGTGCTTTGACAGAAGAGACACCGCAGTACTGGTAACGCTGTTACACTTGATGGGAGAATGGAAACAAATTTCAAACGATTTCTGGTGATCTTGCAATAAAACTATTCTTTAAACCACTTATTTTGTAGGTCAACAACCAAATAAAATATTCATGACGGTCTTAAATGATAAGACAAAACAGGCGATGATAGCAAAGATTAGAGACGGAAAAGACTACCGTGGTCCTGACAAAGGACCATTCTTCTCTAACATTCCTCAGTGCTGTTGTGTCCAGTTTGTTTTAAACGCCTCAGGTGACGGGGCTTCTACTTCCCAAAGGAGACATCTCTTCGAAGTTGAATTCCTCCAATTATGAGGAATTTTTTTCTGATGATCAGGTTAATGGAAGTTTCTTATGTTCCAGCTCATTACTTCAGCTATAGTGCCCTGTGTTCACGTACATAATTTATTTCTCCCATTGGTGTTTACATCCCTGTGACATGTATTATTTACGTCTAGCCTACGCGTTCGAAATATTTCACAGATGTTCAAGAAAGATCTTCACTCTGGTTATACTAAGAAAAACAAAAAGACAGTCAAAAGAAAAGAATACAGTATAAATCAATACTGAAGTATAAACCTCATGGGAAAGTATCTTTTAGAATGTGTTCTTTTGTTCATTTACAGTTTTGTGTTTAACACGAAGACACAACGCAACACTGCACAGTCTGTTTGCCTTTGTCATGCTTGCTTGCCGTGCTTTTCTTTCTAAAGCGCTTTAAAAGATGCTTTTCCTTTACTTTTTTTGTGCGTTTCTCTACAAAACTAAACCAACGCCATCCTAAATAGAAACAGAGCTTTGCGTAAATTCTTTCAACAGTTACACAGTTACCAGTTAAAAGAGCGTACCGGTTTGGTCGTACAAAATTGTCTTTCCTCGTTGGACAGACTTTGGAATATTGTGTGTTTCCTCAGCCCTTCGCAGAGCATCTTTATAAGCCACGATACAGTCACTTCTTAACCCCACTTGGGGTAAAGTACGTAACCCACACTTCCCATCTCTGTTATTGTTAACCAGGCTTTTCAGATCGAACACTATGCCGACAGTGCTTTTCCGAACATTCCTGATTTTTAAGCACCTTTGTCGAGAGCGTACCGCAGCGTTGGATACAGTTATGTCACCACCCAACAGTCTCTGAAGGTTGTACCAGATGCCTTGGAACGTTTTTCGGGGAGCTTCTCTTTAGTCGGCTAACCACTGTGACCCCTAAATCCTTTTCAGAGTCACTGCTTTCCAGGACACAGACTCCAGGCTTCTAAACGTGACCTACATTCTTTGTTCCTGCTGAATGACCTTGCATTCAGCTGTCTCAAAAAGCACGTTCAAATGATCCTGGCTTGCTAAAAGATGTCGATTTCCCTACAGAAAACCTGTTTTTTCTTTGCATTATTTAGAGCTTTATGCATTTTATGCCATCTGTAAATTTTACCATTAATGCTGTTAAATATTCCTTCAGATCACTCATAAATTTATGTAGTAGCAGAGGACAGCAGTTTCTAAAACGTGGGGCTCAATCCCCCAAGGCAGCCGCGTCAAGGGTGCGCTTAGAGCTCATTCCACTTCACATCAGAGAGGCTCTCGGGATGCCAAACGGGGCCAAGGGAACCGGTGCGAGCACGGTCGCACATGCCGGTGTCGGCAAACGGCCCGGGCCAGCCCCCAGCAGGGATCTAAGCCATCGGAGCTGCCCCAGCCAGCTGGGCACCGCAGGGGCGTGGGGTGGGGCGGCGCGTCCTGGCACCCGAAACACGCTGGGAAAGGCTGGCAGATGGAAAAGAACAGAACTCTGTGGATTCCTCAGGAGTGTCCCAAGGGGTGACGATTAGCTGTTAGGAGTTACTTTTGGAGATCTGTCATTTAGTCAGTTTTTAATTAATTATTATGCGTTACACTGGTTTTGTATAACGCTAATCACTTAATTAGATTGATGTGTGGCTGTATGTCTGCTGCTTTGCAGAAGCATATGTTGATGCAGTCGCCTTTATCAATCATATTTGGCAATCTCTCCCAGAAATCTACCTGATTTCACATGCTCCTTGGCACTAATTACACAATCAGTTTCTGTATTGATGACATCACGTATCAGGCCTTCAGTTGCTTTACTTGTTACTGATTCCAGCACAGCCAGAATTACATCATCAAGATCATATGGTTTATGTTGTCCAAACGTAAACCTGGCTTTATCCAGGCCTTTCATACTTCCTCAATATTCTTTCTTTTCTTAAATAGCAACATTAATGGTTCAGGCAGCCCAGTAATATTTTTATTTTTACAATTAAACTACCTGTGTTTTAAAAATTATTTCCATATTATTTTCAGCAAACACTTAGGGCATTCCTGACTGGGATGGGAGTGCATTATGCAGAAATATTCATGGAATGCTTCTGTCTGTTCTGCGTTGTTATTGACAATTTCAACTGTTTGTTACTAGTAACAGACCTAGGAGTTTGCTAGGATTCATTTTGTACACAAAGACTTCATTTAAAATTCCTCTTTTTTCTTAGTATTTCTGGCTGTAAAAGTTCTCACCGATGATTTCTCAAACGTCTGTTTTTGCTATTTCACTTGACCAGACTTACAGTAACGAGTAAATAAAAAGATTTTGCTGTATGATCTGTCCTTCTGTATTTCTCTTCAGGGAGGATATTTTTCACGAAAGACAATACCCTCTCTAACTGCACAACCGGATTTTTGAATCTGGTGAAATCATTCACAGTTAAAGACTCCTTTTTGTCTTGCTTATTTGCTTATAACTGACTTCTTCAAGAAACTCATCCTTTCAAACAAATACTATAGACCAGGACCTAACTCTCTTTGCATACAGCAGATAAAATTGTGTGCTGGTCTTTGGATAAAACAGGTTCAGCCTGGAGAAGAGAAGGCTCCAGGGAGACGTTATAGCAACTCCCAGTACCTGAAGGGGCCTACAAGAAACCTGGGGGGGGGACTTTTTACAAGGGCCTGTAGTGACAGGACAAGGGGTAACGGGTTTAAATTGAAAGCAGGGAGATTTAGATTGGATATCAGGAAGAAATTCTTCCCAGAGAGGGTGGTGAGGCACTGGAACAGGTTGCCCAGAGAAGCTGTGGGTGCCCCATCCCTGGGAGTGTTCAAGGCCAGGCTGGATGAGGCTTGGAGCAACCTGGTCTAGTGGAGGGTGTCCCTGCCCATGGCAGGGGGGTTGGAACCAGGTGATCTTTAAGGTCCCTTCAAACCCAAACCATTCTGTGATTCTATGATTCTCAAAGTTATTTCTACATGTTTGCCCACTGGAAAGAGGTCCCATTGTAAAGTGAACACGTCTTGCATATGGAAAATTATGGTATTTTTTGACACTCTATGGATATTTCGAAAGACCTCCAGCACGGTTTGTCAGACTTACGTCTCTTAATGTTTCTTCTTTCAGATATTGTTGAGATGTTTCACATACTATTACTTCAGGTATTATTAAGGGCATGTTTAAAGAGCAGTCTGTCTGATTTGCTTGCCCGTACTAGTTAACAAATTGAACCTAAACCCCTCTCATTTGGGATTATCAATTAGGAATGCACTATCCAGGTGGCAGTCCAAATCTCCCCTGGGAAACAACTCTATCCATCTCCAAAATATTCTCCATTGTCAGGTAGTATAGCAAGATACGTATCTGAGTAAACTGTTACTATAATCTTTCTTCCATCCGGGTTGCCAAGAAGCTGAATTAGAATAATTCTGAAGTGCTGGATCTGAATTTTTGCTGGTCCTTCTTTCAAACCAATTAAAGTAAATTGATATTCCTTGCTGACTGCTAACCTTTGGCAGAAGCATTTTAAATAATTTAGAATACGTTCGCAATAACCTCAACTCAGTCTCGGTAGTATTCACATGCTTTCAGCTGAGGATTTGGAGGCTGTCTTTTTCATCTGGAGAGAAAGCTGGAATGTTTTATGAATATAAATGCACAAACTGTACATTTTTTTTTTTTTTGAATGACATAAAAACAGCGTATGTGGTAGTTTCACTTACCAGAATTTCACAAATAAGTCAGAAAGGCTAGGGTTGAGACACAATTTTTACAAACATGGTTTTTAAAAAAAGCCTGCTTCCCAGAAGAATTCAGAGGGCGACATTCTGCGCCAGCTAGTGCTGTTTTTGAAGGAAGTCTCTAAATGATTTTTCTGCCGTGTGGGCCTTGTCAGGCAGACGTGTGAGGGCAGCTAACAGGCACCAACGAGGGAAATCTCAGGTCGTTCAAAGAGGAGAAATGAAGTGGGAAAAGAGTAGTGACCTGGGAGGTGTCTCAAACTTTCAGTGTATAGGAGTAGCTTTTTCACCTTCTAGGTGCCATTTTTTGTGACGCACTGGCCAGATGAGGTTATCAAGCAGTCTCTGCTGGGTTCTACGCCTCATGTCACAACCAGAGTCAGGTCCTCTGGGCAGCATATGTCTTTCCTGAGCGAGGATTTGGATGCCGTCTTCTCCCGCAGCCCATTCACAGGTCAAGGGTGTAAGGCACCAGCTGCTGCTTGGAGTAGGCCACCATTGCTCTTCTCAGCAGGTTGCGTACCTTGGAGGGATCCTGTTCTACGGCTTATGTGGCCTGAAAAGGCTCCTTTACGGAAGGCCCTTCCACTTGACCACCATCTGGCTAAGCTCAACAGCAGGTAGAATTGATTTCAAGACATGTAATTAAAGATTTATCTACGTTATGGCTGAAAGTTCAATTCTTATTAATTTAGAGGAGATTCAATCTCCAAACTATGATGGTAATCTTAACGATTTCACCCTGACTGTCTAATACCATTAGTGCACAGATAAACAGTAAGTATTGGTTTAAGATGCTGAGCAGCAAGTATTTTTATCTCCAAATTATTGAAAACATAAGCTCTAGAGAAGTAATCTTTAGTAACGTCCCTGGTGGTGCTAATTCAAGTATGCTTAGCCACCCGAAGGTTGTTCATTGGGTAAAAGACAAACAAAACAATTACAGAACTCGATCCTAAATACCTTTTTGCTAAAGAAAAATGAAGGTAAATAGGCAGTAATAGTTTGGTGTCTGATAGAGCAGACTTAATTAGCAATGATGCTGTAAGAGTACTTGTGACCGTTGTGGTTATGTGGCTCAAGGTAAAATCAGATCAAAATACGATATTCCTACAGTCACCGCAGATTGCGTCAGGGATGCACAGATAACCAAAATAGTGTACACAGAGGAAAAAGACTGAAAGTTAAAGACTCTCTTAGAGATGAACTAAACCGCTAGCAAATGGAGAAGGCAAGTAAACCTAACAGTCTTCTCCCCTTCCTCCAAAGAAAGAACTTAAATGCCTAAACTAGACTCAAGCCTAAATCCAAACCTGAACTCTGCCCAACACACCACCCTTCTGGGCAGTTCCAGGTACCTGCAGTGCTACTGCACCAACCTGGAATCACCCCAACGTTCGTTAAAAACTCGACTTTGAAAACTGTGAAGCCGGCCTAAATGTCAATGGTCTGGAATGATTCAAAATGAACTATCTGTAAGAGTGGCTATTTGGAATTGTTAGAAAAAGTAAGGCAAAAGCTCTGGGCGGGGGTAGATGGATATTTCCTGTAACTTTAAACTCTGTGGATTGTCAGCTCAGTCCTTTGATAAGAAATAGGGCCATTGTTATCTATAGAGTAACTACATTTGTGTGGGGAAAGCACTGGAGAATAGGGTAGCTGGCCGTTTTGCATCACCAGAGAACTCTTTCTGCTTGTCCATGTGGTTACTTTCTGAAAGTTAAGGTGCAGTCAACGTGAAATATATTTGCATATAGTCTTAAACATTAATTTTGATAAAAAGAGGCTGTTGCCATTAATGGCCAGGAAGAACTCAAACACAAATCTTAAGATTACATTAAAACCATTGTTGATAAGAAGGAAAGTAGTATTAAGCAAGTTAATCCGCACGCTCTTGGATGGTAACAAAGCGAAACCTAATTTGCCATGAAAGTGGAATTCAGAGTCTCCTGTTTTGAAGAACTAATTAATTTTACTTTAGTATAGGAAAGTTTAGTGTAACAAATCCCTTGAAAATTTGTGAAGGGCTTCTTTACATAAACAGAATTATACCTCTTTTTGGCTTTAAAATAAAGAACCTGAAATCAGGCGTGATTTAAATTTGTGAACCTTCATTAAGCAAGTCTGTGTGGAAATCCAGCGTTTTTTAAGCTTATCATTTAACTGATGGTATGGCAGTAGATAGTGACATTAAAATGTCTCTTTCTTCCCTTTTGGATGGTGTAGGCCTAGGGGAAACTGCCTCCAAACAATTATTCTCGTTTTGTTTCCTCACTTTAATTGTGCCAGGGTTATTACATGTAGAAATATCTGAACAACAGAAAAGCCACTTGTCAGTTTAAAAACCGTCTGGTTTTTCTGATGCTCTAGAAAGAAGGAAAGACGTTAAGCAGACACGTAGAGCTACCGCTGAGCCAGAAGTTCTCATGGAAGCTGGTTTCGGCTATTTTTCAATCTTGTTAATTACACACTTATCAGAGAAAGGGAAGATCTTTTCTGTTATTTCATTTGCCAGGTTTCTTTTCAAGTATTTCTATTTCCTTGATTAGATTGCCTTTGTCAGAGATGCCTGACAGTGATGTCAGTATTTCCACGATAAATCAAGGTCTGCCTGTAAAGCCAGGTGACAAATCCTCATTTCTCACTCCGTAACACTGCTGTCTATTGTGACGTTAACATCTCACTTTTCTAAGTAAGTGCTAAGTTATTTTGGGGGTTGAAGAGTGACCAAGGTCATGGTTCCAGGGAAAGCTAAGCTCTTTTTTTTGTCACTCCGAGTCCGCCTTTATTTATCCTCTGTGAAATCTTGTTCTCCTGTCCCTCATCCAGCCTCAGAGCTGAAATACTCTATCACCCATGACTTACCTAAAAGGCTGGATGAGTTTGAGTACCTCTGGGACTCTGTCCAGCAGCCCTGTCAAATGTCACAGAGTGAAACAGGTCCTGCCCCTCCTCTTTAGCTCTGCCTATACCCCACGCGTTCATGCAGCAGAGCACTTCGCTTTCCTGCTCCCACTGTCATGTTCCTCAGATGATATCCTAGCTCTGCAGTTCCTTCCCTCCCTTCCTCCCTCTCCTCAATCACATGCTATAAGGTGCCAGACACATCCCACACCATACACCAGTCTGTAGTGCTCTCTCATGCACAGAAGAAGATAATTAAGGAACGTATAAAGATGTGAATCCTCGTCAAAAACCAAGCATGGTTTACTTTGCAGAAGAAACAAAGCTTTAGAGAGGATTCTTTTAAAACAACCTAAAAATGTGTTTATATTTCTCTGCCGTTTTGTGTCGGTCATCTACGAAGCCTCGGTTTTATCCAAATATCCCAGAAGTGTTGACTGTGTCTCGGTTTTGTTGTGGCAAATTTGCTCTTGCCTCTGTCTTACAGGGTCCTTTTTTACCCTGCCTTCAGCCTGTGTCCTCAAGCTTTGGCCCTTCTGGTCTCGTCTGCTCAGCAAGCGTCTGCGGGGCCTGTGGCTCTGGTCACTGACCCCCAACAGCATATATGTTTGTCAGGGTAGCTGTAGAAAGAAAATGACATCTTTTCCGCCTGTTTCCTCTGGCAGAGCGCTGCCAGATCGGTCCTAATATAGCAATCTTCCCATGAACTAAGCGATACACATAATCCCTCTCAGAACAGCACTAAATTTAACATGGTCGTTAAAAAATGCTGCTAGGGATTCATCTCACAGACCTGTTACTATTCTGTTGCCTACAAAATAAAAGACTAGCGCACCATCTTAATTATGCCAAGTGATTATGAGTTACAATCAGAGACTCTTAAGATATATTTACTCCAGAAATTGAGGGGAGCATATGAAAAGGGGAGGGAATTAAAATGAAGTTGCTAATAAAGCTGAGAGTTTCCTTACTATGCACGTTACCATGTCAACCTGAGTTATGCAGCATCACATTTGAGATCTATTCAAGATCCCTTCAAAAGCTTAGCAACTAACCAGGATGTTATAGATGGATTTTCAGCTGATTTTGGCATCTTTTGCATGATAAATGCTACTTAACCACATTCTTTTTCTGGTTTAATATCAAATACAACTGAGCAAATGTTTAATTATATCTATGCAGATGGTTTATTATGTAAGAGATAATTACTTGTCCCACTTCGAAAGAACTAAACCATGCAGAAAACATGAGGCTCAATCATTTTAAGATGGCTAGCAACTTAATATAAATTATTATTTCTTGCACATAGCAGGGAAAAACATGGAGCCTCCGTATCTTGTGTTATGTATTAGTTTCAGATGGTTTAACTACGATTCTTTGAAGTTAGCATGTGAATATTTCCTCTGTCCTAGCTTCCTTGTCAGCTTATCTTTCGGAAAAAAACACTTTTCTTTATTCTTAAGTACTTATATATAATGGCCTTTGGCATTATTAGTTTGCTATTTAATATATCTTACATATGTTGTGATGATTACTAGTTCCAGTTCAGCACCTTAGATTTCAGGATTATATAAACTGGTACACAACAGAAGTTGGTAGATAGTGGCTGTTGAGGAATTACAGTATTTTAACCTGCTTCCCATGTTAGTTGAGCTATTTAACTACGTTTTGAGGAACAAAAGATGCAAAAACCCCCATGCTTCAAAAGCAAAAAAAAAAAAAGTATCAGCCAGGAATTATTTAAATTCACACTCTTAGTAAAGAAATGTGATTTTTTTTTTTTTTTTTTTTTTTTTTTTTTTTGTAAAACACTGTTTCAAACCTGCAAAGGGCATAAATCTAGCGAAATTGATAAATCCATTGCACAATACCGTGATAATCACTTAGCTAGGTGAAAGTCACTGATAATATAAAAATGATTAACCACCATTTATCATCAGATGCAGAAAGTTCCCTCACACTTAAGACAGACGCTGAAGAAATTGTTCCCAGAGCACCAGCACGAATGGAGTTGAGCAGGTAGCACATCTTGCCTATATTGATTAGTTGACGGCCAATGGTCAAGGAGCTTCTTAGCCTTTTCCCCAGCACGGACACAAATACCCTTTCGCTCCACCCAGCTGCCCAATTTCAAAACATTTTAAGGAATTCAACGTACTTGAGGTCTCTCCTCTTGTCCAATTTGATTACAGTTCCCAGTGGTTGAAAATGGGATCCAGACAGTGTGAAGAGCCTCTGGGGGAGGCTGGGTGGTGCCCACCTTAGCAGCGCCAAAGTCATGCCGAAAGATCAGACAACACTAGACGGGTGCTTAGGTACTGTATAGAGGAGCTAATTTTGAATTGAGCCTCACTGAATGTTCTGAGGTTCACATCCTTAGAAAACCAAACCAAACCAGTGCAGAAAACCTCTGTCTTGGCAAATGTTTGCCAGGCACATCCATTTATGCAATGCCTGCGTGTTCCTTGGGCAGTTCAGCGTAGTCCCCAAACATCCATAATCTTCGCAGGAAACTTGTCTTCTTATGCTACTCCATATTCCAGCAGGACTACGGCACAACCAACACTCTCCTCTGGGTTGCTGAATTCATGTTACTTTTGCAGGCAGACAGCACGCAGGAGCATAACCCTACTGCCTACTCGTTACTCAAAGACCTAATTCCTCGACTGCCGTTTCCAGGGATCCCATATTTTATCTGAACCCTGGTGATGCTGGATACGAAACAGCCCAGCAAACAGGGGGTATCTCAACCCAGGAGATACCCACAAGTCCTGTTGTTTTCTGTTTTCTCCTCTTTCCACTGGCAAAAGGAAATAGGGAGCAAGAGGGAAATGGAAGGAAAGGGCAAAGGTGGATTAGAAAGAAACAAAAAAAATCAGAATACTGATTACTTTTTAGTTGTATGAATAGTTTTGAAAAATGTACCTCTAGCAAAACATGTGCTTTTGGCAGGCTTATGAGATAAAATACTACTGGTAGAAGCTGGTAGTTGTATTTTGCAAGGGAGCTGAAGTGTCCCTAAACAAACACAGGCTGAATTCCACAGTAAAATGAATATTTGAGCCTCTGGGATAAAAAACGCTTTTTCCTCCTTACTCCCTTAACAGGGATTGCTCCATTGTTGCTGGACGTCCACAGCGAGTCCTTCAGCTTCCCCACTGCCACATATTGTGTAGTGCAAAGCTGGAAGAATTGCCCTAGATTCAGCATCTTTTCTGTGGTTCTGTCTGTGCAAGAAGCCATGAAAACTGCGGGAAACGACGTCGTAATGGCGATTTTCCTCAACTCCCTGCAGAGTTTGTGGTGTTCATCCTCTTTCATTCTCAAACCAGAGAGGCGACACAAAGCTTCTGGGTAGAGAAAGGATAAAAGAAGCACAAAGCTGGGTGAAGAAAAAGAGGAAACAAGAGAAGGATAGAGCTTTAAAACGTATGCTGCATTTATGTATGATGGCTGTGTCTGCTGATAATATGCAGGTAAAACGTCCCTGGTCTGATCAGTGGGAATATTTGCTCTCATATATACCTGCTGTCATACACTCTCCCAGCTGTGTGCTAGATAGAATGGAAACTGTGATTACAGGTTTTAAAGAGCACGCATTTCTGCCCAGGTTTGGTCAGTCCCACCTGCACGTCAGCGTGTGCCAACCTAAACCAACAAGGTGCGGTGTGCCTTCCACACTGTGAGTAGAGCAAGTGTGTGTGATGATACCCTGAACAAATAATGTATCTGACTATTTTATTTTAAGACTATATGGCTTAAAATACTTGCTACTCTCCCTTAGGTACATAAGGAGTCCCAGCACACTTTCCCGCGAGCGGAAGAAAAGCAGAACGGGTATACGCCCGAGTTAAAGTGAAGCGAGTGTATGTGCTGAGAACTGAGGGGCCGCGTGTCCGCACAGCAAAGGGACGTGGGAGCTGAGAGGAAGAAACAGGCCGCTGCGCTGAAAACTGAGGGGGAGAGTGGTTATATAAGATGAAAGACAAGGTACTGCCTACAAACCAGTTACAAGAAGACATAATCTGGGGAGAATCAGGGTTAATGAGACAAACAGGAAAAGAGAAGGATATATACGTACACCCCTGTACGCACATCAGGCACACTGCAAAGTAAGACAAGGGACATTAACGGCTTACTGTTTGTACAGGTCCTCTTATGATGTATATCCTTGCCTCTCCACCCTCTCTTTCTTCTGAGTGTCTTATGTATCATCTTTTTTTGCTTTCTTGGATATAAGAATGCGCTGAAATGGAGGAAATCAAATTGCCTTGCTTTTTAAAAAAATTAGAACTATGTGGCAGCATCCTTAAAAGGAATTTAGCCTGTCCTAAGCAATCATAAATCCACCTCTCAGGGTTAAACCTCTAACACATGTAACATACCTGTTCTGTGAGAGGTACAGCCCACTGGTTTCTCAGGCTTTCGTTGGAAAATGTGTGCCGTGGTGTGATTTGTGCGATACTTGCAGGCATACGCTCCCTGTCTTAACGGTGTCAAAGACTGCCATTTATGGGAGGGTTCAGTACGGTGCAGTGGAGGAAAGGTACAGTGGTGGCATGTGACCGTAATACAAATGGCATATAAATAATCTTTACAAGCTGCGGGGGAATGTAATGGGCCACTGGGTATAAGATATCCTTTTTCTTCTTGGTCCTAGTTTAGATTGTAATCAGGGAGTTCTTAATCTTGCAATTACTAGGTTATGTGTAGAGTATTAAGGCATTTACAAAATGAACAGTTCTATTACCCTAACAATTGGAAACCAGCATTAGCTGTTAATCAGACCAGTAGCCTGTGGAAATTAGCGCTGTGTGATAACGGGAAAAGGGGGTATGTCTGCATATTTGTCTCTGCCTCTCCCTGCTAAGTGGAAACCCTGTTGAGACAAAATGCTTTAGCAGGTGGAACGTAGCTGTGTCTTGCTATGACCAGTGGAAGGCAGACCCTGCACCCTACCGATGACACAGTTCTGAGGCAAAGGACTCAATACAGAATCATGATGCCAGGTCTGTCCCAATTAGTGATGGACGGCACCTTCTCAGCTTAGTTTCTGCCCTGGATCCTCATAAAGCTTTAATCCTTCAGCTGCTCCATCACACTGCTGTGCCTCTGTAGCCCTCAGGTATTGTCTCCCTTCTATCATCCAGGTAGAACATATCAGTGCAGGTTTCCTCTGTATCCTTGTGTGCTGGTTTTGACTGGGATAGACTTAATTTTCTTCACAGTAGCTAGCACGAGGCTAGGTTTTGGATTTGTGCTGAGAATACTGACAGCATACTAATGTTTTTAGTTGTTGCCAAGCAATGTTTACGTTAAGCCGAGGAGTTTCTCAGTTTGTCATACAGCCCCTGTCACGGTCAGGACAGCTGACCCAAACTGACTAAACAGACATTTCACTCCATAAAACATCATGTTCAGTATGTAAGCTGGGGGAATTGGGTGGGTGTGCGCTCTCTCTCCTGTTCTCTGGCTTTCACTGCCTGGGGACAGGCTGGGTGTCAGCTGGTGGGTGGTGAGTGGTTGTATAATTTGGGGGTTTTAATCTGCTGTTTTCCCTCTCATTACATATTCTTATAATTAGTACTAGTTGTAGTAGTCTCATTACTTCATTTATTTTCAATTATTAAACTGTTCTTATCTCAACCCATGAAATGCCTCACTTTAACTCTTCCAATTCTCTCCTCCATCCAGCCCACCGTGGGACGGGGGAGGTGAGCGAGCGGCTGTGTGGTGCTTAGCTGCTCACTGGGGTTAAACCACACCACCTTGGTGGCAGGCTCAAAGGGTCTCTGCTGCCTTCTGTGCAGACACATCATCATATAATAAAATAAACAGCGATGACAGGCTCTGAATAATGTCTCATTTTACCCAAAAGAGCCAAATGAAACCTAAGTAGGAAATGAAAGTGCCCACTCTGCCGCGAAGGATTGTTGTTACAGTCATCGGTTATGAAACAGCAAGGACTGGAGGGGTGTCTCTGCAGACTGCATTACAGACTGCTATGAGGTGTCTGCTGAAGAACTTTTCTGAATGCTTTCCTTCTAAGATTGGTTTTGAAAGAGAGATGAGGAGGTATCTTTCATGTTTTATGGTTATGTTTAATGTTTCATATTTTATCTTGACCGCAGCAGCAAAAAGGTATCATCAGACTGAAGATGTCTGCAAATTAATATTGCTGCTGATCATATCCGTTATAAAAAAAAATCAAGTCCATTCTCTTTATACTTGAAGCATCTTCCTCAGTATATACAGATACGGATGTTTCATCTTTCGCTAGTGATGGAGACTGCTTAGGTGGGGAGTCTGGATCATGGAAGGGTTTGTTTTCTAAAAGCAAGCAAAGAAGCCGTTTCTAAATCACTAAAAACCAGAGAACAAATATTAAAGGGGTGAGGGGAAGAAGACATCCTAAAAGAGAGCTGAGCGCAGGTGACCTAGACTGACTAATACAGGATAGATAATGCAATTCTTATCAAACAAACCAGGGTTATGATTTAGCAGTATATTTACCTATATGCTAATTAAAGTGTATACTTAACCCCCCTAGAAACCAATACACTTAAATTTACTTACACAGCACTTCATTTATAAAGTGCTCACTCAGATCTCTTAAAAATAACACAGGATACTGTGCATGCCAGGTAGTTTTAGGAAAGTGCTAGGGAAGGAAGGAAAACTGTATTTACATAAGGAACAATTACATGTGCTGCTGAAAACTGTGGGAAACGCTCTCATGAATGAACTCAGCTTCACTAAAGCATGGCCAAGTTCGCAGAGCTGAAAAGCTGCGTTCAGCTGTTCATCTCAGGTTTATGCATTTGTATTAAAGAAAATCTCATCCTCACTCAGTGTGTCAGTAGCAGCAGTAAAATTCTTAAGCATTTCAAAGACCCTTGGCATATGAATGAAAGCTGGGGATGGATATAACAAAATGTAGTTCATGGCTGGACACTGTTTCCCCAGCACAAAAAGGCAGGAGTTTTTTTACAGGTAAGTATAATGTACCCAAGGGGCTGACTAATGGTCTTTGAAGTCACTGGGCTGTAGATATTTTTATTACAGTCAAATTGTCGGCCCTCTCTACGAAGTGACCCGCATGAAAGAAGATTTCCAATGGGGGCCCGAGCAGCACCAAGCCTTTGAACAGATCAAGCAGGAGACAGTTCATGCAGCAGCCCTTGGACCAGTCTGGACAGGGCCAGAGGTAAAGAATGTGCTCTACACCACAGCTGGGGAGAATGGCCCTACCTGGAGTCTCTGGCAGAAAGAGCCAGGGGAGACTCAAGGTTGAGTCCTGGGATTTTGGAGCTGGGGATACAGAGGATCTGAGGCCCGCTACACTCCAACTGAAAAAGAGATACTGTCAGCTTACGAGGGAATCCGATCTGCCTCAGAAGTGGTTGGAACTGAAGCACAGCTACTCCTGGCACCTCGACTGCCAGTGCTGGGCTGGATGGTGAAAGGCACAGTCTCTTCTACTCACCGTGCAACTGATGCTACATGGAGTAAGTGGGGCACAGTGATCACACAATGAGCTCAAATAGGAAATCCCAGTTGCCCAGGAATCTTGGAATAGATCATGGACTGACCAGGAGTCAAAGATTTCGGAATGTTACCAGAGGAGGAGGTGACATGTACTGAAGAGGCCCCTTTGTACAAGCAGTTGCCGGATAATGAGAAGCAACATGCCCTGTTTACTGATGGGTCTGGTCATATTGTGGAAAAGCATTGGAGGTGGGAAGCTGCTGTGTGGAGTCCCCTACAAGCTGCAGAAAATACTGAGGAAGAAGGTGAATCGAGCCAATTTGCAAAGGTGAAGGCCATTTGGCTTTAGACGTTGCTGAGTGAGAAAAGTGGCCGACCCTCTATCCCCACACTGACTCGTGGATGGTGGCAAATGCCCCACGAGGGTGGCTACAGGAGCGGAAGCAGAGCAACTGGCAGTGCAGAGGTAAAGCCGTCTAGGCTGCTGCAGTGTAGCAAGATATTGGTTCCCTTTTAGAGAACATGGTTGTTAAAATGTGTCACATAGATGCCCACGTGTCCAACAGCCGAGCCACTGAAGAACACCAGCACAATCAGCAGGTAGACCAGGCTGCTAAGATTGCAGTGGCTCAGGTGGATCTGGACTGGCAACATAAAGGTGAGCTGTTCATGGCTAGGTGGGCCCATGACACCTCAGGCCACCAGGGGAGAGATGCCACGCACAGGTGGGCTCGTGACCGAGGGGTGGAATTGACCATGGACGACATTGCACAGGTCATTCATGAGTGTGAGACATGTGCGGCCATCAAACAGGCCAAGAGGGTGAAGCCTCTCTGGTATGGGGGGCGATGGCTGAAATACAAGTATGGGCAGGCCTGGCAGGCTCCCATATATCACCCTCCCTATATCACCCTCCCCAAAACACACCAGGGTAAGTGCCATGTGCTCACAATGGTGGAGGCAACCACGGGGTGGCTGGAAACATATCCAGTGTCCCATGCCACTGCCCGGAATACTATCTTGGGCCTTGAAAGGCAAGTCCTGTGGCGACACGGCACCCCCGAAAGAATTGAATCAGATAACGGGACTCATTTCCAAAATAGCCTCGTAGATGCTTGGGCTGAGGAACATGGAATTGAGTGGGTGTATCACATCCCCTACCATGCACCTGCCTCAGGGAAGGTCGAGCGATGCAATGGGCTGCTAAAGACCACCCTGAGAGCAAGGAGTTGGAGCTCACGAAGGCTTATGTATCAAAACTGGCTGCAAAGGTCGTGACATGAATTTCATTCGAAGTTTCTAGACCTCCGTAGGCTTTGGGTAGGAGACATGCTGGGGCACTTTGCCTTGGGAAGGCTGGTACTTCCAGACATGTGACAACACAGGGCTTTACGGATACGCACTGAAAGTGCTGCACGCCGAAGAGAAAGGATGTTAGCTTTAGGTGTCTGGGTGGCTAAAAGGCAGCTGAACAGGGTGGGGGTGGGATCAGAATTTCTTGCTCTCCTCCACATACTCAAGGAAAGGAGAAAATTTACTAAAGGAGAACCACGGTGACCTGTGAGAAAACAAGGAGCATAGTCAAGGAACCCATAGAGATGAGTTAGATTACAGAAAAAAGGTACCAAGGTGCTTTTAACTGCATACTACAAGTGCAGAAACACAACTGACTGTGTTCTTTGATACTGTATTTCACAGTTATGTTAAAAAAATTACATTAAAAAAATTACAAAATCCTTCAGGCTCAGGAGCATTTAATATTAATGTTTCCTGTCATAATAGAACTATAATCTTATTAAAAGTTGGTCTTAATTATTCATATTTTACCAATTAGGTAAAAGTTTTGTGAATCAACTACTTATAGAGCAAATTTAATTCACATATTCAAAAGTTACTGAGAATTTATTTCCTAATAGAAGCTCTTATTATCAAGTTGACTATTTTAGCAGAACCAGGTCCCTCTGGAAAGTAAAAATCGTTTGTCATATTAAGGGAAGTTCTTCTATAGTTACTCCAGAAATCTTCAGAAACTACTAGAGCACTACAAAATGATCTATTTTAGAAACCGATATTGATGTTTTTAGTATGCTAGATGATACTGGAAAAAGTTTCAAGAGGTAATTTATTTTTTTTCCAGCAGACCTCAAAAATAAGTTCCATTAGCTCAAGCAATATTTATAGAAAACAACATTTAGAGAAATCAGTTTTAAGGCAGAAATGATTACACATTACGTAGCATCTTGTGAACTTCCATGCTATTATGAACTGTTTGAAACACGTGATTTCCATAGATGAGATCTCAGATAAATGAAGCTGTGCTTGGATAACTTAAAAAACGATTGAGAGAGCTGCTTGTTCCTGATAGACCTTCGCTATAGCAAACAAACAAACAACCAAGAAAAAGAGATAACGATGTCTTTACTGCGTCATTCAACCGTTTCAGGGGCTATTGCAGTCCCAAAATCAAGAATGGTTCAGAATTAAAATAGGGTTCAGGAATAAAACAGGGTAATGAGGATTTAAGTTGTATATTATACTGTTCAACCTCCAACCCGGTGACCAGATGTGACACCAGCAAAACATCTGTGTTTCAAACTAATCCAGCATTGCAAAAAAGTAGAGTCAACTAGGTGGCTCAAGCAAGATACAGCTTCCTGTGGACTCGAACTCAGGTGAGATAACAGACAGGTTGCGATTTGTATCAGCAGGCCTCTACATTTCTTAATCATTAACGTGCATTCCCACACGGCGGCTCTCCCTAACAAAAGCTTAGCTTTGTCTCCCAGTGACTCAGATCTACAGTTCTGTGGTCCCTAGAGAAAAGAACCATTTCGCACTTGGCAAGGAAGATTTGTAAAGAAACCCAAATAGCACAGCATTGTTAAATGGTATATTATAAGTATCAGACAGTAAAAATTTACTGAAGTATACACAAGAATCTGGCTGAGCGTCATCTCTCTGAATTTGGGCTGTTGCTTTTAATACCCTAAACATGTTTGGCTCTGTAACATACACTTTTGAGCTGACAGTCTAACAGGGACAGAAAAATAATTTGATAACTAACTAATATATGGAAAGCGTTTCTGTATTCCAAACGTTGTGGTTGTGTAAGATAATTTAACATTAGTATTTAGTGTAATAGGTTATGTGTCTGAATTAGCCATAAACCACAAAAAGCTTACATTCTTTTACCAAAACTTTCAGCACAACAGTGATTTTTTTATAGTGTATTCTTCACCATACAATCACAGAATGGTTTGGGCTGGAAGGGACCTTAAAGACCATCCAGTTCCAACCCCCCTGCCATGAGCAGGGACACCCTCCACTAGACCAGGTTGCTCCAAGCCTCATCCAGCCTGGCCCAAATCTGTCCTAAGTCTTAGAAGAGGGACAAGAAGTATGTAAAAAGCTTTGTAGAGCAGGAAGAAGGCAGAGGGAAAGACAACACAGAGTAAACTGGACAGCAAACTTTTCATCTGAACGACATGGCTCACAGTAATCCGTGAGGTAGCAGAGATTATGTGCTTTCCGCTGTCAGACTGGCAGCCCATTCGGAAGCAGCACTTTGAGAACATCCTGCTAATGCTGTAGGGACTCCATGTAGGAGACATCAAAATAAATCTTGATAACTCTGACTGTGGTGTACAATATTGCAGCAAAAAAAAGATCCGAAAAAAACCTCCCATCAAAATGTCACAAGGAATATATTTACTCAATGGAATCAGATCCACATTCCCTGGAACATGACAGATGCAGAAGAATGCTGAATGTATGAGACTCCCACACGGCTTTCCTGAGTGCTGTTGCCATCCTGCCTTGTTTATATGCCAAAATATATAGGATAAAAGAAAGTGTGTCCATTCAACTGTGTTCATTGATTTAATTAAATTGATTTTAATAAAACTGGGGGGGGGGGGGGGGGGGGGGGGGGGGGGGGGCTTTTTACAAGGGCCTGTAGTGACACGACAAGGGGTAATGGGTTGTCGTGGTTTAACTCCGGCTAGCAAAATACCATGAAGCCGCTCTCACAAATCCCCCTCCCCTCCTCCAGTGGAGGGGAAGAATCGGAGGAAAAAGAAATGAGGAAGCTCGTAAAATTGAGATAAGGACTGTTTACTAATTAAATCTAAATCAATATATACAGGTACTACTGTATATAATATATATATATATAATAAATAATTAAAATAGTAGAAAATGAAACATATAGTACAATATATACAATATGATACAATATGATACAGTTTCCCACCATCCACTGACCAATGCACACCCAGACATTGAGGGATGAAAATCAGACCCAGAGAACCCGAGACCCACAGCCCGAGAGTGATCGCAGCCCGAGAGCCACGGCCTGAAGGCCGGAGCCCAGGACCCTACGCGGCAGATTCCGAGCAAACCCTATCAGTGAGAGCATGGCCAGAAAACTCTAAACAACCCACCAGCTCCCACACGAAGGAGCCAGCACAGGAGTTGGCAAAGCAGCTAACGCAGGAGGGTTAGCAAGTGCCCGGAGAGAGGAGCAAGGGAGTAAGGGAGAGAGTAATGGGAAGAGTAAAAGGGCAGAGTAATGGCTACCGGGCCCCCTTCCCCGCCCAAGAGACTGGAACATGACGTACTATGGGATGAAATACTTCCTTGGTCAGTCTGGGTTAGCTACAGTATCCGAAGCGGACAAAAGACCTTGAGTTCAGTACAGGCCATCCCCAGCACCAGCTGAGGCCTTATCAATGTTTTCTCTTAGTGTCCAGTAACAGAGTTCCCTGGCAACCAGAGTAAAGGGAGTTAGCCCTTTCCTGACTGAACCCAGCACATGGATTTAAACTGAAAGCAGGGAGATTTAGATTGGATATCAGGAAGAAGCTCTTCCTGGAGAGGGTGGTGAGGCACTGGAACAGGTTGCCCAGAGAAGCTGTGGGTGCCCCATCCCTGGGAGTGTTCAAGGCCAGGCTGGATGAGGCTTGGAGCAACCTGGTCTAGTGGAGGGTGTCCCTGCCCATGGCAGGGGGGTTGGAACTGGATGGTCTTTAAGGTCCCTTCAAACCCAAACCATTCTGTGATTCTGTGATTTTAAAATGCAGGTAATGTTCAGATTAGCCTTCCATCCTGCATTCCAATCAGAACCTCGATTGTCTTCTGTGCCCTTCCAACTCAGGCGAGGATTTCCGCAGGAGGCAGTCGTGGCGACGCCGCACCCATCTGTAACTATTTTCAGATTCCATTTCTGTGACTTTTCTACCTGTGTGCGAAGCTGCCAGTTCCTGACATCAGCACTGACAGCCCACAGGCAACCTAGTGAGTTAAACTAACTAGGGAATGTAGTATTTTTCCCAAAAATGTTTCATTTGGGTATCAAGTCATTCTAGCTCTGATTGCTGAGGCATTTCACAGATTCTCAGCCCAAACAGATAAGGCTTTCACCACTGTAAGATGCAATCTGACCAAATATTTATCAGTCATTTAAAACTTCTGTGTGATCATTTGCTTCACTCCACGCACTTTTCTAAGTCAATTGTGTCAGCCTTTTTTATTACATCCACTTCCCACTTCGACAGTCCACAAGAACTAGATGAAATTGTTTCAAATCAATATTGGACTTAAGAGCGTCAAACTGATTAGTGGTTTGTTAGGGTGATTTTATATTCCAGCACCCTGAGCTCAATTGTTTTCCAGTGCATTATACGCATTATTTTACAGGAAAGCTTCGGAGACTTTGCTGCTGCTGGAAGCCTCTTGCAGATTCATTCTGTTTTGACTGGACGACAGGATATCAGCAGGGGATGACTAAAAACCAGCAATAACAAAAACCCCCTTCCCTCTAGGAGACTCAAACTCAGCTGGAATGCAGACTTCTTGTTGGATGGGAAGGAATTTTTAATTATGTAGAAAGAATAGATGAATAAAGGAGAAAATGTAAATAATTAACAACTGACTTCACCCCACAACAGCAAGAATTCCTCTGGATTATTTTTCAACAGAAAATAATTATTATAATATTTTGGAATATGATAATTAAACTACTTTTTAAAGTACTCTTTCCTGTTTCCTAGAATGAAAACCCCGATGTGACTGTGTCACTTAAACATTTGTAAAGGGAAGAAAATCCTCTGAGCCTCCTTATGCATATTCTGATTAGCTCATGGAAATGTCAGAGTCTTCACACACGTAACTGGTGTGTGAAAGTCTTCAGCAGTGAAAGGAAGAGGGAAGAAAAAAAGCCTAGATAGCTCGCCTTCGCTGTGATCACATGGCTTTTGTAATCAAATGGTACCCTCCCGATTTAGAGACGCTGAAGAGCTGAGTCCAGAATGGAAGCAACAGGACAACAGCTGTTAGAATGGAAGGAGGACTCTGTACAAGTAAACAGATGGCCAGTGTGCAAGGAGCTGGCCAAAGCAAAGGACACAAAACACTGAGGAAGGCAAGAAATCCCAAATTTCACGTATAAGCTGGTGCACTGATGGTGGATGTCATTCCTAGCAGGATTAATTCTTCAAGATAAATCAAACTGGGTAGACCACTAAGCTTCCTTCAGAAAGCTCAAACCCTAACAGCTAGAAAACCCTCCTTAAAGAGAACTGGGTAAGCTTTGTACAGAAACATAGTGGGCACCTCATTCCACACTGACCCTCAGGATAGTGAAAGTGACATTAATTCCATCCTACGGCATCCCTCTTTTTTCTGAGTCCAGTATGTCCGTGTCCTCCTTGTACTGGGGAGCCCAAAGCTGGACACAGTAGTCTTGACATGGTCTCCCAAGTGCCAAATTCACAAGAAGAATCACTCCCCTGGCTACGCGGGTGACGCAGTCCAGGAGGCTGCTGGCCGCCCTTGACACGGGTGTGCACCGGGGCTCTGGGTCAGCTTGGCCCCCAGACCCCCACGTCCTTCTCTGCAAAGCTGCTTTCCAGCTGTTGGTTCCCTGCCTGTGTTGGTGCCTGGAGATTTTTTGTTCCAAAAGTTCGAGCTTGCCTTTCCATTTTTTCTTATAAATCCCTAAGCAAAATCATATTCAATCTTAAATGAACTGAATGTTTCATAGATTAAAAAAGAATAATAATAAAAAGCAAAGCAATGAGAAGGTATTTTCCTTCAGATGGTTCTTGGAAGCACTGCAAATGGGCAGGGCTGCAGTCGACGTACCACTGAGTAATGTCTGAATGAAACTGGTGAGTCTAGTACGCCACCCTTTGCGCTCTCCTCGAGACAAGTATTTTCAGCTAATAGGTCAGTAACTCAGACACGTGCCCTTAGTTTAGCTTCAAACCCACCATTTGGCTTTGGCAAGGCAGTTGTGTAAAGCTATTTCATTTTAGGAGGAAATGTAGGGCTGAACAATTCTTCTCAATTACCTTCTGGAATTTCAAGCTTCTCTGATCAGGCATTTTCATACTGAAAGTAGACATTCTTACTTATGATCCCGATGTCTCCTTTGTGATACTTAGCTTTATTTACTGCCTGCAGGCAGGGGTAGCTAGCACCACTTCAGGAAAACAAGGTGTTACTAGTATTTTTATCCCAGTGACGCAGGTATCACCAGTAGAATATATTGCTTTCAGGTTCTCCACCAACCACAAATGATGACTGTCTAAACAGCCTTTAATCTGTTATCGACATGAATTTTACTCCTCTGCAAACTGACAGAGCTCTGCCAGAAATATAAAAAAAGAAAAGGAAATGGTCTTATTATTGCTATTATTACTTGCAGCATAGTTTCTCCTGCTGACGGCAAGGGTAATCAAGGTGATGGAAACCCACACACTTAATTCACACTCAATACATTTAAAGATGGCAAGAGACAAGTCCTGAGCTCCTTAACTTAGATAAACCTGAACTGGAAAAAACCCTACCTGAATAGTAATTTAGATTAGCCTTAGACTAACTTAGGCATGTAGTTGCCATTATAGAATCACAGAATGTTTGGGTTGGAAGGGACCTTAAAGACCATCTAGTTCCAGCCCCCCTGCCATGGGCAGGGACACCCTCCACTAGACCAGGTTGCTCAAAGCCTCATCCAGCCTGGCCTTTAATGAAAATTCAATACATTTTTAAATCTGACTCTCAGTTTATATTTAGGTTGACAATTCCATATATAAATGGAGTAAAATAAAACGGATAATATTTTACCCTGCCCAGATATCCAGACATTTAATATAACACATTGGTATGATAATGTTTAAGAATTGAATTTAGCAAGCTGCAAAATTTGCTTTACCCTGATAAACTCTCTCTATTTACATATTTACATATTTCAGAGTGTTTAACAGTGCTTCAAAACATTAACCGGGGAAAGATAGAAGACCCTTAGGTGAGGGAGAAGAGGTATTCCCTGAGGAGAGCAAAGGAGAAGGAAGGTCCTTGAGAGACACTGGTGAGGCGTTTTCAAATGACAGTAACTGCGGGCAGCACCAGAAGAAGCAGAATTAAGCGACCTTGTAACCTCTCACTAATGCTTACATTTTTGTGCCTAGATCAAGACTCAGGACAGAGACTGTGTGTTTTAGTTACCTTTTGTTTACGATTTCACTTCTACTGATTCCCTGATGTTAAATAATTCAGAGCAAACTGTTCACTACAGTGAAAGCATGGCTGTAGTCCCTTCCGTGCATACCTTAGCATGGCATGAACGCTGGTGGAGATGGCCTAACCTGTGCCAAGCGTTATCCCACCTCCTCCCGAGAACCTTGTGTTCTACGAGCCCCTTCCTGTGCTTGCCTGCCTGTAGACGTCTGGGCTGTGATTGGTAGATGGAAGCTGGTTCTGATGGCTTCAGGACTGAAGAGTCCCAGTCCCTGTTCCATACAGCCATGCTGTGACAGTCCCTGACCTCAGGGACAGCCAGGCTGAGCAGTGTCCCTGCTGCACACACACACAGAGCCCACCACAAACAGCTCACACCTGTGCATGAACAATACAAATGCTCCGATCCTGTTCTGACTTCCCAGCTAACTAAGCACAAACACAAACCTGGACCTATGGTCCCTCCGGTAGCCAGCTCTGAGACCCCTGGGCTCACAGTGCCTGGCCCCAGGCCTATGGTCCCTCCGGTAGCTGGGTCCCAGACCTCTCACTCTGTTTTGGCCTGTAGTTCCCTGGTGTCTCATGCACACACACACACACACCAACCACCAGAATAGAGAGCACCCTCAGCCAGGAAGATAGTCATGAGTAGTGTTTACTAACAAGATAGGACGGACTGCAGTGACCAGCTGCAAGTCTTGGCCAGGTAAGGATATGATCAACAATTTACTTACACATAGCTGGCCCCTATTATAGAATCACAGAATGGTTCGGGTTAGAAGGGACCTTAAAGATCATCTAGTTCCAACCCCCCTGCCATGGGCAGGGACACCCTCCACTAGACCAGGTTGCTCAAAGCCTCATCCAGCCTGGCCTTGAACACTCCCAGGGATGGGGCATCCACAGCTTCTCTGGGCAACCTGTTCCAGTGCCTCACCACCCTCTCCATGAAGAGCTTCTTCCTGATATCTAATCTAAATCTCCCTGCTTTCAAAATCAGTTAAGCACAGGGACTTATCCACCTTCCTCTCCATTTTCACATACTTGTTCCTCCCATATCCATCATGGCCCTTCCTTTCCTCACCTTTGTCCCCTTCCCTAAACATCTCATAGTACACTTTTCCTCAATTCCCTTCAAGCATTCCATAAGATTTCACCCAATCCCACCGATATCCCTAACTGAGTTTGCTCTTTCCCATGAGACGCATGGTCAGTATTCCACACCCCTTCTTATCAGTCGCAAAGCCCTGGTCGAACCTCCTCAAGGCCTCCTGCGTGGCCCCTGCAGCGGCCCCTCCATCGGTGCCCTGAGTGCTCTGGCCCGCAGGATTGTCTGTTGTCTTCTGTTCTGTAGGGTTCGTGTGTCTGGGTGCGGTTTATCACTGCTCAGGTCTCTCACCCTCGTTTTTCTTGCTGAATAACCCATCAAGCAGATTTCCCCACAAAACAGACGTCCTTCCATGCCAGCTGGCTATCCAGGCTTTACTTTCCCCGTCATCTTTTACCTTCCAAATACCCTTTCATTCCACACATCCTGACACAGATTTATGACCATGAACTTTAAACACTCAACTGAGTTTCTCTGTAGTCAAAGGTGAGAGGGAAATTTCAGTGAAAAAATGCACTTGCTTCAGAACTGAATGTGTTTCTAGAAGCAACTCTCGCTCTTTCTTGTCTTGAGCAGGAATCTTAAGACTGTTCTCCCAATCTGAGGACGGAACATGTTTTATAGGCTGGTGATTTCTTGAATACGGGAAAACCTCAAAAACACATCACAAAAAAAACCCAAATCAAAGTTTTTAACTCTAAGATTTCTGGAATTTCCAAAATAACATTTGAAATGTGAATTCATGTAGCAGGAATTAGTCAGGAAAAGTCTATAGCAGCACAAAATACCGAATAGTCGCCATCCTTGTCGGGTGTTTGTAGTGCAGCTGACTATGACCTGGCAGCCAGGAATTTGACAGCACATGAATGTAGTTGACCCAGAACCCCTCCACTCTTCTTGTACATGCACAAACAGGTTTTTCTCCCCCCCCTTTTTTTTTAATTTTCTTTTCTTCTCTCTTTCCAGATGCATGTCCCAAGCAGTCGTTCTTCTTAGTGGCTTACCTTGCTGCAGAAACCTAGTAAGAGTTGGGAACCACTAGATTCAGACCAGCAAGATATTTGCCTTTGAGTGATGAGCAGACTGCATCAGTGTGGAATTATGTTCCTTCCACATTCTGAACCACACACTGATCCCATCCCCCCCAGCCCCAGTGATGGTGCATTTCTGCTTACGCTTGCAAAAAAACCCCAAAGAAACAAACCCTGATCAGTCAGATTTTGGCATATCCACGGCAGCTGTGTCATGCTGCAGTTGCAGAGTGCCTTCACTCTTGAAAAACACTGTAAAGCGCAACTCACACGTACGGAGAAAGGAGAAGATTCTGCTTTGTACTTTGCATGCTTTAAAAGCCGCCTGGGAAATGCAGGGGTGAGGGCTGAAGTTAAGGCAGTCATTGAGGGAAATGGGATTCTGGCACAAAGAACTGGATCAGCACAACCTACGCCACCCACCACCAGAGGAAAGAGTAACTTGTGGTCTTTTCAACTGCAACTGCTTTACTCCGCTGTCTGTATCCCTGCGGAGCTCGGCTGCAGGCTGGCTGGCTGAGCCGATGGCAAAGGGAAGGTAGGCACCCGCGTAAAGACAAGAAAAGCCATCCACTGCCTATAAACCAGCTCTGCCAGGGCCCTCAGTACAATCCTCCGGCCAACGGAAAGCCGGGATCAGTGCTCAAAGCATCTTTACATTTGATTATTCCTTCTCGTTTGTGACTGGAAAGCAAAAGGTCACTTGAGTCAAGACTGGTTTGAGTCTCATGAAGTAGTGCTGCAAACTGTCAACTATCACCCCTGGACGAGGGTATCGCTAGTGACTGGCTGCAGTCTCGCACTGCCTCTCTTGGCACGTAGCTCCTTTGGCAGCTGCGGTGAGTGAAAGATCTCCCTCGGCGGCTTTTGCATGGCCATTCCTACTAAAGCGCCGAGCGCCGTATTCAAGTGTGTGTTCCAGCTTGTCAGAGGAGGTGACAGATAATCCAGAGACAGGAGTCTGGCCTCGGTTTCTGGAGAGCAAAGCACTGCGTACACATAAATATACAACCCTCAGAGCTGCTCGTGGGAGTACCTCCAGGTAACTCACGGCAGGGTGCCAAGCGACTTGATCTCAGACCATCTATGATAGAGCTACGTGTACCTGGTGCTTTTATCATGACATGTATAGCCACACGCTGCACTCAGAACCACTGACCCAGGCTATTATAAGACTAAGAAAAATTACTCCTGACAAGGGACGTGTTCTACACTTGCCGAGATCCTCTTCTTGTGCATGTTACATACTCCTGGTGTACTGACACTCAGCAGTGGAGACGAACGACTGAGATGCAGGTCCTGAAGGACTCACACCTGTCAGGAATACCTCTGCACCATGACACGGGCTGGTGGTGATGGATGTCCAGGCATTAGGTGTCTCTTACGAGTCCTTTCATTGCTTTGAAGTGTTTTTGCAGTGTAAATATGGGGAAAAAAATCAGTTAAGCACAAGGAAGTATTTTTAGGCAGGGTGTACAACAGTGTAAAGCATCCTAGGATGAGTTCAGACTGCCTGAGAAACCCTACCTTGGATATACCTGGTATAACCAGAGAGTGCCTGAAGAATTAGTATAATACAATTTTCCCCCTTTATTTACTGCAGGAAATCAAACAGCTGTTCATGGTAATAACTTAATTTGTTCTCTAGTTAAAATAATTAGAAGAATGTATATTCCCCTTGAAAGCAAGCTGTGCTGCAGGAGTTGCTTAATGCATTAACAACACTCACAGTCTTGGCTTCTTCTGGTTGGAGGAAAGCAGCATGGCCTCTACCCAAGGAACACAATCCCATTTCACTCCATGTCCCTTGGTTTTGTACCACAGTGGAGGAGTTTACAGACAAAACTGGTCTGTTCCTTGAAAACTGATGTTCACAGAAGCTGTGCATTACATTTGGATTAACTAGTTATTGGTAATATTTTCTTTAATTCATACAGGCATAAGGCTTTAAATTGAGGATGTGCATCCGAAAGCAAAGCCAGTCCACTGTTTAAAAAAAAAGCAAACATTTCTCCTCTAGAATTGTTCCTTGCTCCTCTTTTACTTTGCTTCTGTGTATTTTACTGTTCTCTCCCCTACTAAAAATAACAGCCACATCAATTCTGAGTGTGAAAATACTTTATCCTTCACTTTACGTGCTCCATCACAACCTCTCAGTGGGAGACCTTTCACCGTGAGTTTTTAATTTCCCGGAAGTTTTGCACAGCTGAAGTTATTTAGGGTGCATTGCCTCTCTCCGCCGCCAACACGTGGGAAGGTTCCGAACCAGCCCTGCTGACTTACGTGGCGGTTCCGTAAGGAACTCTGCGGTGGCAGCCACGGTGTTCTGCTCGCGGGGACACGTTTCCTGCTGATGCATTACTGGAAGTTTGAAAATGCCTTGAAAGAAGACAAGGCTCTCCTTTCATCCTTCCAAAAGCTGGGGGAGAAAGTGTGTGTGCTGTCATTGCAGTCACGCAGGTTTCCTTCCCAACTAGCTGAATGTGGGGCTTTCAAAAATCCGACTTAAAGATTCATTGTAACAACACGTGTCAAAGGCAGCTTCTCAGCTGAGCTGGGTGGTGTGGAAAAGTAGATGTCAAGCAGGGACTTAGAGACATAGAAACGTGGAGAGCGTGAAGCTGAGAAACCACACTTCTGTGTTCATGACAGAGGGACTTCAGCAAAAGTTGAGTTTAATCTCCTCTTTGTACTTTTGGTCTATTTTTGTTCTGGAATGAGGGAAAAGTTGGTTTCACCTTTCATTTCTTATGCAAGAGAACAAATTTAGCAAAATGTTTACACTTCTCCCTGAAGGTTTTTGCTCTGACTACGGCTATTATAAAAGTGCTATAACAACAAGAGCTTAGAAAAAAACATTTTGTTTCCCTTATGTTGTGCAAAAGACAGTACTGTGTGCATATCCAGACCCCTCCGCCAGCACAGCTCTGGGAGTTCTAAGCTGAATAAGAGGCCCTTTACAACTCAGTTGTTTCCCCTTGTGCCGTGGTTTAATCCCAGCCAGCAGCTAGGCACCACACAGACGCCTGCTCACCTACCCCTCCCCCAGTGGGATGGGGGAGAGAATCAGAGGAAAAAGATAAGAAAAATCGTGGGTTGAGATAAGAACAGTTTAATAACTGAAATAAAATAATAATACTATTATCTAATGAGAAGGAAAGCAAACAAAAAAAGAGACAAAACATGGCGGGGGTGGGGGGTGGTGGTGGGAACAAGTGATGCAACCGCTCACCACCACGCTCATCGACACCCAGCCAGTCCCCAGGCAGCAATACCTGCTGGACAACTCCTGCCAGCTCATATAGTGAGCATAACATTTTCTGTCACGAAATATCCCTTTGGTCAGTCTGGGTCAGCTGTCCCAGCTGTGTCTCACCCCAGTTTGTCGTACAGAAGAAGCTGGGAGGACAGGGACTGTATGACAAACTGAAAAAGTCCTTGGCTTAATGTAAACATTGCTTGGCAGCAACCAAAAACATCAGTGTGTTATCAACATTCTTCTCAGCACAAATCCAAAACAGAGCCTCATACTAGCTACTGTGAAGAAAATTAACTCTATCCCAGCCAAAGCCATCACAACTTCCTTAATAACCAAATGCTCCTAAAACTACCAGTTTTCTGTCTGATGAAAAATAAAAAACATTTCCAAATTAAAAAAGAGAAGTGAGGAGATGGAGGAAAACTAACCATAGGCAAGGCTAGTTCACCTGCCAGATCTTTGAAGAAGGAAGGAGGAGGCAGCAAAAGCAAAGCTGCCTTAGATAATTTTTTGTTGTTTCCTCTGCTTTCCAAAGTGCCTGGGCTATTTGAGCGCCAGCAGGTAGGTGCTGCAGCCATTTTTCAGCAAAAGGTTTATCTTTATATGCTGCTTGCAGAACTATATTTCATAGTGAATGCTAAGACAAACTTTCCCTACTGATCTTCAAAACAACTCGCAAGCAAAATGGCAAGCTATGACACTATCATTCTCTTAAATTCTCTTTCTGAGGCTCACTTTTACATATTGTTTGTGGGTTGTTTTTTTTTTGATCATGCTCTCTCAATGAATGCTGGTGCTGCTTGACCTTTAAATGTCAAAATCCATTTGACTGGCATTTGCTGTGAACTCTGCAGCCGTACGCCATATGTGAATGGCTAATATACACAAGAATCAAGAGATATAGTTCATGATGCACAGCTAGGCTTAGGAATTCATTTTATTATTCCTATCACCTCCCCACCCCCATGAAAATACATTTTCAACTAGCTACTGGTATTTTAAGAAGAGAGGAGGGAGAGTGTATACAGGCAAGCTGATTGACACAAGTCAGCTAACTCTTCCAGCTAAAGGTCTGAGTCTGCAAGCTGTTTCTTGTGGGTGGATCGCTGTGCTTAGATGGAGAAGCCTGCAGAATTTAAACTGAAATCAGCTACAGCTAAGCTATAAGGCATACAACCTTATTTTGAAAGTTCTTCAAGTGAAGAACCTCTAACAAAGTCAAGTCACTTTACATACTATTATTACCACTTTCTGTTTGCTCCCGATCACTTTTAACATACAAATATTCTCTGTATTTTAATTTTTTGTGTTTGTCTCACACTGGGCAATAAGAACATGCATCACTGCATCTATCTGGATGAAATCTGAACCAAATATCTCATCTTTTTCCTTGAAAAGTTATGGAGGAAGGCAGAGCAGGGGAGCCAGTGATGAGGAGGGAACTGAAAATATGCCCAGTACAGTCAACAGTTTCATTCGGGCTTGTTTCTCTAACACAAAGCTGTTTGGCAATGATTCAGTCATAATAGATGTTCTGTACCCATCTGAGCTAGGACAAAATAGCAGATTTTGTCCAGTTTTCCTGCCAGTAGAAAAAGGAAGATAAAAGGACCATTTCCTTCATCAATTTATGAAGCAGAATGTGACAGATCATAGAATCACAGAATGGTTTGGGTTGGAAGGGACCTTAAAGACCATCCAGTTCCAACCCCCCTGCCATGGGCAGGGACACCCTCCACTAGACCAGGTTGCTCCAAGCCTCACCCAGCCTGGCCTTGAAATAGCTTCAAAGATTTAGAAGCCATTAATTCAAAATTATGCCTGTGGCATGATGCCAAAGAGAGTGTGGATTTCTTTCCACTTGTGACCACCCTTCTTGCTTGCAAAGGTGGACTGGTCTGTTTTACCCACTGGAGGGTCCTTCTTCCTACAAAGAAGAGGTTTAGCCTTCAGGAAGGGAGAATGAAAAGTACTGATTAACTTGACACTATTTCTGTCACTCTCTTAGTCTGGACTGGTAGAAATTTCTGTCACAAAGAAACAGGATCTGGGCTCTGCTGTGATGCAGAAGCAGTCCACGGCCTGAACAGCCTGTAAGAAGATGGTCATTGTACAAATCTTGGTATTACATCTTACTAGGTAGCCAGCCAATAAACTCAAATAATCCCTTTCTTTTGATATACAAAAAATGCAAGCATGCACAGTTTCCACCACTCATTCAATTTTCTTGCTTCATCTTTCCGAGTTAGAAGACCCAGGCTCATTTGCAGGTTTTTACTGGTGATGCCTGTCATGTTGAGATGGAGACAGCTCCAGAACACGACAGAATTATAGTGCTTAAAACACCCACAGGAAACAGTTGTCATCCCACAGGCAAGTGAGAAATTGAGTCACCGTATCATCATCATCCTCTCCTACAGCCCATCCGAGTGTCTTAATTATAACATCATTCCCTCTTCAGAATCGTTGAAGTAAAACCTTAAAGGTGAGTACCTCCGTAGCATCACGGAGCCTTGCCGGCACAGCAAGCTGTCTCACGTTTGAACTGTGGACATCCAGGCTGGATCACGACCTGCAGGATGACCTCAGGAGGTACTGTGGGCCAAAGCAAGGGCTGTTCAGTATTCACCTCATGAAGTGCCTTCTCCTGAAGTAAATGGAGCATGGACATCACTGGGAACTTTCCACCCAGGCACCCCTCCCCTGCGTTCACTAGTACACATACTGATCCAGCACTACATAGGTCTACCGAGCCTTCCTCCCAATCAAAGGAGCTAATTTGATTAGTTAATGGTCTTTAGAAAGCTAATTTAAAAGTAATCATCTAGTCTTAGCTGAACCACTTCTCCTTTCAAAAATATTTTCCCAAGAGCTCAGCTCAGATGAACGGGATGTTCTCCACGGAGCTGTACGGCTCGCCTGCAATTTCCACCCACCGTCCTGAAGAAGGTACCTGACAGTTAAAGGTGCAATATGGCAAAAAGAAAGAAAATCCTCATATTACAAACCCAAGAAAATCCTCTTTCTGTTAGATAACTGTCACCTGAGAACGAAACTACAGGCATTGCAGATTTTTGTGGTTGGTCATACATCAGCCTCTGGCTTTCTCATACGGTGCGAATCTCCTCCCAGGAGCAGGCATGCTAAGGTGTGCCCCCACTAAGCACTATTGCACTGGGAACACTGGAAACGGTGGTGGCGGCAGGTACTCACTCAAATCAACACCCGTATTCCTCCGTGATGAAACCAGCGCTTTCAGCAGCTGAAATGGTGCCTTCTACCTGAAAATTCAAAGGCAAACCCAAGACTCAAACACAATGCGAGTCACCCAAAGTCACCAAAAGTCATCACAGACTTTTGATGTGAAGCATTTCCCACAGATTTCTTATTGTGGTTTGTGTTCTTTTGTTGAAAGTAAAATACATATATTAGAATAATAAGCATCGATATTTGGTAGTGTGTTTCCATTTTTGTTCCATAGCAATTAATATACTTATTCCAGGGAGGCTTCAGTCTTGGAAGTGGCACATATCCTCTAGGCTGACTTTGACTTCCTACCTTTTCTACCACAAAACTCAAGCAGCTTTTCTCCAAAACCATCTGCGTTTCTCATGTTTGTCATTCCACTACCCAGTCAAGAGCCAAGTGCCTCGAAGTAACTTTAGCATGAAACTCTGATATTGACACCTTTAGTACTTTCACCACAGCCTTGGTATAAAACCTCAGGACAAGACGTGTACAAAAAATAAAAAGGATTATTTAGTAACAGTGTCATACCTGGAGAGAAATCTTCTGGGATTTCTGCACACACTGAAAAAGCCTAAACTTACCCTTCCCAAGAGCTGCCAGCTTGACTAATCAGTTCATAGACTGAATACTTTTGATATCACTGCTTTGTTATAGTTGACAAAATCACAACTCCAGGCTCTTTCACATCAGTTGTGTTTCAGGTCAGTGAAGAGGGAGACTGACCTGTTATATTTAACATAACGCTTCATAGGCAGCAACAAAGAGGTAGAACAAACCTGGTAAGAGCATCACTCGCAGAGACGTACATATTAGAGCTGTTGATTTGCCAGGGGGAAGGTGGAAGGGTTACACAAAACCTCTTCAGCATTCCTTATTCAGAGCTTTTCCTTTCACTTGATTAGTGAATACTTGAGAGAATACTCTCAGTGTTCTTGTACACACATACATTTCATAACAGAAAACGGTATTTAAAAAAAACCCCAACCTATTTTATTTAACCATTCCAGCACAGCACTTTCTGTTTGTCAAACACCAGTGAATTCTGGATGACTGTGGAAAGCACGTATGATGCGATGTACATGCAATGACATCAGTGATGCACTGATTTCTGCACTGAAGAAAACTCAATTGACAAGAAACCATCAAAAGGCTGAGCTGCTCCAAAGACACTTGAGGGATCTGAAATAGTGTACAGCACAGAATTTTCTGGATAAGCTGCATTTCATAATGAAGCGACCAGTAACTGAAACAGAAGGCCTCCCCCAGAAACAGCTTCCCTCCTTGGCTTGGATAAGATAAGGCAGAATTGAGGAGCTCTCCATTGTTCCTGGTCATCATCCTGACAATTGGACTACTGGCTGGCTGGATTAGGCTTCCCCCATTCAGTGCTGCAAATCTCATCCTTCGATTCCTAACTTTCCCCGTTTAACGTACAGCGACCATCACTGGCAGATTCCCTTTCTGGAACCTAATTCAGAAGCCCTGTGTAATTTATATTGCCCCTTTGAGTCTACGCTGTAAAGGCCTTTGGAAATCTGGCTCTTAACAACACGTCCTGGATTATTTTCTGTTTCACCCTCTTTTTAAAGTTCCAGGAATCCACCGGATACTGCTAAACAGTTTTGCCACAGTTACGCTGGGCAAGTACCTCAGCTACGCTTACACTCCACAGCTTAAAAGGAACACCAAAAGCGTGCAGGTTCACTTGAAAACATCTTCTCTTTTTTCTTTATATGAGAATTCAATCAGTCCATTAAACTTGTTAAGCTTTATCTCTGTGAGTAAATAAATTATGCCCTCAGCAAGCCTCTTTTCTTCTGTTGCAGAAGTATCTTCCTTGCCTCTGAGCACAGCTTTAGATTTAAAATAGTCCCACACAGCTATTGCTTAAATAAACCTTTCAAAGACTTTTACAGGGTAACCTTCCTCCTCTCCCCCTGCTTTGTACCAATGCTTGTTTTAATCTGCAGCTTATATGAACTTTGATACTACAATGTTTTTATATAAATGTTGAACTTTCCCTCAAAACAACTCGAGGCAAAGCTTGTATGGACCAGTTTTGCCTTTCATTGCATACATCTATTATTTAGATATTAGGGGGATTGTTTAGAGCTGTTGGGGGTTTTGCACGTCATGAGAGGCTTGGCTGGGAAAGCAGCAGGGTGCTGTTCCTCCTCTGTAGGGTTAGCATGTTCTTTTTTCCCATTTTCTGTATCTTTGGGCACAGACCGTTCCTTCTTTCCTCTCCTCCTTGCAAATGCCACGGGCACTGCTCCTAAACGACAGCTTCCTGAGACCAGACAAGTAGTCCATAGAGCTGTACTAAGCAGTAAAATTCAAGTAACTTTCCGTTAAAGTTTTGATGTTGAGAGAAGAGAGGGCAAGGCAGTTCAAAAAGGGCACAGCAGGCACTGCTGGTGGCCAGCGCTGGAATTAGGAAACAGAAGGCACTGGGAAATTGCCAGGCCAGAGGATAATGACTGAACTCTTCTCTGGCTCAGGCTTGCAGGTGATCAACTTTAATAAAACAAGATGAAGGAATAAGTTTGCAGTACAGTGAAATGCTACAGCGAGAAAGCATGTGCTGCAGACACCAGAGAACAGAAGAACGAGCAGTTGAAGCAATTAACTAGACAGGAGAATACTAGGAGTGAGGCAGGTATTTTTGTCAAGGTTTTTGGAGTATCTGCCCTGAAAACTACTCTGACACCCCCCACAGAACGCCAGCCCAGAGGGACAGTGGGAAACGCCAGATATCTTGCAGAGTCTTTAGCACAGGTTCACATCTCCCTTTAGCACACACTGACATCTCCTCCACCTCTGCGCTCTGCTCAGCCTTCCCAAGAAGTGCTAATTGCAGTGGTGTCCCCCATGATAAAATAAGCCGACAGTGGAGAAGGCTCTGCTGTTCTGAGCCATGACACCCTCAAACACTGCTGTCTAACATTAAAGGCATGCATGTTGCTCTAATGGTGGAATTTTCTCATAATCATCCCACCCCCAAAACCTATGGCTTCAAGTTACGTGTGAGATCCCAACATGAGGGCCAGGGGGTCCGGAGGGAGGACAGAGTAGGTGCATGAACCCACGACTGTAAGGTAACTCCTACACACGTGCCACGAGCTAAAACTGTAAACCCTGGAATGCCAGTAACAATCTGGGGCATGATAATCCCTTAATGAGCAACAGCAGGTGCTGAAGTGCTTAAAGCAAATCACTCCAGCATTTTAGCGAGTTGTTATTTATGTCATCGCTATCAACAAGCGCAAATCTGACAGGGCTGGCGGCAGCCAGTGACCTCTGCTCCAGAGGGCTGGGAGCTGCCAGGGAGTCAGGGCAGGCAGGGCATGGCCTGCGGGCAGGGCAGGCAGGGTCCATCCCACTGCCCCAGACAGGAGCAGGGCAGGTCAGGGAGCACCAGGGGCAGCCCAGCCCCCGGCATTGGGCATCTCCCTGGGGACAGGGACAGCTGAGGCCAGGCTGGGACATCACCCTGCAAGTAGGGCTGGGGCTTAGGCCTGCAAAGGGGAACTGGGGTCAGGCCCAGCCCGGGATGGCCAAGGCACCAATCTAGCCAAGGAGTGTCTTTTTGTAACACCAAGTTTTTGCTCTTCTAATTTTGATTGGATTTAAAAGGGGTATTTTTTCTGTCTTCAGCAAGCATTTTGTTGATTCAGATTGTTAAGAATTCCCATTGAGCAACCTGGTCTAGTGGAGGGTGTCCCTGCCCATGGCAGGGGGGTTGGGACTAAATGGTCTCTAAGGTCCCTTCCAACCCAAACCAGTCTGTGATTCTATAATTACTCCTCCAGTTTAGCACATCGGTGGGGTACACACAGAAACACTGGCCATTCAATGTTCTCATACAAATTAAGAAACATTAGCCAAAGCAGCACTGAGCACAGCACAATGCACTAAGTTTTCAGACCTAGTGCTTCACTGCAGATGTCCAGAGTGGAAAACGCAGCACAGACGTATGGTCTTCCTCTCCTCTCCTCACCAGCTGCGCAAAGGAGGCACAGCTCTTGCAACCCTCCGAGCCAGGATGGACACGGTAGTGCAAGAGCAGCATCCGTCCTCGCTGTTCAGGTGCCGATGAGAGCCCAAAGGTTTGGCCTGAGAGGCAGTTGAAGGCAAGGCAGATGATTTCATCCAAAAATTTTAAGTGTATTTGAACAAATTATCCTTGCCCTGAAAATATATTACACTAATGAAGTTACGCTGTCAGCCACTGCAGGCCTGGCAGGACTTGTGAACTATTTTAATCCTCCAAGAACACATTTGCCCAGCCAATATTTCGACTTGTCATTACTAAATTCCTAGCTCAGCTTTTTAAGAGACAGGAACACACAAAAAAGCATCGATCTCTAGGTTATTGATTCCTATCACAATTGCATCAGATTTCTTCTAAAGTCTGTAGCAAATTGATCTACGGGCTGTATTTTCCCACCAGCATATTGGAGGTCCATAGGCTTTAGAGAGGGCTTTTTAGAATAATGCAGCAGCTTGTTGCTTTGATTTCAAACGCGCACAGAGCTTGCCAGATCTCTTCAAAGGGAAGGGCAAAACCAGGGTAATTTGTCCTTGTAAGTGCTGATGCAACAGGAGAATAGGTCTGTGGGCCTTGTAAATACCGTGCTTGAAGAACAGGTCCTCTGTTGAGTGCTGGGCTGCTGCGAGAGGAAAAGATCAGCTCAAAGGAGAGTCAAAATGAAGCTCAGTGTTTCTCCTTGGCTCAGACTCCCTACTGATCTTGGGTCGCTCTCCCTAAACAGAGCAAGAAAAATAGACATTTTGAAGAACAGGCTTCAATCTACCTGGCTAGACAAGCTAGACAGGTTATTCTGAATTTGTCATCCTGCATATTCTTTCTAGTCACTGCAGAGAAAACCAGTAGATGTGTCAGCTGATCCATTTTAAGCATCTTTATTAGAACGAGAGGAACTGCTCTCTGAGGGCATCTATTTCTTCCCATTGACTACGCATGGAGCATACAGTGATCAGCTCAGACTTAGATGCATGACTTTTAAGCCCCAAGCTGGGACAGATGATTCCCAAGCTTCTATTTCCTTCTTTTCCCCTTCTGCTCTTTTTTTAAGACGTCTCCGTATCCTACTGCTAATCAGCACAGGAAGAGTCAAAAGGGCACACCCTTGTTGCTTCATCCTTCCCTCAAAATAACCCTTCAGCTGTGCCTGATTTCTCTGCTCCCCAGCCTGCACTGCTGCCTTACACCACACCATTCCTTAGCAGATTCCCCCCACGACACCTGGTAGCTGTGAGGGGGGTCAGACAGCTGCAGGAGGAAGCGCCTGTTGCACAGAGTGTGTGTGTGTGGCGGGGGCACACCTCACAAGGGGTCCTCCTCTTTCCACGGCTGACATCGTTTCCTTGGTCAAGGTCTGCACAGCAACCGGTGACACTGCTGGGCGGTGTTCACTGGGAAATACCCCGACACCAATCTTTACCAGTAATTCTTTTCAGTGAGATGCAGCAGCTGCAGCTGTTAAATTTCTGCACCAACGCGGCACCAAAGTTGCCCATTTTGCCTGTAAGACAAAAGAAAACCCATTTGACTTAGAACAGGCGTACTTAGGCTCACTGTGTGTTTTACCAGCTGGCTTCCTTCCAGTGTATTTATATTCATACCACTTTTCAGCATCAAAAACATACCATTCTCCCCACTTTACACATGGGATCCTGAAGCAAAGTTCATCTTCTCCCAGGCAACAAAGGGAGGGGTGAGGAAGTTACATGGGAACCAGAGTGTAGAAACTTTACCAGCCTGGAACTGAAGATCTGTTGCTTACCTCAGGGAAGGCACCACCAAAGAAGTCTTTGATATGGAATCCTGATGGCGTAGCAGCGATCCTCAAACGTGGGCCAGGCCACGGCAACAGAGCACTCCGAGCCACAGAATTTGAAGAAACTGCATTGCCTACAGCTGTAAGCCCAGCTCTAACTTAGGAACTGCCCAGGTCCCCCTGGGCAGGAGGGCAAGCAGCTGATTAGCCTCTCGCAGCTAGGTGCACTGCAACGTCTTGAACAGGTCAGTACTGTGTTCTCAGCCCTGTTTTGTCTCTGCTTGTAACGGGCAAAGGAACTTCAGCTGGGGGTGGTCCTCTTCAAATCATCTGCCTTTCCAGAGGGAGACGTGGGGATGTGCAACAGTCCTGTGCTACGGGGAGCAGGCTACTGTCCTTCTCACTGCAGGCTGACAGAGTGCAACTCCTGTTACGGTGTTACTACCACCAGGCATACGACTCTCCTCCCATTGCTACTGGGTGAGGTGCCAACACCTCTGGTCATGGAAAGGATGTCTGAGAGCTTGGTGAAGGGAGTCACAAACACCACGGGCAATTTCTGTAAAATAAAGGCAAGCGCACAGCGAAGCCAGCTGGCTGTTACCTGCTGTGCCAGCGAGAGGACATAAAAAACCACCTTGGGTTTCCTGCGTGAGAAAACTTGCAGAGTCTTGACAGTCTTTTTAAGAGGATGCTGCCAGCTGCAGAGAGTATGACACACGGAGGGCAGGACTGCGGTGGAAGGCACCTGTGTGACAGACAGAGCCCGGGATGGGTTCGGAAGTTAAACCCACTCCAACAGCTCAGCTGTTGTTGGTGCTTGCTGAAAGGACGGCACAGCCGGCGTGAGCCCCTTCTGTGGAACTATAGGGGAAGCCTGGTCCCATCCGCATGCTGCTCCTGCAGACGTGAGATACTCATTTGGGTTCTACATGGTTCTTAGACAGCGGTTTATAGGACAGATTAGCGAAGCTCAGGAGAACTGGATCCCAAGCTGTAACCTACAAGGAACTACAGACAATGTGTGTCTCTTTGGAAGAGAGGGTTAAACTGATCTGCCCAGTTAAATCACATACTGCCACCTTTGAAAAGCCTCCTTATCCGGTCTAGAAATGTATGCCATTAGTGTGGCACTTGTACGAAAAGGGATGATACTGTTGCAATTAGGTGTGATTTTCATCCATGGACGTTACTTCTGCGTCTAACCAGAGTCAGTTGAAATTACTACTTATGTTTGACACCAGTCTGGCAGCAACAGCAGAGCTTAATAACATAGAGGTTCGTTTGTTTATTTATTTATTTGCCTGCTTGCTATTGTGTGTGCATCACATTTCTAAAAATGCCTGCGCAGCATCTTCCGCTACCGGTATTAAGACTGAATTATACACCTCATCCTTACAGTGGAGACGGAATATCATAGGAATCAGGGAAGCTGGGAACTGTACCACCTAGTCGGTTATTTATGTGGAGAACCCATTAAACAAAGTATTTAAGCAATGAAATATCTTGCTTATTGTTAATAACACTCTGAATATGAGCAAGATCATCACCAAAGTCCTCTGGAGTTTGTGGTTATGCTGTATAATTACATGATGATCAACCACAGAGTCAATGCCTACCCAGTAAACATTTTAATTTTATTCTATCACGGAGGAATACAGTGGTGCTACACTGTTTTAGGAAAAAGAAAAATGATAGAATCACAGAAATGCTTTGGTTGGAAAAGACTTTTGAGATCATTGAGTCCAACCATCAATCTAGCCCTGCCAAGTCTACCCTAAACCATGTCCCTAAGCACTTCACCAACTCTGCTCTTAAATACTTCCAGGGATGGTGACTCCACTATCATGGCTCAATAACCCCTTAAATCATGAGACATAAAAAAAAAAAAAAAGGTATTTTGAGAAATAAGAAATGTTTACTTACCAGCATTTGAGTTTTTAATTCAGATTTTCCAGCAACAATATGGTTAAATACTTAAAATGCCAGTTACCCCAAAATCACGACTCATCTGAAGTCAGTGGAGTTACATAAGTAACCATGTAAGGGAAGCATCCTCTCAAGTCCAAAGAGTTAGGATATCAAATTTCTCAGTCCATCAATTAAAGGCACTTACACACTACAACCAATACATCTGGAACCCCAATTACATTCCATGCTGCAGGAAGTTTGGCCAGATTCAAACCTTCTGCTCTAATCCTACCTTCCTCTGATGTTTAGCTCCGTTCACTCACTGACCACAACCATCAGCGATTCCATTTCCCATTTTTGTCTTCAGATTTGTCCACTGTTTAGAATATGATGCACGGAGACTTTACAGGAGAGAGAATTTACCTTGTAATGGTTAGCAACATCAAAAAGATCACCCTGTGTGCTGGGTTCAGTCAGGAAAGGGTTAACTCCCTTTACCCTGGTTGCCAGGGAACTGTGTTGCTGGACAGTAAGTGGAAACATTGATAAGGCCTCAGCTGGTGCTGGGGATGGCCTGTACTGAGTTCAAGGTCTTTTGTCCACTTCGGATACTGTAGCTGACCCAGACTGACCAAGGAAGTATTTCATCCCATAGTCCGTCATGTTCCGGTCTCTTGGGCGGGGAAGGGGGTCCGGTAGCCATTACTCTGCCCTTTTACTCTTCCCATTACTCTCTCCCTTACTCCCTTGCTCCTCTCTCTGGGCACTTGCTAACCCTCCTGGGTTAGCTGCTTTGCCAACTCCTGTGCTGGCTCATTTGTGTGGGAGTTGGTGGGTTGTTTAGAGTTTTCTGGCCGTGCTACCATTGATAGGGTTCACTCGGAATCTGCTGCGTAGGCTCCCGGGCTCCGGCCCTCAGGCCGCAGCTCTCGGGCTGCGATCGCTCTCGGGCTGTGGGTCTCGGGTTCTCTGGGTCTGATTTTCATCCCTCAACATCTGGGTGTGCATTGGTCAGTGGATGGTGGGAAACTATATCATATTGTATCATATTGTATATACTGTATCATATGTTTCATTTTCTACTATTTTAATTATTTATTATTAGTAGTACCTGTATATATTGATTTAGGTTTAATTAGTAAATAGTTCTTATCTCAATTTTACGAGCTTCCTTATTTCTTTTTCCTCCGATTCTTCCCCTCCACTGGAGGAGGGGAGGGGGATTTGTGAGAGCGGCTTCATGGTATTTCGCTAGCCAGAGTTAAACCACGACACCCTGCCATGAAATCAGGGAAAAAACAGACACCAATACACTTTAAATAAACGTATCTCTGTGATTCTGTCTTCTATGCCTAAAATGAGAATAATAGTACATACTCTGCCTTGAAGGATCAATTACTCCTACATGTACTGAAATATTCATATAGAAGATATTGCAAAGACATGTAACTGCTCATTGCTGCAAATGTAAACACAACCCTTTGTTTTGCATGCACAGCATAATAGTAGTGAGAAAAGTCTAAGCAAGATAAAACCAGGACTTTCAAAACACTCATCCACCCAAACCCGCCAAACTAAACCAAAACAAAAATTCCAACATGGTTTGGCAAAGCTAACATTGTAAAGGTTTTATTCTAGTGCAAAGAAATAAAACAACATTTTTGAAACCAAAAACTTTCTGCTGTTGCAAAGAAACTTGAGTCGTCACTCTTCATCATCAGGGTGTCCTTATTTTCAGAAAGGCAGGAGGAAAACGAAATGCCAAGTAAAGAGTAAGAGGACAGAACCATAACCATTGTCCACAGCAGACATTATGGCTGGACATACAATTAGAATGGTCAAACACATGTTTCAGGGCTTAATTATCATACTACTGAGTTTCAAATCCTGAGCTTGTTCCTGAAACAGAAGGACACAGTTTGCTCCTCTCCCCAGGCCATTACTGTACAAACTGTACCAATAAATGTATCTTCTTAGGCTTCACAACAAAAATATCTAACTCCTCAGCGAGGACTACCCATGAGGGAAGCGTCCAGGTTTCCTGCTGTGAATAAATGCTGTTCTGACACATTTGTGCAATGCTTCCAGTTATTTCGAGGTGCTGCAGGGACCGGACTTGAGTGCACTGACTAACGTTCGGTTCAGAGACAGCAGTAGTGAATGCCTGCTGCATGAATCCAAGAACTGGCTATTCTTCACTGCTGCAGATGTCCCCTGTCTTTTTTGCCAACAGGACCATTACAGCGATTTTTTCCCCTCTCCTTCTCCACAATGACAAATGCCAGTACAATCAAAATTTGGAACCTTTCCATGTGAAAAACAGGAACAGAAGAGTGCTAACCTAATCAGCTGTGCTCTGCTTTCAACTGTGACTGCAGGGAAAAAACTGGCCAGGCAGACCACCGTGCTCATGAAGGAATGATACCATCATGGTAACACTAGAAATACCTCTAATAAATCTCATACTATGCAAGAGAAAAAAAAAATGGGGTTTCCATACTGAATATGCTGTACAATACTGCAGGTCATCTTTCTCTGCATTTTAGAATGACATCATTGATCTTTTTGTATGAGTTTAATTAGAGCCTCACTTTAATGCTGCCAGTAATAAGGAGCTATTAGTACTGCTCTGAAAGAGGCAAAAAGCTTTATTAGATACTGCAAAGAGCTACGGATGCTCTTAAAAATAATAAAGGGAAGTCAATCAATCACATTTGCTCTGCAAAGAGCTTTTAAGATGTAACCCAGAGGCTTGAAGCTTCATTACCAAAACATTTTTCTTGTTGCCACTTAAAAAAATTCCACTGAAGTTGAATGACTAAAATGTAGGTAATGAAACTGCAGCAGTAAGTGCATGCTTAAGAATGAAAATACAAAGTAGCTGGCCTTTTGTTGAAGTGATGACTTTAAAGACTGGCACTATTTTGGACCCTACAAACAGGTGGATCAGTGCCACTGAAGATGATATAGAGATTTTTATAGAACCCAGACTGTGGATACAAAGGTTCATCTGATAGTTCAAATTTCAAATAGCAACATAGCAGTATCCGGAAACATAACGTCTATATAGTGTTTAAAAGAAACAACCCCTCCGCAAGAGATGCTCTGAAGAATCCTTAATTAAAAAATGATCAATTTTTCATTTCTCCCCATTATTATTGCCTAAAGCAGCTGGAAACCATGCTGTGCTCCTAAACCAGGCAAACAGTAAGTGGTGGTCAACACAGGATCTGTGGCAAGTCAGCTTTTGAAAAAAAGTTAAATTTGGAGGTGTGTTTTTCTTCTTTGTTAGAGTAAGAAAGCTCGTGGAATAGAAACTTTTTATATTGTCAAGGGTCTTTACAGTATAGTATCATGTAAGAAATAAGACTGGCTAGTAAGCTATGTTGTCAGTCTTTTGAAAAGTCAAATGACAGGCATGTTCAGCTGTACCAACATTAGACTATTTGAGAGCCTCTCTTGGTGCCTGTACTGAATGGGGATGTCCTTGGATGGAATTTTGTCTGAGATTTACCATTTTGTATGGTGAGATAACTCGTCAGATTACATCTGTCTGCTTTCTTCTTCTTGGTTGAGAGGTCAGAAATGCTGTTTTCAGTGCTTGCTGTGTAGTCAAAGAGTTCAAGGATCTACCTAGTGTATAAAGAAATTCAGTGTTTTCAAGAATTCCAACTCTGACACGCAGAATCACAGATGAGAACCAGAAAGGAAAGGGTCAGCGATCACCAGAACAAAGATGGCAACTAGAAGTACAATTCTGTGAGGCAGAGGATCACTTAGATTACAGCTGCCAAGAAGACACATCAATCTGGGTTTGGTATTACGATATGGCACAAATACATTCATTTTCAATTTAGAAAATTTCAGTTAAATTAAAATTTTAAAAAGCAATTGGAAGTTCTTGGCATTAATATTAAATCAGTGCTTTAGTTTTGGAAGCTGCTTCACTCCTACAGTCTTTGTAATCGATGCTTTTTGAGGATTAACCATCTTCGGGTTTCCTGGAACACTGTATCTCCCTCTGAAATAAAATGAGTGAAATCAGTAATCAAGCATGACATTACCTGTAAGCTTTAACTGCTACACATGTACACGCTTTTTATGTTTGCACAGCTGATTGCTATTGTCTATTAAGCCTGACAGAGGAAAACACAAGTATATTTCTGGGTTCGCAGGCTAGCAGAGCCTCTGATCATACTGTACACAAACTCAATCCTCATCTCACAGTTCCTGACTACTTCTTGTTACCTTGATGATGGCATTTAAAGAACATAAACAGAATACTAAGCATTTGCACAAAGATAACCGGCTAAGGAGACATTTTAATCAGTTATATAATCCCCATTAGGAATGGAAAAACACTTCATGCAGAAGTAGTCACTGTTCCCTGCAGGTATCCCACTCTGCAGACCCACTGCTCTTGAGCTCATGGTCTTACACAGGAAATGCCGCCAGCATTCTGAAGTGGTACTCATTCACACACACACCCGCTGCCTACATGAACCCTATTAGAGCTGTTTTCATCTTGATCATAAAATCACAGACTGGTTTGGGTTGGAAGAGACCTTAAAGACCATCCAGTTCCAACCCCCTGCCATGGGCAGGGACACCCTCCACTAGACCAGGTTGCTCAAAGCCTCATCCAGCCTGGCCTGAACACTCCCAGGGATGGGGCAGCCACAGCTTCTCTGGGCAACCTGTTCCAGTGCCTCACCACCCTCTGCAGCAAGAATTTTTTTCTGATATCCAATCTAAATCTCCTCACTTTCAGTTTAAACCCATTACCCCTTGTCCTGTCGCTACAGGCCCTTGTAAAAAGCACCCCCCCAGCTTCCTTGTCGGCCCCCTTCAGGCAGTGGAAGGTGCTATAAGGTCTCCCGGAAAGAGGGATCTCTGATCTTCGGAAAGAAATCAGTGGGAATGTAAACAAAACCCCAGGGGGAAAACGCTGATTCCACAAACGGGAAGGGTCATTCCCATGATCAAGCAGCATGCATCTTAACCCTTGTGCAACGTACACTTGATTCTCTCCCTGTTCATCACGACAGTGGACAGACAGCACTTTACATACTCTAACGACAATATACAGGGTTTCAATGTCTTTCTCAATTAATTAATAGTCGTGCTGAAGGGAAATATATCACAGCATAACACCATTATATCCATGATGGTAGCCAGAGAAAGATTTTGTTATGTCGTAGAAGCTGTGATGACATGATCTGTGCAAGTTTCAAATTTCTGGGCAAAGAGCCAACAAAGTTGTCCCTAGGACTCTCTAGTCTTCTTGAGATGGACACATCCTTTGTTCCAGCTCTTACACTCAGTCATGGTCTTGAAGGAACAGCTGCTCTTGTAGAGATACAGGGCTGCTTCTACTCAGAGCTTGGAAGATTAGAACCCAAGACCCAGGTTTGCTCAATAATCCACTGATTATTCAAATTCAGACCAATTGATTACTCAGCATCAATTGATTAATCTACAGATTGCTGTAGAGCTGGAGCAAGCAGTGAGTGTATGTCTGTGTGGAATTCTATAGGCAGCAAAACCTCTTTCCACTCATAACCACCTGTGCTGGGTTCAGTCAGGAAAGGGCTAACTCCCTTTACTCTGGTTGCCAGGGAACTCTGTTCCTGGACACTAAGTGAAAACATTGATAAGGCCTCGGCTGGTGCTGGGGATGGCCTGTACTGGACTCAAGGTCTTTTGTCCACTTCGGATACTGTAGCTGACCCAGACTGACCAAGGAAGTATTTCATTCCATAGTACGTCATGTTCCGATCTCTTGGGCGGGGAAGGGGGTCCGGTAGCCATTACTCTGCCCTTTTACTCTTCCCATTACTCTCTCCCTTACTCCCTTGCTCGTCTCTCCGGGCACTTGCTAACCCTCCTGTGTTAGCCACTTTGCCAGCTCCTGTGCTGGCTCTTTCATGTGGGAGCTGGTGGATTGTTTAGAGTTTTCTGGCCGTGCTCTCACTGATAGGGTTTGCTCGGAATCTGCTGCGTAGGCTCCTGGGCTCCGGCCCTCAGGCCGCGGCTCTTGGGCTGTGATCGCTCTCGGGCTGTGGTTCTCGGGCTCTCTGGGTCTGATTTTCATCCCTCAACATCTGGGTGTGCATTGGTCAGTGGATGGTGGGAAACTATATCATATTGTATCATATTGTATATATTGTACCACGTTTCATTTTCTACTATTTTAAGTATTTATTAGTAGTAGTACCTGTATATATTGATTTAGATTTAATTAGTAAATAGTTCTTATCTCAATTTTACAAGCTTCCTTATTTCTTTTTCCTCCGATTCTTCCCCTCCACTGGAGGAGGGGAGGGGGATTGGTGAGAGCGGCTTCGTGGTATTTTGCTAGCCGGAGTTAAACCACGACACCACCTGGACTTACAGACGCAGAAGCCAGGTAGCTGAAGGCAGGGCAGTGTTGAAACTCAGCTAATAAATGCTGCTCTATGCTTCAGTGTAACAGTAAGGGCTCGGAACGACATTAGATTGGCTGCCTGGATTGCATGAGAGACATGAGTTGTCCAGACATCCATGGTTTTTTCCCAATTGCCGGCTAGCCTATCTTCTTGTCCAGTGAAATACCATAAAAAGGACCTCTATTGAACTTGGTTTCTGTGTTTGGATGGCCAGGAAACAATGCATCAACAAACAGTGTTCCCAGTTACTATTCAAAAATGTGTCGGTGTTGCTCATGGTTGGGTTTTCCATACTGTACCTACAGTTAAAACAAACATTAAACGTAGTTTCTTAGCATGATTTGCAATCCAATGAAGGCAGGCGTTCTCTGAAAGGCCAACAGAAGTGAGATAAGAATACTGGACAGATAATTTTCAATTTATTATCAAGAACACATTCATTTTCAATCATGCAGGTCTTCTCTTATTTGCCTGAAATTATTTCTCATTAATGTCAGATTGAATGAACAACCTTCAGGCTGTAAATCAAAACATAATTAAAAAGGAGTAATATAACAATGGCTGTGTTACCCATGTGATGATCAAAGGGCGCTTACTTACATCCTAATATTTACTTAAAATACAAACTATGCCAAATCCTCACTCTTATCTCCATGTTGCCAACTAACACCAGAGTTTGACCGGAAAGTTCTAAGTCACTGGTTATAAAAGCCAATGCTTTGCAAACTGGTGCCGTTGCCACTAAGAACAATTTAAAAGATGAACAACTCCCTTCATGTGTGTAAACTACTTTGAAAAGTTTAAAAAAATAAAAAATCCTCTGGGGGAAAATGGGTTGAAAGGTGATATTTTGTTACAATACGCATCTTCTCAGACCAGCAATTACAGGGCACTATTTCTTTATTTTCTTTTGTTTGATATAAAGAAAATTACAGAAACACTGTCATATAATTTCAGGGTAAGTAATGGTCTACTAAAATAAATTAAACCCCAACATAATCATAGATCAGTGCTAACCCTCAGCAAATCTCACTATCTGGCTGATATTTAATCCCCCAGCAGAAACAGTGAATTCTCCCAGTTCTAGCTTCCCGGCCTTCTCCACATGGACTACGTTAAACATTGCTGGGACCAGAAGCAACACGCTGGCTATACATGGGGTCTCTCAGACCCACACAGTGCTTTTTCCGTCTTGAGGAACTACAGTTATAGACTTTAATTCATATTGTACTACATTAATTCATATTCTACTAATATCCTCTCCTGGAGCACGAAGATCCACTGTTCCAATTTATGAAATCCTGTGATTCTGTGCTTAAACAGAATGAAAGGATAAAGCTGGTAAGCAAATGTGTCTACACAATTTCATGCTTATAATTTACTCATTACATTTTCAGATGTTCCCAATACATATTATGTATGCTCATTTTAATAACATAGGTAGGTCAGTGCAAGGATTTACTGTGAGATGCTAAATACACAGAAACCATGCTGGCTCAGGAAGTCTCCAAATAGAAAGTATTTGGGAGAGTTCCAAATAGCAAATATTCTATTCCCTTGCTTACATACTTTTGTAGGCATCTACTTATGGACACTGGAGGCAGGATACTGTGTCTGACACACTTCTGATGTGATTCCCCTATATTCTTTGTACTTTAGATTGTTAATATTTTCAGGTCAGTTAAAAATAAATCTCCAATTTCAAGCTTTCTCACAGCACTACAATGAGAAACTATTTCTATATAGCTCAGAGCAGGTGGGTTCTTTTCAAATTTAAATTTCTAAGCTATATAACTAAACAGAAACCTGTTAAACAACCAAGCCTTTATATGTTGTCATCTAAAATCACGCACATTATCATCCCTAAAAAGCTTTACAATCTCTATTGGCTGAAAAGGACCTAACAAGGCATTATTTAACTGAATTATTCTTAATGGACTAAAAGGTATACTTGTTGTTCTCAACGCTGCAGTAACATAGAAAAAAAAGATCCATTTTAAACAGAGGTTGAAAGGGAAGAACAACAGAGGTATTGTAAGATTTCAAAAAGGCCTCTTAAATATATGTATTTTCAATATTGCAACACACTGGCTATTAAATAAAACTGCTTGAAAAGAAGTATCAAAAATGATGTTGAGATTACTACTTTGTCAGTAGGATTAAGCTCAGTGATATTTACCAGGAACACAGTTGCAATAGTCAAAAAATAGTACTTGGCAAAAAAATAATAAAGCAGAAAACAGAGGGAATAGCAAGGAAATTTACCTCAGTATCTGGTTTTCTCCCTTGCCTGTCAGAACATCTGTTTTTTGCCTTTCAACAATTTTAAGTGTAGCTGAGACCTGTAATAGCCAAAATTTTACAAAACAAGTTATAGTCTAACCACAGTCACAGTTAAGGAAGTAAAATTTTTCCAAACTGATTTTGATCCAATACAGTCTTACTGCTATAAAGTACTTTAAGCACACATTATGTTAATGCTTTGCCGATTCGAGGAATTGAACACATGCCAAAATTCCTCATTGCGTAAAAATGCCATTATTTATTAGGCTGGATGATCAGAGAATATGTAATTTCAATCAGCATATTTTGGTCATATTGCCTGTGGCTCCACATTTTCAATGAAGAAGCATTATCAAAGATTCATAGAAGGGTTTTTGGTTGGAAGGGAGCTTAAAGATCATCTAGTTCCAACCCCCTTGCCATGGGCAGGGACACCCTGCCATTATATTCCTAACATACTGCCTGAATGGGAAACAAAACAAATTATAGTGACGGAGTCTCCCGCTCAGGGATGCTGCTGCCAAGGTCTCTGGCTGCAGGGGGTGCCTGAACCTGTCACCTGTACCTGAGAGCAGCAGAGACGGCCCCTGTGTGAGGGGTGACTGGGGGGATGATCTTGCTCAGCTGGTGGCAGAGCTGAAGGGGAAGGGGAAAGGCTGAGGAGTATCTGGGAGTGTGAGGAGAGAGGGTTTGGCTCCACCAATCTACCACCCGTGAGGCAAAGGCAGCAGATGGAAGCCCCACAGCCAGCAGTGGATCCCATATCCTCTTGCCACCAGGCACAAGGAAGGGACCTAAGAGACAGGGGGCAATGGAAACAGGTCCCTGCTCAGGGAGGTAGGCAAATCCCCTCTTGTGCTCCCTCCTCTTCCCGGTTGCCCCTGCAAAACAGACATGGGGCTTTGGAACTCAAGGGCCAGGCAATTCTGGATGCAGAGGAAGGTCCATCCGGGGGGTTGCCCAGGACAACTCCATCAGCCCCACGCATTACGACTGCCTCCATTAAACAGAGTGTCATCATCATAGGCAATTCCCTTCTGAGGGGAACAGAGGGCCCAATGTGCTGCCCAGACCCATTGCACAGGGAAGTCTGCTGCCTCCCTGGGGCCCAGGTCAGAGACATCACCAGGAAACTCCCTGGTCTGGTACGGCCCCCGGATTATTACCCACTACTGGTCATGCAGGTGGGCAGTGACGAGGTTGCAGAGAGAAATCCAAAACACATCAAAAGGGACTTCAGGGCACTGGGGCGGTTGGTTGAAGGACCGGGAGCACAGGTAGTGTTCTCCTCAATCCCTTTAGTGGCATGGAAGAATGCTGGTAAGAACAGGAAAGCACACCTGATCAACAAGAGGCTCAGCAGCTGGTGTGAACATTGGAATGTAGGGTTTTTTGAGCATGGGGAGGTTTATATGGCACCAGGCCGGCTGGCGACAGATGGAGTGCAGCTGGCTCCAAGAGGAAAAAGGATTCTTGCCCGTGAATTGGCAGGGCTCATGGAGAGGGCTTTAAACTAGGGTGGACGAGGGCAAAACCACTAGTGCCACCAACAGATGCCCAGAGCCTGGCGAAGAATCGCCGGTCACCAGGAGAACATCTGGCAAATAAAACAACGGAATTGCAGCTGCTCCAATCCACAAGCCAACTTCACCAGAGGCCCATCTTAAATGCCTCTACACAAATGGAGCATGGGAAATAAACAAGAGGAGTTGGAGGTGTGTGCACACATGAGGGGCTGTGACCTCATTGGCATCGTGGAGACGTGGTGGGACAGCTCCTGTGACTGGAGTGTCAGAATGGAAGGATACAGGCTCTTTAGGAAGGACAGGCAGCGGAGACATGGAGGGGGGGTTGCTCTCTATGTCAGAGACCAGCTGGAGTGCGTGGAGCTCTGCCTGGGGACGGATGAGGAGCTGACCGAGAGTTTATGGCTCAGGATTAAAGGGAGGGCAGGGAGAGGGGATATGGTAGTAGGAGTTTGCTACAGGCCACCAGGCCAAGATGAGCGAGTGGATGAGGCCCTCTACAGGTAGACAGCAGCAGCCTCACGGTCACAAACTGGTCCTCATGGGGGACTTTGACCACTCCAATATCTGTTGGAGGGACAACACAGCAGGGCACCAGCAAGCTAGGATGTTCCTGGAATGTGTTGATGACAACTTCCTTCTCCAAGTGATAAAGCAGCTGGCGAGGAGATATGTGGTGCTGGACCTTGGTCTCACCAACAGGGAGGGGCTTGGCTGCAGTGACCATGAAATGGTGGAGTTTGAGATCCTTGAGGAGGGTGCAGAGCAAGCTCACCATCCTGGACTTCAGGAGAGGAGACTTTGGCCTCTTCAAGGAACTGATTGGCAGAGTTCCATAGGATGAAGCCCCAGGGGGAAGAGGGGCCCGAGAAAGCTGGTGAGTATTCAAGGACCTTCTCCAAGCTCAGAGGCGATGCATCCCAATGAAGAGAAAGTTGGGTGAAAGCACCAGGAGGCCTGTGGGGATGAACAAGCAGCTCCTGGACAAACTGAGGTGCAAAAAGGAAGCTTACAGAGCGTGGAAGCAGGGACAGGTAGCCTGGGAGGATTACAGGGAAGTTGTCCAACAAGTCAGGGATCAGGTTAGGAAAGCCAAAGCCCTGACAGAATTAAACCTGGTCAGGGACATCGAGGCCAAAAAGAAGGGCCTCCATAGGTACACTGGGGATAAAAAGAAGATCAGGCAAAATGTGGGCTCTCTGCAGAAGGAAATGGGAGAACTGGTCTCCCAGAATGTGGAGAAGGCCAAGGTGGCCAATGATTTTTTTGCCTCAGTCCTCACTGGCAAGGACGCGAGCCATGCCCCTCGAGTTGCAGAAGGCATGGGCAGGGACTGGGAGAATGGAGATTAAACATTTTGACCACCAAGCTGTCTCTCTTTGCCTCCTGCTCTCTTTCCTCCATGGCATCCTGAGCAGCGGTCAGCTATACTTGCAGAACTAGCATGGATTTCTTAAATACAGCCCCTTTCCCCTGCTAGGTACAGCTGACAGATATTGGCGCATTTCTCTCAACCCTGACAATGCTTAATTTGCAGCCTTTAGCCACAATGCCACTTTCTGGCACTGTTGGAGAAATTGGAGTCTGTTCCCATAAAGCTTGTTACCTGACAGCATTTATGTTGCATGACTAATATGGCAATGGGAGCAATTTGCAATTAGCTGTGTGTCTCTTCTTGCCTCTTCTTGCCACGTGCCCCAGAGGGTACATGTCTGTCTGAGCCTGACCTGCTTCCCTTTACAATTTTCTTTCTCTAGAATGTATATTTTTGAGCTCACAGAGGGAATTGTGTGACTTGGATGACTAAAGGTTTGAATGAAAGTTGCAGACTTTAGATCATCAGTCTAGATCTGACTGTGTTGCAAAGTCACTGTCATGTCCTGGCTCATTAAAGTAATGTGTAATAAGTCAGTGGACTCAGAGCAGTTCTTGGAAGGCAGGTTACTGCCCCTGGTGAGAGATCAGGTTCGGGAGCACCTAAGGAACCTGAAGGTGCTCAAGTCCATGGGATCTGATGAAATACATCTGTGGGTCCTGAAAGAACTAGCAGATGAGGTTGCGAAACCTCTATCCATCATATCTGAGAAGTCGTGGCAGTCTGGTGAAGTTCCCACTGACTGGAAAAGGGGAAACATAACCCACATCTTTAAAAAGGGGAAAAAAGAGGTTCCGGGGGACTACAGGCCAGTCAGTCTCATCTCAGTGCCTGGCAAGATCATGGAGAGGATCCTCCTGGAAAACATGCTAAGGGACATGGAAAATGAGGAGGTGATTGGTGACAGCCAACACGGCTTCACCAAGGGCAGATTGTGCTTGACTAATACGGTGGCTTTCTATGATGGGGTCACGACCTTGGTGGATAAAGGAAGAGCGACTGGCATCATCTACCTGGACTTGTGCAAAGCGTTCAACAGCATCCCACACGGCATCCTTGTCTCTAAAATGAAGAGACATGGATTTGATGGATGGACCACTTGGTGGAAAATGAACTAGCTGGATGGTTGCACTCAGAGAGTGGTGGTCAACGGCTCAATGTCTGAACGGAGACCAGTAACAAGCAGCGTTCCACAGGGTCAGTGTTGGGACCGTACTGTTTAACATCTTCGTCAGTGGCATGGACGATGGCATCGAGTGCACCCTCAGCAAGTTTGCTGATGACACCAAGCTGTGTGGTGCAGTTGACATGCTGGAGGGAAGGGATGCCATCCAGAGGAACCTGGACAGGCTGGAGAGGTGGGCCACTGCCAACCTCATGGAGTTCAGCAAGGGCAAGTGCAAAGTCCTACACCTGGGTCAGGGCAATCCCAAGCACAAGTGGAGAATGGGTGGAGAATGGATCAAGAGGAGCCTTGAGGAGAAGGACTTGGGGGTACTGTTGGATGAGAAGCTGGACATGAGCCAGCAGTGTGCACTGGCAGCCCAGAAAGCCAACCATATCCTGAGCTGTATCCAGAGAATTGTGGCCGGCAGGTTGAAGGAGGTGATTCTTCCCCTCTACTCTGCTCTCATGAGACCCCAGCCGAAGTATTGCATCCAGAACTGGGGCTCTCAACATAAGAAGGATATACACCAGTTGGAGCGAGTCTAGAGGAGGGCCACGAAGATGCTCAGAGGGCTGGAGCACCTCTCCTATGAAGAAAAGCTGAGAGAATTGGGCTTGTTCAGCCTGGAGAAAAGAAGGCTCCACAGAGACATGGGGGTGGCTTTTTACAATGGCCTGTAGTGACAGGACAAGGGGTAATGGGTTTAAATTGAAAAAGGGTAGATTTAGATTAGATATCAGGAAAATATTCCTCATGGAGAGGGTGGTGATGTACTGGAACAGGTTGCTCAGAGAAGCTGTGGATGCCCCATCCCTGGAAATGTTCAAGGCCAGGCTGGATGAGGCTTTGAGAAACCTGGTCTAGTGGAATTTTTCCTGGCCCATGGCAGGGGGGTTGGAACTAAATGATCTTTAAGGTCCCTTCCAGCCCAAACCATTCTATGATTCTATTATGAATCTATGACTTAGTTGTAGTTTTGAATAATTAAACCATTAATAGGAGCTACTTAAAAAAACTAACATAGCCTGGAAGTCTTTGAGGAGTCTGTAAGTATACAGTCTACATTACTGGACATACTGAAAAAAACCTAGCTGTTACCCTTGGTATTGCCTTTAACAGATTCTGAGCAAGACAAATAAATTGGTTCTCCTGTTCCTTAGCTCACAGGGTTCCCTCCTCATCCAGCTGCCTTTATTGTAACTGCCTCACAGAGAGACAGCTATACCATGGGCAGGAAACCAGAAAATGCAGAAGGTTTAGGGCTTGTCTGGCTGCTGTGCACACTTGGGTGTCTAACGTAAGTGACTGCAAGTTTCTCAGCCCCTTTAAACAGATCCATCAGGAACATGTAACAAATACATAATAATCATTATATAAGATGTATCAGCTGCACCATGCCAGTGAAGACTTTATGAAAGCCCAGAGGTAGATTTTGGGACTACATAAACGAGGGTTAAGGTTTAGATTATTACATTGCAACATCACATTTTATAGCATGTGTGAAAACATCTTGCACTTGGGAGAAGAAATTCTGGCACTGAAAAGAAGCATGTCTCGCTGCTCATAAAACTGCTTTCTACTGTGCCTCCATGTATACAATGCACCAGGCAAGTATTCCTGACCCAGTCATAGCAAAGTCAGCTGTAACTAAAGCAAAGTCATAAAAATGGAATAGGATCTGCACAGATTTACTTCCTTAAAGGCAAGAAAGGTTTTGCACTTAAGGAACCCTAGTATTAAAGATGATGGCTGGTATAAATTATCATCTTTCTTAGCAGATGTGATTCTGTGACACGAGGCAAGATCTATGCTACAACTGCCTTCACTGTTTTTCTAATTCACATGAATACAGAGTTCCAGTGTATACGATTATCATCCACAGATAGTAATCTAGGTTTTGCTGGTAAAGTTTACTCCAGGTCTATCCCAGTTAAAATGAGCCGTTGTTGCACAAGCAGCTTTCCAGCTGTACCTATCCATAATTGTGGGCCTCTTCTGCAAAGAAATCCCAATCACAAGTCAGACTCTACTATGCTACTAAAAGTCTGTGGTAAAAATCTGGCCTGAAAGAATGGCTCTTTTAAAGATCGGCTATCGTTCTGCTCTGCCCGCTTCTCAAACCAAATTCTGAATACCACCAGAAAGGGCTTTGAGATTTGTGGAGTACAAATCCCAAACCATCATTTTTTTCAGATTGAAAACAAAACAAAAAAAGCAAACAAGAATACACCAGAAACCTCTGGTGCCCCTATCATGAGTTCTCAAGTTTGTAAAATCTTTAATCTACTGAAAAACTGTAATTTAAAATTGACTATGTATTTATGGATCCAGACAACAAAAACACTCAGAAGATACATGTATTTTGTAAAAAAGCGGAAAAGCACTTAATAGTAAAAAAGCTAAATAAAACAAATGGCAGTTCAGTACTTTCTCTTGTGCTTCTGCTGCAGGCCTCAGGAGGGATCCAAAACAAAGCACAAAAAACCCCAAAACATCTGCTATTTTTTAACACCTACCAGTAAAAACTTCCATTCTATTATTACTTTATTTTACTGTGAGCTATAGAAAAAACAAAACATGACAAACATCATGAGGAAAAAACAGCCTAAAAAGCCATTACATCCATTCTCTGCAGCTAAGAGAATGTAACCGGAGCATATTGTCACAGGATAACAATATCTTGTAGTATATTTACTTCAGAATGTATGGAAAACGTTAGTCTATGGGTAACTCCTAACTCAACTGCTGCTGCCATTACTGTGCAGACTCCAGAACAGTGAAATTTTAATACATCTGAAAGAGGCTGGACTGTTCTGCTGCTATTGTGAAAACAAACTGTTAAAAGGGAGGGCATACATATGGAGGTTTTAATAGAATGTAAAAGCAACAGTCACATCAAAGTCATAGTAGAACAGGACCTGAAGGGACCAGATGAGCCACTCATTCTTTTGCAACCAACAGTCAACCATGATTAGGTTGACTGCCATGTTCAGATTAGCAACATCAAAGATAGATGTCTAAAGTCCTCACCTATGCTCTGCTTATAGCTCAGGAAGAGAGCCAGGTAAGTCCCTGGGAAATTCATTTCATCTTGATTTAAAACATGTGTGATGGTTTGCACCTTAAACGCGCTGCTCTGCACAGATTACAGAGCATCCCTCTACAACTAGCTTCTTTAGACTGGCTGTTTTACATTCAGAGAACTAAAAATAGGGAGATTAATCTGAAGATGATTTTTGTGCTCTCATATGATTCTGAAATCACGGGGACAAATAATTGATTACTGAAAATATAATGCACTAACTGCCTTGAGTGTTGGTGGCAAAATCCTACTCCCTAATGTCCCATTTAAGCAACATGCCAGTGCACACACCTCACTTCAAATACTGTTTTGTGCACGTTTCAGCGCCTTTCTAGGCAGCTGAACATGGGTACTCCTCTTGCTAGCATGTTCAGAAATAAAATCATCTTCTACTTCCTACCTTCTCCCTCCAGCAGTCCCAGTTTCACCGTTACTGCAAAGGTATTAGCAGTTATCATGGGCATTTCCTGGGCTCTTTCTTGGTCTCATGCTGGGAAGTCAGTTTGAGCAACTCTTTCAGATTTCCCAAAGCAGCAATGAACCACATAAGACAATCAGTGGCCCACTGTGCAAACACACGGAAACACTAATTACAGCCTTTCACCCCAGTTAGCTATGACAGGGATTCAGTGACAGTCTTTCCTCCATCTCGCACTACACTATTACTTCTACATTATTCAGGAATTAAGGCCTCTTCCAGAGTAGGAAATGCTAGAAATCTTTACAGCTTCCTTTACAGGTCCTTCCAGTTTGTAGTATTGACTTTTACATACTACATAATTTGCAGCAATAAAATTTAACCTCTGATTTCACAAAAACAAGGTATCTTACCCCGTATCTTGTGCTGTAATATGTGCGCTATTGTCATTCTGAGCTGGCTGGATCGTTTGTCTTTAAAAATAAAAAGGGTAACTATAAAAAAGGAATTGCTCCTTCAGGTGGCTGTCACTCCTGCTAATAATTTGGTTCTGTTCTTTTCAGCTGAAACACTAAACCAGCACAGCAGTCTTGTGACTAATGGATGGGCAAGCAAGTATCAGAAAATTGCTTCTGCTTTCTCAGTTAAGAGCACTTTGACTATCCTTGGGAACAATGAAACTCCAATTGATACAAAAGCAAAAAAAGAGTATTTAAAAATAAATAAAATGTAGCAATATTTCAATTTCTAACTCTTAAAATTTTTTAAAAGTAGCTTTTGTAATGGATTTGGTAGATAATGAAGTGATGAAAGACTCTGACCTAATGGCATTAACAGATGTTGTTGCTATATTAAGAAAACATACTTATTTTTAAAAGTTACTGAGTCACACAGTTTTTTCTTACCTGTAAGATCTCTGAGAGGTACCTGCGCCGCTCATCATTAGCTTTGTGGTAAGCCTATGTTTAAAATAAGGGATAGAGGTTACCATGAAGCAAAATATTTTAAAAGTTGAATCATACAGGAAGAAACAAATATACAGCAGAGTTCTATTCCAGTGACATATTTTGTGCTACTATTCTATTGTGTGTTGCACACACACTCTCTGTCTGTCAGAAAACATAATGGCTTCTATAGATTAGAAGCATACAGTGACTACAAACCTTTGCTTCTTGTTCCAGTCTAAGTTCATAGTCTTTTAGCTGATTCCGGATACTTTTCTTCTCTTCTTCTAGTTGTTTAAGAATCTCCTTTAAAGAACCCTGTGGTTATAGCAAATAAAATGATGTTTTAGAAATATTTCCATTCTGTATAAAGATAATACCACCATAGTCCCTATTCTTCAAGCATTATGATGTCATTCTATTTGCTTCTTGCACACATTTTGTTTAAATCTGGCACACTGCAGAGATGAAAGCAATTAACCATATGCTACAATTATCAGTTATGCACTACACATTTCCACTGTATATGGATAGAGATATGTTCTTCCACACCGCTGCTCCTTGACAGGTTAGCAAAGTCACTAAATTCTTAGCCAGCCAGAATTGCTCCTTACTTCTACACGAAGCACACTCTGATGTCTCCCTGTTAGTAGGGGGAAGATTTCAGATCTCTCCTGCACGTTCATTTTCAAGCCACTTGCTGAGAGAGCTGATGGACTAGCTGAAGAGGTATGTGGGATGTCAAAGGTAACCCATAACGACTTTGCCAGAAAGCAGTATTTTGTGGGGAGACTATCTGTCTTAGGTGTGTACTCATTTACCGTTTCTACAATTGGGTTGAGCTAGAGTAACAAAGGTAGAGACCATTTTTAGTCACTGGTTAAACAATGACACTGCCACTGGACAGTTCTTTATCTGCTGTGCAGTGGAAGCAGAACGCACACCCAAGCAGGTCCTCCTCCATTTCTAACACAGGAAACCGTTTCTTGTAATACGCTTCATAAATTGATCCAATTGATCCATTTGATGCAGTAGAGACATTCTTATTGGGAGGCTGTAATAGTAGGCGGCTTTTTAATTCCTTGCCTCAGAGTATTCAAGGCCAGTTTGTGCCTGTTTGTTCTTGTACTGAAATTATCTTTAAGATAACTGCTCTTCTTCCTCTCTGGTGTCTGCTCCCAACATGCACAGACAGAGAACAGGAATTTCTTTTTTCAACATTCATTTTACTAGGATAAATAAACCGAGCTTTTTAAATTGGTCAGTCACACAGCAGGCTGTCCTTTCATCTAATCATCACAGTAACCCCTTTGTACACCAGGCTGGAGCTCCACATTCTTATGGTTGGAGAACAGGCCGCACTGGGGTATGGAGTACTGCAGAAGCAATCTCACTGCCCTGAACAATGCCAGTGATACTTGGTTATCTGTATAGAGAAATTTTAGGATTGCATTTTCCATTTTCACAGCTGCATGGTGATGGCTCACAGCAAACATGGGATCAGCTAAAACATGCAGATTCTCCTCTGCAGCTATGTCCAGGCAATCAGCTCTCAATTTATAACAGAATTTGTCTACTATCTCCTAAATTCTTTGGTATACACTATTAAATTTTAATCCCATTTTTAATAATCAGTGTAATTCTTTTTTCTAAACAACATCCAGATCCTTATTATATTGCATAATTGGCATCAGGAGAAAGATATCATAATCCGCTTCTACTTGGTGGATCAAGGTCATGCCTTACGTGTTAAGATTAGTCCTAAACCTGGTCCTGGAAGAACTCTGCTTGTACTCTCCCAGCAGCCTCCTGCACTAGTCACCACTATCATCTTCCATTTGGCAGCTCTTTATTCCTTCAACAAATCCACTGATTTTCATTTTCTCCAAATTAATCAGTCACTTCCCATGTGACACGGTATCTTTACCAGAGGTCACAGACAACAAGATTACTGTAGTTATTGTGATGACACATCTATTGTCTCATCACAGAATGTCAACAAGTTTACCAGCCATGAGCCACTTCTAATAAATCTGTATTTCGCTTTGGTTTTGCAACAATTATTCCTTTCTTTCTCTATCTTAAAACTATAAAAAAAAAAAAAAAAAAAAAAAAGATTTGCATTTCTCCAACGCACACAATGCCACCATCCCCACCTTCATTAAAACCACTTGCTATCAGATCAGTGATGTAGCAAGCCAGTTCCTTCAGAATCCTAAGATAGAGATTTCCCTCAATTCAAGCATATCCAGCTCCTTGAGTTTTGCTTAGGATTTGGTTACTGTCATTTCCTCTTCCCAGATGTTGCTGACATTAGCTATTTCTTCCTTTGTCCTGCATTTTATTGTTTCTGCCTTTACTGAAAACTTAGGCAATATATACATGTTTAATTTAAAATGAATGTATCCATGATCACTAGATCTGACAGTTGTTATGACTGCCTTTTCTGTAACGTTATTCTAGATTTTCCAAACCTAAACCAGTGTTCCCTCTTTTTTATCCAGTGTCTTCTGACAAAATGTGTTGACTATCACTTTTCCTGAGAACTGCATGTCATCATTATTACTAAAATTGGTTTTCAGTATTTATTTACAAGTATCACATATGATACAATTTCTGGAAGTAATCTAATAATATTTTATCCAAATTCATCCAGCCCAATTTTATATCTATATTTGACAGTATGGATGGGATTCAGTCTGAGGTGAGGATATCTACATTTGAGTATCCATATGTGAACTAAGCCCCTACTAAGAGTCACAGTCAATACAATCAATGATGCGCAGAGATTTGTTCAGCTGAGCAGTTAAAGAGCTCAACTCAGCTGCCATCTGAGATGCCTTGAAGTGTCTCAGACACTCATGTGTGGCAGATACGACATGGGTTACGGGAGACACATGTCCTTCTGGAGCAGCAGTGGCTACTCTGCACTGAAACATCTGCTTTCCATCTCTGTTTACACAACTATTTACACATAAATCTAGATACAACTCCATACTCAGCTGACTGTATTAATTAGACCTGCACTGCCTATAGTAGGAATTAAAGATCTAGCCAAGAGGTAGACATCTACATACAGAAAAGAAAATATTGGTGTCCTAATATTTAAGTGAGTCCTATTATTTAAATATATATTTCAATATCGTTCCTCAATATTATTGTGATTATAATCTGTTTTCCTATCCACCCTGGAGATGAATTAATCCAGACAGACGATGAAGAAAGGACAAACAGCATTACTGTAAGTCTCTCACATCTGCTATATACCACATCTCTCCCTGTTTTGATCTTTCCTGCCAAGTGCACACCTTAATACTTGGTATCCCATCATGTTTTCATTATCAGTGCCAACTACATTTCAGGCTAATCACGTTCTTCCATTTCCCCGCTTAGGCTCCCTGTGTAAAATGAGTATCTGTTCCGGAATTTTTATTTCTTTTTATTTCTACCTGACCACTGATTTAATAATCAGTTATTTCTTCTCATGACCTTAATGCTTTGCAGATTTCCCTGGTAAACATGGAAAGGAAGATAATATGACTCTCTCTAAATATTCCTCCCTTCTTTTTTTTTTTTTTTTTTTTTGTGGAAATTTTTCCCTATTTATCATGCAAACCTTGGATCTGGAAGGCCAGTATCCACATCTGGTCTATTTCTCACAGAGTTTATGAATGCTTGCTAATGGTAAAAAAGTCCCAAACCTAATTTAAGCTTTAAGGGATCAATACTGGGTCCGGACCTGTTTAACATCTTCACTAATAATCTGGATGATGGGGCAGAGTGTCCCCTCAGGAAGGTTACAGATGACACCAAGCTGGAAGGAGTGGCTGACAAGCCAGAGGGTCATGTTGCCATCCAGAGGGCCCTCAACAGGCTGCAGAAATGAGCTGACAGGAACCTCATGAAGTTCAACAAGGAGAAGCACAAAGTCCTACACCTGGGAAGGACAACCCCAGGCACCAGTACATGCTGTGGGCCACCCAGTTAGAAAGCAGCTTGGGAGAAAAGGACCTGGTGGTCCTGTTGGACACAAGGTTGAACATCAGCCAGCAATGTGCCCTTGTTGCCAAGAAAGCCAACGTTATCCTGAACTACGGTAGGAAAACCACTGCCAGCAGGTAAAGGGAGGTGATCCTTCCCCTCTACTAAGCACTGGTGAGGCCACACCTGAGTGCTGTGTCCAGTGCTGGGCTCCCCAGTACAAGAAAGACATGAACATACTGAAGAAGGTCCAGTGAAGAGCCACAAGGATGATTGAGGGACTAGAGCACCTCTTATATGAGGAAAGGCTGAGAGAGTTGGGCTGTTCAACCTAGAGAAGGCTGAGCGAGGGTCCTATTAATGTATATAATTACCTGGAAGGAGGGTGCAAAGAAGACAGAACCAGGCTCTATTCAGTGGTGTCCAGTGACAGGACCAGAGGCAGTGGGCACAAACTGAAACACAGGAATTTCCCTCTTAACATCAGCAAAAACTTTTTTACTGTGAGCCTGGAATTGCCCAGGGAAGTTGTAGACCCTCCCTCCTTAGAGATATTTTAAAAATGTCTGGACATGACCCTGGGCAAGTGGCTCTAGGTGGCCCTGCTTGAGCAGGGGTGTTACCCCAGATAACCTCCAGAAGTCCCTTCCAGCTTCAACAATTCTGTGATTCTGTGACATTCTGTTTCACTTTATTGCTACAACTGTGCCTTCCACCTCTCAGTCAGTGATTGGTCAGAACAGTCCATCTTCCACTTTCTTGGGCATCCAACCAACCGAGCACAGTTTTCTTTGGTCTGTTCCAGAGTGAACCTAAAAATGTCATTTGTCATTACACAAAAGACTATGTCGTTTTTATATGAGCATTTTCATCTCAGGTCCACAACTTATATCCTTAACTTTGGACATCATCAAGCTGTTCTACTTTCTGGATGAGAAAAGTGATAGTCCTACCAATGGTTTCTAACAGACAGCCACCAAACATCTGCCTCTTACATCTGCCTGTTTGAAATCTCCAGTCTCCTCCTTTCTAGCATCTGCATATTATAGCATCTTTTATTCTTTCTCATAAATTTCTGTACAACACATTACTTATTCAGCTCCAAATTTTAATTTTCACAAAAAAACATTTGTGGCTGTTACTGAGATTTCCCTAGGAACAATTTCCATTAAAGTCAAGATTTTGCAGGAGCATGGCAAAAGGCACAGAACTTCTAAAACACATTGCCAAGAGAGAATAACCCATCCCACTGTTACAAAAAGACAAAAGAGATACAGAAGAGCTATATATTTCAAGAATGTTTCACCCAAGACTGAACTGTTATTAATTTTAATCTGTTACAACAGACACCAGAGACATGAAAAAAAAAAATTGGGTTTTTTGGGGTTTTTTTTCCTAATTAAAGCAAAAGTATCTTGGATGCAGATTAAATCTTTGTCTTAATACAGAAGGCTCCTACAGTCAATACAGCCAACATTGGCCAATTCAAGGAGAAAAAGTAAGCTGCAGATTAAAGAGAAGATTTGGCTAAACTCCACGGAGATCATGTGCTATTTCATTACAACATCAGTGTCTGTACAGAATTAAACAAGACAGATAGAGAAGGCCTCAGCACTGCCAAACTAGGAAATGATTTTTTTGTCTTCTTGACCTGACTGCACATTAAAGATTATAACCATGTGACAGAGTATTTTATACAACATATTTTGTACAACCTACAACATATTTTGTACCACCACAGTAAGCTTAAATACAGTAAATACGGAAGTTCATGCTGCTCTCCAGATTTGTTCTATGTAAATCCACAGCCCACTATTTCTTTTCTCACTAGATTGTCCATCGGTGTTGTGTAAGACAGCAAGGCTTGGTGTTGCAGCTGTTAGTCACAACAGAGCAATTTGGTGTCTCCTCAGTGATGGTACTCATCTGTTTCTTTCGAGTTCTTACACCTACAGAATAAACTACTTTTAGATTATTTTTCATTTCATCTTTTCAGAAGCTCTATCTATTTTTTGCTGCCAGTGCAGCTGGGCCAGTGCAGATGCCTGGGCATTCATTCAGCTCTGAAGCAAGGATGATATCCAACTGCAAGCAAACAAACGGTGCACTACACTGCTTCTGATGAGCAAGCAGATGGAAATATGTTGATAATGTGACTAAATTATACAGCCACCATCGCTACATATCTGAGTGCCTCATAATTTGTAATGTACCTATGCTTACAATTCTCCAGTGAAATAACAAAGTTATAAATTACTCCAAATTTACAGATTGGGAAGTGAAGCCCAAAATCAAAAAGGCTCTAGAGTCTAAATTGCACTTCAGGCAGAAGTTAACATCCTAATGCTAATAAAGCAACCTATGCAATGATGTCTTACATTCTTCACTTCTGGTTGTGTCATATAACTTAGGTAGGCATCTGAGCTGTTGCTGTGCTGGTTGCCCATAAACACAAGTTTAATCAAGCTGCTTAGTTTGTTGCCAAAAGCCTTTATGGAGTCTTAAAGCAAAGCTTCCTGGTGGTCATCTCCCCGATGGGGCACAACCTGAGAAGCATGCTCCACCCACATCACATGAGGAAGGAATCTTCTTCTGTCTAAGAGCCTAAAAATTAACCCACAAAGAAATTAGATCAGTTGCATTTTAGTCCTCCGCCACCCTAAGAGCTTCAATTACCATATCTCATATCCTGAGAGTGCCCTTGGCAACATACTTAACTAGTGCTGAGATAATTTTTTTAAGTCAGTTAATCAGTCAGAAATGCAAAACGTGCATGGATGGAGAAGGAACAAGTGGGAAAGGCTAAAAGGTCATGCCTTCTTCTGGAAAGGAGGCAGGATTTCAGACACAATTAGTGGGCGTTTCTTACTGACTTCCCATTGGTTTTCCATCTCTACTACGCACTCTGTTGTGAATCCCAATCTAGCTGCCTTTCTTCCAGTTAACACCTAGGAAACTTCGGCAGCTAACTCAGCTTTCTGACTTCTATTCCTGTGTCCGTGCAACTAAGTGATGATGCAGTATGGCAATACTGAAGTTCTTATGGGAATCTAGCAACACAGGTGTTCCTACTCAACTGAAAGACCTCTCCAAGTCCCCAGACACTACAAAATGCAATTTCAAAAACAGACACAAGAAAATTTTAAATGGTAAAACTTCAGAGATGTTCTAGAGGCTCACTTTAGCCAGGTCTGGTTGTAAGTTACCTCCCACCCCTACTTTCAAGGCAGTCATTGAAGAACTGGCTGAGACCTTATATATCTGAAATCTTTAACTGCTGCACAACAATAAAAATAAGAAGTGAGAAACACACGCTAATGAACTCAGCCAAATCATCAAGGGCTGGATTTGCCTTTCCTGAATTCTGTGGGAAGTAAGCAGACAGAAACCTCACTGGAACAGATTCAATTCTCAATGCTTAAGGTTGTATGATCAACTTAGTGCTTAATACAGTAAACCAAAACAAAAGCTCGCAGCAAACAGTCTAAAGCATACGATAACACAGACCTGTAGCAGAGTTCTTGGAGCACAGAAAAGCCTCAATACAGAGCAGGGACCAGTGAGAGCTCAAGAGACCAGAAGAAGCCTCCCAGGTACACAGCACTCTCCCAAAAGGAGAAATTGCCAACAAAACTTCAGATGAACCAGTAAGATAAATTCTGAAAAAAGCTTTATAGAAGTGGTTTAACTGAATATTGAAATTTTTTTAAAGTTAGATTTATTACAGGTTCTTCTACTAAGCCCTGGATAGCTGGACAATGTATTCCTGAAAAGGAGACATAAGCTGACTAAGGGATTTAACCTGAATTTAAGATCCTTAGTTTTCAATAAGTCGTCAATGTCAAGCCACTGTGAGCAAGCTGGTAAGCTAAAAGACACACTGAGATTTTAAATGAATACTTTCTTTATGTAACAGAATTTTGCAGGGCTTAGTGAGATTCACTCTCAGGGCAATGATACATTGCCTTGTGTCTAACAGTGACCAAAACCCACTTTTACAAAGGCAACACCAATTCTCCGGTTCTTTTTTTTTTTTTTTCCACACAATTTCCTTTACATTCAACTGAAGTTACATATTTGGTTTAACACTTGCCAGAAAATGAAATTACACAGAATGATACCACAGCTGAGTTTTAAGGCCACCCACACTTATTCTGGATTTTTTTCCTTGCCCTGCCACCAGTGGCAACAGAGGTGACAATTTCTATCAATCATTACACAACAGACAAGGTGACAAATCCATGACATCATCAAAAGGCTCAAACTTGCTTTCATAAGAGCTCAGCTCATGCAGGCTACTGATCCTTATGGCAATTTGCTTCAGCTCTAGCCCCCTTTAACTTTTCTCCATGAGTCAGAACAGAAGCATTACACCTGCCAGTCATGTAGAAAAACCCCAAAACCAACACAAAAAACCTTTGCAATCCATTTTTCTTGATATTTTAAATCAAATGAAGTTTGATTTAGAAAACAAACTCCCTTCCCTCCAACACTAGGAGCTGATATTCACTAGCTGATTTAGCTGAATCTTTCAGCACAGCATTTTAAACACTTGAAGAGCAAAAAGCAATGCTGCAGCTGTAGTTTTACTGTAACGGAGTTTGATTTTACATTGATATAACTAAATTCATTAGTCATGTGTTACAAAAAAATTATATCGAAAAATTATTTGGCATAACATATTTCTACATACAATATGCACTCGATATATACCCACTAGAGCCTGGAAGGGCTTCAGGACAGGTGAAGAAAGGCTCCCTGTACTTGTCTAAATGCCAAGTGCCCTCTTGTGGTTACCATCGTCTTTATATTCGAAACCAGACAGAGCTGAACCGCATGAACGATGTGTGTCCTGTTCCCACCAGACACTGGCAATGGCCAGGGTAAAGAAATCAGCCTGGACACTTGTTGGGAAGTTCAGGCTCTTTCAGTGTAATAGGTGTGAGACACCGCTACTCTAAATCTTTATGTTAACTGTCTCCACAGCACCGTTCACAGACGTTATCTGCTCACCTGGGGAGGAGGAAGCTCAAACGGAGACCTCGCTTGCTGTGGCTCAGACTGACACAACAAGTTGCTGCTGACTGAAACGTTTTGCTTAGTATCTCTCTTGGTAGGCCTGAAAAAGGCTGGAGATCACTTCCTTCCTATATTTTCCCTGGAAGACATCTCGGGGTCCCAGTCAGTTGTTAAGGAATTCTTGAGGACAGCCAGATAAAAATGTCACTTCAAGATTTTTCCCTGATAGTCTTCTTTGAAATACAAAGTGTATATTCTGCCTCTGGGAATATCACAAAGTGATTTGAGTAAAATAGTCTGCTGGTTTGTGCACAGCCACCAGGAGGAACAAGCAATGCCAACATCACAAGGAAAGGAAAAACATGCAAATCAAAAAGGTCTCTTGGAGGCATCCAAAATATTTGTCTGAGGTCAGATGAAAGCAGTAGGAAGGGGAAGGCTGTGAGGAGGCAGGATATAGCTTAGGGCAGTCAGACCAGACTACAAATTTCCCCAAAATACTTCCAAGTTTCCAAAAAGCCAGGATAACAGATTCCTCCTTCCCATAGAGCTACTGGTGACTTAATCCAGCAAGAGCAACAAGGTTCATTTAACAGTGACTTGCTAGGAGAATCATCAACATTTCCTATGCCACTATGAAGTGTTGATGTTCCCTACAGGCAGTTATCAACACCTACTGAAATACAAAGTCTTTGTTGCGTGTTTTCATAAACCCAAGATTCCCCTCCTGTCATGCTGCCAACGCCTTCTCCAGTGTGACACCGCCACACGTTCTGCTTACAGTTTAAAACTGACAGCAAAAACCCCTGAGGTGGTTGTGTGAGGGTGTCACTTCTGTGGTCACTGTGCTCGCAGAAAGGCAGCTTTGCAAAGCAAGTATCTGGCCCTTAATGTCAGAATTTTCTCAGCTGTGACGCTGGACACTCCTGAAAATGGTGATTTATCACAGAAACCTTGGTTCCTTGGCTAATGTTAACTAGAGCGTTGCTACGGCAATGCTATCGGGAGTGTGCTCTTCTGAACTGATTTTGCAGTATGCTTTTCAGTATTTGCATACTAAAGCTGCTATCTAGGGATCCTTTCCTGCAGAAATGGTGAGGGAGAAAGGAATAATTTTCTTTCTGCTTATATGGGAAATCATGCTTAGTACAGAGCATGTGTTTCACCAAAACTCATTTACTGAAAAGACGGGAACAAATGAATGCAGCACGTTTAAAAGAGGCAAGAAAAATTCACATCATGTTATACTTGAGAGAGACGGCATTCCTTCTGTAATTACTTCTGAAGTACTGTATGACACTTGTATTATTCATTGGGACATAAAGGAAATCACTGACTAAACAGTTTTCACTGTTGGAACTCCCTTGTGCTTGTCACTATTTAGGTTATTTTTAATCTGCCCTCAGCACACAAAAATGGTTTTCTAAACCCTGTCTGTAAAAATCTGTGCGTTCAAGGTATTGCTTCTGCACTTAGTGTCATGTGACACCTACATGATTTTTCTGAAACAAAAAAAGGATTATCTCAAGTCAGCATAGGGACTTCAGAATAGTAATTGTGTATTTAAATGGTTTAGGGGTGTTTTTAATAGCAAGGAATCATTCATCAGTATGATTCTAATTCTAAAGCAAAAATAGTGCAAGCCATCTGCAACAATTATTGTAATTTATCAACACAGAAAATCCTCTGTGCTTCCTTGTTCATCACTCCAGAATTTGCATTTGTATTCTTCTCTTTCATCCAGGTTTTTTTAGCTTGTTGACTGCCAGGGTCCCTAATGACTAATCTTTTTTTTTTTTTAATTATTATTTTCCCTGTAGTGCTTGATATTGAGAAAATATTTTATGCTACCTATCTCTAAATGAGATTAATTACTCTACGGACATGTTTTTTTCCTTCTCTTCACTACAGTAGGACCTTAAATGGCTAGCAGAGTGAGATGAATATATTTAGGATCTTTGCTTAGGAAGGTAAGAACTATTAGAGGTCTTTCTAATTACTCTAACTGCATAATTCTAACTTCCTTGGGAACATAGGATATAGGGACTTGCAAATACTATTTAATTTTCTAAATATGTTGCTCAAAACAAAATCTACTGTCCACTGTTGCAATATTCTAGTAATTGTATCAGGTTGCTGGAAGAATCACTTTGCTATCTTTCATAGAATCACAGAATGGTTTGGGTTGGAAGGGACCTTAAAGATCATTTAGTTCCAAACCCCCTGCCATGGGCAGGGACACCCTCCACTAGACCAGGTTGCTCAAAGCCTCATCCAGCCTGGCCTTGAACACTCTCAGGGATGGGGCATCCACAGCTTCTCTGGGCAACCTGTGCCAGTGCCTCACCACCCTCATTGTAAAAAATTTCTTCCTTATGTCCAATCTAAACCTAACCTCTTGCAGTTTAAAGCTGTTGCGCCTTGTCCTATATCTACAATCTCTTGTAAAAAGTCTCTCTCCATCTTTCTTATAAACCCCCTTTAAGTATTGAAAGCCTGCAATAATGTCTCCCTGGAGACTTCTCCAAGCTGAACAAACCCAATTCTCTCAGCCTGTCCCCATAGCAGAGGTGCTCCAGCCCTCTGAGCATCTTTGTGGCCTCCTCTGGACTTGCTCCAATAGGTCCATATCCTTCTTATGCTGAGGGCCCCAGAGCTGGATGCAGTACTGCGGGTGAGATCTCATGAGAGCAAAGTAGAGGGGGAGAATCACCCTCCCTCGACCTGCTGGCCACGCTTCTCTTGGGCACTTGCCAGCGAAGACTGAGGCAAAAAAGTCATAGAGTACCTCAGCCTTCTCCACATCCTGGGTAAACATGTCTCCCGTTTCCTTCTGGAAAGGACCCACATATTCCCTGATCTTCCTTTTATCACCATTGTACCTATAGAAGCCTTTCTTGTTGCCTCTAACATCCCTGGCCAGGTTTAATTCTATCAGGGCTTTAGCTTTCCTAACGTGATCCCTGGCTGCTCAGGCAATTTTCATGTAAACCTCCCAGGCTACCTGTCCTTGCTTCCTTTTTGTGTGTGACTGTGTACAGGAGCTCTTTGTTCATCCACGAAGACCTCCTGGTGTTTTTGCCTGACTTCTTTGTTGGATGCACAGCTCCTGAGCTTGGAGGAGGTGATCGTTGAATATCATCCAGCTTTCTTGGGCCCCTCTCCTCCAGGGCTTCATCCCATGGTATTCTACCAATCAATCAGTTCCGTGAAGAGGCCAAAGTCTACTCTCCTGAAGTCCAGGGAGCCTTGCTGTGCACCCTCCTCGCTGCCCTAAGGATCTCAAACTCCACTGTTTCATGGTCACTGAAGCCAAGGCTGCCCCTGAGTGTTACATTCCCCACCAGCCCCTCCCTGTTGATGACAACAAGGTCCAGCACAGCACCCCTCCTCGTTGGCTCCTCTATCATTTGGAGAAGGAATTTATTATCAACACATTCCAGGAACCTCCTGGATTGCTTATCTCCTTCTGTGCTGTCATTCCAACAGATATCAGGCTGGTTGAAGCTCCCCATGAGGACCAGGGCTTGTGAGTGTGAGGCTGCTCCTACTTGTCTATAGAGGGCCTCATCCATGCGGTCTTCCTTGCTGGGTGGCCTGCAGCAGACCCTCACTATAATGTCACCTGTCCCTACCATCCCTTTAATCCTGACCAATAAATTCTCATCCATCCCCAGGCAGAGCTCCATGCACTCCAGCTGGTCATTGACATAGAGGGCAACACCCCCTCCTCATCTCCCCTGCCTGTCCCTCCTAAAGAGCCTGTATCCTTCCATTCTGTCACCCCAGTCATAAGAGCCATCCCACCAGGTCTCCATGATGCCACTATGATCATAGCCCCGCAGGTGTGCGCATCTCTAGCTCCTCTTGTTTATTTCCCATTGCTATGTGCATCTGCAGAGAGGTGTTTAAGTAGAGCCCCTGCTGAAGCTCACTCCCCGGCTGGAGCAGCTGGAATTCCCCTCTCTTTTTTGCCAGGTGCTCTCCGGGTGACCTGTGATCCTTCTTCAGACTGTGGCCATCTATCGCTGGCACTGGCATCAAAGTGGTAGGAGTGGAGTGGATTGAGGTCCCCTCCTCTGGCAACCTTCCACAGAGCTTCATGTGCAACTGCAAGTTGAAAGCCGAATATCATAGTGTACTTCTGATTTAACACACACACACGATTTTATATATATCCACTCTCAGCATTTTTACTTTGAGCAAATGTAGATTGATGACTGGGTGCAAAGCTCCTTGTTTTTCTACACCCACTCACCACATCTGCTCTTTATTCTCATCTGTGGAGAAGCTAAATATTCCCCCTCACTCCACTGAACAACTCTCAAAAACATAAAAAGGATTTGGATAAACCTTTATGCTTAAACACCACAAAATTATCTGTGTATTGTTTTTTACCAATGCTTTTTCTCCTAAAATTTAAAAGGAAAAAAAGCGGCTCTGCATTCTACAAGATTATCTGTAAATATACACTGACTTTTCTGAGAGTTTCAGTGAAAAAAACCCAGCAAAGCTCACAAAATATATCTATTTTCTTCCCCTCTTTCCATCTCCCAGAAATCAGAACAAGGGAAAATGAAACATTTCACTAAACCCCTAAGCACTGGATTTTTTTCCTCTTTGGCTAGCCAGCAGAAGAATGTATTCACTCTAAGCTGGAAGGCTGAAGGCAAGACTGCAGAAAAAAACCCTACGGCATGGCACATGGTCTCCAGACTTCCCTACGTGTCACTGAGCGTCGGGGACTGTCCAAACTGTCTTTTAGACTTCTTCCAGCAGCATGAATCTTTTGGTTGTGCTGTCATTCTTTCCTCTGTGGGGAAAGTAATCAAACCGCTCAGAATCATAGCTCATAGGTGAGGATGCAAGGCAGTATTTAGTAGGGATTAGAAATGTACTGGTCTGGGGAAACCCAGCTGCTGGTAAAGGAGATTATCTCACTGGTAATGACTCTTCAGTGCTTGGAAAGGTGTAATTGGATTTGTTAAGAAAGTACTAGCAATAGGATGGAAATAAATGCTTCTGATAGTATAAGCATGCATGCCAGTCTGTGATTTACAGGCTGACAGGAATAATGTTGTCTGAAGCAAACCCTACTGTAAACTTTCTAGATCAGTGTTCTGTCTCCAAGATTTTTCTTCAAATATAATCCTAGTCGTATTTTCAAACCAACTCCGTGAAACAGGAAAGTGGGATGGGAAAGACACTGTTCTCTAATTAACTGTTAAAAAAAAAATCCTGCTAACCTAGAAAACACCATGGTCTCTAGGACAGTACTAAAACTGGAAAGAATGTTTACTATGTGAAAGCCTTGGATCAGATCAGAAAGAACAGTTAATTATTCACACCCTGCTTACAACAGATAATCATGCCCACTAATAGGGCATGCAGCCTCCTCCAGGCTCAGTAAACTCCCATTAATCTTCAGAATCTGAAGCACAAAAAACTAAGACAGAAACACTTCTGTAAGCATGAACAACCGGAATAAAACTCGTCAGAGCTCTGTCTCATAATGCTCATTATTCCTGCTTATGTTGTAAGGCATTAAGACATCTTTATCTGCTTTCCTTATTTCTAAAAGTGAGCAAGAAGCAGGAAAGTTCTCAAAGTAAAACATTTCAGCAGATGACAAGCTAAGGAAAAAGCAGTCTTAAATCTAAAATTGCTTTCACTTCATTTACTACTTTAGAGGCCTAAATCCCAAAATATTTGATGTTTTTTTTCTTGCCATTTCTCCTCAAGATCACATAATAATATTTTATGCTTTGTTGAAATACAGGTCATGAAATAAGAGCAGATTAAGAAATAAAATTTTTAAAATGTTTAAAAATTTCCTTCAGTGTTGCAAAAATGGTGTATTTTCTGTACAATGAGGAGTTTTCCTGTAACTGTATTATGCACAAAGTTACTGCAACCATTCCTCGATGTTACCACTGTTGATACAAGACTGGGAGGAGTGCCTGATACAACAGAGGATTGGGTTGCCATGCAGAGGGGCCTCAACAGGCTACAGAAATAGGCAGAGAGGAATCACATGAAATTCAGATCAATAGGGGGACCTGCAAAGTCCTGTCCCTGGGGAGGAATAACCCCAGGCACCAGTATAGCTGGGGGGGCAACTGGCTGGAAAGCAGTTTGGCAGACAATGACCTTGAGGTCCAAGCAGACAACAAGGTGACATGAGCCAGCAATGCACTCTGGCTGCAAAGAAGGCCAACGCCCACCTGGGCAGCGTTAGGAAGAATGTGGCCAGCAGGCTGAGGGAGGTGACCCATCCCTCACTTTAGCACTGGTAAGACATATCCAGAGCACTGGGTCCAGTTCTGGGCTCACCAGTGCAAGAAAAATACAGATTTCCTGAACAAAGTCCAGCTTAGGGCTATGAAGATAATTAAGGGATTGGAGCCTCTGGCAGATGAGGAGAAGCTGAGAGAGCTGGGACTGATCAGCCCGGAGAAGAGAAGGCCCAGGGGGTTCTTAGCAATGTGCATAAATATGTGATGGGAGGGAATGAAGAACAGGGAGCCGGGCTCTTCTCAGCAGTGCCCAGGGACAGGACAAGAGGCAATGGGCACAAACTGAAACACATGAAATTCCATCAGAACACAAGAAAGATCTTTTCTTACTGTGATGGTGGTTAAACACTGGAACACATTGCCGGGAGAAGTTGTGGAGTCTCCATCTGCAGAGATATTCAAACCCAACAGGACATGAAGCTGGGCAACCTGCTGTACCTGACCCTGCTTGAATAGGAGGGGCAGACTAGAAGATGTCAAAAGAGGCCCTTCTAACCTAAATGATTCCATGATTTTGCGATCAAGGTTTAACATTTTTCCACTTATTCATGGAACTAGTCCAGCTGCTCCATCTCATACACCTTACTGTACGTCCTTCACTCAGTCAAAAATTTCACTACATGATTCTTCCCAACGTGCAGGTCTTATGTACCTCCTATTTAATGATTTTACTCATACTTTATAAACATATAAGCAACTGCATATCCGAAACAATACAAAAGTCAGCAGGACTGATTGATTTGCTTTCTAGATCTGGCTGCTGCTATTTTCTCTTATAAAAAGCAAAGATTATACAAGTTCTTCAAACACACTGAGATTTTTTGTTAACCAACTAAATGGTTGCTAACCACTGCTTTAGGCAGCTAAACACTACACAGCCTTTCGCTCACTCCCTCCCCAGTGGGATGGGGGAGAGAATCAGAACAAGGGTAAAACTCATGGGTTGAGATAAAGGCCACTTAATAGGACAGAAAAGGGAAAATAATAATATTGACAAAAGAATACACAAAACAAGTGATGCACAATGCAATTACTCACCACCTGCCAACCGATGCCCAGCCAGTTTTCCGAGCAGCAGCCCCAGCCAGTTTTCCCTCTAGTTTATATGCTGAGCATGACATCATATGGTATGGAATATCCTTTTGGCCAGTCAGGGTCAGCTGTCCTGGTTGTGTCCCCTCCCAGCTTCTTGTGTCCCCCCCAGTCTCCTCACTGGCAGGGCAGTAGGAGAAGCTGAAAAGTCCTTGATGTCATGTAAGCACTGCTCAGCAACAACTCACACATCAATGCGGTACCAACACAATTATCCCAGATCCAAAACACAGCACTATACTAGGAGGGAAATCAACTCTAACCCAGATGAAAGCAGGACACCATAGTACTCACCACAGGCATTTGATCAAAGGTGCGAATAATGGACAATTTATCTACAAATAAGCAGAAAATTTGACTCCTTGATATAACTGACATATAATCACTAATTCTATTGAAGAAGTTATGAATACCCATTTCTACCTGCTGGATTGCCATGAATAAGCTCCATCTTCTCTTGAAGAATGTTAATTTGCCTCTCCAGTTGTTTGTTCAATTCTACTTGTGTCTCATACCTGGTTTTCCATTCATTACCTTAAAAAGAAATACAGGGCTATTTTGTGCCATTTCAAGCAAAAGTTAGCATTTTTTCAAGCTGTTTGCACTTTTTTTCTGGAGTCTGAGAAAGTCTCCAGTTAGTAATCCTCATAATTACAATCTTTGCATACAAAAGAGCTTGAAAAGTATAAATCAAGGGGTTTTTTCACTGTGCTTACTGTGGCCAGATTATTAACTAACTCTGTGAATTCATGTTATTCATAGTTTCATAAATAATTAAGGCTAACATGCAGTATGTAGTATCCCTTAGTTTCACATTTGCAACGTCACACCTATAATAGTCATGTTTGAAAGGGAAAACTTAAATTTCTAAATAAGAATCTGTATCTCTGTAGGGCCTACCCAAAAGAATTACCTTTCTGTGTTTCCTAATCAATTAGCAATATCCTGTTGCAGTTCACTTACCTTCATCTTCAACACCTCTAAGTCTTTTTTCCAGTTCTGTTACCGTGTTTCTCAGTTCAGATATTGAGATTTCAAGCATTTGCCTGTGGTATTTAGAGAAGTCAATACATTGGCTATTGCATTAATCTTATTATTACAAGAAAAAATTGAATTAATATATTTTCAGATTAAGCATCTGTTTAGCTTTTGTATGTAATTACATCACCTTACCCATGTTTTTTTTAATGTATTTTTTTTCTATGAATACTTCAGTGTCTTAAAAAACAACAGAAGCATTTCTACTTTGTGAATAAAATTACTTCCATAAAAAGCCAAGACCAACATTTCTTCAAATTTAATAATAGTCTAGCCGATCATCAGAATTAAACAAATATAGAGAAGATACTGGCTTTAATTTTTCATCTAAAATAAGATGATCAAGTAATATGGGCTTTTTGAAACAAGAACATGCCTCAGATGTGTTATTTCAAATCCTAAATTAATTTATTTTGACTCACTGCTCAATGATTAATAGCTATTTTGTAAATTGTACCCATAACAAAACCAATCAAAGCATACCATGTGTTATGACTACAAGAAAAGAAAGCCAGTGATTAAAGTGAGTGTTACAAAAAAATACAGGAGCTCAGGCCACCATTTTTTTCAGTATCTTAAATTTAATTTTGTGGGAAAATATATTTTTGCCTATTACTTACTTGTGTATACTGGTCAGGCAGCCAGACAACTGCCAAGTGCCACGGAAACCAGACTCTTCTTGCCTTGGAAGGAATGACCAGGAGCAGAACCTAGCAGAGGACTTACTCTGACAAGAGCACAACCCACCTGCATGCATCACACAACATGCTGAATGACTCCCATTCTTTTCAGTGGCAGGATGGTAGTTTAGTGGGCTACAATCATAGAATCATGGAATGGTTTGGGTTGGAAGGGACCTTAAAGATCATCTAGTTCCAACACCCTGCCATGGGCAGGGACACCCTCCACTAGACCAGGTTGCTCCAAGCCTCATCCAGCCTGGCCTTGAACACTTCCAGGGATGGGGCATCCACAGCTTCTCTGGGCAACCTGTTCCAGTGCCTCATCAACCTCTCCAGGAAGAATTTCTTCCTGATACCCCATCTAAATCTCCCCACTTTCAGTTTAAACCTGTTACCCCTTGTCCTGTCACTACAGGCCCTTCGAAAAAGTCCCCCCCCTGCTTCTTGGGTGCCTCCATTTTTCAGTGCCCAAAGTGAGATATTTCAAAAGAACTGAGAACACAACTCTGCAAATAAGGCAAAATGCTTTACGACACTAATATGATGACAGATGTATTTTGAATCTTAGCCTCGTTCATTAAAACATGCAGGAGAGAAAATCATTGTGTTGTCCTATTATTTAGTTTTGGGTTTTTTTTAAATGAGGGGCTTCCATGCCAACATGGATCTAAGCATAATGAGAAATGCTCTTCAAGGAATAGTTAATTAGCCAATGAGAAATGAAAGCTCTGATGATGGAGCTGTTCACTAAGAAATGGTATCACCTGTTGCATTCCTCATGCTCACATTCAGTTGGTGACATTTCCATAGCTTGAGACATCAGATTTCAACTGAAAGCTGCAGAAGCAGAAGCAAACCAACGGATATTAAGAAACAGAAGATGTATGCCTGCAGTGGGGAGGGCTGAAGAGCCAAAATAGCAAAGAAATGTAAGGAAGAATGACTTAAGGTAAGTTTTCAGTGCAAGAAACACACTGGAACACAGCAAGACTTCTCGAATAGCAGGGGAGAGCTGTGTCTTCCAACCCCTCCTTGCTCCATGGCTCTTGTCCCTACCAATGTTAAATCAGATAGTGGTGACATAGGCAAAGAAATAATGGAAGTACTGGTAGTTTGCTGGACACAAAAAGGGTGTGGTGAAAGCCCAAGCAAAAGATAGACTTGAAAAATGAGTCAAAAAGCTTACATGTAGGAAAACCAAAGGAAATCTGATTGCTACTGACTATTGGCTCCCACTCCAAATGAAAGAGGCAGATGGCTAGGAAGAAGAAAGACAAAATCTTACCACATTGCTGGTATCATTCCAATACAAATAGATAAGGTTTCTGTAAAGCAGATTTCTATCAACCTCTCAGTGCTTGGAAAAGAGGAATTTATGACAATGGTAAGTGTTAAAAGGGGATTTCTGGAAGGAAGTAACACTGTAAATTAGACAGAGTCAAAGCTGGAACTAGAGCTGAACCGTATGAAAATGAAATTGTTATTTTCAAACAAATCCTATGTAAGTTCTTAGATGGATGCAGAGAGATAAACCAGTTCATCACAGATAAATGAGTTCTTTAAATTCAATGTTTTCATTTCTGAATTTGTGTTACCGTTCCAAGACTATATAAAGCATTTCATACATTAGATTTTACTATTCTTTCTGCACCATTAGCAGAACTGCCAGCCAACTTCCAATTAGATTTTGTCCTGATGAAAATGTGTACAAAAATGATAAATTGTTAGGTGTCAGACCGTAAGTTGCTACATTGACAGAAAGTCTTACTTTCATTTGGCAACTGAAACCAGTTTTTTACAAAATCTAGTTATTATTAAACATTTAACACTCCAGTAGCACTGAGAAAGTAGCCAGAGTGGAACCTCTCTATTTAGCCAGTGTATATGCAGTTGCTGCATTGACAGAGAAGCAATATGGAAATAAATCACTTGGACCAACTTGGTAAACACCTCAGCTTTCTACTGTATCGGAGTATTTTGTATTTCTGGAGTGACTTGTAATTGTGATAGGAAGTGACAGTCATGCCATATACCTGTTACTGTGCATTTTGCAGCTGTGTATAGCTGCCTGCCCAAACAGACTTGGTCTGTACTTGGAGTGTGGTGTGACTTTACCTACAACCTCACGTGTTAAACACAGTCAGACATATTCTAGGCCTATAAATCTTTCCCATGTCAGTGGACAATTTCTAGTCATCACCGAAGAAAGCCCATAAATCCTAGAAGCTCACATTTAAGTCATCAGGGGAATTTAACTACATCCTTGCATACTAAGCGTAACAAGAAAGCTCTTGTGAAGAAAAGGAGGGAAAAGTGCAGTTCAAATAAGAAGGCTGTGATTGAAATGACAAAAGAAAAAAATTGCCGAGTTTCTTTTTCAGACAGTTTTTACAGGTGTTATTTTACTTGAAAGTGACAGCCACTTAGGATGAAAGCCATTTCCCTGCACGTTTTACTACCCAGATCTGGGTATCTGGTACACGTATCAGGCAAAAGACTGCCTGAAGCCATTTTCTATAGCGCAGAGAGAAACCAGCAACACATTACAGCAGCAGCTCCAGGCAGATCATCTAGGGCATCAGCTCTAGCATGGCAGACCTTATACTGATTCCTGCAGAAGAGAGAAATAGAGATGCTTTCAGAACCTATGAACAAAGCAGAAACAATACTGTGCAGTGCAAAAGGCACCACAGGGAAGAGCAGATACAGCATCGAAAGCTACCGATTTCTGACACTTGCAGTCAGCAGTGTGCTGGGAAAATGCTGCAGCTTTGCTTGCCAGGAAAGCTACAGAAGCTGAAATCTCACAAGCTGAATTAACACACAACTCCATGAACATTAGTAAGTAGCTGACATGCATAAATATATGGCTGTAAGACCTCTTTGTCTATCAAGAAGTATACTGCAGTATTACATGCCTTCTCTCAGAAACATTTGCCATGACACCTCCCCAATGAAAACCTGTACTGAATCTTGATTACAGTAATTCAGAGTCAGATTTATGCTGACTTTCATCAAAGCCTGTAGAAAATTTCACAGTATTACATCCACAATCATTGAGAATTAGCAGGTACTTCAGGTACAGACCCTTTACGGACATGGATGATTCAATTTACTCCTTGGAGTAAAAATCTCTTCTTCAGGAGTGTTAAATGAGAGTGGTCGGTGGGCTGTTAGCAAGCTGCCTAAATAGCACAATCATCAAATAAGCCATTAAAAAGACGACAAGGGTGAGACGGCTGTGGAGGACTGCAGACAGCTATCTGCAAGCCAGTCACCCTCAGCTTGCTTTATACCCAACGGAGAGAAACAGGCACCTCCTAGGGTGCGAGCCATCTCATGCTACAGCAGCCGGCAAAGCAGGTCAGGTGAATCGCACCTTCAGGGAGCCTTTCTGTACTCACTGACTGTACCTGCAACCGGCTTAGATCATAGAATCACAGAACAGTTTGGGTTGGAGGGGACCTTGCAGATCATCTAGTTCCAGCCCCCCTGCCATGGGCAGGGACACCCTCCACTAGACCAGGTTGCTCCAAGCCTCATCCAGCCTGGCCTTGAACACTCCCAGGGATGGGGCACCCACAGCTTCTCTGGGCAACCTGTGCCAGTGCCTCACCACCTTCTCCGTGAAGAAAAAGATGTAGGTATCTAACAACCCTGGTCATTAACAGTTAGGTTGAATAAATAACTTCTATTAAACAGGCAATAATGGTATTGTCTATCTGCACACACAAGATACACAGGGATCAGGTGCAGAACTACCTGGAGCAGCAAGACTTTCACTGTCATGACATCAAAATATAGGTTTCAATTCAATATATATTTTCCTTTCATCTCTAAGTAAGTCACCACTTCACAATGTGTCCTGTGCTTTGGACCCAGACTTGCAAAAGATCCTCAGGGATATTAGCAAGAAATTTAGGTACATAAAGAATCCAGGTTTTCATTAATTAAAAAAAAAAAATCATCAGAGCAGTGAAACAAAGCCAATACCATTCTGATTTTTACCTGAACACCTATTACATCAGGAGTGTGTGCCAGGTAAAAACATGGGTGCATGCAGAGGATAATTGATAGATCACACTGACGCACTACTGTTCAGAAGACTTAGCAAAAGGACATTTCCTTACACTTTGGGTCAAGTACGTCCACGTTCTTTTTTGTGACTTTTTGAATGTAGAAGCTGCTTAACCATTTTGACTCTGTTAATACTTACTTGGCTTCCCCCTTCCCATTAGAGAATAAACATTTTATAAAGTCTGCAGTTGAAGGACCAGTTTGAAAAGAATCTGCAGCCTAGACACCAGAAAAAATCAGTATGGAATAGAGTATTTGAAAATGGTACGTGTGTGTGTATATTAAGGGTCTGATTTAACGTAGCACAGGAGCTTCTGACATATTCTAACTTTTAATTTATTGACGTGCAAAAGGCACTCATGTTCTTTAATACAGGGAAAAATGTGTAACTTCCTAAGCAAACTGGGAAAACCCAAGTTAGAATCCCACCGCTGCGTGAGCATCAACAATCATCAGAGCACTGAAGAATCTGCTGCATCAGCAAGGGGACTAACTGGTGGCAGTAACAAGTTCTCATCTTCTCTGCAAGCTGCACTAGAGAGATACCATACCTTCCCTGTGGGTTTCAGAGATATTTACTGATAGTAGAGTGAAATCCAGCTTCCCAGTTTTATTCAACATTGTGAAAAGAAGTATGGTTAAAGAGCACCTCGTTGTCCATTTGATTGTTCCCCCAAAGAGGCATGCACCCACAGGTCTTTTCTGTTCTTAACCCCTCATGGATCCCAATCCCCGTGTGCTGGTTTTGGCTGGCATAGTTTTCACAGTAGCTCATACAGTGCCGTGTTTGGATTTGTGATGAAATCACTGTTGATAACAGGGGTGTTTTAGCTATTGCTGAGCAGTGCTTACACAGAGCCAAGGCCTTTTCTGCTTCTCACACTGCCCCGCCGGTGAGCAGGCTGGGGGAGCACATGAAGCTGGGAGGGGACACAGCCAGGACAGCTGACCCCAACTGACCAAAGGGATATTCCATACCGTATAATGTCTTCTACTGGGGGGGGTGGATTTTGCCAGAGCTGCCACTGCTTGGGGATTGGCATGGGTCAGCTGGTGGTGAGGAACTGGTGGGTTTTGCATCACTTGCTTTTCTTGGGTTTGTTTCTCCTTCCTTTTCTGCCTTTTTTTTTTTTCTTATTAAACTGATTTTATCCCAATGCACAAATCTTCTCACTTTTAGCCTTCCGATTCTCGCCCATCCCACGCGGGGGGGTGGTGTCAGTGCGCGAGCAGCCCTGCAGTGTTGAGCTGCCTGCTGCAGTTAAACCTTACCATCGACTCCTATCTTCCATGCCTGTTCAGTTCCAGCCTCAATTGTGGCTACTTACTTATCCTGCTTCTGCAGGCTCCTTGTGCCAGCCCCGGCCCTTCGGCCAGCTGTTCCGATTCCCCACCAAGCCCTGTGCCCCCCACTGTCTCACCAGCCCCACCCGTGCTCCCAGCACAGCCGGCCCGAGCTGTGGGACCTCCCGGGACCCACAGGGCCTCCGAGCCCGCTCCCCACCCGCCGCATCAGCCGGACCCCCGTTGAAGGCGGCAGCCGCCATTTTGCCGCAGGGAGGCGGCAGGAACCCCCGCCAGCCGGGAGCAGCTGGCCGCTGCGGCTCCTGGCCTCAGCCCCGTCTCCCTCCGGCCACTCACTTCTTCCGCCTCTCCCGGCCCAGCTCCAGCGCCAGCCGGTGGGGGTCCGCCGCCCGGCGGCCGCCGCCTTCCCCCATGGCGCCGCGGTGCGCGGGGGAACGGAGGCCTGAGGGAGCGGCGCGTGCCGCCCGCCCTCCTGCGGCCGCCCTGTGTCCCGCGGCGAGCGCTGGGCCCGGACGCCGGCCCGGTCGCCTCTCGGCCCGGACCGGCCCGGTCTCCCCGAGCCGCCGTGGGTCTCCCCGCCGTGGGTCTCCCCGCCGCCCCGGGAAAGCGGAGATGGGGGACGGGCGCCAGCGTTTTATGAGATTTCTCTTCGTTCTCTCCAGGGAAATCCCCAGAATGTGACTCTGGTGCAGCAGGAACTAACGGGGACAACACAACACGCTTTTGCCCCAGTTTCAGTTTGACGGTGTAGGGTGAACTGTTGGCGTGCTAAGCTTTTTGTGACCCGGGAAACACAAAGAGGTGTGGATTTTTATTAAACACTCCTTTTGGGTGGAAAGCAGCACGATTTTCAATCAACACTTTGAGCCACCTATGAAGGCAGGCACGGTGCAGTGCGGGCCTGGGCTTAGAGTGCCTGGCCTGCGCTTTAGCACGCTTGAGGATTTGTTGAGTTTGCAAGAACCTAACTTGAGACAGGACAGAAAAGCCTAGTTTAATCAGACTTAACCAGCATGAATCACAGAATCACAGAAAGGTTTGGGTTTGAAGGGACCTTAAAGATCATCTAGTTCCAACCCCCCTGCCATGGGCAGGGACACCCTCCACTAGACCAGGTTGCTCAAAGCCTCATCCAGCCTGGCCTTGAACACTCCCAGGGATGGGGCAGCCACAGCTTCTCTGGGCAACCTGTTCCAGTGCCTCACCACCCTCTCCAGGAAGAATTTCTTCCTGATATCTAATCTAAATCTCCCTGCTTTCAATTTAAACCCATTACCCCTTGTCCTGTCACTACAGGCCCTTGTACAAAGTCTCTCCATCTTTCTTATGAGCCCCCTTCAAGTACTGGCAGGCTGCAGTAAGATGTCCCCAGAGCCTTCTCTTCTCCAGGCTGAACAAGCCCAACTCTCTCAGCCTTTTCCCATAGGAGAAGTGCTCCAGCCCTCTGGGCATCTTCGTGGCCTCCTCTGGACTCACTCCAACTGGTTGATATCCTTCTTATGCTGAGGGCTCCACAGCTGGACACAGCACTCCAGGTGGGGTGTCACGAGAGCAGAGTAGAGGGGGAGAATCCCCTCCCTCGACCTCCTGGCCACACTTCTCCTGATACAGCCCAGGATACAGTTGGCTTTCTGGGCTGCCAGCGCACACTGCCGGCTCATGTTCAGCTTTTCATCAAGTCAGTGGAGCTAGTTAGTCAATATATAGTGGTTAATATTTTAATTATCTTGCAGTGGTCTTGAAAATGTTTGATGCTGTATTTTTCAAACAAGGAATTTCAGATTGGTTCATGGCTTCCTCATAGGTAAAGCTTGATGGGGTGGACTGACTTAATTTAACAGCTTAATGCTGCAAGAGTGGCATCACCTCTGAGGCTCCCCCTGTTGCCTTCTCCAGCTGCTTCAGTGCCAGCTCTGACTCTGATAAGCCAGTATGGCTCATGAAACCTAGAAAACTTCCATCAGGGAAAATGTTTTAATGTTTGCAGCTTGTGCTGATTAGTGAGCTGAAATGGCTCACCAGCTGCTCAGAAAAGCACCAGTTTCACCCAGGGACGGGGTGAAAATGGGAGTGATTGATTAGTGTGCTCGTAGCTCAACTCACCATTTCGTGCAACCTAGCAGATATGTTCCTAGAAGAACTATCTGTTCACTTTCTTGGGAAGGAGATGGGCTGTAATTTTGCTTTACTGATATACAATGAGAAAAACAAGGTTATAGTTTCTCAGTTACCCACAAATAATTCTGCTGCATGAGCAATGCAATAGCTTCACAGCTTGTTGGGTTACAGAGGCACTGCTTTCAAAGTCTGAAACAAGGGTTATGTACTACCCTTTCTTTAATACAGCATAAATCAGCATTGCCATCCAAAAGTCAGCCCTGAAATTTTGTGCATTTCAGCCCTAAGGGGTGTGACACTGGTATGGGCTGATCTAACACCTTACTGGTACCGCAGTCACTAATCTAGCAGGGTCAGCGGTTAGAACAGTAGGATGGAGAGTCAGAAGCTTGACTGTAAGAAGAAGTCATTTTAATTTCACTTGTCTGATATATATTAGGGCAGGAGATGATTTTTGACAGTCTGAAGTTGTAATCAGTAAATTATCACTCGAGGTGTGGATTGCATTCAAAATTGTCTGAAATACTTTAATCAAGAAACAAATTCGGCAGAGTGGTGCCCTGTAACTGCATTGAAATTCAGCTGCTGATTTTGCCTTCAGGATTTACTGAATGCTGCCTTTTTAAGATACATATTAAAAACACATTCCATACCAAACCAATAATTGAAGTAATGACTTGGACCCAGGCTTGCATTCATAGCTAACTCTGTGTACTGAGTCTGAACAGCCAGAGTGTTAACCAGGAACCACTTTTCTTGTTAGCAGGTTTTGTGAAGGACTGTTTCAAGAATTAACTTTACCAGCCTATTGAACAGTTCTCAACTGGAGAGCACAGCAGAGAGCTCACAAAGATCCCTGGAATCACAAGGAACTCCAAGGACAAAGAGTTACCCACATGGTAACTGAAGGCTGTATCCCAGCCACAGTGTACTCTCTCTGCCCCCGGGAGACTTTTTGACCTCCTCTCCACGATAATTTCAGGTCCCAGCCTCAACTCGGGGATTACTAGGTGTCCTAACTAGGTCAGCTCTCAGGAACTAGGTCACAGGGCACATAAGGATGAGCCCAGACCACACTGATTGGGTTAGCACAGGACAGCAGGTCTAACGATGGTTTGGGAACTGGAATGGGAGAAGAGCCTACTCATTGTCCTACTCTGATTTGATTGGTAACTAATTAAATTGATTTTTTTTCTTCTCCAGTTTGAGTCTTTTTTGACTGCGACAATAATTGGTGAGTGATCCTTCCCTGTCCTTGTCTTGATCCACGAGCCCTTCCTTTTATTTTCTCCTCCCTATCCCACCAGGAGAGGGGTAAGCGAGTGGCTATGTGGTGCTTGGTGCCAGCTGGGTCTAAACCAGGACAACTGTGCCCCAGCTGGACCTGGTTTGAGAAAGAGGGTGGACTATAGACTGCTGCAGTCTGGGACCTGCGGAGGTCTCTACCAACCCACGCCACTCCATTGTGAATTGGTCAGCATGTTTTAGTGGAAGGTACTTTTACTAATTCTTTTTTAAAGGGTTACAGATTTATTTTCTGTCATGGTTTAATCCCAGACGGTGGCCAAGCACCACATGCCCGCTTGCTCACCCCTCCCCGCAGTGGGATGGGGAGAAGAAAATCTAAGGAAAGGCTCATGGGTCAAGACAGGGACAGGGAGGGTTCACTCACCAGTTATGCAGTTATTGTAGCAGAAAAAACTCTGAATAAATTAATTTGGAAGTAAGAGTGCATTCAGAAGTCAGGTAGCAGTTCATCCAGTAAACAGCATTAGTAAGACTACCTCTAGGACTGCCACACATCAGATGTTCAGTGTTCAGAGGAGAAACCAGACCTCAGGACGCTTGGGGAGCTTAGTGTGTGCAGTGTACAAAAGGGAGAGCTGAGAGAAGGCAGGAAGTGCACAAAGGCTATTGTGTATGGCAGAGGAGCTGGGGACAGGCCTATGGATTTGTTGCCCAGGGCCCAAGTAGTGACAGCTGAAGCAGGGTAAGTTCAACAGCACAGTACTTTCAGCAGTGAGAATTAAATAAACTTTGGAACAATGGGAAAGGGAAGAGCATGGATGTATGACATCAAAAACTGTAAAATGGGGTATTATTAAAAACAAACAAACAAAACCCAAACCAGCTTTAATCTACTTTGAGACAAATTTGAAAGACTGAGTACATGTGAGGAGGACAAGGCTTGTCTCACACCAATGGCATTTACATCTTCTTTTCCTCCATATGCTACAACATGGTCTGTTGAAGACTGTAACACTTTAACTGTTGTTTTAATACAACTTGTTGTTCTGATGGTTTATACATTAAACTACAGGGCATGAGCTATATGTAAAATGAAAACAGGAGGGAGAAGGAAGACACAAATGCATACATTCTTACTGTAAATGCAGCTAACAACAACAAAAATCCTTTTGCTAGTGTGAGGTCTTAGTAGCCTTGCACTGGTTACACTTGCTGGCAAGGGACAGACTACAGTAACAGAAACTGTACTTTCAACGGACCTTTTTAGCTTGAAATATTTTAAGCTGCAATTGATGAGCTTGTTTCTATAGTAGACATATTTCAATGCTGCTCTTTTATTACTTCAGAAGTCCCAGTCTTCCCACTCACTGATCCGTACAGTAGCTTCACATCACAAAAAGACCAAGTGCAGATTAACCGATTTTAATTTTATTTTTTATTTCCATAAATCACAGTTCCAGTTCAAGTGGTTAGAACCTTTGCTTCACATTTCTCACGCTAAGTACACACCTACATTAGCTACCACAAAATGTGCACCGCTTAACATTCTAGTAGACGTTAGTTGTGACTGCATTTTTCAATCTGATGTAAGTATTAATTGCTAACAACCATTTATAGTTATTTTCTCCATTTATATGGAATGGAGATAAATTGTAAATTGATAGTGTTCTGTTTTCTGCAGGCCCAGCCAATATTAGAATGTGTAGCAGCCTTAAAACTCAGTCATGAACTGTTAAGTAAGTAGCAGTGTAAAAGCATTTCAAAGGTTCTACGTATGGAGTTACTTCACACCGCTCTAGGAACAGGATGCCAAACCTACACCGTGTTGTCTATTCTATTCCACACAGATCTCTTCATTAAAAGGGCTTGTCTTCATACCCTTTTACGACTTACCTCATGCATCTATGAATTTAAGGGAATAAAGATGCTGACTGTTAGGACTACTTGTTGAAGCAAATATGTAATGTCTTCCATTAGGAGGCCGTGATATATACTCTGAATCTTTCTAGGTTGAAGTATGGAATGCATAGAAGTTCCTATTGTTCTCTACACAATGTTTTTACAGAAAAATACTTTAATTTATGCAAAAACATACTTCTCTACATAAAAATCTCAATTTCAAAGAATCTTTGCATATACCCTATGGAGCCAACTGGAGAACACTTTTTCTCTAGAGTTGTAAATATACCCTCTTTTAGAAGAAATGCTTGATATCTTTGGTTTGCTTAGATGCTGGATGGGGAAAAAAAACTTTTAAAGGAAGTAACTATTGGAAATAACTATGTGGTTACCTGAGATTCACCTTTTATTTCTTCTAACATGAAAACATGAACTTTGGATAAGATTAGCTGTTTGGTAGGCAAAAAGATAAATTCTCTACAAAACAATGAAACACAAAGCTTATTTTAGTAGTGCATATTAAATAAGACAAGGATGGTTTTGTTCAATTAACTCTTAAGGATAGTTAGCAAACATAGTAGTCCTATTTGTTCCTGGATCAGTAATCCTATTTCTTCTGTATCACCACCTTCTTTACAAATATAAAGTGTTACAAAAATACTCATAGTAGTATTTGTATATTAATATACTATTCCATGTATTATTTTGAAAAAGTGCTTACAGATGCAAGTTTATCAGCTGCAAACTCATATCCTTCCAGTTGTCTAAAGCGCCGATGCAGTTGTTTAAAGCCCTTGTTCAATACAAAACAAGGAGTTAAGACAACTGTCGTTTTTCCTTCTATGAACACCCTCCCTACTTTTACATTTTCATGTCAAATTAAGTAACAGTTGCTTGAGAAGTACAGTGTGACTTGTGTAAAACTGCAAATTAGCAATGTAGTTATTTCTAAATAGGAAGTTTCATCTCTAAGGTAAGGCTTTGAGAAATATTCCATTGCTTTTATTTTTTATCCTTCTTCCCATTATCCAATACTTGATATTCATTTAACACAGCATGTCCGGTTTCCTTTGCAGTTCTCTGTACAACAGCTTTGATACCGATATTGTCAATGTTCAATGCGGTCACACCCACATTGATCGCAGACTTCATAGCGTTGTCTGTAGCATCACCAGCATCGTCTCCATACCTTAAGAAAGACAGCAGTTTTGTCAATATGTATATTGAGTATTTTTCTCCTTACTAGAATTCTTTCGAAAGCAAAAATTTAAGCGTTACCACCAACAAATAATAAAGCACACAGCCTGAATGTCTAAAGAATAAAATTAGAAGCTACTAAGCCATTAGAGTAAGGGCTGCTCCTCTATCAGATGGATTACCCTTTAAAGACACCAATATGCTTCTGCCCTTTTTCCTCAAAAAACCCTTTCAGTCCTTCTCCCTCCTTGCCCACCAGCTCTGAAGAATAGAAGGTTTATCTATAGAACCAGAAGTGGGGCAGGGAGGGGGAGTTGTGTGAAGTAACCCCAAGTGCTTTTTCACCTAAGGTAAAACTCCTGGTACCTTCTATTGCCCTATTTAAGTCCTCACAGACCTTTGCAGGCGCTAAACCTTCTCAGTTTGTACCATGGGTGGCAGCCCTGAGGAGGAGGGAGGGCAAACACTGTCCTGCCTTCTCAGCAGTTAGAGATTCCAGGGACTGGAATCACCTCAGGCTTATTCATGTTAGTTCCAAGTCCCAAAAGTGGACTCACTGAGGTCAACGTGACGTCAGGGCGGAGGGGGACGAAGTTACACAAAACCCCAGAAGGTACCACAAAGGTCCCTTGAGGATTTGTTGAAAATTACCAAAAGAGAAAACCTCTGGTCTCTCCACTGGACTGTGGGTCCAGCTTCTTTATGGTTGAGGGTGCAAGACTCATATTAATTACTCGAGTGTGAAGAAAGGTACACATCTACACCAGCAGGGAGCTTACTGACGGAGCACAAGAGTATAGTGAGAGCAGCAACTCCAGCTGTTCTGGGTAGCCAGACTCTTCCCCAGAGAGCACTGTAATCAGACAAACCAGGCCAAAGGGAAGGATTCCTGGCAGCATCAGAATCCCAGAAGTTAGAGGTACTTTTTCCCTATGCTTCTTATGACCAGAGAGTCTTTGAGGATCTCAAAAGAAGGCTAGACAGAAGCACAGAACATCATCGAATCCAAAAATCTATCGCCTTATCAGTACATCAGTCACGGCATAATGGCTGGAACCAACAACAAAACTGAATAAAAAGAGTTAGTGCTTTTTTGTTTTATTTTTAAGTCTCTGATAGAGTAACAGCCTTGGTTTGCAGATCACAGAATTAACCTCACAGCAAAAGCGCACTATTTGTCAATTTGATTAGTTGATTTCACCTCAGAAACGTCATAAGCCAGTTTATCTAACATCAGTAAAATAGGTAACCTTATTTAAACTAAAACTCTTATCCAACACACTTAGACTAATAATTTCTTAATATTTGATAATTGATTTTTCAGTTTGCCTGTCTCAATCGCATAATTTGTAACTACTTCTTTTGTAAAAAAAAAAAGAAAAAAAGTTGGGCAGACGTAGGTACTGCCCATATCATTGTAAAAAACCCACCAAAGTGGGAGCATTGTACTTTGGCAGAAATATTACTTATGAAGCTAAATTTTCCCCAATTCTGATCAACATACACATATGATGATCATTTGTTTATAATTCCAACTGCACAGGTATTGCAGCTAAGTTTTAGCTGAGGTTTTTTTTCTTGATTTGAAGCTGCTGTGATGATGCTCCTTTAGCTTTGTTTCCATTAATTTAGCTCATTCACTGAAGTATTTTGAATGGCAGAAATCTTTTGTCACTAAAACAGAAACCAGCTTCCAAAACAGGTATTATGCAGAATTTTAATACATTAATATAGATTCTAAATATCAAGTATCAAATATTTTCAATTGTAATTAACGGCAACATTTAATTACTTATTGTTTTTCACTCTTAGTGGCTGTTGACTGCTGATCTCCACATTTCCTATTTTTATATCTAAAACAAAAACATTCATGTGAATTTATGTGAAATGAGTACGATACCTCCAGACGTTCCTGCTGAAAACAAGCATTAGCAATAAAGCACCACTGACTAGAACTTCACTATCTAGCCTCCTATTCCAAACGCATCACATCACAACCCTAAATGCCAACCCACTTCATGCTATACGCTGATCTTCACCTTCTTACCTTCTGCTCGTAGCCTGTATGCACTTTCAGCAATCCTTTTTAACACCTCTTTTGCTACACTTGTGACCGATTCCATTTGACTTACATGCTTTTGCTTACTCTTCACTTTCTATTATACCTATTGCACTTCTTGAGGGGGTTATTTCATACGTTTTGCAGTCATTTCAATGTATTCCCTCATCCTCCAAAGCATCTTGCAGTACACGCACTCAACTTTGTTCTTTCCATCATCTTAGTAACACCATCTTAATCGCAAATGTTACTATTCTCTTCTACCACTACCTTTCTCTAAAAACATCTGTATTTTGCAAGTCCAGGCTATCCTATTACCGCTATTTATGCCTTAGATTTCTTTACACTTTTTTTTTGGTACCCCCTTGCTTTAGTCCAACCTGCTGACAGATGAAGTTCTTCCATTTTTCTTACATTTACCTGCATAAATTCAGGATCAGAGCTGACAGGTTTAAACCAGTAACTGTTCTCATAATGACATCATACTGTAGAGCAACGATATAAATCTGAACTTTATTTGTGACACAGCCTAAAACTGGAATACTTCGAGAAGAGAGTTAAAATATTACCACAATCATTTTTTTACCCATTTCATATTTTTACTTACAGGAGATGCTCATTACTGTGCGCTTAGTGGCTTATCACGTGCTGCATAATTAGAGCAAAGCAGGTACTTCACTCAGCTTCCCTGCGCTTTCATCAGCTTTTTTTTTTTTGTTTTGCTGGTATTTAAACACAATGACAACACGTCATAGATTAAAACCATAAAAACATAAAACTTACTTGTATTTGACAGTTTTTACAGTCTCAGTTGAAACACTTTTAGTAATGCATTTCGCTGCACTTTCTAAACCTTGCCACACTGTTGCAATCCCTGTAAACAAGGAACAGCTTATTTGAGTTCACAGCATTGAAAAGTATGCAATTAAAAAAAGCATAAGGAATTTTTTTATTACCTTGAACTCCACTTGCTGCTACCACCAGAGCACCATCATAATTGGATCTGCCATCTTTATCTCTCTTAAGGGATTCTGGAACTAATTTGCTGCCATGCTTCTTCACGTGGGGAGCCAGCTCCCTTCCGACACAGCTTGCAATAGAACACACTCCTTCAACTACCACAAAACAATAGTACACACATTGTTTGGTAAGAACATAGAGCATCTTTCTTTAAAAGTCCTTACTCCTAACTAAAGTAAGCTTCACTGAAGTCTTAAGTGTTGTTTCTATTTAAATATACTTTCTAAAAGACAGACTTTAATCCATGCCTAAGTACCAAACTGATAGAGAAGCAACCTATTTTTTCAGATTCTGCACAGCTGCAATTCCTAAGAAACGAGTAGGGTTGGTCTTATGGCTGAAAAGCACTTTAAAAGAAATACATACGCGTCACACGCTCTCATTTCAAGAAACGGCTTCCATTGCTCTGTTATCCCCAACTTACAGATAGGGAGCAAGCTGTGTTTCCTTCCTGACCTGTCTTCTGGAGAAGTCTTTCTTACAATCATTCCAGCTCTTCAAAGTAGTTTAGAACATCCAGCACAATTTGCTTTTGAACTTGGATGAGTCACTAGACACTGAAGATGACCATTAATGCAATAAATAACAGAACAAAGTTACGGAGAGCTGCTAGGGGTGCTGACCACCTCTGAACACCAAGCCATTTCTGTCTGGAAGTCGACACGTACTCTAATGGACTTGTTTCAGGTTTGTGTATTTAAAACCATGCACACACACATTCTCCAGCGGTATAGTACAGCTTTTAAAAACCACAATTATCAACCGAAGAAGAAAGAGACACTGTTTTGAACTGACTGTCTAAAACTCAGAATAACATGCCAAACTTAAAGACTGTGCAGACTATTCTTCTAGGAAAGAAGAGATGCTTCAAGGCCATATAATAAATATTAGTCCTAAGGCACATCTATCGCAGGAGATACCTAGGCACAAACTCCTGATCGCTGAATTTCATCAGGTCAGTCCCCCCTCTAGTTCACCGGCTAGAGAAACCAGCTCTCATTTTACAGAATATTTATTACTTAAGGCAAAAATGTAATATACTATGAGGTGGAAATTTTTACCCAAGAACTGGCTGACTTTCACAGCTCCTCCAGTAGCCTGTTTTGCTACATGAAGCCCCTTTGCTACAGCTGGGTTGACTTCCAGAGGTTTTTCTTCTGGTTGAATGTGTTCTCGCAGTTTGGAAGCTCCTTTGTGGATAGCTTTACCAGTATATTCTGCTCCTTTTATTAGGCCCCAGCTTACCCAAGATGCACCTTCAAGGCAAGAATTGTTTTTCTTAGAATGTACAATTTTATATACTATGATTCTTACAGCTTACCCTCCTCCGCAACACTGACTTTAGAAACATTCCTGATGACCCAATTTGCAATTATACTCTTCCCCGAACGGGCCAGCATGAATTCCTCCAGTAATTTCTGCTCCTACACCACCCCCATTTTTTCAATTCACTTTAATACAGTCAGCCCTTGTCCAAATGTCAGCTTAATACAGATACTCAGTTTTCTAACAGATAAGATATCCAAGTCCCATCTGGGTCAGAAGTAATAGAACTGCCTATCTCAGTGCTATTAACATTCTGAGAATGTACAACCCAGCCCTCCTAGCAGATTCATCTTTATTCCAATCAGCTGGTTGTCATTAGTAAAACCAAAAGGTACTCAAAGGAAAAAAAAAAAATGTTTATCTGCAGAAATCACAGTAGATGACTGTTTTAACGTAACTGCTCATACAGGAAAAAATTGTTGTGTCACAGTGGTTTTGGTCACAGGGGGTGACAGCCTAACATCCAGTCAAATGAGGATCCTCTCTCATTTCAAATGAACAAGACTGTTGCAAATGGATTTAAATTCTGCACTGTTTTTATAGAGCCCACCCCAGTATGCTTTAGATGATTACAACTGGAACTGGTGAACAATCACTTCTGGCCACTCAGCTTCTGGCAGCACACATGTATTTTGGTGAAAATACCATTTAAATGTTACTGACAGAGGTTTATATTCAACGCAATTCTCTTACTACAACAGTACCTGACAAGATTCCATGGGCGACTTTCTCACTCCATTCTGGCAACTCTTCCGCTCCTTCAGGTTGTGGTTGGATATGTACAGTCTGAGGCAAGTTAATTGCATCGCTAGAGGCTTCTGAAGGCTAACAAGTGAAAGTATGCACTTGAGAATCTGCTTTACAACACGCTGGGATTTCTTTTCTATATATTTTAGATCATACAGATCCAGTATCACAAAAAGCTAATGCTGTGTACTCCTTGGGTAAGCGTACAGAAATGCAGTGGATATTTGTGATTCGATTGCTTTTGCACAGGAGTGCTGTGAATCCAAGAAAAGCTTATCAGGTAGCTCAGCAGTTTCTGTATACTTTCTTCACCCAGTTATAATGAAAAGATCTGCATGCCAACACAGCCATAGGGTCAAGTAACTAAGCAGAGAAAACTCACAGTACAAGTAAAGAAAAGCAAGAAAAGATAAGAGACTTGCCCATCTATCATTTTTATCTTCTCAGAGGGAAGTCAACTCTGCTGTTATTCAGTATGGGAACTGCAGGCCAGCTGCACAAATGAAATGCAGCTGTTCTGGTTGTTTTGCTCCTCATTCTTCCCACCCAAATTCAAAAATAAAGGAGATTATTCACTCTACGAGCTGTTGCTGCTTTTGCAGGCTGGCGCAGCCAAGGAACGCATCAAGCTGCGCATGATGCCGCACCCTGCTTAAAGCTGGGCGGAAAGGCTCAGTGTGGTTTCATGTCAAACACGTTTCTGGAGTAAGCCTTCATCACTCAAACACAGCAACCACCACCACAGGCCGGTTGGTGTTTCTAACAAGTGTAACATCACTTTACACAGTTCACAAACAATGCGTAATTAAACTTTAAATAGAGAAAGGAAAAAATTGCAATAGATTTAAGTTTTGGTTAGGGTTCTATTTAAGACTTTTCCAATGTAAAAATAAAAAAATAAACATTTTGGTGAGTGAAAACTCTGCTAATGAGGGGCAGTAAGAAAAACCTTTTTGTTTAGTCTAGAAGGGTCTATATGAAAGCATTCATAGATGGAACCTAGGAACAGAAGAGAATACACAGTACAGAATAATGTGGGCTATTGCATGTAATTATTAGATTCTTCTGAAATAGTTACTGGAAATAAGAATAGGGTATTGCACAAAAATGGCTGTTGCAGTAAAACAAAACCAACATTAACAGAAAAGAGTACATTAAGGCTTGGAAAGTTGGTAGGTTAACAATGTATCACTAACTTGCACTGTATAATCAATTACTGCTTGAGAGCAGTGCAAAATCTCGTGTTTTGGCAGTGTCTTTAGCATGTGACTGAAAGACTATGGGGGTGGGGCAGGAGAAATTGCCTTAATACACAGCTATAACTGAAAAAAACCCACCATAGTATGCCCCAGATATAATTTTGTTACACCACAGTTTGCGTCACTGTTTAGAAAAACATTCAACAGGACTTCTAAGGAGCAGAGTCTGGTTCTCTAGTAAATAGGTGACTCTATACTACAATTACACTAAGTATACTTGTTAATTAGATCCTTATCAGTACCATATAAACAGATACATTAAATGTCCATCAGACTAGGCCTTAAAATATTTGTGTTCTATCACAACATTTTTAGAACTCCAGAAATGTGCTAATGATTTGCTAAACGTGGTGGCCTGCAGTAACTGGACAGGCTCTTAACAAAAAACTCCAAAACCAAACAAATAAAAACCCCACAAAAACAAACACAGGGCACAGCTGCTGCTTTCAACCAAGTCTGGAATCTCAGCAGGTCTGACATGTATTTCAGTGATAATTTCTTTCCTTTTTTTAAACTATAAAATCTTGGAATCACTGTCCTGGAATTTACCTGGACTTTGTGGCCAGACATCGGTTTAAATTTATCTTCAAAATGCGCTCTCTCAGTTGCTGGGAGCTCTGAAGATAACCCTACCCTCTCATGGGATCCTGGCACCTGTGACATCGTATCAGGGAACATTAACAAAAACATGGAATTTTAGGACAACAAGGAACTAATGAGATACCCAATTTGAACTACTATGCTGGAAAGATCACAGAATGCTATCCAGTAAATCTTGCACTGAAACGTCACATAATACTGTAGTACTTTTCATTTCGAGGTAAAAAATAGCAGCTTCCTGTGTTAGTGAAATTCCCTGTTGAACTCAACAGGATTTATAACCTAACAGAACTCTGCGCACACGGCAGGCGGCAAACTGGTCCCTCATTTTCACGGCATTTAAATCTCTGTGATTCTACAAGATTCTCTTTTTCATGAAGAGATAAAATTTTCCCATGGGCTTTTCAGTAGTTACCGATTACCATTCTTCCTGAAATGGTGCTCTAGTGCCCTTACAGTAATATTTTTCACCCTGTTTCCACTCACTGTATCTTACTGCACCTTTGTTTAGACTGTGGGGTGGTTTTTTTCCTATTTTCTCTATCTGTTAATATCGTACTGCAATAAGGCACCAGATTTATCTATTTTGAGATCCCATTAGAAGGCAGATTTTTGAGGTGCACACTATTTTGACAAAGATCTTCTCTGAAGCTGTTAATATTTTTGAACTGTAAACATATTTGGGCACAATATTCCAAGAACAGTATCATCAAAACTACACAGAGAGTGTGTGCGTGTGTGCACACACACAGGAAAGCGTGCTTTCTCCTGAACAGACTATTTGCTTCTGTGCCCTATGTTATCTTACGGAAAACTAGAGAAAAATATCATAGAATCACAGAATGGTTTGGGTTGGAAGGGACCTTAAAGATCATCCAGTTCCAAACCCCCTGCCATGGGCAGGGACACCCTCCACTACACCAGGTTGCTCAAAGCCTCATCCAGCCTGGCCTTGAACACTCCCAGGGATGGGGCATCCACAGCTTTTCTGGGCAACCTGTGCCAGTGCCTCACCACCCTCTCCAGGAAGAATTCCTTCCTGATATCCAATCTAAATCTCCCAGCTTTCAATTTAAACCCATTACCCCTTGTCCTGTCACTACAGGCCCTTGTAACAAGTCCCCCACAGCTCCCTTGTAGCCCCTTCAGGTACTGGAAGGTGCTATAAGGTCTCCCCGGAGCCTTCTCTTCTCCAGGCTGAACAAGCCCAACTCTCTCCGCCTGTCCCCACAGCAGAGGTGCTCCAGCCCTCTGAGCATCTTTGTGGCCTCCTATGGACTTGCTCCAACCATTTATATTCTTCTTATGTTGAGGGCGCCGGTGGGGTCTTACAAGAGCAGAGTAGAGGGGGAGAATCACCTCCCTCGACCTGCTGGCCACACTTCTGGCCACAAATATAGAAAATGGTGTTCAACTCCTCTCTGTCCTTACAATTTAGTATTATTAAAATTTATGTCCTCTCATCTCACAGAGCCTGCAGTTTCATTCCCAGATTGTTTAAGCTTGGCTGCTGTACCTGTTTCTCTCTGGTGAGCTTACCAAGCAAGACACAGAACTTTGCAGTTTTACACAACTAGATGTGAAGGGGAGAACGTACCGCTCATTTCCACCTTTCCTTACTGGCTTAAAAAAGGCAGCCCAGGAGTTTACCTGGATTCGAAGGTCAGACATCTGTTTTAGGAGATCCTCAAAGAGCTCTCTGTCAGCTGCCGGAAGCTCTGAAGACAGCACTACTCCCACATAGGACCCTGGTATCTGGGACATCGTGTCAGGGAACATGTAGACTCCCGTATTGCAGCACAGAACAGGAGACTGGTTACTCATTAGGGGATACAACCAGTCACAAACCTGGAAAACAGTAAGTACGTAAAGAAATTAATCCTTTTAAGAAGGCAGGCAGGCAGAATGTACTGTTAAGAACCATAGCCCTGATTTTCCATAACATTAAATAAGAGTAATTCAAAAGTGTTATGCCATCTTGGGGAAAAAGAAGGGGGAGGGGGTGGAAAACCCCCCACATGACTGTGGAAATATCATTCTTGATTATTTCTGACAGTAATATAGAGAAAATACTAATTTGCACAGGACTACAATCAATCTGGTAGCCTCTTAAGTGCGGTCTAGTCTTGAGCCCAAGTGCAGAAGCAGATGAAAAGCACTGCCAAACAAGTCAGGATTCCCAGGATAAAGAGAATATATGGCTGTTGCTGGCCAGCTGTTGAAGACTGCTAACACAGCTGGATGTGAACTGCCAGACCCAAAACCAGGAAGCAGTTTTTGTTTGTTTCTCCAAGTTTCCCCTTTGCTGATGAGCTTTCCAACAGCCAATCTTAGCAGCAACAGGGGGATCCAGAAACCAGACCAGAAACACAGTGTCCATTACAGAACATAGCCAGGGAAGCAAGCATGGGCTGAAAAAATCCAAATAGTACATCCTTTTTACCTGTAGTTAAGAGTCTGGACGAACACGGGCCCTTCAAATTCCGAATTATCAGTGCCCTAACCGTGATACCTTATCACCAGCTGAGACTGAAGTGGGTAGCGCGCAACCCTGTTTTACACCGGCATATTAGAATAAGTGAATCAACGTGTCTTCTCTGTGTGAGGAAAGGGCAGTTAATTTTATGACATGAAAAGACATGTTAAGTCAACTCCTTTAGAAAACAGAATTCACCAGAAGAGTCAGCACTCAACAACCTTGGGAAGACACAGAGGTGATTTTGGCAGAAAATAAAAGCGCGCATTTGCACAAAGCCAGTTTTCCAAAGGCTACGAACATCCTTCTTATTATCACACAGAGATTTAGGCTCAGAAGAGCAAGAACTTGCAAAGACTGCCTTTTAAAGTTTTATGACAGTCTTGAAATTTAATTAAAAGGAGAAAAATTATTTTCCTGTTACCTGGAGAAATGCAGGTGGACGATTCTGGGCCGTCTCACTATCTGAATCCAAGAACTTGACGATGCGTAGATATCCAGGATACGAAGGAGCACTAACCTGCCCGTCAGGAGTCACAAAGAATATCTGTACTCCCTGGGGAATCAAGATCAGCTCATCTGCATCCACTCCCAGGTTTTCAATGGGTGGTGGCTGAGTACACTTACTGTAGTAGTCCTCACCTACGGAAGAAAACTCCCCGGAGTGTGTGCCATAGGACACAGTAAAATGGCCATTGGTAGCCTGAGGAGTATAGGCAGGAGGTGCTTCATTTGGCAGACAAAGAGGTTTTGCAGATGATGGACTCATAGCTGGAACTTGCCCCTGGCTCACAGCTGCAACACTTCCATCCGCTGCAGGTGGCTGAGTTGGTACAAACAGAGATTTGGGGGGTGGGGGTCTTTCTGGCTTTTCTTTGGAATGAATGGATGGGTACAACTTGGGCACCCCAGCAGGGGCATCCATCGCAGCAGGGCTGGCTTGTACAGGTGGGGTGTCTGGTTCTAGAATGCCGAGTCGAGTACGAACATTTTGGAGGGTCTCCCTCATCTTCTGTTGCATTTGCCTGGCACACTCCCACTGGGACCCCACACATGCAGCGCCCTGCGACGGAATGCTAAGTCCTCGGAGCAAGTGGTCAAGTCCTTGCTTATAGTAGTTTCTTGCCTCTTCCTTCTGACCCAGTTCATCTGTACTCAGCCCTTTATTGATAAAAATAAAGGCTTTCCTGTACTCTTCATTAATAGCTTTAATATTTGCATCTTCTTGCGTAACTGGGTCCTGTAGTTGTTCCATTACTGCAAATTGGAATAGATTAATAGGAGTATTCACAGATGAAGCCAAACAAAGTTTACCTTTGAATAAAATGTCTTCTAACTGGTTTCTAACAACGACTATACTCAGTGTATTAGCAGAAAGCTAGTTAGTGGCTCGGTACAGTGTCTGGTATGTTATGGTTATCTCCTATTAACCTTCAGATTTAGAACATGTGAATCCCAGCAAGGAATTTCACTCTATAACCATCACATCTACTTACATCACGGACAGCTATTTCTTGAAAGTTAAGCATCAGAAGAATACGGACACACCCAATATTGAACTTTCCATCTTTAAAAGTATTTAGATCAGTAGCAAATGGTAGACTAAAAAAAAATTTAAATTCTAACTTTACCTTTGATAAAATTTTCAAACCAACCTCTAGGGTATTAAGAAATTCAGTTAACATTTTCTCTGTTTAAACAGAATCATAGAACGGTTTGGGTTGGAAGGGACCTTAAAGACCATCTAGTTCCAACCCCCCTGCCATGGGCAGGGACACCCTCCACTAGACCAGGTTGCTCCAAGCCTCATCCAGCCTGGCCTTGAACACTTCCAGGGATGGGGCATCCACTGCTTCTCTGGGCAACCTGTGCCAGTGCTTCACCACCCTCTCCAGGAAGAATTCCTTCCTGATATCCGATCTAAATCTCCCCACTTTCAGTTTAAACCCATTACTCCTTGTCCTGTCACTACAGGCCCTTGTAAAAAGTCCCCCCCCCCCAGTTTCCTTGTAGGCCCCAAATAGAGGCTGAACTTACAATCTCAGTACATTTTTATTTAAATGATTTCAGGGAAAGCACTCAACAGATTTAAACAAATCTTGATAAGACTTCAAGCTACGACACAGAAGGCAAAGTCTGACATAGTTCTTCCTAATTAACAAAATTAGAACAGGAAGTTACTTATTTCCTTTACAGTGTTTATAAAAGTGAAAAGACAACTGGTATTTTCCCTTCCTTGTTCCCCACCTGATAAAAAAATGAAATACCAGTGTGTACAAAAGGTTGCAGGTTCTATTTCTATTTTGGAATGTATTCCTTGACTAGCCTCATATCTCAACAATCGAAGAGCAGAAAAGAATCCAATAGATTTCTTTGAACGTTAAAATGCGTAAAAATCAGTGTTTTAACTGAATGCAGGTTTTCAATCTTGGCCAAATGCAGCAAATACAAATAATTCTTAGACTAAGATAGCATTTACAACACACAATGTAAAAAAATTCCAGCGAGGGTTTTTGATTTTTCTGAATTGGCACTGCCTCTCAACACTGTCAGCAGAGTAATGATCACAAACAACAAAAAATGGGATACTATTTAAAAATGAAAGAGAATGCATTTTTAAGAAAAACAATGATTCTGTGCTGTAAGCTGGATGGAATAAAGGAGAAAAATCTAGTGACCTCAGTCAATCACAAGGACAATAAGCTACAAAAAACATAGGGGTAAAGGCAAGTCCAAAGTGTGAAAGAAAAACACTTCCATTACACATACTGAGGCATTAATGCCTCTGTACAAAGCGCTGGCGAGACCCCACACAATGCTGAGCCACATTCAAGAAAGCTGCCCCGGAACAGAAAAAGGAATGCAGAAGAAGGCTACTGAAATTTGCTCCTGAATCAATTACTTTTCCCTAGGCAGAGATAAGTTTGGCTTAGTAAGCCAATAAACCAAAGGTTAAGAGATTGGATTAGTCTCTATAAATAAACTGGATGACAAGAAGAAAGAATAAAAGAACTTCAGAAATCCAAACTTCTATTAAAACCCTGAAATAGTCCCTACATTTAGGTTTATTTAATGTCTCTTCTTGTTCTAGTCTAACTATAAATAAAAGATACATGTATTTATAACCTGAAAAATATGCTTCTACTCCAACAAACCCAGAAAAACTTTAGTGCAGGTCACAAAAATATTTTAGAGGCAGCGAGGGAATTGCTATGCTCTTCTCCTAGATCAGAGAATCATAGAATGGTTTGGGTTGGAAGGGACCTTAAAGACCATCCAGTTCCAACCCCCTGCCATGGGCAGGGATACCCTCCACTAGACCAGGTTGCTCCAAGCCTCATCCAGCCTGGCCTTGAAAACTCCCAGGGATGGGGCATCCACACCTTCTCTGGGCAACCTGTGCCAGTGTCTCACCACCCTCTCTGGGAAGAATTTCTTCCCGATACCCAATCTAAATCTCCCCGCTTTCAGTTTAAACCCATTACCCCTTGTCCTGTCACTACAGGCCCTTGTAAAAAGACGCCCCCTCCTCAGCTTCCTTGTAGGCCCCTTCAGGCACTGGAAGGCTGCAATAAGGTCAACAGGCTCAACATCTGTGATTTCAGCTGAACAAGGGTGGCACAAAACAAGTGTGTATTTAATAACCACGAAGGACATCAGATTTGTAAGTCATAAGTAGGCTTCTGACCAGCACAACAGCAAGCAATTGTAACGAAAATAACTCTAACAAGTTTGCGAATATAGCTGTATCCTTACATGAAAGTTTGTACTTAACCACGGCATATATTTTATGATACAGATAACCATTTAAGATACGCACAGTTGAATTACTTGCTAGCAAAAACCCCTGGGACTCCCAAACCACGTCATCTTGTGTCAATACTGGTATTTACTAATGAAAAATCTATCTTCCTTTTAACAGGGGTATAAAGGTGAAAAACAACATAAGAATAAAGAACTCTGATTTAAAAATTGTAGTTTTCCAAAACACAGAAAATGTTTAGAAGACTAAGACTAAGACAGAAGACTAAGACTAAAGACTAAGACTATATCCTAAAGTCACAGCTACAGTTCAACCTAATAGTGAATTAATTTACTATTTACTGCATGCTCATCATACTGTCAACATGACTGTTCCTGCTAAAGCTCAGTCTTTATTAACACTAAAAAAGGCCTGTAAGAAAACAGAGACGTCAGCACGATCCGTGTATACATGGCGGAGACACAAAAGCTGGCTCAGCCGTTCCGAAGAGCACGATTGTTACAACTCGTCTACGATTGTCTGAAACATCCCAAGTTTGCAGTATGCGTACACAACAGCTACCACCAAACCATGCATTTGGGTGGCAAAGCACTTGGAAACGGAAGGAGGAATTCATGGTAGTTTTTAAGTTTAACACAAGGTAACTAAAAGTCAGCCTGAAGAATGAATTAAATTCAACTCTTATTAAGTCATTAAATTTAATACAAAATAATGGATGGTATAAAGTAAATAAGCCAACTAGACTGCCCATTCATGACACAAGAAGAAATATTCTCTGAAACAGAACATTTAAGTAGAAATCTGATCACATGTAAGGAAGATCCTCAATCATTATTTTCAGTATATGACCTAAATATACTATTTAAGTGTCCTGCAATTTTTAATATTTATCTGTAATCCATTTTTGTACAATGCAGTCTTATTCCCTCTGTTTTAAAGCTGGAATGAACAGCAAAACATGTATTACTAAATAGGAGAGTGACACAAACCAACCTTTGGTCCTACAGCCACCACAGATTGGTCCAGGTCTGTACTAATCAGTACTAAGTAAGGTTTAGAGGAAGTTGTCTTGGAGAAAGCT